>JASAUF010000363.1:0-1260354 GCA_030180095.1 Magnolia changhungtana | reverse complement strand
CAGGTGCAGGAATCCCTAAAGTAGTCTGCACGCAATCCGTGTATATTGTGAGAATTAGGGCTGTGCATCGAGCCGAGTCGAGTCGAGGTGGGCCAAGCTTGGCTTAGCTTGTTCGTGCTCTTCTCGAGTTCGAGCTCAAGCTCGAGCTTACTATTGAAGCTTGGCTTGTTTGCCAAAACTTTCGAGTCGAGCTCGAGGCGAGCTAATGGATCGAGTCGAGGTGAGCTTACCTCGAGTCGAGTCGAGCTTGCTCCCAACCTGACTTAACCCACAACCAGCACCTGACTTAACCCAGCAACCCGACCCAACCCCCAAATCAAATATTTAATTAATAACACACACACACACACACACACACACACACACACACACACACATATATATATATATATATATATATATATTAGATAAAACCATAGATGGTACTTCGTTGTTGATGAGAGAGAGAGAGAGAGAGAGAGAGAGAGAGAGAGATGATGGTGGGTTAGGTAAGGAAAGGAAATGGTATAAGAGAGATGGACAGGTACGATAGGGTTTATGTTTAATTTTTTTTTTCTAATTTTTAAATATAATATAATATACATTAATATATAATAATAATAATAATAATAATAATAATAATAATAATAATAATAATAATAATAATAATATATTCGAGACGAGCCGAGCTCGAGCTCAAGCTTCAAGCCAAGTCGAGTTCTAGTCGAGTCGAGTCAAGCTCGACTATGTTTGAACTTTGCTTGTTTTCAAAACGAGCTGGGTCATATAAAGCTTGGCTCGCCTTGATTCATCGTTCAAGTCGAGTCAAGTCGAGCTAAATCAAGCCAAGTCGAGCGAGCTTTTCGAGCTAGCTTGGCTCATGTATAGCCCTAGTGAGAATAATGAATTTAGAATTGTATATTACTCTAGCAATATTATAGGTAATAAATAGGCACTCATAGATTGTTAATATAACATATTTTGACTCCATCCAAACTATCTAAATTAGGTGATCCATTCTAGATAGACTAGATGACAAAAAATCCATTGATTTGGGAATTTGTATGTCGAATTCAAAAAATTTGTTTTGCGTACAAGAATCAACCGATTAGGAGATCCAGCCATTGTGTGTTTTTGTTTTTGTCTTTCATGAACCATCTAAACTAGGACCCACTTTTATATCTGTTTAATTTAATTTAAAAATATTCAAAGGTTGCATTTTCTCAGTGCATGTGTATAGATTATGCCTATTCCTATAATATAGGGCCTTCATAGTTAGGGGGCGTAGGCGATTGCCTCACCTGCCTACCCCTCCGAGCCGCCCCTGACTCACAGTGAGAACAACTGAGTTTACTCATACGAAGAGAGCGTATTGAGTAACTCAGTACGCTATCCGATTTGGCTTGGACACGGATTGTGCAGCGTATTGTGTAAACTCCGTGGGGCCCACTGTGATTATGTTTCTTAATCACGCTGTCGATTTGGTTTATAATATCATTTTAGGGCATGATTCCAGAATCAAAGCATATCCAAAGCTCAAGTGGACCACACTAGAGGAAATGGTAGGAATTAAACGCTGCCGTTGAAAATCTTCTCGATCCTATCCATTATTTTTCTACCGTATATTTTATAGTTTATTCTATTAAATATTAGACCATTAAATTTTACTGATGGGTTGAAATTGTGAAATTCATATAATTTATATAATGTCTGAACACCATTCTGCCACGTGTACCGTAAAGAGATGGATCTAGATTATTGCGGTTCACTGTGGACGCGGATTTCCGGCTAAAGCCTTTCCCAGGAAGTTCCTGCCAACGATGCCGGATAGGGCAACTGCAATGTATATTAGAAATCCATTCCGTCCATCTGTTTTTCTAGCTCATACCAACGGGCGTGGATTCGGTACTATCCCTGCCCGTCTAGAGCTCAGGACGGGCTGGACGTATAGCCCCTTAATTAGTGGAGAGTTGTTACGTCAGATGGCAGAGGACACGTCAACAAACGGAAAACTCCAAACGTTTCTTTTTCTTTTTTTTTTTTTCTGGCTTCAACTGAAGTGATGTCATCAACTTATGTGGGCCCCACTATAATGTATGTTTTATATCCACACCGTCCACCCATTTGGAGAGATAATATTAAGGCATAATACAAAGAATGAGTCAGATCCAAAGCTCTAGTAACTCTATGGGGTCCACCGTCGTTCATGCATTGTATAAACTCCTTCCATCTGTTTTATCACGTAAATTTAGGGTTTTAATCCAAATATTAAGCATATCCAAATCTCAAGTGGACCACACCACTGAAAACAGTGTGAATTGAAGTCTACTGTTGAAAATTTCTTAAGAGGCAACATAAGTTTTAGATCAAGCTGATATTCGTGTTTTCCCTTCATCCATGTCATTTTGATCTTATGAACCATTTGGATGACAAATAAACATCACTGGGCCTTAGAAAGGTTTCAACGGTGAAAATAAATAATTCCACTGTTTCCTGTAGTATGGTCTATTTAAGCTTTAGATATACTTCAAATTTGGGTTGAACCCATGAAATGATCTGAAAAATCAGATGGACAGCGTGGATAAAACACATGAATTCATGGTGGGCCCAACAGAGCTTACTCGATACAATAAGAGCATACTCAGTATGCAATCCAATTTCGTATTTGTATTTAGGTTTCTTGGACTGCACGTTATCTATTTGGTGTGTGGATTGAGCAGCCATACTAAGTGACGTAACCTAGTTCTATGGGCCCCACCATGATATATGTTTTGTATCCACACCGTCCATTCATTTGGAGAGATCATATTTGGGCATGGTCCAAACAATGAGTTAGATCCAAATCTCGAATGGACCCCACCATACAAAACAGTGGAGAGAGTGACGCCCATCATTAAAAAGTTCTAAGGGCAACAAAAGTTTTTGATCAAGATGTTATTTGTGTTTTCCTTTCTTTTATGTCTGAGTTAATACATGAACAGGTTGGATCTCAAATAAACATCATGGTGGACCTTCGGAAGGTTTCAACGGTAGGCATCACTCTCCCCACTGTTTTTTGTGGTGGGGTCCACTCTAGCCTTGGATCTGACTTATTCTTTGTATCATGCCCTAAAATGATTTCTCCAAATGTATGGGCGGTGTGGATAAAACACATGCATCATTGTGGGGCCCACAAAACTTGGCGACGTTACTTTAGTAGCGAGTCTCAACCTCCGCGCACGGAAATAGGTAGTAAACCAAAAAAAAAAAAAAAAAAAAAAGGAGTTGGGGTTCTCTGTGGACCGAGTATAAACGCGAGCTAACTCCTCCGTTTACTAACGTGGCCTCGTGCCTTCTGACGTAACCACTTACCACCACTCAACGAGCTACACGTCCAGCCCGTCCTGAGCTCCAGACGGGCGGGGGTCATACCTAATCCGCGCCCCACACCAGAACAGAGGTGAATAAAAAATTCAAATAGGTCACACGAGAGGGAAAACTAAGGAAAGAAATTTCTACCATTGAAACGTTCCTAGGCACCACCTTAATATTTATATGCTATCCAAACCTTTTATAAGATCATTACCATTGGGATTAAGTGAAAAAACCAAAAATATTTCATGATACAAAAATTTTATGGCCATATGAATGCTTCAACGTTGCTCACTGAATGTACACTGTTTCCTATTGATTGGCCCACTTTAGTTTTGGATATACTTAATTTTTGGTCAAACTTCCTAAAATGAGGTATCAAAACGTATGGACAGAGTGGATTTCTCAAAAGCATCTCGGTGGGCCACACCCAGCATCTTGCGCAAGTGGGAGAGAAGGGAGAAAGTGTGTACATTTTTTTTAGGTGGCAGCTGTATGGAAACGAATTGGATACTCCCCCTGCCACCAGCCCCATGGCTGATAGTCGGTGCTCTGTGAGGCCCACCATGATGTATTTGTTTCATCCATTTCGTTCATCCACGTTTAAATATCATTTTAGGCTCTATCCCAAAAGTGAGATGGATATAAATCTCAAGTACACCACACCACAGGTAAACAATACTGATTGGATATCCACCGTTAAAATCCTCCTAAAGCCCACTCTACTGTTTATTTGACATCCAATCTGTTGATTAGGTCATAAAGGACCAGATGAAGGGAAAAAACAAAGATCATCTTGATCCAAAACTTTTATGGCCCCAAAAAGGTTTTTAATGGTTTACTCTCATTCATCACTGTTTCCTGTAATGTGGTCTAATTGAGATTGGTATATAACTAATTTTTGGTCTCATAAGATAAAATGATCTTTAAAAACAGATAGACAGCATGGATGAAACACATACATCATGGTGGGGCTCACAGAGCACCGACCATCAGCCGTTGGCTGGTGGCACTGGCAGGGGGTAGCCAATCCGTTTCCCAGCCGTATATGGCCAGATTGACTTTCGGATACGTAACTCCAAGGGAAAAAAGTAGGGAAGAGGGGGTGCACCCAGATCATGACGTGTGGCAGGTGGGAAAGTGGGGGGAATTTTTTCAACTCGTGGGTTGGGTCGACTAAGTCCTTTGTTGAAAAGTGGTGTGATTAGTGTTGTAAAATATTTATTTTTAAATAAAATATATTTTAATAATAAAAAATAATATATAATATATATTATGTTGTTTGAAAAAAAAAAACACCGTTTTGTGGGTTTTTGGGAATAGTCCCACATGGGAAAGGGAAAAGAAAAATCTGTAGTTTAAATGATAATAGTGGAGTATTATAATATTTACCTACCTAGTCCGTGAACTATGGACCTTGCATGTTCCAGTGCGGAGTATTATAATATTTACCTACCTAGTCCGTGAACTATGGACCTTGTGTGCTCCAGCGCACTGGAACACCCGCGCGCGCTCTTGGGCTCGGTGCGAGGGTGTGGGCATGTGAGGCAGTGTGGCTGTAAAGGCGCTAGTGGCGCACTTTGCACTTTGCACGTGCGCATCGTGTCGCAAAGGGTCACTCCCATTGCACAGCACACATGGCCCATTGCACGACTAGTTTCCAACAGCCATATAATGGCTAGTTTTCTCCAACAGCTAGAAAACGGTCATGGAATTTATTTTCCTGGATTATAACCCCCAGCCACTATAGCCTATAAAAGGAGGGCCTGGATGAGTTTCCAAACCATCTCAACTCACTCCAGCAAAACCCATATGAATTCTAGTATTTCCAGCAATATAGCAAGGCTTGAACCTTAGCTTGAAGAACAGACCAACGGTGTGGTCTAGGACGGTTCAACTGAACCAGTAGCTGAAGAATTGAACTGACCAGTGCAGTGGTCAAAACCACTTTTCTCTTTCCTTTTCTTTCTTTTGGGATTTTCTCTATATTGTAATACTGCCAGAAAGTGTGTAATAGAGTTCCATTTGGTGGGCCTTCATGTTTGCTGAACGCAGACCCACATTAGGCTCGTCGTATCCTAGAAGCTATTTGCCTGTAACCTATCGGCATACTCAATTTACTTGAGTAGGGACAAATAACGCTTTAAGGACAACGTTTTTCAGACGTGCTTCAGCCTGTCCTTATTTCTGATTATCGTGATATTTTTGGTTTCCATATTATATAGAAATTACATTAATCTGTATAATTTTTAACAATCTTAAAGCGTTATTTGATGGAAGCCGATAGTATTTCATCCATCAAGCTGATGTATCAGGACTTGATACATCTTGATCGGTTCAATGGAACCAATTTTACGAGATGGCAAGACAAGCTGAAATTTCTCCTAACGGCGCTGAAGATCTACTATATATTAGATCCAAATCTGCAAGCGCTACCTGAAGCAACCAACAACGACACACTTGAACAGGTGGCCGCTCGCATCAAACGAGCTGAAGACGAACTCTTGTGTCGAGGACACATTCTGAATGCTCTCTTCAATCGTCTGTACGATCTGTACCAACAGACGTCATCAAAAAAGGAGATCTGGGCCGCTCTGGAGTTCAAATATAAGGCTGAAGAAGAAGGTACCAACAAGTTTCTCATCGCTAGGTATTTTGACTTCAACATGGTAGATAACAAACTGCTGCTATCCCAAATCCAAGAACTGCAGCTAATAGTAAACAAAATCAAAGTCATCAAAATATATCTTCCTAAATCATTCCAAGTCGGGGCTATAATCACCAAATTGCCACCGATTTGGAAATACTATAGAAAGAAGTTGAAACTGAGGACTACACACTGGAACAAATCCAGAACACCTCAGAATTGAGGAAGAATCCCGTAACTGCGATAAAAAGAATGATAACGGGAATACCTCGTCCAAGGTTCATGCAGTAGAGAACTTTAGTAACAAACATCCCGAGAAGGATAATTCCCTAAAACCCAATAAAGGAAAATTCAAGAAAACCGCTCAAAAGAAGAACGGAAAGTTCAAAGGCCCATGCCATATTTGTGGGAAAATCGGATACTATGCTCAAGTATGCTAATATCGCAAATCTAAACAAGAGGCAAGTGCAGTAGAAGAAGGTGATATTATGGCCATGATCACTGAGGTGAATGTCATCTAAGGTAAAGTTCCAGGTTGGTCGTATGATACTGCCGCTACAGTACATGTGTGCTACGACAAATCAGCCTTCAAAACCTATGAGGAATTGACTGATGGTCAAGAAGTCCAAATGGGTAATGAAGTTCGATCAAAGGTCGTCGGCAAAGGAACTGTCGAACTGATATTCACCTCTAGGAAGAAAGTGATTCTAACTAATGTACTGTATGTTCCAGACATGAGGCAAAACTTAGTTTCTGGGGATCTTCTGGGAAAACCAGGTATAAGGGTAGTGTACGAGTCAGGTAAACTGATTCTATCTAAGAATGAAAATTTTGTCGAAAAAAAATATGCTTGTAACAGAATGGTTAAGTTTTCTCTGAATGAAAGTAGCACTTCCGCGTATATGGTTGAATCCGCTGGACTATGGTATGATAGACTAGCCCATATAGGGTATAATACCTTGAAGTTCATGGCTAAGAATGATTTAATCTCATATACAGATAATGAAACCGATAATGTGAAGTGTGCATACGATCCAAAATGATGAAGAAATCTTTTTCGAGTATTGAAATATCGTCTCAAGTATTGGATCTTGTGCGCAGTGATATCTGTAAGTTAAGCGGCATTCTTACTCGTGGAGGTAAACAGTACTTAATAAATTTTATAGATAATTGCTCTAGATATGTGTATGTGTACCTATTAAAGAGAAAAGATGAAGCATTGAACATGTTTAAAATATATAAAGCAAAAGTAAAAAATCAACTAAATAAGAAGATAAAAATTATCCGTAGCGATAGAGGAGGAAAATACTTCTCCAATGAATTCAATAGCTTCTATGAACAACATGGACTGATACATTAATGTATTGCTCCATACACACCTCAACAAAACGGAATATCTAAAAGAAAGAATAGAACATTAGTAGAAATGGTCAACTCAATGCTGATAAGAGCAAAGTTGTCACTAAGTCTATGGGGTGAGGCACTGCTTGCAGCATGCCATATTCTAAATAGAATACCGTCTAAAAAGTATAAAATATCTCCATATGAAACATGGAGAGGTAGAAAACCTAACCTAGGATATCTAAAAGTGTGGGGGTGTCTTGCATACTGCAGAACCCCTGATCCAAAAAGAACTAAGTTAAGACCAAGAGCTATTAAGTGCGCCTTCATAGGGTATGCACAAAATAGTAAAGCTTATAGACTTCTAGACATAGAGTCTAATATAATAATAGAATCAAGAGACGTTGAGTTCTTTGAGAACTCACTATCCTTAGAGTCAAAGGATAATGAAATCCAAACTCCTAATAGAGAACCAGATAGCACAGCTCCACAAATAGTGGAAGCTCCTATTGAACCTTATAGGAGTCAAAAGACAAGAATAGATAAGAGTCTAGGAGATGACTACATAGACTTATAACGCATAATTTTCCATCTTGTAGAAGCAGATAGAGAAAATGTTATAAGACAAATACCTATAGTGATGACTATAGAAGATGATCCTAAATCATATAAAGAGGCTATATCCTCTAGAGACGCAGTTTTCTGGAAAGAAGGTATAAATGATGAAATGGAATCCATAATGTTAAATCAAACATGGGAACTAGTTAACTTACCTCCAGGTTCTAGACCCATAGGTTGTAAGTGGGTATTTAGGAAGAAATATCACACTGATGGGACTATCCAAACTTTTAAAGCTCGATTAGTTGCTAAGGGTTTTAAACAAAAAGAAGGGATAGATTATTTTGACACATACTCTCCTGTAGTTAGGATAACATCCATTAGGATATTATTTGCGCTAGCTTCTATACATAATTTTCACATCCACCAAATGGATGTAAAGACCGCTTTCCTGAATGGTGACCTCAATGAGGAGGTATACATGGAACAACCTGAAGGGTTCATTCTACCAGAAAATGAAAATAAAGTATGTAGATTAGTCAAATCATTGTATGGATTAAAACAAGCACCAAAACAATGGCATGAGAAGTTTGATTCCAAAATACTATCTCATGGTTTCGTGTATAATGTATCTAACAAATGCATATATTCTAAAGTAGATGGTAGTTGTATCGTTATTATTTGTCTATATGTTGATGACATATTAATAATAAGTAATAAAATGGAAGGTATGACTGAAACAAAGAGGTTTCTATCTTCAGTATTTAAAATAAAGGATCTTGGACAAGTTGATACCATCTTAGGTATCAAAGTTAAACAACATTGTGGGGGTTATGCTTTGTGTCAATCTCATTATATTGAGAAGATACTAAACAAGTTTAACCATCTAAATATAAAAGAAGCAAAGACCCCATTTAATCCAAGTATCAAGCTAAAAGAAAATACTGGAAGAACCGTTGCACAATTAGAATATGCGAGTGATATAGGGAGTCTTATGTATACTATGCAATGCACTAGACCAGATATCGCATATGCTGTGAGTAAACTTAGTAGGTTTACTAGTAACCCCAATACTGAACACTGGAATGCAATCAGTAGAGTCCTTGGTTACTTAAAAGTAACTAAAGACTTATGACTATTTTATTCAGAATTTCTTGCCGTATTGAAAGGATATACCGATACGAGCTGGATATCGAGTGGAGGGGACAACAAGTCTACTACAGGGTGGGTATTCGCCCTAGGAGGTGCTGTTGTATCTTGGAGATCCAAGAAACAGACCTGCATAACGCACTCGACTATAGAGTCTGAATTTATAGCCCTGTCTGCAACAGGCAAAAAGGCTGAGTGGCTAAGGGATCTTCTATTAGAAATTTCTTTCTGTGTAAAACCTATATCGATTGTGTCACTACATTGTGATAATGAAGCCACATTAGCTAGAGCCTATAGCGGCACTTATAATGGTAAATCTAAACATATCAGTCTTTGACATGATTATGTCAGACAATTGATTCGAGATGGAATCATTGCTATTTCCTATGTGAAATCAAGCAACAATCTGGCAGATCCTTTTACTAAACTTCTACCGAGAGAGGTAGTAAGGGCTACATCTAGAGGGATGGGGTTGAAACTCTTCAACCAAAGTTCCCCCAGTGATGATAACCCAACCTGAAGTTAGAAAATCTCTAAATTTAGGTTTAATGAGTAAAAACAAGTCACTGATATGTGGAAAGTTTTTCAGCACTAAATTATAAAACCTCATCCATAATAGATAAGTGCTGAGCGTTACGAAAGAGGGTTGAGTCTGAGAACTCATAATGAAATCCAGTCTATAGGACAAGTGTCTTATAGTAACGGAGACACTGGAAGGATTTCACCTATATGAACGTAGAGATGGTGCCGTCTCTCATGAGAGTTAGGAGTTTTCTCTCGGGATCGTTCACGAATTAGGATAAGCACATGACTATTAAATGTGCTAAGCAATATTGTGGGAACTCTAAACAAACACATAACGAATATGTGTGTGGTTTCTCCAACTTTGTTATCTAGGAATAACTGATTCAAAGCTGCGGCTACCAGTCATTTCGACAGAGTTTTAAGATACTTACACTAAGGGGAAGATTAAAATCGAAAGATATTTTTCTTTATGCATATAAGCTGATTATTCTGGCAGAATCGTTTAACCGAGAAATATATATATATATATTAAAAATCAATAGCAAAATATTGATTTTTAAATAAAATATATTTTAATAATAAAAAATAATATATAATATATATTATGTTGTTTGAAAAAAAAACACCGTTTTGTAAATTTTTGGGAATAGTCCCACATGGGAAAGGGAAGAGAAAAATCTATGGTTTAAATGATAATAGTGGAGTATTATAATTTTACCTACCTAGTCCGTGGACTATGGACCTTATGTGTTCCAGTGCGTAGCACTGGAACACCCGCGCGCGGGCTCAGGCTCGGGCTCGGTCTCGGTCTTGGTCTTGGTCTCGGGCTCGGTGTGAGGGCGTGGGCATGTGAGGCAGTGTAGCTGTAGAGGCGCTAGTGGCACACTTTGCACTTCGCACGTGCGCATCGTGTCGCAGAGAGTCGCTCGCAAACCCCTTCGCGAACCGGAGCGAGACGTGTGCGAGTCGTCTAATTATATAGAGGCTGGAAATATAGTTGTTGCACAAATGTATAACAGCTATGGACTTAATTACAAGAAACTGTTGCTAACAGCTATAAAACGGCTAGCTAGCTCTCTCACAACAGCCATATAACGGCTAGTTTTCAACAGCCATATAACGGCTAGTTTTCTCTAATAGCTAGAAAGTGGTCATGGAATTTATTTTCCTATACCATAACCCCCAGCCACCATAACTTATAAAAGGAGGGCCTGGATGGGTTTTCAAACCATCTCAACTCACTCCAGCAAAACCCATACGAATTTTAGTGTTTCCAGCAACATAGCAAGGCTTGAACCTTAACTTGAAGAACAGACCAACGGTGTGGTCTAGGACGGTTCAACTGAACCAGTAGCTGAAGAATTGAACTGACCAGTGCGGTGGTCAAAACCACTTTTCTCTTTCCTTTTCTTTCTTTTGGGATTTTCTCTATATTGTAATACTGCCAGAAAGTGTGTAATAGAGTTCCATTTGGTGGGCCTTCATGTTTTCTGAACGCAGACCCACATCAGGCTCATCGTATCCTAGAAGCTATTTGCCTATAACCTATCGGCATACTCAATTTACTTAAGTAGGGGCAAATAACGCTTTAAGGACAACGTTTTTCAGACGTGCTTCAGCCTGTCCTTATTTCTGATTATCGTGATATTTTCGGTTTCCATATTATACAGAAATTATATTAATTTGTATAATTTTCAACAATTAGAAGATCGTAGCCATTGAAACAATTGTCATCTAGGTCGCCCATTAGACACTTGCATGGACAGCGTATGGACGGCGTTTTCTTTGCATGTGCAAATTTTGGTTGGTGTACAGTACCTGGCACCTGGCCAGTGGGTTCCAACTAATGGGTCGTCTCGACAATGGGTCGTCTCGACAGATGCCTTCGAGTTGGACTTCGACCTCCTGATACAACAGTTCATAGGAACCATTGGGGCCGCCCAGCTACGTTAGGGTGTACACGGGTTGGGCCGAGTCGAACTGGCCTCAGCCTGTCCAGGCCCGTTCACCAACCACACAAGGCCCAAACCCAACCGAAGCCATGGGTACGGCCAACATCTCCAGGCCAAATCGATCAAAAATATTTAAATGCCCTTATTCCATGGCGCGAGTTCGGGCCAGTTTCGAACCTTCGAGTTCGGGCCAGTTTCGAACCTCACAGCAAGTTCATGGGAAGGGCTTTGGCAGGTAATCTGTGTCCCATTACAAGGCCCTCGATCAACGGTTAGATAGTTGATTTATAGACTCCACAAAAAATCTAACTAGTTATGACATTTACATACATTTGACAAAGCATAAAATAAAATATTTTATACAAATTAAATACAGTCATACATGGGTCGGGCCGGGGTGAGTCGGATTTCGGACCGAGTCGGGCCGAACTGGGAGGTATCCAAACTCGGCCTGAACTCACTTTCGGGCCTAGAAAATTGGCCCGTCCTGACCCGAACTTAGTTCCGGGTCAGGCCGAGTCGAGCTTTTTCGGACCAGGTCGAGCGAGCTAACTGGGCTAGCCCGGTTTGTGTACACCCGTAATTGGCCTTAGTAGAAAATGGACCCGAAATCCTCTCCAACTCCTGTTTTAAGCACCCTACCTCCTTGGGCCCCACCAGCTGTGTATTTAAACTCCACTCCATCCATCAGGTCCTGATTTAGGATTTAGGTTGGCTACACAGGAAGCGGATTGGCTGGAGTACCTCACACTAGCTATATATAGGGAGGGGCTTAGATACTTAAAGAGAAAATAAAAGATTTCCTCATTTTTTCATCTCCAAGAGTCTCCATGCGCACAGGATTATTCTAATGTCTATCCTCTAACGCTTCAGTGACCAAAAGGCTACTGAAGTGACATAGTGATATACAATTGGTTGAATATCAAGACCATGATACCTTACATTTAATGCTCTTTTCCGTGGAGTTTCGTTGACGTCTCGCTCCGTTTGCCGATACACGCACTCGACCACATAAGGGTAAAAGTTATTTTAGTCATTTCTTTTCCTCGCTCCCTGCTGACGTGACGTCACCATTTCTATGGATAAAACCATGATGTATGTATTGTATCCACACTATTCATCCATTTTGTGATATGATTTTAGGGCATAATCTAAAGAGTGAGAAAGATCCAAAATTCAAGCGCACCCCACTGTAGAAAACAATAGAGATTGAACACCTACCATTAAAACCTCTCTAGGCCACAGAAGCTTTCGATCAGGCTAATATTTATGCTTTACCTTATTCCATGTCTTTTTTAACTTATAAAAATGTTGGATCTCAAATAAACATCATGGTCGGCCAGGAAGGTTTCAATGGTGGCCATCACCTCCCACTGTTTTCTATGGTGGAGTCCACCTGAACTTTGGATTAGCCTAATTGTTTTGCTCACTCCCTAAAATGATCTCTCCAAATGGATGGATGGTGTGGATACAACACATACATCATAGTGAGGCCCAAAGAACGTGGTTGCGTGACAT
Organism: Magnolia changhungtana; assembly: GCA_030180095.1. Classification (NCBI taxonomy): domain Eukaryota; kingdom Viridiplantae; phylum Streptophyta; class Magnoliopsida; order Magnoliales; family Magnoliaceae; genus Magnolia; species Magnolia changhungtana. The sequence continues at coordinate 1,247,334 of JASAUF010000363.1, read as the reverse complement.
GGGTAGCAAAACTCGTTACCCACTGGTTCAATAGCCAACCCGCGTCCTAACTCCATTTAATTTAAAGAATAAAAACTCTCATCCTTTACAAATTACTAAAATGTGTACCCATTGTTGTATTTTAAATTATTTTAAAATAATTTAGTGTTTCAAAATATCCGTTGGGACGGACCATGGCTGTGGCCATAGGTGCGCATGTGCCTTACGGACGTGTCTTTTCACTGAAAGGTTATATCCTTTCAATTTTTGTTTTGAAAAGTTATATCTTTTGAAGCCTAAGGGTCACACCACTTGGGTTTAAACCCAATAGTCACATCCCTTTGTGTAAGGGTGTCTTCACAAAGTCTATAAATAGACTTCTGATTTTAAGTTTTAAAATGGATTAGAAAATCAGGTTTCCTCTTAAAAATATAAATGATGGGAACCATGTGAACCAATGATGGTACTACACACACGAACATTATTATACATGTGCAAACCAGAAGTAAAGAACATCATGATTATTTCATGTTATAAACCTTGTTAGTCATCCTCCCTCAAGTTGTTGCTTGCTTATGCCAAACACACATGATGATCCAAACTGTTCATCTTGGGTTCGTTGTTGTTGTTGTTGTTGTTTGTATGTATAAATTCCGACCAGGATTTCGGATTTATAACGTTGTGAATGGATGACAATTGTGAATGTGGGGGATCTAATGGCTTCAAGGCCCTAAGATTTTAAAGAGAAAATAAAAGATTTCCTCATTTTTGTTTTCATCTCCAAGGTTCTGTACGGTTAGGATTATTCTAATGTCTATCCTCTAGTTGTGTCTATTGTTGAACTTTTGCATGCACCAAAATTCTTGATGCTTAATATTTGTTACATACATCAAGTGTGTCCTTTGATATCATGTTATGGGGTCAAAGTATCATGTTTAGATATCTGGTTACTATATAATAAGAAATGGTTCATGTAAAAAAAAAGTTTATCAATCGATGGCTGAGATTATTCTCTACTGTCCACCCATAAGAGTCCACTAGATGAATCATCTGGATCACTGGGGTGATGCTCCCATCTTTATAATGAAATACTGTCTTGATCAGGTGTTGGTTCTTACCGAAACCGTATATTAGGCACAAAGTTTATTAATTGGATGGCTAGGATCGTTGGTGCAATTTTGCAAAACTAGCCATTAGATAGTCCAAATCGACTCAATGTATTATAAAAATTTATCTTAAGAATTTTCAAATAAGCGGTCAAGATCATCTCTTGGTGGGCAAAAGGAGCGAATCCCTTTAAAAGCAATATCTCCACAATTGTTGTTATAAACTGCTACATGAGTAGTGTACATCCTGTTTAATTTAACATAATTTAAGTTATGTTGATGTTAACATGCAGTTGGGTGATGTTACTCATGACTTATCAATTTTCTTTGTTGATTAATTGAGAAATGCAACACTCTCAAATAGGAAAAGATTCTAAAAGTTCTCATGTTAGGACAGTGCATGTGTGAGATATCCCGACCATCTACCAAGTAGGGTTATAGGTAAACAGGCTCTGTCTAAAAACCAAACATGAACGCTGATAAGAAAGACATTCTCTTACAAGTATATATGATAAGTGGATTGGCCAAATGGGACAGGACATTGTTTATCATCAAATGCATATATTGTTTAGATCGGATCCCTCACACGTGTGGCAAGTCATGTGAAGTAGGCATAATACTTCTCATTGCTGGAATAGTTTTCTTTCGCATGATTTCATGCTTACTTGGAATTATAACTTTAGATCATCTTTATGTCATCTATGGTGCCTACTGCATGCATATAATCCATGATCCAAAATATCAATCTTAATCATGTCATTCATATGGCACATGTAAGAGTAAAAATATTATTTAGTGGGTTTTTCCTTTAATGGTTTAAATGGAGGGGTATTCATCTCGGATACATGACACATGTAGATGATGCGTAAATGACAGTCATTGATGGAGTAGCATCATATGAAGGAAAAAGGTCAAAAGGTGAATAGTAAAAAAAAATACTCTTATGGTATTCACAATAATAAATGATATTGTGACACCCCGTCACTGTGGTCACATATGGGTGGGCACACATGTGGGCGGGCCCCAAGGTGGCTGGCAGGCTACTGTGCACATAGTGAAGGTGAAACTTTGTCCCACATCGGAAGTGTCGTCTGAAATTGTGGGGGTGCACTTGAATGCATTTAGATAAACCACATAACCCACACATGTATTGCATTGACATCATATAGGTTTTAGAAACAAGATATCTAGAATCAAACTGATTACATGTTTTGATGATTTAATTGGTAGCCATCGAATAAATGGTTAGAAAGAAAATTGTTAGTGGTTTGAATTCAAAAGATGATTGTTGGGTCAGTGAGATCATTTTCAGGCTATATTTTATTCTCATTGGAGGCTGGATTTGGACATTTGGGATTTGTATTCATATGAGACTATAAGTTCATTTGATAAACTATGTTGTTATACCAACAACAAATGTATATATTGACCAAATTTATACACCTATGGAGCCCACTGTTCAATCCATCAATCAAAATACTTGATAATGAACTTGGACATTTCTCCTCCATATGCAGTTGCCAAATATCCATTGATTGTATTGAATTCTAATCTCTAATTGATAATTCGGCCAACCTTTTATGTGTTAGGGAACATATGATAACATAATAATGTTGCGATATGATTACATGAAAGTTATACTCTATTTTAGTCGTCATATGTCTATGCATGACAGATTACTCCAGTCTCTTTATATTGTAGATACAATAAGGTCGATTGACTTTACCACCATTTAGTTAAATGGTGGCTAGTGAAATTGCTTGAATTATAAGAACACATTCAAAGCTAAGAAAGTTGGTTGTATTTAGAGCCGGTGATACGACAACTATCATAATAAAAGTGATATTCAGTATCTGTTACTTAATGGAGTCATAATTGTTGACTCTGTGAAGTTAGAAATGAGTTCAGTATGCTTTGGCTTAAGATATGAATAATCAAAGAGGCTGCAACTGACTGTTAAAGAAATGACTTCAGTATTCTTTTGATTGAGGAGCAAAAGGAGAAATCAGCATAGGTAGAAGATCATTTATGAGTAGCTAGTTGATGAGGCAATAGCTTGCCAATACGATGATCCCTAGCTGATATGAAAGGATGATTAGCCACAATGGGACAGACATGGCCAAACTCGCATGGGAAGAAAGCCTGATGGAGCAATGACAAGTGGAGGTAAAAGGCCTACGGGTCATAAATCCTCTGATCAAGTGACTATTTAAAAGATTAGTCAATGATACATCGAAGGGAATGAGGCTGAGCCTAATATATGAGCTACCAGTGTTGGCAACCCAACCTATACGAGTAGAGATCCTATTAGATCGGTTCAATGGATAAACAACAAGACACGAGGTAGACGATTGCACTGATGTAAATGAGCCCCTTCTATGGTGTACAGTGCGAGCAGCAATGCAGAAGGATGAGTTTTTAGAACTCTTAATAAATCCATAGCCATATATTTGGTGGTGTATACAGTTGCTGTATACACTTAATGGAATTCACCTATATGAGTGTGGAGGTGGAGGCCGCTTCCTATGAGAATCTAGGCGAATTCTCTAGAGCACTCATGAAATCCAGGTAATGGTGCATGGCCGAAATGCACCGAACCGCAGAATCACTTGTAGCGGAAAAGTTGTGTGAGTGACATGTACTTGCGATCTACATCAAAAGGAATCAGGTTCAAGACTATGGTGTCACATAACTCCTGTATACCTGTCATGTTTACTCTAATGTCGGTTCAAGTCTATGGTGACACCAGCATCATTGCACAACTCTTCCATCTTAACCTGAAATGTCAAAAATTTTGAAACATGCGGGGGATTATTGTATTTTAAATTATTTTAAAATAATTTAGTGTTTCAAAATATCCGTTGGGACGGACCATGGCTGTGGCCATAGGTGTGCATGTGCCCTACGGATGTGTCTTTTTACTGAAAGGTTATATCTTTTCAATTTTTATTTTGAAAAGTTATGTCTTTCGAAGCCTAAGGGTCACACCACTTGGGTTTAAACCCAATAGTCACATTCCTTTGTGAAAGGGTGTCTTCACAAAGTCTATAAATAGACTTCTGATTTTAAGTTTTAAAATGGATTAGAAAATCAGGTTTCCTCTTAAAAATGTGTTTAAGTATTTTTTAGTTCGGGTTAAGACTACAAGTGGTTCGAGCCCGTGTACAGTGAGTGCACCATTGGGACCGAGTTATAGTCATTGTATCCTGGAGGTCGATTGCTCTAGAAACCTGTTGCACTTGGGATACTGTCCAAGGGGAGCAAATTCGATTTCAAGCCGAGTGACTCACGTCACGCCTCGACTTACACAAATTGATAAGTTTTTTAACTTTCTTATTTTAATTTTATATGATTTTAAATAGTTTTCCAAAATCCAATTTCCAACACCCATGAGTATTAAAAGTAGTAACATGTCTAAGTGACACCCACCATAATGTTTCTGATAAATCTTTCCCGGCCATCAGTTTTTGTAGATTATGTTACAACATGGACCTAACAATGATATTGATCCAAACTTCCAATTGGCCGCACGATAGGAAGAGGTGAGGATTAAGCTTCCGCCATTGAAATATTCAAGCAGCCACAAAAGTTTTGGATTACGTTAATGTTTTTATAATTTCAGTTCATCCCATTAGCAATGACCTCATGAACCATACGGATGACATATATACATCACGGTGGACCCAGGAAATTTTCAACCACAAGAATTCCCCTACTTACCGTTTCCAGCCGTACGGCCCACATGAGTTTTAGATCCGCCTCATTTTTTGACCTACATTATTAGATGATACAGAAAAAATGATGGACAGAGTAAATTTCTCACAAATATCACGGTGTGCCCCACCTAGCTTACCGTCAAAGGAAGTTCATGCAGATGGCTTTGGCCGCAATTGGAAACGGAAGTGAGTTGGCTTCTGAACTAGAAGGATGTTAGGTCACCACATTCTTTGGGCCCCACCATGATGTATGTATTGTATCCACACCATCCATTCATTTGGAGAGATCATTTTAGGGAGTGAGCAAAAGAATTAGGCAGATCCAAAGTTCAAGTGGACTCCACTACAGAAAACAATGGGAGGTGACGGCCACCGTTGAAACCTTCCTGGGTTGACCATGATGTTTATTTGAGATCCAACCTTTTTTTATAAGTTAAAAAAGACATGAAATAAGGTAAAGCATAAATATTAACTTGATTGAAAGCTTTTGTGGCCCAAAGAGATTTTAATGGTAGGCATTCAATCTCCATTGTTTTCTACGATGGGGTGCACTTGAAATTTGGATCTTTCTCAGTCTTTGGATTATGTACTAAAATGATATCACGGAATAGAAGAACGGTGTCCATGGAAAGTGGTGACGTCACTTCAGTGGGAGAGCAAAGAAGACAAATGACCTTTTTCTTTTTTTTTTTGGTTAGCTTGTTAGTACACACCCATGTTAGTACACACTCTAAAAAAACGAGTGACTTGAAGATAAGGTTTACCCCTTATGTGCATGCATCGGAGAACGGAGAGAGACGTCTAACGGAGCTCAAGGAAAAGAGCATTAGTTGAAAGGGAACATGCTCTTGGTATTCAAACCATGTCACTTCAGTAGTGTTTTAGCTACCGAAGCATTCAGTATCTAACCTGCTCTCATCACTTTCCTAAAACCCCTCACTATTTTCCCAGTTTTGGAAGCATGACTCTTTGCAATTGCTGGATCTGGTGCCTGCCCATGTAGATCGGGTCGCAGATAGTTTCATGGCCAAGACGGATCAGAAAAGGCTTGATTGATGACAGAAGTGATCCGGACCATCAAAACTTAAAACAAACTATCACGCAAATCGGAATAAGCTAACGAAGGTAGGACGAGCTACTTTAGCCACCCAACCACGTTGCGCTGGGTTACCACATCGAATTTGAGAAATATTATCAGATCAGTGACCGAAATCCTATTTTAATTTCGTTTTTACCATTTATACTAATTTTAGTAATGAGTATAACTCTCATCCATTGGGCTAAAGTTTACCATTTACAGTAAGTCGCAATTTCTATGAGTTTTACACGTAGTTTAATTCCGAAACTTCTCCCTGGGAAAGACGGTGGTCAACCTCACATCCTTCCCTACGTCAATGGAGTTGGTCCCCACCATAGATGGATCATAGAGCAAGAAGTCCATTGGTCTAATACTAAAAAACCATTTGATAGGTGGCTTCCTAGAGGATTGTTTGGAAAGAAAACACATTCGAGCTCAATAGATGGAGCTCCCATGTTAAGATAGTTAGGATCGTGAAACCAGCTGAACCGGTTGAAAAATATTCCAACCAAAGAGATTATGTTTCTGCTGTCCCCCATCCAAAGGTGAGGCCCATCATATAAATGGCTTGGATCATTGAGAAATGATCCAAAACGAAAGGCTAAAGTCTCAATGCACCCAGCCAGTTGACGGCCCTGATAGATTCCACGATTTGCTATCAATGGCAAAACCCCACCATTCTGGATTTGAGCAAACACATTTGCATTTGATCCAGCCGTTCATCTGGGTAGGCCCACCAGACATCTGCCGTCGTCCAAAATTCTCACCCACCCAACAATCCTAACCATCCAAATCACATTACTTGGGAGGATTGCAAATGAATGGTCAAAGGTAAAAGTTTCAAATGATCCCAAAAATCATCTGATCAGATAGATGGGATTGTGCAACGTGCTTGATTTTGTGAATATCAACGTGGCCCCATCAGATGAACAGTCTGGAGCTCGCGCATGACGCCCACGTGTGTGGCATCTGATTCACTAGTACGGATTAACCCAAAAAAAGTCCCAGAAAAATAATTTTATGAAAAACGAAAAATTACTGCGACGGTCATCATATTTTCGGAATATAAAATTACAATATTCTACCAATCCGGTGTACAGCGCATGCATACAACCATTCGTGTATTTCCCACCCATTGATACACCGAATGCTTGGTGTATAGCCATTCACCTGGCAACTTCTTTCTAAATTCTGATGGCCGCGGATTGGATACTGACAAGGTCAGTAGCTAAACTGCTGCTGAAGTGACGTCAGATATCGTTTTATGGCATTAGAAAGAGTACGAGATAGATCTAAATTTCAAGTGGACCACCACATAAAACCGTGGGAGCAACCACACCGACCGTTGAAACATTTATAGGGCCCACCATGATGTATTTTTGAGATCCAACCTATTCATAAGTTAACATAGACATAGATGAAGTGAAATAAAAAATATCAGCTTGATTGGAAACTACCGTGGCTCTTAAGAAGTTTTGAACGGTGGATGTCGAAATAAAAAATATCAGCTTGATTGGAAACTACCGTGGCTCTTAAGAAGTTTTGAACGGTGGATGTCACTGTCCCCACTATTTTCTATGGTGGGGTCCACTTAAACTTTAGGTCTATCTAATTCTTTTCTAATGCCATAAAACAATCTCTAAAAATTGTTGGACGGTATGGATACAACACATGCATCATGGTGGGGTCCACAGAACTTGGTGACGTCACTTCTACTGACCTTGTCAGTATATCCGCGCCCAATTCTGTTCATGGTGAAGTGAAACAATGACCATGCGTACACCCCCAAACACCAAGCATGTGGTGGACCCCACTCATCACCGCCAAAGCAGATACACTGAAAGTCCAGTATATATTCTTTGAACCAAATTCTCTTAAACAGGCGAAAGTGAATCTCTCCCTCTTTAAAAAACCACTTCATAGCCCCCAAATGATTTTCCTATCTTTCTTTGAGAACAAAAGGCTAAAAAATAGAAATCTCACATGGGTTTCTCACTTGTGTGGAAAAAAAAAAACAAAAGACTCCAAAAAATGATACTTCTATTGAATAAAGAAATTCTAATTTCCCATAGATGAGAGTATTCACGAGGGCATACATGCATGCATCACTGCCCAACCATGACCAGAGGTGATACCAAAGTATATACACCGAAAGTTCAGTATATACTTTTGCACCTAAATCTCTTTTGGTGGGTGCAGGTGAATCTCTCTCTCTCTCTCTGGGAACCAAAAAACAGATAAAAAAGACGAAGAAGCTCAAAATCTCACATGGGTTTCTATTGTTTTGCAAGAAAAACTAACAAACCTTCGATCACAAAGACCAATAAATAAAATGGTACTCTTCATCTAGAGAAATGCTCCAGTGCTCCTCGTTGCATCGGTCCATACGGATAGTTCAATTGATCAATCTGAACCGTCCATCAACTCCAGAACACATTTCATGGACTCCTATCCAAAAATCACATTGATCGAATGCTCTAATTCACCCTTGATTTGGCCTTATTTTATATACCTTTCCTTTTTCCAAGCTATGGTTGAGATGACTAGTATCCCCTACAAATAATGATTCTTTAAAATTATAGCAATCCGTAACGTCCCCTAACAAATAGATGGATCAGATTATCAATTGGACTTGTGTGAGTGTAAGCAATCTTGACTATCCAAATAAAAATCTGAAGACCAATGGTTACAATTTGTTGGGTTGGTTTGATGTTTTCATGGCAGTCCATAAAACATAGGTTGGACCTAATGTACAATCCAGATCAATAAATTGGAGTGAATTGGAGCGTCTAAGTGGTCTGATACAGGTAGGAGCACCATAACTAATAAAGCTCTGAGATCGCAGGAGCATTGAAAATTTGTATAAGCGAAATTCCCAATTTCCCCCATAACGAAGTATTTGCAACTGCACATGGAAGGAAAATATATAAAAATACATAGACAGGCGTCGTACATGCCTTCCAATGAGTCTGTTGTAGCATTAGCTGTAGTTTGAGCTGTGGATCTCTCTATCAAGTACAAGAGATGCATACACCCAAAGCAAAAGGCAAGTAATATATAAGATGGAAATTGTCGTATCAACTTCATCTTTCTGTCTAAAGCTCTTGTGTATGCAACTACTTGTTAGAGAGGGTGAGAGAGGAAAATGAAATGGATTCAAATGATTGTGAATCCCAATCTTCTGTTTGACATGAACATAAATTTCCGATTTGCTTGAATTTTCAATGTGTCACGTCATCATTGAATGCTGCATTGAAGGGCTTTTTTTATTTTTAAGTTGAATTACATCTCGAAAATGGGTCAAAAAACAATGTTTTTGCTGATTTAAACTTGTGGGCCTCATATGTGACTTATCCACACCATCTAAACTTTTTAATGGAACAATTTAGAATTAATCACAAAAATAAGGCAGATCCCAAGGTCGAGTGGGCCACACTTTAAGAAACAATGATTATAAAGATGTCAACGGTTGAAAGCTATTTTCTCCATGAGGCCCACATTAATGTTTATTTTTCATCTAACCTGTTCATAAGGCCACAGAGAGTCATTGATAAAGGGAAAATAAAAGTATCAGTTTAATTCAAAACTTCTAAGGCCCTCAAAAATCTTTCAATGTTAGGAGCTCAATTCCCGTTATTTGCTATGGTGTGGTCCACTTGAGGTTTAGATATGTCTCGTTTTTCGGATTATTTGCTAAAATGAGTTAGATTAAGGGATGAACGGTGTAGATAAGACACATATATCATGGTGGGCCCCACAAATATAACATCTTTTTTCTTAGATGACCTGAGGCAAATGAAAGCGGTTGGCAACGTACCTTGAAAATACAGCTGAAAATTCAACCACGGGATTGCAAGCAGAGGACATGGATTCTTTGGAGAGGCTTGCCTTGCCAATGTAGTTTCATTTTCCCTCAGTCGCGACTTAGATTCTCGATATGTCAACACCCGGAAATGCCGAAGTCTTAAGATAGAACAGATGATCAGTACCGTCCATGTTGTGGAATCAAATCCATATTGGCTACTAAAGTAAAATAATGCTGAACGGATTGTCTTAATCATCACCATTTGTAGATGAATTTAGAACCACGAAAGTAAAATTTTCAACGGATCACATTCAACTATAAAAATCAAAAGATACAATCATTACAGAAGAGTAATTATGATCAAATGTCTTATCTATGGTGGTGGTATGAAAATGGACGCTTCAAATCATCGGACCGTCTCAGTGGGTAGTAACCTAAACTAGGCCCCGAGTCGCGACGGATGCAAAGCGAACTCATTGTGAATTATTCAAGAGGAAGCATTGAGGTGGCTTGGACGCGGATTGCATGGTGCACTGAGTAAACTCCGTGGGGGCCCACCGTAGTGTATGTGTCTTATCCACGCCGTCCATCTGGTTTACCAGATGATTTTAGTGAATAATTCTAGAATCGAAGCATACCTATAGTTCAAATGGACCACATCACAGGAAACAAACAGCAGGAATTGAACGCTTACCATTGAAAACTTCTCAAAAGCTCAAAAGTTTTGGATCAAGCTGATATTAGTGTTTTCCCTTTTTCCCTTCATCCATGCATGTATGACCTTATGAACAGGTTGGATGACAAATAACGATCACCGTAGGTCCTACGTTTCAACAGTGGACGTCGTCATCCCACTCTTTCATGTGGTGTGGCCCACTTAAGTTTTGGTACGCTTCAATTTTGGACCGATGCCTTAAAATGAGACAGTAAAACGGATGGACGGTCCGGATAAGACACATGCATCACGGCACTGAGTTACTACGTACGCAATCCGCGTCCCTGGGGATCTCATGTTGGAACCGTGAAAACCGTAATATCACTCGATAGGACACTTGGAATGACTATCTATCAATCGGGTCCACCTGTGTACAATGCCTTTATAAAAATAAAATCCATGAAACAATCCTACCCATTAATTTTCTACAGTTTATTGTATTGAATATTTAACCGTTAAATTTTAATGATCATAGATGAGATGGTTGAAATTGTGAAATCGTTGTAGTTTATATCTTATAAACCATCCATGCTAAGGCCTAGCACATGGACGGATCCTATTTTCACACCATCCTGACACGTTTGCTGTAGAGAGTTGGATCTAGGGTATTACAATTTAATGGGGGTAGTATAGTATCTCCTTATCTATTCAATGATGATTTAGGATTTTTTTTTTTTTTTTTTTTTTTTTAACCGGTGGCAGCCATATCTGAGTTGATTGTCTTTTGTTATGTATTCCTAATGAAAATATAGAAAAGAGGTGGCCCACCGTGATCATGAATGCGTGGCAGGTGGGCAAGTGGGTCTGTTCATTTCAACTCGTGGGTCGAGTCGACTAAGGCCTTTGTTGAAAAGTCGTGTGATTGGACGATCGTAGCCATTAAAACAGTCATCTAGGTGGCCCATTTGAAAACTTGCATGGACGGCTGTCTTCTTTTGTACGAATTTTTGTCGGTGCCCATCACCTGACACATGGCGAGTAGATAATCCGGCCCTTCCAACTAATAGGTCCATTGTAATTAAAATCAAAGTAGAAAACAATGGGAATAGAGAAAAAAGATTATGAGACAATTAGATTTATCGGGTTTAAGACTCGACTTGAATAATCAATTTCTCAGGATAGATTTATTACCATTTTTCTAACGGTTTCATCAAGTGTAAATGAAGGAAATATGCAAATTGTCTTTAGAATACAATAAACTCTTAATCTGAATTTCAACACAAAAAATTGCACATGTAAGTATTAAACAGATCTCTAATTTTGACATCGACATGCCTTGAAAAAGTTCTAAATAAACACAGTAAAAGATCATATTCGAGCGCACTTCACAATGAATGGTTTATCTGGAAAACGAAGAGAATGTAATGATGTTTCTGGATTATAGTATCCGTGATTTATAGCAATTAAATGGTCTTGGAGTTCTTCTTGAAGAGATACCGATATGCATCTTCAGGACATCCACACCCATTCACAGTAAACAACATTCTTCCATGAAAGGACATGACCATTTGTCATATGGTAGTTATTTTTATATCATTTTAAGCAGAAAAAGTCATCCAACACTTTAAAACTATTTCTACATGAGCGGCACGTGGCATAGGTGTTACATGTACAACCATGTCACATTTACTCTCAATCAACACAAAGGTAATAATACTTCAGGTAGACCCTAGTACAATTCAAGTAGCACCATGACCCAAAAAGTTTGAACCATGTGCCAGAATGAATGTGACTCTTTTTTCTCCATGCGAAGATCCACATGTGCGATGTGCTAAGTACGCCAAATAAAGTGCTCAACTATCCTACAACGTATATCAACCCATATACCCTCTATCGGACTCCAGTAGTTGGATACACCCTCCCATAGGGTCAATACACCAAAACCCTGGCCCTTGGGGCCAATTACACCACTTTTGGCACTATATAAACCCAGATTTGGGGAGCTCCCTCTCCACATACGAATTTATCCTAGAAATTGGGGAAAAGAGATAAATAAAGAGAGAAAGGGAAAGAGAAAGACAAAAAGATGAAGAGAGAGAGAGAGAGAGAGAGAGAGAGAGAGAGAGAGAGAGAGAGTAGGGTCTTTGGTGTTTGCTTGCACCGGAATTCCTTCGATGAAACTTAAGCTATTACCGTTTTCCTCTATCAAATCCACCCCTACACATGATTGGAAGTAAGAAATGCTTCGTACTTCTTGGTTAAGCTATCTCCTGTTAAATTCTATAAATCTTACCAAAGTTTCCTTTAATTTGATTAGGAATTGGTGTTTTTTCCTAAAAACCCTAACCTTAATTACGATTGGATCGCATGAAATTCTTTCAAGGTGTGAACCATTCTTCTAAGTTTTCTTTTATCAACCATTAATAGTATTAGATAATAATTTTATATTATCATTAGGATTTCATATGTTATATATGCTTAAGTTACTTTTATTATACCAACCGTAATATTACTTATTGTTAGTAGTCAACATGTTTGATGAAATGCTTGAATAAGATGAAATTACTACAGTTATAATTCTTGTATGTAAATTGACAAGTGTGTTGATATACGTTGGATTGTATTGATATACATTGAATTATACTGATTCATACACATGTTTGGTTGGTGCACTATATTGTGGTATTAAGTTGTTTTATGATTATGTTTATGTATTTGATAATTTGATTTGTATTCATGTAGATTGAGCCTTGCAAAATGTTAAATAGGTGGATGACCCACTTTAAGTTGACTATCCCGAACTTATACGGTCGACCGAGGTTGAACACAGACGATCGACAGTTTTGTCCAGAGTCCTCCGTTATTAATTGGATTAGTCTAATGTTTGGCCAAATTATTCTTATGGTTGGTGGTTGTATAACATTCTAAGAAATATAGGATACCATTATTACCATTGAATTAAGTCTATTCACACTACGCCAAAACAGCAAAAAAAGGACGGTCCAAAACCGTCCCAAATGACCAAAAAGGACGGTCATGGACCGTCGTATGGGCCGTTAAATTTTGACGTGTCTTATTACTTAAAGGATGGTCAACAACTGTCATTCTTATTGACAAGAAAAGGACGGTCATGGACGGTCTTTAAAGACCGTCTCTTATGAGCCATCAAACGACGGCCATGGACCGTCCTTTAAAAGGATGGTCATGAACAGTCCTTAAAAAAGACTTATGGACCGTCTCTTATGAGCCTTCAAGAGACGGTCATAAACCGTCCTTGAAAAGGACGCTCATGGACCGTCCTTAAAAAGGACTGCTATGGACCGTCTCTTATGAGCCTTCAAAGGACAGTCATAGACCGTCCTTTAAAAGGATGGTCATGGACCGTCTTTTAGAAGGACTGCTATCATCCGTCTCTTATGACCCTTAAAAGGACATTTTCAAATTTGATACGATCAATATACACTTGTTACAATATATTTCATCGTATTCTTCCTGATATACACCTGTTATATAATATATTTCATCATATTCAAATTCACATCCATCTAAACCCAAACTACGTAAATCCATCCAAACATAAACTACATTCATCTAGACATAAACTACATCCATCCAAACATAAACAATCTTATCCACATTATATTAATCCATGCATAAATACATATAAGTTTAACATCATAAATAAAAAATGAAAAAAATCAGCAACAATTTTCCTTTTTGCGTCTTTCATCTAATAAAAAAATATTCAACCAACAGAACATTATAATTCGAAATCACGAAGAATTGCAGAAATTTCTTCCAAAAAGTGAGCACTTTTTAAAAATAAAGCTGATCATTAAAATAAAACTAATGCAAACAAATAATGCAAAAAAGTGTTTCAATTCAAGTTAATAGAAACAACAACAAAAATTAAAGCTTTGTAAAAAGGGGCATGTATTAAAAGAGATACATTCTTGTTTGTTGCCATGTGATTGGGCTACATTATTACAGCAATCGGGTTCGGGATCAGGTTTAAGTTTGGGTTTTCAAGTTTAGGTTTAGGTTTAGGTTTAGGTTAGGGAGTTGAGATTAGGATTAGGTGTAGGTCTATGTTTAGGGATTTGAGAATACATTTAGGTTTTAGGTTTAGGTTTAGGTTATAAGTTATAGGTTTAGGTTTAGGTTTAGGCTTAGGTTTAGGTTATAAGCTATAAGTTTAGGGAATTGAGAATAGGTTAAGGTTTAGGTTTAGGAAATCGGGTTCGGGTTCGGGATCGAGTTTAGGTTTGGGTTTTCAAGTTTAGGTTTAGGTTTAGGTTAGGGAGTTAAGATTAGGATTAGGTGTAGGTTTAGGTTTAAGGATTTGAGAATACATTTAGGTTTTAGGTTTAGGTTTAGGTTTATGTTTTAGATTATAGGTTTAGGTTTAGGTTATAAGCTATAGGTTTAGGGAATTGAGAATAGGTTAAGGTTTAGGTTTAGGAAATCGGTTTCGGGTTCGGGATCGGGTATTTAGGTTTTCAAGTTTAGTTTTAGGTTTAGGTTAGGGAGTTGAGATTAGGATTAGGCGTAGGTTTAGGTTTAGGGATTTGAGAATACATTTAAGTTTTAGTTTTAGGTTTAGGTTTAGGTTATAGGTTATAGGTTTAGGTTTAAGTTTAGGTTATAAGCTATAGGTTTAGGGAGTTGAGAATATGTTAAGGTTTAGGATTAGGAAATCGGGTTCGGGTTTGGGATCGGGTTTAGGTTTGGGTTTTCAAGTTTAGGTTTAGGGAGTTGAGATTAGGATTAGGTGTAGGTTTAGGTTTAGGGATTCGAGAATACATTTAGGTTTTAGGTTTAGGTTTAGGTTTAGGTTATATGTTCTAGGTTTAGGTTTAAGTTTAGGTTTAGGTTTAGGTTTAGGTTTAGGTTTAGGTTAAGGTTTAGGTTATAAGCTATAGGTTTAGGGAATTGAGAATAGGTTAAGGTTTAGGTTTAGCAAATCGGGTTCGGGTTCGGGGTCGGGTTTAGGTTTGGGTTTTCAAGTTTAGGTTTAGGTTAGGGAGTTGAGATTAGGATTAGGTATAGGTTTAGGTTTAGATATTTGAGAATACATTTAAGTTTTAAGTCATAGGTTTTGGTTTAGGTTAAGGTTATAGGTTTGGGTTAAGGTTTAGGTTTAGGTTTAGGTTATAAGCTATAGGTTTAGAGAATTGAGAATAGGTTAAGGTTTAGGTTTAGAAATCGGGTTCGAGTTCGGGATCGGGTTTAGGTTTGGGTTTTGAGTTTAGTTAAGGTTTAGGTTATAAGCTATAGGTTTAGGTTTACGTTAGGTTATAGGTTAAGGTTTAGGAATTGAGAATAGGTAAGGTTTAGGTTTAGGAAATCGGTTCGGGTTCGGGATCGGGTTTAGGTTTGGGTTTTCAAGTTTAGGTTTAGGTTTAGGTTAGGGAGTTGAGATTAGGATTAGGTGTAGGTTTAGGTTTAGGGATTTGAGAATACATTTAGGTTTTAAGTTTAGGTTTAGGTTTAGGTTTAAGTTTTAGGTTATAGGTTTAGGTTTAGGTTATAAGCTATAGGTTTAGGGAATTGAGAATAGGTTAAGGTTTAGGTTTAGGAAATTGGTCGGGTTCGAATCGGGTTTAGGTTTGGGTTTTCAAGTTAAGTTTAGGCTTATGTTAGGGAGTTGAGAATAGGATTAGGTGTAGGTTTAGGTTTAGGGATTTGAGAATAGGTTAAGGTTTAAGTTTAGGAAATCAGGTTCGGGTTCGGGGTCGGGTTTAGGTTTGGGTTTTCAAGTCTAGGTTTAGATTTAGGTTTAGTTTTGGGAGTTGAGATTAGGATTAGGTGTTGGTTTAGGTTTAGAGATTTGAGAATACATTTAGGTTTTAGGTCATAGGTTTTGGTTTAGGTTAAGGTTATAGGTTTGGGTTAAGGTTTAGGTTTAGGTTTAGGTTACAAGCTATAGGTTTAGGGAATTGAGAATAGGTTAAGGTTTAGGTTTAGGAAATCGGGTTCGGGTTTGAGATCGGGTTTAAGTTTGGGTTTTCAAGTTTAGTTTAGGTTTAGGTTATAAGCTATAGGTTTTGGTTTACGTTAGGTTATAGGTTAAGGTTTAGGGAATTGAGAATAGTTTAGGTTTAGGAAATCGGGTTCGGGATCGGGTTTAGGTTTAGGTTTTCAAGTTTAGGTTTAGGTTTAGGTTAGGGAGTTGAGATTAGGATTATGTGTAGGTTTAGGTTTAGCGATTTGAGAATACATTTAGGTTTTAGGTTTAGGGTTAGGTTTAGGTTATAGTTTCTAGGTTTAAGTTTAGGTTTAAGTTATAAGCTATAGGTTTAGGGAATGAGATTAGGTTAAGGTTTAGGTTTAGGAAATCGGGTTCGGGTTCGGGATTGGGTTTAGGTTTGGGTTTTCAAGTTTAGTTTAGGTTTATGTTATAAGCTATAAGTTTAGGTTTACGTTAGGTTATAGGTTGAGGTCTAGGGAATTGAGAATAGGTAAGGTTTATGTTTAGGGAATCGGGTTCGGAATCGGGTTTAGGTTTGGGTTTTCAAGTTTAGGTTTAGGTTTTGGTTAGGGAGATGAGATTAGGATTAGGTGTAGGTTTAGGTTTAGAGATTTGGGAATACATTTAGGTTTTAGGTTTAGGTTTAGGTTTAGGTTTAGGTTATAGGTTCTAGGTTTAGGTTTAGGTTTAGGTTATAAGCTATAGGTTTAGGGAATTGAGAATAGGTTAAGGTTTAGGTTTAGGCAATTGGGTTTAGGTTTGGGTTTTCAAGTTAGGTTTAGGTTTAGGTTAGGGAGTTGAGAATAGGATTAGGTGTAGGTTTAGGTTTAGGGATTTGAGAATAGGTTAAGGTTTAGGTTTAGAAAATCGGGTTTGTGTTCGAGTCGGGTTTAGGTTTGGGTTTTCAAGTTTAGGTTTAGGTATAGGTTTGGGAGTTGAGATTCGGATTTGGTGTAGGTTTATGTTTAGATATTTGAAAATACATTTAGGTTTTAAGTCATAGGTTTTGGTTTAGGTTATGGTTATAGGTTTGGGTTAAGGTTTAGGTTTAGGTTTAGGTTACAAGCTATAGGTTTAGGGAATTGAGAATAGGTCAAGGTTTAGGTTTAGAAAATTGGGTTCAGGATCGGGTTTAGGTTTCGGTTTTCAAGTTTAGTTTAGGTTTAGGTTATAAGTTATAGGTTTTGGTTTACGTTAGGTTATAGGTTAAGGTTTAGGGAATTGAGAATAGGCAAGGTTTAGGTTTAGGAAATTGGGTTCGGGTTCGGGATCGGGTTTAGGTTTGGGTTTTCAAATTTAGGTTTAGGTTTAGGTTAGGGAGTTGGGATTAGGATTAGGTGTAGGTTTAGGTTTAGGGATTTGAGAATACATTTAGGTTTTAGGTTTAAGTTTAGGTTTAGGTTATAGGTTTAGGTTTAGGTTTAGGTTTAGCTTAAGGTTTAGGTTTAGGTTATAAGCTATAAGTTTAGGGAATTAAGAATAGGTTAAGGTTTAGGTTTAGCAAATTAGGTTTGGGTTTAGGTTTGGGTTTTCAAGTTAGGTTTAGGTTTGGGTTAGGGAGTTGAGAATAGGTTTAGGTTATAAGCTATAGGTTTAGGGAATTGAGAATAGGTTAAGGTTTAGGTTTAGGAAATCGGGTTCGGGTTCGTGATCGGGTTTAGGTTTAGGTTTTCAAGTTTAGGTTTAGGTTTAGGTTAGGGAGTTGAGATTAGGATTAGGTATAGGTTTAGGTTTAGGGATTTGAGAATACATTTAGGTTTTAGGTTTAGGTTTAGGTTATAGGTTCTAGGTTCTAGGTTTAGGTTTAAGTTTAGGTTATAAGCTATAGGTTTAGGGAATTGAGAATAGGTTAAGGTTAAGGTTTAGGTTTAGGTTTTATGTTTAGGTTAAGATTAAGGTTTAGGTCTAGGTTATAGGTTTTGGGATATGAGAATAGGTTTAGGTTAAGGTCATAAGTTTAGGTTTAGGAAATCGGGATCGGGTTCGGGTTCGCATTTAGGTTTGGGTTTTCAAGTTTAGGTTTAGGTTTAGGTTATAGGTTTTGGGATTTGAGAATAAGTTTAGGTTATAAGAATAGGTTTTGGTTATAAGTATAGGTTTAGATTTAGATTTAGGTTTTATGTTTGGGTTAAGGTTATAAGTTTAGGTTAGGTTATAGGTTAAGGTTTAGGGAATTGAGTTTAGGTTATAGGTTAGGTTAAGGTTTAGGTTTAGCTTATAGGTTTTGGGATTTGATAATAGGTTTAGGTTAAGGTAATAAGTTTAGGTTTAGGAAATCAGGATCATACCATAAGCTACAAGATTGGGGCACCATACCATAAGTTACAAGATCGGGGCACCATATTATTGAACCTAGTATTATCTACTACATACTAGTAACATACAACCAATATTGGGGCAACATACCATAAGCTACAAGAATTTCATGTCCCCCTAAACAAGGTATCCTCCATTGATAACATATATATATATATATATATATATATTATAAGTTTTTTTTATTTTCATTTACATTTGCAAATACATTCATCATCCATCTGAATAGCTCCGACGCACATCTGGGTCTGGTCATTTAAATAAAATGGATTATCAAGATCATTTAAATAAAATCAGGTCCAATCAACAATCTGACCTGGAGGATTCTATTAGTATTGTTGATGACACCTCAAACCTTGTTTAAATCTAGGTTGCAATCTGTGGCCACTGATGATATTTGTCTTTTTGTCAAGTTGGTGACGATTTGAGTCTCAGAGACCTTGGCTGTTGCTCTCAGGAAATGAGCCAATGACTGACCATACGTATGGGGAAAGGACTGGCTGATCGTGTGGGCATCAGAAGGATCTACAGCAGTGGTGGAATCACCAAATTCTACTCTCACTGTAGTTCCCTATTCACAATGAAATTATATGATAAAAAGCATGCTATAAAGTGCCATCACAGTGAACGCTGCCTTCTCAAAATGAGGTTTTTACAAGAAAAGGCTTTACAATGATATTTTAACAAATGTGTACTTGTGTAAAATTAACAAAAGGGATCTATACCAAATTGAATGGATGTGGTCTACAATACACAAGGTAGGATTAAAACATGTCAACGTGAAAAAAGAAGAAGAAGAAGAGTGTAACTCGAGGTTAAGAAAAAATGTACACGTTTAAGAAAGAGGAGTGCAACTCAAAGTTCCTAAATACCTTGGTCAAAAATAAAATGGTCTAAATTCAATGGTAATATCAAATGGTTGAGATTATCCAATCATTGTGATATTAAAATAAGTGTTCTACCCAACATAATAGACGTGCCCTTCAACACAATAGGTTTGAGTGTAGATCAAAGGAGATTGAAGCATATAGATGTTTAAAAAGAATAATACAACTCAAAGTTCCTCAGGATAGTCAAAAAGAAAATGGTCCTAATCCAATGGTAATTTCAGACAGTTAAGATCATCCAATCAGTGTGACCTTTGGAGAGGTACAGGTATGCCAGGTGCAGGGTGGGTGAGTTGCCAACATTAAGAATTGGTGCCAAATGCATACAGTAGTATAGGCCATTCTCATGTTATTATTTTTTGGCTATTAATTCATCTCCAAAGCAATGAGATGTAAACTTGCACAGCTTAGATATAGTTTAAAAAGGAACTGGAATATAGTTTAAGCAAAATGGAATCTCAACAACAAAAAAAAATAAAATGTAAACTTGCACAGCTTAGATATAGTTTAAGCAACTTCGATGAACAGCTTGGTCATGCATATGTGTAAACTCTCTCATCAATCACCTGAAATGTGCAAGCAGCATCACCTATAAAATCACAATGTTTCAACTGGTTGCATGTGAGACCACACAAACACGAGTTGGTAGACATCGTATGGCAAGATTACTGAAAAAGTAGCCATTGGAACCAAGCAGTAATGCCCTATGATCGGAACTCAAGCTTTGTGAACTAAAGCCAATGACTCCATCACCATCAATTTTTCTTTTAAAACCCATTTGGACCCCAAGGAAACTCTTATTTTTCACTACATTAATGAACTTTAAAGCATAACCTATCATCCATAATTACACAGTCCTTACTGAGAATAGAAATAATATGCCATTGGAAGCATAAAAACCTCAAAAGTAGGCAAAAAATGTTTTTTTTTTTTTCTGGTAAGTAACGTACTAAAAGATATTGAAACAATCCCTCTAAATGCTAGGGCTTCAGATGGACACCCCCTGTTATGTACGAGGCCCGGCATTCAAAATCACAGTGTTAAGTAACAGAAAGGCCATGTTAATGTTATGTTACGACCTAACGCATAAAAACATGATCCCAAAATTACCACCTGTTGAAGGTTTAGAATCATTACCATCATTGTTAAGAAGTACTAGTATTGTGGTTACATACCAATGAATTGCAAAACATTACCATCATTGTTAAGAAGTACTACTTTTACATTTAAAAGAGATGGAATAGCCAATAAAGTAGTTGCAGATTACAACAATATCTAAGTAAGAAATGTGTTAACCACACTTACCTATTGAGAGCATAATCAATACCTGAGGAATCAGCCCCATCAAAGCTGAATCCATTTGGTTCAATACCTATGGCTTGAGCTGTTTCTTTATCATGATCAACATCAA
The DNA here is from genome assembly GCA_030180095.1 of Magnolia changhungtana. Lineage (NCBI taxonomy): Eukaryota > Viridiplantae > Streptophyta > Magnoliopsida > Magnoliales > Magnoliaceae > Magnolia > Magnolia changhungtana. The sequence continues at coordinate 1,226,410 of JASAUF010000363.1, read as the reverse complement.
ATACTATATCGTAGAGCCCTGTTAGAAAAACAACACACTTTTGTTTCTCAACTGTTTTGTCTTCCCTGTTATCTTGCAAAATATAAGTATAGAAGAAATTTGCTTCATAAGACATCCTTGATAAATGGGTAACAGATAATCTAAGTGTATATAAGAAGTAGCATTAAGGAGCTGATGCATTTGCAAGAGGATATTTAAATGTTTATAGTGAAGACAAGCAGGAATGGGTGCCCATTCTCCAAGAGAACTCATGAATGTTCATTGTATGAACTATCATCTAAGAAGACACATTTCACCCAAGGAAAAAAAAACATAGAAAATGCTGGTTCAAAACTAATACTGGTTCAAAACTTGATTTAAAACATATTTAATAAATACCAAAAAAAAAGTGAAGGTTTAGAAAACACCAGTGGTAACAGCCAATTTAGATAGGAGGGTTCTACATTTGTTATGTCATGAAAAATGCATGTGAAACAACGGCCTCTATTTTCAAAAGACCATTTTTTCCCCAATAACAGCTAATATATGATACAATAGGGGCTTTTATCTGCACATGACATTCTTGGGGCCCTAAAATCCCCATAAGCACTAAAATCCCTAAATCTGTAAGCCCTAAAATCCCCAAAATATGTAAGCCCTAAAATCCCCAAATCTGTAAGCCCTAAAATCCCTAAATTTGTAAGCCCTAAAATCCCTAAAATCTGTAAGCCTTAAAATCCCTAAATCTGTAAGCCCTAAAATCCCTAAATCTGTAAGCCCTAAAATCCCTAAAATCTGTAAGCCATAAAATCCCCAAATCTATAAGCCCTAAAATCCCCAAATCGAAAGGGGAAGTGAGATAGATAGAGATGAAGGAAGAGAGATCGAGAGAGTACCTTCGATTTGATGGTGGCTGTTGCTGACAATGAGGGACGAGAAGCCTCTTGTGATGATAGCTGTTGTTGATGGAGGTTGGGCGGCCATACATTGGGACGAGATCTGCTACTACCACAGATGGGGAAGGCCCTTCGTCTCTCCAGCAACTGCCTCTTCCGGATTAATCTCCGCTATTCGATTATTGCAGACCGCAATTAGCAAGAGGAGGACGTCGGATTCAGTACGGAAGCCGACGACATCCGAGCCAGAAGGAGAGGGTTCGAGAGTGAAGATGGAGAGGGAGAGAGAGATCGAGCAGAGAGAGATCAAGCGGAGAGAGAGATCAAGCGGAGAGAGAGGGAGAGGCGTAGACAGAGAGAGAGGGAGAGACGTAGACAGAGAGATCGTAGAGGCGCAGAGAGAGAAGGAGAGATGGAGAGGGAGTGGTTAGGGCCAGCGCCCTAACCAGTCTTGATATCGGATGCGGATTGGCTACTTACAGGTGCGTAGCGAGACTCGCTACTGAAGTGACATCACCAAGTTATGTGGGCCCTCCATGATGTATGTTTTGTATCCACACCGTTCATACATTTTTAGAGATCATTTTAGGGTATTAACCAAAGAATGATGCAGGTCCAAGGCTGTAGTGGACCCCACCATAGAAAACAGTGGGGAGAGTGATGCCTACCATTGAAACCTTCCAAAGGTCCATCATGATGTTTTTATTGAGATCCAACCTGTTCATGTGTTAGCGAAGACATAGAAGAAAGGAAAACACAAATATCAGCTTGATCTGAAACTTTTTTGGACCTTAGAACTTTTTAATGGTGGGCGTCACTCTCCCCACTGTTTTCTGCGGTGGGGTCCACTCGAGATTTTAATCTGACTCATTCTTTGGATCGTCCTCTAATATGATCTCTCCAAGTAGATAGACGGTGTGGATACAAAACATACAACATGGTTGGGCCCACAGAACTTAGTGACGTCACTTAAGTAGCAAGTCTCTGTACTCAACCTGTCAGTAGCTAATCCACATCCCGATGGAAATGGGGTGGGTGATGTTAGCAAGTTCTGTGGGTCCCATCATGAGGTATGTGTTATATCCAAACCGTTCGTCCATGTGACGAGCTCGTCGTAATGCTTGAGACGAAAAATAAGACAAATCTAACAATCAAGTAGACCACACGATCAAAAGCAGTGAGGGATTGAATGTCTACCATTGAAACCCTTTTGGGGGTGACAGAAGTTTTTGGATAATAAGAAATTTGTTATGGTGGGCCCTACGAATTTTTTAACGGTGGATCTGCCTGATTTTTGGGACCACGTCCTAAAATGAGCTAGAAAAAAAAAGATGGACAGGATGGATACTTATTAAATCGTCAAGGTGGGCTCCAATGTAAGGGTAACACTTAAAATACCGTGGGAATGCATCCATAATTTTTATTTGAAATCCAACCTATTCAAAAGTATAAAAAACATGAAATAAGTTAAAACACAAATATCAGCTTGATCTAAAACTTTCGTGGCCCTTAAACAGTTTTTAATGGTGGGTGTCACTATCCCCACTGTTTTCTGTGCTGGGGTCCATTGGAGTTTTGGATTTATCTTTGGATATTGCCCTAAAATGATCTCTCCAAATGGATGGAACGTGTGGATATAAAACATACATCATGGTGGGGCCCAAAATTGAGGGGTATATAAATATCAGGTGGACCACACCACATGAAAACAATAGTGATTGGATATCCATCATTAAAATCCTGTGTAAGGCTCACTGTACTCTTTATTTGGCATCCAATCTGTTTATTAGGTCATACATGCTTAGATGAAGGGGAAAAACAAAAATCATCTCAATTCAAAACTTTTATGGCCCCTAGAATGTTTTAAATGGTTGACTATCATTCAACACTATTTCTTGTAATGTGGTCCATTTCAAATTGGGATATGCCTCATTTTTGGTCTCATGCCATAAGATGATCTTTAAAAATAGATGGACGGCATGAATTAAACACATACATCATGGTTGGGCCCACACAGCACCAACCACAATCCATTGGATGGTGTAGGGGGAGGAGCCAATTCGTTCCCCTTATTTGTGGTGTGGGCCATTTAATCTTTGGATATGATTCATTTTTTGGATAATTCTATGATGAACGGTGTGGGTTGATCCTAAATTTTTGGTAAATCCAAAACCCAAGTGGACCATGCCACACAAAACAGTGTCGAATAATGATTTCCATCGTTGATACCTTCCTTGGGCCCACAGTAATGTTTATTTGTCATCCAACATGTTCATAATATCAAAAAAATATGAATGAAAGGAAAACACAAACATCAGCCTAAATGTGGGCCACACCACATAATATAATGGAGGGGTTTCCTTAGAACATTCATAATCATACATTAGGCCTGCCTAAATGTGATTCACATATCTAACCCACTCATTATGTGTGTCCCACTTGGATGAGGGGTCGGACCAATTTTCAACTGCATCCATGTCTGTATTAACTTATAAACAGGTTGGATCTTAAATAAACATCGAGGCGGGCCCTAAGAAGGTTTCAATAGTGGGTGTCACTATACCACTCTTTTCTATGGTGGGTCCTCTTGAACTTTGGATCTGCTCCGTCAGTCAAATGCACCATTCCATGGTGGGCCACGAGCTTAAAAATAAAGTCAATACATGACTTGGGTGGGCCACACCACATACTATAGTTGAGGGGGTTACCCTCCCATTAAAACATTTCATAATTATTTATTGGGCCCACCTAAATGTCGTTCATAGATCCAACCCATTCATTATGTGTGTCCCACTTGGATGAGGAGTCAAACCAAGTTTCATACGCATCCAAAACTCATGTGGGCCCCGCCAAATGCTTTTATATGTGGGGCGCACACAGATTAAGCTCATTTGAAGTTCCCTTGAGGTGACCTTATAGTACCATTTCACTATTTAGTTAACTCCTTCATGGGTGTTACTCTAACTGTGTAGGGCTCACCTTGATATATTTTATGTATATCGACACTGTCCATATTTTTTTCCATCATATTTTAGGATGCGATTTCAAATCATAAGAACTCAATAATCTCAGGTGGGTCATACCAATCAAAACAATGATGAATAACTATTAAAAACCTTTTGAAGGCCACAAAAGTATTGGATCAATTTGATCTTTGTAGTTTACCTTCATCTAGATCTTCTTTACATTATCAACAAGTTGGATTGCAAATAAACATTGCTAAAACCTTACGGTGGGCTCTTTATAATTTTTAATGGTGAGGTACTATATTATCATTCTTTACAGTGGTGTGGTCCACTTAAGATTTAAATCTACGCAATTTTTTATACCTGGCCCAAAAATGGGTTGGAGAAACATAGGGGTGACAAGGATATATAACACATAATCAAAATCTCACTTTTGTTATCTAACTTTTCAATTTTTCTTATCAAAATACAAAATTTAGTTTTCTTTTTAAAAAAATATATATTTTTTTACAATTTGTCAATTTTTTCACAATTTTGTTTATTTTTTTAAATTTTCTTTCTCAAAATATCATTTTTTAAATCTCACTTTTGTTATATAACTTTTTAATTTTTCTTGTCAAAATACAAAATCTACTTTTCTTTTTTAAAATATATATTATTTTACAATTTGTCAATTTTTTCACAATTTTGTTTAATTTTTTAAATTTTCTTTTTCAAAATATCATTTTTAAAATCTCACTTTTGTTATATGACTTTTTAAATTTTCTTGTCGAAATACAAAATCTAGTTTTCTTTTTTAAAATATATAATTTGTTAATTTTTTCCCAATTTTGTTTAATTTTTTAAATTTCCTTTTTCAAAATATCATTTTTTTAATCGAATTATTATTTTTCAAAATTATCAACATTATTCAAAGTTCTTAATTTTATTTTTTTTCAAGATCTAGATTTTTATAAAATTACAGTTTTTTTTTTCAAAATTTAAAAATTTCTTAAACATTGTTAATTATTTTTATAAGCTTCTCAACTATTTTTTTTTTTTTTTAAATTCATAATTTTTTCGAGCTTCTTAATTTTTAACCTGAGCATTAGAGACGGTCTTTGACAATCTCTCATGGAGTGTCTTTAACAGTCTAATAGAAACCGTCTTTGACAAGGATATAAGACAGTCTTGGATCGTCTCTAATAGAGACGATCTTTGACAGTCTCTAATAGAGACGGTTTAGGACCGTCTCTAATAGAGACGGTCTTTGACAACGCTATAAGACGGTTAAGGACCGTCTCTAATAGAGACAGTCTTTAACAGTCTTAGATTATAAGTAAAAGACGGTCAATGACCGTTTCTAATTTAGACGGCCAATGACCATCTCAGATGACCTCATATAAGACGGTCAAGGACCGTCTCTAATGCGGACGGCCAATGACCGTCTCAGATGACCGCGTATAAGGCGGTTAACTACCGTCCAGAACGATTTGTGGACATTCAAATGTTTAAGACAATATTAAGGACGGTCAGTGGCCGTCTAAAATTTAGAGACGGTTTACGGCCGTCTCTAAAGCGTCTTTAAACCAAACAATTTTAGAGATTTCAGAACCGTATCTAAATCCGTCATTTTTTTTTCCCATTTTTCACGTAGTGTCATAACTATTAATATGTTACAATCCTACATGCTGCAATGAGCCACATGATTCGGTTAATGACTTGTGAGATTATGGTAGTATCCTGACTTCGCCAACCTACTGTATGAACTGGGATTAATAATCACTTGGCTACTCATGCATATCCTATGATATTTTGTTGTGAAAGGTGTTGGAGTCGCTTGTTGAGAGAGTGCTGGTATTCTGTGAAATAGGCGTTAAAGTTGCTTGTTGAATGAGTGTTGGATTGTGAGGATCATGCATCATCTCATCGTAACATTAATGCACTTAACTAGATTAAAAAACTGTTTGATTTGTTATGTCATCATTACCTACACTTAATTGTGTTGATAACATGTATAACTTAGGAAAATTGAACCACTAAATTACTTACTCATACCTGGGACGGTGTTTTAAAACACCAACCAGGAGATATTATGGGTGTAGGTACCACCTTTGACTCGGGCTGGATAAATCCACCCTGACTTCTCGACTTGCTGAAGAGGTAAACCAATCAACCTAAATTTCTGATGGGCATAATCTAATCATGTCAGCAAGCCACGGGCATATGTTTGTACTGATTGGGTGTTGAGTGTCATGTATGTCATGCAATGAATATAATGCTAGGTATGTAATAATGTGTGTGTGATGCAATGTCGAATACAATGCGATAACATAAGCAGGGGGGTTGAGAAAGGATATGTGTTGCATAATGTTAATGTGGGAGTAGATGAAGCTGATTGAAATTAGACGTACGGTTCGATGGATGGTAGTGTCACAAGGATTAGACTGAGTAGGCGAGGATCGGGGTCTTCATGGCTCAGGAGGTTAAAGATTTGGCTTGGCTATGCTGACCTAGGCTAGACTCTTTCCTTCAACCCTCCTTTTTCATTGGTGAAGGGATTGAGGTGGCTAAGGGGAGAGGCTTAAGGAGCTTGGGGGGTTTTAGTATGTGGTGAATGATTGGAAATGAGAATGAATGGGGTATTTATAGGGTATAAGGCTAGTTTTTATGTAATAGTTGAGAAGTCCAGGAGTGAACAAGGGTAAATGGCTGAGATTTGAGATTGCCATATGACAAGATCTCAATGGTTGGATCAGGTGAAAAAATGATAAATTTGGGTCAAGGGGACGGGTACAAAGGCCTTTCAAAGTCTCCACACACTTATCCGTTGAAAGGGATGTCATGCATGTGTTGAAGGCCTCCTTCCAATGCAGGAGGTGTGCCACGTGGCAGGCGGCGGTCTACCAACCGCCCAGGCCATTGCTTCCCTCCTGCTTTGGTAGGTGGCCTCCCATAAACGTGTGGGAGCTCTAATTGCTTTGGAGTTCATTTGCTGGAGTTGCTTCGAACTTTTAGTGGGCCCATGGGCTTGGACTTGGACTTAGTTTTGAGTTGGCTTATGAGTTGGCTTAGAGTTGGTTTTAACTAGGTGGGTTGAGCGGGTTTGACCCAGCAAGTTGACTCAGTATGACTCGGTGAGTTGACTCAATATGGCCTAGTGAGTTGACTCAATGGGTCGACTCAAGTTTATGGGCTCCTGGGTTTAGGCTTCTAGGGTTATTGGGTTATGGATTAAAGCTTTAAGAAGGGTTTGGATTAGGTTTTAGCCACTGAATTGGGTTGAGACGGTCCAATCCAATCAGCTTGTTGGCCTGCGTGGGGTGTCTACACCATCATATGGGGCCCACCTTGGATGTGGTCTGTTCATACATCCAGACATTAGATACGAACTGTCCATCACGCAGACCCATCGATAATGTGGATTGTCCATCATGCAAAGCCTAACTTCGAAGTGGGTCGTCCATCATATGGGACCCATTTTGGAGACAAACGATGTAGACTGTCCTCATCTTGGGCTCGCCTTGATATGGGTCATTCACTATGTAGTGCCCATCATCAATGTTATTGTACATCATGTGGAGCCCACCTTTGATGTGGATTGTCCATCGTGTGGGCCCCACCTTTGATGTGGGTCGCAAGACCCCACCTGCCTTAGATGTGGGTCATTCATCATTAGGGGCTAACCTTTGATGTGGATCGTCCATTATGTGGGGCCCAACTTCAATGTGCATTGCCCATCTTGTGGAGCCCACTTTTGATGTGGACCGTCCATCGTGCGGGCCCCACCTTTAATGTGGATCATCCATCATGCAAGGCTTGTTGTGGGCCATTCATCATTATGGGCCAACCTTTGATGTGGGCTGCCCATTATGTGGGGCCCGCCTTGGTGTGGGTCATCCATCATGGAGGCCCACCATCAATATAAATTGCCCATCATGCGTGGCCCACCTTTGCCCATCACGTAAAACCCACCTTTGGTGTCAATTGTCCATCATGTGAGCCCCACATCTCTATCGTTGATACGAGCCCTCCATCATCTAGGGGTCGTCCCCTTCGATTGCATTGTCACCACTACGCCGACAGATGAGAACCAGAGAAAGAGAGAAAACAAAGTGAAAAAGTATAAAGTTTAAGAACAAGCATAATCAACTTTGCGTTGTTAGATTATTTTTGAAAAGGTGCTTGTACAAGAAGTTACTTGGTATCCAAACAGCCCCAAAAGTTTCTGTATTTAAAAAGACAAGGATGTTCAGATACATGTCCATGTACCACAAGGTTGATGTCCATCTAAGAGCATATATTTATGTGTCCCAAGTTGACACATGTGGCCAATTTCTTGTTGGTCAGTTTTTGCATGCTTGACTAACCGATCGATTTGGTCAATTTTATATTTTTCATGTTAACGAAGACTCCCAATAATCCAGCACGTGAGCCGACTCGCCTGACTTTTTAGGCCATGTTCATGGTAGGCGCCGCTTGACAAATGGCACGGATTTCGTTAGCACATACAGGGTTGGCACGCATGTCTTGCAGAAATTGTTTTCAGTTTCTCCTGTTTTTTTTTTTTTTTTCTTGGCACAGCCACTCATCACATCGCAGCCCTTGATTCACCAAAAGGAAATCAATCATCAATTCATTCCTCACTGAATTTTCTAACAACACATGTTCAAAATCACTTAAAATTACCGTATGGCCATGGGCATGTATAGTTGTCCACAAACTAAGAACGAGCTAAATAAATGAAAATAAGACTCAAATACCAATTACCAAACTGCCCGATGTCTAAATACGTGTACACCTATCCATCTGGATTTACGTATCCATCTATATATAAACGTGTAGCTGTGTTGGTCGCTCAATATGTTTTCTATTGTATGGACATGTTAGAATCGATACAACAGCTTGATCCAAACTAATAAACTTTGACCCCAAGCACTAAAATAAATAGATGTTTAATATGAACATATATTATCAGTTTATAAGAAGATCGATTGCTTATTCAATTACTTGCAGAAGTTTATAGCAATCAGGCAATAATCGAAGAGCGGTGGGGTTCTTCTTTTGAAGATGGGGTTACTTTTTGCTTCTTAAAAAAAAAAAAAAAAAAAACTACTTTCAAAATACCAGTGCAAATCAAACAAAATGACAAACTCACAAGCAATCACTAGGAACAACCGTAAGAATGAGTCTCTTGAAAGAACTATTTGATATTGGATAAAGAACAAATCCAACCTGCAAGTGTTGACTTAGATTACAACTAAAAGTTATGGCTAAGAATTACAGCTACTTTTAAGATACGCTAAGATAAAAGATAAATGGATAGATTTGATTGATTGTTATTGGTTGGTTATTTTTTGAGATGATTGAGATTGAGATGTCTTGCTCCCTCACATTTCTCTATTATTTATAAATTTTTGTTGTAGCTTATTCTTTCAAATGCTTCTTTCATTACTGCAACGATTACAGTAGTCGAAAGACCTTTCTCCAGATCCATCTTTATGTTACGTTTCTTCTTTATAACTGCTCTTCTTCTCTCGACCAAGCTCTACTTCGGTCAATAATCGTTCATCGACCACGCATCAGCCACATTGCTTTTGTCGGTCGTCTAATGACGTGTAATATTAATTCTCTAGATGTTTCTTTCTTAAATATGACAACTAAACCATTGCCAAGTAGTCTTCAAATCCTTCTGTCTTTCTTCATACATTTCCATATGTCCGTTCCGCTTATGAACGCCTTTCGACCGTTCGTTTCGCTTCTGGACGCCTCTTAGTTGCTCGTTCTGCTCCTGAACACCTCTCGACTGCTCGATCTACTTTTGGACACTTCTTGGCCAGGCCTCTTGGGTGCCTCTTAGCCACCCAGTTTGCTTTTGAATACCTTTTAGCTGCTCCCTGTCTTATCATCCTGACAGTTGTAATTTCGTAAAAAGCATTCCAAGTATTCTTAAAGATCTTTAGCATGCTATATTTTTTTATTGTTATAATACATGTCCTTTACAATTAAGTTTTCCAAGAACGATCAAAAATAGAATACAAAAAGTTATATATATATATATATATATATATACAAGTAAAGTTATATCTGTATATATGAAAATTGAAAACGATCATCATTACCATCTATTAATCTCATGTAGCATTGTCGCACTGATAATGGTACTTAGGTTATTCGTTGTTGTGCTTCCATTTGACAATGAGAACGATTAGTTGTGACCAATTAGGATGCCAATTGTGTAATACCCCTGTCCATCCCGAACTTAACAAGAGCAAGAGCTCTGAGTGGCCTCCATGATGTATTTTTTTCTTTTTTTCTTTTTTAACTGGAAATTTTCATTTCATGTGTAAGTTGTAAAGAACATGGACAATTCAGGCTTCCCCAGGCAACAAGATCTAGGGGGAGCCTATCATATTGCCTAACACAATCGACATCCTACCTACAACGCAAACCTTAGGAATCCTTTCCGGATTTCCTAATGGACCCCAGCCCCACTTTGTCTAGCAAAATCAGACTTCGGATCTGAGGCGAGAGGTCCGAGGTGTGCCTGAAAAGAGAATTTATCTGACGCTCACTACTTAGACATGACAAACTGTCTACCAGAGCATTCCCTTCTTCGGGACATGGCCTCCATGATGTATGAGTTTTATCCACACCATCCATCAATTTTTTCATATCAATTTAGGGTATAAGTTAAAAAATGAGGCAGATCCAAGACACAAGTGGTCCACAGTGGGGATTAAAGGGTCACATAAGTTTTAGATCAAGCCGATATTTGTGTTTTCCCTTAATTCAGGTCTACATGAACTTATGGACAGGTTGGGAGGAAAATAAACATCATAGTGGGCCTTATGAAGGTTTCGACAATGGGCATCATTATCACCACTACTTCCTATGGTGTGGTCCACTCAAGCCCTTGACCTGCCTCATTTTTGGGCTTATATCCTATGGAATTGCAATTACGACATCGCCCCCCAACTTTGGTCATTCCTCTACAATGATTTGAATGAATTGCAATCCAATTCAACTGACCATCCACATGCACCATAATTTAGCAATATTGGGATTACCTTCATCTTCATCAATACCCCTTCTCATGCGTCTCCAGATAAAAATTGTGAAAATGGATATAAAGCTCAGAGCGCCAACACCAACTACAATTCTAGTGATCAAACCAGTCCTGCTTTTCTTTCGTCAACTTGGTGGGCTTCTAACAGTCGGTAATGTGGATATTCATCTGTTAGTATCAAACAACTAAAAATTTGCAAAATTTAATTCTAATATTCAATCCTGGATATATTACCTGGACTGACACTGATGGCCGAAATGGATGGACCAAAAGTACCTTGATTAGGTATACAACAAGTCCTTTTCTAGTGTAGAGTAGGTTGCGGACAGTTTCATGGCCAAGATGGATCAAAAAGGGCCCGGTCGACGATAGAAGTGATCCGGACTGTCAGAACTTAAAACGGACGTATCTCGTAAACCAGAATGAGTTATTGGATGAACCATATATAACCTTTGGGTAGGATGAGCTATTTTACCCACCCTACCCGCTATACTGGGTTGCTCACGCCAAATTTGCAAAATACCATCAGATCAACGGTCAAAATCCTATTTTAATTTCATTTTTAGTATTTATAGTACGTTTTAGTTTGAGTATAGCTCTTCATCCGTTGGGCTTTAAGAGTTGCGCCCAACATGAAAAGTGTTTAGAAAAGGCAGGAGAACATCATGGTTCAACCAAATAGGAACTTACTATTTTTGGCCGAAAACCTTGTGCACTAGTGGAAATCACGACCATCTATAAAATAGTAAGTTTACTATTTATAGTAAGTCGCGAATTCTAAGAGTTTTAGTTGTAGTTTAATTTCGAAACGTCTTCCCTAGCGTAGTATCCCTGTTTAAAGGGGTGTAAACCCTTTTTTTTTAAAAAAAAAATTTTTAATTTCATCAATCAATTTCAATTTTTATAGAATTTATTTTCTATTTTCTTTGTTTTTTTCTTGGTGGATTCAAGAAGTCTCTATGATGAGTCCAGAGAAGTTTCGTGAATTTGGAACAGTTATCCCCTTGAGGACCCTTCCTTGCATCATTTTCCCTGCCCAAAAGAGATGAATTTCAAGGAAATTTTCGGTTACAATAGCCTGGAAAGTCCTCTTAACGGCTCTCCTAGAGACCCCACTTGTTGCTTTTTTTTATATCAAAATCTTTCAATTGAAGATTTCCCTGAAGAAGTAATTAATAGTTTCAAAACTAGTAAAGACTATTCTTACATCAAATATTTCACAAACTACATTATCAGAAATGCATGTCCCGTCCACATTATCAGAAATGAATGTCCCGCCCAAAGATCAAGTACAGGTATATATTTTTTTTTTTTTAGCATTTCAGGATTCATGGAACCAATTTCGAAGTTCAAGATGACCCTTATCATGACTGTCCTACCGATGTTCTATGGATCTTTCAGCTTCTTTAGCCCACTTAACTATCCCAAGCCTAAATTTTAGTAAGATGCTTTGTGGCCAAGTACAAGGTTGAGAGAGAAGAATACAGAAAAGGTCCACTTTCAACCCGAAAAGGTCACGATATGGGAGGCTAGGATTTTCTGATCTGGGAAATTTTAAGGGCCATGGTACATCCACGAGCACAGTAGACTAATGGCCTAGATTACCGTATCATGGCCCCACATGTCCGAATCGAAAAGCCGATTGTACTGTTGAAAGCCTCTCGCCGCGTATCATATAATTCCTACAGACAAAAGGGTTGTTGTGGGGCCCATCAATATCCTATATATATATATATATATATATATATATATATATATATATGTTAAGGTACCAACACATTGGCCCCACCGACCAAATCAGCAATAGAGATCCCTTGAGAAATGATAGCCTCCTTATTAATGGGAGGTGGGCCACCTATCGTATTCCACGGTCCGAAATGGCATGGCCCACTAGGGCCAGAATCCAACGTGTAATTTCAACTCTCTTAAATGGTGGTGACTCATCAACGGTACATGCATACATTTTAAGCCAATCCAAACCATCCAAATTTCTACAGCAAAAGCTGATGGATCGCATGCTGGTAATCACAAAGGATGATCTTATGGGTTGTTGAATTTGGACCACTGACCATTTTATCCCGAACGTCCATTTTATGGCCCCCAATCGGATGGTTAGGACCATTAGATAAGTGTTATGTTTGAAAAATGCACCATCCAAACCATGCACCCGGACGCGGATTGCGTGGGACCCCAACACCACGTAGCTAGGTGGCGTCCAAATTCTGCGGGGTCCACTGTGGTGTATGTATTTTATCCACACTGCTCATCCATTTTTTCGGCTCATTTAAAGTCACGAGCTCAAACTTGAAGCATATCCAGAGATCAGGTGGACCACACCACAGGAAGCAGTCGGATAATGACGTGTTCACCATTGAAACCTTCCTGGGCCCACAGTGATGTTTATTTAGTTCATAAGTTCATGTAGACCTGGACGAAAGGAAACCAAAAACATCATCATGATCCAAAACCCAAACCTTCTGTAGCCCTGTGAAGTTTTAGTAAGTTTTCAATCCCTATTGTTTCCTGTGGTGTGATCCACTTCAGCTTCAAAGAACAGGTAAAAGCAACTAGCCATTCAATGATCCAAATGACCAGATCTCTAATCCAACAGCCAGATTAAAGATCCAACGGCCTGAAATGTCTGAATTAAATAGCTAATGTTCATAAACATTTTAGCAACATTCTGATATTTGAAGGCCTCAGGTGCAACGGTCCATTCCCTTTATCTTTATAAATTGAACCCTTTGGGTCCAGATAATCCAGAATCGAATTGAATGGAATGATTTTTTCTACAATAACAAATGCTACTCTTTTATCTTTTTACTAAGTTAATTTCAAAATTGAGTTACCAAATTCATTAGGTTATTGAGTCTCAAAGCTTACTAAGTCCGCTAGAGACAATGATCATGTTAGCTGAATTTCTGAGGTGGTCCCTTCGTGATTGTTACACATAGGATCAGACAGGCTTGTCATGTTTTGCAAACAATTCATTAACAACCTACCAATGATCACTAATCACCAAGGAGAGGGCGAATCATAATTCAAGGACAATGTATCTAATATGTGTTTGAGCTTAATTACGATCAGTTTTATATTTTATTTTTTTAGGTATTCAAAATTATTATTTTCAAAATTTTCCCAACATTAAGCAATTTGCTTTCAAATTTGGCTCATTTACGGGCTCATGGGCTTTTAAATGAGCTGGCAAAATAGAGGGGTGAGGTGAATTTCTCAAAAATGTTAAGGTGGACCTCATCCGATCGAGGTTAGTTTAACACGACAATCAACGTCAATAAATGAATTTGAAAGGTGGTTGGACATTTTAAGCCAAGGGTTGCCCCTCTGTGTGACAAATCTACCATGCCCATTGGATTTATCATCTCATTTTAGGGCATGAGCTGAAAAACGAAGTCGGTACAAAGCTCACGTGGCCAAATGAACTGGAAAAGGGGGATTGGCCACCCACCGTTGAAACATTCATGGGGGCATAGATTGTTTGTGACATATTCACCCCGTCCATCCGTTTTTAGGGGATGAGCCCAAAACTAAGGCATATTGGCAGCTTAAACCAGAATACGGGAAGCCAGGGTGCGCTGGAAACAGAGGATCCGCACTCGCATCTTGTGTTTGGTAGAGAGGTCCAGCTCAGACTACAGACCTATCTGAAGGAACGTATGTACCTTTGGATGCATGCATTTGTATGTGTATTTATGGGAAATTGGAATTTTACTTGTATACAATAAAAGTAGCATTTGTTGGTCTTTCTATATAATACTTTGGTTGGTGCGGGGCGGCAGCTTTAGATATTGGACTGGTTGAAGAGAGAGGATGTGTTGGCATTGGATACCGGAATGGTCTGAGGGAGGGAGAGAGAGAGAGACATGGCTTTGAATATTGGAATGGTCGAAGACAAAGTGTGTCACTTTCACCCGTTTAGTATACTTGACCGGTAATGTGTATCACTTTCACCCATTTAATATAATTGACCGGTCTCTTTTATCTCGATGGAATTAGGAATGATTCTCAGAGAGCACCTTGTCCACTTTTGATGTAGAGCGGGTTGCGGACAATTACATGGCAAAGATGGATCAGAAAAGGCCCGGTCGGTGACAGAAGTGATCTGGACCATCAGACCTTCAATCAGGCGTATCTCGCAATCCGGGATGAGTTAGCCGACGTAAAATATATGATTTTGGGGTAGAACGAGCTACTTTAGCTAACCAACCCAGCTATGCAGGGTTGCGATGCTCGGAATCCCTAATTCGATGGTCGTTTCCCTGTTTCAATTTCGTTTTTACTATAAATAGTAAGTTTTAGTTTGACTATAACTCTTCATCCGTCGGGCTTTAGGAGTTGCGCCCAACGTGAAAAGAGTTTAGAATAATTAGGGGAACGGTTTGGTGAAGCCAAATAGGACACTTACTATTTTTGGCCGAAAACCTTGCGCACTAGTAGACATCACGACCGTCTATAAATAGTAAGTTCTATTCCGAATCCATGCCGAGTTGTGTTCGTGAGAGACCAAGCACAAAGTCCATAGATAAATCCTCTCAAGGGCCGTCAGGCACGGGTAACGGGGTGTAGAGGCCCGTATTATGAGATTGCCCCTTGGAAGTCTGACAAATATAATAGCGTTGGACTGTCTTTCCCACATCACGTACCAATTGCGGCCAGTAATACTGTTCTTCCACAAGAGCTCGCATCTTGTCTCACCTAAGGTGTCCACTGAGGCCACCTCCATGTAGCTCTTAGATTATCTATTCCCTTAGCGAACTCTTTGGGATACATAGTCGATTTCCCTTGAAAAGGAACCCGTCTTGTATATGTAAGTCACCGGGGTGACCTTCCTGATATCTAACCCATGCGTCCCTGAAGTTGTCGTCGTCGGCATATATGTCTTTGAGGCGATCAAACCCGACAACTTCATTGCTCATAGTGACTAACAAAGTTGCACGACGACTCAGCGCATCGGCTACTTTGTTTTGTTGCCCTGACTTATGCTTTAACACGAATGTGAATTCCTAGAAAAACGAGATCCATCTAGCATGTACACGGTTAATGTTAGCTTGACTATTAATAAACGAGATCCATATAGACGGTCGTGATGTCTACTAGTGCGCAAGGTTTTCGGCCAAAAATAGTAAGTATCCTATTTGGCTTCACCAAACTGTTCCCCTAATTATTCTAAACTCTTTTCACGTTGGGCGCAACTCCTAAAGCCCGACGGATGAAGAGTTATAGTCAAACTAAAACTTACTATTTATAGTAAAAACGAAATTGAAATAGGAAAACGACCGTCGAATCAGGGGTTTCTCACAATTTCGAGCATCGCAACCTCGCGTAGCTGGGTTGGTTGGCTAAAGTAGCTCGTTCTACCCTAAAATCATATATTTTACATCGGCTAACTCATCCCGGATTGTGAGATACGCCCGATTGAAGGTCTGATGGTCCAGATCACTTCTGTCGCCGACCGGGCCTTTTCTGATCCATCTTTGCCATGTAATTGTCCGCAACCCACTCTACATCAACTTTCACCCATTTAATATAATTGACCGGTAGTGTGCCACTTTCACCCATTTAATATAATTGACCGGTCTCTTTTAGTTCGATGGAATTAGGAATGGATTCTCATATAGCAGGCTGTCCACTTTCACCCATTTAATATAATTGACCGGGCTCTTTTAGTTCGATGGAATTAGGAATGGATTCTCAGAGAGCATGCTTTCCACTTTTGCATGTTTTCAATTCGGCTGAGGGTTTGTGAGTCGGTTCGTTTTAGTTTGACCAAAGGTCCAATCGGTCCAACTCGAAATGCATAATTTAGCCGTGATTTCAACAACAGAGGTACCGATCACAGATGTAGACCCTCCGATGCCTAAGTCTAGCAGTTAGACTTGGGTTGAAAATTGCTTGAGCTAAGGTTTTGGTTGCTTACCTCTCTTTGATCATAGTGGGGGTACTTATAGGGTCCATCAGGCAGTGTTGAGATCTGTGCATCTTGTGGGATTTGATAAAATCGCTGGAATATCCTATTTAAATATGAATCTTCCCCCAAATTTATAATCGAGTTCGCTTTGTCCAACATTATTTTAAGGTTGAATCATATCAGATTTGTTCTCTTAGTTAATTCGAAATGTTATAAATTTTGAAATATGTAGGGAATTGTTGTACTTTAAATTATTTTAAAATAATTTAGTGTTTCAAAATTTCCATCGGGACGAGTCATGGCAGTAGCCATAGGTGAGCATGTACCTTACGGATATGTCTTTTCACACAAGTCCGAAAGGTTGCATCATTTCATATTTTGTTTTGAAAAGTTGTGTCTTTTTAAGCATAAGGGTCGCACCAATTGAGTTTAAACCCAATAGTCACAACCATTTTTAAAAGGGTGTCTCTACACCTTTAAGAGTGTATTCTCAAAGTCTATATATAGACTCTATCTCATCTTTTTTTTTTGGGATAAAAAATGTTCGGTTTTACATTCAGAGTATGGTTGAAGTATTTTTTGGTTTGAGCCTGCATACAGTAAGTGCACTGCTGGGATGGGGCCATTGTCGTTGTATCTGTTGCGCATTACGCCAACAACGCAGTGAGCCTAGATCCAATCTCAGGCCTCACCCACAAACAATAAACAAGAAGAAATATAAACTAGAAATAGATCAAAGCAATCCCAAAACAAACCACAAGACAAGATATACATGGAAAAACCTCAATCTAGGGTAAAAAAACCATGGATGCAAACTTCCACTATGAAGAACGAAGATTATAAGGCAATATACTAATTTCTCCCTTGGAAGTACAGAGAAAATCTCTTGCCCACACCTTAGAAATATTTCTCAATATTCACCTTAACCCTAGAATAGCCCTAGGGACCCCAATTTATAGTTTTGACAACTTCCCTTTCTGCATCCCAGTTGCGAAAGGACTTGCGACACGAAAATCCGTAAAACTCCTTTCCGCATCCCAGTTGCGAAAGGACTTGCGACATGAAATCTGCGAAACTCCTTTCAGCATCCCAATTACGAAAGGACTTGCGACACGAAATTCGCGCATGTGGCTCCACTTCTCAACAATCTCCCACTTGGAGACACATCGCCATAAACCTTTGTCTTCTTCATCCGGAGTGCACCACCTCCCCGTCTTCAAGCCTGAAGACCAATCAAAGCTGAACAGAGCTTCAGCTTCTCTCGTGTGACCGCTTTGGTCAACATATCCGCAGGATTCTCACTTGTATGAATCTTCTCCAGAGCAATCGATCCATCTTCCAGTAACGAACTTATGTAGTGATATCTGATGACAATATGCTTAGTCCTTGAATAAAAGGCTGAATTCTTGGCTAAGTGTATTGCACTCTGACTGTCACTGTACAGTTTGCAATCTGCTTGTTTCTTACCCAACTCTTTCTTGAAACCTTGCATCCACACCATCTCCTTACATGCTTTTGTAGCCGCAACATATTTTGCTTCTGTCGTACTGATAGATACTATCTTCTGTAACTGAGAGACCCAATTGACTACAGCACTACCCAGAGTAAAGACATAACCTGTAGTGCTTCTTCTGCTGTCAATATCTCCTGCCAAATCTGAATCCACGTAGCCTTGTAGCTTGATTTTCGATACACCATAACACAACCCTACATCTTTAGTACCTACCAAATATCTAAGGATCCACTTCACAGCTTTCCAATGTTCCTTCCCGAGGTTGTTCATAAACCTGCTAACAATTCCCACTGCTTGAGCAATGTCTAGCCTCGTGCTCACCATAGCATACATGAGACTCGCAATAGCTGACGCGTATGAGACTTTAGCCATGTAGTCCCATTCCTCCTGCGTCTTTACCCCTTGCTCCTTAGATAGCTTGAAGTGGTTGGCTAATGGAGTGCTAACCGGCTTAGCACCTCCTATATTGAATCGGTCAAGTACCTTGGCTATGTACTCTGCCTGTGACAAAACTAGTTTCTTGTTTTCCCTGTCACGCTTTATCCTCATGCCTATGATTTATTTTGCAGCTCCTAAATCCTTCATGACAAATTCTCTAGACAGTTGTCTTTTGAGATCTGAGATGTCCTTCATGCTTGAACCTGCCATAAGCATATCATCAACGTATTGAAGAAGAATGATGTATGACGTATCAAACTTCTTCAAGTAACAACAATGGTCTGCATGACATCTCCTAAAGCTGTTTCATGACATGAAATTGTCGAACTTCTTGTACCACTACCTCGGGGTCTGTTTCAGG
Organism: Magnolia changhungtana; assembly: GCA_030180095.1. Taxonomy (NCBI): domain Eukaryota; kingdom Viridiplantae; phylum Streptophyta; class Magnoliopsida; order Magnoliales; family Magnoliaceae; genus Magnolia; species Magnolia changhungtana. The sequence goes on along the minus strand of JASAUF010000363.1, from coordinate 1,207,283 downwards.
CCATATAAATTCTTCTTCAGTCTACACACCTTGTTCTCCTTTCCTGGTGCCACGTATCCTGTCGGCTGATGCATATATATATCTCTTCTTCAAGGCCCCATGAAGAAAGACTGTCTTAACATCTAGCTGCTCTAGATGTAAGTCCTCTGTAGCCACTATACTCAAGACCATGTGAATCGTAGACATTTTCACCATAGGTGAAAATATTTCAGTGAAATCGATACCTGCCTTTTGTTGAAACCCTTTCACAACCAGTCTAGCCTTGTACCATTTCGAACCATCGTGCTCCTCCTTCAATCTGTAAACTCACTTGTTATTAAGAGCTTTCTTACCCTTAGGTAGAGTGACCAGCTCCCATGTACGATTAGACTCAAGAGAGTCTATCTCCTCATCCATGGCCTGCTTCCACTTAACCCATGTATCTGATTGTAATGCCTCTTCAAAACACTCTGGCTCACCATTATCTGTCAGCAGCAGATAATATAAGGATCAGAACGTGGGTCTCCTCTCCCGAGTAGACCTCCTCACAATCGGTGTATGTAGTTCTACCTCATAATGCTCATGTGCATAATCATCCTGTGACGTTGTAACACCTATGTCTGGTAACTCTTCCAACTCTACAAATTTCTTTTCTTCGGCCTTATTTTCCTGCACACTGTCCTTATGTATCACTTTTTCATTGAAGACTGTGTCCTTGTTTCTGATGATTTTCCTGTTTTCTACATCCCAAAACCTGTAGCCAAAATCATGCTGCCCGTAGCCTATAAACGTGCACTTTTTGGACTTCACATCCAGCTTGTTTCTGTGCTCTACATCAATGTAAACATATGAAGTGCAACCGAACACTCTAAGATGTGCAAGGTTCACTTCTTTCCCAGTCCACACTTCTTCTGGTAGCCCACCATCTAATGGTGCTGAGGGACTTCTATTGATGAGATATGCGGCGGTATTCATAGCATTTGCCCAAAATGTCTTGTGCAACCCTGCATGTAACCTCATGCTCCTGGCGCGCTTAAGGATGGTCCTGTTAATGCGCTCAGCCACACCATTCTGCTGCGGTGTACCTGGAATCATTTTTTGATGTTTGATTCCACTTGCTGCGCAATACTCCTCAAACCTCTTATCATAATACCCTCTCCCATTATCAGATCTGAGACATTTTACTGTTTTACCCATCTCATTTTCTACCATAACTTTCCACTTCTTAAATACATCAAATACATCAGATTTTTGCTTTAAGAAATAAATCTATAGTTTTCTACTAGCATCATCAATAAAGGAAACAAAATAACGTGAGTCACCAAGAGATGATACCTTTGCCGGTCCCCACACATCAGTGTGTATAATCTCCAACAGATGCGTCTTTGGAGCGCGTCCCGTCTTCTTGAAACTTATCCTCTTTTACTTGCCATACACGCAGTCCTCGCAGAATTCCAAGTTAATAGACTTCCGCCTTGGTTGTTTCCCTTTTGATAATAATACTTTCATTCCTTTCTCACTAATATGTCCCAACCTCTGATGCCATAATTGCCCATTCACTCTAGTTGATGCGACTGCGAGTGAACTATACGATCCTGAAGTCATGTACAAAGTACCTTCTTTCTTGCCTCAAGATATCACCAAGGCACCCTTTATGATCTTTCAGGAATCACTGGTGAATGTCGTCACATAACTGGTATCGGCCAACTACCCTACTGAGATCAGATTCCTTCTCAAACTCGGTACATGTCTGACATCCTTCAATTTCAATGTTGTTCTATCTTTCTAAATTATATGAACGTTTTCCTTTCCAACAATACTGCACGGCTCATCATCACCCAGGTAGACTCTTCCGAAGTCACCTGATACATAATTACACAGAACTCCCTTGCATGAAGTGACATGAAACGAAGCACCTGAGTCTATAACCAAAGAATCATTCCTCGCATCAAGAGACAAGATCAACGCCTCTGTGTCACTCTCCTCAGATAGATTCACTGAATCCTTCCCACCTTGAGAGTTTCCTTCTTATTTCTTAAGCGCCCTACAATCACGTTTCACGTGCCCCTTCTTGCCACAATGCCAACACTCGTCTTTGTTTTTCGGTCCCTTGGACTTCTTTCTCGACTTAGAACGCCCGTGTTTATTGTTCGCCCGTGTTTATTGTTCAGCGATCTTCCTCTTCCTTCAACGTTTAGAGCATTTCCTAAATCCCTTGAAACTCCTGATGCCTTTCTTCTAGATTCTTCGCTAAGAATTAGACCGTCCACATCATCAAATTTCATCTTTGTCGACCCTAAAGAATTACTCGCTGCAATCACCAAACCATCCCATCTGTCTGACAAACTGGATAAGATCAATAATGCTCTGACCTCATCCTTAAAACAATGTCAACGGATTCCAACTAGCTTGTGACTGTATTGAACTCGTTTAGATGTTCAGCCACACTCCCACCATCTTGCATTTTTATGTTGAATAGCTGTTTCATAAGATGAACCTTGTTGGATGCTGAGGGTTTTTCATACATGGTGGCTAGGGCTCCCATTAATTCTTTTGTCATTTTTACCTTGGATATATTGAAGGCGACGCTCTTAGACAAAGAGAGTCGGATCGTTCCTAAAGCCTTCCTATCCAGTAAAAACCGTTCATCATCTGTCATCTTTTCTGGTTTCTTCTCTTTTCCTCCTAGAGGAATATAGAGGTCCTTCTGATACAGATAATCTTCCATCTGCATCTTCCAGAAGGCAAAGTTTGAACCATCAAACTTTTCAATTCTAGTTTTTCCATCTTCTGCCATCGCTCCCAATAGAACTAAACCAATAGCTCTGATACCAGTTGTTACGCAGTACGCCAACAACGCAGTGAGCCTAGATCCAATCTCAGGCCTCACCCACAAACGATAAACAGGAAGAAATATAAACTAGAAACAGATCAAAACAATCCCAAAATAAACTACAAGACAAAATATACATGGAAAAATCTCAATCTAGGGTAAAAAACCACGGATGCAAACTTCCACTATGAAGAACGAAGATTACAAGGCAATATACTAAGCTCTCCCTTGGAAGTACAGAGAAAATCTTTTGCTCACACCTTAGAAATATTTCACAATATTCACCTTAACCCTAGAATAGCCCTAGGGACCCCAATTTATAGTTTTGGCAACTTCTCTTTCCGCATCCCAGTTGTGAAAGGACTTGCGACACGAAAATCCGCAAAACTCCTTTCTGCATCCCAGTTGCGAAACGACTTGCAACATGAAATCTGCGAAACTCCTTTCAGCATCCCAGTTGCGAAAGAACTTGCGACACGAAATCCGCACATGTGGCTTCACTTCTCAACAGTATCCTGAATGTCGATTACTCTGAAACTTGTTGCACTTGGGATGATGTCGAAGGGGAGAAAATCCGAGTGACTCACGTCACGCCTCGACTTCTACGATATGAATGATAAGTTTTCTATCTTTCTTATTTTAATTTTACAGTTTAAATAATTTTCCAACATCTAATCTCCAACAAGCCTTTCACGCACGCATTGGGGGAGTAAAACATACCGTCATATTCTCCAGTCTGTATCTGCCAAGTCATACACTGACTTTTGAGACGACTCCTGTAATGAAAAGGGAAATCCATCCATTTATAGGATGCTGGGATTTTAAGTTCCATATCTTCATGAGATGATAAGGCCTGGCTACAGTACACCTCCTATGCATGGAACGATGAAAAGGTCCATGCCTAGACCTCAATCTCATACCCTGCTTGCCTTTTGCTTCTGGTGCATACGTCTCTTGTGTTTGGTGGAGAGATGCAAAGCTCAAGCTATAAGTAATGCTAGGACAGACCCATCTGAAGGTATGCATCGTTAGAATCTCTCTCTCCCTCTCATGAAAGTTTATTTCACCTTAACAAGAACTCTATTTTCTCTTGTTTTGAATCTTTTGATTGAAACCCAACTGCACTCGCAAACATCCATGCTGTGGGCCACCAGATTTTTGTGGATCAAGTGAGTGATGCAATTTCTTGGGCTGAGACCATCCATGCTGTGGACCACCAGATGGATGGTTTGTATCTTCCATACACCACATGTATAGGGGTGGAGCCGAATTTTTATTTTTATTTTTCATGTTTTCTTGGATCCGAAAATGGTACTGAGTTGCTTACCATATGGACTAAAGAAATGATACATAACAGTACTATAAGTGCGAAGATCACATCAGACCATTCTAGCCATCCGATCAATAGCCTATAAAATGGATGAACAAGATCATTTAAACAAAAGCAGGTCCCATCAACAATCTGAGCCATCTCTTTGTTAGGGCCCATCATACAAGAATTAATTTTATCATGCAATCTTAACCATCCGATGTCCGTGAAATGTGCACTGGACCTAATGGACGGTCTGACTAAAACAATTGGACCGTCCAATTGTCCTGATGCAGCGCCAAAGTTTTTAATATATTTAAGATAAGATCTACCGTTCATTGGATTTGCTTATCGAATCCAGTCCATATGGCACATACAAAAGTATACTGAGAGATGAAAGCATTTAGGTGTCTTTGGCATGTTTGGGTATCCACCAAATCCCAAGCGACTGCATCCATGAACAGGGAAATTGCTTAGGCTGCGTTGGATGCATTATGGGATTGGATTTTGCAATAATTATTTTAACTGTCCCAGTTATCCAATTGGTGGGTATCAATTGGAAAAAAAAAAAAAAAAAACATCAACGGTCCAAATTCAAGTAGAAAAATAGGAAAAGAAGGATCAGTTCTAATTTCAACCAATTTTCAATCGACAATGGGATTCTCAAATTTAATGGTTGAGATTGGCTCAATTGGAAGAATGGAAATAAAAAAACATCATCGGTCCAAATTCAACTAGAAAAATAGGATGAGAAGGATCAGTTCTAATTTCAACCAATTTTCAATCGACAATGGGATTCTCGAATTTAATGGTTGAGATTGGCTCAATTGGAAGAATGGAAATAAAAAACCATCATCGGTCCAAATTCAACTAGAAAAATAGGATGAGAAGGATCAGTTCTAATTTCAACCAATTTTCAATCGACAATGGGATTCTCGAATTTAATGGTCGAGATTGGCTCAATTGGAAGAATGGAAATAAAAAACATCATCGGTCCAAATTCAACTAGAAAAATAGAATGAGAAGGATCAATTCTAATTTCAACCAATTTTCAATCGACAATGGGAGTCTCGAATTTGATGGTCGAGATTGGCAGACATGTACATTATGTACGGTGAATGATATACGAAAACTTAAAAATGGTCTATTATCATGTGGCTGATAGTGATTCAGATTTTCAATTTTCCTTTCCATTGACTTAATCAAAATAAAGCTGTGGACTACATATGTTCTGGGTGTGGCCCACCCACGTGACCATGTCTGATATCGACGTTTGAAAGAATCGGAGAAGAGAATCCATGGTCCACGTGCATGTGTTAGGCATCTCACCTTCACGCAACCTATGAGCCAAAGTGGCAAAAGGGCATGCTATCCTAGCCATCTATCGAATTAAATTTATTATTTGCCAAAGTGGCAAAAGGGCATGCTATCCTAGCCATCTATCGAATTAAATTTATTATTTCGAACGGTCTGGCACAAATCTCATGCCATTCAGTTTATCAATTTTACCACGATTTACATAAAAGATGTATGGATAAAAACTTTGGCCAACTTTTCTAATATAATTGTGGCCCACCTTGATTAGAAAATAGCCTAGTTTCTTCGCTAAGGGAATTCATGTTTGGGCCTGCATTATTTATGGCTTGGATCTCATATTTATATACTATAGAGTATGTTGTCAATGTCTTAAATTTGTCTATAACAGGGTCTTTGTCAATGAGATGGACAGACCACTCAATTCCATCGAGCAAATGTCGATGCCATTAAAAAAATCTGAAAAATCCTAATTGATTGTTGTACAATTTTGGAAGTGCTACTCGATGGTTCTATTGAAGGTGCACACAAAATTGCATAAGTGCTCGATTTGTTTTCAATTTCACTTGTGATACTATATATATCGGGTGCAATCGGAATTAAGGAAAGATTAGGGTTTTGTAAGACGTTCCTAAGGGTTCAAGGGCATACCTAGGTTTCAAAGGAGATTCAAGGGGTTGTTTCGAATTGGCAACATCATCTCTGTCTTATAATATTGCTTTCGTAGTGCATTACTCATCGCTTTGTATTGTGGTTTTTTCCGCAATGGTTTTTTTATAAGGGTTTTTTTTTGTGATGGTTGTTTGGGTTTGTTTGTGCGATTGTGATTACTTCACTTGATTTTGCTCTGTGTGCTTCCATGGTTCCCAACAAGTGGTATTAGAGCTAAAGTTGGGAAGCAGATTGAATCTGAAACCAAGGTATCAATGACGTCTAACAGAAGTTCGATGTAGAGAAGTATTCTAGTAAAAACAAATGAACTATGAAAAGTTAAGATAAATAGTATCCTAGTTCAACAAAGTTTGAAAGATGGACTCCTTGGAAAGTGACCAGAAACTATGAAAGAAGATGAATAGAACAAGTTAAATAAAAAGGCTAATAACTCAATCCAGTTGTGTCTAATAGATTGGTTCTTTATAATGTCATGAGAGAGGAAACTACATCAGATATATAGACGAAGCTAAATGGTTCGAGTGTCAAGGACATATATGTCGACGATGACGATTTCAAGGACTCATGGGTTAGATGCCAAGAAGGTCACCCCGATGACCTATATATGCAAGATGGGTTTATTTTCAAAGGAAATCAACTGCGCATCCCCAAAAGTTCGTTTTGGTGCTAGTAATCATCCAAGAGCTACATGGAGGTAGCCTTAGTGGACACTTTGGATGAGACAAGATGCGAGATTTTGTTGAAGAACTGTACTACTGGCCACAATTAGGGCCTGTTTGATTTTCCATGATCTTGGTAAATCCCGGGTAAAGAACTAATTATTACTTTTTCACTTGTTTGAAAATGAGTGAATAATTCCACCTAGAAAATCGATCCAAAAATGTTGTCTTAAATCTGTGGGCCCCACCATAATGTATATAATATATCCGTGTCATCCATCTGTTTTATTAGAATATTTTAGGGCATGATCTGAAAATATTAGGAAGATCTAATGCTCAATTAGCCCACATGAAAGGAAACAATGGACTTAATTTGTCCACCGTTGAAAGTCGATTCTTTTACTGGGCCCACATTGAGGTTTATTCACCATCTAACCTGTTCATTGGGTCACATAGACATGGATAAGTGAAAAATATAAATATAAGCTTGATGTAAAACTTCTAAGGGCCTCAACAGGTTTTTAATGGTAGGAATTAGATTCTCATAATTTCGTGTGGTGTGGTCCACTTGAGCTTTGGATTTGCCTAATTTTTGGGGTCATACCTTAAATTCATTTGGCATAATGAATGGGCAGTGTGGATAAGCCATGCACGTTATGGTGGGCACCATATTTATTTTACAAATTCCTCGATTTAAGTGTTTAAAAAGTAATCGGTCAAGTCAGCATTGGGAAAGATGCAGGTAATTACCTTGGTAAATAATGATTACTCATTTACAAGGTAATTACATTTGAGTCAGAAAATCAAATGGGCCCTTAGTACGTGATGTGGGTAGAGTGATGCAACGTTGTCATGTTTGCCAGGTCTCTAAGAGATAGTCTCAGAATACAAGTCTCTACACCCCGTTACCTGTACTTGACGACCCTTGAGAGGACCTATCAATAGACTTCGTGTTAGGTCTCACATGAACACAATGTGGCATGGATTCAGTGTTTGTGGTAGTAGATCATTTTTTGAAGATAGCACACTTCATCCCATGCAAGAAGACCCTCGACGTGACGCACATGGCAAAATTATTCTTCAGAGAGATCCTGCAGCTACACGGGGTCCCCGAGACTATCACTTCTAACTGCGATACGAAGTTCATTAGCCACTTCTAACAAACTTTGTAGAACCACTTCGATAAATGACTTCAGTTCAACAGTGCCTAAAGTTGTGAATCGTACGTTGGGGAACCTCATTCGATGTATTTCAGGAGAAAAGCCGAAGTAGTGAGATTTAGCCTTGTCTTAAGCGGAGTTTGCATTTAACAACATGGTAAACTGCTCGACAAGGAAGTCCTCGTTCTAGGTTATTTATGGCCGAGTACCTCGCCACACAATTGACTTGGTCCTTATACCCAAGCTCCTAGGTATGAGTATTGTAGCAAAACACATGTTAGAAAGGATCATGGGCATTCATGCTGAGGTATAAGACAAGTTATACGCCTTGAACGACAAGTACAAGGAGCAAGCCAAAAAGCATTGGTGACGAAAAATGTTCTGAGGTAAGCGACCAAGTTATGGTCCATTTACACAAGGAGTGATTTCTGACCGGGACGTACAACAAGTTAAAGAACAAGAAGATTAGACGGGTGTCGATCTTCTGAAAGATCTATGACAACGTTTACATTATCGATCTTTCAGATGATATGAAGATCTTGCGGACTTCCAACGTCGCAGACTTGACTGAGTATCATGAACCAAAACAGGATGAGAACTTGAGGATGCGTTCTTTCGAAGTGGAGGAGACTGATGTAGAGCGGGTCACGGATAATTTCATGGCCAAGATGGACCAGAAAAGGCCCGATCGGAGATGAAGATGATCCGGACCGTCAGAACTTAAAACAGACGTATCTCGCAAATCAGAATGAGTGATCGGACGTAAAATATATGATTTTGAGGTAGGACGAGCTACTTTAGCCACCCAACGCTTGGATTACACAAGCCAGATTTGTGAAATACCATCAAATCGACATTCGTCTGTTTTAATTCTATTTTTACTATAAATGGTAAGTTTTAGTTCAATTATAACTCTTCATCCGTTGGGATTTATGAGTTGCGTCCAACATGAAAAGTGCTTAGAATAATTAGGAGAACGGTGTGGTGAAGCCAAATAGGACACTTACTATTTTTTGCCAAAAACCTCGTGCACTAGTAGACATTACAACCGTCTATAAATAGTAAGTTTACTATTTATGGTAAGTCGTGATTTCCAAGAGTTTTAGTTGTAGTTTGATTCCGAAATTTCTTCCATGGCTTAGTATCCTCATTTAAAGGGTTGTAGACTCGTTTATGTTATTTATTAATTAATTTTGAATTTTATAAAATTTATTTTCTATTTTTCTTGTTCTTTTTCCCGTGGATTCAAGAAGTCTCCGCGAGAAGTCCAAAGAAGTTCCATGGATTCGGAGCAGTTATCCCCGTGTGGAAGACAGTACTCGAACTCTCGTTCTTCCCTGCGTCGTATAGTCAGGATTAGGACGTCACATACATAAATACAACGTAACTAGTGGAAATTGCAAATGGTGTAAAGTGACGGCCGTTCCGTCCATACAAAAGTATAAAAAATCATTCTTATGAGTGGCTGACAGCAGGCGGTCTAATGTTTAAAGGTGAAAACAAGGGGATTTTGGAAAGTAGTTTAAACGTTAGAGATTTTCAATAAATAATCCAAAAGCGCAAGTAGCCATTTAGAAATATTCCAATTTTTTTTTTCTTTTTTGTCATTTAAAAAATTATATATAAAAAAACCTTTTATTCTAATGGAAAGAATTATCATTTTTTGGTATTTGTAATGGTGAGAGAGAAAGAGTCACGTTCACCAAGTAAATTGGGTGCAAAGAGTATATACAAACATCATGGCGGTCCCACAGAGCTTCGGGGGTTAAAGGGGGCCGTTGATCAGGCAAGTTAGGCTCGTGCATAATTCACGCACCAGGAGGGCGTTCTCCAAAAACCAATATAGAAGGGACTCAAACGAGAGATTTGTTAAGCGCATACAAGCGTGTAAAATAAAGGTCATGTCCACTCCACACATGTGCCATCATGGCACGTATCTGTTAGATCCAATCCATCCATCAGTTTTATCCCACCTCGTCCATGTTTTGTTCCAAAAATAAACTATGTCCGCTCAGAATGTGGGCCCCAGTAATGGAAATAATCGGATTGCTTAGAGAATTTCATCCAAGTTTTTCAGAGCTGTATTTTATTATTTTATTTTTTTTGGGTTAGCTTGTTAGTACACACCCATGTCAGTACACACACTCTATGTTAGCCACCCCCACTAGGGATCGATACCAAGACCTCAAGTTTTTCAGAGCTGTATTTTGTTTTGCTGTATGTGGCCCACCTGACCAGTAGATCAACATGAGTCTTGAGCTAGGACATTAATATATTGGTGCCGCTCTGATGGCCTATTGTGCCATGCTGGCACTGCGTGTACATGAGTTTTTTGCGGGAGTCGGATGGACGCAGATTCCCTGCAAAAGCCTTTCGCACAAAGTTACTGGGCTAGGAACATAGGTGGGGCAACGTGATGTCTGTGAGACATCCACCTGTGAACTCATTTTAGGACCTACAGCCACAAATGAGCCGGATCCAGTACTCAAGTGGGCCGAAAACGTGAGGACTTAACATCCACGGTTAAAATATTCGTGGGGTAACAAAAGTTTTAAATCAGGATAATATTTGTGTTTTCAATTCGACCCAATGGGAATGATGTTATGAACAGTTTGTTTGGCATGTAAACATCACTATCGACCCAGGGAGGTTTCAATGGCTGGAATTTCCCAACCTGCTTTTGCTTTTACTGTGGCCTACTTGAGTCTTGTGTTGCGCAGCACACCAACGACGCAGTGAGCCTGGATCCAATCTCAGCCCTCACCCACAAACGATAAACAAGAAGAAATATAAACTAGAAGTAGATCAAAACAATCCAAAACAAACCACAAAACAAGATATACGTGAAAAAACCCTAAGCTAGGGTAAAAAACCACGGATGCAAACTTCCACTATGAAGAACAAAGATTACAAGGCAATATACTAACCTCTCCCTTGGAAGAACATAGAAAACCTTTTGCCCACACCTTAGAATTATTTCCCCAATATTCTAATACACCTAAAAAAGCCCTAGGAACACTTATATATAGTTTAGGCAACTTCCCTTCCACACCCTTGCGAAAGGTGACACCAAAATCCGCTGTCCGCATCAGATTCGGAAATGAATCTGCATAACCTACGACTAGTCGAAGGAGAGCTACGACTAGTCGAAGCTACGACTGGTTGAACAATTCCTACGACTAGTCAAAGGGTCAGGATATGAAAAAACAGGACTCGCTGGACTTTGAATCAAGCAGGCCCCTACGACCAGTCGAACAATTCCTACGACTAGTCGAAGGCGGCTCCAGATGTGGCTCTATATCTCAACAACTCCCACTTGGAGACACATTGCCATAAACCTTCGTCTTCTTCATCCGAAGTACACCACCTCCCAGTCTTCATGCCTGAAGACCAATCAAATCTTAACAGAGCTTCAGCTTCTCCCGTGTGGCTGCCTTGGTCAATATATCCGCAGGATTCTCACTTGTATGAATCTTCTCCAGAACAATCGATCCATCTTCTAATAACGAACGTATGAAGTGATATCTGATGACAATATGCTTGATCCTTGAATAAAATGCTGAATTCTTAGCCAAGTGTATTGCACTCTGACTGTCACTGTACAGCTTGCAATCTACTTGCTTCTTACCCAACTCTTCCATAAAACCTTGCATCCACACCATCTCCTTACACGCTTCTGTAGCCGTAACATATTCTACCTTTGTCGTACTAATAAATATTATTTTTTGTAACTGAGAGACCCAGCTGACTGCAGCACTATCCAGAGTAAAGACATAACCTGTAGTGCTTCTTCTGTTGTCGATATCTCCTGCCGAATCTGAATCCACGTAGCCTTGTAGCTTGATTTTCGATCCACCATAGCACAACCCTACACCCTTAGTACCTACCAAGTATTTAAGGATCCACTTCACAGCTTCCCAATGTTCTTTCCCGGGATTATTCATGAACCTGCTAACAACTCCCACTGCTTGAGCAATGTCTGGTCTCGTGCTCACCATAGCATACATGAGACTCCCAATAGCTGACGCGTATGAGACTTTAGCCATGCAGTCTCGTTCCTCCTGTGTCTTTGCACCTTGCTCCTTAGATAGCTTGAAGTGGTTGGTTAATGGAGTACTAACCGGCTTAGCACCTCCCATATTGAATCGATTAAGTACCTTGGCTATGTACTCTGCCTATGACAAAACTAGTTTCTTACTTTCCCTGTCACGCTTTATCCTCATGCCTAGGATTTGTTTTGCAGCTCCCAAATCCTTCATGACAAATTCTCTAGACATTTGTCTTTTGAGATCTGAGATGTCTTTCATGCTTGAACCGGCCACAAGCATATCATCAACGTACAAAAGAAAGATGATGTACGACATATCAAACTTCTTCAAGTAGCAATAGTGGTCAGCATGACATCTCCTGTAACCGTTTCCCGACATGAAACTATCAAACTTCTTGTACCACTGCCTCGGGGCTTGCTTCAGGCCATATAGACTCTTCTTCAGTCTGCACACCTTGTTCTCCTTTCCTGGTGCCACGTATTCTGTCGACTAATACATATATATTTCTTCTTCAAGGTCCCTATGAAGAAAGGTTGTCTTAACATCTAGCTACTCTAGATGTAAGTCCTCTATAGCCACTATACTTAAGACCATACGAATCATAGACATTTTCACCACAGGTGAAAATATTTCAGTGAAATCGATACCTGCCTTTTGTTAAAACCCTTTTACAACCAATCTAACCTTGTATCGTTTCGAACTATCGTGCTCCTCCTTCAGTCTGTAAACACACTTGTTATGAAGAGCTTTCTTACCCTTAAGTAGAATGACTAGCTCCCATGTATGATTAGACTCAAGAGAGTCCATCTCATCATCCATGGCCTGCTCCCACTTAACCCGTGTATTTGACTATAATGCCTCTTCAAAACATTCTGGTTCATCATTATCTGTTAGCAGTAGATAATGTAAGGAGGGTGAGTATCGGACCGTGGATCTCCTCTCCCGAGTAGACCTCCTCACAACCGGTGTATGACGCTCTGCTTCATAATACTCCTGTGCATGATCATCCTGTGGTGCTGTAATACCTGTGTCCAATAACTCTTCCAACTATACGAATTCCTTTTCATTGGCCTTATTTTCTTGTACACTGTCCTTATGCATCACTTTTTCATTGAAGACTACGTCCTTGCTTCTGATGATTTTCCTGGTTTCTGCATCCCAAAATCTATAGCCAAAATTATGCTGCCCGTAGCCTATAAACGTGCACCTCCTGGATTTCGCATCCAGCTTGTTTCTGTGCTTTGCATCAACGTGAACATATGAAATGCAACCGAACACTCTGAGATGTGCAAGGTTCACTTCTTTCTCAGTCCATGTTTATTCTGGTAGCCCACCATCCAATGGTTCTGAGGGACTTCTATTGATAAGATATGCAGCAGTATTCACAGCATCTGCCCAAAAGGTCTTGGGCAACCCTACATGTAACCTCATGCTCCTGGCGCGCTCAAGGATGGTCCTGTTAATGCGCTCAACCACACCATTCTATTGTGGTGTCCCTGGAATCGTTTTTTGATGTTTGATTCTACTTGCTGCACAATACTCCACAAACCTCTTATCACAATATTCTTCCTCATTATCAGATCTGAGACACTTTACTGTTTTACCTGTCTCGTTTTCTACCATAACTTTTCACTTCTTAAATATATCTAATACATCAGATTTATGTTTTAAGAAATAGACCCACAGTTTTCTACTAGCATCATCAATAAAGGAAACAAAATAATGTGAGCCACCAAAAGATAATGCTTGTGTCGGTCTCCACACATCAGTGTGTACAAGCTCCAACAGGTGCGTCTTTGGAGCGCGTCCCATCTTCTTGAAGCTTACTCTCTTTTGCTTGTCATACACGCAGTCCTCGTAGAATTTTAAGTCAATATACTTCAGCCCTGGTAGCTTCCCTTTTGGCAATAATACTTTCATCCCCTTCTAACTCATATGTCCTAACCTCTGATGTCATAACTGCCTATTCACTCCACTTGATGCGACTGCGAGTGAACTATACGATCCTGAAGTCACGTACAGAGTACCTTCCTTTTTGCCTCGAGATATCACCAAGACACCTTTTGTAATCTTTCAGGAATCACTGGTGAATGTCGTCACATAACCGGTATTGGCCAACTGCCCCACTGAGATCAAGTTACGTTTCAAACTCGATACATGTCTGACATCCTTCAATTTCAAAACCATTCCGTCTTTCTGATTGACCTGAATGTCTCCCTTTCCAACTATACTGCATGACTCATCATCACCCAGGTAGACTCTCCTAAAGTCACCTGACACATAATCACGCAGAACTTCCTTACACGAAGTGGCATGAAACGAGGCACCCGAGTCTATAACCCAAGAATCATTCCTCGCATCAAGAGACAAGATCAACGCCTCTGTGTCACTCTCCTCAGATAGATCACTGAATTCTTCCCGCCTTGAGCGCTTCCTTCTTGTTTCTTGAGCGCCATGCAATCACGTTTTATGTGCCCCTTCTTACCATAATGCCAACACTCGTCTTTGTCTTTCGGTCCCTTTGACTTCTTCCTCGACTTAGAACGTCCGTGTTTATTGCCTCCTTTGTTCAGCGATCTTCCTCTTCCTTCAACGTTTAGAGCATTCCCTGAATCCCCTGAAACTCCTGATGCCTTTCTTCTAGAGTCTTCGCTGAGAATTAGACCGGCCACATCATCAAATTTTATCTTTGTTGATCCTAAAGAATTGCTCACAGCAATCACTAAACCATCCCAACTGTCTGGCAGACTGGATAAGATCAATAACGTCCTGACCTCATCCTCAAAAACAATGCCAACGGACTCCAACTGGCTCGTGACTGTATTGAACTCGTTTAGATGTTCAGCCATGCTCCCACCATCTGACATCTTCATGTTGAATAGTTGTTTCATAAGATGAACCTTCTTGAATGCTGAGGGCTTTTCATACATGGTGGCTAGGGCTTCCATTAATTCTTTGTAATTTTCACCTTGGATATATTGAAAGCGACGCTCTTAGACAAAGAGAGTCGGATCGTTCTTAAAGCCTTCCTATCCAGTAAAAACCATTCATCATCTATCATTTTTCTGGTTTATTCTCTTTTCCTCCTAGAGAAACATAGAGGTCCTTCTGATACAAATAATCTTCCATCTGCATCTTTTAGAAGGCAAAGTTTGAACCATCAAACTTCTCAATTCTAGTTTTCCGTTCTTCTATCATCGCTCCCAATAGAACTAAACCAATAGCTCTGATACCAGTTGTTACGCAGCACGCCAACAATGCAGTGAGCCTGGATCCAATCTTCGGCCTCACCCACAAACGATAAACAAGAAGAAATATAAACTAGAAGTAGATTAAAGCAATCCAAAACAAACCACAAGACAAGATATACGTGGAAAAATCTCAAACTAGGGTAAAAAACCACGGATGCAAACTTCCACTATGAAGAACAAAGATTACAAGGCAATATACTAGCCTCTCCCTTGGAAGAACATAGAAAACCCTTTGCCCACACCTTAGAATTATTTTCCAATATTTTAATACACCTAGAAAAGCCCTAGGAATACTTATATATAGTTTAGGCAACTTCCCTTCCGCACTCTTGCGAAAAGCGACACCAAAATCCGCAGTCCGCATCAGATTCGGAAACGAATCTGCGTAACCTACGACTAGTCGAAGCTACGACTGGTCGAACAATTCCTACGAATAGTCGAAGGACCAGGATATGAAAAAACAGGACTCGCTGGACTTTGAGTCAAGCCGGTCCATGACCGGTCGAGCAGGCCCCTACGAACAGTCGAACAATTCCTATGATTAGTCGAAGGCGGCCCCAGATATGGCTCCATATCTCAACATCTTGCATCTCTTACTTTTGGGCTCAAGTCCTAAAATGAGCTCACAAAACGGATGAACAAGGTGTATTTCTTATGGAAGTGGATGGCAGAGCTATGTGGGGGGCACCATGACGTAAACTCGCCCATACTTATTAACAGGTAATTTTAGGGTATGGTCCAAAAAATGAAGCAGGCCAGATCTCCAGTGGACCACATCAAAGGAAGTAGTGGTGATAATGACACCCACCATTGAAATCTTTCTAAGGGCCACTGTGATGTTTTTTTTTTTTTTTTTAGTATCATCTAATCTATTTGTAAGATCATATAAACTTGGATGAAGTGAAAACACAAATATTAGATTGATCTGAAACTTCTGCAATTCCTAGGAAGTTTTTAATGATGGGGCTTCAATCCCCACTTTGTGGCCCACTTAAGCCTTGGTTCTGCCTCATTTTTGGGTTCATTCCATATAATGACTTTTAAATAGGGATGAACGGCGTTGATAAGACATTTGCATCATGGTGGCCCCCATAGCGCTCTGCCTAGATTAACGCCCCAGCAGAGTAGAACACAATCTGCCTCCATTTCTTGGAAGCGGATTGGCTATAGTCCCCCCGACACCAGCCCTGTGGCTGGTGGTCGGTGCTTTGTAGGCCCCACCATGATGTATGTGTTTCATCCATTCTGTTCATCCATTTTTTATGATCATTTTAAAGGCTTGATCCTAAAAATGAGATGTATATAAATCTTAGGTGGACCACACCACATGAAAATAATAGCGATTGGATATCCACCATTAAAATTCTCCTAAGGGCCACTATACTATTTATTTGACATCCAATCTGTTGATTAGGTCATATAGGCCCAGATGGGAAAAAAACAAAAATCAGCTTGATCCAAAACTTTCATGGCCCCCTAAAAGTTTTTAATGGTCTACGCTCATTCGACACTGTTTCTTGTAACATGGTCCACTGGAGATTGGGATATACCTAATTTTTGGTCTCATATCATAAAATCATCCGAAAAAATAGATGGACAACATGAATGAAACACATACTTCATGGTGGGCTCCACGGAGCATCGGCCAACAGCCATTGGCCGGTGGCAGGGGGAGTAGCCAATCCGTTTCCCCATTTCTTACACACATGAGGAGTAGTCCCACCTAGGTTTCCAGCGCAGGAACTTCCTGCGAGAGGAAATCCGTGTCCGGAGCAGATTGGCCAGCGAATCACACACCGTATACATAGGTGGTGTATTGACGTAAGCAAGTTTTGTAGATCTCATCAAGTTCTGTATATCCAAACCGTCCATCCATTTGGCGAGATAGTCTTAAGGGAGCCGAAAAATCAGACAGATCTAAAAGTAAAGTGGACCATACTTCAAAAAATATGGAGGATTAAATGTCTACCAGTGAAACCCTTTTTGGGGGTCACAGAAGTTTCGAATCAATATGAAATTTGTTTTTTCATTTCATCCATGTATTTTTGACCTTATTAACATATAGATGGAAAATATATGTTATCATGACCCTGCCAATTTTTTAACTATCAAAATCATCATCCTCACTGCTATGTTTGGTGTGAATCATTTGAGCGTTGGATATGATTCATTTTTTTGTCTAATGCTGTAAAATCATCTCGAAAAATGGATGAACAGTATGGATATAATAAATACATAATTGTGAGGCCATGTAACTTTGATTTCATTTGAACCGTTCGTACAAGTTGTTGGAGCTCGAGGAGCGCTGGCTCTCATCTTCTCACGACACGTATCTACACCAGCTAGTGTGTGGTACACCAGCCAATCCGGTTCCGATTAGGTGAGACCCCGGTTCCCCGAAGGGACGCGGATTAGCTACTGACATGTTGAGTAGCGAGACTCGCTATTGACGTGACGTCACTAATTTATGTGGGCCCACTATTATGTATGTTTTGTATCCACACCGTACATCCACTTGGAGAGATAATTTTAAGGGAGGATATAAAGAATGAAGCAGATACAAACCTGGAGTAGACCCACCAAAGAAAAGAGGAGGGAGAGTGACGCCCACTGTTGAAACGTTCCTAAGGTCCACCGTGATGTTTATTTGAGATCTAACCTGTTTATAAGTTAACACATGCATGAAACAAAAAGGGAAAACACAAATATCAGCTTGATCGAAAAACTTTTGTAGCCCTTCGAAGTTTTTAACGGTAGGTATTACTCTCCCCACTCTTTTCTGTGGTGGGATCTACTCCGGTTTGGAATCTGACTCATTCTTTGTCTCATGCCTTCATATGATCCCTCCAAATGGATGGATGATAAGGATACAAAACATACATCATGGTGGGGCTTACATAACTCGGTGACATCGCTTAAGCTGCGAGTCTCGCTACACTACCTAGCGGTAGCTAATCCGCGCCCCACCGATAGTGGATTATGTGGTGTGCACGCACCAACGATATGGTCTATGCATTAACGTCAGCAAGTTCCGTGGTTCCATCACGAGATGTGTTATATCCAAACCGCTCATCTATTTTTTGAGCTCGTCGTGAGGCTTGTTATAAAAAATAAGACAGATCAAAATATAAATTGGATCACACTGCAAAAAGCAGTGGGGGATTTAATGTCTACTATTGAAATCTTTTTGGGTCACCGAAGTTTTGGATCAACACGATATTTGTTTTACCTCCTCATACAGGCCTTTGTGACCTTATAAATAGATTGGATGTAAAATAAATGTTATGGTGGACCTACGAATGTTTTAATGGTGAAAATCATTATCCCGCTGCTATTTGTGTTGTGGTCCAGTTAACCTTTGGATATGATTCATTTTTTGGCTCATGCACTAAAATTATCTTGAAAACTGGATGAACGGTGTAGATATAATAGGTACATTTTGGGCCCATAAAACTTTGATCTCCTTTGAACCGTTCGTTACAACTTGGAGCGTCTGCATTCATCTTCTCACGACAAGTATATACACCAGCTATACAGCTAGTGTGTGGTACATCAGCCAATCCGTGTCTGGATCCACCAAGGTGGATGGGACTTGTTGATGCAGTTTCCAGCTCACCCTTTGCTGCTACCTGGTACTTGCACAAGAAGAGGACAAAGGAAACCTGGCTTTAGAGCTGGGCATCGGTTCTGATCGGGTCGGATCAGCTATTGCTCGATCAGATCCGAATTTCTGATGGTTAGACCCGAATCCGATTCGATCTAAGACCGGATCCGAGTCACCTGATTCGGACAGACCCGATGCGTAGTTGACCTTACCCGAGCTGAGTCCGCCTCGGTCAAGAAAACCAAGCCGGATCGGATTAGGTACGATTCGAACGGTATAAATTAAATCAAATTATTTTATATGGTGTGGTCTAAGTTAACATTTAATATATCTTTTTTTTTGTGCCCAATGGCTAAAATAATATTTCAAAATGAATAAACGGCTTAGATGAAATATATACATCAAGGTGGGCCCCACATGGCTCTGAAATAACTCTCAATCTATGTGTATACGTATTTATTTAACTATTAAAGTTTACTTGCTCCACACGAAAGTGTTACTTGCTTTTCACGCCAGCACGGCTGTCAGGGTGAATTCGAATGGTGTCGTGAGTTTTGTGGATTTGATCATGGGGTAAGTGTTATATCCAAACCGTTCATCCGTTTGGTAAGCTCGTCTTACGGCTTGAGACGAAAAATAAGACAAATTTAACTATCAAGTGGACCACACGAATGGTTTAACAGTAAAAATCATTCTTTGCTGATATTTGAGATGTGGTCCACATGATCTTTGGATATTATTCATTTTTTGCATAATGATTTATAATGATATATAAAAATATATGAACCGTGTAGATGTAATAAATGCATCACTGTGGGGCCATATAACTTTGATCTCCTCTGAACCGTTCGTACAACTCGGAGCTCGAGGAGCGCTGGGCACGAGGATGCAGGAAATTGGATTGTGTACTGTGTTACTCGGTACGCTCTTATCGTACCGAGTAAACTCAGTTGGGCCCACCGCTAATGTATGTGTTTTATCCACGCCGTCCATTCGTTTTTCAAATCATTTTATGGGTTCCACCCAAAATTTATGCATATAGAAAGCTCAAGTGGACCATGTCATTGGAAAAAGTGAAAATATTGATTTCAACAGTTGAAAATTTTCTAAGGCCCCCAGTGATGTTTATTTATCATCCAACCTTTTCATACGATCAGAAAGACATGGATGAAGGTAAAACACAAATATCAGCTTGATATAAAACTTCTTTTGTCCCCAAGAATTTTTCAACGGTAAATGTTCAATTCACACTGTTTCTGGTGGTGTGGCCCATTTGAACTTTAGATGTACTCCATTTTTTGGATAAATCCCTAAAATTATATGTTAAAAGAGATAGACGGAGTGGATACAATGTATGAATGACACTGGGGCCATGTAGTTTACTCAGTATGCAAGCTGTGCTGAGTTACTCGGTATGCAATCCGCTGCCAGCTACCAGACACGTCACGCGCCAGTACAGCGCTGGAAACGGACGGACTACTCCCTTGCCACCAGTCTCTGTGGACCCCACCATGATGTATGTGTTTCATCCATGCCCTCTATCTATTTTTATGGATCATTTTATGTTATTAGAAAAAAAAATTAGGTATATCGAAATCACAAGTGGACCACATTATAGGAAATAGTATTGAATGAACGTTAACCATTAAAAACGTTTTGGAGGCTATAAAAGTGTTTTATCAAGCTGATATTTTTTGTTTCCCTTCATCTGAGTCCTTATGACCTAATCAACATATTAGATGTCAAATAAACAGTACAATGGGCCTTAGGAAGATTATAATGGTGGATATCTAATCATTATTGTTTTCTTGTGGTGTGGTCCACTTGAGATTTATATCCCTATCATTATTTTATATAAAGCCCTAAAATGATCTATAAAATGGATCAACGGAATGGATGAAACACATACATCATGGTGGGGTCCAGAAAGCATCGATCATCAGCCACAGGCTGGTGTTAGGGGAGTAGTCAATCCTTCTTCCAAGTTCTCTCTTTTTAGAACTGAATAGACGAGATTATGAAGCTTGCGGTATTTACAGCAACTTGGGAGAGAGGATCTTGAGAGACCGTTTACCATGGCTGATGAATCTCTGTGTGAGAGAGATGGGCTGGGTGGGGTATTTATTATTTTTTTTACTAGTTACTACGCCGGTGCGGTCCGGATCAAATCGGGTCGGATTCAAACGAATCGGATTTCGGTTCTGTTCGGTCGGATTTGTTACATACCCGAATCCGATCCTATTGTCGTTCAGATCTGACCGATCTTACCCGAACCTGGCCGATTCAGGTCATCGGTTCTGGTCGAATCGGGGCGAATCGGGGCGGATCGGAGCGGATCCGCCGGATCGGGTCCATTTTGCCCACCTCTACCTGGCTTGTACAGGAGACCCTCCGATGCCTAAGTCAGGCGTGGATTTTGGGTCTTAATGAATTGATAATGGTTTTAGAGTGATGGATACGCGTATGTGTATGAATTTGTACCTTTCACCTTTACATGTCCCTTGTTTATAGGGGAGATGAGATCCTATAGTTCTGGAATTTCCTTCCTGGTTCGTAGTAATTAAATTTGATTGCTATTCTTAGACGATCCCGAGATCTTCGGTCTCCTGAATTTTCGGGATCAGGAGTTATCTTCCAAGATTCTCAGAAGATCTATGATATCGAACCAACTCCTTGGCTTGGCTCTGAATGCGGCAAATGTTTGTATGGAGCTCGGCGATCGGTTGGTCGAACCCAGTATATTTAGGTGTTCGAATAGCTTATGCTGGCCGACTCACTCATTGAGTAAGATATGGTTGGCTGTAGAAGGCCGAGCCTTTCATCAATTACTAGCTAGGGTATGGTTGATTCGTAATCGACTTACCACTGATTAGGGGCCAACCTATGGCCGACCTAAGAGGTAGGTTGGGCTGAGGTCAGACAAGAGGGCCTTGGGCCTGAGACCATGTTGGTCTATGTTTTCTTGCTGACCTATGAGCTGGGTCAGCATTAGGTAGCTTCTGGGAGGCCTTTTGAGGGTCCCAGAAGTGCATTGGCCTCCTTAAAGGCTTCGCCTTGGCTCAGGACATGTAGGCTTTGGTCAAGCTTGGCGCCTTGGGAGTCCGAGCCATGTCTCTCCTTTAGGCTTTCTAGGCATGCGTGCCTCGGTTAGAGAAAATGACCACTGTAGACAAACCCTTTTACCCAGCGGTTTCTATGAAAGAATACAAACCTTAGTTACCAATCTAAACTATCACGTGCCGACAGCGACGTTGAGGACGAAACTACCCTTCCTTTTCGCTGCGAAGACGTGCGCTGACGCCTCGAACTGAGAGTTGTACGAACGACTTAAAAGGATTGGGTACTCCCCACCACCGCCAATGGCGGATGGTCGGTGGTCTGTGGGCCCCACCATGATGTATGCTATTCATCCATGCCGTCCATATATTTTTCCATATCATTTTATGGTATACGACCAAAAATGAGGTATATGCAAATCTCAAGTGTACCACATTACAGAAACAAGTGTTGAATGAGCGTCGACCATTAAAAACTTTTTGGGGCCCACTTGTGTTGTTCGTGAGAAATCCTCCCGTCTAAGTTCATTCATAGGTCACAAAGACTGGATGAAGAAGAAAAACAAATTTCATAATGATCCAAAACTTCTATAACCCCTAAAAGGTTTCAATGGTAGACGTTCAATTCCCCATTGCCTTTTTACAAGTGTGGTCTACTTGATAGTTAGATCTATCTTATTTTTAGTCTCAAGCCCGAATACTGAGCTCGCCAAATAGATGGACGGTTTGGATATAACACATACCTCATAATAGGACCCACAAAAGCAATGGGATTACAACAAAAAAAAAAAAAAAAAAAAAAAAGTCGATATATCGACTGACCAATCGATATATCGAAAATGGTCCAGAATCTGTCCAGGTGAGTTTTCTTCAAAAATCTTACAATTTTTCGATATATCGACTATCTGTCGATATATCGAAAAAGGTGCTTACCTTTAGCTACGGATTATAACCGTAGCTATAACTGTAGTCTGTGTCCGTCTTTGAAATTTTTTATTTTTTTATTTATTTTTTATTTTTTACATAGAAAAATTTATTCTACCTACAATTTTCTTTAATACATATTTATATAAATAAGTATATATAAGCATATAAAATTTTTTTCCCTCTTTTTTTTCATTTATTTCTTTAATCATTTAACAAGAATATCTTCTAAACCAAAATTAGTTACTTGGCGTACCACATATGATTTTGGAGTAAGAGAAGCTACTTTAGCCAACCAACCTAGTTATTTTCCAAGATTCCATCAGGTCGATGGTTGAGCGAGGCAACGTAGAAATTGAGCGAGGCAACGTAGAAAACGAGCGAGGGAACCTACGATTTAAACTAGGCAACCTAGGAATTGAGCGAGGGAAGCTAGAAATTGAGCGAGGCAACGTAGAAATTAAGCGAGGGAAGCTAGAAATTGAGCGAGGCAACGTAGGAATTGAGGGAGGGAAGCCAGAAATTGAGCGAGGGAAGGTAGAAATTGAGCAAGGCAACCTAGAAATTGAGCGAGGGAAGCTCGAAATTGAGCGAGGCAACCTAGAAATTGAGCGAGGGAAGGTAGAAATTGAGCGAAGCAACCTAGAAATTGAGCGAGGGAAGCTCGAAATTGAGTGAGACAACCTAGAAATTGAGCGAGGCAACCTAGAAATTGAGCAAGGGAAGGTAGAAATTGAGCGAGGCAACCTAGAAATTGAGCGAGGGAAGCTCGAAATTGAGCGAGGCAACCTAGAAATTGATCGAGGGAAGGTAGAAATTGAGTGAGGCAAGCTCGAAATTGAGCGAGGGAAGGTGGAAATTGAGCGAGGCAAGCTCGAAATTGAGCGAGGGAAGGTAGAAATTGAGCGAGGAACCTCGAAATTGAGCGAGGGAAGCTAGAAATTGAGCGAGGGAAGGTAGAAATTGAGCGAGGGAAGGTAGAATTGATCGAGGCAATCTAGAAATTGAGCCAGGGAAGCTCGAAATTGAGCGAGGGAAGCTAGAAATTGAGCGAGGGAACCTAGGAGTTGAGCGAGGGAAGGTAGAAATTGAGCGAGGGAGGCTAGAAATTGAGCGAGGGAAGGTAAAATTGAGCGAGGTAAGGTAGAAACTGAGCGAGGAATGTAGGAATTGAGCGAGGGAAGGTAGAAATTGAGCGAGGGAAACTAGAAATTGAGCGAGGGAACCTAGGAGTTGAGCGAGGGAAGGTAGAAATTGAGCGAAGGAAGGTAGAAATTGAGCGAGGGAGGCTAGAAATTGAGCGAGGGAAGCTAGAAATTGAGCGAGGGAAGGTAGAAATTGAGCGAGGCAACCTAGAAATTGAGCGAGGGAAGGTAAAAATTGAGTGAGAAAAGCTAGAAATTGAGCGAGGCAACCTAGAAATTGAGCGAGGGAAGCTCGAAATTGAGCGAGGGAAGGTAGAAATTGAGCGAGGGAAGCTCGAAATTGAGCGAGGGAAGGTAGAAATTGAGCAAGGCAACCTAGAAATTGAGCGAGGGAAGGTAGAAATTGAGCGAGGGAAGCTCGAAATTGAGCGAGGGAAGCTAGAAATTGAGCGAGGGAAGGTAGAAATTGAGCGAGGGAAGGTAAAAATTGAGCAAGGGAAGGTAGAAATTGAGCGAGGCAACCTAGAAATTGAGCGAGGGAAGCTCGAAATTGAGTGAGGCAACCTAGAAATTGAGCGAGGGAAGGTAGAAATTGAGCGAGGCAAGCTCTAAAATTGAGCGAGGAAGGTAGAAATTGAGTGAGGAAGCTCTAGAAATCGAGAGCGAGGAAGGTAGAAATTGAGCGAGGCAACCCAGAAATTGAGCGAGGAAGGTAGAAATTGAGCGAGGCAAGCTCGAAATTGAGCGAGGGAAGGTAGAAATTGAGTGAGGCAACCTAGAAATTGAGCGAGGGAAGGTAGAAATTGAGCGAGGAAGCTCGAAATGAGCGAGGAAGGTAGAAATTGAGCGAGGGAACCTAGGAGTTGAGCGAGGGAACCTAGGAGTTGAGTGAGGGAAGGTAGAAATTGAGCGAGGGAAGGTAGAAATTGAGCGAGGGGCGCTAGAAATTGAGCGAGGGAAGGTAGAAATTGAGCGACGCAACCTAGAAATTGAGCGAGGGAAGGTAAAAATTGAGCGAGGGAAGGTAGAAATTGAGAGAGGGAATGTAGGAATTGAGCGAGGGAAGGTAGAAATTAAGCGAGGGAAACTAGAAATTGAGCGAGGAAGCTGAGAAAATTGAGCGAGGAAGCTGAAATTGAGCGAGGAACCTAGAGTTGAGCGAGGAAGGTAGAAATTGAGCGAGGAAGCTAGAAATTGAGCGAGGCAACTCAGAAATTGAGCGAGGAAGGTAAAAATTGAGCGAGGAAGGTAGAAAATCGAGAGCGAGGCTACCCAGAAATTGAGGAAGATCGAAATTGAGCGAGGCAACCTAGAAATTGAGCGAGGGAAGGTAGAAATTGAGCGAGGCAAGCTCGAAATTGAGCGAGGGAAGGTAGAAATTGAGCGAGGGAAGCTCGAAATTGAGCGAGGGAAGCTAGAAATTGAGCGAGGCAACGTAGGAATTGAGCGAGGGAAGGTAGAAATTGAGCGAGGGAATGTAGGAATTGAGCGAGGGAAGGTAGAAATTGAGCGAGGGAAACTAGAAATTGAGCGAGGGAAGGTAGAAATTGAGCGAGGGAAGCTCGAAATTGAGCGAGGGAAGGTAGAAATTGAGCGAGGCAACCTAGAAATTGAGCGAGGGAAAGTAAAAATTGAGCGAGGGAAGGTAGAAATTGAGCGAGGCAACCTAGAAATTGAGCGAGGGAAGCTAGAAATTGAGCGAGGCAACGTAGGAATTGAGCGAGTGAAGGTAGAAATTGAGCGAGGCAACCTAGAAATTGAGCGAGGGAAGGTAAAAATTGAGCGAGGGAAGGTAGAAATTGAGTGAGGCAACCTAGAAATTGAGCGAGGGAAGGTAGAAATTGAGCGAGGGAAGCTAGAAATTGAGCGAGGCAACGTAGGAATTGAGCGAGGGAAGGTAGAAATTGAGCCAGAGAAGGTAGAAATTGAGCGAGGGAAGCTAGAAATTGAGCGAGGGAAGCTCGAAATTGAGCAAGGAAAGGTAGAAATTGAGCGAGGCAACCTAGAAATTGAGCGAGGGAAGGTGAAAATTGAGCGAGGGAAGGTAGAAATTGAGCGAGGCAACCTAAAAATTGAGCGAGGGTAGCTCGAAATTGAGCGAGGCAACCTAGAAATTGAGCGAGGGAAAATAGAAATTGAGCGAGGCAAGCTCGAAATTGAGCGAGGGAAGGTAGAAATTGAGTGAGGCAACCTAGAAATTGAGCGAGGGAAGGTAGAAATTGAGCGAGGGAAGCTCGAAATTGAGCGAGGGAAGGTAGAAATTGAGCGAGGGAACCTAGGAGTTGAGCGAGGGAACCTAGGAGTTGAGTGAGGGAAGGTAGAAATTGAGCGAGGGAAGGTAGAAATTGAGCGAGGGGCGCTAGAAATTGAGCGAGGGAAGGTAGAAATTGAGCGACGCAACCTAGAAATTGAGCGAGGGAAGGTAAAAATTGAGCGAGGGAAGGTAGAAATTGAGAGAGGGAATGTAGGAATTGAGCGAGGGAAGGTAGAAATTAAGCTTAGGAAACCAGAAATCGAGCGAGCTGGGAAGCTCCTAAATCGAACGAGGGAAGCCAGAAATCGAGCGAGGAACCCAGAGTTGAGCGCGAGGAAGGTAGAAATTGAGCGAGGAAGCTAGAAATTGAGCGAGGCAACCTAGAAATCGAGCGAGGAAGGCAAAAATTGAGCGAGGAAGGTAGAAATTGAGCTGCGAGGCAACCTCAGAAATTCGAGCGAGGAAGATCGAAATTGAGCGAGGCAACCCAGAAATTGAGCGAGGAAGGTAGAAATTGAGCGAGGCAAGCCTCTAAATCGAGCGAGGAAGGTAGAAATTGAGCGAGGAAGCTCGAAATCGAGCGAGGAAGCTAGAAATTGAGCGAGGCAACGTAGAATCGAGCTTAGGAAGGTAGAAATTGAGCGAGCGAATGAGTAGGAATTGAGCGAGGAAGGTAGAAATTGAGCGAGGGAAACTAGAAATCGAAATGCCAGGAAGGTAGAAATTGAGCGAGGAAGCTCGAAATTGACCGAGGAAGGTAGAAATCGAGCGAGGCAACCCAGAAATCGAGCGAGGGAAAGTAAAAATCGAGCGAGGAAGGTAGAAATGAGCGAGCTGGCACCAGAAATTGAGGCGAGGAAGCTCGAAATTGAGCGAGGGAAGCTAGAAATTGAGCGAGGCAACGTAGGAATTGAGCGAGTGAAGGTAGAAATTGAGCGAGGCAACCTAGAAATTGAGCGAGGGAAGGTAAAAATTGAGCGAGGGAAGGTAGAAATTGAGTGAGGCAACCTAGAAATTGAGCAAGGAAGGTAGAAATTGAGCGAGGAAGCTAGAAATTGAGCGAGGCAACGTAGGAATTGAGCGAGGAAGGTAGAAATTGAGCGAGAAGGTAGAAATTGAGCGAGGAAGCTAGAAATCGAGCGAGGAAGCTCAAATTGAGCAAGGAAAGGTAGAAATTGAGCGAGGCAACCTAGAAATCGAGCGAGGAAGGTGAAAATTGAGCGAGGAAGGTAGAAATTGAGCGAGGCAACCCAGAAATTGAGCGAGGGTAGCTCGAAATCGAGCCTGCAGAGCAACCCAGAAATCGAGCGAAAATGGCAGAAATGAGCGAGGCAAGCTCCTAAATTGAGCGAGGAAGGCAGAAATTGAGGGAGGAAGCTCCGAAATCGAGCGAGGAAGGTAGAAATCGAGCGAGGCAACCCAGAAAATTGAGCGAGGGAAGGTAGAAATAGCGAGGAACCCAGAGCGAGCGAGGAACCTAGGAGTCGAGTGAGGAAGGTAGAAATCGAGCGAGGAAGGCAGAAATCGAGCGAGGGCGCCAGAAATTGAGCGAGGAAGGTAGAAATTGAGCGACGCAACCTCAGAAATTGAGCGAGGAAGGTAAAAATCGAGCAGGAAGGTAGAAATTGAGAGAGGAATGTAGAATTGAATGAGCGAGGTAAGGTAGAAATTAAGCGAGGGAAACTAGAAATTGAGCGAGGGAAGCTCGAAATTGAACGAGGGAAGCTAGAAATTGAGCGAGGGAACCTAGGAGTTGAGCGAGGGAAGGTAGAAATTGAGCGAGGGAAGCTAGAAATTGAGCGAGGCAACCTAGAAATTGAGCGAGGGAAGGTAAAAATTGAGCGAGGGAAGGTAGAAATTGAGCGAGGCAACCTAGAAATTCAGCGAGGGAAGATCGAAATTGAGCGAGGCAACCTAGAAATTGAGCGAGGGAAGGTAGAAATCGAGCGAGGCAAGCTAAAATTGAGCGAGGAAGGCAGAGATTGAGCGAGGAGGCTCGAAATTGAGCGAGGAAGCTAGAAATCGAGGCAACGTAGGAATCGAGCGAGGAAGGTAGAAATTGAGCGAGCGAATGTAGAATTGAGCGAGGAAGGCAGAAATTGAGCGAGGAAAACCAGAAATCGAGCGAGGAAGGTAGAAATTGAGCGAGGAAGCTCGAAATTGACCAAGGGAAGGTAGAAATTGAGCGAGGCAACCTAGAAATTGAGCGAGGAAAGTAAAAATCGAGCGAGGAAGGTAGAAATCGAGCGAGGCACCTAGAAATTGAGCGAGGAAGCTCGAAATTGAGCGAGGAAGCTAGAAATCGAGCGAGGCAACGTAGGAATTGAGCGAGTGAAGGTAGAAATTGAGCGAGGCAACCCAGAAATTGAGCGAGGAAGGTAAAAATCGAGCGAGGAAGGTAGAAATTGAGTGAGGCAACCTGAAATCGAGGAGCGAGGAAGGTAGAAATTGAGCGAGGAAGCTAGAAATTGAGCGAGGCAACGTAGGAATCGAGCGAGGAAGGTAGAAATTTTGAGCAGAAGGTAGAAATTGAGCGAGGAAGCCAGAAATCGAGCGAGGAAGCTCGAAATTGAGCAAGGAAAGGTAGAAATTGAGCGAGGCAACCTGAAACCCTAGAAATTGAGCGAGGGAAGGTGAAAATTGAGCGAGGAAGGTAGAAATTGAGCGAGGGCAACCAGAAATTGAGCGAGGGTAGCTCGAAATTGAGCGAGGCAACCCAGAAATTGAGCGAGGGAAAATAGAAATTGAGCGAGGCAAGCTCGAAATTGAGCGAGGGAAGGTAGAAATTGAGGAAGGCAAACTCAGAAATTGAGCGAGGGAAGGTAGAAATTGAGCGAGGGAAGCTCGAAATTGAGCGAAGGAAGCTAGAAATTGAGCGAGGGAAGCTAGAAATTGAGCGAGGCAAAGTAGGAATTGGGCGAGGGAAGGTAAAAATTGAGCGAGGGAATGTAGGAATTGAGCAAGGGAAGGTAGAAATTGAGCGAGGGAAACTAGAAATTGAGCGAGGCAATCTAGAAATTGAGCGAGGGAAGCTCGAAATTGAGCGAGGGAACCTAGGAGTTGAGTTTAGGAAGGTAGAAATCGAGCCGAGGAAGCCAAGGAGAAATTGAGCGAGGAAGCTCGAAATTGAGCGAGTGAAGGTAGAAATTGAGTGAGGAAACCTGCAGAAATTGAGCGAGGGAAGGTAAAATTAAGCAAGGAAGGTAGAAATTGAGCTTAGGCAAGATCGAGAAATTGAGCGAGGAAGCTCAAAAATGAGCGAGGCAACCTAGAAATTGAGCGAGGAAGGTAGAAATTGAGCGAGGCAAGCTCGAAATTGAGTTTGAGGGAAGGTAGAAATTGAGGAGGAAGCTCCGAAATTGAGCGAGGAAGGTAGAAATCGAGCGAGGCAACCTAGAAAATTGAGCGAGGAAGGCAGAAATTGAGCGAGGGAACCTAGGAGTTGAGCGAGGGAACCTAGGAGTTGAGTGAGGGAAGGTAGAAATTGAGCGAGGGAAGGTAGAAATTGAGCGAGGGGCGCTAGAAATTAAGCGAGGAAGGTAGAAATTGAGCGAGGCAACCCAGAAATCGAGCCAGGGAAGGCAAAAATTGAGCGAGGAAGGTAGAAATTGAGAGAGGAATGTAGAAATTGAGCGAGGGAAGGTAGAAGGTTGAGGCAGGAAACCAGAAATTGAGGAAGGGAAGCTCGAAATTGAACGAGGAAGCTAGAAATGAGCGAGGGAACTAGGAGTTGGGCGAGGAAGGTAGAAATCGAGCGAGGAAGCCAGAAATCGAGCGAGGAACGTAGGAATTGAGCGAGAAGGTAGAAATGAGCGAGGAAACCAGAAATTGAGCGAGGAAGTCGGGAAATCGAAGCGAGGAAGGTAGAAATTGAAAGAGGAAGGTAGAAATGAGCGAGGCAACCCAGAAATTGAGCGAGGGAAGTAAAATTGAGCGAGGGAAGGTAGAAATTGAGCGAGGCAACCCAGAAATTGAGCGTAGGAAGCGAGCGAGGAAAGTGAGTTTAGAAATTGAGCGAGGCAACGTAGGAATTGAGCGAGGAAGGTAGAAATGAGCGAGGCAACCTAGAAATCGGTGAGCGAGGGAAGGTAAAATTGAGCGAGAAAGTAGAAATTGAGCGAGGCAAGGTAGAAATTGAGCGAGGAAGGTAGAAATTGAGCGAGGAAGCGTCGAGTGAGCGAGGCAACGAGGAACTGAAACCGAGGAAGGCAGAAATTGAGCGAGGAATGCTGAAATGAGTGAGGAAACCAGAAATGGAGCGAGCTCGAAATTTCTGTGGAAGCTAGAAATTGAGCGAGGCCTGCAGAAATTGAGCGAGGAAGGTAGAAATTGAGCGGGAACCTAGAAATCGAGCGAGGAAGGTAAAATCGAGCGAGGAAGGTAGAAATTGAGCGAAAGGCAACCTGAAATGAGCGAATCGAAGCTCGAAATTGAGCAAAACAACCCAGAAATTGAGCGAGGAAGGTAGAAATTGAGGCGCAAGAGGAATTCGAGTGAGGGAAGGTAAAAATTGAGTTTAGGCAACCTAAAACTGAGCCGAAGGAAGGTAGAAATTGAATTGAGCGAGGGAAGGTAGAAATTGAGCGAGGAACCTTGAAATTGAGCGAGAGAAGGTAGAAATTGAGCTAACGAGGAAGGGAGAATTGAGGCAGAAATTGAGCGAGGAATGTAGAAATTGAGAAATTAGGAAGGTAGAATGAAGCGAAAGCCTAGAAATTGAGCGAGGAAGGTAGAAATTGTTTAGCGAGGAAGGTAGAAATTGAGCGAGGGAAGGTAGAAATGAGCGAGGCAATCCTAGAAATTGAGGTGAGAAGGGTAGAAATTGAGTTTGAGGAATTAATTTCTTCAGCGATGAACATAGATTTGAGCGAGGAAGTTGCTACAAAGTGCGAGGAAGGTAGAAATTGAGCGAGGAATCTTGAAATTTAGCGAACGGAACGAGGAATTGTGTGAGGGAACCGTGTTGCCAAGCCTCAATTTCTAAATTTCTTCTAAGCTTCTCGCTCAATTCTAGCGAGGAAGGCCAATTCACTTTGCTAAAACTTCATTCGAGCTTCAATTTCTCGCACAATTTCTAGCTCCTCGCCAATTTCTAGCTTCCTCAACCTTCTACGTTTTCGCGAATTTCTAGCTTCCTCGCTCAATTTCTACGTTATTACTTAATTTCTTTCTGGCTTCCTTCGCTTCAATTTCTACTTCCTCGCTCAATTTCTAGGTTCCTCGCTCAATTTTACCTTCCTCGCTCAATTTTTACCTTCCTTTCGCTCAATTTCTAGGTTGCCTCGCCACTTTCTACCTTCACTCGCTTCACTTTCAGAGCTTCCTCGCTCAATTTCTAGGTTCCTCGCTTCAATTTCTACCTTCCTCGCTCAATTTCTAAATTTCGCTCAATTTCTACCTTCCTCGCTCAATTTCTACTTTCTTTCCTCAATTAACGCTTGCCTCGCTTCAATTTCTACCTTCCTTCGCTCAATTTCTACTCGCTCAATTTCTAGCTTCCTCGCTTCAATTCCTACGCTTTCGCTTCAATTTCTAGCCCACACTTTCGCTTCCTCGCTCAATTTCTATGTTGCCTCGCCAAATTTCTACTTTCTACTCAAAATCGATTCTAGCTTCCTCAATTTCCTACGTTTCCTGACAATTTCTGGCTTCCTCGCTCAATTTCTCGGTTCCTCGCTCACTTTTCTAAGTTCGCTCAACCGATTTTTAGCTTCGGCTTTTATTTCTACTTCCTCGCTCAATTTCTACGGCCACCTCGCTTGCTTTTTCTTCCTCACTCATTTCTACCTTCCTCGCTCAATTTCTAGCTTTCCTCGCCATTTCTACCGCCTCGCTCAATTTCGAAGCCTCGCTCAATTTCTAGATTCCCTCGCTCAATTTCTACCTTCCTCGCTTTCAATTTCTACCTTCCTCGCTTCAATTCCCTACTTAAGCTCAATTTCTACCTTCCTCGCTTCAATTTCTACGTTGCTTTCGCTTGCACCATTTCTACCTTCCTCGCCTCAATTTCTAGGTTGCCTCGCTCAATTTCTACCTTCCTCAATTTCAAGCTTGCCTCGCTCAATTTCTACCTTCCTCGCTCAATTTCTAGGTTACCCGCCTCACTCGATTTCTGGCTTCCTTCAATTTTTAGGTTGCCTCGCTCACTTTCTACCTTCCTCGCTCAATTTCTACCTTCCTCGCTCAACTCCTAGGTTCCCTCACTCAATTTCTGCTTCCTCGTTCAATTTCGACTTCCTCGCTCAATTTCTAGATTGCCTCACTCAATTTCTACCTTCCCTCTTCAATTGCTACCTTCCTCGCTCAATTCCTACGTTGCCTCGCTCAATTTCTAGCTTCCTCGATCATTTGACTTCCTTCCCTCGCTCAATTTCTATTTCCTCGCTCAATTTCTACCTTCCTCGCTCAATTTCTAAGCTCGCTCACCTTCCTTCTCGCTCAATTTCTACGTTACCTCACTCAATTTCTACCTTCCTCACTCAATTTCTAGGTTTCCTCGCCAATTTCTACCTTCCTCGCTCAATTTCTGCTTCCATCGCTCAATTTCTACCTCCTTGCTCTTTCGCTTCAATTTCTACCTTCCTCGCTCAATTTCTACCATCCCTCGCTCAATTTACGCTTCCTCGCTCACTTTCTACCTTCCTCGCTCAATTTCTGGTTGCCTCGCTCAATTTCTACCTTCCTCTTTCGATTTCTTCCTTCCTCCTAATTTCTACGATTTACTTCCTACTCGCTTCATTTCTACTTCCTCGCTCAATTTCTAGGTTCCTCGCTCAATTTCTACTTCCTCGCTCACTTCTAGCTTCCTCGCTTCAATTTCTACTTCCTCGCTCAATTTCTACCTCAAGCCTCGCTTTTCTAGGTTCCTCGCTCAATTTCTAGTTTCCTTCCTCGCTCAATTTCTACCTTCCTCGCTCAATTTCTGACTCCTCGCTCAATTTCTACTTTCATTTCTTCCTCAAACAATTTCTACATTCCTCGCTTAATTTCTACCTTCCTCGCTCAATTCCTACGCTTTCATGGGTTCCTCCTTAATTTCTACTTCCTCGCTCAATTTCTAGCTTCCTCGCTCAATTTCTACCTTCCTCACTCAATTTCTACCTTCCTCGCTCAATTTCTAGCTTCCCTCGCTCAATTTCTACCTTCCTCGCTCAATTCTACCTTCCTCGCTCAATTCCTACGTTGCCTCGCTCAATTTCTACCTTTCCTCGCTCAATTTCTAGGTTGCCTCGCTCAATTTCTACCTTCCCTCGCTCAATTTCGAGCTTGCCTCGCTCAATTTCTACCTTCCCTCGCTCAATTTCTAGGTTGCCTCGTTCAATTTCGAGCTTCCCTCGCTCAATTTCTACCTTCCCTCGCTCAACTCCTAGGTTGCCTCGCTCAATTTCGAGCTTCCCTCGCTCAATTTCTACATTCCCTCGCTCAATTTTTACCTTCCCTCGCTCAATTTCTAGGTTGCCTCGCTCAATTTTTACCTTCCCTCGCTCAATTTCGAGCTTGCCTCGCTCAATTTCTACCTTCCCTCGCTCAATTTCTAGGTTGCCTCGCTCAATTTCGAGCTTCCCTCGCTCAATTTCTAGGTTGCCTCGCTCAATTTCGAGCTTCCTTCGCTCAATTTCTAGGTTGCCTCGCTCAATTTCTAGGTTGCCTCGCTCAATTTCGAGCTTCCCTCGCTCAATTTCTAGGTTGCCTCGCTCAATTTCTACCTTCCCTCGCTCAATTTCTGGCTTTCCTCGCTCAATTCCTACGTTGCCTCGGTCAATTTCTAGCTTCCCTCGCTCAATTTCTACGTTGCCTCGCTCAATTTCTAGCTTCCCTCGCTCAATTCCTAGGTTGCCTAGTTTAAATCGTAGGTTCCCTCGCTCGTTTTCTACGTTGCCTCGCTCAATTTCTACGTTGCCTCGCTCAACCATCGACCTGATGGAATCTTGGAAAATAACTAGGTTGGTTGGCTAAAGTAGCTTCTCTTACCCCAAAATCATATGTGGTACGTCAAGTAACTAATTTTGGTTTAGAAGATATTCTTGTTAAATGATTAAAGAAATAAATGAAAAAAAAAGAGGGAAAAAAATTTTATATGCTTATATATACTTATTTATATAAATATGTATTAAAGAAAATTGTAGGTAGAATAAATTTTTCTATGTAAAAAATAAAAAATAAATAAAAAAAATAAAAAATTTCAAAGACGGACACAGACTACAGTTATGGCTACGGTTATAATCCGTAGCTAAAGGTAAAGCACCTTTTTCGATATATCGACAGACAGTCGATATATCGAAAATTGTAAGATTTTTGAAGAAAACTCACTGGACAGTTCTGGACCATTTTCGATATATCGATCGTCATCGATATATCGACGATTTTTTTTTTTTTTTTTAAATTTTTTGTTGTTGTAATCCCACCACTTTTTGTGGGTCCTATTATGAGGTATGTGTTATATCCAAACCGTTCATATTTTTGGCAAACTCATTTTAAGGTTTGAGACAAAAAATAAGACAGATCTAGCTATCAAGTGGACCACATTGTTAAAGGCTGTGGATGATTGAACGTCTACCATTGAAACCCTTTTAGGGGTCACAGAAGTTTTGGATCATTATGAAACTTGTTTTTCCTCTTCATCCTGGCCTTTGTGACCTTGTGGATAGATTAGATGGAAAATAAATGTTATGGTGGACCCTACAAAATTTTTAATGGTGAAAATCAATTTCCCCTTGCTCTTTGTGGTGTGGTCCAGTTGATCTTTGGATATGATTTTTTTTTTTGGATAATGCTCAGAAATGATCTTGAAATATGGATGAACGTTGTGGATATAATAAATATATAGCTATGCGGCCATGTAACTTTGATCTCTTTTAAGCCGTTCGTACAACTCTCAGTTCGATGAGCGTCGGCGCACGTCTTCGCAGCGAAAAGGAGGGGTAGTTTTGTCCTCTACGTTGCTGTCCGCACGTGATAGTCTAGATTGGTAACTAAAGTTTGTATTCTTTCATAGAAACCGCTGGGTAAAAGGGTTTGTCTACAGTGGTCATTTTCTCCCTCGGTTAAGCTCGGCACCTATTGAGTCTGGGCCATGCCAGTAGAGTTAGTCCATTCCATAAGCCAACTTATCGAACTTATCATATTTTTTGGCATGAACCAGAAATGAAGCAGATCCAAATCTTATTTAGACAAAGGACGGAAATAATTGTGATTAAATCCTCACCATTAAAAACTTCATGGGGGCCACCAGAATGTTGATTTTCCATCCAACTTGTTGATAGGGTCACAAAGATCTGGATGAAGAGACCACACAAATATTAGCTTGATCCAAAACTTGTGGCCCCCGATAAGTTTTCAACGGTCTATTACCACTGCTTCCTGTATTATGGTCCACATGAGATTTGAATCTACTTCATTTTCCGGATCATGCCCTAAAATGACCTTTCAATACAGATGGGCGGCGTGGATGTAGTCACATACATTACAGTGGGCCCCACAGTCAGGGGTCCCACCCACCTCGGTGGATCTCGGGTCTCTCCTAATCCGCACCCTTTTTGGCACAGGCGTGTGCTCTATGCGAAGCTCATGTGACATCCTTATTAATAGGGAAACGGATTGGCTACTCCCCCTGCTTTGGTGCTCTGTGGGCCCCACCATGATGTATATGTTTCATCCATGCCGTCCATCTATTTTTTCAGATCATTTTATGGTATTAGACAAAAAATTAAATGAGGTATATCCCAATCTCAAGCAGACCACATTACAGGAAACAATGTTGAATGAACGTTGACCATTAAAAAATTTTTGGGGGCCATAAAAGTTTTGGTTCAAGCCGATCTTTGTTTTTTTCCCTTCATCTAGTTTTGTATGACCCAATCAACAGATTGGATGTCAAATAAACAGTACAGTGGGCCTTAGGAGGATTTTAATGGTGGATATCCGAACTATTGTTTTCCTGTGGTGTGGTCCACCTGAGATTTATATCCCTCTCATTTTTGGGATCAAGCCCATGGAAGAACGGAATGGAGATGAAACACATACATCATGGTGGGGCTCACAGAGCACTGACCACCGTTTCCTAATAATAGGGGCTTATTTATTTATTTTAATAACTAAGATCTTAATTTAAAAAATAGACTGTTTAATATTGTTTTAATTTTATTTTTAAAAACATTTTTAGAAACCAAAAAAAAAAAAAAGTTTGTTCGTAAACTTTTAGAGACATCACCTTTTTTTTTTTTTTTTTTTTTTTTTTTTTTTTTTTTTTTTTTTTTTGAGCAGATTTAGGTAACATTTTTTACTCATTTTTGGACAAGTTTGTTGGTAAACTTACAATTAATTCACATCTTGATCTCTTTTTTCTCTTTACAATTTCTAAGTAGAGATTGGGCCCACATGATGAATGGCCCATTTTGAAGGTAGGGCCCATATGTAAATGGTCAAGGTGGGACCACAATGCATAGTCACATCAAATGTGGGCCCCACATGATGAATGGTCCACATCAAATGTGGTACCCACATGATGGATGGTAGATTTGAAGGTGAGACCACATGATGGAAGGTTGACATCTAAGCTGGGCCCACATGATGAACGGATCATATTGAAGTTTGGCCCCACATGATGGACGATCCAAAAAAAAGTTGGGACCCACATGATGGATGGTGGACATCAAAGGTGGGTCCTACTATTTCTATTAAATCCGGACATGTGGCCACACATGTTACGAACGATCTGAAATAGATCAAATGTCTGTGATTAGGATCGGTGTTGGGCATGCCAGAATTGTTTTTTACACAAATTGATTGAACACTCATAACCTCAGGCCACAAACTAGCCGGATTAGGATTAGGACTAAAAAAGTTGATCTAACTGTTCAGCCACCAACGTTACAGCAATCAGGCAATTTAGAATGAGAGGGTTATTCTTTCAAAAATGATTTTTTAAAAACCCTACGATAAGGACTTTTTTTTTTTTTTTTTCAATGGTGATAAAGTTTTTGGTTTCTTAATGAATTAATTAATAATGGATGGATAAAATTTCAAATAACGCCAATTGTTAATTTTTGTAATTTATAAGTAAGAATGGTACAATCAGAGAAAGAAAACTAAATTGAGTAGAGAAATAAAAATAATTACATACTGTTGCTTGTGTAGATAGAACAATTGAGGTATGTAGTGTGCAGGACATGACTAGTTTGATCTACCAAGTAAGAACTCGATGATCAGTGGGATCCAACGAAGGTGGTCGTGGATATTTAATCTACTCCTGAGTAATACAGATATGCCACTGGACAATAGCATATTTAAGCTAAACTAAGGATTTCGAACTTGTTGTAGTGTGACTGGACAAAAGTGAAATATCTAAGTTAAAAAGTTGGATAGGTAGCGTTATGTTGTAGAGATTGATTGATTATGTGTGATGAGGGTTTAAAGCTCTTCATCGAATGCTGCTTTTATAGACTTGGAACGATGATGGTTGAGTTGACATTTCTTTGTTGGTCCTTGAATATAAATTGGTCGTGTCCCAGAAGGATTCAAATTCTTTTTTGTCATCATAATATGATTTTTTATTAATTTTGGCCATAGTCTTCGAGAAAGCATTGATCGCTTTAAAAAGTTTCCATTTTTGGCATGATTGTGTGAGATGGCCTTACTTTGCATATCCCGAATTGAAAGATATCTGACATAAGCAATGCTTTAATTTATCTTTTTGCATACAGTATAAGTCACACATGTCACTCGTGTGATGGTCAAATGTATTTCAAGTAGTGTCCCTATTTTCTCGATTGCAGATGTGCGTATGAATCTATCACAAAAGGATATGTATCAAAGATTTATCGAAACACATATACGATTTGCCTCTTGTCGTTCATACGTGAGGGCCAACACATAGTGGCATCTTATTAGGCAACATGGATTGTGCCCGGTCAAGTGTAAATAATGCCCTCATATCACTTTACATTTAGATAATGTGAAGAGAAATTTTATGACACTTCGGTTCTAGTGGTCATTCGATGATCGACACATGGTGGCATAAGGTTCATGCTTGACAGCATGAGCAATATTTTATGTTGGAAATTGTTTGTCATGATTGGTCAGCAAGGGCTTTCATGATCATGACTTTCTATAAAGGGATACCCTCAAAGTTGCATATCATGCACTCGAGTCTAACTATTTTCTTCTTCTCTCCACTTCCTTCCAGCCTTTTGCCATGATATTTGCCACTCTTCCTTCCACTCACTAAATTGGAAGAACCTGGGAAGATCATGATTTTTTATGTGCGGCGGCCGAAGCTTAGGGGCTTGGCTACTATTTTTTTTTTTAATGAAAAATACTCCTCCCGAAGGACAATTGGCCAAAGATCAATTTTTGTTTCTACCTCATTTCTCTTTTCTTTTGTTAAAGAAATGTTTTTATCATTATATAAAAGAGAAAATCATATAAGGGGTGATTAAATAGGAATGAAAAATAATTTCTTTTTGCACATTATGTTCTTCTATCTTGCTATTCTTCATCATTGTGGGCTTGTCCTTAATAGGAAGTTGTATTAACTATCTAAGCCCATAACTCCTTGTTGAATCCAGCATTACTCAACATATTTCTGGCTCTTTGCAAAAGAGTTTGATTCGTACGTTCAACCATACCATCCTGCTTCGGTGTGTGTCTCACTATCCACTTAATCCTACAATTTTGATTAAACTCCTTTGAAGTATATTCTCCACCATTGTCTGTCCTTAGAATTTTCTACTTCCGCCCTATTTGTTTTTCTATCATTGCTTTCCACATCATGAGAGTGGTGAAAACATCAAATTTATGTTTCATGAAATAAACGCACACCTTTCTAGAGAAATCATCAATGGATATGATAAAAAATGACAACCCTCCAGAAACAACGAACAATTGCTCCCACACATCCGAGTGTACGTAATTCAGCTGACCTTTACTAACATGTTTTTTTTAGTTTTAAATGATAACCTTGATTATTTCCTATATATGCAATGCTCATATATATCTAATTAAAACTTCTAAAACAAAGAATTAACCGATGATTAAGAAGTACCTTCATACCACGCTTGCTCATTTGGCCTAGGAACGCATGCCACAAAAGGGCTGACACGTATTTCATTACAGACATTACAACTTCACTTGATATAGTATTCCCGATTAACCTGTAAAGATATCCGCTCATTTATGCCTTTATAACAGTGAGTGTCCCTTTTAAAACTTTTAGAACTCCTTCATAACCGATGAACTTGCACACAAGTATATCTTTAACTCTTAGAGAGATCAAATTTTTCTTCAAATGTAAAACATGCCTCACATCGGTCAAACTATATTCCACCTAATCAAATATCTTGATCCGAATTGAACCAATTCCTATAATCTCACAGGCATGATCATTGTTATAAGAATCATGCCACCATCATAATCAATATATATGGTAAACCAACTCTGATGAATACACATATGGTGTGATGCCCTCGTATCTAAAATCCACTTATTGTATAAGCGACCAACTTAGATACTGACAACACATCACAACCACTCATCCCCTCACTAGATTTCGCTAAATTAGCTTCCTTCGGTGAATCATCTGATTTCTTCCTATTCTGAATTTTGGAATTTTGACAATCCTTCATATGTCTCATCGTAACACAATTTCAATACTTCAACTTGGCTTTGCCCTTCGACTTAGACCTCGATCGCGACTTCCCCTCCTCTCCCTTAGACGATCTTCCCCGAGCAAAAAATACATCCGTAGAAGTATATTTGCCTCTGTTTTTCATTCTCAATTGCTTCAAATGAAGGGTCGAGATAACAATATCGACGTCCAAGGTATCCTTACCACAGCATAAATATCCAATAAATGCTCACAGGACTTTGGGAGAGATGTCGACAAAATTAGAGCTTTGTTGTCTTCATCGATCATTACCTATATGTTTGTCAGTTTGCAAAATAGTTTGTTGAAGATGTTGATGTGCTCATAGAGATCCAACCTTTTCACACTCGTCATAGTATACATTTGTTTCTTTAGATATAGACGATTGGAGAGCGATTTCGTCATATAGATAATCTCCAAGTTTTCTCATAATCCTGCAGTAGTAGTCTCATCATGACATTGTATAAGACTTCATCGGCCAAACACAATTGAAATGTGTTAATCATTATCTGATCAAGTTCATCTCAATCTTCTTCATAGATTCCG
The DNA here is from genome assembly GCA_030180095.1 of Magnolia changhungtana. NCBI lineage: Eukaryota > Viridiplantae > Streptophyta > Magnoliopsida > Magnoliales > Magnoliaceae > Magnolia > Magnolia changhungtana. The sequence continues at coordinate 1,166,886 of JASAUF010000363.1, read as the reverse complement.
GACGTCTCGTTTTCCTGAGTGCATGTTTCAACCCTTGTTGAATTAGGAAGACTTTCATCTTTAACCTGTATAGTTCAAAGTTATTTTTACCTCTCAACTTTTTTGTCTTGAACTTCACATTCAATCCTCTTATCGGGTGTTGAAACTCATTAATGGGCACAGAAGCAACCTCAAAACGAATCAAACACACAATACGGAGTGAAAAAAAAAAACAAACATAAAGAATACATAAATTTTTACATGAAAAACCCTTGCAGGAAAAAACTATAGCACGAAGTAACGATCAATCCATTATATAAAAAAATTACAAGAAATGTAACAACTTACATATGGAAAACACTAGATCCCCTTCAAAACTTCACTTAGTTTTTTTGCTCTCTAACCCTAATTGAGAGATTACAAGGTATTTTATACATTCCATACCCAATTAGAAACTAATCTCGCACTTACGCATCAAGTCTGGTCAAATCGTGAGACTTTTGGTCAAACAAAATTGAACCATAGTACAAACTTTTGGTCCAATCGAATATAGCTAAAACATCACTGACACGGGGGAGGACGTGTGGTCGAGCACCGTCTTCCTCAAGAGGATAACTATTCTGAATCCATAGAACTTCTCTGGACTCCTCACAGAGACTTCACGAATCCACGAGGAAAGAAAGCAGAAAATAAAAATAAATTCTAATAAATTCGAAATTGATTAATGAATAATTGATAATTCTCTAATGCGTCCCCTTACACCATTAATAAAGAAAAAATAAACTAAATTTCGTAATTACCAAAAATAGCAAAATCCTAACTCTAATAAAAATCTTAATTCTAATAAAACTCTTCTAAGGCCTAATTTCTAAAAATAAAAATTGCAAATAAACTTCTCTAGAAGAGTCCTAGTATAACTAAAAGTTATTTCTAAAAGGAAAGAAAATCTAAAACTCTAAAAATAGTAAAAAAATCAGAATTACTAAAAATAGTAAAATTTTTCTAAAAATTCGTTTTTGAGCTGAAAGTGCGCGTTTTCTAACGAAACGGACAGATGCGACCCACTTTGTGGGTTAGTTCACCTCGGATGGGCCATTTCAGTAAAGATTGATAGGTTGTGCGCCTCGTAATGATACCCGGATCAAAAGTTATGGTCAATTTACGGTCCATCTTCTTTTGGCCCAACCATGCTAGAAACGTATCTGTGACACGTTCTACATCAGACCCCTCCACTTGAAAAAAACTCGTCTACGAGTTACACAAGAGACTTGGCACATGAGTCTGAGATAACTTCTGACGCCGATGTTCAGTAGCCTTTTTTTTTGTACTTGGCATTAAGCTCTTGAGTTGACACAATACATGTACTCATGCTTTCCTTGACTTGAGTAATATCGATCAGTTCCTACACATCTACCTTCAAGATCTCATATTTTTTCTGATAATGTGGGCAATTAGGCGGACTTGCCCATGAGATGGGATCATCAATGTGATTTTGTATTTCTCATATGGGAGGTAATTTATTAGGGAGTTCATCGAGCACAGCCCTCTTGAACTCCTGCGATATTGGTTTCAAATTCTTTAGGATATTCACAGGCTCCACATATTTTTTCTTTTCAACTAATGGATATATATTTTCTGTTTCCTCAGATTGTTTAACAAAGGCCTGTTCAGTGATGAGATATTGTTCCTCTACTTTAGAAGTCTTGGGTTGGTTTTCCATTCCTATAGAGGTCATATGTTCGCCATTGATGAATCCCGTGGTCTGTTGCAACTCCATTTTGATGAAGTCGTTTTTCGCGTACCAATAATAGGATTTTTCTACATAACCTTTTACTGATCGACTATCCTGATAATAATTTTGGTTTTGTTAGAATAATACCTGATCGTAATCTCGAGGGAGGAATCGCATGCATAATAACTTCTCCATTCGCGGCCAGATGCGAATTGGCGCCTTCATCTGTCTCGTCCGATCGATTTAAAGTTGTTCCCACCAATCTGAAACTCTGTCTGTTAACTTGTAGGCCACGAGTTTAACTTTCTTTTCTTCTACAATGTTCATGTAGTCGAAGAAATGTTCGACTTCAAGCGACCAATCGAGGAAGTCCTTGAAGTAGAGTTGGCCATTAAAATTAGGAAGATCGACTTTTATCTTGAATTCTTAAACCATCCTGTGGATCATTGATAGCATCGCCCTACAATCAGTATAATTATGAAATTCAGCAATTGTTGGTGGTGGATCACCACCATGAACACGGAGCTGCCCTAGGTTTTCTGCCAAGAGATCCGTTATGTGGTCGATGGAAGCCTGCAACCCTTGCATGGCTTGCCGATTCTCTCATTGCTCTGCTTCGAAAGCTGCCGCCGTTAAAGGTAAATTCCTTGGAGCATCGCCCATGGGATTGTTGCCTAATCTGTCGTTAGAAGCCATTGATCCGAGGAGAAACCTCGCTTTGATACCAAACTGACGCAGGAGAGGACGTGAGGCCGAGCACCATCTTCCTCAAGAGGATAACTATTCCGAATCCACGGAACTTCTCTGGACTCCTCACAGAGACTTCTCGAATCCACGAGGAAAGAAAGCAGAAAATAGAAATAAATTCTAATAAATTCGAAATTGATTAATGAATAATTGATAATTCTCTAATGCGTCTCCTTACACCATTAATAAAGAAAAAATAAACTAAAATTCGTAATTACCAAAAATAGCAAAATTTTAACTCTAATAAAAATTCTAATTCTAATAAAACTCTTCAAATAAACTTTCTCTAGAAGAGTCCTAGTATAACTAAAAGTTATTTCTAAAAGGAAAGAAAATCTAAAACTCTAAAAATATTTAAAAAGTCAGAATTACTAAAAGTAGTAAAAAAATTTTCTAAAAATTCGTTTTTGAGCTAAAAGTGCGCGTTTTCTGACGAAACGGACAGATGTGACCCACTTTGTAGGTTGGTTCACCTCGGATGACCTATTTTAGTAAAGATTGATAGGTTGTGCGCCTCGTAACGATACCCGGATCAAAAGTTATGGTCAATTTACGGCCCATCTTCTTTTGGCCCAACCATGCTAGGAATGTATCTGTGACACGTTATACATCAATCACAATGAGCAACTGGTCAAAACATGAATTGTCAGTCGGACCAATTTGAAATTCAGTCGGACCAAAACATGGCTTTCTTGCGCACTCTATCAAAATCATTCGGAAATCTTTCTACCAATGATCATTGGTGCATAATTGTATGATTGTATCATGACCGAACACGCGTGTTAACAATCCTAACTACTGACTCTTAAGATGTTTGCTTTGAATGATGCAGTGGCTATTCTAAATTCCATCTTTCAGCAATGGAACATTTCCGCATCACCTCATTGGAATATAAGTGGGGAACTGTGTAGCGGGTCTGCTCTCACGGGAATGGGCGGATTGTACCTTGGGATCGAATGCGAATGCACTTTCAACATTGGATCCATCTGTCGCATAACGAAACTGTATGTGTTCTATCACGCATACTATTCATTGATATACACGTAACACACTCACTCTACAGGTGGGGCCCACTGGATTAGTTCTAAATCAATGGTGGGCCCGTACCGGGACTGCCTTTTTTGTTTCTAGCTCATATAAAGAGGAGATTGACTCCTAAGCCTGCATGCGAATGTTAGGATATGCCCTTGTATAAATTCACTTATTTCTATTTGTTTTGTCCTTCAGGAAAGTCGATAGTCAGATTTCAACAGGTCACATTCTTCCGGAAGCTATTGGGAAACTGACTCATCTCACAGTTCTGTATGGGTTTCTCTACTCTAATTTGTGATTTCCACAGAGAACAATTTTGAAACGCTGGCAGAGTTTGATGGATGATGCACGGGCACTTGGAAATTCAATAAAGTTAATGTTTATTTTATTTTTTTATCCGAGTATTAGATTGGTGGACATTTATTGGACGGTTAAAAATGAAAATATCTAATGGTCTTATTTCAATTAACGAGTGTCCATAAATAATTAAGATGTTAGGATTGTTCAACCAATCTGATTTTTGGTCGGGTTAGTTTGAGTTGATATGTCACTACCATTTCTAAGTGCCTGTGTATTAAACGTCATATTATGAATTGAGGATATCAAATAAACTCCAGTTCCACAAAAAACCCTTTTCGGGACCAAAGTAACCTTCAACGTTGTGGTCCATCTTAACTATTTAATTTTAAAAAAAAAAATCAAAAGAAGAAAAAAGACAAAAAAAAAAAAAAAAAAAGGGCTCGACCAGTGGCCCATCTGATGTTCAAGCCCAGCTTTGAGTGGGCAGATGGGCTTTGATCAACATTTGCATGTGCATCCTTGGGCCTACTTTCAGGCCCAAAAAACTAAATGAACCGTGCATGGGATATAAGATTTCTAATAAATGACCTTTGCTAAGCCCACACACGTCCACAAGGCATATCATCCGTATGCTATCTGATAGGTGCCAATTTGGGACATGGGTCTGAGATCAACCATCTCTCTCTCTCTCTCTCTCTCTCTCTCTCTCTCTCTCTCTCTCTCTCTCTCTCTCTCTCTCTCTCTCTCTCAATGGTCTATCAGGTTAGTCCTTTTATTTCAGGTGAAGCTCCTTTGGTGTTCCACACAGGTGTTTAAAACATTTCATCCATACGCAACCATCTTTTTGCCAACATAGCACACTGACGTGAGATCCAAGCTGTCCGTCCATTGGTTTAGTGCAATTATATTTACATTTTGGCAGAAAATTCAGGCTGGTAAGCTCTTTAGGTGGCCCAGAATTTACACCCAGATCCACAACTCAAGTGGTAGACTGAGTGACAGATACATGTTTCAACACTGAGATCTTGGTATCAATTCCCTAGAGGGGTGGCTAATAGTTAAGTGTGAACTGAGAGTTGGAGTACTAACAAGCAGCACAGAATTTTCAAAAAGAAATGGATGGCTGAAAAAGCTTCAGCAAGTTTTTTTAGACGGCTTGGATCACATGTCCACATGCAATGCTGGTACGTCTTAACATGTGCATGTACTCCATTGTAATTGTGTGCGGCTTAGCAAACCTCTAACAATATATATTCTATTACTGTTGGATCGGAGGTCTTTAAACATATGGTTTAAAAAGTTAAATTCCTTTATTTTTCAAAGCTTGGATGGTCTGGTCGATGTGATTTTGGGATCATAGCCCATCCATGGTGGGGTACTGATGGAAAATTGGATCACTTGATCATGGCCATCCTTGGTCCTTTTATGCCTGCTGCTTCAATGCCTGCTGCCCCAAATTACAAAGTTTGCCCTATATTTGCAGGAATTTGCGTGGAAACTATTTAACAGGTCCCTTGCCCTCATCTATCGGCAACTTAAGGGCCTTGCAGGACTTGTAAGTTATCTAAAAGCTTCTGACATATAAGAAACGAGGTGATGTTGAGATGATGATGGTCATGTTATATTTGGGATTTGGAAGACTATTTAGCAATATGTGACGATTAAACAAAATTAAAAATAAATAAATAAAAACTCATTCAACGTGGAAATCAAGGCGTGATTTGGAATTAGTCCACTCCAAGTTGGGCAATCAACTTTAAGAATTTAATGATAATAATGTACCCTTTTTGGTTTTCACAGTTTTAGTGTCTGTCTATTTATTTTATTTATTTATTATTATTTTTTTTTGAGATGTCTTTTTGGTTTTCACAAAATTCACTGTGTATCTGATGTTTTTATTTGAATTGCCATTTTTTAAGGTTTTCAACCTGCCTTTTTAATTTGGACACATTTTTTAATAACTGCGTTTTAAGAACACAATCATTAAATATTGAGTCTCAAGGGATAGGGGGTTTTCCAATACCTACACTTCCTTAGGGATGTTGAATGCCCATAGGTTTACAATCTCGAACTCAACAAAGAATGACGTTGGCCTTCGAATCAAACCTTTTGAGGATGTCCTTTAGTTTGGAAGTTAGATCATCATTTCCCACATGCCTGATCTCTTCCAAACTAATAAGTTTGAAGTTTAACTCCAAATTGAAAAGCTAGTGTTTTGATTTTAAAATCATGTGATTCGACAGACAAATTTAGCACCTTATTACTTGGGATTTTAAAATATTTTCTGTATATCATGAGTTTTATAAAAATTCTGATGTTTGTGGATTTTCTACTTTTTAATGTTTTTTATTTTAATATTTTAATTTTTAGGGTTTTTTATTATTATTATTTTTATGGGCCCTGATCAAGACGACACTATAGACCAAGGGCTACCTTGATTTAGCTCGAGGGGTTCAGTCAAATTTACATACACTTTTCTCTTTATGACCAGCATCTATGAAAGCTTTTCCGACCGACTCCGTCAAAGGGAACTGCAAACCAATTACTACCCTGTTCTACATTGCAAAGCTAGAGAAAGTAGTAGGTTGATTCTCAAAGTCGTTCTGAAACCTCATGATAAATTTGAGATTAGGCTTGGAATTGTTGTCTAACATGGTTTCTTCCAAACTGACCGTGAGGTATTACAATTTCTCAGGTTTATCCTGCTTTGGTGGGACCTCGTTTGTAGTCTAGTCAATGAAGGACAATTCACTGAATGGTACATTAAGTAAAGTACATGAACGTAAATGGTAGAAAAGTAAAGCATTGGACCAGTAGATCACTGAATGGAATGTAAAGACAGAAATGTAAGTATTGGACTAGTAGATCACTTGGAATGGTAAGTAAATTGCTGGACTAACGGATCTTTGGAAAGGAAAGTAAATCGAGGGGGGGGGGTGCAAACCAGAACTACAAAATCCTCAAAATATGAACCAGAACTACAAAATCCTCAAAATATCTAAAAATATATATATTTCAAGTTGGGCCTTGGTTAGTGGCTAGAAAATCCCTAGTGGAGTTGCCGATTCTGCAAGTGTTGTCCTGCAGAGCATGCACACTAAGTGCTGCTCCCTTCCTTCTGAAAGTGTGGTATTGACTCAGTTGTGATAATTTGTTTATTTAGAATCACTGCTAGCCAAATGAGACTTAGAATTTACGACTGGCTAGAAACTGTAGAACCACCTAACGATTGGGAAATCGTGAAGTTACCTAACACCAGTGTCTCTTGTGGTTGGTTTATAACCGAATTTTCTTAGGGCTATGGTGATAAAAAAAAGGTAGGGATTATGCACCTTTTTCTGCTCACACAGAGTGTAGTCTCTCCTTTACGTGAATTTGGATTTTTCAAGGATCTATAGGGTTCTAGTAGTGGCTACATCCAAGGTTGAAGTGGACAAACGCCGATGTAAAAATAAGAAAGAAAAAAAAAAAAAAACAAAAAAGTAAGGTGCTTGTACATCTCCTTTACATGATTTTGGATTTTTCAAGGATCTATAGGGTTCTAGTAGTGGCTACATCCAAGATTGAAGTGGACAAATGCTGATGTAAAAATAAGAAAGAAAAAAGAAAAAAAGAAAGTAAGATGATTGTATGAGCGGGATGTTGGTGTGAAGTTGTGGAGACGTAGGAGGTAAAGTGGAAAACCAAGTACTTTTATATGAAAGAGCCAACCGGGCATCCTTGATCTAACTCTACTCTGAACTCTACTAAAATTGGTGGCCTTGCAGTGTGGAGGAGATTGCTAAGACAAAATCTCTCCAAGCTCTTAAAACACCCCTCAACTCAACTCTCTTTTAAGCCTACCCAAGCCTTTTTCAGCAAGGCCAAGTGTTGCAAATGAGGGAGAGGAGCTGAAATTTTATAGAAGTGACCGGTGAAATTCAAATTCCTGCTAGTGTTGACGTGTCATAATTTTACGTATTTTGAGATCCTTTGGGTGATAAGAGTTGTCGCACACTGATAGGTGGACTTTTTCACCAACAGGAATTTGATTTCCGTTTGTACCTTTTCACATTTTGAGGTATTTTTACCACCCCAGTTGACACTGGGTCGTCCTAGCAAATCCTGGTGGTGCCACATCACTGGTGGAAATGTCGTTTGGCCCATCTGGACGGTTGGCTGGCTCTGAGAGGTCCTGAGAGAATCTTCTCTATTCATTCCTTTCAGGTTTGCAGTGGATCAGACATCGATTCTGAAGTTCAACTAAAATCTTTCTGAATAGTTTCCCTCGTTCTAGGTGGGGTGTCTACAAACTCACGTAGTATAAAATTAAGAGAGAAAAAAAAAGTCTATCATTTTCCAGTAAACTAAGACCACCCAGGTTTCCATGTTTATGGAAATACCATGGAATCTATTTAGTGAGCTATTGCATTATTTGAAAAAACTACAAACACTGCCTACATGACTTTTTCTTAAGGTTAATGGATAATCGAAACTGCCCCTCTTGTTACCACTGTAGTGGATGTGCCATAGTCCGGTAAGTTACACTAAAAATGGATAATTCTCATATTTCGATGTGTACAGATACATATAGATGATTGAATTGACAACTTTCAATTGTGGATGTTCTACACCACAAAATGGTCAGGATCCTCCTTTTAGTGCAATTCTCAGGTCTTTCCCACGAGCAGTGCCACCAAAAAATATAAACGGTTCCAATCGTCAAAGCATCACTCTATGTGGATCCCATGAAGTATGTGCCCAAGTTAATACACCTAACGGAACAAACATGTTTCTAATTCCTTGCTTGTTGGAATCTTGTGATCTATGTCGTTAACATTCATATTGATCTTTTTTTTTTCTTTCTTTTTTCAGGACTCTTGATACCAATTTGTTGTCCGGAAGGATCCCAAAGGAACTTGGAAATCTTAGAAATCTAACAAACTTGTAAGATATCCTTTATTTCTTAATCCAAATATATAATTAATTTAGTTATTTAACTTTTAATTAATTTAAGTTGTATGTTGTTTATTACAATTGCAAGGAGTTGTTATAATCGTCTGATCGTGATCGAATGAGCTGTCACACTTGTACGTCCGGATCGCCACTCTGGACCCAATAGTGTGGCACCCAACAACTTGCCAATCAAAACCATCATTTTTGTTTAGTTTGCACACCCAAAACCATTGTTGCAATAGTAGGTGATTGCATTGGAATTTGGTTTCCCAGTGTTGGGACTCAAGATCTTCAGTATATGTGGCCCCTTCGAGCTCACATGTGGAGATGGTCCAGTGGTTAGACCTGTATCTTCTCAATGCCATTATAAATTGTTGGACCTAGGTCAGTGGGGCCCATTGGTGGACAATCACGAGTGGGTGGGTCTCTTGAGGTTTAGTCTCTTTTTTATAATCATTTTTTTTTCTTTGGTTTGAAGTTAAATTACAAATTCAACTTTAAATGAAGATTTAAATGATGAGATAATGATAGAACTGGATAATTTTTTATCTCATTCAAACTCCCCATCCTTCCCTATAAATGGGAAGAGGTTATCTTGTGCATGAAAAATCAAGCAACAACAAGAGTAAAAAGAGAAAATTGGGAGATTGATATTTGTCTATCTAGCTTGTCCTTTGAGCGATCTAAGTCATAAATGTTGAATAGATGTCTTAAATCTATAAATTCAGCAATCTGTCGATGAGATGTTCGATTTCATCGAGCAGGTCACGATGCCATCGAAATTGTTCAGATTTTCTCCAGTCGGTTGCTTGACTAATTGGGTGTTTTTTCGATGCCATCGAAGATATTTGGTTCAATGAAATCGAATATCAGTTTGATGCCATCGAATATGGCTTGGTGCAATCAAAGAAAATCCAAATTCCACGTTTTGTCTCTGGATTGTTTTGGTATTAGTTCGATGCCATCGAAGTGACTTTAATGACATTGAAGGTTAAGTTTTGATGACATCGAAGTGTGTTCGATGTCATCGATAGTTTTGCGGAGATTTTCGCAGATTTGTGATTTCGTGGGATTTGTTTCTTATTTCGATTGCGATTCTTCTAAAGGCTATATATTTGGGTGTAATCACGATTGGGAGGTATCCAAGGCTTTCTAATTCATTCTAGGGTTTCAAGGGTGTAGCTCGGGTTAAATCGAGGTTGTTCAGATTGGGTAATCTCTCTACTCTGGTAATTTTCTACATTCATAGTGATATTCGTCGCTTTGTGCCGTGGTTTTTCCCAGCAAGGGTTTTTCCACGTTAAATTTAGGTGTGTTTGTGTTGTGCTTGTTTGGTGTAGAGGTGTACACGAACCGTGCTAGCTTGGTTAGCTCGTTCGACTCGACTCGAAAAAGCTCGGTTCGAAGCTGAGTTTGAGCTGAGTCGAGCTGATTTTTTTAGCTCGAAAATGAGTTCGAGTTGGCCCCACCTCGACTCGACTCTGATCGAACCCAGCTCGAATTGAACTAGTTCGCTGACTCGGTTACTTTGATATTGATGTCGCTCACCAAGTGTTTGATGAAATGACTCAAAGAAGTGTGGCTAGTGGCAAGGAAGGTATGTATATGAAACCAACACCCTTTTTTTCTAGATTTTTATGTTGCTTGGAAAGTGTTTGATAAAATACTTGTAAAACCATTGCTACTATCTCAAATACAGTGAGATTTTGAAGGTGCAATCCAGGTGTTTATGACAATGCCTCAATGGTGAACTCGGCTCGATCTTGGCTCGAACTCAACCCGAGCTGGCCCGAACTGCTGACCAAACTGAGCCAAGTTGGCCAGTCAGGCTCGAGGACCGAGCTGAGTTGAGTTCAAGCAGAGGTCAGCTAATGGCCAAGCCGAGTCGAGTTGAGGCCAGCTCGACTTAGTTCGACTCGATGTTGTTGAGGCATAAAAATGAAGGATCAAGAATAAATCAAAAAGAGGAATTATAAGGAGAAATATGAGAAGAAAATGAAGTAAATAAGAAAATTCATAGCATTTACGTGACCCTGCACAAACCATGCTGGTTGCGCAGGATCGCGCAAAATGTCATATTGATTGCGCGCACCTACGCAGCACTGTTTTCGGCAGATCAAATTGGATGGTTAAAATCTGATAAAAGGTGGGCTCATGGCATAAAGATCGAGGGTTCACACGTGTGGAGGCTTATAAATACCCCAGTCCCCCTCTCATTTGCACACATTGAAGATTCTGAAGAAGATCAGATCTCCAGAGAAGAAGAGAAGTCTGAAGGTATCAGAAGGAGAAGAGGGGAAGAAGAGAAAGGAAGCTTTGCGCAGGACCAGGAACATCATAGTGTTGTGCGCCGGCCCGCGCAACACCCTATTGTTGCACAGGAGAGAATATTCAAGAGTCAGAATTCTGTCAAAATGACTGGATGAAATGCGATCTTCGATCTTTTTTTCGTACAGGAGCATGAGCTCGGGAAAGAGAGATCCAATGATCCGATTCGCACAACATTCCTATCAATGAGATGATCAAATCACAAGCCGAAATGCTGCCGGATTTGATATCCAAGACTTGACATTTAACTCTTTCAATTCTTGTATTCTGCATATGTTATCCTAGAATCAAGGAAAATTAAAGGATGTAAATGAACTCAGTAAAAATAAATATGATGATTGTTCTCCACACGTTTTCTCCGTTATGATTGAATAAGACAATCTCTCAAACCAAATGTATTTGTTTCTTGTCAAAACAAAATGACGACTCTGCTGGGGATGTTTGTCTTATTTAAGATTAACATTGAGAAGGTTACGGGAACTTTTGTCATAGTTTGGCATCTCCCTGACGCCAAAATGGCGATTCTCAACAGGAATATCCTCCCCCTCATCTCTAAGATAGAATGTTTTATCATTCGAATACTAATTGCAATTTCATATTTTGTCTGAAGGTACGAAGACAAAACTGCAAGTTACGATCAATGGAAAACCTAACAAAGAAGATGAATTTCTATTTCATTGTGACTAGATTCGTGGTGGAATATGCAACGAATCAGCTTTCAGGTCATAAGGCCCAATCTCCTGCAAGGAAGAATGACAAATCCCGAGCTACGGTCGGAGTTATATCTGCTTCGCCGCCAGCACAGGAAAGTGATAACGACTAGATCATCCTAGCATCTCGAAGAACGAGAGTCCAAAATGTAGTAATTGTTAGGGTGAATTCATCTCCACAAAGAGTCAGGGGGGCCAGTTGTTCACACCCTAAGTATAGGGTTGTGATGTAGTAATAATCTCGGTAAGACTGAGGTCGAATCCACAGGGATTGAAACCTGTACGTAATCTGAAAATAACCAGAACTAGAACTAGAATAAGATGAAATCTAAATCGAGTGAATATGAGGAAATAATGGTGAAATATTAATCTAAAACTTGTAGAAATCAAAGGTAGGAAACTAGGATGCCAAGGATCCACTTGTAGAGATCAAGGAGATCTACGCTTGATTCATGAACTCAACTGGACTTAGAGTCCCATCCTCATCCAGTTGGAAGATATATCTTTAAAACGTAATCTGAACTTCCTTTGATCTAGTTTTCAAAAGATGAGAATGATGTAAATTAGAATTGATTCCATCACAAAACCATGCCCATGAGACAAAGCAAACAACAGAATTTAACTAATTCACAGCCAATCTGAGAGATGTATGAATGTTAGGAAGGATTTCATCATCCAACCATGCCCAAGGGGCGATGGTGAACAACAGGGCTTCCTAACTTCATAATCATAATAATGAAAAGGAAATACTCAAAACCATCGCAGATCTATTGTAATTTAAGTCACAACAAACCATTAAAAACTAAAGGCATTCCTCATAATCAAACTAGAATCAAATTTTGTTCATAAACATGAATCAAAAGGCATAAAAAACTCCATCACACTACAAGATTCACCTCTTAGCCCTAACTAAGAGGCTTAACCCATCATCGACATGGTGAACTCAAAACCCTTAAAAGCAGCAAAAGAAAGAAGAAACTAAAGAAGAAAAGGAGAAGGAAGACTCTCTCGTGCCGGCCGTTTCAAGCTTTCTCTCTCTCTTTCTTCACACGTTAAAAGATACCCCTCCACGTTCTCTCTCTCCTTTTATAAAGGCATAGGTCGGTGCTGGACTGCATAAGGAGAGAAGTCGGTGCTGAAACTTACACAGCTCCCCAGCGTGCGCACAGAATGCAAAAATGCAAACATGTTGCGTTTGGAGAAAATTCGCGGTGCGAAATCCACCCATCCATCGATTCTGACATCTTTTTTAGGGTAAAAACTCCCTTACTAATATTTTAGACGGTTCAGATCATTGAAACGATCAATTATAGTGGCCCATAACTCCCCCAATTTTTTGGATTTCCCGGACGCCTGTTTTAGAAAGTGATTACGCTGAGATGCTCGGTGGGACCCACAGTGATGTTTTTGGAGAAATCCACCTAGTTCATTAGATTCCTGGCGCGATTTCAATTGGGAAGGGGTGGTTTTGCTAGGTTCTGTGGTGGCCCACTTTATCAACTCAAGCTACCGTTCATCCTGCATTTGACAGTGTAAATCGTGTGATCATATGCATGTGACCAGAAGGGAAGCTTGGTTGGAGTCTTGGCCACCCCCTGGACACAATGGATGGTCCCAATTGTGCAACGGAATAATGGTGGTGGCCCACTCAGCATTCTAGCGTCCACTCCTTGCGGATGCTACTTGAGAAACAGAAATTTTATTTTTTTAAAGAAGAAAGTCGGTCAAAGACCCCTTGACTGAGTTTACTGGTCCGGTGCACCGAGAGTGCACTTGTGCACTGTGCACTAGCAACTGCCAGTGGGACCCACTGTGATTTACATGAGAAATCCGCTCCGTCCATCCATTTTCTCGTCTAATATAAGGGGTTGAGACCAAATTTGAAGCATATCTAGATATCACGTGGGACCTAGATTGATGATTTATGGGGTGATCTGTCCGTTGAGCCACTTATACATAGATCTAATGGATGAAATTTGACATGTATAATTAATTTATGGTCCTCAGGCCAAATATAAATTTTCGAGCTGTATGGATGGTCGAAACCCTGTGATCTTGTATTCTTGATGATTTTCAGGCCTCTTTAGCGTGAATGGCTTGATTTTCTTGGATCCCTAGCATGTAAATTCTTCGATCTCGGTCCCCTAGGGTCCGTCCCTTTTCTTGGTAACTTCAGAGCGTTAAATCCATGCTTTTAGCACCATTTTTCAGTCCAAGCTCTTAAATTCACCTTATAACACAAACATGATTAAAATAGGGCATTTAAAATCATACAATAACTGGGGTCTAATATGCAATATTTGACCCTCAACACCAGTAACACGAAATGCAACTAGAAAGAACCTCGAGCTCGCTCCTCCAGCGATATACCCTGGGAAAACCATTCCCCCGCTAACATTGTACTAGTTTCCAACCCTGCTTGCTGTAAGGATTCAATGGACAATAGAACAGAAGGGTAAGTCACAACTAACAAACTCACCAATTCTCGCATCACGCCAATCGATCGACTATTGTGGAAGTACAGGAAAATCGAACGAAACTCCTCTTTTTGTAAGCCCCATTGCATCGATATATTCACATTCTACCCCAACCACAACTTCATCGGGGAATGAAGAGGCCGCCGTGTGTATGGACGGAACAAGTCAAGGACCCTTGCTAACTACAGAGGACCATATAACTAAGATGGCATAAGCGCAGAGAACACTGATGAAATAATGCAAAAATCTACTGGAAGCCTTAGCAACCCTCGCGCACAATGTGGCCCATATGGCAACTCCCCCAATGATGGGTACCATGAATGGACGAGAGCAGTAGCCCAAAGGCTCCCAGCCGCCAAGGGCAGGATCACTCAGGTCTGCTCCTATAACTAGAGCGATAACTCAAGAGGAAGTACGACAAGTAGTCGAAGAAGCCGTAAGATCAGAAAGAGAACGTGAGAATGTTGGCTGATTCAGATACAAAACACCATATCCGAGAGAGGTAAAAGACGTTCCTTTTCTAGTTAATTTCAAGCAGCCTAATTTTCAGAAGTTTAACAGAGACGGATCACCGGAAGAGCATTTAATGCTTATCATCACCAACATGGGAAACTTCTCTACAGTGCCGCAATATTGCCTTCGGTTGTTCAGATCCTCTTTGACAGGCAAGGCATTTCGATGGTACTCCAGTTTAGCACCAGGATCAATGCAAACTTGGGACCAGATGCAAGACGCCTTCATGTCAAACTTCTTCTCGTCAGAACGTGACGTCAACATCACAAAGCTAGCTTAAGTACGACAGAGAGAAGGGGAGCCCGTAGAGAAATTTATAGACAGGTGGAAGACGTTAGAAGCTTCTTGCAGACAGCTGCTAGAAGAAAAGGAACAGGTGAAGATGTGCTTGAACTCTATGGAGATAGGAATCGCATTTGGTCTCACCAATGCTGATATCAAGACTTTCCGCGATTTAGCCACAAAAGCTCACACCTTGGAATTGATAACCAGGAAAATGTCGGCATTTCACTATGAAAAGGCTAAAAGGGGACCTAATAGGTTGCTTATAAATGTAGTCAACCATGAAAAGAAAGGTCATAACACGAGAGAAATAAGAGGAAAGAAGACCAAGTGGAAAGAAGAGAAAAATCGTCCTAGTGACAGATTCAGTGGTAAAAGGCCCAGGTCGCTTAACTCTCATGAGGGGTTTGCATTCGAAAAGGAAGATGTGGTCTCTATGATGAATCAATTACTGAAAGTCTGTATGATAGAACTACCTCCATCCAAATGCCTTGAGGAAGCAGCAAAAACAAGAGAGAGACTTCTGTCGCTATCATCGTTTGATAGGACACCCTACAGAAAATTGTTTTATAGTAAAATGCATAATACAAAGAATGATAAACAGAGGCGAGATAATAATTGGCAAAGAAAAAGAGAGATATGCAGCCCGAGAAGATATTCATGAAAGAGCAGAGAAAGAACATCGTAAGATTATAGGCAAAGCCGCAGTAATCACATTACGATCAGGAAAAAGGGTGACAAGTCCCCCAAAACAGAAAGTTGAAGCAGCAAAAGTAGAGGTTACCAAGAATTAACTTGACAATTAAAAGAAAGAAGAGAAGAACGAAACAAGGAAAGTGACTTATGATGTGATAAGTCATTTGAAAAGCATACTGGCTCGATTAAGCATCTACGATGTGCTAAGATTGTCAGAAGACTTCCGGCAGAGCTTGATTTAAGCCTTGTTTGACAGTGATATTAGAGAAGCGTTACTTATATAAATGGAAAATGTAGAACGCAAGGAGCAAGAGGACTGCCTGCTAGTGGTTTCCTTCTCTGATGATGATTTAACCTGTGGTACAGAATACAATAGACTGTTGATGATTGTGGGACATATTTGCAGTAAACATGTCAAAGGAATAATGCTGGATAATGGGTTTGCGATGAATCTATTGCCATTAACAATGCTAGATGAACTGGGGTACCGTCGCTCTAACTTACACCCTAGTGGAATGATGATACAGGGCTTTAACCAAGATGGGCAACGTGCACTCGATAAGATTATGGTAACACTGGAAATAGGAGAATTAACTATAAATGTTGTTTTCCATGTCATTAATGCAGTGACGACATATAACCTCCTCTTGGGAAGACCATGGATGCATCAGTATGGCATTATACCATCTACCATTCACCAATGTTTCAAATATTACAAGGACGGGGTACTGCACAAAGTAATAGCCAATGCGAGGCCATATACAAAAGCTGAAGCCTTCTTCGCCGATGATAACTATTATGATGGATTCGCAGGAAAGGAAGGAAAGGAGAACGATGAAAATGAAGCCCCAAGAAATGCTCATATGAAGGTAATAAGAAGAGAAACTGCAAAGACAAAATCGTCCGTAACAGCAAATGTAAGGAAGAAGTTTTACTTTAAACCAAAGAGCTTGAGACAACTGTGACAGCATCCGTTAACATTATTATCGCCCAAACAGCTGGAAATCTTACAATCAAACTATACAGTGCCGCTACCATATGCGGAGAGGAATAACCGTTCTCAACTATTCTAAAGAGATTTCTTGTCAAGTCCAACACAAAGTATCCAGAGTCAATCGAATTTTACACCCCTTTGGAAGTGAAAAAGGAAGAAAGGGTTGATAACGACATGGGTTACGAAGAACTGACGTCCGAAGATCTCAAGAGGTATAGTCTAGCTAGCAAGAGAATCATGAAGAACATGGGTTTTGATCACGAAGAGCCGACTGGCCAACTATGGGAAAGGAATTCAGATTCCGATCAGGGTCAATCGGAAAAATCAAGAGAAATTTCAAGGATTGGGAGCAAATGAATAGTCTTCCTAATTCCTCGATAAAAGTGAATAATGGTTCGAGAGGTCAAATATTCTGCAAATGTCATTGAAAACCGGACGCAACAAAATTGGAAAGAAATAAATTTTCAGATCAAATAATCATAACATCTTGAGAATGATCAATATATCAAACTTCATTGAAGAGAATATGGTTATGTATTCACTCTGGATGGAAGGGCAATGCATAAACATGTTGAATATTTCTTTGATTTCAAACTCTCAAGATAAGTTTGAATTATATTGGCACAAGTGAATGAACACGGGAAAGAAATAACATTTTATTATCTGAGTCGAACTCTAATAGGCACTGAATACAATTATTCTCCAATCGAGAAAGTATGATTGGCACTGATATTTGCAGTACAGAAACTGAGACATTATTGCCTCTCCCATGATATAATTCTAATCTCGCGAGCAGATCCCATAAAGTTTTTAATGACAAGGCCGATGTCATCAGGAAGACTGGCCAAATGGATGTTGTTACTTTCAAAGTATACGATCACTTATGAGTCGGCAAAAGCAGTTAAGGAGCAAGCGGAAAATTGGCGTACTTTTGGTAGCTCATCCGTTTGTGTGGGACATGTCCCGTCAAAATGCATTCGTGAGACTATTAGTGAAACGACTTTCCCAATGAACGGGGCTTTAGTTATGATGATTATTTTATTATCGCGAACTCTAAACCCATAGAAAATGTACTTTGATGACGCTTCTCGAACATCGGCCTCTCCCATGAACAATTCTAATCTCGCGAGCGATATTTATTACTGACAAGGCCGATGTCATCGGGACTGAAATGGATGTTACTTAACTCACTATTCTTTCGCATTTTTGGTAGCTCATCCCGTGCATGCACAAAACATAACAAGAGCGGAGTGATATTTATTACTCCTCAGGGTGACTTATTAACTTATTCTTTCGCATTGGGTACTGCATGCACAAATAACGAAGCTGAATATAATGCTCTCATCATCGAGATGGAGATAGCTCAGGAAATGAAAATAAAAATGCTGCAGATTTTTGGGGGATTCCAAGTTGATTATAAATCAACTAACGACTGAGTTCGAAATAAGAAAGCAAGAGCTCTTACCGTATTGTTGAAGAGCACATCAATTACTAGAACAATTCTGCCATGTTAAAATCAAGCATGTGTCATGATGTGAAAATACAAGGGCAGATGCTTTAGCTAGCTTGGCAGCGGCTTTATCCTGTCCAAATTGGAGTCCTCTTCAGGCAACCATAGAAGAAAGAAGGTTCTTATCATCATCAGAAATTATCGATGAAGTTGCTAAAGCACTCCCTATATCGTGTCTGGAGGTGACAACAGACGACTGGCGCCAGCCTTTTGTAGACTACCTTAAATATGATATTCTGCCGGAAGATTTAGTACAAAGACAGCAAATCAAGCAGAGATCGAAGAGATTCATCATGTGTAGCGAAGTATTATACAGAAAGTCTTACAATGAAATACGGTTGCGTTGTTTAGATATAAAGGAAGCAAGTCAAATGTTGCGAGAAGCTCACTCCAGAGAATGCGGAGCACATCAAGCCGGTCGAAATCTATTCCATTGAGTGCATCGAATGGGATATTACTGGCCCATAATATTTAAGGATGTCATAGATTATGCGAAGCGATGCCACGAATGTTAAAACCATTGAGATGTTATAAATATGCCCCCTGAAGATCTTCATCAGACAGTCGCTTCTTGGCCTTTTGTTGTCTAGGAGCTCGATGTTATTGGTCCTATAAATCCGCCTTCATCCAAAGAAAAACAATATATACTAGCAACAACAGATTATTCCTCTAAATGGACAGAAGCGATTGCATTAAGAAACATCAAAGAAAAGGATTTTGTCAATTTCATTTGACATGTAGTAATATATCGTCACGATGTCCCAAAGAGAATCATTACTGATAATGGTACTCCTTTCAAGAATAGGGGTATGGAGAAATTATGTCAGAAATTCAGTATTCACCACTCATTATCGACACCTTATTATCCTCTGCCTAATGGACTAATAGAGGCATTCAACAAAATGATTGTGAAAATATTGAAGAAAACAGTGACTGGAAATAGGCGCGACTTAGACGAGAAATTACAATAGGCTCTATGGGCTTACAGGACTACTCACCGAACAACAACGAAGGCTACTCCGTATTCACTGCTTTATGGCGTAGAGGTCGTTATCCTGATTGAAATACAAGTCACATCACTCAGAGTAGCAGTGTATCAGTCAATTACAGATAATGAAAATGCAAGGATAAGGCTAGCAGAATTGGATTTGCTCGATGAAAAACGACTGGCAGCACAGCAGCGATTGCAATTATATTAAGCAAGAATCTCCGCCACCTTTGACAAAAAGGTTAAGCATCGCCCTTTCAAGAAAGACGACATGGTGTTGATGTTGAAGAGGCTGATAGTGGTCACCCGCAGAACAGGGGCCAAGTTCGACCCTAAATGGGACAGGCCATACATCATAACCAAAGTATACCCTAATGGGGCATACAAAGTTGTAGATCAAGATGGATGAGGTATCAGCATACCAGTTAATGCCCGCTTCATCAAAAAATAGTCCCTGAAAATAGAAGCGGTTTTCATCAAGAAGATTATCAGAATAATGCTTCTATATCAAAAGGGGACAAGAATAATTGAAATGATGAAACAGCCATGTATTCTTCTTTGTACGAATGAATAAAGGACGAGTTCTCAAGCATATCAAGATTATATATCGATATCTATCGTTAAATGATATTATCATCAACTACTGCCAAGTATCGATGATGATCGTTAAAATTAGTAACTGTTGTTGTCGTCATTAATCGGTTATACAAAGTCGCCTTATCGAAATTGTTATCATCGCCAAGCCTATACACTATTTTAAACATAACATGAATGTTGTCAAAACATCATCAGCGGTGGCAATGTATCAATTATTGATTCACCATTCGTGGCAGTGGGATAAGCTTATATGGCCAACCACACATAAATTTTACAACAGCGATGGCAGCTTATCATTTAAGTAGCCTAGCCAAGCTTATATGGCCAACTACGCATAAGGCCTACCATCATCGGTAATATATATATATATATATATATATATATATATATATATATATATATATATTTCGGGTAGCAGTGAGAAGCCAGTGGCCCTAAAAAGCCCATATAAGTTATCACATGCATACCCATGCAGGTAGCGGATGGAGCCAGCGACTAAAAGCCCTAAGCAACCAAAAAGTCCACAATGGTCAGTCACGCGTGAGACCAATGCCGTCTGTATAGCTTCCCACAGCATCACAGGGAAGAAAGAAAGTGCCCTCCCGTGAATGGGTCCGACCTTGCAGGTAAAGAAAAAGTGGGTTGCAGTGTGCGCTCTTTGGCCATTGTCCATAAATAAGTCAACCATGCATAAGACCCCCAAAATTCCTAGCTTGATTTCAGTATTAACTCATGAGGACAGGGTCTCTAAGACAAAACTCATTGATGGATTGGCGGCCTTGGATTTGGTACCCTAAGTTAGTCTTGCGCGTCCCGTAAACTTTAAAGAGTTACTGTGGCTAATCCTGTACGTAAATCCCATTGAGTTTACGGCCACGATAGCTTCACTGGGCCCCTCTGATGGATCGCGGTTTGTAAACTTCCTGGCTGTGATAAGTCCAGTGAAATCATAAGAGTTAAAGAGACCATTCATGTGAGACCCGACTCCAACTACTCATGAGTCTAAAAAACTGTGGTTGCTCTACTACTCAAAAGCTTTAACCGCATGGCAATCTAACTAAAACTGATATTTCGTTCTGCCCATCAAAACAAATGTCATATAGGAAATCCCATACTAATAATTATGATAATCGTTTTACTTCGAGACTTTGTTGAAATATAACATCTTGTTAAATAATTGCATAAGTATATGTGCTTAAAGTAAATTGTGATTAAGAGACTTTCAAAGAAACAATTATCTCAAAACATTGCAATGCATTTATATATTTTTTGAAAGTCAAGAGAAAATACATATGATAAAAAGGGGGGGGGGGGGGGGGGGTTATAATTCGTCTGCCATGCCTAATGCCGATAGATATTTTTGCAAATCTTCTTTTAGCTAGACTTGAGCTGCAATGTGTTTCGATTTAGCTTCAAGAATAATTTTCGCATGATCTAGAATATCAACTAACTTCCTCTCTAAAGAGGCAAGTATTTCTTCATTCTTGATCAGCTCAGACTTTTCAGAATCAAC
Source organism: Magnolia changhungtana (assembly GCA_030180095.1). Lineage (NCBI taxonomy): Eukaryota > Viridiplantae > Streptophyta > Magnoliopsida > Magnoliales > Magnoliaceae > Magnolia > Magnolia changhungtana. The sequence continues at coordinate 1,145,553 of JASAUF010000363.1, read as the reverse complement.
AGAATGAATGTTAGCTTGCATCTTCTCTTGGATCTTATTTGTGTTCAGTTCTTCTTCCCAATCTTTCATCCTTCTTCAGAAGAGCGATTTGATTCTGAATAGCCATCCCATTATCAGTGGAAGCTTTCAGCTGTTCTTGAACGGATAGCCACTCTTGATCATATTCAGAAATCACAGAAGCAATGAGAGAAGCCTTCTCCTTGGAAGACGCCAGTTGTCTCCCATATTCGAAAATCTCTGGAGCAATGACTACATTCTTTGTAGATTTTAGGGTAGTCACCAAATCATGGAACCTTAAGAGAGAGTCGCGTAAAAGAGAAACATTGATTTTGGTCATTTTTGTGGCGCTGTCCAGGACTTCTATAGCAATATTCAAATCCAACCATTGATCAGGATCTTTAAACATGTGAACAGCCGCTGATATGGAGTTCCTCATCAAGGTCAACTTGTATGTGGGGACTTTCTCAAAAGATAACAAATCAGATATGGTGGCAACTGAATTGGAGCTAGCTGTGCCACTTTGAGGAGGATTTCTTGTAAAATAGTAAAAGAAGGAAATTATAATAAAAGTTATAAAAGTAAATGATATAGAAGTATAGATAAAGAAGGTGATGAATATAGCTTCTGCAAGAGTATGAGCGGTAGGGGGTTGTGTCTCTCTAACAAAAGAAGGGCCAGGTCCCATTATATCAGCAAATGAGGGGGTTCTAGCTTCAGTGCTAGAATCAATGGTTGTGAGAGTTGCTAGGTCTAATGGTTCTATCAGGAAAATAATTTCACGGGCTACAACCCTTGGTGTGACAAGGGGAGCCAAAAGAATTTTTGCTGAGGCCGATTGTGCAGCAGGAGGAAGGTCTTCACCGGGAATATCGCTTATTTTAACGCCGACAGCATGAGTACCTAAAACAAAGAAAATGATGATAATGATAAAAATAATAACTCTAAGTAAAAATTAAATAATGATGAAAATTGCAGGAAAACTTGTTACTTGGTGAGTATCCATACTCCCCGTAATATAAGGGTTCATCTTCCTCTTCTAATGTTGTTGGGACTACTGCATGAACGTATGCTTCAGTTCGAGTAGTGGCTTCGAGATTTTGGGGAACTGTGGGAGGAAGTTCTCCACCAGTAAAAGCATCTTCAATAGCAACATCATCTTCATCATCTATATGAACTTCGCCCTCCTCAAAAGCATCATTTTCATTGGTTTCTTCATCTTCTTCCTCAATATTGTACTTAGTAGAAGAATCACTACCAGATGATGAAGACAAGGTATTTTCTTCCAATTCTTCTTCTACTTCTTCAAGCACTACTTGTTTTCCTTTTGAAGGAGAAACAATGTTGCTTTCCAAGCGACGATCTGTACTGGTTGGCATTGGGGAGGTTGAAGGAGCAATTCCTTCCTGAGGGGCAGACGATGAAGTCTGAGAACGCGTGAGGGATCTGGTCATAGGAGAAGATGGACTGTGACGAGCAGGTTATGGAGAAGGAACCGGATTGTCTTGATCCGCAATAGTATCCTCTGGAATGGGTGAAGGCATTTTCATAACATCATCGGCAGCCCTGTTAGAACGATCTCGAGGGACTTTTTTGAAGTCCATAACAATTCCATGGGCTATCCATCCCTCCAGAGTATTGGCAGGTTTTCTTTCAAGGATCGGTTCTTCCAGAGATATCTTCCTACAAAGTTAACCAGGGAAAGGTGCATGACTCCTCTCTAGTATAAAGTCGATTCCTTCTTCAAACTTGCAACCCTTGAGTTTTGGGGGAGAAATCCAGATTGGATGGGTTACCGGTAAGCACTTATTAACCTGGTATGACTAATGAACCCACCACCTCGTATAACCGTATGAAGCACGGATTGTATGGTTGCTGCGTGGAATCATGAAGGTAGATCTGACATGGCCGCCCAACAACTATTTCCACACCATTGCCCAGTTATATGGGTCGGTACCGTAGTTGCGCATTCTTCTTATCACTAGTCCGCAAGCCTCTAGGATGGTTGATCAAAATCGAACTGGCAGGCGAATCGACTTGGATAGTAAGGTTCTCTCCAGAATTCTACCCTGCAAGATCGAATAGAGAGGTAGAACGCCCTTTCTCCTGAAGAGTGCTTCAATATCCACCATATCAATATCCTCTGTATATCGATAGAGGCATAATTGGAAAAAGTCAATTGTATCGGTCTCTAGGATCTTGTTGACCACCCAATCGTATGACCTTTTAGCCATGACTCTCTTCTGGAAGAACCATAGAGAAATGTGCGAAGAGTGAATGTACGCTTTCTCTGGCGCTTTGAAGGTCCAGGGGAAGTAGATGCCTATCCAGCCAGTAATGTAGTGTCATGGGTTGTATGTGGAAGAAGCTCTGATAGCGAAACGTTTCACATGAGTGGCTACCTCCCCGAGAGCCTTGTAAATGGAGCATAAGATCGGAGGAGTGAGAGAGTGTTTGTGGCCTTCCGTCATAGCACCAGCGACAACAAATACAGTAGGGTGAATAGTATCCACCCATTTTGAGCTGAGAAGTACTACTACACTCAACCAATAGACCAAAAAAGCCGCGAGCTCTACAAAAAGGCTATATTCCGCACGATCTTTTATCTTCTCTCGAAGATTTGTCAGTTCTTGGGAATGATAGCCACTGAATCTGTGGAGGAAAAGGCAGATGGTGAGAAATATGAGAAGCCCAAATACGATGAAAAGAGATTTGTTTATGAGGAGGAGAGTTACTGGAAGGCTCTGGTAAATTGTGCGAGTCATTGCAAGGGAGAGATCTTATGGATATTTGGGAACTTGGACATCGCTTTTAAGAGTTTCGTGGTTGTTTCCGAGATTAAAGCCACTCGGCCGAGCGAAGAAATGAATGCTAGTTCTTCGTTGGTGGGGACAAATTCGTCATAAAACTTCCCCGTCAATGGATGGCCGGTAATCTGGTGCAGATCCTAGAGTGTGATGCTCATCTCTCGTGCTGGAAGATGAAAGGAATTGGTTGTAGGGCACCAGTAGTTGAGGAAGCCTTTTAAAATGGGAGTCTCCTTGTAAAAGTATTGAGAAGTGACTTCTATCATGTTGTACAGGTTGATCTTGATTAATGTCTTCGCATACTTTGCTAAGATCGCTCCTTCTCAGTCTGAGTAATAAGCATGGGAAGTTAGGAGACCCCTAGTTCTGAATTCTTCCTGGCCCCATATCGATTCACAATCTCTGAAGTGTTGTTGGACTGTCTCGTAGAAATAAGTGGGAAATAAGGTATGAGGGTCATGAGAAGGAACGAGGAAGCTCATTGGGTGGATTTCACCAATTTGTTGCCTCGGTTTCTTCACCAGAAGAGTTCCTTCCAGAATGCGAGGTTCTTTCAGCACCCAGGATGTCGTATACGCTAGTTTTTCTCCGTCCATCTAATCCGAGGGTTCGTAATTAAGAATAAATTGATGACGATGGAGGTTTAGCGGAAGAATGACCATGCCCTGCCTATGAGGGTTATTGAACTTCATGATACCCTCAATAACTCGGACCATCTCCCAGGAGTTTTGAAGTCTCTTCTTGTTGTGTTCCTTCACTTTCTCTTGGAATTCTTTAACCTTATTCTGACGAGTATTCTTCATTCTAGATGGAGGAGTTTCTTCCCTAACAGGCAGTTTTTGGCTAATGGTCGGCAGATGGGTCGTTGATTTCAACCATTCTTCCCAATCGAACTCACGGCCATGTTTGGGAGGCTGTTCAATTTCGCCCATTGATATTGCTCTGTGAATGGGAGAGGATAGTGTGGCAATCCGATCAGTGAAATCGAAAGTAGGAAGGACAAGTTCTTTGATGTATACAGGGCGTTTTCTGGTGGTCTTCATGCATTTTCTCTGTCGTTGATCTGGGGATGGAGATGGTTCAGGGGCATGCGAAGAAGATGGGTTTGGTAAATCTTGGTGAGAAGGTTGCGCAGTGGGTGATTCAACAAGGTGGAATGTTCTCTTGGTGCGGGCCATGGTGAACAAAAGAAAATAAGTATTAGAGTTGAAGGATTTCTTGAAGAGTACATTGTTTAAAAGATTCAAAGTATCGGGTTTCTTTCAAGTTAGAGATTTTGAGGCAAAGGGACGATTACGCTCGTGCACGCAAACGAAGTCGATTGTGCGGAGTCCCGTGAAGTGTATTTACTTTCACACAGACGAATGATGTTGCATGGAAAGTGCGTGCAAAGGCGTGCAGTTGCGTGGGGATTCTTTAGTCGGGCAGAGCTTCGGAAAGAAAATAGGAAGTGAAGAATGAGGAATGGTTTTGGTATTTATAGAAAATTGAACCCGTTTGCGAGACCCGATTAGCCTTTGCGCGAGCCCGCACAAACGAAGATTGGACAGATTGAAAAGGGCAAGGTTGATCCTGTTCCTTTATCTAGAAAGGGATAAACAAAAGAATCAAGGGGCCATCTGTTAAGGCATAAAAATGAATGCTCAAGAATAAATTAGAAAGAGGAATTAGAAGGAGAAATATGAGAAGAAAATAAGGAAATTCATAGCATTTGCGCGAACCCGCGGAAATCATGTTGGTTGCGCGGGATCGCGTAAAAGGTCATATTGATTGCGCACACCTGTGTGGCACTGTTTTCGGTGAATCAAATTGGATGGTTGAAATCTGATGAAAGGTGGGCCCACAGCACAGAGATCAAGGGTTCGCACATGTGGAAGCCTATAAATACCCCATTCCCCCTCTCATTTCTATGCATTGAAGATTCTGAAAAAGATCAAAGCTCCAAAGAAGAAGAGAAGTCTGAAGGTATCAGGAGGAGAAGAGAGGAAGAAGAGAAAGGAAGCTTTGTCCAAGACCGCGCAACTGCATGGTGTTGCGCGGGCCCGTGCAACACCCACTCAAGAGCCGGAATTATGTCAAAATGACTAGATGAAATGCGATCTTCAATCTTCTTTTCGTACAGGAGAATGAGCTTAGGAAAGAGAGATCCGATGATCCGATTCGCACAACGTTCCTCTCAATGAGATGATCAAATCACAAGCTAAAATGCTACCGAATTTGATATCCAAGACTTGACACTTAACTCTTTCAATATTCTTGTATTCTGCATATGTTATCTTAGAATCAAGGAAAATCAAAGGATGTAAACGAACTCAGTATGAATAAATATGATGATTGTTCTACACAAGTTTTCTCCGTTATGATTGAATAAGACAATATCTCAAACCAAATGCATTTGTTTCTTGTCGAAACAGATGTACACCCCTAGTTTGGTGTGATTAGATTACTCCACTTGATTCATCTTTGTGTGCTTCTGCAGTCCTCCAACAAGTGGCTTCAGAGCTAAACGTTGGAGCACTTCAATAGTCTTTACAGGCTTATCGGAATCACTTCAACAGGTGGAGCTGTAGAAGGGGATGACCCAAAAGGGGAGCGACAGCCAGTCCTCCTTCTTTACTAAACAGTTGAACGACCTTCCAATGTAGGTTCGGGGTCTGATCTTCCTAGATAAAGCAGGTTTGGGTGCCATTAGGACCTTTCCTATGAGCACCTAGGGAGGTTTTGTATATTGGTGTCTTGCCTTTAGCGGTTCCTCATGATAGGCGTCATCTAATTTTTTTTCATCCGGGGGTAGCCCGAATTGTCTATCTAGCTGTATAGAAATCAATATATCAATGGACATTTTCCTTTTTAAAAAAAAGGAAAAAAAACAAAGAAAAAAAAAAGAAAAAAAAAAAGGTGGATCTGTAGGTGCGGTAGAAGATTCCACGTCTGCACATATATGGCATGCACGTCTAAGTCACATGAGCCAATGGAGCATGAATGTACTTTCAGATCGTTGTTTAATTCCAGTATTTAAAAGCATTGATTTTAATATATGCGAGCATTGTATATATGGTAAATATTCAAGGTTATCTTTTATGTCTAGTAAACATGTATCTAATGGTGTCCTTGATTATGTGCATTCTAATGTATGGGGGTCATCGCCCATGGTTTTTGCTAGAAGGTCGTCATGGTTTGTCACATTCATTGACGATTACTCTTGAAAAGTTTGAATTTATTTCATGAAACATAAATTTGAGGTTTTCACCAATTTCAAACAATGAAAGGCCATAGTGGAAAAACAAACATGGCAAAAGGTAAAAGTTTTAAAGACTGATAATGGTAGTAAATTTACTTCGACTGAATTTAATCAATTTTGTAAGGATGAATGGATCATTGGCACAACACGGTGTGCCACACACCCGAGTAAAACGGTGTGGCTGAGTGGATGAATCAGACTCTCTTGGAGAGAGCCCGATGCATGATTAGTAATGTTGGGTTGGGTAAAGACCTATGAACTGAGGCTATTAACACAGCCTGCTATTTGGTGAATTGATCCCCTTCTACGACTATCGAATGTAAAATTCCAGAGGAAGTATGGAGTGGTCAGAAGGTAGACTACTCGAGATTGGGTATATTTGGTTGTGAGGCTTACTCTCATGTACTGTCAGTTGAGAGAGATAAGCTATACCAAAAAGACAAAAAGTACATCTTTGTTGGATATGGTATTGGTGTGAAAGCTTACAGATTATATGACACAGTCACACATAAAACCATTACTAGCCATGACGTTAAATTCAATGAAGGCTCCCTATTCCACAAGAATGAGCAAAAAGAACTGGAAATGTTAGTCGTGGACATTCAAGTTGACACAAGTGATACTTAGGCTAAGACAAATGCATAGACAGAGGTACAAGAAGAGATGGAGCAACCATCTAGAAGGAATCCGCCGCGAGATCGTAGGTTACCGATAAGATATAGGGACAATTCTAATATTGTATATGCCCTCATTATCAATGAGGGGATCCATCTACTCTTTAAGAGGCACTTGATGAGTCTGATGCAGAAAAGTGGAAGGCGGCAATAGATGACAAAATGGACTCTTTATACAAGAATGAGACATGTGGGCTGGTGGAGCTTCCAATGGGCCGAAAAGTGATCAGGTGCAAGTGGATCTTCAAGAAGAAATATGATAGATACAAAGTAAGGTTGGCAGCAAAAGGTTACTCTCGGAAAGAAAGAATTGACTTCACATAGATATTTGTGTCGATAGTTAAGCAAGTGTTTATCATATTTGTGTTGACACTAGTTGCCCAATGCTATCTAGAGCTGGAACAGATGGACGTGAAGAATGCATTCCTGCACGGGGAATTGGAAGAACAAATCTACATGAAGTAACTAGATGGCTATGAAGTTAAAGGGGTAGAGAACAAGGTTTGCAGGTTAATGAGGTCGTTGTACGGCCTAAAACAGTCGCCTAGACAGTGGTATAAAAATTTTGATTCTTTCATGTTGAGTCAGAAATTTACTAGGAGTGAATACGATCACTGTGTCCATTACAAGACACTGAGTGATGGTAAGTTCATCATCCTAGTATTGTATGACATGTTGATCGCTAGTTATAACATGTCTGAAATCAATATACTGAAGACTCAGTTATCACGGACATTCGAGATGAAAGATATGGGGCATACAAAGAGGGTTCTCGGTATAGATATTCATAGAGACAGGAAGAAGAGAAGGCTTTGATTATCATATAAAAAAAACCTTGAGAAGGTATTGATCAAGTATGGGATGGAAAAGGCAAAGCCGGTGGGCGTTCCCTACGCGGCTCACTTCAAACTTTTCTCATAATAATGTCCTAAATCAAATGAGAAAAAGTAGGATATCTCATGTGCCTTATTGGAATGATGTAGGCAGTTTAATGTATGCCATAGTCTATACGAGACATGATATTTCACAAGCAGTTGGTGTTGTGAGCAGATACATGTCAAACCCTAGTAAGCAACACTGGAAAGTGGTGAAATAGCTACTTTGATACATTCGAGGTACAAAAGACTACGTCTTAACTTTTGAAAAGACATGGGCAAAGTTGGTAGGATATGTGGATTCAGACTAGCAGGCAGTGTGGATTTCAGAAAGTCAATTTCAGGTTACTCGTTTATACTAGCGGGTGGAGCAATCAGTTTGTGGTAGCTCTTTTCACAACAGAAGTAGAGTATATGGCAGTGACAAAAGCATTTAAGGAAGGTGTTTAGTTGAGAGGCAAGATCGATAAATCAATTGAGACTTCAACAGGAGGCCGTGCCGGATAATTGTGATAGCGAGAGTGCTATAAATTTAGTTAAAATCTTTGTTTATCACTCTTATATTAAACACATTTATGTTCGTCATTATTTTATCCAACAGGTACTTAAGGAAGGAGGCGTGACTCTAGAGAAGATTCACATCAGCGTGAATCCGGCAGATATGCTTACTAAGGTGGTTCCCTCATAGAAGTTTAAGTTCTGTGCAACTTCTCTAAGCTTGGCGAATGCATAAAAAGATGACAGAGTGTACACGAGAAGTGGTAATGGAATTGTGATGCAAGGCAGAGAAGAGAGAAGAGAACAAGTAGCTACATTTGATGATTGAAGACATGGTGGAGATTATTGAATAGGTGTCTTAAATCTGTAAATTCAGCAGTATGTTGATAACAGGTTCAATGCCATTAAGTAGTCTTTGATGCCATTGAAATTGTCCAGATTTTCTCCAGTTGGTTGTTAGACTAACTAGGTGTTTTTTCGATGGCATCAAAGATGGCTCGATAGATTCGAAGAAAATCTAAATTACATGTTTTATCTTTAGATTATTTTGGTATTAGTTCGATGCCATCGAAGTGGCTTCAATGACATCAAATGTTAAGTTTCGATGACATTGAAGTGTGTTCGATGTCATCGACAGTTTTACACAGATTTTTGCAGAGTTGGAATTTTGCGGGATTTATTTTCTATTTTGATTGTGATTCTTCCAAAGGCTATATATTTGGGTATAATCGGGATTGGGAGGTATCCAAGGCTTTCTAATTCGTTCTAGGGTTTCAAGGATGTAGCTCAAGTTGATTCGAGGTTGTTTGGATCGGGTAATCTCTCTACTCCTGTAACTTTTTACTTTCATAGTTATATTTGTTGCTTTGTGTCATGGATTTTCCCCGCAAGGGTTTTTCCACATTAAATTTAGGTGTGTTTGCGTTGTGCTTTTTTAGTGTGATTGGATAACTCCACTTGATTCATTTCTATGTGCTTCCGTGGTCCTCCAATAATAAATTATAATCTAAGGTCATTTATACCATGGAATTGGAGGGGTGATTAGAACCATTTGCTCTAATAATAGTTAGGTGGATCGCTAGATCTGGACCGTTCATCCTTGACTTTGTGGAAGTTGCATATTGTGTAGACTATTAGATCTTGAAGGCTCACTCTTCCGCACAAACTTTCATAAATGAGCTATAATGATGTAATCATTTTTAAAAAATGAACTTGACCTATTCATTCATATTTGAGCTTTTAATAATGATCTTTTCAATGTTCTAAGTTCATCGAGATATAACATCTTTAAATGCTTTACTGAGTCGTATGTTGAGGAAAACCTTAGTCACATGATGAGCTGATGATGGTCAAGTACACACATGGGATCCATTCCCGATTTTCTGACATTTCCATAGTGACGTTGCAGGTGGGTATTTGACTAATTATCCTGTCTCTGGTATTGGAATGTGACTCAGTTCCATATCAAAACTGAGTCAGTATGTTTGGAACGAGTCAAAGCCTAAAAACAGGGATTAACTGGGATCATTCAAGACCAATGTTGAGTTGACCCAGACGAGTTAGCTTAGTTTCATCTGATAGTTAAAACCACTGAGACTATATGACATTTTTTAGTCATTTGCATTCGTCATCTTGGTTAAATTGTTATGAATTTTCATTCTTTTGCAGGGGCTTGGGCACCAATAGTTTCAGTGGGTCACTCCCTCCAGAGATAGGGAAATTGGTAAACTTGCAGGCACTGTAAGTTCTTAATCATATCTTTAATCTAGTGTATAACACAGCATGTCTACATGAGCAAGATCCACTCCATCCATTAGGTGGGCCTCCGTGTTGATAACCTAGCCAAAAAAATGGCTAATAAACTCATCAGGTGGGCCACAATGTACATTGTTAATGAAAAACTAAAGAAAGTTGTTTTAGCCATCTACTCATTTAGTACACAGCGGTGTTATTGGGTTTTCACTCTTGCTCCACACATTTAGACATGTACAGGATTGGATACAATTAATTCAAATAATGTCAAATCTAATCTAAAAACATAATTTGGATGGTGGAAGCTATTTTTCGTTATTTCCTGCAGAGTCATAGCACAGGGAATGCATTGTTGAGATGTGGAGCCACATCTGGGGGCCGCTCGACCAGTCAAGTGCCCTGCTCGACTGGTTGAGTGGCCCACTCGACCAGTCGAGGACTGGCTTGACTCAAAGTCCAGCGAGCATCAGTTTTTTGGTTCCGCGGTACTCGACCGGTTGAGGCCCATGCTCGACCGTCGAGGGTCCGATCGACCAGTTAAGCACCCTGCTCGACCAATCGAGGTTACACAGATTTGTTTCCAGAATTGATGCGGACTGCAGATGTTTTAGTCGATTTTCGTAAGGGTACGAAAGGGGAGTTGCCTAAACTATAAATAGGGGTCCCTAGGGCTTTTCTAGGTATTATTATGAGAGTTATTCCAAGGTGTAGGCAAAGGGTTTTCTCTGTTTCATCCCAAGAGAAGGAAACAGCCCCGCCGATGGCCTGGCAAAAATCGGTGCGGAGAATTAAGCTCATTCGCTGTTTCACTCTGTGAGGGACCTTCCGCCGGGCATCAGGGGTATGTATACATTAGACAAGATTGGAATGGCGCTATTAGAGGAACCGTTACCAATTCTTAGCAGTGGTTTTTGCCCTTCTTTTGGTTTTCATGTTGGGTTACGATAGGCTATCTGGGGTGGATTTTGCTTCCTGGGTAGCTCGAATCGTTGTACAAAATAGATAGTTCAGTCCTTGTAATTCTCCCTACATGAAATGAAATTACAAAAAAAAAAACGGGGGGGGGGGGGGTTTTCTCTGTACTTCCAAGGGAAGAGGTTAGTATATTGCCTTGTAATTTGTTTTCTTCATAGTGGAAGTTTGCATCTGTGGTTTTTTACCCTTGTTAGGATTTTTCCACGTATATCTTGTCTTGTGGTTTGTTTGGAATTCTTTGATTCTTCTTCTACTTTATATTTCTTCTTGTTTATCATTTGTGGGTGAGACTCGAGATTGCATCTCGGTTCATTGCGTTGTTGGCGTGCTGCGCAATATACATATGGATGGGGAAAGTTATTTTGCTTGATTTTGCATTGGCCCACATCCAGTATAAAGCTAGATACTTCAATGGTCCGACCCTTTATATTTGATTGTTGTATCAAAGCATTGTCTGGTATCTGGGCATCATGATAAACAAGGAACTTTGTACGGCTAAATGATCACATTCAAATCGAATTTTAAAGTGATCAAACAGTCAGGCCCACCAACCACTGAAATTTGATTTCATAAGTGAATTAGCTAGTTAAATCTATCTTCTTTAAGTTTTTTAAGTTTACTAGATGTGTAGTAAATGAACTGTACAGACAAATTGGATGATGAACCTAGATTATCATTGGTGGGCCCAACTGTCTGATCACCATCATAGTCTAATCTGATGGTTGTAGGTCCACTATACACTAATAACCTGTTACACACTATTGACCAGGTTTTTTTTTTTTTGTTTTTTTGTTTTGGGTGTTATCAATTTCCAACCATTTGTTCATATAAACTTCAATAGTTACTTGGACAGTATTGGTGTGAGTGGTCCAATTCCTTCAACATTTGCCAATCTAGTAAACTTGGAGACACTGTAAGTACTCTCTCTCTCTCTCTCTCTCTCTCTCTCTCTCTCTCTCTCTCTCTCTCTCTCTCTCTCTCTATTTGCTTCCAAGCAATGAAAATATCGTCAACCTGAATGTTATTTTACATTGTAAAGCATGTTGTGATCAGGTGGGTCTTTGATAATGAGCACACGGGCACCATACCTGACTTCATAGGGAATTGGAGCAAGCTTAAAATTTTGTAAGCTAATATAATGAGATTTTCTCTTTCCTCGCTCAATTGAATCTTTTCTTATTTATGCGTTAGGGTTGTCAACGAACCAGTTATATATTAGCCTGAAAGTTCGGCCTGGCCCTGGACCGTGGTGCTAGGCCTCGATAGTTGTCGAACATGGGTCTGGTCTTGGCTAGTTTACTTATCAAATCTAAAATTCAGGCTGGGGCTGCCAACCATGATTTTAAAATTGATTTTGGATTGGAACTCATCTAGAGATTGAAACTGGTATAACTCACCCTGACTCGTTCCAACTCAGTTTGATTTCTGAGAGTGCATGATTCTCCCAATGACTTGTATTGTTATCCACTAATACAAAGCTGGAGTTGACTTGATATTGGATGATATTTAGAACCATGAAACAAGTAGGCTGATTGATGCAGCCGCCTGCAATTCATATCAGTCCTCTCTGGTGGGACCCACTCTAGATCATCGAAGATTAGAGTCCTACTTGAAGTCCCTTGTAGCAATCTTAATTAGTTTTACCAAATCAATAAATTCTTATCTCATTAGGATGGAAAGAGGTAATAGGATTCTTATCTTTATTTTTAAGCTCTATAAATGGGTGTAATCTCTAGTTAATTTTGAATGAATTTTGATGTTACTGGAATATGAGTTCTTCTTTCTAAAATTCCAGCAATGTCATGTCACCTCGCTGAGTTGCCTTGGCTATCTATTGTTGAGGCACTTGCAGGATATCCAGTTATCCCCTTTTGAATCAACGTTGCAAACGTGGCCACGCTGACTTCCATCAACTTCACTGTTGCCCGTACATGTTGTCATTTCGACCCAAATGGACCATTTCACCTATATATCAGGCTCATGACTGGCCCATTAAGTTTTCCTTGGTAACATTGATTGATTGTTCGCTTGACAATTTTAACTAGCGAATGCTTATGTAGGTATTTGCATGGGAATGCTTTCCAAGGTCCGATACCTTCCAGTCTTTCCAATTTAACATCCCTAACTGATTTGTAAGTATTTTCGTTTATTTTTCAATTATCATTGCAATTGTTTAATTGACTATCCAATGATTGCATAGGCGAATTGGTGAAATAACGAGCGGAATCTCATCGTTGGCATTGATCAAGAGCATGAGGAGCTTAACCACTTTGTAAGTAATCATGGTACCTGTATCTATGTATTAATGCAAATTTTCTAATTTATCATTGTTGTTCTTGTCATTGTGATATAATCAAAATGTTTCCTTTTTTGGAGAATCTTGAGAAATAGTAAGATATCAGGTACAATTCCATTCAACATTGGAGAGTACCGATCGTTACAATATCTGTAAGTTGTTCACATCACAATCTCTTATGTTGGTGCACGGATTGGGCCTAGGTTTGTCAATGAGCTAGATTGGGCTGGGGTTTATGCGTACCTAGTCTCAACCCAAAATTCACTAGGCTAGCACAAACCTGGATCATGTTCAAAAAAAAAAAAAAAAGGGTGATGCACTTGGTGTACGGGGTAAATTTCACATAAACACCATGGTAGAGCTTACCTGAGCTGTGGACCTTTTCCCTTCCATTCATTTATTTATTACCTATCATTTATCAATACTAAGAAGAATAATTTTTCACCGCTTACAAAGTGATTGTATCATCCAACCGGTTGGACTTGATATACATGTATGCGTGTGCAGGCCCAGGCCGGAGTAGTCCATGCTCAGCCCAAAATTGTTAGGCTTTCATATCTAAGCCTAAGTCCATCCCATGGGCATAGAAAGCATGCCCAAACATTGCTTAAAAACCTGCGCCCGTGGGCTGGCCCAACCCATTGACGGGCTTAGTTGGGTCATGCCAGGGGCAGCGCAGCCCACCTTGTTTGTTTTTTGGCATAAATTATAGGCCTAAACCTAGCCATGAAAGCCATAGATAGGCCAGGGTATTGTCTGATGCTGGGCATCAACAAAAAAAAAGTATAATATATGGGTCTGAGCCGGCCGATCTATTCTCTGGGCCTGAGAGTAGGCATAGGCCATGGATTAGGCCACTTCACTAAAAATGAGGTTCAACTACTTTTGGTTAATGTTTTATCTTAATTGTTTTTAGGGATTTAAGCTTTAACAATTTAACTGGTGAAATTCCAAGTTCGTTGTTCGATATGAGTTCGCTATCAAACTTGTAAGAGTCAAACACCTTCTATGCTTAAGCTGTTTTAGTGCTGATCCTAGTAATTCTCTCTTTACTTTTCCTTGTTTCTCATTCTCATATTATGAAATATGACATCTTTTAAGTGTTATTTGATGTTGCATTTTCTTTCTTTTTTTTGGGTTTCTCATTCTACAGGTTTCTTGGAAACAATAATCTATCTGGTAGCCTTCCTTCTAGGAAAAGCTCATCCCTCAAGACCATGTAAGTTCATCTGACTTAATTATAATGAATTGCAACCAAAATTGCATTTTTCTCACTTCGCTGCCTTTGGATGTGTTATTGGATTGAATTGCAGTAACTAGTTCAATAAAGTGGAAATCGCCAAACTACGGTTACCATCTATGGCGTTCATATTGAGAGAATCAGCTCCAAAATGCAATTAGGTTTCTTTCAATTACCCTTATTCTACCGGTCCCAGTCCGAGCTCCCCTCTATAGTTAGAGGGCTCCTATTTTTGGATAGAGTAGGCTTAGGCAATTTAAGAGAGGGTTAACCCTCCTTTTTCTGCTCACAATAGGTATCACTGTTCTTTTGTTTTTGTTGACAACGGAGCCTGAATCTTTGTATAGCCTCTTGCATTAATGAAATTATCCTTAGAAAAAAAAGTTCCTTTCGAGTTAGATGGACTTCATTTGCAATTTGAGGGTCACTTCCTAAGATACATAGCACTACAATTATACTGTGGCCTTTTCCTTTCTATTGGGCTGATTACTGCAATTCAATTCAATTGTACAACCAAAGGCATCCTTAGATATTGTCCAGGATTGCTTTTATATTTTTGTTTCTTCTCTTTTATAGCTAGGCATAAAAGATTGAGTTGTGAATATTCAATTGATTCATTATGTCTATCTTGATGTTCCTCTTCTACAAAAGTAAATGGAACTTTTTGTTCTTTAATTAGAACGCCGTTTGGTATCTGATGAAAGGCTAATCTTATATCTAACATATTTTGTTGGTTCTGGCTCTGTTGCTAACTTGCATTAAATGTATGTTAATTCATTTTCTTACATGTTGTGTTGTGTTCTTTCGGCAGAGATTTATCATACAATCAATTATCAGGAAGCTTTCCCTCTTGGATTACAGAAGGCTTGCAACTGTATGTCCAAAAGAATTACAAAGTTTTCCATTTTCATCTCCATTTCTCTAGTGATCAAACAATTCATTATATGCATTAAGGGTGCATTGGATGTCTGGTTGAATTGAATTGCAATTAGTTTAGTAGAGAAGAAATGACCAAATTGTAGTCACCTAATAAGGGAAATTGACCATACTAGCCTCGAAGTTTGGGCAAATTACCTAGAAAGCTACGACGTTCCATATATCCTAAAAGTGGCCTTCTGACAAGCTTCCGAAAATTACTCGGACCAAAATGCCCTTGTCCTTTTTTCAGTAGTTGTACGGTTTTCTAGGGAACAAGAAATTACGTTGTATTTAATGCCAAGAAAGTGATGTGTACGGAACCTTTTTTTACACATGGGAAAGGACCAAACTCATGGGGCCCACATTGATGTATGTGTATAATCCATGCCGTTCATCCTTCTTGTCGTGTCATTTTAGGGCTAGGGCCCAAATATTAGCCTGATCCAAAGCTCGTGTGAGTCACATAATAAAAAATAATGGTGACAATGGAACCCGCTGTTGAAACTTTCCAGGCTCACTGTGATGTTTGTTAGAAGCGTAAACTGCCCAAGTCAGGACTTTTTGAGCCCACAGCGAGCAGGCCAACAAGATGGACGGAACGGATCACCTCATTGTGGGCCTTAGGCTATTGTACCAATGGCTATCCTTTCATTTCGTAGTAAAGGAAGTGAACATGTAACAACCGTGACCCATATCACATGAGAAACACGACCCATATAATATCATAACTACGACCCACGACAACCACGACCCATATAACATGACAACCACGACCCATGACAACTACGACCCTTACCGCATTATAACCAAGACCCATATAACATGACAACCACGACCCATATAATATGACAACCACGACCCATATAACATGAGAACCACAACTCATGTAACATGATAACTACGATCCATGACAACTACAACCCATGACAATCACGACTCATATAATATGACAACCGCGACTCATATAACATAACAATCACAACCTATGAAAACTACGACCCTTACCACATTACAACCACGACCCGTACTGCATTACAACTACGACCTGAGAATTTGACTATACATTGAGGCCCACATTGATGTATGTGTATAATTCATACCACCCATCCTTTTTGTCGTGTCATTTTATAACTAGGGCCCAAATATCAGCCTGATCAAATGCTCGTGTGAGCCACATAATAGAAAATAATGGTGACGATGGCACCCAAGTCAGGACTTTTTGGGCCTACGGCGAGTAGGCTGACAAGGTGGACGGAACGGATTACTCCATTATGGGCCTTAGGCTATGGTACCAGTGGCTATCCTTTCGTTTGGTAGTAAATGAAGTGAATATGTAACAACCGCGACCCATACCACATGAGAACCACGACTATATAACATGATAACCACGACCCATATAACATGACAACCTCAACCTTTACTACATGACACCCACGATCCATTCCTGTACTATTTACTTGACATCCAATATGTTGATTAGGTCATAAAAACACAGATGAAGGGAAAAAACAAAAATCAGCTTGATCCAAAACTTTTATGGCCCCCGAAAAGTTTTTAATGGTCTAGGACACTCATTCAACACTATTTCCTGTAATGTGGTCCACTTGAGATTGGGATATTCCTCATTTTTGGTCTCGTACAATAAAATGATTTGGAAAAATATATGGAGGGCATGTATGAAACGCATTCATGGTGGTGGGGCCCACAGACCACCAAACGTGGTGGTCCATTTGCCCGTTCAGGGGTAGACCCAGACCTGCTCCATGGATCCAAATTTTAGACCCAGACGTCCTATTTAACCCAACCCATTTGCACCCTAATGTATGAGTAAAAATGAACAGTTGGAAAAAGACGAATGCTATCTATTCAACTTACATGTGCAGAACACCTAAATGAGATAAGAAATTAGATGCCTGGGCCAAGGCATGCTACCAATGGTCCCCATCTAATGAGTGAAAATGATCTGTTGTACATGCACCACGCCAGAACATGCACTCTGAATCTCCTCTTCAATCTCTCCTTTTGTGTATAGCCTCATCATTTCTCTTTGAACTACTTCCAACGATATATGCAGCATTGACCATAAGCTCCTTAAACTATCTCCTTTTCAGGAACCTGGTTGCTAACAACTTCGACGTTAATAGTTTTAATAACAGGTATTTTACAAATGATGCCGTTCTACTCATCTCGACAAAATAAAAGCATAGCTATGCACTTTTTGTAACTGTCCAATGATCCCGCAATCCCTGCATTGGTTGTATATCTTTTTTTTCATATGAAATTCAGTCCAATAGTGGCATTTAAGTGTTTGATTCTTTTAGATTCAGTACTTCTTTGCCTTCGGGATTGAATTGTCTTCAACGGGACTTTTCATGTTATCAAGATTCTCTAACCGGTAAGCCGTCTTTTCTTCTTCATTTTTTTTCTATAAGTTATACATGGGCTAGAACCCCTGACATCAATGTTCAAACACACTCTTATCTACTACATAGGCTTCTTTTGGCTACATTTGAATGCACGAGAGAATTGACCTGAAAGCATTTATTTTAATCAAGAAGAAATGAGAAAAAGTAACGAGGAAGTAGTAGGCAATCACAAATAAATTTCTTCTAGGTCTGAAAGCAACAAAATTACCAATTGACACCGGGACCCTCAATATAGATACTAAGAGAGGAAGCCAAAAAGACTGGTTAGTTTCACTTGATTGTGTTGGGAACTGAAACCTCTTAATGGGCACGGAAGCAACCTCAGAATAAATTAAACACACAATAGAGAATGAAAAACAACAAGCAAACACATATAACACTCAGATTTTTACTTGAAAAACTCTTGAGGGAAAAAAAAAAAAAAAAATCATAGTACAAAAACGATAATCAATCCGCTATAAATGATGAATTACAAGAGATTGAACAACTTACATAATAGAAAACCCTAGCTTTTCCCTTTGCAAAATCCTAAAAATCATGTAGGCTCTCCTTGTTCTACCCTAATCAATCTTAGAGATGTACTTATATACCCCCATATAAGATTAGAAACAAAACCCACACTTTCTATATATATATATATATATATATATATATATATATATATATATATATATATATATATATATATATATATATATATATATATATATATTACGCATTCCATTGGTCGTACCTTTGGTCAACTGAGATATAAATAGAGTTTCTCAGTCAATCGAAACAGACCTCAGTTGACTAGGAACATCACAGCATGCTTCGATCAAGCCAACTGCACTGCACCATATTAAAGGCACTTGATCAATAATGCCCACCGTGGCTTTAATCATCTAGCTCCATTGCTCTAGGTTGTTATCATAATCTTTAATCATCTTCATTATAATACAATCATCGTTGCTTCTCATGCACACTCATCTTCATTTCTTCTTTACCAAGCCTAGAGAAGTCGAATACAACTTCAACTCTCTGCAGAATAACATTCATAAGCATGCTAGAAGGATTTTTACTAGTGTGAATGTTCTCAAGAGTAACACCTCCTTCCTCTAGCATCTTCTGGATGAAATGATGACGAATGTCAATGTGTTTAGTCCGACAGTGGTACACTGAGTTCTTCACCAAATTGATAACGCTCTCATTATCACAATGCATAGGCACAACTTTCTAGTGAAACCCTAACTCATTTATCATCCCTTTCAACATACAACTTCCTTGAATGTTTCCATCACTACCATATATTCAGCTTCAGTTGTAGAAAGAGCAACCACAGACTAAAGCTTCAACATCCGACTGAAGCTTCAACATCCAACTGATTGCTCCACCCACTAACATAAACGAGTAACTAGAATTCAATATTCTATTATCCATGTTTCCTACATAATATATATCAATATGGCCTACAAGTCTCTCCTTAGAATTTTTTAATGTCAGGACGCAGTCTGTCATACCTCGTATGTAACAAAGTAACTATTTCACTACCACCCAATGTGGTTTGTCGGGGTTTGACATGTATCTACTGACAACACCTACTGCATATGTAATATCCAATCTAATACAGACCATGACAGTAATAAGACTATCGACCACGCTCAAGTAGGGAACACAAGATATATGCCGCCTTTCTTTATCTGACGAAGGACATTGCTCTAAAGAAAGCCGAAAGTGAGCAGTGTGGGGTGTGTTAATTGATTTTATCTTTTTCAATCTAAACTTGACTAAGATATTTTCAAGATATTCCTCTTAAGACAATCATAGCTTGCTCCTTTCCCTATCTCGGTATATATCAATGCTGAGAATCCTTTTTGCATCACTCAGATCTTTCATCTTAAATGTCCAGGATAATCGAATCTTCAATATATTAATTTTAGATATGCTATATCTGATGATAAGCATATCATCAACATATAACACCAGAATGATGAATTCTTTATCATTCAGTGATCTAAAATAAATACAATGATCGAATTTGCTTATGATAAACCCCTGCCTCAATATGAAAGAATCAAATTTGTTGTACCACTGCCTGGGAAACTGTTTCAGGCCGTACAACGACCTTTTTAACCTACAAGCCATATTCTACTTTCCCTGTACCTCAAACCCTTTAGGTTGTTTTATGTAGATTTGGTCTTCTATTTTCCTATGTAAAAATGCAGTCTTCAAATCTAACTGTTCCAATTTCAAATTGTATTGGGTAATCAACACTAATACAAATCTGATAGATACTTTCTTGACTACAAGCATGAATATCTCACCGAAGTCGACACATTTCTGAGTATAACCATTCGTTACCATTCTAGCCCTGTACATATCCAGTTTTTTCTAAAAAATCCACTTGCACCAGATTGCTTTTCACCTAATGGGCAACTCCACCAAATCTCACGTGTCATTCTTGTATAGGGAGGTCATCTCATCATGCATCACTACCGTCCACTTCTCTGCATCTTGATCTTCAAATACTTCCTAAAAAGAAGACAGATCCCTCTCATTCATAATGAGAGCAAATGTAACATTTGAGTCATCACTGTACTCAACGGTAATATGCGACCCCTTGGTGAATTTCTCCTAACCGATAGTGGCACCACCTCTTCTTGTACCTGATCTATCTATGGCTCAACTTTTTCAAGCATTTTAACTTTGTATGCTTCAACACCAATCGTTGATTTTCCATTTCCTTGTTCTCATCCTTCTGAAATAAAGAACCTTTATTAAACTTAACGTCCCAACTAAATATGATTTTTCATGAAACCCGGTCATACAATCTGTATCGTCTCACCCTCATCATTATAACCAACAAAAGTACACTTCTTATCCCTTTGGTCCAGCTTATCTCTTTCAAATGGCAATAGATAAGAGTAAGCATCACAACCACATAGCTGCAACCCCGAGTAATCAACTACCTGACCACTCCATACGTCATTTATAATTTTACAATCAACAGGTGTAGACAGAAATCGATTCACTAAATAGAAAGTCGTAGAAATGGCCTCAACCCACAGCTCCTAGCCTAACCCAGTATTACTCAACATACTTTGGGTCCTTTCCAAAAGAGTGATTCATATGCTCAACCATATCATTCTACTCTAGTGTAAACCTCATTGTGTTGTGCCTCACTATCCCCTTGTTCTTAGAATATTAATTAAACTCCCTAGAAATAAATTTTCCTTCATTATCTGTTTCATTAATTTTCACCTTCCACCATGTCTGTTTTTCAATCATTGACGTCCATATCTTGAAAGTGGCGAAAACATTAGATTTATGTTTTGTTGGGTGAAAAAATAGTTAAGTTGGTTAGGTCGACTTATGGAATAGACCAACTCTACTAAACAGCACAGACCCTTTAAGATTCGAGCCTCAAGGGGCATTTACTTCCAAATATAGGCCGATCTCTAAGGAGGTCGATGCAACTATAAGGACACTAATAGAGAATGCAACTATAAATCCACTCGAATGGCCAATTGCCAACCCAACCCATAGCTCAGCTGTAGCTCGGCTATAGATCAGCCATAGGTCAACCAATATCTCGAATATAACTCGACCGTAGCTCGACCAGAGCTCAGTAATAGCTCGGGACAGCCTCTAAACAAGGTGAACGCTAACTTAGCAAGAAGTTCGGCATGGCTTATACAATCTACCCTCGGATCGATAGCCCGAGAATCTTTCTAACAACCCGAAGATCTCTCCCAAGATCTTCGGAGGATCAGATCAGATACCGAGAAACTTGGACGATGATAATCATGGTGAAATCCCGGGCGAATCTCTGAATGGATTCATCCTAAACGTATTGAGAAAGACTCCTCATGCCATTGTCTTCCTCCCTCTATAAATAAAGGTACCCTCAACTAATGTAAGGTACGTACACTCATTCTAACACTCGACTGGTGACTCCTTTCCTTAAAGATCATCTCCCTAGGTGTTAACTTAGGCATCGGAGGGTCTCCGGTACTAGCCAGTGTCTCCTTTGTCTGCTCTTTTCACTTGTGCAGGTTTCAAAGGGTCAACCAGGGAAGGTATACCAGAAAACTGCATCAATAGTTTGGCGTCATCTGTGGGAACGATGTCTTAAGTCGTTCCTGCTTTACCAGATAAACTTCAGACGATACTACAATGGTTAGAGGGAAGAAGAAAGCTCAGTCCCGTCCAGTTGTAATTCCAATTGTAACCCTGCCTACACCTAATCGTACACCACCGCCCCTTGAACCAGAACAACCCAAACAACAGGAGAGTCATCGAGGTTCTTCCTCATAGCTTCATGCCAATTTTGGCTCCGGTAGATGGGGGCAGCGATCTCGCATAAAGGGAGGTCGACTGAACACCCTTGAAAAAGAAGTTGGGGAAATAAGGGAAAACGTGAGCTACATTAAGCAGATGTTGCAGCAACTGCAACCTCAGCTGTACAAAGAAGCGAACCAAGCAACAATCCCCCTCAACCTTCTTGCATGTGCAGTGTCTCTCACAGGAGCCAACAGCATAGCTCAGCCAGACCTACCTTTTTGGCGATCGAGCCTTTACCCGCCTACGATCTATGCCACGAGTTAGATCAAAAAAGGCGCAGCAAGGCCCCAGTTAGTATGAGAGCTCCCATCCTTCTATCCGGGTTGTGGAGGCTCTAGCCGACCCCAATGCTACTATCTCAGCTACTTCATCAGTTTCCAAAACTGTTACTGACAGAGGTAGAAAGCTAAAGTGCAGGAAAATTCCAGAAAAGTATAGGGAAGGAGAATGGTACTGCAGACTGTGGAAGTTGAAGAGAAGGGTTGTGAACTCAGGCTATGTCATTGATGGATAATTTCCTTCTGTGGAATGCCCGGGGAGTGGAGAATAAATCCACTCAAGCTTGTCTTTCTAAGATGATAAGAGCCCATAAGCCCTTGCTAGTGGCTATTCTTGAGCCCATGATGAGAGACGACAAAAGAGTAGGCATTGGCTTGAAACTCGGTTTCCATTGCTCGCTCTCTAATCTGGACATCGGGGGTAAAATATGGGTATTTTTCCACAACCAACTTAATGTCTCAGTTATTGCTAAATCTAACCAGATGATGTCCCTGCAGCTATGTTTGCAGACCCATAGGGTCCCCATGGTGCTATTGGTAGTGTATGCGAGTTGTTTTAGCTCTCTCAGAAGAAATTTGTGGGCTGACATGTCCAACCTTAGCGGATCTATTCAGAGCCCATGGGCAGTAGGGGGATTTTAATGTAGTAGCAGCAGCAGAGGATAGGCTGGGTTCTAGCAGCTCGAACTCGGGTATTTCAGCGGATTTTGTGGTAGCTATTCATGACGCTGGCCTCCTGGATGCGGGCTTCTCCGGAAATAGGTTTACTTAGAACAACAACAGGGTCGGGTTGACTCGTATTTGGGCTAGGCTGGATAGAGTGTTGTTAAACGACTCTTGGAGAGCTAAATTCCCTCGATTTAGAGTCAATCACCTGTCCCGAATCTGCTCTAACCACTCCCCTCTGTTGGTGTCCTTCCCAGGCTTATCTCCGTTAGTTGCTAGGCCTTTCAGGTTCCAAAGATTCTGGATGATTCATGAAGGATTTCTTCAAGTAATCAAGGAAGCATGGACAGGGGAGCTATCCTCCTCTCCTATGATCAACATTCAATTGAAGCTTAAAAGAGTCAGAACGACCCTCAAGATCTGAAATAGGGATGTTTGTGGGAATGTCTTTCAGAATATCAAGCAAGCAGAGAATGAGCTAGCAGACATCGAGATCAGAATGTTGGCAGAAGTTCACATTGATTCGCAGCAAGACTGGGCTGCGGCTAGGCAGAAGCTAGCTAAGCTACAACTTATGGAAGAAATGTTCTGGAAGCAAAAATCCATAGCCCATTGGCTGTAAGAGGGAGATAAGAACAACAAGTTCTTCCATGCTTCTGCCATAGAACGAATCAAGAGATCAGAAATTTCATCCATTTTAGATGCGGAGGGGCAGGCGATCTATGGCCTAAAGGCCATAAAATCAGCAGCGGTGGATTTTTTCTCCTCCCTCTTCAAGGCGGAAGTTACAATGCCTGACCTAGCCCTTTTGCAGGCCATCCCATCGCTGCTCTCGGACCATGACAACTTCGAACTGATACTGCCTCCCTCAAAATTGGAAGTCCACCAGACAGCGATGGCGATTCCCTAAGATGGGGCAGCAGGCCCGGATGGCTTTTCAGGGGCCTTTTTTGCAATGAGTTGGCTGATAGTTCGCGATGATCTGCACAAGGCTGCGATTGCCCTGTTCAAAGGAGATGAATTCCCTAGAGCGTTTTCCTCTTCTTTAATCTGTCTTGTCCCTAAATGGACTCTGCTGCGACGTTTTCAGATTATCGCCCTATCAGTCTATGCAATGTTGTCTAAAGATCTTCGCTAAGATCCTGGCTACAAGGCTTGGAAGGCTTCTACCCAGGCTGATCTCCCTAGAGCAAGGACCTTTCGTGCAAGGTCGGCAAATCTCCAAAAACATAGCTTATGCCTAAGAGGTGCTCAGAGAAATGAACAGGAAGGTAAGAGGAGGGAACTTGGTGATTAAGCTGGATTTGGAGAAGGCCTACGATAGGGTAGACTGGGGCTTCCTCAAGTTTGTCCTTACCAGAGTTGGCTTCTGCCCTTCCTGGATCTCCTTGATGGAACGTTGTTGGGACAACAACTGGTTCTCAGTCTTAATCAATGGCGAGGCAGCCGGTTATTTTAAATCCTCTAGAGGGCTCCGACAGGGAGACCCCCTATCTCCCGCTCTTTTCCTTCTAGCTTCTGAGGCGTTCTCTAGGTGCTTCAAACGGTTGATTGTCAGTGGTAGAAGCTAGCCATTCAAACTGTGAAGAGGGTGTCCCCTCCCGTCCCATCTCCTTTACGTAAACGACACTCTTCTGTTCCTCAATGGCAACAGGGGGTCAATCCAAAAAGTGAATGAGTTTCTCTCTGCGTTCCAAGCAACCTTAGGCCAGCATATTAGTCATCAAAAGAGCTATTTCCTCTGTTCTGACAACCTCCCGGCCAGTAGAATCAGATCCATTGAACTCCTCCTGAGTATGAGAAGGGGTAATGCAGGAGTCTGCTATCTCGGTATGCTGCTAGTCAGGGGAAGAGCAAAGGTAGCAGACTTCCAGTTTCTCTTAGATAAGATGGAGAAAAAAATCAGCGATTGGAAAGCTAAGCATCTTTCACAAGCAGGCAGATCTACGCTAATTAGGCACGTGCTTGGGAGCATCCCTCTACACGTTTTGGCAGCAGTAGAGGTCCCTAAGCAGGTTTTAGCTAAGCTGGAGAAATGTTTTGCTAGATTTTTCTGGGGTTGGAACGAGGGGAGATGTAAGTTCCCTTGGCTAGCCTGGAAAAAAGTAGCTAGGCCAGTGAAGGAGGGAGGTCTGGGTATTAGAAAGCTCCAAGAAGTGGTAACCGCCATGAGAATGAAGATGGCCTGGGCGGTAAAATTCAGGGCTTCCAAGGGTCCCTGGGCCGAGCTTATGAGAGCCAAGTTTCCTCTTGACATAAACCAGCCCCAGCTCATCCAAGCTCATCCGGCGGCCTCCCCATTGTGGAAATAAGTCAGAGTCATGCTGCCAATACTTGAAGATTATGTTCAGTGGCTTGTGGGCAACGACGAGAGAAGCCTCTAGAAGGCGAACTGGTCTAGGCTGGGCCTGTTATTCCATCTTGTCACAAGCCCTGTCCCATCCTCTATCGCTGATCAACCTATCAAAGACTTCCTGGGGCCTGCGGGTCCGTTCCCCCATGCTCCGCGCTCTCCATTCTTCCCCATGAAGCTCTAGATTCCATATTTCAAGGGGGATTCGCCATTTCCCTTGGGGATGAAGGTTATTTTTGGCCTCATGATCCATCTAGTAGTTTTTCACTGAAGTCAACATGGAAGATTAGCAGGGTGCAACACCCTCCTAGGAGTTGGTCAGTTTGGATCGGGCAAGGTAAACTTCCTCCAAAAATTGCGATATTCATTTGGAGATTGCTCCAGGGTGCTATGGCAGTGGATGCTCGTGTTCAAGAGAAGAGAATTTTCTTGGCATTCCGATGTGTTTGTTGCGATCTCGGCCACTAAATCCTCACTCATGTGGAATCCATCACTCATCTCTTCCTCTATGGGTAGTTAGCTCGGCAAATTTGGAGCCATTTTGGTTATCTGCTCGGGATCTCCTTTATGGAAGATCAGTCTGTTGGAGAGCGTTTCAGCAAATGGTGGAGGACATCAGCCATTAGCGGTCTTCCTATCTCCTATCGCAAAAGCCTCCCAGGAGTGATTTGTTGGGAAGTTTGGCAATCTAGAAACGCGGCCAAATATGATCAGACGTCGGTGTCAATCTCTGCCTGTCTCTCCCTCGCTATCGCAGCAACAAATATGGGCCGATCTAGGCCTCCAAGTTACCCCTAAGAAGCAGCCTACATTGGAAGTAATTTGGTGGGTTAAGCCTCCTACATCGTGGGTAAAGCTAAATACTGATGGCTCGGCCAGAGGCAACCCTAGTCTATTGGGAGGTGGTGGGATTCCTTTTTGGCTTTGTGGTTGGGTATGGTAAGGGCTCTAATAACTTAGCGAAGTTGAGAGCGGTACATGATGACTTCCTCTTCTGCTCTCCAATGGGTATTCTCGCGTTAAGATTGAATCGGATTCGAAATTCGTCATTGACGTCCTCTTGGGGAGACTTCCGCTTCTTGGCAGTGGAAGCATTGGTTGGCCAGAATTGTCGTCCTCTCGAGCAAGGCCACAATTTCCTTCAATCTTATCAAGAGAGAGGGGAACGGCCCGGCGGACGGCTTCGCCCAAATGGGAAGCCATTCACAATCTATGCAGTAAGTGAGAGATCTCCCCTCTCAAATCCGGGGCCTCATCTTCCTGGACGAAGCTGGGCTGGGCTCCATTAGGTCGTCTTAGGCGGGCCTTTTTCCCATTGTTTTCCCCTGTATAGAGTTGTTTTTGTGCTTCCTTTTCGTTTGTAGTTTTGTCCCAGTTTGGGCCCCCAGTGTGATGCTGCTGAAGGGTTTTAGTTTTCTAAGGATGTAAAGCAAAGTCGCCTATATATGGAATGTTTTTTGAAAAAAAAAAAAAGAGACTACTGTTGAGAGCGACGAACCTTGGGAGGCCGAGGTAAAGAACTTGCTTATCGAGCTAATGCGCCAACACATGGCACGGTGAAAGAGTCTGAGCCCCCGTTTACAGTCGACATGATGAGGGTGCGGCTGCCGGACAGGTTTCGGCTGCCCCGGATCACTCCATTTTCAGGGAACACAGACCCGTCAGAGCACATAGAGTCCTTCTGAGTCTACATGGAACTCCACGATGCCTCTGATGAAGTCATGTGACGAGCTTTCTCTTTAACTTTGGCCGGAGCCACCCGACCGTGGTTTAAGCAGTTGAAGCCGAACTCCATCAGTTCATTTTCTCAACTCAGCCAAGCCTTTATCACAAATTTCATTGAAGAAAAGAAAAGGCTCAAGGCACCTGCCCATCTCCTTCATGTCGTGCGAAAAGATGGCGAGCTTCTAAAAGACTATATCAAGTGCTTCAATCTGGAAGCCTTACAGGTCTGTAAGCACTCGGAAGAGGTCACCCTCAATGCTATCATGAGTGGGCTGAGGGATAAGCAGTTCCTCTTCTCGCTGGACAAGAATCATCCCGCAACAATGGTTGAATTACTGAATCGGTCACAGAAGTACGTTAATGCTGAAGAGTCTCGGATCCTATGAGACACCGTTTAGAACAAGGTTCCTCCAACCAACGAACAACACGTAAAGGCAGAGCCAAGCTTGGCCAATACGAGTAGGAAGAGGAAGGATGACCGATCGCGGGACGACCGTAGTCCAAACAAGTGGCCTGACAGTAAGTTCAAAACTTACACCCCTCTCAATAAAACACCATAACAAGTTCTGATGGAGATCAAAGACAAGTGTATCCTCCATTGGCCGAACAAGTTGAAGTCCAATCCCGATAAGAGGAGCAAAAGCAAGTACTGCTTCTTCCATTAAGATCACAAACATAACATGAGCGATTTTTCAACCTCAAACAAGAGATCGAAGCACTCATTCGCGACGGCCATCTCGAGGAGTATGTGAACCGTAAAGGAGATAGGGTTGTAGCAACAGATGAGCAGTCGATCAACAATGAACCAACTGGGGAGATCCGCGCTATCTTCAGAGGCCATGGTGGTGGAAGTGACTTGAAAATTGCTTGGAAAGCATACGCCAGAACCATTGGTCGTCCCGAAGAAGAAGTCTTGCTAATCGGGAGACCTCTAAAAGAACAAAATGTGGAGAAGCATAGCATGACCTTCACTGAAGAAGATGCCTGAGGAATCCACCACCCACACGATGATGCTCTAGTGGTCACCCTGACTATAGCCAATCGAAAGGTGTTTTGGATCCTCGTTGACACCGGATCATCTGTTGATGTGCTCTTCGCCCAGGCTTTCGACAAGATGGGAGTAGGTCCATCCCTACTTCGACCCATCAAAACCATGTTGCTCGGTTTCTCAGGTGGGAAGATCATATCTAAAGGGGCAATTCAGCTTCCGCTCTCAGCTAGGGATGGACAAACTAAGTCACCACGATGGTCGACTTCTTAGTAGTAGATTGCTCGTCCGTTTACAACACTATCCATGGCTGACCATCTTTGAATGCTCTGCGAGCTGTGGTCTCGACCTATCACCTGGCCATGAAGTTCCCGA
The DNA here is from genome assembly GCA_030180095.1 of Magnolia changhungtana. Lineage (NCBI taxonomy): Eukaryota > Viridiplantae > Streptophyta > Magnoliopsida > Magnoliales > Magnoliaceae > Magnolia > Magnolia changhungtana. Next base: position 1,117,146 of record JASAUF010000363.1, on the reverse strand, counting down.
CCGATCAAGGGGTTAGGTTAGTAAAGGGCGACCAACATGACGCCAGACAGTGCTACGAAATGACACTAAGAACCCCGTACCAAACAATGACTATTACTTCCTTGGATCCGTGTGAAGAATCCAAGGAAAGAAGTCGCCCCATGGAAGACCTTGTTCCAGTTCCACTGGACGAGTCTGACCCATCCAAAACCGTCTAAATTGGGTCGTCCCTAACAGCACTGCTACGAGATAACATGGTAGCTCTCCTCTGGCAATTCGCGAACGTCTTCGCATGGTCTCATAAAAACATGCCTAGCATCGACTCCAAGATCATCGTACATCGACTGAACGCCGACCCCGCTCACCTACCAATTCGACAGAAGCATCGTGCACTCGGTCCCGAAAGATACGCAGTGATCAGAGAAGAAGTCGACAAACTACTCAAGGCTAAGTTCATTGAGGAAGTCTATTTTACGGACTGGATAGCCAACATCGTGTTGGTAAAGAAAGCTAATGGGAAATGGCAAGTCTGTGTGGACTACAGCACAGTGGGGCATGAGCTACTGAGTTTCATGGATGCGTACTCCGCTTATAATCAAATTGCAATGCATCCAAATGATAAAACAAAAATCGACTTTGTCACCGACAAACGTCTTTAGTGTTTTCGAGTCATACCCTTTGGATTGAAAAATACAAGCTCTACTTATCAGTGATTGGTCAACAAAATGTTCACCCAACAGATAGGGCGGACAATAGAGGTCTATATCGACGATATGCTTGTCAAGAGCATCAAAGCTACAGACCATATTGCCGACCTCGAGGAAATGTTCATCATCCTTCACAATTACCAAATGAAGCTAAACCCGAACAAATGTGCCTTCGGGGTTAGCTCGGGAAAGTTCCTCGGCTTCTTGGTCAGCTAGCGAGGAATTGAAGCGAATCCCGAGAAGACTAAGGCTTTCCTTGATATGCAATCGCCAAAGACAATCAAAGATGTTCAACGACTTACAGGAAGGATCACCGCCCTCAATCGCTTCGTGTCCCAAGCTACAGACAAATGTCTTTCCTTCTTCAAACAGTTGAAGGGGAAACAAGTGGTAGACTGGACGGATGAATGTGAGGCGGCCTTCTAGCAACTCAAGCAATATCTAAGGTCACCACCACTTCTCTCTAAACCCGAGCAAGGAGTCTCTGTTACTATACTTAGACGTTTCTGATACAGCAATTAGCTCGGCCTTAATTAGGGAACACAAAAGAAAGAAATTCTCAGTATACTACGTTAGCAAAGCCCTAGTTTCGGCCGAGACAAGATATCCAACCTTGGAAAAATTAGCTTTGGCTTTGGTCATTTCCTCTCGATGCCTGCGGCTATATTTCCAAGCTCATATCATCATCATCTTAACCAATCAACCACTATGTTAAGTGCTCCAAAAACCCAAAGCTTCGAGACGACTGTCTAAGTGGGCAATCGAGTTAAGCGAGTTCAACATCAAGTATCAACCCCGAGCAGCCATCAAAGGTTAGGTAGTGGTAGATTTTATCGTCGAGCTAACTCCTGTGCCCGAACAAGCCACCGAGTCACCCTGGCAGGAGGTCATCTTGAGTGTAGCACCCGACCAAAAATCTGCCAAATCGTCCGACACCCAAGTTCTTCCTGACCCAATCAAGTCGACGCTCTACGTTGATGGCTCGTCTAATTCTAAGGAAAGTGGGGCCAGGATAATCCTGGAGACCCCAGACCATACATGCATGCAATATGCATTAAGATTCAGATTTTAAGCCTCCAACAATATAATGGAATACGATGCCTTACTCATCAGACTCAAACTAGTAGCCAACATGGGGGCTCAACATCTCGAAGTCTTCAGCGATTCCCAATTGGTCGTCAATCAAATAGTCGAGGCATACCAAGCCAAAAAAGAACACATAAAAGCATATCTATGGAAGGCCAAAAATTAATCGGAATGCTTCAAAATTGTAGTGTTGCCCTAATCACTCGGGATAAGAATTACAAAGCTAACATACTAGCAAAACTAGCTACTGCAGATGAGGATGAGATCCCAAGATCTATCCCAATTGAGTTCCTTGCAAAGTCGAGTATCGACGAAGCCGACCTCGCATCAGTCCTTTCGATAAGCTCGGAACCAACTTGGATAGATCCAATCATCAACTTCCTCAAAGAAGGCAGGTTACCCGAAGACTGAATAGAGGCACGCAAGTTGCGAATTAAAGCCGAATGATACACCATACTCAACAACATCCTTTATAAGAAAGGTTTCTATCTCCCATACTTCAGATGCCTCTGACCAGAAGAAGCAGAATATGTCCTAAGGGAGACCCATGAGGGGATCTGTGAAAACCACTCAGGAGGTCGAGCTTTGGCTCACAAAGTGATCCGACAAGGTTATTATTAGCTGACCATCGAAACCGATACTCGGCAATTCATTCAGAAATGTGACAAGTGTCAGCACTTCGCGAATATACCTCGGCAGCCACCTGAGGAACTCACTCCTATGACCAGGCCATGGCCATTTGCTCAGTGGGGGATCGACATCATTGGTCCCCTCCTGACTAGTAAAGGTTAGACCAAGTTTGTCATTATCACTGTTGACTACTTCATAAAATGGGCTGAACCTAAACCATTAGCTAACATAACCAAACAGAAGATCACCGATTTCATCTAGAAGAACATCATATGCAGATTCAGAATTCCTCGAACCATTGTCTCCGATAAGAAGAAACAATTCGATAACAAGCAATTCCAAGGGATGTGCAATAACCTCAGAATTCACAACGTCTACTCTTCGCCTTGACATCCGCAGGAAAATGGACAAATTAAAGCGATCAACAAGATCATCAAGAAACTCGAGAATGCTAAGGGAGCTTGGGCTGAGGAACTCCCTAAAGTCCTTTGGGCATATCGAACTACCGCCCGAACAGCTACTGGGGAAACCCCCTTTTCCTTAGCATATGGAGCAGAAGTGGTCATTTCTGTAAAAATTAAACTACCCACACAGCTTGGACAGAGTCTTTCAATGAACAAGTCAATACCAAGCTGATGGCTTGAGTCTCGACATTCTTGAAGAACGGAGGGAACAAGCTCGGATCCGGACCGTTGTTCGCCGACAACAAGTGACGCGTTTCTACAATGCTCGGGTGAAGGTTAGAAGATTTCGAATTGGCAATTTAGTCCTTTGAAAGACCTTTTAGAATACCAAGGAACCGAGATCGGGAACCTTGGGCCCAAACTGGGAAGGACCTTATGTAGTAACGAGTACAAGCCGACCTGGCTCATACCGACTGGAAGATCTGGATGGCCAACTTTTACCACATCCTTAGAATGCTAAACATCTCAAAATCTATTATCCTTAATAGATCAGCGTGAAGCTCATTGTATATTTATCAACTTCAGATTAAGTATTAATAAGAGCATTGTCACAACTTGGTTCCCGTTCGGTCTGCCGTCCCGGTCGGGTTTGACCAAGGTCCAACCTCTATCCGACCTATCCAGTCTGACTGTAACGCCCTGACTTTTCAAAACCCGAGTACACGACTCGTTTTCCAAAAACCCAAGTGTTAACCTTAAAAGATGGTCAAATATATCTTTTTTCTTTTATCAAAGTAAGCAGATGAGCGTAGAATGGACAAGTAAGCATAAAGGAAAATTTCAAATTCTATTCAGAAAATACAAGTGCTGCCCATAATGACTTATACAAACCAATGTCCCCATTCTTACCATTACAAAATGAAATAATATTACATGTGAAATAAGGTAAATTACAACAAATTTGAGATATGAAATCCTGTAGCAACCCTTAGCAAATATAATCATGCACCCTTGTCAACCATAGCCTGCTCCTCACCAATATGAGTGTGAACATCATCAGGGCCACCTGTGCTACCTGTACGGTTGTATATTTGATGGATGAGTGACCAACTAAGTGTGAACTCCTCTCAAGATTATACACCGCTGCATTAGGTAAGAAATAGTATAAAGCATCCAGACAACCAAAACAGAGTAAATGCAGTCTTATTAGATGCATGAATGCATGGATGCAATCATAGACCCGGGAAAAACATACAGACAGTTTGTGCCCCGAGAAAAATATCCAGACAGGCTGTGCCTCGGGAAAAACATTCAGACAGGCAATGGGGTCGTCACCCAAGGATATGACTGGTCAACAGCGCAACACTTGACGTAATCGCATGGGCATGAAGATCCAGGTCATCATCATAAATCGAATGACTGGTCATAAACGCAACATTCAGCGTAATCACAGGGCAGAGTAATGCAAGTCATCGAAAATATGTCAAGTATGCATGATTTGCCAGCTCATTATTAGTCCATTTACAATCAGCCAATTTAAGTAAGCTCACAGTCACTACGGGGAGTTCATGGCCCAGCGTAGGCCGACTACTCGAGCATAGTATCCCATGACTACCATTCCCGGCCCATGAGGCTACCATCTTAGGATGTTTAATGGAAACCCATCGACTAGTGGCCAATTATATTACAGTATATGAGGCTTACCATTGCATGGTTGCACTATATAAAATATCGAACCCATCTAGGGTAAATATCAAAATAAAACCATGTAGGGCGAGTATCAAAATTTACCACATAGGGCCGATATCAAAACCATACGATAAAGACCATCCTTAAAAACCATTGGGTACAACAACCCTGGATGGTAGGCCTACATCAATGATCCATCTAGACCATCACCCAATAACCACCAAGTCGAAGATCCATTACGATCACAACTAGTCAAGTTACATCCCAAGTATGGGTGTACATTCATGTGGAAATTTCCTTCTAATGTATCAGTTTAAGTTCCATAAGCAATCCATGAAAAGAACACAAGCATGAACAATTATACAGGTTAATCATAAAGCATGTAATACAACAATTTAATTTCTACCAACTAACAAATGTGATTATAAAGGAGAGATATCAATTTAAATAAAAACTATAACTTAAGTTAATGAAAAGATGGAAAGATCAAGGGGAAGAATCATTACTTTATACTTGAATCGCTAACTGACGTTGCTAGAAAGCGTGTGCACCCTCAAAGTTGAGTCCTACCATAGATGGCGAAGTTGTACATGAGATCACTGTTCTACCAAGTGTCTCTGGTTAAGATTTATATGACTTATGGTATGGATTACTTTTAGGGTTTTGACGTAGGATTAGGGTTTTCATCCTAAGCTTTAGTTTTAGGAGTAGAACTATGATGTATGTACAGCTTAAATACAATATAATAATAATAATATCATTAGTTACAATTTAACGTTAATGATATAACTGTTAATTGTGACCATGGTAATAATCAGTATTACAATTGTAAGAAAATTATCCTATTATTAAATATAATATTTTCAAATGATGGATACCACACTAACATCATTTCATTTCTAATAACTAATGTTAGCGTAATATGTTAATAGCAATCATTATGATGATAATTAATATTATGATCTACTATTATGGTAGTATTTGAGAACAGTAAGTAAAATCTAACTATTTACTAATTGTAATTTCATTTATAATAACTTGTGTTAGAAGGCATTCAAGTCCTTGGAATGAACGGGGTTTGTAAGGACCCGATGATCAAGGGAACTTGGGCCAGCATTAGGGTGAACAGGCCTACCAAGTTTTGTATCCATAAGTGGCCTAGGTTGGGCCTGAGACTGCCCCTAGTTAAGGCCTGAATTGGGCTTGGTCTGGCCCGACCATTGTTGCACGGTAGCGGCCCCAAAAACTAGGACTGAACTTGCCTGGTTCGGCCCACCCTTTCACTGTCCAACGGAGATCCAGGGAACTGGGCTTTCCCATGATTCCTGTGGCCCACAAACCCTAGCCCAGACGTGGCTTAACAGGACTTATGGTGTGGCCCATTAAGACCTATCTCACGTGCGGCCCTCTGGGATACATCTCAGGTGTGGCCCACTGGGCGTGCACTTGGTGAAGCCCACTGTGGTGTGTGGTGAGGCCCACAGGGCTAGCTGAGACGTGGTCCACTAATGTCTGGAACCGCACAGGCCCATTATGCCTGATCTTGGCCAGATCTTGGGCTGATTTTAGCCTGTTGCTAGGATTGATCTCAGCCTAGGTCGTGGCCCATTAAATGGCCCGATTTCTGCTCGGTTTTTGGCCCAACTGAGGGTCTTTTTCAGCTCAGGTAACAGCCCAGCTGAGGCTGTTCTCAGCTGTTTGCACGGGCTGATGAAGGCTCATATCTCAGCTCATTTCGGCATGATCTCGGCCCTGATTGTGGCCCCCAGCTGATGCAGGGCGTGCCCACTGAGCTTGCATCAGGTGGGCCCACTGTGATATGTGGTGCAGCCCACTGAGATTTGTCTTAGTCGAGGCCTGCTGAAGGGTGCCTCTAACCCCTAGCTCTATGGTAGGAATCTCCCCTTGCAGAACCCACATGCAGCATGAGAACACCCATCCTCCAACCCCATGGATTCAGCAAAAAGGATAATGGTGAACAGCTTGGATAACAGTGCGTGATGTTAAAAGGTGTCCCGCATAGGCATGAAATGGGGTTATAACAGTTACCTGAGGGTGATGGTCCGGCCTTCGTCTGGCTCCTGGATGGATGAATGGCTGCCAGGAGGTGGGACTGTGATCGAGTCAGTCCACACCTATCGACCCAATAATCCCAACTGAGTGCCCGAGTCGCCGCTGCGACTCGGCATGGCCCATAGGAAGCCGGCGACTCACTCCCAACTCTCTCCTTCTATTCTCTCTCTCTTCCCTCATCTTTCCTTTCCTTCTCTCTTTCTCCTACAATGGCTACAACGGCCAGCACTGAGCCAACTCGACCCGAGTCAGATGGGTCGTCTTAGTGCAGTGTGGCACCGAGCTCGCCTTCCCTCTCTCCTCTCTCTCTCTCTCTCTCTCTCTCTCTCTCTCTCTCTCTCTCTCTCTCTCTCTCTCTCTCTCTCTCTCTCTCTCTCTCTCTCTCTCTCTCTCTCTCTCTCTCTCTCTCTCTCTCTCTCTCTCTCTCTCTCTCTCTCTCTCTCTCTCTCTCTCTCTCTCTCTCTCTCTCTCTCTCTCTCTCTCTCTCTCTCTCTCTCTCTCTCTCTCTCTCTCTCTCTCTCTCTCTCTCTCTCTCTCTCTCTCTCTCTCTTATCTCTCTCTCTCTTTCTTATCCTATTTCCTCTCAGGCTATCTGGTGGAAATCCCGAGGGAGTAGGGTTCCTTTTTATAGATGAGGAGCGTGCTCGAACGGCCCAGCCAAAGGTCGAGATCTAGTGGCCGAACTCACGCACACTCCCCCAATTTTCGTATGCATGGGGAAAATCTATCACGAGGGATGGATTCCACTCATCGAGGCCCACTGGAATAGTGATCTGGATTAGTGGGTAGGGTCCACATGATCATGGTGGGTTGATCAGTTTAACGGGGAAGATGACGCTGCCTCTAACGGCGTTTTCGTATGGGTCGTTTAAAACAGCCATCCAATCCATCTGGATGGATCAGATGGGGCATGGTATTGGTGTGGGACCCACTTTCTCTCTTGCAATTCGTCTGAGTGCAATATCCCGCGAGATATTCCGCCTCCAAAGCTTCTCTCGCGAGATGGGTGGCTCTGCTGAGAGAAATGTTGCAACCCTATAGAGGACGGTGGAGAGCACTCCACGTGGCCTGTTGGAGGCTTCGGATTGTGTCAGCGTACCCTTCACGACGTGGGAATGTTTCCCACGCCGTTTGCTCCTGCAGGCAGTTGCCTGTTTACTTCTGGAAATGGATGGAAAGCCCGGATCTCCACTCTGAGGGACGGCTGGGATCAAGGGAGAGCTTGGGATGCGGATCGCTGACGTGGAGGGTTCCCTAACGGTCTTATTTTCAAGAGAAAGCAGTCGTCCATCCGTGGCTGTTGTTGCATGAGCACCCGTAGGTGTGCATGGATCCCTTCAGGCTTCGTTGATTTGGTCGTTCAGGCTGTCCCTGACCAATGAACGGTTTAGATGGGATGAAGGGTGACTCGGAGTGGGCCACCAGTTGTTCTCAGCGAACGTTCCTCAGCCGATCCTCTCTTACATGTGTGTAAGGTTGCATGGACCTGGTGAATTGATATGGGTCTGGTCGTTTGGATGGTGCAAGACCGATGAATGGTATGGATTACACGGATGATGGCTGAATGTGGGTCACATCGTGTGATGAACAGACTCTGTCTATTCATCGCGTTTAACGCATGAGGCAGGGAGGTCTCTCCCTTTCTTTTTTTCAAAATTTCATGGGTCAACGCCTGGCTGACCAACGACACGGTCCAGTGCACGGACCGCTGTAGTGTGTGCGCATCTCCTGTGGGGTCCACCGTGGTGTTTGTGATAGATCCACACCGTCCATTCTTCTTGGAAGCGTCAGTCAGGTCTTTTGACCCTAAAATAGGCAGATCTAAGGTCTAGGTAGGGCCCACAACTTGATTTAGGTCATGGTAATGGGTTTCTCGTCAATCTAGTGGTCGGATGATTCCAAAGTTGGACATCAACTGTTAAAAGATCTTAATGGGCTATTTATAAGGCTTTCGTCATATATTACTAACCAATACTAATATTAATATAATTTTTATTATTTTTGTATATTACTTATAATTGCAATATTTAAGATCTCATTTATATATATATATATATATATATATATATATATATATATATATATATATATATATATATATATATAAAATTTTAATATTAACATACCACTAATTACATCTTTGTTATTCCACATTCATTAATATACATAATTCATAATATACAATATCATATTTAGTTAAAATTATATTTGTATTTAATAATATTATTAAATATAAAATTTCATTAAAGTATCTAATGATTTTTGTATACATACTTATAAAAGATATTTAATACTACCTTAATACTTATAATTCAACTATATATTGTAAAACCATTATTCATTATGTTTATTTAATATAATATTATTTTTATAATATCTTATATACATTAAATACATACATATCATTTTATCATGAAGTTTTAAATCTTTACAAAGTACATGCATTTCATAGTGTATACATTTAAGTTGCATTATTTATACATTTATGGTAACACCCGAGTATTGGAAAGTACGAGGTGTTACACTGACCTCTGTCCAACCTATTTGGTCTGACCAAGTCCGACCTTTGCCCAACCTATGAGATCCAACTAGGATTTGTCCTACCTAACTCAAAACTAATCCATCCATACAAGATTGAATGCGATCTACTTGACTTGGGAAAAATTTTGTAACAAAGAAGTTCTTTCCAAAAAGACAAGATTTCATTGATAAAGCCCCGAAGGGCACGTTTACATTAATCAAAAGTTTACATCGGTCCAACCCCAGAGGACACATCTACATTAGTGTAGATCTACTGAAAAAGGGAAAGGTATTGTTGTTCACAACCCCAAGTGTAGTGTCGCGATGTAGTAGGGTCGCGATGTAGTAATAATCTCGGTAAGACCGAGTTCAAATCCATAGTGACTGAACCTTGTACCTATTCTGAAAGTAACTAGAACTAGAATAAGATGAAATCTAAATCAAAAGGATTTAAGAAGATAATGGTGAATGAATAAACTAAAACTTGTAAATTTTAAATGTGGAAAACTAGGGTGTCAAGGATCCACTTGTAGAGATCAAGGAGATCTATGCTTGAATCATGAACACAATTGGATTTAAAGTCCCATCTTCATCCAGTTGGAAGATATTTCATTAAAAATCAAATTTGAACTTCCTTTAATGTAGTTTTCAAGAGATGAGAAGGATGTAAATTAGAATTGATTCCATCACCAAACCATGCCCATGAGACAAAGCAAACAACAGAATTTAACCAATCCACAACCAATCTAAGAGATGTATGAATGTTAGGAAGGGTTCCATCATCCAACCATGCCCAGGAGACGATGATGAACAACAGGGATTCCTAAATTCATAATTAAGATAATGTAAAGGGAATACTCAAAGCCATTGTAGATCTATTGTAATTTAAGTCACAACTAACCATTAAAACCAAAAGCATTCCTTAATATCAAACTATAATCAAAGAGAGTTTAGTGTAACATAAATCAAAGCAATAGAAGGCCACCCATCATGCTACAAGCTTCACCTCTTAGCCCTAGCTAAGAGGTTTAGCCTAACATGATCATGCTAAAACTAGGAAAACATGAAAGGAAAAGAGAAAAAAATAAGATGAAGGAGAAACTTGTTGAAGGCCGGCCACTCCACAATCTCTCTCTCTCTCTCTCTCTCTCTCTCTCTCTCTCTCTCTCTCTCTCTCTCTCTCTCTCCAAGATGCCTCCATGGCTGCCAGGATCCAAGTATGCTTTCCCACGTCCTTCTCCCTCTCTTTAATAGGCCCCAGGGGCGATTTAGAGGGCTGGCAGTCGGTGGAATTTATTTACACAGCTGGCAATTGCAAAAACACAAACATGTTGCGTTCAGACCGAGTTCTCTGCCAATCGACGTCCAAGAAATCAATTTAGACTCCATAGTTGGGGTAAAGACCCCCCCCTCTGAAGGTTCTGAGCAGTTTGGATTACCCATCCAACCACAAATAGTGGCCCACAACTCCCTGCAATGTCCGAAAAAATTGGATGTGCGTATAGTGCGAATGGACCGGCGCTGATGTGTTCGGTGGGCCCCATAGTGATGTTTTCGATGAAATCCAACTCATTCATTGGATTCATGGTGAAATTTCAGTCGGAAAGGAGTGGTTTTGGTCGAGTTTTGGTGTTGTCTAGTGTATAAAATAAATTCGTCGTTCATCTTATATTTTTTGATGATCTACATGTGTATGTGTGCATGGGGCCAAAAGGCCATCATGACTAGGGTTGTGCCCCCCTCTTGACGTAATGGATGGTCCAGATCGTCCATATGAGAGATGGGTGGGGCCCACTAAACAAATCAGCTGTGTTTCTACACAGAGAGAGACGGAAGGATACGGGTCAACATACGCTGACCCGTTCTCGGCTTTTGGTGCACGGCTAGTGCACTTGTGCACTATGCACACACCACTCAAGGTGGGGTCTACTTTGATGTTTATGAGAAATTCGTTACGTTCATCCGTTTTGTCACCCCATTTAAGGGGTTGAGACCAAAATTGAAGTATATCCAGATATCAGGTGGGCCCTAAATTAGAGTATTATGTGTTGATATATCCGTTGGCCACTTCCACAAGGATCCAATGGCTGAAATTTGACGTGTACGGTTTATTTGGGGTCCTCAGGCCAGATATAAAGTTTCGAACCAAATGGATAGTAGGAACCCTGTGATCTTGCATTCAGGACGACTTTCAGGCCTCTTTATCGTCGATCTCTTGATTTTTTAAGATCTCTAGTGTGTAAATTCTTCAATCTCGATCCCCTGGGGTCCGTCCCTTTCCTTGGTGATTCTTAAACGTTAAATTCATACCTTTAGCATCCTTTTCAGTCCACGCTCGTAAATTCACCTTACAACACAAACATGATTAAAATAGGGCATTAAACGGTATCATGTTCGTAAAATCAGGTAATAACTGGGGTCTACTATGCAATATTTGACCCTCAACAATTGTATGGCCAAGGAAAGGCATTGCATAGCCAAGGAAAAAAGACAGAAGTGATCTTTAAGCCTCGGGGGGATGCTCGGGAGCCACTTCGAGAGCCGCTTCAGGGACCACCTCATTACCAGACGCATCAGAGCCCAACTCAAAATTGTCAAAACCGGAGAGATTTAACTCTGGGAAAGACTCCTTCATGGCTCGACGCACTTGGCGTACCCCTGACGATAGAGGGCATTTATGTCCTCTATATACGCCTGGGAAGACTCAAATTCCTTGACGGCATCCTTCCGAGATTGAGCAATAACAGCTCGAGTCCCTACCTTAAGTTCCTCGAGCTTTGCATCAGTCTCCTTGAGCTTCGCTCCGCAGTCCCTGAGCCTTCCCTTGGCTCCCTCCAGCTTCGCCTTTAACTCATTCCTCTGTGCAGAAGCCTCTTCAAGAAGCTTCCTCGTAGCCTCTAGCTTGACCTCTACAGTCAAGGCCCGAGCTACCGATTGGGCGAGCTTTTGGCTAGTCTCGCTTACCTATTCACACAACTGAGCAAACTCAGTGCCGCCTTCAACATGCGTGGGGTGATCTACAAGATAAAAAAAGTTAGGTGAAGGCGAGCAACCAAAAACCAAGATCGACCTAACTCTAGAAAATATCCTAACCCCAAGGAGACTCGTCATCACGTGTGTGAGAGCCAACTCCATTGGGGAGTCGAAGAAGCTTCTAAACTTCGCCTCGGACATGTGACGGTCTACCCAAGGAAGGATCTCCTTGACAGTGTGGTGGAGACCTTTACCGCGCCCCTACTGAGCTCCAGAAGGGCGAGCAATCTCTTCTGCCTCTAAAGATCAAACTTCCTCAGAAAGTTCGAAGCTCCCTGCGCCTCGGTAGAGGTGTCTCCTTCCTGAACAGCCGTCTCGACCGCTCCAACAGCATCAGAGGAGGGCTCTGCCTCCATTCCCTCTTCTTTTGCGTCCACCACAATAGGGCAAGAGGGGTCGACCTTCCCCTTGTTCTTGGAGGAGGTCTTTTGCCTCTTCCTCTTCGGCGCCGCCAACTCCTCCTGGGATGGTGCCTAAAGTTTAGAAGCGGGCTGTAGAAAAGGATGAGCTTCAGGCATCTCTGCAGCAACACATAAAAAAACTACGTTAGAGGAAGTCACAAAATTTTCCTAAGTCCTAAAGCTCGGCCAAAAGTCTTACCAAAGGTCTTACCAGTAAGTGTGAGATCCAAGCCCGACTTAAGAAGTAACTCAGGTTAGAGTAGCACTCTCCAGGACCTTTTCTCCTCTCCTAGCACCCTTGCTCCCTTGATTTGAGCAAGCAATCCGCTATCAAGCAAAGGAGCATGCTTGGGGATAACTGCGACAAAGGACATATCCGAACAAGTTAAGTAGATTTGAAGACCGATCAAATACAGACGAGCTAAAGAATAACTACATCCGAAGTATACTAACTTGGCTTGGAGAACACTTAGGGGACCCAGTGGTGATCCGATGCTAGAGGTAGGTCAGCTACCTCCCAACACCCAGAAGCCCAAAACCACTTGTCCCTCCAGTTCTTGTTGGACGACGGAGGTCGGTAATAAGGCTCCCCCCAATCCCTCGCTAAGCGAAAAGATAGTACCAACCAGGCTATGAGTTGTTCGGCTTCACTCGGTACAAATAGAGGAACTCCTCAACGGTCAATTCGGGCTGCTCTAGCTCAGACCACAGGACCGCGCAGCCGATCAAAGCCCTCCATCCATTAGGAATCATTTGTCTCGGGGCCAAATTTGAGTGAGTGAGCACCGCACCAGACCTTGCAACGGAAGCCTCAAGCCGTATTGCAGAGTAACCTGGAAGATCGCGACATCTCCTTCCGGAGGTTGGTCCAGGAGCTTGTCTGGTGAGGGAAGCCGAAGGATTTTAGACTCTGGGATATGATATCCGAGTCTGATTTGAGCTAGCTCCTCCTCTGTGAGAGTTGACGACATGGGACCACCCAAACCTTCCTCACCAGCGGACCCATCCGATTCTTCCTCACCAGAAGGGTCATGTTCTACGTCTACCGGCCTCTTTGCTGGGGCCCTTTTCATCACCCGAGATGCTAGGAAATCGACATTTGCCGTAATCACCAATGGCGACAGTGGGTTTGACATCACTCGGAAGCTACTGGTCCCATTGTCACCACCGGAGGCCCCCTCACATGAACTAAAAGAGTCTGACATTGCAGCTCTTTATCAATGTTGAGAGTCGCTGATTAAAAGGGAAAAAGAAAGTAGGGGGCAAATGGAGTTTGGATCTCACCAGAGAAGACGACGTTCACTCGGACGCCAGTGGCTTTAATCGCAGGAAATCGCTCGTTCAATGACTAAGGGAGATGGTAGATTGGGGAAGACGAAAACCTGAGCGAAGATGACCCAAGGTGAGGGCTTCCCTTATATAAGGAAGCCATGTGGCGTCGTTTGAGTATGACCATCAATGATGGGCTGTACGACATCCTTTCGACTACCCCCTACCGACACGTGGTGCGACCACATGCGCTACTCAACCCTAATATCGAGTATTGAACCACGTGTTGCGCCCTCATTGGTCTGTGACTGAAACGGTGGCCTGACGCCCCATGTGACCTCGAACTACGAAACGATATGCCATGTTCAAGTACTGACATGCCTCGAGCACCGTGTTGGCTGCTATACCTGGCATTTATGACTACATAACTCAACCTAAATCTGACCTAAAATGCGTTGGGTTTACTTTCCAAGCTGCTTCAGATCGACTCGAAAAGTAAAGGGAGCTTACTGTTGGGTGAAAAGATAGTTAAGTCGGCTAAGTCGACTTATGAAATGGACCAACTCTACTAAACAACACGGACCCTTTAAGATTCAAGCCCCAAGGGGCATCTACTTCTAAATACAGGCCAATCTCTAATGAGATCGATGCAACTACAAGGACACTAAAAGAGAATGCAACTGTAAGTCCACTCAAATGGCCAATTGCCGACCTAACCCATAGGTTGGTTGTAGCTCGACTATAGATTGGTCATAGGTCAGCCATAGGTCGACCAATAGCTCAAATATGGCTTGACCGTAGCTCGACCAAAGCTCGATAATAGCTCGGGATAGCCTTTAAAAAAGGTAAACGCTGATTCAGCGGGAAATTCAGCATGGCTTATACAATCTACCCTCAGATCAATAGCCCGAAGATCTCTCCCAAGATCTTCGGAGGATCAGATTGGATCCCGAGAAACTTGGATGACGATAATCTCGGTGAAATCTCGAGCGAATCTCTTAATGGATTCGTGTCAAACGTATCGGGAAAGACTCCTCATGCCATTGTCTTCCTCCCCCTATAAATAAAGGTACCCTCAACCAATGTAAGGTATGTACACTTATTCTAACACTTGACTAGTGACTCTTTTCCTTAAAGATCATCTCCCTAAAAGACACAAGGTCCTGACTTAGGCATCGGAGGGTCCCTTGTACTAGTAAGGGTCTCCTTTGTCTGCTCTTTTCACCTCTGCAGGTTCCGAAGAGTCAACCAGGGAAGGTCTACCGGAAAACTGCATCAACATGTTTCATGAAATAAATATGCACCTTTCTAGAGAAATAATCAATGAACGTAACAAAGAATGGTGACCCTCCTCTAGAAAAGACTGACAATGGCCCCCAAATATCTGAATGCACATAATCAAGCTAGCATTTACTAACATGAATTCCCATTTTTAAATAATAATTTTGATTGTTTCTCATATACGTAATGCTCACATATATCGAAATAAAAAAATTTTAAATGAGAAATTAACTGATGATCAAGAAGTACCTTCATACCGCGCTCACTCATGTGGCCTAGGTGCGCATGCCACAAGCATATTGACGTAGACTCCCCTATAGTCATTACAGCTCCACCTGGTATAGTATTCCTGCTCAGCCTGTAAATATTTTTGTTCCTCTATATATTTATAACAATGAGTTTCCCTTTTGAAACGTTCAAAACATCTTCATAACTGGCAAAATTTCACCTGCGTGCATCAAGAGCTCCCAGAGATATCATATTCTTTTTCAAATCCAAAATGTACCTCACATCGGTCAAAGCACACTCCATCCCATCAAACATCCTGATGCAAACTGAACTAATTCCTATCATCTTTCATGTATGGTCATTATCCATAACAACTAAGCCACCATCATACTCACTATATGTGGTGAACCAACTCTGAGGAGAACACATATGGTATGATGCCACCGTATCCAAAATCCACTCTTGATATAAGTAACCGACCTTGGATACTAACAACATATCACAATTCCTCATCCCTTCACCAAATTCCACTGAATTGGTTTCCTTTGGTGAATCATCTGATTTCTCCTCCGTATGGGTTTTGGGATTTTGACTGTCCTTCTCAACATGCCCCATCCTTCCACAATTCCAACACTTCAACTTCCCTTTTTCCTTCGACATGAAACTCAATTGTGCTTCCTCTTCTCTCGTTTCAAACATTCTTCCCCGAGCAAACAATGCATTCATAAAAGTACATTCGCCTCCACTCTTCCTTCTCAAATACTTCGATTCAAGGGTTGAGATAATGGTATCAACGTCTAAGGTATCCCTACTGTAGCATAAAATACCCACCAAATACTTGTAGGACTCCGGGAGAGATGTTAACAAGATTCGGGCTTTGTTTTCTTTATCGATCTTCACCTCCACGCCTGTCAGTTTACAAACCAGTTTGATGAAGACATTGATGTGCTCAGAGAGATCCAACCCTTCCACCATCCTCAGAGTATAGAACCGTCTCTTCAGATACAGACGATTAGAGAGTAATTTCATCATATAGATACTCTCCAACTTCGCCCACAATCATGCAGTAGTCGTCTCATCAATGACATTGTATAGGATTTCATCGGCCAAGTACAATTAGATTGTGTTAATCACCCCTAATCAAGTTCATCCTAATCATCTTCCTTTATCGATTCTGAACGTTTCGATTTCCCAAGGAGTGCATGCTGCAACCCTTGCTAAATTAAGAGGGTCTTCATCTTCAACCTCCATAGTTTAAAATTATTTTTACTCGTGAACTTCTCGGTCTTGAACTTCACATTCGATCCCCTCAATGCCATGTTTTCAAATTCAATCTGCTAACCCAACCTACTCTCTTATAACACTTATTGGGTGATGAAACCCCTTAATGGGCGCGAAAGCAACCTCATAACCAATCAAATACATTATAGAGAATGAAAAAGAACAAGCAAACATAGAGAACATAGAAATTTTTACGTGAAAATCCCTTGTGGGAAAAACCATGATACAAAGTGACAATCAATCCACTCTAACGATGAATTATAATTGATGGAACAACTTACAGAATAGAAAACCCTACTTTTTCCCTATGCAAAATCCTAAAAATTGTGTACGCTCTCCTCGTTCTACCCTAATCGAGTTTAGAGACGTTCTTATCTACTCCTATAAAAGATTAGAAACAAAACCTGCACTTTCTAAAAAAAAAAACTTGTGCATTCCATCGGTCACACCTTCGGTCAACCAAGATATCAATAGAGCATGTCGATCAAACAAAACAAACCTTAATCATTCGAAAACATCACAACATGCTTTGATCGACCCAATTGAACATTCGGTCGACCTAACTGCACTGCACCAAATTAAAGGCACTCGATCAATAGACTAAACTATCTTACCGTAGGTAAGTAAATGGATGACCTCACTTTCACTAATTAAGCGCCACATGGGTGGAACTTTCATGAGATCCACCTATACACTAGGTAAGCTGCCTCATCTTCACTTGGAACCCAAAAACATAAAGATCCAAAAACTCAAGGAGGACAACCATAGGAAATAGATGTGATGGAAACACCCACCATTAGTTGTTTAGGGTCCACAATGATGTTTATATATCATCCAATCCATTCATATGATATGATTCATCGAGATGAAAGAATTTTCCAAAAATCACACTATTCCATAGGCCTGTCAACAGGCGAGGCCTACTCAAATTTTTGAGTTTGTTCCGCCCAAGTCTAGTCCATTGACAGCCTCACCATTCCAAAACACATGTGGGTCATACCACATGAATTCAAAAGTTTTAGGTATATATTTATATGGTTCCTATGGAGTTTCCCACCTGAGTGTTGAATTAGCCTGGTTTCTGGTGTACATGATGTGTGTATGTACTTGATGGATGGGGTGTATCATCCACATAAAGTTGTTTCCCTTACATTAGAGAAAGTGACACCCTCCTTATACTTACAGAGTTACACATAAAGTATCTTCTGTCCCATTTTATTGGACTAATTATAAAATTCAATTTGAGCACATCCAATCGCACCCTTTTAGTTTTACTTTGCTATAAAATGTTAAAGCTTTTCTTTAAAGTACATGGATCACCTAAATGTTTTGTACACTCTTTACAGTTTGCTTCTTTTTATATATTAAAAAAAGAGACTTAAACTTTACTAGCACTATGGTATGGTCAAATTCCTAAAAAGAAAGGGATGTTTCAAATATTCTTAGACTAGTCATCTAACACGCCTTGAAATAATTTTCGGACCAAATTTCTCCTGTCATTTGATCAACATTTGTACAGATTTTGAGTGAAAAAAAAGTTACGTAGTATTCAATCCCGAGAAAGTGACATCGACTATAATGCCCCAAAAATCAGCACTCAAGTACAAAGACTCCGATCCCGAGTTCCCGGGTGTTAACTTATGAGAATGCACATGTGTCCTCATTCAGATTAAAATTCATTTCACACACAGATAATCAGAGTAGCGTAATTCGAATTGTAGATCCAAAGCGAGGTAGAGATAACAATAGATTAAATATATGGCTAAGAGTTAAAAATACAGTTTCAATTGAGATGATCGCTCAAAATGAGATTATACAAGCCACAATATACATACTCAAGATGATTAAAGTGTAAAGTTTCCAGTTTATTCCAAATCTTGCAAAACATAATGGTGGTTGCACAAGCCGATCTAAGCCTACCTGCCAGAGGCCTCAATAGAACCTGCATCAATAATACACCTGGTTGGTGTTTTAAAACACCGTCCCAGGTGGAAGTGAGTAGCTAACTCAGTGGTTATATTAGTTCTAAGTTACACATGTTATCGACACAATCAGTGCAGTTAATGATAAACAAGAAACAAACAATTCCTAAATACTCTTGTTAAATGTGCATATAAAGATATGACATGACGCATGCCCTTTCCAAACAACATTCCCTCACAAGCGACTCCGACAACCTGTTTCGTAAATGACAGTACTTCCTCAACATGCGACTTCAACTCCTGTTTCGCTACATTCTAATATAATGTGATGCGATGAATGATCATATTAGCCGAGTAATTATTAAGTTTAATTCATCCAGCATATTGGCAAAGCTAGGATACCGGCTTTATATCACGAGCCCTTATCCGGATCATGTGGCTCGTTGCCGCACGTAACGACTCCTTACCAGTGTCCCTTGATCCAAATTTAGGTGTCACTCATTTATCTCACAAATTAATAATTTCAAAAGTACAGTATGATACCTAAATGTATGAGGAACAACCTGGTATGGGTTGTCACCCAAATCGAGTATGATCACTCAGTTCCGAGGTTGTAATAGCCCATAGCATGCTGTCCCGACCGACTGGAGCGCTATTTTCAAAGCCCGACCGATCCCACACATGGACCCGGATGACAACCCACGCTCGGACCACAATCCGGATGAACAGTGACTTGGGTGTTACGGAGGTGTAGGTTTATCACATAAAACTCAATTCCATTCACGCCTGTGTCGTTCTAACGGTACTCTAGCATGCAACTATCGGTCGGGTAATTTGATAGAGGTCATTCGAACAATGGTCTATCACCTCCATCAGTGCTCACTGGTCACTATGGGGAGGCTCGTCACCCCAGCATAGGCCGAGCTCGGACACGGTGTCTAATACCACCTGCCTGGCTCATGAGTCTTAGTGGGATCGTATTGCACTAACGGTTATGAATGGACACATCCATTGGGAATGGAGTATTCTAGATTCGATTTGGTCGTGTCATACATTGTGAACATACATGATCAGTCGGTTAGTGGACTAATTCGATTGACCTGGGAAAACTCCGACACAACCGGCACTGAGTGCAAGCATCCCGTGTAGTCCAACTACTGTCGGTCGTCCATGTTCAACCTGGGTCAATTGAATAAGCCTAGGGTGGCTACCCTAACTTGGGCCACCCCTTTAGTTCGGGCAGTTAGCCAACTGACCCAACATCGTAGCAATCCTATGTATCGACATGAATTAAATATTATATCACGTAATTATAGCATAGGTTCTACTACACAACCACTTAGGCATTTCATCGAACATGTAAGCATTCATAGGGTACTATGTTAACTAAGGCATTAAATCAAACATATGAGTATGCATAAAGTAATACAATCACTTAAGCATTAAATCAAGCACATAAGCATTGAAAAAGCAATACATTCCACCATTCAAGCATTTTATCAAACATGTGAGCATCCATATCCAATGAATAACATATATTATAGACAAATCAAAATATTTACATATTAGCACGTACAAATTTATCTATAAGCATCTAATCATTAACTGAGACCCTCAAGGGTAAATAAATGATAACCTGGAGATAATGGTCCGCACCTTAAGAAGGAATATCCGATTTTGAGCTCCTAGGGTTAAGGATTTGGAAAAAATCACAAATTCCTATATAAATACCAAGAACTATATGAGATTTATGCAATTCATTTTAGAAAAACTTAGGTTAGGAAGTAAGATTTGTTTCTTACCTCCCAATCGCAAGTAAGGTGGATTCGGTGGAGGAAAATGGTGGAGGCTAGGGCCTCGGTTGCAGGAAACCGATGAAAGGAAGCACCAAAACCTCCAACTCCTACTCTTCTTCTTATTCTTCTTTTTTCTCTTTCTGTTTCTCTTTTTTCTCTCCTTTAGAAAATGCAAATTCGTATGGAGAGATGAGGTGCTCAAATGAAGCCCTTATATAGTGCCATATTTGGTGTAAATGGCCCCAAGGGCTGGGTTTTTACTATACTAGCCCTATAGGAGGGTTTTCTTAAACTCTGGGGCCCATTATGGGGTATACATATCGATATACACCATAGGATATTTAGCCCTAATGATGATCTACGTATAGATATGATCGTCCTGCCATTTAGATGCGTCGATCGATAAATATGATTAAAAGTCTGTTCAACAATCACCGATGGTTGATCGAGGCCGTGGCTATACAGATATGAGCAAGAAAATATCATTAACTCATACATCGAGTTTGATTGTGATCTAACAGTCAAAAATCCACAAGTTCATGAAAGAGCGAAAAGTCTATTTTACTTAAGTTTCAGGCTTCAGCCTAGGGTATTTACGCATTTCAAGCACTCGGCCTCTGGCCCAAGTTACGCAATTCTGGGTACTATCTTGATTCTCCACCCGCGATGAACATCAAGCCCAATGAGATGGACATTATTGTATAGTTTCGGAACTAGTGGTCCACTAACGAGCGGTCTAAAGCTTGTTCGAAAAATCGGGACATTTCTGTAATAAATTAGGGATTAAGATTTCATGTGCGTAATTATTAAGGTTTAGATTAACTACGTTCATAGTGTGGCCTATTTATACTTAGCGAATATGGCGATTCAGTCTTAATAACCCTAAACGGTTGGTTTTTAGATTAAAGGAGTAACTGGATTGATTTGGTTTATTAATTATGATCCGACCCCTAGTTGTCTCGTCTTTGGGTGGATCTTTAGTGTAGTTGTGGTAGTCTTGATTAGTTAGTGATAGGTCCGCTAGATTTGGGCCCTATGTGAACCAGTCACGAGATTAAACTCGATACTTAAGTGATCGGGCTAGATTCGTTGGCTTCCTAAGGTTGATTAATCAGATTGGTGTAGTTCTTTATTGGTACCACTCGCTTATAGGCTAACATCAAGTGTTAATGGTTAGTAAGTGACAATATAAGTTAATTAAAATAAAAATTTTCAAGGATTTTTGGAAATCCAAAATAACAAAAATCCAGGATGTTACATCGACAGAATTGATTATTGGGCCTACTGGAACCTAGATACAATCCGTTCATTTTCTTTATAGCCCTCTATTTATATGTGAAGATCCTAACTTCTTATTGACATGATCTCTATGTGGCCCCATAAAACCTGATAACTTATAACAGTATCTATTTGATACGAACTATTTTCTCGTGATGTGGCCAATGTGATTGGTGGATGTTGATCATTCTTCCAACCATGGCATTCCATGAAATTTTGAGGTTAATAGATGGAATAGATTCCACACATATACGATGGTGGACCCCACAGATGGTGTACGAACTCCCTTAGAAAGGGTCGAGTGCTGCATTTTTACACTTTATATAGAGGTCGTCCTTCTTTCTTGGAAAAGTGAATATCATGGAATCCACTATAACATTCCCTACGTCGTTTCTCTCCGGTATTTCTCTCATCTAAATTTTTTTCTTTTTTAAAGTCCTTCATTTCTCTTCGCCATTTCTCTCCTCTGCCATCTATCAAGCATTCTTCGGCGTTCATCCAAAAACTTCTTTTTGTTGAAGCTTCATCCACCACTCCCACCACTATGATCGTGCAGTTCTCCAATGTCCCTTCTATCGTAGTAAACAATAGTGTTAGTCATTTATGAATGTAATTAAATAAAACCTTAGGTCATTGTCGATATTATTTTTTAAGGGACCAGGTTGTGATATGTTTTAGCATTGTGTTAAGGAAGGTCGAAGTGGAGAAGAAGTAATAGTGTAGAATGTCACTCAATAAGGGTCGTTGTTATCATCCAATAAGAGTCGGGGTTATCATCCACTAAGGATCGAGCTTGATAGTAAAAAAATTGAAGAGTTGAGCTTGACAGTAAAAAATTGAATGGTCGAGATTGGGTGGCGTGAATTCAATATACTTATCAACAAAACTATTCTTCTGTGGAGATGCAACTATCAGATTCTCCACACAAATCAGAAGTACTAGCTTCAATGCATCCTCATGTTGCTTTTTCCCACAAAGCGAGAGATAAGCTTCTTTCAAATCATCATTCGTCACAATTCCTTCTTTCAAGTACGTCTCCCTAATTCATTTTCTTTTATTTTCCCTTGTTGTTTGACCCTTTCCGAACTCACTTGATCTAAAAGGTCCAAACTTAAGACCCGTAATGAGGGCAAAGTCCAGCTCAGTCAAATTCATGATGCTACCTCGAAAGTCAGGTGACCAATATGTCTTTGCATTAGACAGTGGATTACTTTACCATAGATTATCTACCCAGCTACCAAAAAATCCAATTGATGTCCAAAACAACTCTTCCTAAACATCTCTTTTCTAGTAGAATTGTTGTCAAAATCATCTAACATGTATTCCTTCAAAAACTGAATGGAACACTTTAGAGAGATTGTTGCCTTCTCATAGTCCAAGCAAGTGATCTTCTTAGTTTTTTTCGACCTATGTTCCAGTAAGGGTCGAGGTTAACAATGGGATAGTAAAGGTCAAGATTATCATCCACTAAAGACCGAGGTTGTCATCCACTTGGTTAAGGGTCAAGGTTGTCATCTAATAAAGGTTGAGATTGTAATCCATTAAAGGTCGAGGTTGACAATGGACATTAAGGGTCGTGGTTATTATCCAATAAGGGTTGAGATTGACAATCTTCCATTTAGGTCGAGGTTCTCACACTGATAATCAACCATTAGTGGATGTCAACCCCGACCATTATTGTAAGACAACCTCGATCGTTATTGTATACCAACCTCGACCGTGTCAAATATTGACAACCTCGATTATTATTGTATGCCAACTTCGACCATGCCAAATATTAACAACTTTAACTGAGCTAAATATTGACAACCTCGGCTGTTATTGTATGTCAACCTCGACCTTGTCAAACCTTGACAATCTCAATGTAAAGAAAATGTTGACGACTTCGAACGTTATTATATGTCAACCTCGATCATGCCAACTATTGATAACTTCGATCGAAAGTGATACAGGTTGTCATCATCCCTAAAGCACATGATCACAACCTACAATAGCAAAAAATTCAAATATTGTCCACATACTTTCATTTTCCATTTCTACAGTTTTCGGTTGTGAAAGAATGCATTTTACGAAAAAGTACAAGAAGTTAGAGACGGAAAGATGATGACAGATGGTGAAATAACAGAGCCGGATGGGGTGGAGTTGGGTCCCAGAGAAGAAACTTCAAAAGGTAGAGGTAGGGTTGAGGTCGAGATTCAAAATGGGGCCCCTAGTCATTTTTGGCATTATAAATTTCTTTCTGTACATCTTTAGGTCCCATCTTCAACTTTTGGTCAAATCCGCTCCATCCGTTCTCTCCAAAATTTTGAATAAGGTAAATGTCTAGAGAATTAATAAAATCTTCATATCTGGTGGCCTGCAACACAACAAGACAGTAGGTATTATTTTAGTAAATCGTTGATCTTTTTTTCTCACTATGGGTTAGTGATAGCTTGAAACAGCATAAAGTTCACACATTCTTATGAAAATCATAATCCACGAATATTATCAACGGATTAGATCTACATTTTGATGGGCCTCGTGAACAAACGGATTGGATAGACCTTTTTTATGGGCATTGGGAATCGTAACACTCACGTAAGTTTTTGATGTACCTACATGCGATTAACCACGAACAGTACAAAGTCAGCTCTGTGGGGCCCACAGTGATGTTTATATGTCATCTAACATATTCATAATATCACATATACATGGATGAAGGGAAAGCACAGATATCATGTTTATTGAAAAGGTCTATGGCCCACATGGTATTTTTCAACGGTTGCATGCATGCAACTCATACTATTTATTATGGTGTGGTCCACTTTATTTATAAGTAAGCTTCATTTATTAGGATATATACTACAATGAGCTGGTACAATTGATGGATGGTATAGATTAAAAACTTAAATCACAGTGAACCCATAGCTAGGTACATTACCATCCAGCATATGACTTAGAGCCGATGTCCTTTCTTCGTTCATCATTGCTTTTCTTGGTGTGCAACGGCAAATATGTTTTCAAGACTTATCCAACCAGTATAAGAATATTCCAAACATCCTTTCTTTTTTTTAAAATGAATATTTGAAACATCCATTTCTTTTTGGAAATTACCATACCACAGTACCAGTAACGTTAAAATCCCCATAAATAAATAAACTAAACTGTTAAGTTTTATCTAGGCATGCATGTCTTGGCACTGTGAGTTGACCATCCTGGATTTGGTGCCGAGCATTTACATGATGGGACCCTCCTGATGAACAGGCTGTATATGGCACATGTGATGGCATGCATATGGGCCACCTTAGACATGCAGGTAGGAATATTACCAAAGCTGTACCAAAAAAAAAAAAAAAAAAAAAAAAAAATAATCTTTTCAATTACATATGGCGGAACCCGTGTATTACATTAATTACAGTTTGCCGAATTAGACACTCCATATCAGTCTCTGATTCGGAGGCACATAAATATATTCATGCAACGCAGCGTTTGATCAGTGTCCCTATTTGGTTCACAGATTCTGCATTTGCAATAAATTGTGGCGGTCCAGAGATAACATCGGAAGATGGAATGGTGTATGATGGTGATGTCGATGCTCTCGGTCCAGCAACATATTATCTAGACAACGTGACAAGGGTGGCCGTCAGTAATGTTATGGTGCATCGTAACAACGAAAATGACTTGAAGACTGCAAACTATCAGTCTCGTATTACGAATACTTCAGACCCAGAGCTGTTTTGGACAACAAGGATATCACAAGGATCGCTGAGATACTACAAGCTTGGGCTTGTGAACGGAGAATATAAAGTGACTCTACAATTCGCTGAGATACACCTGATAGATTCAAATACTCAAAGTGGCTTAGGAAGGCGTGTATTGGACATTTCTGCAGATTCAAATACTCAGAAGGCCTTGGGAAGGCGTGTATTCGACATTTTTTCCCAGGTGCGTACAATATAGTTTAAAAGTGAATGTTGTAGTGTATATAGTTTAAAAGGTGTGGTTACATTCCTTTCCAGCGGTGGTAATCGGTCCGGTTCTGGTCAGCTGGGGCCTGACTGATTTACTAAATGGGCCATGGATACAGTTCTGAAGCTCACCTATGTCCTAATATGAGAGGATGTGGTCCAACTCTTTAGCAGATTCCTGTGCTCAGTGTTTGTGGTATTGATAGTAGTTGCCAATCAGTATAGGGCCGATCCGAAACACATTAAAGAAAATATTGCACGTGTTGTTTGCGCTTTTTTTTTTTTTTTTTTTAAATCTGTCCAGGTGCTCTCCTTTCGGTTAGCTTGGCTGCCTGTTTGGGACCGTTTGTTTTTGTTTTTGGTTTCTTTTTGCTGTTTTAGGAGATATGATAGGAGAGGCCCAAGGTTTTTGTGGTTTGCCCTCCTGAATCTCAACATGCTCTGTTCATATTAAATAAAAATAAATAAATAAATAAAAAGATTTCAATTAATATATATATATATATATATATATATATATAGAACTGTTTTATTTATTTTTTAATGTAAGTGCATCAATTATGCTAGACAATGCATGGTTTAGGATATCGTACAATGGAAACTTATCATGTATACCTTTTTTTATTTTTTATTTTTTAACGATGTTTTGAGTTCTATGTAATCGTCTCTTTTAACCAAGGCCTCTCCCAGCAAGATTCTGTCCTTGGAAAGGGATCTGGGCATGTTGGTATCAACTTTTTCTTTCTTTTACTCGGGAGTTCGTGTATTCAAAGGGAGAAGTAGAGTCCATTGCTTCCAGCCAAAAGCTAGCTGACGTTATAAAGTCACAGCTGTTAAAATTGGCCTTGTCTGTCAGATACGGAGAAGGTATAATAGTGTTTGGTCTTCTTTCTACATACCCAAGTATAGTGCAGATTGTATAGCGAGTGCAGACAGGAGGCATGGAGCAGTGAGATCTCCTTTTTGGAAAGGCATTCTCAGTCTTTTTCCATTGCTAGATAACCACGTCAAGTGGCAGGTTCGTAGCGAGGATATTAACGTGCGGAAGGACGACTGGTCCGGCCTCAGAAAGCTAGATGCGTGGGTTGTCGACTAGATTCTGGTCTCGATCCAAGGTCTTCAAGTGAAAGACATTCTTGGGCCATTTGGTGTCGTAGCTCCGAATCTCATTTCCTCCCTGTTGCCAAATAGCGTATGGGAGCTTCTCCGAAGAAGGGGTCTGCATGTCTAAGAGGAGGGATATGCAAGTATGGCCTTTATCTCTGTCTGGTGACTTCCAGGTAGGCTCAATGTGGCACCTAATCATAACGGAGGAAACGAGGAAAGTTTGGGCCAGGTGGGTGTGGAAGCTCCTACAGTTTAGTTAACAACAGGATCAGGTCCAAGGGGGTTCAGCTAGCATCAAAGTGAAATTGTTGTGGTCCTGAATCCCCTTCGTTTGAGGAAATATTGGATCATCTCTTCATGTCAGAGGATTTTGCATATAAGGGGTGGGTGTTTTTCTCCAAGCAATGGGATGTTCCGTTACTTGGCCAGCCTTCAATCCTGGGTTGAGCCACTCTTTGGTGGAGTAAAGCATTGTCTGCAGATTGTTTTGGAGATATAACAAGTTTGCCTCCTGCCCTCATATTCTAGGGACTTGGAAGGAGCAAAGTGGGAGTTGTTTTTGACGGTTCGCCAGTGAACCCGATTAAAATCATCTCTCGCATCCAGCATTGGCTCAAGCAATTGGGCAATTCCTTCCTCAGCCTAGGGACAACCATGCTTTACATCAGCAAACTCTGCAAGCCATGGGTATCTTTCCATACGGAGAACTCTCCCTCTTTTTGGTTAAGTAGCACACACCCAAGGATAGTGCAAATTAATGTAGATGGCTCCTCTAGAGGTAATCCCGAGGCATGGAGCAGTGGATCTTTTTTGTTAATGCATTGATTTGTGTACCTTATTTATCAATTAACCATCAAAGAAATGGTTGAGCCCTTGGAAGGTAAAAACCGAAGACACATGAAGAGTGGAGCATCAAGGAAGTAATGAACGGGTATATGAAGTGCCTTGGTGACCCTAACCTTGACATAAAACAACTCTCAAACCTCTAGATGATCCTAACCCTATAAGCAAATCTTGTTGATCATCTCTTAGCTTTATAACCGAAATCGAAACATAATAAGTAAGGCTAAAAGAGGTACAAAGTTGTGAAATTATATGCCTAAAACAGCAGTTTTCAAGTAGTCATTGATCCTATCGACAGGCTGTCAATAGGACTCAATGGAATCGAATGACCACTCGTTCTTATCGAAGAATGAGTCCAACAACCCAACAAATATAATTCTGGATTTTCTCGATGGGATCGATTGACTATTCGATCTTATCAAATGGCCTTTCCATCCGATCAACAATCATTAACTAGCCATTTTATAGCTATTGTAAATCAAGTTCTTATAAAATGACATTCGGTTACTTTTCAAAAAAAAAAAAAATGGCATTCGCTTCTTAGGCAAAATGAGGGGTTTTAAGTGCAATAGAAGACTAGGTTATTCCACATTAATATCTCATATTCTAGACCTCTAATCCCATGAGTTTCAAGTCATCTTCATGAGTTTTAACACTCTAATGAGGATTTCAACTTCCTGTGAGAAGATGAACTTGAACTCCACCATTTTTTAAAGATTAGACCAAATCATCTGGGCATATCATTTGTTTAAATCATATAGAAGACCATTCTAGGTGAATCCCCTTAAAATTTAACTATCCCATTAGTCGTAGGAGATTCTACCAACATTCTATCACCTTGGTCACCTTAATGGAGCATTGCATGCAAGGTGTTTGATCTTGGAACTGAAGCATTGGCAAAGCATCAGCATCAACGATCGGAGGAGCAAAAGGAGAGTTGATTGAAGCACAAGAGAGCATCGATCAAGCAATCCGAGATGACACATCAAAGGGACTTAATTCCACAAGTGTCAATTAGTAAGTCCATACTCTCTTTCCTTCTGTAGGATTGAGGGTAAGAGTTTGTAATCCAAACTTGATAGGTTCTTGTATAGGGCTTGCTTTCTTCTTTTGAATAACCCAATTGTGGGGCCTACTTTTCATGACTATCAGTCAATCAAGCCCATTGATACCCTTGGCACTTTTTGTCCCTAATCATGCATGCATCCTTTCCTATTGCACTCATCATGTGGTGGGCCCTATTTAGGAAAATCACAATCTTTTGAAAAATCGGGCCATCTTGGTTGTTGGATGTGATCTATAATGCCTGACATTTAAAACAATCTCGCATTGGACCTACCATCCACTAATCAATTTAAACCTTGTTGATCATCGGCCTCATCCATTGCATTGATTGAGCCGCTTGAGATGATCAGGACCACATGAGATGATCCATCACAAGTTGATTGGGAAATCATGAGATGATCAGATCCATCCGTTTTTGATCAAGACCACATGAGTCATTGATCCATCCATTACACTGATTAGAACCACATGAGATGATTGGACCCATCCATTCCATTGATTGGTTACAATAGGGATTTGGTTGGTTTGATCAATCAAGCTTGCTTGAATATGATCAATCGGGCCCATTTGAATCCATCCATTGCATCAATACGATCCTTATAAGTCCAATTTGATTGACCAGGATTTAATGATTTGACTAGGCCATTTTGGCTTGATTGTAAATCAAGTCTTGATAGGAGTAAATGACCATATCCATACTACCTTTTCAATGAGGTGGCTGAAAATTTTTCAACATGGCTTTCGCGTTCGGTTGAGCCCCTTCTCAATGGAGGTTGGGGCGAGTTTGTGCATTTACGAAGACAAGGGGCTTATTCCACATTAATATCTCATATTCTAGCCACCGTCCATCCTCTAAAGGTCAATCATTTTAGGTTTCCGGCCCTCTTCTTCATGCCATGTCCATAACTACCTAATGAGGTGGTTGATTACATTTTTGAACATGGCTTTTGAACTCCACCATTTTTTAAAGAGAGACCAACTTCCCTATTTGGCCTTTCACTTCCTGGGTTCTTTTAATGTTAAATCTGGTGGAACGTCAATAGGCAAGTAACCCCATTAATGGGTTGGGCAAGGTGGGTTTACCAACATTGCTTTCACCAAAAGTTTCACTTTTCCTAATGGAGCTTCTTCAAAAAGTTGTTGTTTGATCTCCGAAGCATTGGAAAGAGGTGTTTCTCAACGATCAAAGTGTTTGGGTGTAGAGACGACTCGACACGAGGCCCCGATCAAGAATCCTTTTCACATGACACATGGACGGCCGGACTTAATTCCGCGACAAGTGTCAAACTTTTCGGCTTGTAAGTCCCATCTCTCTCCTTCGTACAACATGGAAGCGATCGTGCAATGGATAAGCGCATGTGGGATAGGCGAAATCGGGGGAAGCGTCATCTACTCACTCCACTATATATTTTGGGAACTTTGGCGCTCGAGGAATGGGGCCTTTTTCGATGACAGATTGATGAACCACCGGTCCATCATAGCAAAAGTTTCCTGGTGGCTGTCATGTGCTACGGAAGAGATTGCCAAAAACAGATTCTCCCAGCGTCTTCACAATGTGGATGGCCTCACAAATATTGGTACCAAGCAAACGACTCAAGAGGTTATCCGTTGGCACCCCTAGGGGTTGTTAATTAATGCAGACGGATCCTCTATGCCAAGCTTCATCATGGGGGGCCCGGAGTTTGTCGAAATCGACAAGGGGAGTTGATCTTTGGTTTCTCTTATGGTTATGGGCGTGTGATGTCGAGAATGGCGCCGAGTTCAAGGCATTGCATGATGGAGTTCTCTTATCATCCACTACATCTCCAAAATCATTGTCGAATCGGACTGATCGGCCTCATCCAGGCCTTTGATCGATGGGGCTAAGAGTGATCATGGAAAGGTTGAAAACTCTTACGGTCACTTGGGATGATATGAGATGATGAATTTCATCGCACATTTTTAGGGAGGGCCAATGAGATGATGACGCTCTTGCTCGGATGGGCACCTGTCCCAATCTCGATGTTAGTTTTCTCCCATTCTTTGATCTGCCAAGATGGGGGTGTCCTTTTGACAAGGTGGGACTCGGTGCGTTAAGGGAAGGATGATATCAATCGGGTTGATTGGAATTTTGCTCAGTGATTGCTTTTAAGTCCAATTTTATTGAGGTCTTTTAATGGTCCTTTTTCCACGAAAGACCCGAATCCTTGTAATTTTGTCCAGATTCAATACAATCTTTTTTGAAAAAAAAAAAAAAAAGGGGGGGGTACAGTCGTTAGGTTAATCAATTTTATCCACTTTGGTACATCAGGGCCATCGAGATGGATCATCATGATGGATTGGGCCAATGGGCCCCCTCTTGTAGATTAGGTCCAGCAATTTTAAGATGGTGAAAAAGAAAATGTTTATGCTTTCCTGAAGTATGAAAGTTTGGGCAGTCCCGAACATATCAAATCACCACCCTTTGCGAATGTGTTTCTGCTTATGCAGTTTGGGAATTAATTATGACCATATTCCCATTTAGTTTTGATACTCTGTTAATTGCTTTTCCAGGGTAATCTCCAATTGAAAGATTTTGATATAAGAAAGACGGCAGGTGGAGTCTCTAATAGAGCCGTTTTGAAGAGTTTCAAAGTTAATGTATCTAAGAATTTCCTTGACATCCATCTCTTTTGGGCTGGAAAAGGGACTTGTTGCATACCTGCTGAGGGTACTTATGGGCCATCCATTGCGGCCATCAACGTCACTCCACGTAATATATCTTCAGAACTGAGTATTAGAATTAAATTCTATAGTTTCTATATATTCAATACTAATAGATGAATTTCTTGGCTTTACTTTTAGAATTCCCACCGAAGCAAGCAGGAAAGAAGAACAAGACTCTTTTGATTGTTGGGATTGTAATTGGTGCTGGTGCTTTGAGTTTTATATCCATTTTTGCAATATTTATTTGGAGACAAAGGAGAAGGCACATTGACGAAGATAAAGGTAATACCAATATTGCTAAGTTAGGGTGTGTTTGGATGCTCAACTGAACTGGATTGCAATTCATTAAATGCAATGCAGAGAATCATTTTAAGTCATATAACAACTTGAAATGGTAGTAATAGCAATTTGGGGGCTAGCCCCACTTTGGTCGTTTTCTATTTATTGAATTGAACTACCACAATTCTGCTCGATTTAGCATGGAAACACAATCTAACTGATATGTATTGAAACTCAACTCAGACAATTGTAACTCACATGTTATGTTCCTAAAATATGAAAACCCACTCAATAAGGGTGGATTCAAGTCTTTGGTTTAAGTTTTCTCAACCAGGAGTTATTGCAATTTTTCTTTGATAAATTTCTAGTTACCAATTAGATTTCTTAGGCCATATTCAGATATCCATGTAAGCAGGATTTTGTTCAACCCAAATCAATATTCACAACATCTCAAGCAGGACCTGAAACATCTTAGGTTTGGTGCAGAAAAGGTGGAAAATTGATACTTGACATACCGGACATCCCATTTTCAGTGTTGTTGCAAACACGCATCTGAACGGATAAACATTGTTTCATAAAAAAAAAAACCCTAGTGCTTGTAATTTTGGGTACCAAATTAAATGTAGTAATTGCAATGTATCGGCTTGAAATACATTGGTCATTTTCTATTTTATTGAATTGAAACATTACAAATCAGTTAGGACCTTGAGAAGTTTAGAAGAATATGGAAACACCAAAAGGAACACTAAGTAGTAAGGCTAAACTTAAGACATATCACAGTTAAGTGTGATAGGTTGGAAGCAAGAGTAGTGAGAAATATGTCTCCAAATTAACTGGTAAAAATGAGAGAGAGGAATGGCAGGGACATTAATAATAATAGTTGCATTTAAAAACAATGACTAGAGAGCACTGATCAAGTACAATGAGATCAATGAAAGGTTGAGGAGCTATTTTCAGAACTTGGAAGTGATGACCACAATGAGAGCACATGGATAGATCGAATTATAAGCTCAAATGAGCTCAGAGAGCATAGATACTTTCATAGGATTAGGACTCCGAAGTGAAAGATGATTCAAAAAAGATGAAGATAGGAAAGGCCCTTGGACCATATGGTATACCGATAGAGATTTGGAGATCATATAAGATCGAAGAAAACGCGAAAAGAATGGAGGAAAAGTGTTTTGCTACCTATTGACAAAATAAATTAGACATATAGAGCCGCACTAAGTGTCATGGTATTAAGGCGGGCCTCCCTCAGGATCTCCTTCTCGCCAAGGAAGGCTAATGGAGTGGCGGACAGCCTGGCCAAGTTTGGCAGCACTACCCCAGGCCGGACCGAGTTCATATCTGTAGCTGACCTTTCGCCTCTCGCTAAGGGCTCTTACGATAAGGTGGGATTAGGAGCAATTCGATTGGGCGGATGTAATTAGCTGTCTAATTTTTTTAATTTCCCTTCTTTGTAAGTATTTGTGAGTTCGTTTGATAGGATAGGTGAGGCTTTCACTCCTTTTTGTGAGGCCCACCCAAATCTCTTGTAATTTCCTCAGATGGATATAAAAGATCTCAAGGTTTTTTGTTTTTTTTTAAATGTCATGGGATTAAACTTATGAATCATCATACTATGAAACTTTGGACAGAATGGTTGAGTAAAGAGTTCAGGCGTGAGATGTATGTATTAGAAATCAGTTTAATTATGCTAGGAAGGTCAACTATTGAGGTTGTTCTCCTATTTAGCTAATAAAAAAATATAGGGAGAGGAGGAAGGATCTTTATGTGGTTATTATCAACTTAGAGAAAGCATAAGATAAGGTCTGTAGAAAGTTAATCTAAGGGGTGTTGAGAAACAAAGTAGTCTCAAAAGGACATATTTATATAATTAAGGATATGTATGAGGGAACAGTAACAAATGTCAGGACCATTAGCTGAGAGATGAGTGAATTCCCAATTAGCATAGGATCACACCAGAAGTCGTCAACATTGAGTCA
Source organism: Magnolia changhungtana (assembly GCA_030180095.1). Classification (NCBI taxonomy): domain Eukaryota; kingdom Viridiplantae; phylum Streptophyta; class Magnoliopsida; order Magnoliales; family Magnoliaceae; genus Magnolia; species Magnolia changhungtana. Next base: position 1,083,658 of record JASAUF010000363.1, on the reverse strand, counting down.
ATGTCTTTTTTGCATTAGGTATGGACGAGTTAATGAGCTAGGTAATTACAAGAAGAGGTCCTGTGGTATATGTCATTTATGGATGACCTAGCTACTTTTGATTGATGAGACAAGGGCGGGGGTAAACACAAAGCTAGAAGTATAGGAGCATGCTTTAAAATCTAAAGGTTTTAAAACTTATTCGACTAAAAATAAAATAATATGGAATGGAAGTTTTAGTAACAATAGGAGTGTAAGCAAGGAATTAGTTAATATTGTTGTTCAATTACCCAAAATTAATTATCATGTTGGATATCTTATGTTGATAATTCATGAGAGCAGAGCAATTAGAAAGGTTGATATTCATAGGATTCAATCTAAGTGGAAGAAGTGGAGCCTCTGGACTCTGGACTTTTTATATGGTCACTATCTACAGATCAAAACATAACGAATTTTTTTATTAAATAGCCATGATACCATCTATGGGATGAAATTTTGGGCAGTTAAAGAATGAAAGAATGCCGAAGAGTAGTTGGAAAGCACGGAAGATCCTCGGAGAGCCTAGAAGACGAATACCTCGGGTGTACCCTAAGTTTATTTGGAGAAAGGAAAAAAAAACTTTCTTCTTGATTCAATGAATGCTTGCAAGATTCAAACACACCACTTATAAAGAAAATCATCAATTAAGTGAATAGAAATTCTAACTGGGAAATCATACAAATTTTATCTAATAAGTTCATGAAAAAAAGAAAAAGAAAAAGATGTGAGCATGCACTTTAGTTTTGTGGTCAATTTAATTAGATATATGATCCTAACCTGCTCACTTATGTGAATTCACAGAGCTTCTAGAAATGGGTACCAAACCAAACACTTTTAGTTATTCCGAACTGAGGACTGCGACCGGAGATTTCAGTCTGGAAAATAAGTTGGGAATAGGAGGATTTGGGGCTGTTTATAAGGTACTTTTCTTCTTATGTGATCTGAAATGAATGTGTCATATGAATGTAAATGTAAATATGAATGTGAATGACAGAGGAAAACAAAGCGCCAATTGAGAGCTGAGGGTATGTCCAGAAGAACAAATCCTAAATTTTAGGGACATCCAAGCAGGCCTCTATATAACTCTCTCTGTGGTGACTCAGGCTCATTTTATACTGCAATAATGTTCAACCGCGTGTACACCTACCCAGTACCCTCTATGTACACAAATAAATACATATTGGAGTATTCATTTATTTCTATTGAATTGTGGTATTTTTATAGGGCACACTTTCAGATGGAAGGATAGTAGCTGCGAAGCAACTCTCAGTGGCATCTCATCATGGAAATCGTCAGTTTGTAACAGAGATTGTTACCATATCAGCGGTGCAGCACCGGAACCTTGTGAAGTTGTACGGATGCTGCATTGATGGAGATAAGCGCCTTTTGGTTTATGAGCATCTTGAAAACGGGAGTCTTGATCATGCACTCTTCGGTACGAAACATGTCCCTATTTCTGTAAAACCATATTCCTGAGCTATGACCAAAATGATGAATGTGATGGCCATTGGTAAGAGATAGGATTTGGGTAAGCACATGTGCCGATGTAGCATGTATGTGTAACATCCAGGCCATTCATCTGATGGACCCCACATGAATCTGCAACTGCCCAAATCCAGGCATTCTGGTCATCAGGTAGCCCAACATGTCTATGAGACAAATGGACAATTAAAAAAATTACCAACATCCACATTTGTTATACACTTTTCCCCACTTGATGAATGAACCGGCCTTTTTTTTTTGGGCCATGGCAAATGCAAGGTGGGTCCCACTTGATGAGCAGACTGTATTCTCGCACATACATTCCACATTAGCAATTTCGCACATGTGGGGGGAATTGCTAGTTAGGGCTGGCAATGGGCCGGGTTTGGGTCAGGTCAAGCTAGGCCCGGGCCAGACTCGACAATAAATGTCCAAGGCTTGAGCCTAGCCCCAACCCAATATAGACTTAACACAGCAAGCGCAAGCCCAAGCCTGAAAAGTTTGGTTGGGTCTTGACCTGACCTGAACTGACCCGACATGGCCTAAAATTTGATGAAATCCCCATTTCCCACTTCTATGTTCCTAATCTTATTAATCAAGTGGACCAACACACACACAAATAAATAGACAGTAGGAATGATTTCAATTTTCTAAATTCAAGATGCATGGTTGCCTAATCAAGGATTAAAATGGCAAATTTGAAAATATAAGAAATGTACATGCATGTCATTTTCTTGCAGGAGACAGTAAGTTGCATCTAAATTGGCCCACCCGCTACAGAATATGCATGGGTACGGCACGAGGCCTCACTTATCTCCACGAGGAGTCAAGTCTCCGAATCGTACATAGAGATATCAAGGCCAGTAATATTTTGCTTGATGCTGATCTCAATCCTAAGATTTCAGATTTTGGTTTGGCCAAACTATATGATGATAAGAAGACACACATCAGCACACAGGTTGCAGGGACAATGTAAGAAACACTCAATTGTTTACATTCACATCTCTTACTTAACGATCCGTTTGGATGCTCAATTCAACTAAATTCTAACAATTTATAAGAAATGATCAAAGTGGGATGGCCGTTTTAAATTATATGATGAGTAAACACCAAATTGCAATTCCATGAATTTCAAGTTGGAACTGGAACAACTTCAGCTCCAATTAAGTGGCTAGTACCTCATTATGAATGGAGTAAGGGGAGTCCCACTTTCATCATTTGCACTTTAGGGCACTATTTTTTTATTTTTATTTATTTTTATTTTTTTTGTATCTTTGTTAATATGAACAGACAATGTACAAACTAGACTTTCAGGTGGGCTCCACACAAAACACCGGGTCTCACCTAATGTAGGAATGTGCAAAAAGAATAGGAGAAGATCATTGTCTTCCTCTATAATAAGCCTTGAATAGTTAAGAGCTTATGTGTTTTTTTTTTTTTTTTTCTGAAAACCTTTTTCCATATAACAAAGGACTTTACAAGACTTTGGGCGGGCCCAACAACAAAAAGGGGAAGGGCCCGCCTATCGTGAGAGAACACTAAATACAAAAATAGACTCGACGGAAACTGAGGAATCAAACCTCCCTTAGATTTCCCAGCCCCACTCTATCATGAAATAGAAGTCCTCTAGTCATCTGCGGCAGGCCCGTGGTTGAGAAAAACAGACTATTGGCTTGACCATTACTACCTCTACGTGCTAAGTCATCGGCCACTCCATTTGCCTCCCTAGGACACTGCTCTATAGACACCTCAAGCTGACTGATGAGGTTTTTGATCCTTGCCCACCAGTAAAGAGCTTATGCTTACTGTCTCTTACACGACTCGAAAAGGACTTCAAGTTATCACAGGACTCTTTAAAATGGAAATCCGACTTTGATCATTTCTTATAAGCTGATTATTGCAATTTAATTCAATTGAGCATCCAGAACACATCCTAATTTGGTCATTATGAGTTGTTTTTTGTGTGGATTCTTGAAGTGGGTATCTTGCACCGGAGTATGCCTTGTGTGGGCATCTGACAGAAAAGGCTGACGTGTTTGGATTTGGAGTCGTTGCACTTGAGATTCTTAGTGGAAGGCCAAATACAGATACAAGCTTGGATCAATATAAATATCTCCTCGATTGGGTACGACATTTTAATCACCCTATAGGAATAAGAGTCTGTAGGCTAGTAATTCGATTCTTTCATTAGGATACCCTCGATTCTTTCATTAGGATACACAAGTTATGGGCGCACACACAGTTTGTCGAGATTCATTATCTTGCTCAGTGTTTCATGTTCCTGCTATTAGCTTTCATTGGTTATGATTCAAATGATGATCACTGAGGTTGTGTTTGGAGCACTATTGATTGGAATCACGATTATGTATCAAATAAAGTGGAAATAACGAAATAGTAATTTCCTTCCCACCATATTGAAGTTTTGGGAACGAAATCACAATTGTGTTACTTTCAAATTGGACTACAAAGATTTGTAATTGCAATTTGAGGGGCTACTTCCTGGATGTAGACTCTGGGAAGTGTCAATTAACTTTCGTCGTTTTGCCATTTTGGTTAAACTGATGCCTGCATTTCAATTCGCGTGTGCATCCAAACACAACCTAAGAAGAATGCAACATGTAAATGGGCCAAACACAAGTATCCTATGTGTGCCAACATGGGATTATGTGTGCAAGAGCTGGGTCATCAATCAAGTAGTTTCCATGGAAACTGTTTCCTAGCCAAAAAATAAGGCCAGCCCACTTTTCAGATGGACCACAAAAGATAGCTAATGGTTTAAATTAAATGCACAAGTGACCTACCTAATCAAGTAGGTTACATCCATTGCAGGACGTGCCTAATGAACAGTCCATATCTCGCACACATGTGAGATATAAGCACATGTGGGGTGTTTGTATTTCGCATATGCAGATGCACATCTATAAAGTAGCATTGCTTCAATCACCAAATAATGAATTTTCTTCACGATTCATTATACTAAGTGATCACTAGCTATCTTTCAATGATGGATTTGTGGACATAAGTCGATGTATTATTACTTTTTCACTCAATGTATTAATAATACCTCATCATTCCATAATTTCTTAGGCTTGGACTCTACACGAAGCCAACCGTCCATTGGAACTGATCGATCCAACACTGTCCGAATTTGACAACGGAGAAGCGCTAAGAATGATCGGAGTAGCTCTTTTGTGCACTCAAACATCTCCAGTGCTACGCCCGCCCATGTCGCGTGTGGTGGCCATGCTATCAGGCGACGTCGAAGTAAGCAGTGTCACATCGCGGCCCAGCTACTTAACTTTGTGGCAATTCAATGACTTAACCAACTCCCTGAGCGACTATATGTCAAGAGGATCTGTGGGAATAACAATGGAAGGCCAATGTGACATGTTGAACAATTCGAGCTGGCCTACTCCTGCGGAACGCTTGCCTCTGCCCACTCAGCCATTTTTGCAAGAGATCATTGGAGAAAGACAGGGCTGATTGACTTTTCTAAGCTGTGCATGCATTTCGTCAAGTTATCCTCTCACTGCTATGAATCTTTGTTCATATCTTTTATTTGGATGTTGAATGAATCTTATCAGGCGGTGTGTATGTGTCATAGTTCTAAACGCTGAAACTTGACTCGACCCGATGTCCTACTGGGTTGGGATGACTCTAAGACTCAGTAGAATCTTAAATTAAGATAGTATTAAATGTTTTTCATTATTAAATAATACAAGTATCCAAAGAAAATTGCAAGTGCATTAGTATTCCATCAATTAAGAACCTTGCTTCTGTTGAAGGAGTTGACTATGTCAACTCGACCAAGTCCACTATTGGACTCGACAAGTTTTTAAAAACTGAAACAAGTGAGACTCAATAAAAAGTTTCTGGCTGACTTGGGTTGATTTCTCAATAAGTCCAGTTAACTCAGTTGAGTTTGGAGTCAACTCCACGAGCTTTAAATTATGATATTGTTGGAATATTTTGTTGAATTAAATAGATCTATTTAAAATTGAAAACTAAAAAGAAAATAAAATTTTAGATAGAAGATTTATAGAGTTGAGTCGAAGCGTGACATGAGTCACTCAGCTTGAAATCAAATTTGCTCCCCTTGAACAGCATGCCAAGTGCAATAAGTTTTTGATGTAGAGAGGGTCACAAACACTTTCACGGCGAGAAGGCCCAATCGAAGATGGAAGTGATTAGGAAGTGATTAGGATTGTCAGAACCCTAAAGTGGGTGTATCTCGCAAACTGGAATGAATTATTCTTCGTACCATATATTATTTTGGCGTAAGAGAAGCTACTTTAGCTAGCCAACCCACTATGCCGGGTTACCCATGCCGAATTTGCGATATTCCATCTGATCGGCGGTCGAAAGTCCATTTTAATTTCATATTTACTATTTATAGTAAATTATAGTTCAATAATAACTTTTGATCCTTTGAGGTTTAGGAGTTGTGACCAACATAAAAAGGGCTTAGAAAAATTAGGAGAATAATGTGGTTAGGTCAAATTGGACACTTACTATTTTTGGCCGAAAATCATGAAGTCAAGTAGAAATCATGACCATCTATAAATAGTAAGTTTACTATTTATAGTAATACACATTTTTTAAGGAGTTTGAGTTAGAGTTTGATTCTAAAACTTATTCTTAGGTTAGTTATCACTATTTAAAGGATTATAAATTCGTTTTATTATCAATCACTTTATTTTCGAATTTATTAGAATTTATTTCATTTTTCCTATTTTTTCCTCGTGGATTTGAGGAATCTCTAGGAGGATTCTAAAGAAGCTTCGTGGATTTGGATTAATTATTCTCGAGGAAGATGGTGATCGACCTCATCACGTCCATCTCTACATCCATTTTCAGAGCAATTGACATCCAAGATATAACAACTATAACCCGATCTCAACGGTGTACTCACTATACGCGGGCTCGAACCACTTACAGTTTAATCCATAAGTATTGAATTAACTCGGCAATGAACTTAGCAACCAAAACTTGTAAACTAGAAAAGGAATAAAGAATTATCAAAAGAGCAAAAAAAAAAAAAAAATCATGATTTTTTAAAACGGAATGGAAGTCTTTATATAAACTCCGAAGTGGTGCATTAAGCAACATTTCAAAAGAGTTTGGTATGTTGGATTTAAACCCAATAGGTGGGACCAATCGACTAACCACATATTTCTGTTACAAAATGAAAAGGCGCAAATATGAATACATTTTCGTACAAATAAAGTCCTTTGAGTACCCAATGCACAAACACCCGTGCGAGTACACCCGTTGGATGGAGTTGGTTTCTTCACTTGATACCTAAAATTGGGTCACTTATCCGATGGTTGGAGTGGATTTTACAAATTCATGATAGTGGGCCCACCCTACTGGATGACTCATAAATTTAATTCTCAATTCTGTCCTTAGGCGCAAACTACCCTTTACTTAGCTGTGAATACACTAAGGAGCCCACCGTGACGCACGCAGTTTATCTTTGTTCTATGCATTTTTCAGCTTATTTTCATGCACGAGACCAACATTTAGGTATATCCAAATCTCAAGTGGACCGCACCATACCAAATTAGTAGGAATCGAAATCCTACCATTGAAAACATCACAGGCGCCACAGAAGTTATGGATCAAGCTGCTATTTCTGTTTCCATTTCATGCCTGGCATGTTCGATGACATATAAACATCACTGTAGGCCTTAGAAATGTTTCAACGGTAGATGCCACATTTCCCACTGTTTTCTGTGGTGTGGTCCAGTTGAGATTTGGATATGCCTCGATTTTGGTCTCATGCCTAGAAATGACCTGTCATCATGGTGTGCTCCACACAGAATCCACTCCATGCAAGTGTTGTCACAATGCTCCTCAGGACCGGCTACGTACACAATCCACGTGGCAGTCAAACCAAGACCGGCAGGGCTGAGGGTGGGGTCCGTGATGATGTGTATGTGAAATCTACTCCAGCCATAAGCTGTATAGTGATAATTTAGCTGTAGGCGCTAAAAAATCAGCCAAATCCATATTTCAGGTGGTCCACCTGAGTGGAAACAGTGATGGGGACGTTCACTCTACAAATTGTTTCACTTAGCATGGCCCATGTAAATCACATATGGGCCTAATTTTTTGTACCCATATATGCGTAACATTTTATGAGGCAACTAATGGTTGGAGTAGATTTCACGCAAACATCACAGTTAACTCCGTAGAGATAAAGAGTAGAATCCTCTCTCCCAGTATTTATCCTTGTATGGCACACCTAAATCACATGTCTGCTTTATGTTTTAGCCTAATGGCTAAATTTCCATCATGTACTTAATGATCACTGTGGATTTCACATGCACAGTATGGTGAAATCCACCATGAGCCCCATCCCACCCCCTCTCTGTGACTATATATATGAGAATTTAAAAATTCAAAAAAAATAAAAACAAAAAAAAAAAACAAAAAAAAAAAAACAAACAAACTACCTAATTAATATGAAATGTATATCTCATACCTTTTTTCATAAAGTTTTTCAAGAAGCTATATCATGATTTAATATAATTATCATTCCATCGGTCGGTGGCTTGACTGAGCCCACCATAATGTTTATGTAAAATCCACCCTAGCCACCAGGTGCATCACCCCATGTTAAGCAGAGCGCCAAAAATCAGCTCTGTCTATAATTTAGGTGGCCCACATGATTGAAAATAGCATATAGGGCATGCAATACTCACCTTCCAAACTGTTTCCATTAGTATGGCCCATGTGAATCATGGAGGGTATGAATTTTTGAGTTATGGGCCTAAATTTTTGTGGTATATTTTCGAGTTATGGACCTAAATTTTTGTGGTATCTAATGATTGGTGTAGGTTTCATAGGAGTACATAGATATTAATATATAGAAGTTTTAAAAGAGAGAGAAATAAATGTATACAATACAACTATTATTAGAGATAAGAAAGAGAGAGTTGTAGAGAAATAGTAAGACGTAGATAGTGCTAGAGAAATTCTTCAACACCATACATACAAAATTGAGATACGGATGCTCGACCCTTTAAATTATTGTAGGTTGTTGCCTTAGAAATGACCTACGATGGAAGGAAAACTGTTATATTTTGTTTTAAAATATTATTAAATTTGAATTTTCAAATTTTCGGTGATTTCCCTCCACATTTGAAAAGTTGTGGTACTTATGTATTGTAGGTTTTGTCTCACATCGGATTTGACAAAGTAAACTATCTTGTATATAAGATAACATTTTTGCCTAGGGCTTGTGCCCCTTCGTAGCATGTGAATTTGGTCTTTAAAGCTCTAATCTATGCCATTGACCCATTTGGATAACGCGACGGGCAAAGTGGCGCGCGGGTGCGAGTGCGGGTGAAAATACGAAAATACTCTATCTTATAAAACTCTCTCTGATATGGATTTTTTAAGCATTTTATTACTGAGTTCATCGCTGAGTCAACTCAGTACTTTCTTAAACCGCAAGTGGTTCGACGTGTATGAGTGCACCACCGGGTTAATCATAGTCGTTGTATCCTGGAGGTCGATTGCTCTGAAACTAACTTGGGACAATTTATTTCAAGTCGAGTGACTTAGTCACGCCTCGACTCAATACAATAAGTTCTTCTTTCTCAAAACTTTTATTTTCTTTTTTGGTTCTCAATTTTAAAGTCTATTTAATTCAACCAAATATTCCAACAATCTTGAAATCGAATTTTTGAATTATATATACTATGGCTACAGTAACTGTAAATGCTTCTGCTGAGTTAGCCAAAATCGAACCGTTCGCTGGACAATACTTTAAACGGTAGAAACAGAAACTAATGTTCGCTTTGACCACCCTGAAAGTTTCATACATATTATCTGAATCATTTACTATAGATCCAGCAAATCAAACTGAAGTAATAGATGAAAATAATTGTAAAAATTATATTCTAAACTCTTTATCCAACGATCTATATATATGATGTGTATGCTTCTTACGTGTCTGCTAAAGACATATGGACTGCTTTAGAAAAGAAATATATTTTGGAAGATGCAGGCGCTAAGAAACATGCAATTAATAATTTCCTTCATTATGAAATGATGTAGACGATAAACTTTATCACAAATCGTTTCACGATTTTTAAAGTTTAGTTCACGAACTATCGACGAAGAATTAAGTTGGATGAAGTATTTACCTCAGAGCGCTAATAAAAAACTACCGCCTCCTGGAAAGAATATAAGAATAGAATGAAACATAAAAAGAACGGTGTTTCTTTGGAAACCACTATCGTACATATACGAATAGAGGAGGCCAATAGAATCGTGACCAAAAAAGAAAATGGAAATGAGATAGATTCAAAGGCGAATCTTGTAGAATCAAGTCGGGCAAATAATAAGAAAAAGGGCAACTGTCATAACTGTGGCAAACCTGGACATTACGCAAATGAATGTAGGCTCAAAAAGAAGAATGCAAATAATCAATTCAAGAAAAAAGGAAACTGCTACAACTGTGGAAAGCCTGGACATCATGTTAAAACCTTCAAGCTTAAGAAAAACAAAGATAAGCCGCAGGCTAATCTTACAGAAACAGGCAATGAGTCTGACATGGTAGTAGCTATGATGTCAGAAGTCTTCCTGATAAACAACTTGGAGTGGGTACTAAACACTGGTACAACTAGGCATGTGTGCAAGGATTGTAGCATGTTTATCTCCTACGAAGTATCAGGAGATGTTGAACAGGTGTTCATGGGTAATGTTAGAACGTCTCCAGTTGTAGGGAAAGGGAAAGTACTTCTGAAACTCACTTCTGGAAAGACTCTGGTGTTGAATGATGTCCTCCATGTGCCCAACATTAGAAGAAACTTGGTCTCTGGTTCGCTACTCAATAAGGCCAAATAAGCTTGTAATGACCAAGAATGGAACTTTTGTTGGTAAAGGATACTGTAGTGATGGTTTATTCATTGTAAATGTATCCAATGATAATAATAAGAAGGCATCTAGTTCTGTTTATATCGTTGAACCTTTTTATCTATGGCATGTAGATTAGGTCATATGAATAAAGTATCTTTAAAGAAAATGAAAAGATTAGGTTTATTACCTAATATATCTAATGAAGATTTCGAAAAATGTGAAACATGTATAGAATCAAAATTCATTAGAAAACCCTTTAAACTAATAGAAAGATCATCTGTTCTATTAGAGTTAATACACAGTGACTTAGGTGATTTTAGAAATCACATGTCTAAAGGTGGAAAAAGATATTACATAACTTTTGTATATGACTACTCTAGGTTCACTAGAGTCTATCTGTTAAGGAACAAAGATGAAGCTTTAGATGCTTTTTCTACATACAAAATTGAAGTTGAAAATTAGTTAAATATAAAAATTAAAAGACTTAGAACAGATAGAGGAGGTGAATATGAATCTTCTCATTTTAGAGAATTATGTGAAAATAATGGAATAGTTCACGAACTATAGCTCCTTATACACCAGAACAGAATGGAATAGCAGAACGTAAGAATAGAACCCAAAAAGAGATGATGAATGCCATGTTAAACAGTTCGGGCTTACCCTCAAATATGTGGGGAGAAGCAATTCTATCTGCTTGTTATATCCTAAATAGGATTCCTTCTAAATCTTCTGAACAAACACCTTATGAACTTTGGAAGAATCATGTTCCTAGTTACAAATATATTAAAGTGTGGGGGTGTCTTGCTAAAGTAGGATTGCCTGAAACTAAGAAAAGAAAATTAGGTCCTAAAACGACTGATTGTGTATTTATAGGTTACGCACAAAACAGTGCAGCCTACAGGTTTCTAGTTTTAAAAACTAGGAACAATATTTTAGATCTTAATACAATTATAGAAGCTAGGGATGCAGAGTTCTTTGAGAACGTATTCCCTATGAAATCTAAATCTATAGGAATAGAGGAAGTCAATGAATCAAATATTGCGTCTACTAGTAAAAATGTTTATGATAAAGTAATAGAAGAGATACAACCAAAAAAAAGTACTAGGGTTAGAAGAGAAACTAACTTAGGAGATGGTTTTTTCACATTCTTAGTAGAAGATAATCCTACAACCTATACAGAAGCTATTAATTCTCCAGATGCAACCTTTTGGAAGGAAGCAATAAATGATGAGTTGGAATCTATATTATCTAATAATACTTGGGAACTTGTAAACCTACCACCTGGAAACAAACCAATAGGCTATTAATTGGTGTTTAGAAAGAAACTAAAACCAGATGGAACTATTGATAAGTTTAAGGCTAGGTTGGTAGCAAAAGGATTTAAACAAAAGGAAGGAATAGATTACTTTGATACATATTCCCCTATAACTAAAATTACATCAATCAGGGTTTTAATAGCGATAGCCTTCATATATAAACTGGTGGTACACCAGATGGACGTTAAGACGGCTTTCCTAAACGGAGCCTTAGAAGAATAAATATATATGGAGCAACCTGAGGATTATAAGATATCAGGTAAAGAAAACAAAGTATGTAGACTAATTAAATCAATATACGGTTTAAAACAAGCTCTTAAACAATGGCATGAAAAGTTTGATGGTGTTTTAAAATCAAATGGTTATTATATAAATGATGTAGATAGATGTGTATATAGTAAAAGTTCTAGAAATGATTATGTTATTATATGCCTTTATGTTGATGACATGCTTATTTTTGAAACTAATATTAATTTAGTTAATTCAACTAAGAAATTCTTGTCATCTAAGTTTGACATGAAAGACTTAGGAGAGGCTAGTGTAATCTTGGGTATTGAAGTAACCAGGAAAAATGGTGTTATTATATTATCACAATCTCATTACATTAAGAAGATATTGAAAAAGTTTAACCATTTTGACTGTTTACCTGTCAGTACTCCTTATGAATATTATAGTGTGACTCTTATGAAGAATACAGAAAATAGTGTGTCTCAATTGGAGTATTCTAGAATAATTGGTAGCCTCATGTATCTAACAAACTACACTAGACCAGACATAACTTTTGCAGTAGGAAGGCTAAGTAGATATACACATAACCCTGGAAAAGAACATTGGAATGCCTTGTCTAGGATTTTGAGATACCTAAAAGGCAGTATAACTTATGGTTTACATTATAATGGTTTTCCTGCTATATTGGAATGATACAGTGATGCTAATTGGATTAGTGATTCAGATGAGACAAAATATACAAGTGGATATGTCTTCACTTTGGGTGGAAGAGCGGTCTCTTAGAAGTCTACCAAGCAGACATGTATCGCTCGGTCTACTATGGAATCTGAGTTTATTGCCTTAGAAAAGGCTGGATCAGAAGCCAAGTGGCTTAGAAATCTCTTAGCTGATATACCATTGTGGCCAAAGCCTGTATCGGCCGTGTTTATTCATTGTGACTGTCAAGCAGCTATAGCAAAAGCAAATAGTAAAATATATAATGGAAAGAGCAGGTATATTAGACTCAGACATAACATGATGAAACACATGTTGCGTGATGGAGTCATATCTATTGACTTTGTGAGGTCAGAAAAGAATCTAGCAGATCCTCTGACAAAAGGACTATCTAAAAGGTTAGTCAATGATACATCGAAGGGAATGGGGCTGAGCCTAATATATGAGCTGCCAGTGTCGGTAACCCAACCTATACAAGTGGAGATCCCATGAGATAGGTTCAATGGGTAAACAACAAGACATGAGGTAGACGATTGCACTGAGTTGTATGAGCCTCTTCTATGGTGTACGGTCATAAAAGATGAGTTGTTAGAACTCTTAATAAATCCATAGCCATATATTTGGTAGTGTATACGATTCTTATACACTTGATGGAATTCACCTATATGGGTGTGGAGGTGGAGGCCGCTTCCTATGAGAATCTAGGCGAATTCTCTAGAGCACTCATGAAATCCAAGTAATGGTGTATGGCCGAAATGCACCAAACCGCAGAATCACTTGCAGAGGAAGAGTTATGTGAGTGACATGTACTTGCAATCTACATTAAAAGGATTCAGGTTTAAGACTATAGTGTCACTTGATTCCTGTAGACCTGTCTTGCTTACTCTAATGTCGGTTCAAGTCTATGGTGACACCGGCACTATTACACAACTATTACGCTTTAATCCGAAAGAGTTTTATTTTAAAACATGTGGGAGATTGTTATATTTTGTTTTAAAATATTATTAAATTTAAATTTTTGAATTTTCGATGATTTCCCTCCACATTTGAAAAGTTGTGGTACTTTTGTGTTATGGATTTTATCCCACATCGGATTTGACAAAGTAAACTATCTTGTATATAAGATAGTATTTTTGCCTAGGGCTTGTGCCCCTTTCAGGGGGCATGTGAATTTGGTCCTGTGGGGGGGCTATGCCAATAGCTCTAATTTATGTCATTGACCACACGCGCGCCGAGCCGAGCCGTGCCGTGCCGAGCCGAGCCGAGTCCGAGTCCGAGTCCGTGTCCGTGTGCGTGTGCGTGTGCGTGTGCGTATGCGCGTGCGCGACGCGACGCAACGTGATGGACGGGACCAGACTGGTTGGGCAAATTTGGTAGCGGTGCGCGGTGCGGTGCGGTGTGAGTGTACTCGCTTGGTGTGTGTATGGGTACTCGCGAGACTTTATTTGCGAGAGTGTACTTGCACTTGCGCCTTTTCGTTTTAAACCAGAGAGATGCATCCCTTCCGGTTGGTCGCACCTGTTGGGTTTAAACCCAACGGACCTAACCTTTTGTAAAGGGTGTTTATACACCACTTCGGAGTCTATATAAAGACGACCGATTCCAGTTTTAAAAATACGAAAATACTCTATCTTATAAAACTCTCTCTGATACGGATTTTTTAAGCATTTTATTACTGAGTTCATCGCTGAGTCAACTCAGTACTTTCAAATTAAACTGCAAGTGGTTCGAGCCCGTGTACAGTGAGTGCACCGCTGGGACCGGGTCATAGTCGTTGTATCCTGGAGGTCGATTGCTCTGGAAACCTGTTGCACTTGGGACGCTGTCCAAGGGGAGCAAATTTGATTTCAAGCCGAGTGACTCAGTCACGCCTCGACTCAATACAATAAGTTCTTCTTTCTCAAAACTTTTATTTTCTTTTTTGGTTCTCGATTTTAAAGTCTATTTAATTTAACCAAATATTCCAACAAAAAGAACCTTCAAAGCTGGACCAAACGTTAGCTCAGCTTATTTTACAGAACTCAAGTCTTCGTAGCAATTTTAAAAGTCCCATTTGGATAACACCAAATAAATAGCTTTTTGAAATTTATGTAAGTTAATAAATTACTTTTTCTAAATAAGTTAGTTTAGTTAATCAACTTAAATAAATAATTTATTAAATAAAGTAGCTTTTTTTAAGTTATTTTTTTTATTGCTTTTTAACTTATGGAAATTAACTTAAACAATGGTGGTTGTAAAGAGTGTGCTCTAATTGTGATGAATGGATGTGCCATGTTGGGAAATCCACCGTAATGTTTTTTAGAAATCCACCCTGTCACTATTTTATACATCTCATTTTAGAAGGTGGGCGCAAATATGACATAAATCCAATACTAAAGTGGGCCACGCGACTTAAAACAGTAGTGTTGAATGCCCACCATTGAAACCGCACCCATTGTTATGTGGCCCACCATGATGTTTTTAAGAATCCAACCCATCCACCTGTTTTTCCAGCTGATTTTAATTGGTAGGCCCAAATATAATGAAGATCCAAAACTCAAGCAAACCAGGCACCTTGAAACAATGTTATTAAAATGGATGGATGGGGTGGATTCCTAAGAAACATCATAGTGTACCTAGATGCGTGGAGTTGGGTTCACCCACCAATCGGCCTCCAGCAAAAGCAGTCGAGTAGATCAGGTTAGTTTGAGGTAACAAACACTGTTCAGTCAGGCCATGATTGTGGACCCACCTTGATGCATGTGTTATTTATTCATTGTAATACCCCGGATTTTTGCCAACCTAAAGTTAGACATCCTTAGGCAATGAGTCGATCATAATACCTTATTAACTTCTCAGAACTCAATCTCAAAGTCTCAAATCTCCTTTTCGACCCATTTCCTTAAGAATCTCACCTTTCACCACCTTGTCCTTCAAATTTTTCTAAGTACTTTCACATTAAACACTAATCCTAAAGTTTAAATGATGAAGAACAAGACTTAAAGTAAAACTTATTGTAAATGATAAATACATGAATAAAATAGGCTTTTGACCATTAACATTTTGGAATCTCACGAAATAAATAGGTGATTTGGATAGAGCAGTTTCTCTTACCCAAAATCATATATTGCACGTCGTGTAACTCATTCCAGATTTAAAAATACACTCATTTCAAAATATCGGATGGCGAAACCACATCAAACGGACTCAGGGGGGCCAAACGACACAAATTAGGGAGACCCACATTTTCGGCACCCCAGGGGGAGGGGGATGTCATCGCCCCAGGCTCCAGCGATTGGCGATAGCATCGCCGGATCGGTGAGGCCTCGCCGGCCAGCGGGCCACGGCGGCCCATTTTCTGCCCCATTTTCTACAATGTTGGTCTGACTTCGAAAAGTCATATCTCTCTCGTTATAACTCCGATTTAAGTGATTCAAAAGCCAGATTGAATCTTGATAAGTTTATTTTCATATAAAAATAAGTAAAAAATATAATAAAAATTTTAATATAGTTAAATATAGGTCATTGTGACAACTATCCGAGAATCATCAGTTTGGATAGCTGCTGCTTCTAAAATTTTTAGAATTTTTATACAACACGAAATCTAATAAAATTTGGTAGAGGTGAAGTAAAATTGATGATGAACTACTAAAAAAATAATTAAAATAATATACAAATTAAAAGTGCCAGAAAGGGACGTAGAACTGCCCTAAGACCTTATTCTGTCGTAATTAAGGCGTATTAATCTGCAAAATTACCTTAAATCACTTTCAATACGAACTACAAGAACCAAAACTTATAGAATCATTAACGCTACATTACCTTGAAACCTAGGATCAATCTCTAAGCCCAGTTGCTCTCGGGAGCGCATTGAAACTCCGTGTCAGACTTGGGTCACGCGTCAAAAATCCAATTACCGCGAAACTATACATTTATGACCACCTCATTGGGCTTGATAACCATCTTCGAAATCAAATCTAGATAGTGCCCAGAAATGCACAACTTGAGCCCGGAGCGAAGTGTGTGAGAAACGTAAATACCTTTAGAAATTGAACTCAGATTTAAGTAAACTGGGTCATTCACTTGCGGGCTAATTTTAAGGTTCCAGACCGTTAGAATCTGACCCAAATACACCCTCAAATCAGGAAAAATTTTCAACACATGTCAGTGTACTTGTGGCCCTGATCGAACACCAGTAATCGTTGAACTGAAACTGGTCCGCCACAGTCGATCTGTAAATCCAATCGGACCGAAAACTTAACTCGACCTGGATCCAATGCCAGGGAGCTTAAGTCTGACCGCATGTAGAAAAGGGGCCTCCAGAAGTACTCCGTTGGACCGAAACTATCGTCATTTGGCTATAACCTAAGTATACCTTGGCCCTGGGGTCATTCATGTCTGTTATGGGCCTATATAAGGACCTTAAACTCTCTCTCTCTCCCTTCACATATGATTTTGCAACCCTAGAAGAGAGAAGAGAGCAAAGAGAGAAGGAAAGAGAGAAAGTGTGAGAAGAAGTGGGAGATTGTTCCTAGGATCTTTCCCTGCCGTTCCACGTGCTTTACCACCTCGTTTGTATCGCTATTCCGGCGATTCCGACTCCGTTAGTAGGTAAGAAATCATAATCCTAATCTATTTTAGGGATGCAAGTAGAGCAAATGCTAAAGTAACTAACCTATTTCATGCTATAAGTTGTCGTTGTACTGTAGGCGAGGACTTAGTCTTTAAACTGAGTTCGTTGCGAGTCTACCGATGAAAGGTGTGGATTATAAACGTTTAGGTTATGGTTTTAAGGCTATCAATGTCGGTTAATGATTTATAACTGACTTAGTTGCTGTTTCACATGCTAGATACGTTGTTTCCTTTGCTTTACAGATATATATGAACTATGTTGAATATATGCATTCCATGTATTTGTTGAAATGTTTATATGAGTATGGAATTATGATTTATGCTTGTCATGATTCATGTTTGAGGATATATGATGGTTGTACGTGGGGCAACTCCTATGTGGAAGGATTTGCTTCGATATGCGTTTTAACTAATTTATTACATGTATGTAATATGTGTAGTCTAAGTGTTTGATAAAATGCCTGAATGTGAAAATGCTTATTTAAATACATGTGATGAGGGTGTTGAGATAGGATTCTCAATTCCCTTACTATGGTTATAGTATCATCTATATAACCTATCTTACTGTTATGGGATGTATGAATGAAATGTTTGTATATGATAATATGTGTAGTATGTGCTTGTCAAATTGCTCAAGTAAGATTTATATCAGATTTCAGTTGTCACATGCTAATTTGGATTACTATATGTGAATGATGTTGTTTGGAATGTGTTTGGGGTTACGTTGTAGTCCAGGCAATTGGTAATGATTTACGACCGATGGCTGAATTGTTTTAGCCACGACAGATGTGTTCGACGAATCCAAGTCGTACGTCGCTTGACGACAGTGGTTAGGCACGTGGAAGGCTTATGCACTCCATGTCGATTAAGTCTACGTGCGCCCGTACTAGTCAAGCTTGTCAAGTAACTCAATTGGCCTAATGTATGTTCATCATGTATGGACGCTACTGCTTGAATCTAAGATACCAAACTCACCAGTGAAGCCCGTTTAACTTTGGTACCTCAATCCACTAAGACTCATGAGCCAGGCATGGTGGTATAGGACACCATGGTCAAGCTGTTGGCCTACACTGGGGCGACGAGCCTCCCCATAGTGTCCAGTGAGCAACCCAGACTCGTGAGCCGAATACGGTGGTATGGGACACTGTATTCGAGCTGTTGGCCTACACTGATCAGGTGACGAGCCCTTTGTAGTGACCTCGAGCATACCCTGAGACTGCGTTGAGGCGACGAGCCTTTCTGTAGCGACTAGAGTATAAACTAGGCCTACACTGATCAGGTGATGAGCCCTTTGGAGTGACCTAGAACCACAACATCGTATAATATTTACTAGGACTGACGACCTAGAATGGATCATTGATTGGAAAATGATATAAGGGAGGTACCTTAGTTTCTCAATCCTGCTGTATGAAAAGGTTTAATAAGAACTCGGTAATCACGTTCATGCATCGCATTGCATGTGCCTTTGGCGTTGGAGTTGAGCACTGTTAAAGGAGTGCATGCCGCGACCGTGAGATGAAGTTTGCAGAGGGAGTGCAAGCGAGGGCATACATCATTAATATATATCATCCTTGCATTAATAAGAGTACTTAGGAATGCTTGATTGTATTGCCTTATCATTACTGCGTGACTAAATTGATAACATGTTAACCTTTGCTTTATAGCTCCACTGAGTTGATCACGCACTCCCACGTTCTGGGACGGTATTTTAAAAACCAACTAGACTCTGTCTTAGATGCAGATTTTGGCGCGACGTATGAGGCTAAGCCAGACTTCTACGATGATGAGAAGGAGTTCTCATACATGCAGTTATCAAGCGGGTTTATGTAAACCTTGTTCTGATTCGACGGGATTACAGGGATATAGGATTTAGTTGAACACGTACTTTACATTTTGGTATTTTATATAGTTTGACACAAAGCATATATATATTCAGCCCTATTACATATTCATACTCTGGGGATTTAAAATCACTTATATACTTTAAGTATTTATCGCAGTCTTCTGCTTGCTTAATTTAGTCATCCCTGAAGTATGATATGCTGTTTTAGTATAATCCCACTCATGTTCAAATGCACTCATAATAATCATCATAATCTATGTTGCACAAGTGATGCGTTAGAACTCGGGAGTTGGGCTTTGCTCGACCCCCAATTTTCAGGGTGTTACATTCATGCTCTCCATCCATTTTACCTGCTCATTTGAGGGCATAAGCCCAAAAATGAAACAAATCCAAATATAAGGTGGACCACACCATTAGAAACATGGTGAATGAATGCTCACCATTAAGTTCTTGGGGGCACAAAAGTTTTGGAACAAGCTGTATTTGTGTTTTCCTTCATCCTTGTCTATGTGACCTTATCAACAGGTTGGATGACAAATAAACATTACTGTGGGCGCTTGGATGTTTTTTTTAATGGTGAGCCTTCAATCACTACCGTTTCCGTGGTGTGGCCCACTTGAGATTTAAATCTGGTTCATAATTAGGCCAACACTCTAAAAAATGAGCCGGCAAAACCCGTAAAATTAAGATGGAGTTTAGAGCGACCACTGCACCATCCAAAGGAAATGTGTTAAGAGCCAACAATACAGATCACTTCATGCATGGATGGTCATGATTCAGCTATGTAATGATGATCACAACCCACTTCATGCCTAAGGTAGGAACACATTTGAGTAGTCCCCACATCTCACTAACTGGGGATGGGCCAGGATATCATCAGTATTATGATGCATTGGATTATTTTAGCTCTCTTTCTTACAACCGCTTACTATTTTCCAGTTTCGAAAGCACGACTCTTTTCAATTGCTGGACGAGCACTGGGCACATGGTAGTGGGCGCCACCATGGATGGCTTATATATAGAGTGAGAATTCCATTGGTCTAATACTCTGAACTATTTCAAAAGTGGCTTGCCAATTGGATTGTTTGAAAATATACACATTCATGTTCAATAAGCAAAGGTCCCATTTCAGATGGTTAGGATCGTGAAACTAGACGAACCAATTTAAATATTCAATCAAATAGATTATGTTTCTGCTATCCCCCATCTAAGGTGAGGCCCATCATATAAATGGCTTGGATCATTGAGAAATGAGCCAAAATCAAAAGCTAAAGTCATTGTACCCTTTAGCATATGCATCAGAATAATCCAACATTTGAACAGTCCTGGCCCAATGGACCTGGCTGGTTGACGGCCCTGATAGATTTCATCCATTAGCACCTGAAAGTCAATATTCCTTTATGTCACAAACTAGATTTCGGGTACTCTACGTGTACTTCATATCTGAGATCCACGTCATGACTCGTACACTAAATATACTTAAACTATTAAATATGCTTATATAAATTCACCTATCTAGTAGTTATACCATGTATTTAAGTTCCACTCATACTCAACTACATTTCATAAATAAGAAATCCACCATCTATTTCAATCATCAGTTATTAATATAGTTAAGGACCCTTCCATTTGGGGTCTTATGTAATGAAATAAATTTTATTCAATAACTTAAATGAATGATTAATAATAATAATAATAATAATAATAATAATAATAATAATAATAATAATAATAACACCAAATATAATTAAATTGATAATCATGCATGGTTGTTATATGGCAGGAACTTCTTCCTCTGTTAAATATGGTCATGTGTCCCTTAAGTCCGTTTCCGACTCGATCACATAATCTTATTCTTGAGCTACCAGCTCACCCTCAATCACATGTATACGATTTTACATCAACACAGGGCAAGCTAACTAAGCCTAGTGAGAAGTGCCAACATGGTTCTTCATATAAAATTAGAATAGAATATTAATAATCATGCATACACAATATGGTAGCACCTAAACTTGAAGGGGAGACCTGGGAATCAAAAGCCTCTCAAATGTCATACAAGCCCTACGCCTTAAAATGGCCTAGGCAGTGAAGTTCAAAGAGGACTGCAACCTGTGGGGCTCATTTATGAAAGCCAGGTACAGCCAAGATCTGATTTCAGAATGGCAGACTCAGCTGTCTGCAACAGTCTCCCCATTGTGGAAAGGGATCAAAGGATTATTCCCACTATTGGTGGCCAAGACTCAATGGCAAATTGGAGAAGGTAACAGCAACCTTTGGTGGGACAACTGGACAAGTCTAGGTCCTCTCGAAGGCAAGGCTGTGAGCCAGATTCCAATGGGGCTTCAAAGGCTGAAAGTTAAGGACTTTCCAAGTAGGACAGGTCCTCTTCCGCCCTCAGCTGTGTTTAACTTCCTTTCCCAAGAATCTATTGACTTTATATTTCAAGGGGGCTTCTACATATCGGAGGGCCCTGACTATCCTTTCTGGCCTCCAGATCCATCTAGTTCTTTCTCGGTTAAATCGACATGGGAGACGTGTAGGCATCTCAGGTCGCGAAATAGCTAGGGAGCTAAAGTTTGGATTGCGCACCTACTGCCTAAAATCTTTATCCTAGTGTGGAAGGTTCTTAAGGGAGCGGTGCTGGTTGATGCAGTTGTCCAAGTCCGTGGCATCCAGCTGGCCTCTCGGTGCTGCTGCTGTATAGGAGACCAATGGCAAGGGCCTACAGTGGAGTCCATAGACCACCTGTTCTTGCACATCGCCCAGGCGGCTCCCATATGGAACCATTTCGGTGAAGTTTTCAGCATTCAGTTAGTTGGGGCCCACTCGGTGGAGGATTGGTTGATTCATTGGTCGCGCACTCCTTCTTCAGGTGGTTCGACAACGCTTTTCAAAAATTCGATTCCCTGTATCATAATATGAGAGATTAGGAAAGGCAAAATTGAAGCAAAGTTTGATGAAAAATTTGTGCCTGTCGGGATCCTCATTTTATCAAATCAGAGGCTGAGTCCTATCCATTGCTAATAGATGGGTCCTTCCTCGGTCTCATGTGGGGTATAGTAGTCGGGCGCTTGCAGCCTTGGGGATTGCAGTTCATCCCCATCCAGGGAGGACATTCCAAGTGGTTAAGTGGATTAAGCCTCCCTCGGGCTGGGTGAAGTTGAACGTGGATGGGTCTTCTAGGGGCAACCCAGGCATGGCAGGGGGTGAGGGTTTATGTAGGGGTGACAAGGGAGAATTCATCTTCAGTTTCTTTGCAGGTTATGAGATGGCCTCCAACACGAGTGCGGAAATCTGGGCAGTCCATAATGGTCTGACCCATTGTCTCCATTTAGGTTTAAGCAACATAATTGTAGAAACGGATTCCCAGTTGGTAGTTAAGTTCCTCTCAAGGTCGACAAGTCCGGGCTGGAAGTGGAAGTATTGGTTGGATAGGATCAAGAAGATTAGCCTCAAAGGTCATGTTAAGTTTGAGCACATGCTTAGAGAAGGTAATGGGCCAGCGGATAAGATTGCTATAATGGGCAGTGGTAGTTAAAATTCGGCCCAAATTATTGGCTGGGCCGGTCCTCCCATCATTGTCAGGGGGCTCCTCTTCCTCGATAAAGTGGGTTTGGGGGTAGTCAGGGGCTAGATGATTGGTGGCCAGTGCGGCCCTGTCTAGGTCGATCGCTAGGTCCAATTTTGTTTGGTTTTGCTATTCTTTCTCCTTACGGTAGGTTCCGCCCAGGTTTTGTTTGGGGGAGCCTAAAATTGTTAATCTGCAGTGTACAGTTTTTTTAATATGAAATGAATAGAGACCATTGGCTTTTAAAAAAAATACATAATATAATTTTAAAAAAAAAATCAATTATTATGTAATGCATCAATGCATCAAGTGGATCCGTCCACTTGCTTGAGTTGGAAACTCGTCAACTACATCTGCTCATTGGCAGGCTTCTACCATTTGGTAGGCAAAGGCAAAGCCCGCATCTACTTGTTAAGTAGGCTTCCATTAGTATAGTAGGCTTCCGGTAATGATTCTACCAGGTATACCATCAATGGAGGTCTCTCAGGAATTCAGCACGTGTTATGCATGCAATTGATAAATGCACTATCATATTAAGTAATCGTGAATCATGTATTATATATATTATTCTGATTTTCATATTTGAATCAATAGAGTCTCATACTATCCAGTAATATCAGTATATCATTCAATTCATATCCAATTAGTAATTCAGCATATACGTTGCATCAATACAGTAACTCAGATAATTGATTATACTAACACATTAATCAAATTATTTCATGATTACTATATTAATATAAAAACCACATATTCATCCAAATCAAATAAGAGTACATGGTAACCGCATCAGGGTAAGTATATAACATATCAAACAATTAATCTATTTTAACTTTATGGAAGGGAAACACATCTAGATCACTTACCTTGATGCAATAGAGACAATTCTGTAAACCAATAATTTAATTTTGTATTAGAACTTTCTAAAATTATATAAATGAATTTATTTGTTTTAATTTTACTAGTTCACATAGCGGGGCCCACCTTTGATTGATCTAAATCCATTTAAGATGTCTCATTTAAATGAATTCATAAATTAGAAAATAATATTTCAAATATTAAGGTATTGTTAGAATTAACCCTCTGCAATTTCTGTAAATTCAGGTTGCTTTCAATAACAATCCCGAAAGTCAATTTTTCTGAAAATTCAGGCGACATTTTGAAATATTAAGCCAGAATCCCCTGACTTTGTGAAAAATTTTATTTTAACCCTAAAATTTTGATTTTTTATATAGTCTGTCATAATTTACACAAATTATGGGGGATTTACTCACTTTGATAATTTAATGTTCGAATTACTTTTGATAGATGGATCAAGGCCAATCATTGATTGTCACTTGATCAATTTTAAGGAACAACCAATAATCATCTTGAATCGACCATTCATACCTTAATTAATTACAATTCTTAATGCTTATATTGATTGGTTAATGCAGCCCACTAGATGATTAGATCGATAATCAAATCTGGATGTCATCATCATCTAATATCCAAATTTTGATAGTCGTTCCAGATTGAGTTAGATCTCAACCATATAATGTTTCTACGTAATGAATCAACATATGATTCATTGTCTACCATTTTCTTCATATCGATGTGGCCCATCCAATGATTCGATCAGTCTAGAATTTAGGATTTTAATTTATTTTATTCTTAAGAATCTAATGAATGGTAAGAATTTAATCACGCATTTCATATTATTTCATATAATTCTTTGTGCCAAGTTGTATCTTACACAGAGAATTACTCTTCCGGTATTAATTTAATTTTCTTAGATTAATGTAGAATCTTGGTAAATCTGTGATCGGTACGGTCTATTAATGTGTTGAATTGGTTTGATTCTTAAAATTATTACATAATTGAGTCTTATAAAACTCATGAATTGTACAGATCATATCGATCGTTGTCCATCATGAAAAAAATTTTCATCTTCTACACATCAGCCCTAAAGCCATGCGCATCAATGTATCTTTTCTACGTAGATGAATTAGACCTACACAATGGATGTTTGATATATTACGTTAACCTGAATATGACACTTTTTAGATATTACAAAATATGAAGAAAAGTTTGAATAAAGAGAAATAAGAGGAATAGTAAGATGAGATTGACGAATCTCTCTCTTACTCAAAATTAAAATTAAAAATTTTTAAATTTAAATATGTAATATATCATGAGCAAACACATATGCATGTGATCCAACCGTTCATCTGGCTAGGCCCACCAAACATCTGCCATCATCCAAAATTCTCACCCACCCAACAATCCTATCCACCCGATAAAATGACGTCCCAGTTCCAAGAAAAATAATTTTTGAAAATTGAAAAATTACAGTAGAAGTCACGTTGGATACTATGACAGATACTCATATTATACTAATATAAAATTACAATACTCTACCAATCCGATGTACGACACATGCATACAACCGTTCCTATATATGATTTTCCCCGACTATTAATACACCGAATTCTTTTTTTTTTTTTTTAAAGCTTGTTAGTACACCCCACTGTCAGCTCACACTTCACCGTTAGCCACCCCCAATAGGTATGGATACCAAGACCTCAATGTCCAAATAAGGTATCTTTTACTCAATGTACCACTTGAGCCATGGATCAGGGTGTTTGATACACCGAATTCTTGGGTGTATATGCTATTTAGAGTTCAGACCTATGGAAAAAGCAAATAGTGACCATGGATACACCCTCGAATACCAAGCATGTGGTGGCCCCCACTCACCATCGCCTAACCATGATCAGAGGTGATAAATAAATAAATAAAAGAAATAAATACACTGAAATTCCAGTATATATTCCTTGAACCAAATGCTCTTAGGTAGGTGAAAGTGAATCTCTCACTCTCAGCAACCATTTCATGGCCCCAAAATAATCTTCCTTTCTTAGAGAAAGAAGGCCAAAAATATAGCTAGAAATCTTAGATGGGTTTCGCTTGTTTGGCTAGCAAAATAAAAATAAAAATAAAAATGGAGCTTAAAAAATTGTACTTCTACTCAGTGTTCAAAGTATCGGTATCGCTCAAGTTTTGTTGTCCAGGGATACAGAAACAATATCGATATCACTAATAATATCGCTGATAACCAAAAATACGGGGAAACTTAAGAAAAATGGTGGAATTTTTAGTGAAACTTCAAGAGATGTTAAAATGTCCATGTTTGAATATTTATAATTAAAAAAATATATATACAAAAAGAATGCATACATAACAAGTTTCCATTTAATGGGGCCTTAAAAGCATGTGTTATTGTAAGAAATCAGTCCAACCATTCCATCTAACCTATTTAGCCAACATTCTATCCAAACATCCATCAATATTGTAAAATATCAGCAACACACGATATTTCACCACGAAATCATCAACAATTGTAAAGGAAACGAAAGATTATGGTCTCAATATCACACATGTTGTGATATCGATAATATCGAGATATTATCAATATTATTAATGACAAATTAAACACCACATACAACCATGTGCCCATGAAATTAAAAAAAAATTTCTAATAAACAAAAATTTAATGATATCAATACGTTGGCAATATTATTAAAATATCATAGATATACTTATAATACAAGTATTACCTAGAATTGGCTCCTAGACGGCTCTTTTGCGCAGCTCGTTGCAAATGCCTGGCGCCATCAATTGTCAAACCAGCCCTATTTAAACTTGCTTCAGAAGCTCAAGAACCTCAAAGTGCAGATAAAAGTCTGGAACAAGGAGGTGTTTGGAAATATTTTCCATAACCTCAAAGTTGCAGAACAAGACTTGATCCGAGCTGAATCCCAGGCCTAATCTTTCCTCCCTCATATCAGCAGAGAAGTTCTAACGAAAGCTAGGCAAAAGCTAGCCAACCTCGAGCTTGCAGAAGAAATCTTCTGGAAGCAAAAAGCACGTAACAATTGGCTTTCCGAGGGTGATCGTAATACAAAGTATTTTCATCTTGCTGCTTCTGAAAGAGTGACAAGGTCCTACATGCACGAAATCCAGATGCAATCAGGGGATATCACTTCTAATCAAGCTCAAATTAAAGAAGAAGGTGTTCGTTTTATGCAAGCTCTCCTTTCGTCGGCCCCCTCTTCTAGCCAAACTGGAGACGCTGATAGTTTTTTGGACTGCATCCCATCCCTAGTTTCAGCTGCGGACAATGAGCAGCTAATGGTGCCTCCTTCCTTTGATGAAGTCCATCGATCAGTGTTTACCATCCCCATTGATGGGGCCCCCGGGCCAGATGGAATTTCTGTTGCTTTCTATAGGGGTTGTTGGGACATAGTGGGTCCTGATATCTTTCAGGCTGTCAAGGAATTCTTTAAAGGGACTCGGATCCCTAGAGCCTTCACTACTACTCTTATCTGCCTCATCCTAAAATCCCAAGCGCCGAGAACCTTTGCTGACTTCAAATCGATCAGCCTTTGTAACGTCATCTACAAAATCTTCCCCAAAATCATTGTCACTAGGCTCAGTTACATTCTTCCCAAGCTGATCTCAGCGAAGCAAGGAGCCTTCATAAAAGGTCGATCCATTTCGGAAAATATCACCTTATGTCAAGAGATATTTAGGGACATTGGAAAGAAAGTTAGGGGAGACAACATAGCTTTGAAAATTGATATGGAAAAGGCCTACGACTGGATTGATTGGAGCTTCCTGAAGCAGGTCCTGATCAAGTTCGGTTTCAGCCCGGGCTGGGTAAAGTTGGTGGAGTCTTGCTGGAATTCAAACTAGTTTTCTGTTCTTATCAACGGAGAAAGCTGCAGTTTCTTCCAAGTTGCTCGCGGGCTGAGGCAAGGAGACCCCATCTCTTTGAGTCTTTTTATTCTGGCAGTCGATGTGCTTAGTAGAGGTTTCTCCAGGTTGGTGGAAAGTAGCCTTTGCCTCCCATTTAAGCTGAAACAGGGCTACAAGCAAGCTACTCACCTGCTCTATGCAGATGGCATTGTTCTTTTCCTTAACGACTGCTGTAGATCTCTCGGAGTAGTTCGTGGTTTTCTTTCAGTCTACCAAGATGTTTCTGGTCAGAAAATTAACCTAAGGAAAAGTTCCTTTTCTGCTCTCCTAAGTTGCCTCTTTCCAAGATTCGAAGCATAAAGAGATTCCTTGGGATTTGCCATTCCACCTCAACTTTCACCTACTTGGGTGTCCCTATCGTGGTAGGGAGAATCAGAAGTAGTCTTTTCGAGCCATTATTAGGAAAGGTGGCCTCCAAAATCCAGGGGTGGAATGCAAAAATTCTTTCTCAAGGGGGCAGATTAACCCTTCTCTCCTCCGTTCTTACAAGTATCCCTATCCACTCCCTGGCGACAACGATAATCCCGAAGAAAGTTCTATCTTCTTTGGAAGCTAGCTTTGCGAATTTCTTCTGGGGTTGGCAAAATGGAAGAAAGAAACTTCATTGGAAAAACTGGGGGGTTATCTCCCTCCCAAAGGATGAGGGGGGCGTGGGTATCAGTAAGCTTAAGGACGTCATGATTGCTTTCCAGTTGAAAATGGCATGGGTCATTCATTTTGGGAGTGGGACCAATCTCTGGGCTGAGTTCATGAAAGCAAAATACCGGCAAGCTAGGATCGCTAGTTCTCCCAATACAGTTGGTTCAGGAACTTCTCCTATCTGGAAGCGAATGGTGCAGCTTTCCCCTTTTTTGGACCGGTTCACTCAATGGACGGTGGGCCATGGTAATATCAACATGTGGAGCTGTAATTAGTCGGGCCTGGGAAGCTTGGATCTCTTCCTTCCATTCTTATTCCTCAGGATCAGCGTTGTTTGCAGGTTGTTGATTTTATCGGTAACGAGGGGCTCCTTCAGGATCCCCCAACGGCCCTTCCAAACTGGGTTTCGGCGCACATAATTCAAGGGGGCTTTTGCACTTCGGACTCGGATGATGTCCCTTTCTGGCAGCTAGACGCAGTAGGGAAGTTCACAGTAAAGTCAGCCTGGGAAGTTAACAGAAGGCACGGTTCGAAGAAAGATTGGGTGAGGTGGGTCTGGCATCCTAAGATTCCCCCAAGAGTTTCTATCTTCCTGTGGAAGCTGATCCATGGGGCCCTTCCTGTGGATGAAAGAATTCAGAAAAAAGGGATTTCCCTTGTCTCAAAGTGTGAATGTTGTGCTACTGATCCAGGAACTATCCCCTGCTCCGAATCCCTGGAGCACCTTTTCCTTTGGGGTAGCCTAGCCTCAAAAGTCTAGAAGTAGATCGCCCAAAACTTCGGGCTCTCCTTATCCCACCACCTTTCTGTCTCCGATAGACTTCATTGGTGGTGGTTTAGGCCCCTCCCTTTCAAAAGAATTCCGATCCGCCTCTAGTTAATTCCCGCTTTCAGTCTGTGGGAAATCTGGAAAGCAAGAAATGGAGCCCGCAGTGAAGGCACTCCTATCTCATTCTCACATTTGTTGGAGAAAACCAAATGGTGGATGGAAGCGCTATTTAATCAGACAAAGCCTCTCCAGCACTCAGTCCAGGTCCCAACTGGCCCAGTTCTGTTCAAATCTTCTTCTGTCTCTGCCCCTTCTCCGTTTGCTGAGGTTGTCTACTGGTTTCGTCCCCCAACGGGCTGGTACAAACTTAACATTGATGGATCAGCTTTGTCCAATCCAGGGCCAACGGGCGGGGGAGGTATTTGTAGAGACTCCCATGCAAATTTGAAGTTTGCTTTCTCCCGGGGATACGGGAATGCTTCCAACAATTTGGCAAAGCTCCGAGCTATTTATGACGGTATACAGATTTGTATTTCGGCCGAAATGGAAAGAGTGATAATTGAATCGGATTCCAAGTGGGTAGTGCACTGTTTGTCTGGAAAATTCGGGTTCTCTTGGAAGTGGCACTACTGGATGTCCAAAATCAGGAAGTTACGCAGCGGGGGAATTTTCAAAATCTCCTTTTCCCCAAGAGAAGCAAACGGGCCTGCAGATGGGTTGGCGAAAGTGGGCAACTCTACTCAAATGGACCAGCAATTTCAAGACGTCCCCCACCTCCTTCGTTTGATCAGGGTCCATTTTCTTTTAGACAAAACCGGCTTAGGCTCAGTTAGGAAACACAAAAATGTTATTTCTGTATAGAAAAGATAGATAGGTAGTCAAGTGGCGCTTCTCTGCCCAAAATACCATAGGTTTTAATCAGTTTCTTCATTTATGATCATGGAGGGACTATATATATCTACCCTCCTCTTTTGAAAAAAATAAAAATTAAAAAATTAAAAAAAAAGTATTACCTAGAATTTACGTAGTCAAAAATATTGGTGATACATTGGCGATATTGATGCATTGGCAGTATAAGCGACACCTCGAATTTACATAGTCGAAAATAATGGTGATTACGTACATTAGTGATATTGATACATTGGCGATACTTAGTGTTACATTGCTAATACTTGGAATTTCTATAATAGACATTATCAGTATCGCTACTGGTGTTATCGATATCGCTGAGATGGAAATAAAGATAATATCAGAGATATTTCGATAATATTGGAGATAATTCAAACACCGCTTCTATTGAATAAAGAAATTCTAATTTCCCATAGAAGGGAGTATTCGTAAGCTGCATGCATCACTACCCAACCATGACCAGAGGTGATACAAAAGTATATACACTGAAGGTTCTGTATATACTCTTTTGCATGCAATTCTCTGGTGTCCACATGTTGAGATAATGCAGATGATCAGTACTGTCTATGCTGTGGAATCAATTCCATATGGGCTACTTAAGTAAAATAATGCTCAACGGATGGTCTTGATCATCACCATCTGTAAACGAATTTAGAAGAATGAAAGTAAAATTTTCAATGGCTTGCATTCAACCGTAAAAAATCAAAAGATACTATTGTTACAGAAGAATAATTATGATAAAATGTCTTATCTATGGTGTTAGCCTGAAAATGGATAGTTCAAATTATCCGACCATATAAGAAAGTGGGTCTAAGTGGATGATCACCTAAACTAGACCTTCAACCGCGACGGATGCAAAGCGAACACATAGTCAATTATTCACGAGGAAGCACTGGGTCGCCTGGACGGGAAGCGGACTGCGTACTGAGTAACTCAGTAGGCTGTGTATTAAGTAAACTCTGTGGGGTCCACCATGATTTGTGTATTTTATCCACTCTGTCCATCCATTTTATCAGATAATTTTAGGGCTTGAGCCCAAAAATTAAGCATATCCAAATCTCAAGTGGACCACATCACAAGAAATACTGTGAATTGAACTTCTACTATTGAAAAATTCTCGGGAACCATAGAAGTTTAGATCAAGCTAATATTTTGTTTTCCCTTCATCGATGTCTGTTTGAACTTATGAACAGGTTAGATGACAAACAAACATCATTGTGGGCTTTAGAAATGTTTTAATGGTGAAAATCATTATTCCTAGTACTTCCTGTAGTGTGGTCCACTTGGGCTTTAGATATGCTTCAATTTTGAGATCAATCCTAAAATGAAATGGAAAAATGGATCGACAGCCTAGATAAACCACATGCATTCACAGGGAGACCAAATAAGTTTACTCAATATGATAAGGGCGTACTGAGTACGAGTAACTCAGTACGATTTCGCCTGGAATTGAACGCTACCATTGAAAATCTTCTTGATCCTATCCATTATTTTTCTCCAGTTTATCCTATAGTTTATTCTATTGAATAGTAGACCATTAAATTTTAATTCTAAATTGAAATTGTGAAATTGATGTAATTTATATAATATCTAAACAAGATTCTACCACGTGCATTCACAGTGAGACCACATGCATTCACAGTAAGACCAAATAAGTTTACTCAATACGATAAGGGCGTACTGAGTATGAGTAACTAAGTACGATTTCGCCTGGACACTGATTGGGCAGCCTATTGAGTAAACTCTATGGGGCCCACCATGATGATGTGTCTTATTCACGCCATCCATGTGTTTTGGATTATCATTTTAGGCATGATTCCATAATCAAATCATATCCAAAGCTCAAGTGGACCATAGCACACGAAAAAGTAGGAATTGAACACTGCCATTGAAAATTTTCTTGATCCTATCCATTATTTTTCTCCAGTTTATCTTATAGTTTATTCTATTGAATAGTAGACCATTAAATTTTAATTCTAAATTGAAATTGTGAAATTGATGTAATTTATATAATATCTAAACAAGATTCTACCACGTGTACGGTGGAGAGATGGATCTAAAGTATTGCAGTTCACCGCAGATGCAATATTATCAGCCCCAATTAGGTGTTACCCAGGTAACAGCGTAGGGGCGTTTGGTGCAAGGTATTAGATGAGATTAGGTGGTATATAATTGTATTTGATCCCCTTAAAATCCATCCAATATTTGGGTAGGATAGGAATGTTGTGATCATGTAAGATGGAATTACATTTGGTATCACTTGGGATTTTCATGGATTTTGAAATCTACTGCACATGTAGGCCCCATAGTGATGCATACATTTATTTATCCATGCCATCCATCCATATTTATCATTTACACCTGATATTCTGGTTATATATGTATACAAGTGAACAACATCCATTGTAAATTTGGTCTGTTAATTACAGTTCCTTGGTCCACTAAACAAGATTGTATTTTCATACATAAAATTTTATATATATATATATATATATATATATATATATATATATATATATTTATTTATTTTTATTTTTTCTTTTTTACACACACCCCACACAGTCCCGCTAGTGGAATTTCACCACCATGGATACTCGAACCTTTGACCGGGTGTTGAAACTCCTGAAGTCTACCATCAGAGAAAGAGTAAGGATCCCACATACATGCAATTATTCTACAATAACCATGTTAATTAATGGAGTCTAATACAATTCAATACCATTTTATTCCACCGACCAAACATGCCTGCAGTGTTACCCTTACTGTAGGGCCCACCTTGATCATATATTGTATATCCACCCTGTTAATCCGTTTTACAGCTCATTTTAGACAAAGCAAAACATATCCGGATCTCACACGGACCATATCTATCTCATGACGGTTAGGTGACAGCCATGTCTGAGCAGATTGGCTTTTGATACGACATTCCTATAGAAAGGGACGTGATTTCATTCTAAAGCCTTTTGCAGAAACTTCCTGTGCCGGAACCCAGGTGGGACCCACTGTAATGTTTTAGAGAAATCATTCCCATCCATCAGTTTTTTTTATTTCATTTTAAGACATGATGTCAAAAATGAACCATATCCAATGCCCAAGTAGGCCATAATAAAAGAAAAGATGGTTAGGAAAATTCCTACCATTAAAGCCTCCCTGGTTCAACAGTGATTTTTACATGTCATCCATTTCATTGATAACGTCATTCCTACTAGGATGAACTGAAAACACAAATATTAACATGATTCAAAACTTATGTGGCCCAACGAATATTTCAACTGTGAATGTTTAATTATCAAAGATCACTTGAGCATCGGATACTGTTCATTTGACATCATGTTCTAAAATTAACTCACAAAATTGATAGACTGGAAGGATTTCTCACAAACATCATAGTGGGTCCCACTTCGTTCCAACGCAGACTTTTGCAGGAAATCGGCGCCCCATGAAAAAAGTACGAAAAGAGCCGTCCACACTGAAGGTGGAAAAGGAAAACGGATTGGCGGTCCACCCTGGCAGGTGGGAAAGGAAAACGGATTGGCTACTCCCCCTGACATGATCCCCGTAGCAGATAGTCAGTGCTGTGTGGGCTCTATTATGATGTATGCGTTTCATCCATTCCGTTCATCCATTTTTACAGATCATTTTATGGATTGACCCTGAAAATGAGAGGTATATAAATCTCAGGTGGATCACACCACATGAAAACAATAGTGGTTGGATATCCATCATTAAAATCCTCCTAAGGCCTACTGTACTGTTTATTTGACATCCAATACGTTGATTAGGTCATACAGGGCCAGATGAAGGAAAAAAACAAAAATCAGCTTGATCCAAAACTTTTATGGCCCCAAAATATTTTTTAATGGTCGATGTTCATTCGACACTGTTTCCTGTAATGTGGTTCATTTAAGATTGAGATATACTTCATTTTTGGTCTCATTCTGTAAAATGATCTGTAAAAATATATAGACGGCATGGATGAAGTACATACGTCATGGCGAGGCCCACGGAGCACTGACCATCAGCCATTTGCTGGTTTCAGGGGAGTAGCCAATCCGTTTCCGTGGGAAAGTGGGTTGCGCTTTTCAACGCGTCGGTCGGTGCTTTTCAACGCGTGGGTCTGGATGATTAGAAGATCGCAGCCATTGAAACAGTTGTCATCTAGGTGGTCCACTGGACACTTGCATGGAAGTTCTTGCACTAGAACCTAGGTGGGGTCCACTATGATGTCTGTGAGAAATTTACCCTGTCTATCCGTTTTATAAGTTCATTTGAACGCATTATTACAAAATTAAACCCGTGCTCAAGTGGGCCAAAAACATGAGAATTGAACATCTACGGGTGAAATATTCCTCGGCCTCGGAAGTTTTGAATCATGCTAATATTTGTATTTTTCGTTCACCCTGGTACAGTGACATTATATGGATGGTACGTAAACCTCACTTTCGACCTATGGAGGTTTCACCTGTAGTAATTTCCCTAATCATATTTTTCTTTTAACATGGCTCATTTAGTCTTAGATCCTGCTGACTTTTAATATCCTAAAATGAGCTTAAAAAATGGATGAACCGGGTGGATTCCTCACAAACACCATAGTAGCCCTAGCTTAGGAACTTCATGCAAAGCCTTTAGCAAGAAATCTGCGCCGACCTTCTTTCGTGCGAATTTTGCTTGGTGTCCAATACTTGACACCTGGCCAGTTGATAATCTGGCCTTTCCAACTAATGGGTCGTCTCGACAGATTGGCCTGGGTTGAAAATGGAAAGCAACCTAGCTCCATGGGCGCACCAGCTGTGTATTTAAAATCCGTTCATCAAGTCCTGATCTAGGATTTAGGTTGGCCGCACGACCAGGTAAAATGGAAATGGATTGCTAGCCATAAGTTTGTGTTGGGGTCAATGGGACATAACAAATAATTCCAACTCAAATCATAACCCAAAACAAAAATTACTACTTCCATTGCAACAAATGTTGTCAAATTTATGTTTATATTATTTTCTTTGAGTAAAAATTTAGAGACCAAATGAATGTTTAAGAATTCAAGTGGTACATGGTTTAAAATTTAAACTATTGGTTGGTTGGATCCGCTGGCTATAAGTACGACTTTATAGGTTCTATACATATGAACACTCGAAAAAAAAAAAGAAAAAAAAGCCCAACGATTGTATTTGGTTGGTTTGGATGAGTTAGTTGATTCCAACCCTGTTGCAATTAAATGAGTTGGGTCTGATCAGATTAGGGCTCCACAAATTTTATGTGTATTAGGTGATCAACTCACTAGTTAATAGGTATCAAGTCAAGTTAAGACTAAATCCCTTGAACTTTTAATTAAATTGGTTGGGCTCAGGGTAACTTAGGGCTTGTTTGATTTTTGAGGGAAGAGAAAATTACCTGGTAAATAAGTAATAATTACTTACTAGGAAATTACCGCATTGTTTCTTACGCCGATATTGACGACTTAACTTTTCGGCATTAAAACTAGGGTTGTTCACGAGTCAAGCTAGCTCGAAAAGCTCGCTTTCGACTTAGCTTTTGACTTTCGGCTTGAATGGCCGATAAAAAGCTAATTATTTGAAGCTCGAGTTGAGTTCAAATAAGTTCGACCCAGGGGCATTTCAACTTGACTCGACTCGAACTCGATTCGACTCGAGCTCGAACTCGAGCTCGACTGAAAGTTTAAACTTAAAAATAAAAAAAATAAAAAAACAAACCTTAACCCGACCGCACGCACCCCTTCCTTTCCCTTTCTTCTTTTTCTCTCTTATTAACATGCCTGAGGACCACCACCACCAAGGTTTTCATTTCAAATGATGATTTTAATCTCTTGAGATCTACTTCTTAGGTGAGCCCAAGAAATTCGAGATGGGTTCTTCTCGAGTTGTTAGAGCTTCATGATCGATTGTGGAGCTCTTTATTTTCGACACCGTGTCATCCTAATATTTCTTTTCTAGTACTTGGATTTCTGTTGGTGGAAGAAGATTAAGAACAGATCGGTTTTTAAAGGTTTCCTCATCTGATTCGAAACTTTGTTTGATTTTTTATCGGGTTTTGCGTTGATTCTCTTAAGATTTTTGAATTTTTCATCAATGGAGGAGGATCAAGAACAAAATCCATTACTATCTCACCCAACAAGCTTAAGCTTAACTCGAGGTAAGCTCAACTCGACTCAAACCATTAGCTCGACTTGAACTCGACTCGACGGCTTTGACATTAACATAGCTTTTGACTCGTATCTAAAAAAGCGAGGATGGTTGCCAAATGAATACGCTCCTCGTGATGTATGTGATGTATCAATACCGTATCCTATATGTCGGCCTCATTTTGACATGAACTCAAAAATGAGGCAGATCCAAAGCTCGAATGGACCACACCACAGTTTTATGACCATTAAAAATTTGTGGCCCTCAGATGTTTTGGATGAAGCTGATATTTTTGTTTACCCCTTATCAATGTTTTTATGACTTTATAAACATATTAGATGACAAATAAACATTAATGTGGGCTCAATAAACAAATAACTTTCTATGGCGGATGTTTAAGACCATTGTTTCCTGTGGTATGGGCCACTTGAGCATTGTATTTTCTCAATTTTGAACTTAGGCCCTAAAATCTTATGATAAAACAGATGGATGGTGTGAATATGTCATGCACATCACAGTGGGGTCCACAAATGTAAGTCAGATTTTTTGACCAATTTTCATGCATTTGAAATTTCAAACACGGTGAAATGGTAATAATGACCTTTTTCAAGGGTATTTTCCTGATACACAAAAATCAAACACGCTCTAAAGGTAAAGAAGGGTGAGAGGAGGAAGTAACTAATTCAAGTATGCAAAATTTTGAATTCACAAAGTTATTCTTAAATCCACATTCAGCTCATTCCACAATGTTTACTAAAGTTTTGTTTTGGTCAATGCATGTGCATTTCATAAATGGCTCTTGGTTACTTGGTTTACTTTTAAATATTTTTAACTACTTATTTTGTTATATTGTTAGTCATGATTTGTAAAATGCACTCTAAGGATCCCTAGAGATTTTTAGTATGCTATATTTTTTCTTTATTATATCACGTTTCTTTTTCAATCGAATTTATTAAAAATGACGAAAATTAAGACACAATGTACTTAACATGTGGGTTCAATAAATGAAAACAAATAAATGGCCAGAGAACCATATAACCAAGTTTCATAGGTCTTTTACTCTTACCCGGGTGGTAGACTCCTTGGAGTTTCAACACCGGGTCTCGGGTTCGAGTACCCACAGTGGTGACGGCTAGAATCCCACGGCGTGCGTGTGTGGGGTGTGTGTGCGTGTGGCGTGCGGCGTGCGTGTGTGTGGGGGTGTGTGTGTGTAAAAAAACAAAAAAAAGTTTCACAGAGTTGTATATATATTTTTACCATCACTCACCTAATGAGATATCAACCTGAGTATTGGGATGAGACATCAATAGATTGGTGGCATTCTGATTGATGGATTGGATCTCCGACCTCTTGTGCCATGATGGCAGATGTGTGGTGCGTAGCACCACCTTTATTCCACACCCTGCATGCGTACTTAACAAAGCTCTTTGATAGGTCCTGTGCCCACGCGCGGATGCGGATTACACCAAGCTCTATGGGTTGACCTTGATGTGTGTGTTTTATCCAAGTTATTCATCCATTTTGCTAGCTTATTTTAGAGCGTACGCTCAAAAATAAGACAGAGCTAATGCTTAAGTGGACCACACCACAGGTTGAACGCCTACTGTATGTTGAAACTTTTCAAGGGCCACAGAAGTTTTAGTTCAAGCTAACATCTAGGTTCATGTGAACTTATAAATCAATTGGATAGCAAGTAAACACCATGGTAGGCCTTAATAAGTTTTCAATGGTGGCGTCATTATCCTTGACTTTGCTACCGTGTGATATACTCGAGCTTTTAATCCATCTCGGTTTTGGGGCCACGCACATAGAATTAACTAGAAAAGCAAAAAATAGACTGCCGATGCGGTCAAAACACATGCAAAACGATAACCCGCATGGTCACAAAGCAAAGCGCGTCAAGGCGTAGTAAAGCAAGCGTTTTCGATTTAAATAGTCTCATCTCCATTATATTGTGACGCTCCAGAAACCAAAATAAAAAACAATACTACAAGCATTTAGGTTTGGCAGTAGATTTTGATAGAAAGATATGAAGTCGATGCCAAAATCTCCATCCTATACGTTACTTGCCTTTTGCTTTTGGTGCATACACCTCTTGCGTTCGGTAGAACGATCCACAGCTCAGACTACAGATCCATCTGAAGGTATGTATGTACCTTTGGATGCATGCATTTGTATGACTATTTATGTATGAAATTGTAAATATTCTCTTTTTTTTTTTATGGGAAATTAGAATTTTATTTATATACAATAAAAGTAGAACTTGTTGGTCTTTCTATATAACAATTTGGTTGGTTTTCTTTCAAAACAGTTGAAAGCATGTGAGACATTGATTTTAATTAATTTATTTATTATTATTATTATTTTTTTTTTTTTTGCATTTTATTATCTAAGAAAGAGAGCATTATCATTTTTGGGTACCTGGTGAGAGAGAGAGTGAGATACGTTCACCAAGTGAATTGGGTGTGAAGAGAATATATACTGATGCTTTTGTATCACCTCCGGTCATGGTTGGGCTGTGATTCATGAACGTAGTAGGTATGCCTGCGCAGACGAATTGTCTCTTTAGAAATTTCAATCTTGTTTATTCAATAAAATTACTTCCTTTTTTTGGGTCGTTTTACGTTTTCTTCTTTTTTACCTGTCGTGCGAAGGCGGGAAACGGATTGGCTACTCCTTTGCCATCATCCAATGGCGGTGTTCGCTGCTATGTGGCCCACCATTATTTATTTGTTTTATCCATGCTGTCCGTATATTTTTATAGATCATTTTATGGTATGAGACTAAAAATGAGGTATATGCCAATCTCGAGTTGAATACATTATAGGAAACAGTGTTGATTGAACGTGGACCATTTAAAACTTTTTGGGGGCCCTAAAAGTTTTGAATCAAGCTGATCTTTGTTTTTCTCTTCGTCTAGGTCTGTATGACCTAATCAATAGATTGGATGTCAAATAAAATGTACAGTGGGCCCTAGGTGGATTTTAATGGTGTATATCCAATCACTATCGTTTTCTTGTGATGTGGTCCACTTTAAATTTATATACATCTCATTTTTGGGATTAAGCACTAAAATGATCCATAAAAATAGATAAATGGCATGGATGAAACACACATATCATGGTGGGGCCCACAGAGCACCGAACATCAGCCACCGGGCTTTTGGAGGGGGAATAGCCAATCCGTTTCCGCGAAGACGAGCCCTGACGCTCCTCCATCTCCGAGTTGTAGGAACAGTTTAAAGGACATCAAAGTTACGTGGCCCCAAAATGAGGTATTTTTTATATCCAAACTATTCATCCATTTTTCGAGATCATTTTGGAGCATGAGACAAAAATCGAATCATATCCAAAGCTCAACTGGACCACGCCACAAATAGAAGTAGGATAATGATTTTCACTGTTAAAACATTTGTAGGGCCCATCATAACGTTTATTTTCCATCCAATATTTTCATAAAGTCACAGGGACCTGGATGAAGAGAAAAAATATATATCATACTGATCCAAAGCTTTTGTGACCCCAAAAGGGTTTCAATGGTAGACGTTCAATCTCCCACTGCTTTTTACAGTGTGATCCAGTCAATCTTTAAATCTGTATTTCTTTTTGGCTAAAGCCTTAAGGCGAGCTCGCCAAATGGATGGACGGGTTGGATATAATACATACCTCATCAGGGGACCTACAGAACCTGCTGATGCAAATACACTGTGTGATGCACCAGCCGGACGCGGATTAGCTACTTACATGTTGAGTAGCCAGACTCGCCACTGAAGTTCTGTGAGCGCCACTGTGATGAATGTGTTGTATCCACACCGGTTCATCCATTTTGAGATATCATTTTAGCCATGAACCAAAGAATGAGGCAGATAAAAAGCTGTAGTGGACCCACCACAGAAAACAGCAGGGAGAGTGAAACTATCCTAAGGCCCACCATGATGTTTATTTGAAATTCAACCTGTTCAAAAGTTAAAAAAGACATGAAAGATGGGAAAGAACAAATATCAGCTTGATCTAAAACTTTTGTGGCCTTTAGAAAGTTTTAATGGTCAGCGTTATTGTACCCACTGTTTTCTATGTTGTGGCCCACTGGAGCTTTGGATTCTTGTCCTAAAATATCTCTACAAATAGATGGGCAGGGTGGATACAAAACATACATCATGATGGCCCACGGAACTTGGTTACGTCACTTGAAACCATGTGAGATTTATTGCTTTGTTTGCCATTCCGCTTCCACGTTGGAAACCATGTGAGATTTATTGCTTTGTTATTGTTCTCTCTCTGAAAATGGAAGCGGATTGCATAACGAGGCCACCTCGATTAAATATAATTTTTTATCAATCCGTCCGTACATTTTACCTGAAAATTTTTAGTTCTTGATCGTAAAAACGAAGCTCAAGTGGACCACACCACGAGAAAAACTTTGACTGAAACATCTACTGTTGAAACAGTCTGGAGGGTCATAAAAGTTTTGGATCAAGATGATGTTTCATCCATATTTACGTGATCTTATGAAGAGGATGGATGAGAAATAAACATAATTGTGCGCCCTAGAAAGGTTTCAATGATGGAAAATCATTATTCTCACTGTTTCCTTTGTTGCGGTCCACTTAAGTTATGCATATATATTTTTCAATTTTAGGCTCAACTCTAAAATGAGCTGAAAAAATGGATAAGCAGCATTGATAAGGAACGTCCATTTCCAGTGGGCCAATAGAGTTTACTCCGTGTGATAAAAGCACACTTATTAACTTAAGGCAATCCCATTTCTTGCCTGTGACATGAGGCACATAGGTATTCCTGTGCCCGGTGTTGTGTGGGGCCCACAGGAATGCCTGTGAAAAATCCACTCCGTCCATCTTATTTCCATGACTACAATAGGTAAGGATTCTAAAAATCAAGTAGATCCAACATTCATGTGGGCCAATAACCTCACCAAACAGTGAGTATTGAACGCCTATGCAACAAAAGTTTAGTATTAGGATGATATTATTTCCTAAATATCATCTAAATGGAGATAACCCTGTGAACAGTTTGGATGGCAAATATGAATCAGGGTTAAGTTCAATAAGGATTCAATGGTGGAGTTTCTGTTACAACTATATTACGGAATTGACGGATTGTCTATGCATCAACAATGAAGATTCAAAACCACAATCTAAAAGCATACCTAATTTAGAAGACATTCCGCCGACAGGAATCTTAATCTTCTGCACCTTACACCTTTAGGAGAACCTTTAATGGGACTAGGGTTTTCTCGCTTGTGTTGGTGAGGGGACCAAGACATCAATATATAGGAAAGAGGGCTAGAAGCTTACCCATCACACTTCTCCCTCTAGGGTCTCCATATCGTAGGTTTCCATATCTGTCTTAATAACCAAGTATAGGCACATCAGTTCAAGCGTCCTACCCCAAACCTATTTATAATGATCACAACTGACGTGGGGCCCACTGAATCTCTCAATCTGAATAATCCAACGGTCAGATCTGATGATCATGTGTGACCCACCTAATAGGAGTCTTATATTCTTCCACTTGGGCTACACTGATCTCTGAAAGAAAATAAAATAATTTATTTTAATTGTGAAAATAATTTTGAAAAATGCATTTGCTTTTGAAAAGTTCCTAATGGACACCCTACTGAATTTCAAAACAATACCATTGGATAATTATGAGCAACGCTTGTCAGATCCGATCCATCAAGACTATGGATATTGAATCGTCGTAGTCGACACAACTTTTATACATTTCGAAGGGCGACGATTCACGGTCATGAATACCAATAGCCTCAACAACATGGATCAAAGATATGGGGTGTGGTATGAAGATTGCATATCTAATGTGATCACACATGCCTATCTTCAAGTGGTTCATCTGAACGTGTCACTAAGACATAAACCAAATCTTGCTTACTCAAAAACTAAAAGTGCACACTGAAGGAGAAGCAAGATATAAACTGAATAACAGAATCATCAATGTATAAAGAGATCTCTGAAATGTCTGTATATAATCGGATCAAAACTGAAAACTCCCACTACTGAAATACATCATTGGAATCTACAACTCTCATAGACGTCACGTGTTCCTTAAAGAGCGTAGTAGGAAGACCTTTAGTGAGAGGATCCGCTATCATCTGCCTCGTGCCAATGAGTTCTACAAACACCTGACGATTTTGAACTCCCTCCTTCAAAATAAGATACTTAATGTCAATATGCTTTGACCTTAATGAATGCTTGTTGTTGTTGGAGAAGTTAACTACAGCTGAACTATCACAATAGATTTTCAATGGTTTCGGGATCATCTGCACAACCGTAAACCAAAGAAAAAACTCTAAAGTCAAATCGCCTGACTCATGGCTTCATGACAAGCTATATACTCTGCTTCCATAGTAGAAGATGCCGTAATCGACTGTTTTATGCTCTTCTATGATACAGTTCCACCACCCATCATGAATACATAGCCTGAGGTGGACTTCTTGCTGTCAAGACAGCCTACAAAATCTGCATATGCATATCCAACCAACTTCAAACGGTCGAATCTCCTGTACGTGAGTGCAAAGTCTTTTGTCCTTTGCAGGTAGCGTAATACTTTCTTAACAGTTATCTAATGGTTTATCCCTGAATTGCTAAGGTACTTGCCCAACATTCCAACCACAAAAGCAATATCCAGACGCGTATAGACCTGAACGTACATGATGCTCCCTACTGCTGACGCATATGGAATATTTTTCATCTTGTTCATGTCTAGGTCATTCTTAGGACATTGAAATTGGCCAAACCTGTCACATTTTACAATAGGTGCTTGGCCAGGAGCATAACCTTGCATGTTAAATCTTTCAAGAACCCTATCAATATATGCCCTCTACGACAAGCCAAGCAGTCTACGAGATCTGTCTCTGCTAATCTAAATGCCGATGACAAATGATGCTTCACCAAGATCTTTCATTTCAAAGTTTTGAGACAGAAATTTCTTAGTCTCACCCAACAATCCAATATCACTACTGGCTAACGAAATGTCGTCAACATACAAGACTAAAATAATAAACTTGCTCCCACTGTTTTTCACGTATATACACTCATCCTCAATGTTTTCAATGAAACCATATGAAGAAACAACTTCATGAAACTTTAGGTACCACTGTTGTGATACCTGTTTCAACCCATAAATGGACTTGTTAAGCTTGCAAATCAGATGTTCTGAGTCATTGGCTTTGAAACCTTCTGGTTGCAACATATATATGTTTTCACTTAGGTCTCCATTGAGAAACGCTGTTTTCACGTCCATTTGATGTAGCTCTGAATCCATATGAGCCACAAGAGCCATAATGATCCTAAAGTAGTC
Source organism: Magnolia changhungtana (assembly GCA_030180095.1). Classification (NCBI taxonomy): domain Eukaryota; kingdom Viridiplantae; phylum Streptophyta; class Magnoliopsida; order Magnoliales; family Magnoliaceae; genus Magnolia; species Magnolia changhungtana. The sequence goes on along the minus strand of JASAUF010000363.1, from coordinate 1,040,416 downwards.
TTTCTTAGCTACAGGTGAGAAAGTCTCCTTAAAGTCAATGCCCTCACGCTGACTGAGACCCTTCGCAACTAATCTGACTTTATACCTTTCGATATTGCCCTTAGAGTCCCGTTTGGTTTTGAATACCCACTTATAATCAATCGGCCTAATACCTTTAGGCAATTCAACAATGTCCCAGACTTTGTTATCCTTTATAGATTTTAATTCATCCTTCATGACATCAAACCATTGAGAAGAATTGACACTTTGTTTGACTTGCGAAAAGGATACGGGATCTTTTTCAGCCCCAATGTCAAAATCATGCTCCTGCAGATAGACGATGTAATCGTCTGGAATCGCAGATCTTCTCTCTATGTGGTCGTCTTAAAGGCTCATTATTTTGAATTGGGTTTTCTGTTTCCTCATCAGTGGGTTGTATTTGAGGCTCTACATGGTCATCCATAGGGATCTTAGGGTCCGCTGCTGGACGGACAACTACTCTGAATGATTGTGGTGAGAATCACAATCCGTTCTTCCTCAAACACAATGTTTCTTAAGTTCGTGCTCCCAGTATCTTCAGTATTCTCAATAAACCTAGCATTTGCAGTCTCAATGACTCTCATGAAATATGATGGACAATAGAATCTAAATCCTTTGGATCTTTCTAGGTATCCAATAAATAAGCAACTAACCATTCTAGGATCAAGCTTTCTTTCATGAGGGTTATACGGTTTAGCTTCTGCAGAACAACTCCATACATGAAAGTATCGTAAACTAGGCTTTCGCCCTGTCCACAATTCATATGGAGTTTTTAGTACAACCTTACTAGGAACTCTATTAAGGATATGTACAGCTGTTTTCAATGCATCACCCCACAAAGATTTTGGCAACGTTAAATTACTAATCATAGATCGCACTATGTCCTTTAGGGTGCGATTACGCCTTTCCGCTATGTCATTTTGCTCTAAAGTACCAAACATGGTATACTGGGCGACAATGTCACAATCTTATAGGTATCTAGTGAATGGCCTTGGATTACGACCAGATTTGTTATACCTTTCGTAGTACTTGCCACCACGGTCGGATCTGACGACTTTGATTTTTCTATCGAGTTGATTCTCGACTTCAGCCTTATATATCTTAAATGTATCTAGGGCATCTGATTTGTCGTTAATAAAGTATAAGTACCCATAACGAGAGTAGTCATCTATAAAAGTGATAAAATACTTTTACCCATTCCAAGATGCTGAACGGAACGGTTCACAGATGTCTGTATGAATCACTTCCAAGAGTCTCACACTCTTAGTGACAACTTTTTTCTTGGTTCTAGTCTGTTTACCTTTAATACAATCTATGCAGACCCCAAAGTCTGAGAAGTATAGAGAGTGAAGAATTTCTTCACGCATAAGTCTTTCCAATCTCTTACGAGAGATATGGCCTAATCGCCTGTCCCACAACATGGAGGAATTTTCACAATCTAACCTTCGCTTAATGCCTTTAGTATTTCCATGTGATGAATTAATACTGTAGACATGTGAAACATCTAAATATAGCTGATAAAGGTTATTGACTAAAGTGTCAGAACCAATCATAACCGAATCATAGGAAATACTCAATTTTTCATTTCCAAATTTAAACTCATAACTAAATTTGTCTAAATGGGAAATGAAAATCAAATTGCACCTTATAGAAGGTACACATACAGTATTTACTAGATCAAGAAAGTGTCTTAACGATAACCTAAGCCTACAGATTTCAATAGCTTGTACGTCTGCTCTAATGCCATTCCCCATATAAACCGACCTTTCTATATCGGTTGGTGTCCGGCTTTGGAGCATATCCTTCGTGGAATTACATATGTGAATAGTTGCACCAGAGTCTATCCACTAGGAGTCTATAGACATCAGTTAAATTAGATTCAAAACAGACTAAAACTTGATTTTTTCCCTTAGAAACAACCCATTTTTAAAATAGTGTGCAATCCTCTGTGGGACCCAAAGAACAATTTCCTAAATATTGCTTCCTTTTCTTAAAGTTGGAGCTAGTAAGCAAAGGTATGGAATTAAACTGGTTTTGAATATTTGAAACAATCATGGCTAGACAAATAAAGCATAACACTCATATTAATAGAATGAACAAGTCCCACATAATAATACGTGAATGCAAACCACAAACATTATGCATGCATGTATAAACATTCGATTGATTTGGGCCTTCAATCAAATGACCCAGAATGATGATGGGCCTTAATCATCAAATTCTGGCAAGAGTCCGGCGTATCATCGTGACTCCTCATTTCGACGAAATTACCACATACAGGAAGCTCTACTGAACATGAAGCTGACGAGTGCTAGTGAAATAAATTTAAGACGTCCATCACCTTTGGGCAAAATGAATCTCTGAAACTTATATAACTATCACCAATCACTTCACCTCGCTCATATCCTGCCAAGTGATGATACCTCTTTGTTTTAACCACCACCTGCTATGGAAACAAACACAACTGAATGCAATCGTAATATGGATGGTTACTGAAATCCATAAACTGAAGTCTAAAAGAAAAAATTTGTGTTGATTGAGGTCACTTTAGTGGCTAACACAACCAACTCAAATCCCTACTCCCAGACCCAAGGACTGTTACATGGTCCTGCCCACAACAGACCATTCAAAAGCTTGCTTCGATTCATTAAATTATGGCGTCTTTGACCGCTCATAGGCTAAACATATTCTAAAGTGATGGTTGGATTAAATTCCTGATGGTCAACAACTTAATATCAGCCCTAAACAGATGGGTAATGGCCCTATTCGGGGTCAAATTAGGACTCAATGATGTATCCAACCATGTTCATGAATTACCAGGGCCGTTTAAATATAACCTACCCACCATCTATTTATTTTTATTTAGGTTTTATTTGATCTAAAATGGCACAAGTAATTATTTTAATGGTTAGGATAATCTTAGACAATGGGCCTAAGATTCCAAAGAGAGTTACGTAGTTCGAAGGAAAATTTTAATTAGGCCCTAGAATTTGGTCTGTAATTCAACATGCTATAGGCCAATGGACAATTTAAAAATCACCCTTATCTTAAGCCTTATGCCAACATAAAACAATAATTGAAGTGGGCCACAGTCAAGCCCAAAATGCAACCCAATAGTAGAGGCCCTATAGATTGTAAAACTCAAATAGGCCCAAAAGTAGACCCCGTGCAATCCCTTTCCAAAATAGGAAATCCAGAATGTAGAACCCTAAATGCTCTGACCCAAAATCGTAGCCGCAGTCACATTCCGCCATCACCGGAAATGACAATCACATTGCCGTTGCAAGGGCGAGACTGGCGAACGGATCTGATTGAGGAGGTGAAGCAGAGGTGGGTTTCCGCTATTAATGGGCAATGGAGGTGCTGAAAGAGGAAAGGGGATTTGCAAAGGGTGGCTGCCATGGGTACCGACCCTAGTTACAGCTGTTGCCGCTGGTCCAGAGGTGGCTTTCTCCAGGTGTGGCAGCCAGCTTTCACCAAGTGTGGCAACCATTAATGGCAGTCGCTTGCTCTCAGCCATGATCAGTGTCATCCCATTCAAACGGCATTAACAATGCCACCGCATCCGATGAACGATCTGGGATCTGAATCCATGGCCGTGATCGGTTCTAGATTTGAATGGAGAGGGCAGCCATGGATTTCCTTTAAGTTGTCGTCTGCCAGCGATGTCGGAATCCCAGGCTGTAGTCCCCAAATCGTGGCGCTACCATTGTTGGAGGTGCATTCCGCCATCAATGGCAGAATGGATGTTGATACAAGCGTTAGAGATGGGTTCTGCTTCTCCCATCGGATCAATGACAGCAAAATAAAAAATAAAAAAAAATCGAATTGCAACGACTTGCCATGGCTACCAAAGCAATGTGGAGATTGAAGATGAAAGCTCTCATAGTTCAGTAAGGGCTGTAAAATGCACTCCTTGGGAAAGTTGACGCAGGGATGGACGTGATGAGGTTGATCACCAACTTCCTTGATCGATAAACACCTTGAATCCACAAGGTACTCTTGAATCCACAAGAGAAAACTCTCAAATCCATGAGAAAGAAATAAATTTATATGAAGTTTAATTGATTGAATGATAGATTTTCAAAATAAATGAGTTTAGTGGGCTTAAATAACCCTAAACAAACCCTAAAACATAATCAAAAGAATCCTAATCAAATAAGGAAATAAATTCTGATAAACGTGCAAATTTCTGCCATTCGTCGACCTATTGTCTATCGGTCGAATGGATTAAAAAACATCCAAAGACTAAAACTAAAGTTCTGTGAATTTCGACCTGTCGAACAAGGCTTCGAACTTTCGACCTGTCTAAACTGGTACAATTTTTCCAACAACCAATTTGGAACTTTAAGTGGAATTTGGACCTGTCGACCAAATTTGTTGATCGGTTGAACTTTGTTGGTCGATTTCTCCTTAGGATTCTTTCGGTCCATGTGTGTTAGGAACGTGCTTGATCCACATCGTACACCAGACCCCTCCACTTGAAAAAAAAACTCGTCCTCGAGTTCTTCAACGGACTTGGTTCATGATACGTGTTCAACTTCCTAAGGTCACGATTCATGGTCAACGTTCTCGAGTTCTTCAACAGTCTTGGTTCATGATACGTATTCAACTTCGGGTGCTGACATTTATTAGCCTCTACTTTATACTTCGTAGTAGGCTTCTCTGATTTCTCTTGGACATCAATATGAATAGTTGCTACCCAAACTGCCATATTCTCCGCTGCAACACTCATTTCAGGTAGTTTAGGCAATGGAAACAAGTTGAGCATACACAACTTCAAATTGGGCCTGGTCGGTGGATTGATTCTTTATATTGTTGAAGACAAACTCAACCTAAGAAAGACCTATCTCTTGCATAGGGGACAATTCGTTGGGAAGTTCGGCGAGCACAATCGCCTTGAACTCCTATAGTATTGGCTTTACATTTTTTGGAATCTTCACGGATTCCACATCATCTTTCTTTTCTACTAATGACACTATCACTCCTATCTCCTCAGAGTGTTTGACAAAATCCTGTTCATTTACAAGAGATTGCTCATCCACTTTAGAACTATTGGGTTGGTTCTCTGTTTTTAAAGGGGCCACGTGTATGCCACTGATGAATCTGACAGCCTGTTGTGACTCTGTCTTGACTAGGTCACCTCTTGCCAATAAACAATGGGATTTCTTTGCATAACCCTCACCGATCGACTATAGTCGCCTCTCGACGACAAACAATTGGATTTCTCTGCATAACTCCTCACTGATCGGCTATCCCGCTGGCAATTTAGGTATTGTTGAAACAATACCTAATCGTAATTGCTGGGGAGGAATTGTGTGCGCAACAATTGCTTCATCTATGGCCATGTGCGGGTTGACACCTCCATTTGTCTCATTCGTATGAGTTGAAGTTGTTCCCACCAAGTTGAAGCTCCACCCTTCAACTTATAGGCGACCAATTTGACATTCTTCTCATCAGGGGTTTCCATGTAGTCGAAGAAACGCTCGACTTCAAGTAACCAATTGAGGAAGTCCTCGATGTGGAGTTGACTGTAGAAACTGGAAAGATAAGTTCGACCTTCATCTTGAATTCTCGATTCGTCTGATCTACCCAATCGCCGCCTATTTTGGGATATTAGAGGATTATGTCATCGATCTCCTCATCGATGGATCTCACCTCCTTAGGTGTGATTCTACGATTCACCGCTGGCATTGCCCCACAATAGAAAAATTACAAATTCCAACACCTACCAGAGGTGGATCATTGACACGAACACAGAGTTGCCCTGGGACCTCCGTCATGCAATTGATGGTAGCCTGCAACCCTTGCATGACTTGTCGATTCTCTCGTTGAGCCATTTCTAAAGCCGCCGTTGTTAAAGGACAATTCCCTAGAGCATCATCCATGGGATTGATACTTGACCTGTCATTAGAAGCCATCGATCCGAGGAGAAAGCCTCGCTCTGATACCAACTGACATAGAGAATGATATGATGAGGTCAATCACCGTCTTCCTCGATCGATAAACATCTTGAATCCACAAGGTCATATTGAATCGATAAGAAAGAAATAAATTTATAAGAAGTTTAATTGATTGAATAATAGATTTTCAAAATAAACAAGTTTAGCATGCTTAAATAATTGTAAACAAACCAAAAATCGTAATCAAAAGAATCCTAATCAAATAAGGAAACAAATTCTGACAAATGCGTAAATTTTTGCTGTTCGTCGACTTATCGTCGACCGGTTGAGTCGATCGATTGAATAGACTAAAAAATGTCCAAAGGCTAAAACTAAAAATTTTGTGAATTTTGACTTGTCAACATGATTTGTGGACCTGTTGAACAAGGCTTTAACCTTGTTGACAAGATTTGCCAACTTGTCTAAACTGACAGAATTTGTCCAGTAGCTAATCAGAATTTTTGGCGGAATTTCAACTTATAAAACTATGCTGAATTTTGTCGATTTCTCCCCGGGCTTCTTCCAGTCCATGTATGTTATGAACAAGCTTGATCCATATCCTACATCAAAAGCGCATCGTCCGGAATCTATGAAGGGAGAGGATTGAAATGAATTTGATCAGATGGTGATTGGCATAATCCAATTATGCTTGGCCAATGAAGTTCTTTTTAATGTCATTGATGAGATGACTGGCATGGGCTTATGGTTGAAGTTGGAGAGCTTATACATGATGAAGTCACTCACCAATCATATTTAAAGAGACGATTTTACACTCTTAAGATGGTGGAAGGGTCGGATATCTTTAAGCACATTAATGTCTTCAACAAACTAGTTTGCAAGTTGACAAGCATGGAGGTGAAGATTGATGAAGAAGATAAAGCCTTTGTTTTGTTGACATCTCTCTCGGAGTCCTATGAGTATTTGATTAATACTCTTTACAATGGTAAGGATACCTTGGACGTCGAGACTGTTATCTCAGCCCTTCAGTCGAAGCAGTTGAGAAGTGAGAGCGGAGGCGAATGTACTTTTATGGATGCATTATTTGTTTGGGAAAGACAGTCTAACTAAGAGAAGGGGGAGTCACGATCTAGATCACAGTCGAAAGACAAAAATGAGTTGAAGTGGTGGAATTATCGGAGGGTGGGACATATGAAGGACTATCAATATCCCAAAACTCAGGAGGATAAATCAGATGATTGGTAGAAGGAAGCCAATTCAGCGGAATGTGGTGAAGGATCAGATGGTTGTGACATGTTGTCAGTGTCTTAGATCGGTAAATTCTATCAGGAGTGGATTTTGAATACAGGGGCATCGTACCATATGTGTCCTCAACGGAATTGGTTCACCATATATAGTGAGTATGATGGTGGCCTGGTTCTTATAGGCGATGATCATGCCTGTAAGATGGTCGAAATAGTTCAGTTCACATTAGGATGTTTGATGGGGTGGAGCATACTCTGACATATATAAAGCACATTCTAGATTTGAAGAAGAATCTGATCTCTTTGGGAGTTCAAGATGCAATTAGATGGAAGTTCGTCCGTTATGAAGGTGTCCTGAAGGTTTCAAAAGGGGCACTTATGGTTATAAAAGCACAATGGAGTGGAAATATTTACAAGTTGATTGAAAATACTATATTAGGTGAAACTACAGTGTTTGTAGCGGAGCTCATGTCGGCACGTTTATGGCATGTGCGCCTAGGCTACATGAGCGAGGGAGGTATGAAGGTACTTCTCGATCATCTTTTAATTCTTAGTTTTGAAAGTTTTGATTTAGATATATGTGAGTATTACATATATGGGAAAAAAATCAAGGTTATGCTCTAAAATTGAAAAACATGATAGTAAAGGTCAGTTGGACTGTGCATTCGAATGTGTGGGGGTCGTCACCTGCTATTTATGGAGGGTCATCATTCTTTATTATATTCATTGAGGACTTCTTTAAGAAGGTTTGGGTTTACTTTTTGAAGTATAAATTCGATGTTTTCTCCACTTTTAAGACTTGGAAAGCAATGGTAGAAAATTAGACAAGTTACAATGTGAAAATTCTAAGGACATATAATGGCGGTGAATTTACTTCAAAGAAATTTAATCAATACTGTAAGACTGAGGGGGTTGTGAGGAACGACATAATGAGGCATAGACTGGAGCAGAATGGTATGGTTGAACGTATGAATCAAATTTTTTTAAAAAGGGGCCCGGAGAATGTTGAATAATTTTGGGTTAGGTAAGGAGTTATGGCCTAAAGTTGTCTCTATGGCTTGTGATCAACCCTAAGGGTTAACAACCCTAAGTATATGGCTATGATGTAGTAATAACTCGGTAAGACTAAGGTCAATCCACAGGGACTTTGGTGAGAATACGCTAAGAACTAATCTAAGGATAACGGTTGGTCTGGGTTTTTAATCCAGCGAAATCGAAAGGTTTTAAACAATCAATAAAAAAGGACTAAGGATTTAAGAATCCCTAATAAATTGAATTTGAACTTAATTCGTCTTCTCGAGTTGATAACTCAATTAGAATTGGATTCTAATCTGTTCTAGTTGGGAGATAAAATAGTAATATCAATTATAAACATCCAACATAGATTATAATCATGATAGGAGTGATCTCATGAAGATCTAGGTAATCACATCGCAAGGAATTGGAAGCATCCAATGTACTCGGAGGCGATAATAGATCAATCAATATTAGAGATTGATTCCTTCTCTAATCTAAGAATTCAATCACTTCCAATTAGAATTATGATTGGAAGCATCCAATGTACTTGAAGGCGACAATAGACCAATCAATATTACAGATTGATTCCTTCTCTAATCTAAGAATTAAATCACTTCCAATTACAATTCAACATAAATAACTGAAACTTTCATTGAAAATAAATTTAAACTTTAAATATCGATTAAAAGGTACATCCATTAGCCTTATCTACGAGATTAGCAAACATGACTAACATCTTAAACAAAAACAAAAGAAAAATGTGAAAAACAAACTAGAACCGAAGGATTGAAGTAGAAGGACAGTTTCGAAGAAGCTCCACCACCTCTAGGTCTCTCCCTTAAGCCCTAATTCATCCCTAGAAGAACACCTCCTTAAATAGACTAAATTCGCACTAACTTTGGACCGACTTAAAAAATTTGCACTTTGTTACACTTTGGTCGCACCGATGATAACCTTCGGTCGCAGCCGAATTTCCTTAAATCCCTTCTGAAGTCTCTGTCCCTCTCGGGTCGCACTGAACCCTCCTTCGATGGCACCAAACCTAACTTTGGTCGGACCGACAGTCGAGCTGAATTATCTCTGAAAATCACTATTTCTTGCTAGACTGTTCTGAGCACTTTCAGTCAAATCAAACTAACTTCAGGTGGGATCGAGCAGTTTGTTATTTCTGTTGTTGCACTTTATGATTTTTTCAGTCTTTTCTCCATCCTTTGTACTTGGTTTCCTTGGATTTTTGGCATATGAATTCTTCAATAATAACCTCCAAATATCTAAGTCTTTACTTGATTAGTCTTTAAGCTTTAATTCTTCTTCTTAAGCATGATTTCGTCATTGCCTTCCAAATTACCTCGCATGGACAAAACATATGTTAGCGAATCAATTTAGCACTTAAATGCATGAAAACTAATGTAATTGAGAGGGTAAATATACACTTCTTAGACGTTATCAACTTACTATTTAGTAATTTGAACTTCATCTACAACTTTTGGTTACAAAATTATAAAAGAAGTATGGAGTGGTCGGGTACTTGATTACTCGGGGCTGCAGATATTTAGTTGCAATTCTTAATCTCATGTACCATTAGTTGAGAGAGATAAACGTCGACGATACAGTTTCCGGCTCACCCCTTTGCTGCTACTTGGTACCTGCACAAGAAGAGGAGGCGTGTATAGGGGACCCTCTGATGCCTATGTCAGGCGTGGATTCTGGGTCTTAATGAACTGATAATGGTTTTGGAGTGAGGGATATGCGTGTGTGTATGGATCTGTACCTTTCACCTTTAGATGTCCCCTATTTATAGGGGAGATGAGATCCTACGGTTTTGGGATCTCCTTCCTGGTTCGTAAGAGATTTGATTGCTATTCTTAGATGATCCCGAGATCTTCGGTCTCCTGAATTTCCAGGATCGGGAGTTATCTTCCATGATTCTCGGAAGATCTTTGATATCGAACTAACTCCTTGTCTCGGCTCTGAATGTGGCAAATGTTTGGATGGAGCTCAGCAATCCATTGGCCGATCCCAATATATTTAGGTGTTCGGATGGCTTATGTTGGCCGATTCACTCGCTGAGTAAGATATGTTCGGTTGTAGAAGGCCGAGCCTTTCATCGATTACTAGCTAGGGTATGGTTGATCCGTAATCGACTTACCACTGATTAGGAGCCGACCTATGGTCGACCTAGGAGGTAGGTTGGGTTGAGGTCGGGCATGAGGGCCTTGGGCTTGAGACCTTGTTGGTCTATGTTTTCTTGCCAACTTATGAGCTGGGTCAGCATTAGGCAGCTTCTGGGAGGCCTTTTGAGGGTCCTAGAAGTGCATCGGCCTCCTTGGAGGCTTCGCCTTGGCTCAGGACATGTAGGTTTTGGTCAGGCTCAGCGCCTTGGGAGTCCGAGCCATGTCTCTCCATTAGGCTTTTTGGACATGTGGGCCTCGGATAGGCTTGACGCCTAGTGAGCCCGGGCCATGCAGTAAAGTTGGTCCATTCCATAAGTCGACTTATCGACCTTGTCATATTTTTCCCCAACGGAACCCATAAGTGTGCATCTCACGGTGATGTATGTGCCTTTAATCCACCCTGTCCAACCGTTTTGAAAGCTTATTCAATGGCATGAACCAAAAATGAAGCAAAAGCAAATCTTATTTGGACAAAGGACGGAAAATAGTTGTGATTAAATCCTCACCATTAAAAACTTCATGGGTGCCACCAGAATGTTGATTTTCCATCCAAACTTGTTGATAAGGTCACAAAGATCTGGATGAAGAGACCACACAAATATCAGCTTGATCCAAAACTTGTGGCCCACGATAAGTTTTCAATGGTCTATTACCACTGCTTCCTGTATTATAGTCCACATGGGATTTGAATCTGCTTCATTTTCCAGATCACGCCCTAAAATGACCTTTCAACACGGATGGGCGGCGTGAATGTAGTCACATACACTACAGTGGGCCCCACAGTCAGGGGTCCCACCCACCTCGGTGGATCTCGGGTCTCTCCTAATCCGCACCCTTTTTGGCGCAGGCGTGTGCGCTATGCGAAGCTCATGTGGTATCCTTATTAATAGGGAAATGGATTGGCTACTCCCCCTCCTTCGGTGCTCTGTGGGCCCCATCATGATGTATGTGTTTCATCCATGCCGTCCATCTATTTTGTAAGATCATTTTATGGTATTAGACAAAGAATGAGGTATATCCCAATCTCAAGCGGACCACATTACAAGAAACAATGTTGAATGAATGTTGACCATTAAAAACTTTTTGGGGGCCATAAAAGTTTTGGATCAAGCCGATCTTTGTTTTTTCCCTTCATCTAGTTTTGTATGACCTAATCAACAGATTGGATGTCAAATAAACAATACAGTGGGCCTTAGGAGGATTTTAATGGTGGATATCTGATCACTATTGTTTTCCTATGGTGTGGTCCACCTGAGATTTATATCCCTCTCATTTTTGGGATTAAGCCCTAAAATGATCTTTAAAGATGGAAGAACGGAATGGATGAAACACATACATCATGGTGGGGCCCACAGAGCACCGACCACCGTTTCCTACTAATAGGGGCTTATTTATTTATTTTAATAACTAAGATCTTAAATTTATTTTTTTAAAAAAAATAGACTGTTTGGTATCGTTTTAATTTTATTTTTTAAAACATTTTTAGAAACAAAATAAAAAAGTTTGCTCGTAAACTTTTAGAGACATCACTTTTTTTTCTTTTTTTTTTTAAATTTTAAATTTTAAAATTTTATTTTTTAAGAGCAGATGTAGGTAACATTTTTGACTCATCTTTGGACAAGTTTGTTGGCAAACTTACAATTAATTCACATCTTGATCTCTTTTTTCTCTTTACAATCTCTAAGTAGAGATTGGGCCCACATGATGAATGGCCCATGTTGAAGGTAGGGCCCATATGTAAATGGTCCACATTAAGGTGGGACCACAATGCATAGTCACATCAAATGTGGGCCCCACATGATGAATGGTCCACATCAAATGTGGTACCCACATGATGGATGGTGGATTTGAAGGAGAGACCACATGATGGAAGGTTGACATCAAAGATGGGCCCACATGATGAAGGGATCATATTGAAGTTTGGCCCCACATGATGGACGGTCCAAAGAAAAGCTGGGACCCACATGATGGATGGTGGACATCAAAGGTGGGTCCTACTATTTCTATTCAATCCAGACGTGTGGCCACACATGTTACGAATGATTCGAAATCGATCAAATGTCATCAATTAGGATCAATGTTGGGCATGCCAGAATTGTTTTTTACTCAAATTGATTGAACACTCATAACCACAAACTAGCCGAATTGGGATTAGAACTATGAAAGTTGATCTAATTGTTCAGCCACCAATGTTACAGCAATCAAGAGATTTAGAATGGGAGGGTTAGTCTTTCAAAAATAAAATTTTTAAAACCCTACGATAAGGACTTTTTTTTTTCAACTCGGGTGGTAGACTCACTGGAGTTTTAACTCCCGGTCAAGGGTTCGAGTACCCATAGGTGGTGAAATTCCACTAGCGTGAGTGTGTGGGGTGTGTGTGCGTGTGTTAAAAAAAAAAGGACATTTTTTTTTTCAATGGTGATAAAGTTTTAGGTTTCTTAATGAATAAATTAATAATGGATGGATAAAATTTCAAATAATGCTAATTGTTAATTTTCGTAATTTATAAGTAAGAATGGTACAATTAGAGAAAGAAAACTAAATTGAGTAGAGAAATAAAAATAATTACATACGGTTGCTTGTGTAGATAGAACAATTGAGGTATGTAGTGTACAGGACATGACTAGTTTGATCTACCAAGTAAGAACTCGATAATTGGTGGGATCCAACGAAGGTTGCTATGGATATTTAATATACTCCTAAGGAGTAATGCAGATATGCCACTGGACAATAGCATATTTAAGCTAAACTAAGGATTTTGGACTTGTTGTAGTGTGGCTAGACAAAAGTGAAATATCTAAGTTAAAAAGTTGGATAGGTAGCGTTACATTGTAGAGATTGATTGATTATGTATGATGAGGGCCTAAAGCTCTTCATCGAATGCTGCTTTTGTAGACTTAGAAGGATGTTGGTTGATCTGACGTTTCCTTGTTAGTCCTTGGTTGTGTCCCAGAAGGATTTAAATTCTTTTTTGTCATCATAATATGATTTTTTATTAATTCTGGATGGATTCTTCTTTTGATCTTCCATAGTCTTTGAGAAAGCATTGATCGCTTTGAAAATTTTCCATTTTTGGCATGATTGTGTGAGATGGCCTTACTTCGCATATCCTGAATTGTAAGATATTTGACATAAGCAATGCTTTAATTTATCTTCTTGCATACACTACAGGTCACACATGTCACTTGTGCGATGGTCACATGTATTTCATGTAGTGTCCCTATTTTCTCAATTGCAGATGTGCGTACGAATCTATCACCAAAGGATATGTATCAAAGATTTATCAAAGCACATATAGATTTGCCTCTTGTCGTTCATACGTGAGGGCCAACACATAGCGGCATCTTATTAGGCAACATGGATTGTGCCCGGTCAGGTGTAAATAATGCCCTCATATCACTTTACATTTAGATAATGTGAAGAGACATTTTATGACACTTCGGCTCTGGTGGTCATTCGACGATCGACACATGGTGGCATAAGGTTCATGCTTGAAAGCATGCGCAATATTTTATGTTGGAAATTGTTTGTCATGATTGCTCAATGAGGGCTTTCATGATCATGACTTTCTATAAAGGGATACCCTCAAGGTTGCAGATTGTGCACTCGAGTCTAACTATTTTCTTCTTCTCTCCACTTCCTTCCAGCCTTTTGCCATGATATTCGCTACTCTTCCTTCCGCTCACTAGATTGGAAGAATCTGGGAAGATCATGATTTTTTATGTGTGGCGGCCGAAGCTAAGGGGCTTGGCTACTATTTTCTTTTTAAACAATTGGCCAGAGATCAATTTTTATTTCTATCTCATTTCTCTTTTCTTTTGTTAAATGTAATGCCCTAAAAATCAGGGGTTGAGCATAAACTCAACTCCCGAGTTCCAACGTATCACTTATGCAACATAAAGAATAATGATTAAATGTTGTTCGTATTAGTGCATTAAAGATGAATGAGATTAAGGCAAAAATGCAAGAATGCATGGATGTATGATGCATGCCCTCGCCTACGCTCCCTCAGCCACTTCATCTTACGTTCGCAATGACAACACTGCCTCAGTGCTTGACCTGCAACGCCTGATTGCACGCGTCATGCGGTGCATGCATATGATTATCAAGTTCTTATTAGTCCTTTTCATACAACAGGATTGGGAAACTAAGGTACCTTCCTTGTATCATTCTAAAACAAAGATCTATTCTAGGGTCGTCAATCCTAGATAATCTCATACGATGTATAGTTCTAGGTCGTTGCAAGGGCTGCCAGGGCTGTTACACGGAATCGTTGCACCACTCCCCCATCACCTTATCAATACAGGCCTAGTTTATACTCTGTTTACTATGGGAAGGCTCGTCGCCTCTCTGCAGATTCAGAGTATGCTCGAGGTCACTACACCGGGTACGGTCAGGGCTGCCAGGGCTATTACACAGAATCGTTGCACCACTCCCCCATCACTCATCAAAGCAGTATAGGCCGACAGCTTGAATATAGTATCTCATACCACCATAATCGGCTCACGAGTTTGGTTGCTCACTGGTCACTACGGGTAGGCACGTGGCCCTAGCGTAGGCCGACAGCTCGACCACGGTGTCCCATACCACCATGCCCGGCTCATGAGTCTTAGCAAATCGAGGTACCACGGTTAACGGGATTCCACTGGTAAGGTTAGTACCTTAGGTTCAAATAGAGGCGTCCAAACATGGTGAACATACATAAGACAGATCGGATTACTTGACGAGCTCGGCTAGCTCGAGTGCACAACAAGTTGAACGATATGAAGCGCATAAGCACTTTGTGTGGCCAGCCACTATCGTCAACTCAAGTACAACTTGGGTTCGTTAAACACATCTCGCATGGCGAATGAGTCTCAGCCACGCATTCATTTCCGTTTCCGATTGCCTGGACTATAATCATAGCCCCAAATACAATCAAACCTTGACCAGAAGCATGTAGAGTAAAGCAGAATAAACAAAGTAATCCAAGCATGTTAACAAGCATGTCATAAAGCATGTTATAAAGCACAATATAAACAGGAAATATAAATACATATATTTCATAAGTAAGCGGTTAAATTAAACAAACAACATGGAGGAAATCATATACATCTTTAAGGTAGCTAAGAATCCTATCTCAACACCTACCTAAAGCACAATTCTCAAAGTACTTACTCTTACAAGCATTTTTACAAATACTTAGGATACACTCTTTCAACATACATAGCGTATACTAGCAAAAACATGTATTAGGGCGAACCCTTTCGCCAAGTAAGTATTATACACATATATAGCATGTTCATATAGTAATTAATTATGGCAAACACACTTTCAAAATTTATACATATACGGTACTTTCTACAAATACGAGGAATTCAATATATTCAACATAGTTAACGTATAATCAAAAAATGAAACAGACAACACTTTGTACATGTGCAATAACATACAAATCATGAATCTATCATTATCTGACATTGAAAGCGTTGAAAACTATAACCTATACGTCTAAAGTCTGCACCTTACACCGGAGAAGCGTAACGGAGTCGATAGAATCTCTACGCTTTCGTCAACGTCGATATGACGACCTAAATCACGAGTTACGTTAGCTATGTCGCTACTTGAATCAATTCAAACCCTAAAACAGGTTAGGGTTAGGGTTTTCTTACCTAGAAACGAAGCCGGAATTGCCGGAAAAGTGATTAGAACGGGATAGTTAAGCTTGTATAGTGGCAGGGTAGAATGGCAGGGAGATGTTCTCACTTCTCTCACACTTTCTCTCTTTTTTCTCTCTTCTCTCTCCTAGGTTTTTCTGAAATTCGTATGAGATGAGAGAGTGAGGGTTTTAGGTCCTTATATAGGCTAAAACATAACCAAAATAGACCCAAGGTTAAGGTATACTTAGGTTATATCCAAAGTGGATCCATTTCGATTCAACGGAGCACTTCCGGAGGCCCCCCTTGAGCCAAAGGTCAGACTTAAGCTCATAGACATTGGATCTAGGTCGAGTTAAGTTTTCATTCCAATCGGGTTCCCAGATCACACGTGGCGGACCAGTTTCAGTTCAACGGTCACCGCAACTCGATCAGGGTTACAAGTACATGGACATGTGTATGAAATTTCTCCTGATGTGAGGGTGTATTTAGTTCAGATTCTGATAGTCTGATTGCTCATATCAGGCCCGCAAGTGACAAGTCTCAGATTACTTAAATGAGATTTAATTTCTAAAGGAATCTACGTTTTCTCACACTCTTTACTCCAGGCTCAAGCGAATAGCCGTGGGACACTATATTTATTTGATTTCTGAGATGTTAGTCAAGCCCAGCAAGGCGGTCCTAACCGTTTAACTTCACGTTAATCGGACTTTCGACGTGCGGTCCAGATCTGATACGGAGTTTTGTGATGCTCCTGAGAGCAACTAGGCAATGAGATTAATCATAGATTTTATGGTAACCTAACGTCAATGATTTTATAAGTTTTGGGTCTTGTAGATCGTATTTAAAGTGATTAGTACGGATTTCGTAGCTAATCCAATTTAGCACTTAGTTGACTTTGTCGAATTCCTAAAGGATTTGAGGTTTGAGAGGTTCATAAGGGGTTGGGATCTACCCCTTGCCTAAAGACATCTGATCCCAGGTTGGAAAAAATCCGGGATGTTACATTAAAGAAATGTTTTTATCATTATATAAAAGAGAAAATCATATAAGGGCCGATTAAATAGGAATGAAAAACAATTTCTTTTTGCACTTTATGTTCTTCTGTCTTGCTATTCTTCATCATTGTCGGCTTGTCCTTAATAGGAAGTTGTATTGACGATCTAAGCCCATAACTCCTTGTTGAATCCAGCATTACTCAACATATTTCTGGCTCTTTGCAAAAGAGTTTGATTTATACATTCAACCATACTATCTTGCTTTAGTACTGTGTGTCTCACTATTCACTCAATCCTACAATTTTGATTAAACTCCTTTGAAGTAAATTCTCCACCATTGTCTATCCTTAGAATTTTCTACTTCCGCCTTATTTGTTTTTCTACCATCGCTTTCCACATCATGAGAGTGGTGAAAACATCAAATTTATGTTTCATGAAATAAACACACACCTTTCTAGAGAAATCATCGATGGATATGATAAAAAATGACAACCCTCCTCCGGAAACAACGAACGATTGCCCCCACACATCCGAGCGTACGTAATTCAGCTGACCTTTAATAACATGTTTTTCGGTTTTAAATGATAACCTTGATTATTTCCTATATATGCAATGCTCACATATATCTAATTAAAACTTTTAAAACAAAGAATTAACTGACGATTAAGAAGTACCTTTATACCACACTTGCTCATGTGGCCTAGGAATGCATGCCACAAAAGGGCTGACGCATATTTCATTACAGCCATTGCAACTTCACCTGATATAGTATTCCCGATTAACCTGTAAAGATATACGCTCCTTTATGCCTTTATAACAGTGAGTGTCCCTTTTAAAACTTTCAGAACTCCTTCGTAACCCATGAACTTGCACATGAGTGTATCTTTAACTTTGAGAGAGATCAATTTTTTCTTCAAATGTAAAACATGCCTCACATCGGTCAAACTATGTTCCACCTAATCAAATATCTTGATCCGAATTGAACCAGTTCCTATAATCTTACAGGTATGATTATTGTTATAAGAATCATGCCACCATCATAATCGATATATGTGGTAAACCAACTTTGATGAAGACACATATGGTGTGATGCCCTTGTATCCAAAATCCACTTATTGTATAAGCGACCCAGCTTAAACACTGACAACACATCATAACCACTCATCCCTTCACTAGATTTCGCTAAATTGGCTTCCTTTGGTGAATCATCTGATTTCTCCCCATTCTGAATTTTGGAATTTTGACAGTCCTTTATATATCTCATTCTAACAAAATTTCAATACTTCAACTTGCCTTTGCCCTTCAACGTAGACCTCAATCATGACTTCCCCTCCTCTCCCTCAGACGATCTTCTTGTTGGGGGCCGTAGCATAAAACTTTAGGATCTAGCCTCCCAAATACACCAGAATTATGGGATAATAAAGCAATGAAATAAATCAAAGCATAAACCACACAACATGAGATTTTTACATGAAAAATCCTCAAAGAGGTAAAAACCACGGGACCTTGTCCAGATCAATAATCTACTATGAAGTAGAACGTTACAACCGATCACAAGCACACACCACTTGGATCAAACCTGCTTCACTCACGCAGGAGTGGATAAACAATAAGAGAATAATGAAAAATGAAGAGATCTCACCGATCACGAGGACGTAGAAGCGCTAAGACGTCGACTGAGAAAAACTCCCTTCCACAAGTTTCCTCTCTCTCTCTCTCTCACCTTGGTCGTGAAAACTCTTAATACAATAGCTTTAGAAAGCCTTCTCAATTCCCTAGAAAAGTACTAGGGATTCCTATTTATAGTTTAGACAACTTACCTTTCGCACATCTGCGAAACTGCCTCCAATTTTCGTAGTCCACACAAAATGTGGATTGAATTTGTGTAGCATCGACTAGTCGAGCAAAGTCCTCGACTGGTCGAGCCTGTTCACTCGACCGATCGAGCGAGACCCTTGACTAGTCGAGCACTGTTCAATGAGCTCGTTGGACTTTGAGTCGAGTGACCCTCGACTGGTCGAGCACTGTTCACTTGACTAGTCAAACAACGAGGTGAACCACTTCGATTTTCAACCGACTGTACTATCTCTCCTCTGAATTGAGGAGGAAAACCCCATCACTTTCCCGAGCAAAAAATACTTCCGTAGAAGTACATTCGCCTTTATTTTTCATTCTTAATTGCTTCAAATGAAGGGCTGAGATAACAATATCGACGTCCACGGTATCGTTACCATAGCATAAGTATCCAACAAATGCTCGCAGGACTTCGAGAGAGATGTCGACAAAATTAGAGTTTTGTTGTCCTCATCGATCATTACCTATACGTTTGTCGGTTTGCAAAACAGTTTGTTGAAGATGTTGATGTGCTCATAGAGATCTGACCTTTTCACAATCCTCATAGTATAAATTTGTTTCTTCAAATGTAGACGATTGGAGAGCGATTTTATCATATAGATAATCTCCAAGTTTGCTCATAATCCTGCGGTAGTAGTCTCATCAATGACATTGTATAAGACTTCATCGGCCAAACACAATTGAAATGTGCTAATCATTCTCTGATCAAGTTCATCTCAATCTTCTTTATAGATTCTGGACGTCTCGTTTAATTTCCTAAGTGCATGTTGCAACCATTGCTGAATTAGAAAGGCTTTCATCTTTAACCTATATATTTCAAAGTTATTTTTACTTCTCAACTTTTCTGTCTTGAACTTCACATTCAATCCCATCGATGCCATGTTTTTAGTTTCAATATGATAATCTAACGTACATATTATTTGGTACCATTTATCGGGTGCTGAAACCCCTTAATGGGCACAGAAGCAACCTCGGAACGAATCAAATACACAATATGGAATGAAAAAAAAAACACAAACAAACATAAAGAATACATAAATTTTTACGTGAAAAACTCTTGCAGTAAAAAACTATGGCACAAAGCAACGATCTATCCATTATATAAAAAAATTACAAGAGATGTAACAACTTACATATGGAAAACACTAGATCCCCTTCAAAACTTCACTTAGATGTTTTGCTCTCTAACCCTAATTGAGAGATTACAAGGTATTTTATAAATTCCATACCTAATTAGAAACTAATCTCCCTCTTACGCATTAAGCCTGGTCAAATCTTGAGACTTTTGGTCAAACAAAATTGAACCATAATACAAACTTTTGGTCCAATTGAATATGACCAAAACATCTCAGTGAGCAACAGGTCCAAACCTGAATTGTCGGTCGGACCGATTTGAAATTCTGTTGGACCAAAACATGGCTTTCTTTCACAAGATTAAAGGCACTCTATCAAAATCATTCGGAAATCTTTTCACCAATGATCATTGGTGCATAATTGTATGATTGTATCATGACCGAACACGCGTGTTAACAATCCTAACGACTGACTCTTAAGATGTTTGCTTTGAATGATGCAGTGGCCATTCTAAATTCCATCTTTCAGCAATGGAACATTTCGGCATCACCTCATTGGAATATAAGTGGGGAACTGTGTAGCGGGTCTGCTCGCATGGGAATGGGCGGATTGAACCTTGGGATTGAATGCGAATGCACTTTCAACAATGGATCCATCTGTCGCATAACGAAACTGTATGTGTTCTATCACGCATACTATTCATTGATATACACGTAACACACTCACTCTACAGGTGGGGCCCACTGGATTAGTTCTAAATCAAAGGTGGGCCCGTACCGGGCCTGCCTTTTTGTTTCTAGCTCATACAAAGAGGAGATTGACTCCTTAGCCTGCATGCGAATGTTAGGATATGCCCTTGTATAAATTCACTTATTTCTATTTGTTTTGTCCTTCAGGAAAGTCGATAGTCAGATTTCAGCAGGTCACATTATTCCAGAAGCTATTGGGAAACTGACTCGTCTCACAGTTCTGTATGGGTTTCTCTACTCTAATTTGTGATTTCCACAAAGAGAACAATTTTGAAACGCTGGCAGAGTTTGATGAGTGATGCACGGGCACTTGGAAATTCAATAAAGTTATGTTTATTTTATTTTTTATCTGAGTATTAGATTGGTGGACATCTATTGGACGGTTAAAAATGAAAATATCCAATGGTCTTATTTCAATAAACAAGTGTCCATAAATAAGATGTTAGGATTGTTCAACCAATCTGATTTTTGGTCGGGTTAGTTTGAGTTGATATGTCACTACCATTTCTAAGTGCCTGTGTATTAAACGTCATATTATGAAGTGAGGATATCGAATAAACTCCACTTCCACAAAACACCCTTTTCGGGACCAAAGTAACCTTCAACGTACGTTGTGGTCCATCTTAACTATTTGAAAAATAAAATAAAAAATCAAAACCTGAAAAAGGACAAAAAAAAAAAAAAAGGGCTCAACCAGTGGCCCATCTGATGTTCAAACCCAGCTTTGAGTGGGCAGATGGGCTTTGATCAATATTTGCATGTGCATGCTTGGGCCTACTTTCAGGCCGAAAAAACTAAATGAACTGTGCATGGGCTATAAGATATCTAATAAATGACCTTTACTAAGCCCACACACGTCCACAAGGCATCTCATCCATATGCTATCTGATAGGTGCCAATTTGGGACATGGGTCTGAGATGCTATCTGATATATAGGTGCCAATTTGGGACATGGGTCTGAGATCAACCATCTCTCTCTCTCTCTCTCTCTCTCTCTCTCTCTCTCTCTCTCTCTCTCTCTCTCTCTCTTCTCTCTCTCTCTCTCTCTCTCTCTCTCTCTCTCTCTCTCTCTCTCTCTCCCTCCTTTGGTGTCCCACACAGGTGTTTAAGACATTTCATCCATACGCAAATAGCACACGGACGTGAGATCCAAGCTATCTGTCCATCGTTTTAGTGCAATTATATTTACATTTTGGCAGAAAATTCAGGCTGGTAAGCTCTTTAGGTGGCCTGGAATTTACACCCCGATCCACAGCTCAAGTGGTAGACTGAGTGAAAGATAGCTCGTTTCAACACTGAGGTTTTGGTATCGATTCCCTAGAGGGGGTGGCTAACCGTGAAGTGTGAACTGACAGTGGGTGTACTAACAAGCTAACAAAAAAAAAAAAAAAAAGGTGGCCTGGAATTTTAAAAAGAAATGGATGGATGAAAAAGCTTCAGCAAGTTTTTTTAAACGGCTTGGATCACATGTCCACATGCAATGCTGGTACGTCTTAACATGTGAATGTACTCCCTTGCAATTGTGTGCGGCTTAGCAAACCTCTAACAATATATATTCTATTACTGTTGGATTGGAGGACTTTAAACATATGGTTTAAAAAGTTAAATTCCTTTATTTTTCAATGCTTGGATGGTCTGGTCGATGTGATTTTGGGATCATAGCTCATCTATGGTGGGGTACTGATGGAAAATTGGATCACTTGATCATGGCCCATCCCTGGTCCTTTTATGCCTGCTGCTTCAATGCTTGCAGCTTAATTACTGCTGCCCCAAATTACAAAGTTTGCCCTATATTTGCAGGAATTTGCGTGGAAACTATTTAACAGGTCCCTTGCCTTCGTCTATCAGCAACTTAAGGGCCTTGCAGCACTTGTAAGTTATCTAAAAGCTTCTGAAATATAAGAAACGAGGTGATGTTGATGACGACCATGATGATGTTGTAGTTGTTGGCAGAGATGATGATGGTCATGTTATATTTGGGATTTGGAAGACAATTTAGCAATATGTGACGATTAAATAAAATTAAAAATAAATAAATAAAAACACATTCAACGTGGAAATCAAGGCGTGATTTGGAATTAGTCCACTCCAGGTTGGGCAATCAACTTTAAGAATTTAATGATAATAATGTAACCTTTTTGGTTTTCACAGTTTTAGTGTCTGTCTTTTTTTTTTTTCTTTTTTTTTTTTTGAGATGTCTTTTTTGTTTTCACGAAATTCACTGTGTATCTGATGTTTTTATTTGAATTTCCATTTTTTAAGGTTTTCAACCTGCCTTTTTAATTTGGACACATTTTTTAATAACTGCGTTATATTACGGAATTCCTTCATTCTGATTGGCACCTTCAAAATAGCATGTGACTTTGAAGTGGTTAGCCTTGGACCTGTTTAAGAGTTTCTGGCAAGAGATGGTGGCACTCATACCGGGGGCCATTATCTTTTTATTATTATTTATTATTTATTTTCTCCTTTCTTATGCCTTTATTTTGTGCACTTCCATTTTCTTTTCTCATATTCTCCTCGGGATACACATTTTTTGGACAAGAATTTCTCATTTAAGTAGTTGACTTCAGGCTGCTCTACGGTAGTGATTGCAACCCGTGATAAACTTTGACGGGATTGGCATTAACTGACTTAGGAAGATCTTCACACTTCATTTTAATGAGGCAGAAGGCATCTCCTCGGTCGGGCAACGAACAGGCCATCTTAGACGAGCTTGAACATGATTTAGGATCTAGTAAGTGAGGGGTGGGATTCTTTTTATCACCATACCCCTTATTTTGAAGCAGCTTGTCTATACACACTTACTGTATACTCTTGCAATTCTCCTGGTAGCTCTGAAAGTGAAAGTGACAAAACGCCTGCATGCACTTTACGTACGTCGATGAGATATAACTGATCGTTTCGAGTGTGTAGCTACTTGGTTTATTCAACTCCACTTTTTATTTGTTTCAGTAGTGATCAAATCTCTACTTCGATTAGTAAAACTGCCTCCGCTCCGAATGTGAGCTTGTACACATGACGCATGTCGCCATACACCATAGATGTTTAATAGGCTTAGAGCGCATAGTGAAGCATTTCTGATCAGTCGTAGAAGGTCTTCACATCTTCTTGAGAATACGGATGAGCATCGTGTTAGTGGCCTCGACCTTACCATTCATTTGGGAGTGATAAGGGCTTGACTGATGCCTCTTAATTTTAAATTGCTCGAGGAATTCTTTCACTTTTCAGTTGATAAAGGGTGACTCATTATTGGTAATGATGGCTTGCATGACTCCGTAATGGCTGATGTTGTTCATCAAGAACTTCATCACACACGATGGTGCTATGGTGGTATAGGATATTGTTTTCATCCACTTTGTGAAGTAATTGGATGCTTTGGGTCTCACCTTGCCATAGATTTCGATATCCCACATTGAGAGTGGCTTAGATATTATCAAGTTGTAAAGCTCAAAAACCAGTACACGGATCCGTTTTGCGTGCTCTTGACATTTTAAGCACTTCCTAACATGATGACAATAATCTGACTCCATGGTCATCCAATAATACGTAAGTCATAAGATTTTCTTCGCCATTATGTGTCCGTACATGTGCAAACAGTAGACTTTGTCATAGACCTAAGGTATGATTTTCATTACTTCCATCTCATCCACATATCGTAGCAGGACCTAGTTGAAAGTGATAGCAAAAGTGGGTAGCTGATAGCAGGAGTGCAAAGCTGAGGTCACTGGTGGTGCACCTCTTGCAGATTCAAATTAAAAAATATATACATAGCTGGGATGACTGCATACAGATAAAACAACACTACTTCAAACTTTTTATTGTACTTTTACTACAATCACAGTTACGAAATGCTGCAATACATAAATAGCTGAAAGTAAAAACCAACTCCACTTTCTTTGCTCTTTTTTTCTCAACTAAACAGTAACTGAAAGACTCTTTCAACAACGGTAAAAATTCAAACTCAGTCAGCAACAACTTGCTTATTATTAGGACTGACTTGTCAACAAGTTTACCATTTCAACATTCCCCCTTAAACTTGTCTCTTCATGCTTCATCATCCCGAGCATTGCCTTCAATCTTGTAAAAGCATTGTGTTTGAGCGGTTTTGTAAAAATATCAGCAATTTGGTCATGTGTCCTGTAAGAAACTAATTCAACTTCTTTGTTTTTCACATGCTCTCTGATGGAATGATATCGAGTATCAATATGCTTGCTTCGTTCATGAAACACTGGATTCTTTGCTAGTGTAATTGCTAAACGATTATCGATATAGATCTCTGTAGGATGATTCTGTGGAAATCCCAAATACTTCATAACATTCCTTAGCCATATACCATGGCAGACAGCTGAGCTAGCAGCAACATACTCAGCTTCACATGATGACAATGTTACAATCGATTGCTTCTTTGATGTCCATGTGAATGTCGTATCTCCCATACAGAACACAAATCCTGTTGTGCTCTTTCTTTCATCCAAATCTCTTCCCCAATCACTATCAGAATAACCAACTAGTTTGCAAGCTTCACTGGAAGTATAGAACATATCATCATTGATGGTACCCTTAATATATTAAGTATAATTTTCGCTGCATTCAACTGTGATTGGTCAGGAGTCTTCATGTACCTACTAACTAACCCGACTCCATAAAGTATATCTGGTCTAGTACATGTCAGGTATCTTAAACTTCCAGCCAGACTCTTGAGATAAGTTGAATCAACATCTCCTTGCCCATTTTTTCTCAACTCTAATCCTGTTTCTACTGGAGTAGTGACAGGATTACTGTTCTCCATTCCAAACTTCTTCAGAATTCCCTTTGCATAATTGCTTTGGGAGATGAAGATTCCTTTCTCGCTTTGCACAACCTCGATCCCGAGAAAATGTGCCATTAGGCTAATGTCAGTCATTTCAAACTCTTTGACCATGTTCCTTTTGAAAATTTCAAACATACCTAAATTGTTGCCGGTGAAGATCAGATCATCAACATATAGATATGCGTATAACAAGCTTCCATCTGACTCCTTCATATAGAGTGCATGCTCGTAGGGATACTTCTCAAATCCATTCTTTTGGAAGTAATCACCAATCCTTGTATTCCATGCACGAGGCGCTTGCTTTAAACCATACAATGCCTTCTTTAGCTTGTATACCTTATCTTCTTGGCCTTTAATCATATATCCAGGTGGTTGATCCACATAAATTTCTTCTTCAAGATATCCATTCAGAAATGCTGACTTTACGTCTAGCTGATAAATCTTCCATTTGTTTTGAGCAGCTAACGTAATTAGCAGCCTGATGGTCTCAAGTCTAACAACAGGAGAAAAAACCTCTCCATAATCAATTCCTTCTTTCTGCCTGTATCCTTTTGCGACAAGCCTTGCTTTGTATCTGTGGACTTCTCCTTGAGCATTTCTTTTTGTCTTGTAGACCCATTTTACTCCAATGGTCTTGCGGTCTTTTGGTAAAGTAGTCAGCTCCCATGTTTTGTTCTTTTCAATGGATCTAATTTCTTCATCCATTGCTCTCTTCCATCTATATTCTTTGTTAGCTTCTTCAAAGTTAATTGGATCACTGCTCATCAGAAGACAATACAGAGTGATGTCCTCATCCATCGTTTCTGCATACAAATCATTCAAGCTTCGATAACCACGAGGTCTCATATCTGAAAATTCTCGTTCCTCTGATGATGGAGCTTCATTCCTTAGTGCTTGAAGGAGCCGCGTGGAGGTGTTTGTTGTGGTTCTCTAACCACTTCTCTCGACTGATCATGCTCTTCTTCTTCTTCAAGAATTACCTCTGCATTTTTGGAGGATTTAATTCGATCTCAGTTCCAAGATTCATTTTCTTCAAAAATGACATCCTTGCTGAAGAATACTTTCGTGGTGATGGGATTATATAGCTTGTATCCCATAATTCTGTCACCGTATCCAACCAGGATACACTTTACTCCTTTATCTTCAAGCTTGGTCCTTGCTTCTGGAATTTTGGCATAGGCAAGACAACCAAAAATTCTGAGATGACTCACCTTTGGTTTGTGAGTACTCCATGCTTCTTGTGGTGTCTTTGTTTGCAAGCTTCGCGTAGGACACCTGTTTAGCAGATATACCGCACATGAGACAGCTTCAGAAACTCTTCGGCATATTTTTATCTTTTAACATGCTTCTTGCCATGTTAAGAATAGTGCGGTTCTTCCTTTCGGCTACACCATTTAATTGAGGAGTATAAGCTGGTGTGAATTGATGTCTAATTCCTTGTTGCTTAAGGAATTCTTGAAAAACATCTGCAGTATATTCTCCGCCCTGATCTGATCGCAATGTCCTGATAAGATAGCCAATTTGTTTCTCCACAAGAGCTTTAAACTCTTTGAAAAAACCAAATACTTCTGACTTTCTTTTAAGAAAATATACCCACGTTCTTCTGCTGAAGTCATCGATAAAGGTGAGGAAGTATTGATTATGTCCGTTTGATATTGGATTTAACGGACCACATACATCTGTGTGAACTAGTTCGAAAGGCTTGGTTGCTCTCCGATCATTTTGTTTGCCAAAGCTGTTTCTGTGTTGTTTTCCCAGAACACAGCTTTCACATATTTCATTTGGATGATGGATGTTGGGCAAGCCATTCACCATATTTTTCCTTCCCAATTGTTTCAGACTTTCAAAATTCAGATGTCCATACCTGCGATGCCAGATCTAGTCTTTGTCATTGATGATAGCATTTAGACACTTTGGAGTGTCATGATGAATAGACAGAGGGAACATCCTGTTCTTTGCCATCTTGACTCGAGTCACCAACCTTCCTTGAGTGTCAGGAATAGTCAGCTGCATATCTTTAAGGCTAATATTATAGCCTTTCTCTACGAGCTGTCCAAGACTCAATATGTTGGTCTTCATGTCTGGGACAAAATAAACATTGGAGATAATAGCATGATCTCCATTCTTCTGCTTGATCAATATATCGCCTTTCCCTTGAACAGGGACCTTTGAGAGATCGCCAAATGAAATCTCTCCTTGAATCTTCTCATCGAGTTTGATAAATAAATTCCTTCTGCTAGTCATGTGATTGCTGGCTCCAGAATCGAGGTACCAAATATTTTGATCCGGATCGATTGTATTGTGTGCCATCAGACTTAGCAAATCATCTTTAACTTGATCATTTTCTGCATAGTTAGCAAAATCAGTAGCTTCATTTGATGGAAACTTACCTCTGCATTCATTGTTGTAATGGCCATACTTGTAGCAGTTATAACATTGAACACTTCTTTTGTCAGTGTTTTGACGATTGTTGTAACCGCCTCTTCTTCCTCGTCCTCTTCCTCGTGGAACATAGTTTTGTTGTCCACGCCCTTCTTTGTTAAAGCCTCTTCTATCATAACAATTGTTTCTGGCTTCCACGAGATCCTCGACCTCGTCCTCGTTGTGATGTCTCCCCCCGATCATGTCTTTCTTCAGTGATTAATAGCTTTGATTGCAAAGCTTGCTCTAATGCTTTATCATCACTCCTTCTATGCACCCTCTGTTCATGGGCTTGCAATGAGCCCACAAGTTCTTCCAGGGACATAGTCTCCAGATCTTTTGTCTCTTCTATGGCCACGACAATATAGTCGAATTTTGGATCTAAAGATCGCAAAATTTTTTCTGAGATTCTCGTGTCTGTGAGAGTCTCACCATTCCTTCTAAGTTGATTTGCAATTATCATGACTCATGTATAATAATCAGCAATAGTTTCTGGGAGATTCATTTTCAAAGATTCGAATTCACCTCAAAGAGATTGGAGACGAATCTTCTTTATTTTGTCAGCGCCTTTATGTGTTTTGTAGAGACTCTCCCAGACTTCTTTGGATGTCTTGGCAAGTGCTATGATCTCGAACGTGGATTCATCAAGTCCTTGGTATATGATGGACTTTGCTTTGCAATCCTTTTTCCGATCGGATCTGAGGAGTACCTTTGTGCTTCTTGCAAAGCAACTTCTTCTTTGGAGACGGTTCGAAATAGCCATCCTCGACGATGTCCATAACATCCTGAGCACCTAGTAGTGCTCTCATTTGAATGCACCAGTTGTCGTAGTTGCTTTTGGTGAGCTTTGGAATAATAGCCCGCGCATTGCCGTTTGCCATTTATAAAGAACTCGGATACCTTCAACCTGGCTCTGATACCACTGATAGCAAAAGTGGGCAACTGATAGCAGAGTGCAAAGTCGAGGTCACTGGTGGTGCACCTCTTGCGATTCAAATTAAAAAATATATAGATAGTCGGGATGACTCGCATACTGATAAAACAACACTACTTCAAACTTTTTATTGTATTTTTACTACACTCACAAGCATTTACGAAATACTTTTGCAATACACATAAATAGTCTTTGAAAGTAAAAACCAACTCCACTTTCTTTGCTCTTTTTCTCAACTAAACAAGAATCGAAAGACTCTTTTCAAAGAATGAAAAAAATTCAAACTCAGTCAGCAACAACTTGCTTATTATTAGGACTGACTTGTCAACAAGTTTACCATTTCAACAGAAAGACCATTTGAATTAAATGACTATGATGATTGCTCCAACCGTTGAGTGGTGCGATAATTTATTGGCATTAAATCTTTGAGGTACATCCGATCATCCATATATTGCTTAGTATCGGCATACCAAGTGTGGTTGTCAAGTGACAATTCAACTTCTTTAGAGAAAAATATATTTTCATTGAGTCAAGGCTTGTCTTTGTGTGAAAAGGAAAAAATTTTACAACCATGGTTTTAAGAACACAATCATTCACTATTGATTCTCAAGGGATAGGGGGTTTTCCAATACACACTTCCTTAGGGATGTTGAATGCCCATAGGTTTGCAATCTCGAACTCATCAAGAATGACGTTGGCCTTCGAATCAAACCTTTTGAGGATGTCCTTTAGTTTGGAAGTTAGATCATCATTTCCCACATGCTCTATCTCTTCCAAACTAATAAGTTTGAAGTTTAACTCCAAATTGAAAAGGTAGAGTTTTGATTTTAAACTCATGTGATTCGACAGACAAATTTAGCACCTTATTACTTAGGATAATTTTAAAATGTTTTCTGTATATCATGATTAGTTTTATAAAAATTATGATGTTTTTGGATTTTTATACTTTTTAATGTTTTTTATTTTAATATTTTAATTTTTATGGGCCCTGATCAAGACGACGCTATAGACCAAGGGCTACCTTGATTTAGCTCGAGGGGTTGAGTCAAATTCACATACACTTTTCTCTTTATGACGAGCATCTATGAAAGCTTTTCTGACTGACTTTGTCAAAGGGAACTGCAAACCAATTACTACCTTGTACTACATTGCAAAGCTAGAGAAAGTAGTAGGTTGATTCTCACAGTCATTCTGAAACATCATGATAAATTTGGGATTAGGCTCTGAATTGGTGTCTAACATGGTTTCTTCCAAACTGACCGTGAGGTATTACAACTTCTCAGGTTTATCCTGCTTTGGTGGGACCTCGTTTGTAGTCTAGTCAATGAAGGACAATTCACACCCCTCGTAATAGTCCTCATCGGACATCTCTGTCATGGTTAGTTCACTTAGTTTGTCCTCCAAGGTGGATTTTGGCTTGCCATCAGGATAAAAAAATCCTTGCACTATTGAATCTGATTAGCATGTAGGAAAATGGATCATCCTCGTCGTAATGATGCTATCCTCTTCTAGGACATTCGCGCGCTTTAGTTTCTTACCTAGAGGGGGCTTGCATCCTAGTTCTCTCTTGGCCTTGTTTTTCGAGCTTCAATGATATAGGTTGAATCTTGATATTTGAGCTAATAATAGAAAATTTGGCACTTGCCTGAAGGGAAAACATATTTTTAACTACTGGGACATGCGACTATAATGTAAATTACAATCCTGAACTCGAGATTGTGGTATGAAATGTCCTTATCTTAGTGATGTATGTCTATGACCAGGATATCAAGCTCCTAAGGGTTGATGATTCTACAGGAAAGATGAGTTTATGATTAGCAAGAATAGTTACCACTTTGTCTTTAAAGGTACACTTGACTCTTTGGTGAAGAGTCGAAGGGATGGCTCTGACTTTGTGAAGCCAGGTCAATTGAGAAGGAGATCGAATAAAGTTGAGATGTCCAAGGCCTATAAAGTAATTGTTGAAGTGTCTAGATTGATCTGAAATATCGATGTCAATCTCTCTCTCAATTCATCTTTGGGAGTTGCCGAAGGTTCTTACGTTATGTTATTGGGCCTAAATGTGAATGGTCTACCCTTAAACGATAAGTAGTTTATAGTGGGCTTTGGACTACATTCGGGATAATGGCTATGAGCTACTTTTTCGATATATGGGGGAATCACTCATCCCTGGAGAACTAGTGGACTTTAAGAAACTAGAGTTTGAAGATCACAAGGAATAGAAGCGGAGGCATCAAAATAGCTTATTGGTCCCATTGCTTGGGGAACTAAAGGTTGAGGGCAACAAATCGAGTCCCCTTGACAGATAGAGCTTCCTCGAACTATAGTTGTATGATCGAAGTTAGGCCTTGACTTTTCCAGGGCAATGTGACATACTGACCGACGAAAGGGCTTTTCTTATAAGGGGTTCACCATGTGTTAGGGGACATGAGTAGATTGCTGGACTCCCATCTTGAAAGAAGACAAACTGGCTGGTGTGACATCTCGACTTGCACAAAGTATGAGGCATCCGAGTTGGCTTGGGTGCCTTTCCTTAGAAGACAATGGGTTAACTAGACCATTCTGGATTAAAGCTGGCAATCAAAGAGTATACTGGCTTATGGGCCTTCTCTTACAGGAATAAATGTTGGTTGATTCATAATTGACTGGTGACTAGAACTAGGTTGTAGACTAGCTTAGGGGCCTTCCCCTAGAGGACCAATGGTACTAGGGGCATTGAGTAGGATTGTGCCCCTTACAAGATCAGTGGCTTAAATTTTGAATGAGAATCAATGACGTGGATGAATTAGATTGGGTTTAGAGGAACTTCTCCCTAAATAATATTGATGATAGGGGTGTAATGTTTGGACCCGCTTGATGCTGTGGTAGAGAATTCTAGAGTATGTTGTTTGTGTTAGAGGTTGTGATTGAAATTTTCTTTTGGTTGATTAGGTCTTGGACAACATACTTTAAGGTGAAACATCAATTTGTTGTGTGATACCTAATCTAATGATAGGCACAATACTTATTTTTGTTATAGGTAAGTGACAGAGGGTGTGGAGGGGGCTCAGGAAATAGTGAGGCAAGCATTTGCCCAGGGACTAGAATTGCCAATACATTGTTATAAGATTGAGCTATTGATGTGAATCGCCTAGGCTTCTGAACCATCCTCACCTGCTTATTTTATTAGGGTATCGTGGGTTCCATCTTGGTTGTTATTATTGTTGTCGTTGTTAAGGGGTCAATGGTGCGCTTTGGGTAAAGGTGACAAGATCGTCAACTTCTACCGAAAAGGGAATGTGAACATTTTTGTTATTATTCTCATATTCAGTAGGCCTTTCACCTTTTGTTTTACCAGGATGACCTAATGAGGCCAAAAGGAGATCGTCATAGCCCTTATTCTAGCTTCGACTTGTTCCCCCCATGTAGATGATTTAGGTAAAGTTGGCCTAAAACTATGAGATGAGGTATCGCGAGATTATCAAGTTTGTCATGTGGATGATTATAAATATCTGCTCGTCGTTAATGGGCGACTTTATTTTGGCAGTTATGTCCCACCACCGTAATATAAGTTGATAATGACTCATCATTCCTCTGCCTTAAGCCAGAAAGATCCACCCTTCAGAGCATCGTGAAATGGTCAATAGAATCTTGAGAAAGTTGTTCCCAACTCTTAATCTGATAGTAATCATGAGACATACCAATCTAACGTGTCACCTTTCAGGGACTTCTAATACATATAAATTAATACTTTGTCATTGTTTACCTCGACATTGAACTCCCCATAAAATTCATTTAAATAGCTTATGAGATAGTACTGTCATATCTTTAAATTTTGATACCTTAAAGTTTTGAGGTAACTTTGCATAAGGAAAGGGGCAATAATCCCTGAACTTGGTGGATGGGAGATCTAGCCATTGTTGCATTTACAACTTGCTTTGCATTGTCTAGAGCTGCTCCTCTAGGTGCTCTTGGATCTATTCAATTTCAGATGGGCCGGATGGAAGGGGTTTTTCCCCTTCATGTGCTCAAACTACCCTTATTCATGGTAATCGAACTTATCGACACCCCCGTCTCCCATTCAAGGAAGGCTAGACCCGGGTATTACTCCTATTAGGGGGAGTTTGTTGGACTAGAATTATGAGGGGAGATGCAAGTGAAACAAATCGTGATTGTAGGGGGATGTTGGCTACTGAAATGTAAGTATTATAATCATAAAGGTTAGAATCGAGATTGACTCCCATTAGGGGGTAGATATTGCAATTGACTAGTTTGGAATTGTGACTAGTTCCCATTAGGAAAAGGATGTTAGATTTGAAATTTGCTCTTGTTAGGGGGTGTATGTATTGGGATATAAAATTAGCTTTTGGTGAGGGAACTTGAAAGAATCTGCCCCTGGCTCCCGTTAGGTGGAATGTGTGTTGGAAGTTGAGACTAGCTCTTGTTAGGGGGAGCGTGTATTGGAAAGTAAGACTGGCTCCCGTTACGGGGAGTGTATGCTAGAAATTAGCTCCCTACTATGGGATGACACTGGAATTGTACTAGCAATTAATTGGTTGGAGGCAATACTGGAATTGGATGGCTGACTGGGGTGCTTGATGGTTGTATTGGTGAGCTTTGGACTAAGGGAATGGCTCCACCCTAGAGGAAACAAGTCATGGGCCCCTCTAGCTTTTTTTAGGCTAAGGGTCATATTTGACATGGAAAGAGGAGTCGTAGATCCTTTGATCGGTAATATTGACGAGCTTGGGGGAGATGGGAATGTGGGTAGGTCGCCCTAAACATTAAAACCTAGGAATGAGTACAGACGATGTTGCAGATGGTAGGGCAGACCTTGACGGGGGACAGACCCGGAGATGGTTCTTGGGCCCAATGCTGTTAGATTTGCCCCTTGTTTTTCCTCGCTAGTTTTTTTTTGGTTGTAAATGAACCAGGAGCATGCAAGTAGAATATGCAATATAAGGCTTCACAACTTCAAGCAGGTTCCTTAAGAAATATAAGGTACGTTTCTGGGTGGCACCTTTCGTGGCCCTTGTTAACAACAAGATCGGAGAGAAATCCCCTATAGGAGTTACTTGGTTCCTACGTGGTAGGGTAGCGAACGCGCCGTAAGCTAGTGGTGTAATGGCTCCTGGTAAAAGAAAAGAAAAGGTACATAAAGTAAAGTAAATGAACGTAATTAGAAAATTGGAGAGGTCTCGGTCCGCTTCAGCAATTCTCGTCTCCCCCTGTTCCGCCGTCCCTTCTTCAGTTGAAGACGGCTGACGTGCTGGGTAAAAATGGCCCCCTCCCTCCCTCAGCGTCATTTAACTTCTCGCCTCAGTGGGTCATCAATTTTATTTTTCAACAAGGTTTCCGCATCTCTCAAGGTGTTGACTCCCCATTCTGGCCTTTTTCGGCGTCGGGTCAGTTTTCCATTGCATCGGCCTGGGAGAAATGTCGTTCGCCTATGCCTAATAGAAGCTGGGCGCGTGGGGTGTGGCATGGTAAACTCCCGCCGAGGATCTCTTTGTTGTCCTGGAGGGTGTTATCTAAAGTGTTAGCTGTCGACGAAGCTATCCAGTCTCGTGGTGTAAGTTTGGCATCCAAATGCATGTGTTGTTCTCGGCAGGGCCACTCCTCTGAATCCATTACCCATCTCTTTCTGCATAGCCAGATTGCGGTGGCGGTCTGGTCCTTTTTCGGCAGATTGTTCCACGTCTACGTTTTGGCGATTGATTCGGTCGAGGCCAGATTGGACCAGTGGTGGGCTGCCACGGCGTCTGGTTCGGCGAATTCTCTGCAGCACAGCTGGTTCCGTCCATCATTTTATGGAGTATCTGGAAGTGCAGGAATGCTGCTCTCTTTGATGGTATTCCTCCCTCGGCTACCTCTGTGATTGCCAGAGCTAATTGGTGGTTGTCCTTCATCATGGGAGAGTTGGGCGAGGTTGCACCTCCGGGCTTTCAAAGCAGTCCGTCTCGATTCACTCGGCCAGCTGCCAACGCTGGTTTTGATGCAAGGCCAGGTACTGTCTCTCTTTTGGCTTGTCGTTGGAGCTTCGCTCGTGACCCTTTCCACTAGCCCATGGTCGTGAGATGGACAAACTGCATCCTGGGTGGGTAAAACTTAATGTGGATGGTTCTTCCCGCGGTAACCAGGGATTATCTGGTGGGGGTGGCGTTTGCAGAGACGACAAAGGTAATTTTCTCTTTGCATTTTCCAGTGGTTATGGAGCTGGATCGAATGTCAATGCAGAGCTCAGAGTAATATTTGATGGAATGGATCTGTGTATTCGTAGAGGTTTTACGAATGTGATAGTGGAATTAGATTCTCAACTGGTGGTCAATTTCATCTCGGAAGTCATTAATCCAGGCTATAAATAGGGTTATTGGATCTAGAGGATCAACCTCATTAGGCGAAGTGGTAATTTTATTTTCCAGCATATTTACAGGGAAGGTAACACCGGCGCTGACCACATGGCGCGGCTGGGGAGTACGGTGCAAGACAGTGTCTGGATTCACAGCCAAGGAAATCTCCCGGCCATGGTTAGAGGTTTGTTATTCCTCGACAAGGTGGGGCTAGGCTCCATTAGGGATGGTTTTGAGAGTTGAGAGCGGCCGTTGCTAGGTTGCGGAGTTTTCTCCTCTCTTCCTTTTTATAGTGCTCTGTTTTAGTTCTTGTTCCTACGATAGGCGTCCCTTGGGTCTTTTTTCTCCCGAGGGTCGCCCGAATGTAATTGGCCGGTTTTGATTAAATGAAATTCTCCTTTTAAAAAAAACAAAAAAAAAAACAAAACATAAAAAAAAAAAAAAGCATTGGACCAGTAGATCAGTGAATGGAATGTAAAGATAGAAATGTAGGCATTGGACTAGTAGATCACTTGGAATGGTAAGTAAATTGCTGGACTATTCTTTGGAAAGGAAAGTAAATATATAAAAACAAATTATATTTCAAGTTGGGCCTTGGTTAGTGGCTAGAAAATCCCTAGTGGAGTTGCCGATTCTGCAAATGTTGTTCTGCAGAGCATGCACACTAAGTGCTGCTCTCTTCCTTTTGAAAGTGTGGATGGGGTGTGGTATTGACTCCGTTGTGATAATTTGTTTATTTAGAATCACTGCTAGCCAAATGAGGCTTAGAATTTATGACTGGCTAGAAACTATAGAACCGCCTAATGATTGGGAAATCGTGAAGTTACCTAACACCAGTGTCTCTTGTGGTTGGTTTATAACTGAAATTTCTTAAGGCTATGGTGACAAAAAAGGTAGGGATTATGCACCTTTTTCTGCCCACAGAGTGTAGTCTCTCCTTTACATGATTTTGGATTTTTCAAGGATCTATAGGGTTCTTGTAGTGGCTACATCCAAGGTTGAAGTGGACAAACGCCGATGTAAAAATAAGAAAGAAAAAAGAAAACAAAAGTAAGATGCTTGTAGTATCTCCTTTACATGATTTTGGATTTTTCAAGGATCTATAGGGTTCTCGTAGTGGCTACATCCAAGATTGAAGTGGACAAATGCTGATGTAAAAGTAAGAAAGAAAAAAGAAAAAAACAAAGTGAGATGATTGTATGTGCGGGATGTTGGTGTGAAGTTGTGGAGACAT
The DNA here is from genome assembly GCA_030180095.1 of Magnolia changhungtana. NCBI lineage: Eukaryota > Viridiplantae > Streptophyta > Magnoliopsida > Magnoliales > Magnoliaceae > Magnolia > Magnolia changhungtana. The sequence continues at coordinate 1,004,021 of JASAUF010000363.1, read as the reverse complement.
AGGAGGTAAAGTGGAAAACCAAGTACTTTTATATGAAAGAGCCAACCGGGCATCCTTGATCTAACTCTACTCTGAACTCAACTAAAATTGGTGGCCTTGCAGTGTGGAGGAGATTGCTAAGACAAAATCTCTCCAAGCTCTTAAAACACCCCTCAACTCTCACAACTCTCTTTTAAGCCTACCCAAACCTTTTTCAGCAAGGCCAAGTGTTGCAAATGAGGGAGAGGAGCTGAAATTTTATAGAAGTGACCGGTGGAAATCAAATTCCTGCTAGTGTTGACGTGTCATAATTTTACGTATTTTGAGATCCTTTGGGTGATAAGAGTTGTCGTACACTGATAGGTGGACCTTTTCATAAACAGGAATTTGATTTCCGCTTGTACCTTTTCACATTTTGAGGTATTTTTACCACCCCAGTTGACACTGGGTCGTCCTAGCAAATCCTGGTGGTGCCACATCACTGGTGGAAATGTCATTTGGCCCATCTGGACGGTTGGCTGGCTCTGAGCTGAGGTCCTGAGAATCTTCTCTATTCATTCCTTTCAGGTTTGCAGTGGATCAGACAACGATTCTAAAGTTCAACTAAAATCTTTCTGAATAGTTTCCCTCGTTCTAGGTGGGGTGTCTACGAACTCAAGTAGTACAAAATTAAGAAAAAAAAAAAAGTCTATCATTTTCCAGTAAACTAAGACCACCCAGGTTTCCATGTTTATGGAAATACCACGGAATCTATTTAGTGAGCTAATGCCTTATTTGAAAAAAATACAAACACTGCCTACATGACTTTTTCTTAAGGTTAATGGATAATCGAAACTGCCCCTCTTGTTACCACTGTAGTGGATGTGCCATAGTCCTGTAAGTTACACTAAATGGATAATTCTCATATTTCGATGTGTACAGATACATATAGATGATTGAATTGACAACTTTCAATTGTGGATGTTCTACACCACAAAATGGTCAGGATCCTCCTTTTAGTGCAATTCTCAGGTCTTTCCCATGATCAGTGGCACCAAAAAATATAAGCAGTTCCAATCGTCAAAGCATCACTCTATGTGGGTCCCATGAAGTATGTGCCCAAGTTAATACACCTAACGTAACAAACATGTTTCTAATTCCTTTCTTGTTGGAATCTTGTGATCTATGTCGTTAACATTCATATTGATCTTCTTCTTTTTTTCTTTTTCTTTTTTTTCAGGAATCTTAATACCAATTTGTTGTCTGGAAGGATCCCAAAGGAACTTGGAAATCTTAGAAATCTAACCTACTTGTAAGATATCCTTTATTTCTTAATCCAAATATATAATTAATTTAGTTATTTAACTTTTAATTAATTTAAATTGTATGTTGTTTATTACAATTGCAAGGAGTTGTTATAATCGTCTAATCGTGATCGAATGAGCCGTCGCACTTGTACGTCTGGATCACCACTCTGGACCCAACAGTGTGGCACCCAACAACTTGCCAATCAAAACCATCATTTTTGTTTAGTTTGCACACCCTAAACCATTGTTGCAATAGTAGGTGATTGCATTGGAATTTGTTTTCCCAGTGTCCGGACTCAAGATCTTCGGTATTGGAATGTGACTCAGTTCCATATCAAAACTGAGTCAGTATGTCTGGAACGAGTCAAAGCCTAAAAACAGGCCACTTAAAATATGTGAAATGGGCATTGACTGGGATCATTCAAGACCAATGTTGAGTCAACACAGACGAGTTAGCTTAGTTTCATCTGATAGTTAAAACCACTGAGACTATATGACATTTTTTAGTCGTTTGCATTCATCATCTTGGTTAAATTATTATGAATTTCCATTCTTTTGCAGGAGCTTGGGCACCAATAGTTTCAATGGGTCACTCCCCCCAGAGATGGGGAATTTGGTAAACTTGCAAGGACTGTAAGTTCTTAATCACATCTTTAATCTAGTGTATAACACAGCATGTCTACATGAGCAAGATCCACTCCATCCATTAGGTGGGCCTCTGTGTTGATAACCTAGCCAAAAAAAAAAAAAAAGGCTGATCGACTCATCAGGTGGGCCACAATGTACATTGTTAGTGAAAAACTAAAGAAAGTTGTTTTAGCCATCTACTTATTTAGTACACAGTGGTGTTATTGGGTTTTCACTCTTGCTCCACACATTTAGACATGTACAGGATTGGGTACAATTAATTCAAGCAATCTCAAATCTAATCTAAAAACATAATTTGGATGGTGGAAGCTATTTTTCGTTATTTCCTGCAGAGTCATAGCACAGGAAATGCATATGGATGGTGAAAGCTATTTTGCTTGATTTTGCATTGGCCCACCTCAATGGTCTGACCCTTTATATCTGATTGTTGTATCAAAGCATTGTCTGGTATCTGGGCATCATGATAAACAAGGAACTTTGTACGGCTAAATGATCACAATCAAATCGGATTTTAAAGTGATCAAACAATCAGGCCCACCAACCACTGAAATTTGATTTCATAAGTGAATTAGCTAGTTAAATCTATCTTCTTTAAGTTTACTACATGTGTAGTAAATGAACTGTACAAACAAATTGCATGATGAACCTAGATTACCATTGGTGGGCCCAACTGTCTGATCACCATCATAGTCTAATCTGATGGTTGTAGGTCCACTATACACTAATAACCTGTTACACACTATTGACCAGGTTTTTTTTTTTTTCTTTTTCTTTTTTGTTTTGGGTGTGATCAATTTCCAACCATTTGTTCGTATAAACTTCAATAGTTACTTGGACAGTATCGGTGTGAGTGGTCCAATTCCTTCAACATTTGCCAATCTAGTAAACTTGGAGACACTGTAAGTACTCTCTCTCTCTCTCTCTCTCTCTCTCTCTCTCTCTCTCTCTCTCTCTCTCTTCTTGATTTGCTTCCAAGCAATGAAAATATCGTCAACCTGAATGTTATTTTACATTGTAAAGCATGTTGTGATCAGGTGGGTCTTTGATAATGAGCACACAGGCACCATATCTGACTTCATAGGGAATTGGAGCAAGCTTAAGATTTTGTAAGCTAATATAATGAGATTTTCTCTTTCCTTGCTCAATTGAATCTTTTCTTATTTATGGGTTAGGGTTGTCAACAAACCGGTTATATATTAGCCTGAAAGTTCGGTCTGGCCCTGGACAGTGGAGCTAGGCCTCAATAGTTGTCGAACATGGGTCTGGTCTTGGCTACTTTACATATCAAATCTAAAATTCAGGCTGGGGCTGCCAACCATGATTTTAAAATTGATTTTGGATTGGAACTCATCTAGAGATTGAAACTGGTATAACTCACCCTGACTCGTTCCAACTCAGTTTGGTTTCTGAGAGTGATTCTCCCAATGACTTGTATTGTTCTCCACTAATACAAAGCTGAAGTTGACTTGATATTGGATGATATTTAGAACCATGCAACAAGTAGGCTGATTGATGCAGCCGCCTGCAATTCATATCAGTCCTCTCTGGTGGGACCCTCTAGATCATCGACGATTAGAGTCCTACTTGAAGTCCATTGTAGTAATCTTAATTAGTTTTACAAAATCAATAAATTCTTATCTCATTAGGATGCAAAGAGGTATTAGGATTCTTATCTTTATATTTAAGCTCTATAAATGGATGTAATCTCTAAATTGCCAGTAGTTAATTTTGAATGAATTTTGATGTTACTGGAATATGAGTTCTTCTTCCTAAAATTCCAGCAATGCCATGTCACCTCGCTGAGTTGCCTTGGCTATCTATTGTTGAGGCACTTTGCAGGATATCCAGTTATCCCCTTTTGAATCAACGTTGCAAACGTGGCCACGCTGACTTCCATCAACTTCACTGTTGCCCGTACATGTTGTCATTTCGACCCAAATGGACCATTTCACCTATATATCAGGCTCATGACTGGCCCATTAAGTTTTCCTTGGTAACATTGATTGATTATTGTTCGCTTGACAATTTTAACTAGCGAATGCTTGTGTAGGCATTTGCATGGGAATGCTTTCCAAGGTCCGATACCTTCCAGTCTTTCCAATTTAGCATCCCTAACTGATTTGTAAGTATTTTTGTTTATTTTTCAATTATCATTGCAATTGTTTAATTGACTATCCAATGATTGTATAGGCGAATTGGTGAAATAACGAGCGGAATCTCATCTTTGGCATTTATCAAGAGCATGAGGAGCTTAACCACTTTGTAAGTAATCATGGTACCTGAATCTATGTATTAATGCTAATTTTCTAATTTATCATTGTTGTTCTTGTCATTGTGATATAATCAAAATGTTTCCTTTTTTGGAGAATCTTGAGAAACAGTAAGATATCAGGCACAATTCCATTCAACATTGGAGAGTACCAATCGTTACAATATCTGTAAGTTGTTCACATCACAATCTCTTATGTTGGTGCAGGGATTGGGCCTAGGGTTGTCAATGAGGTATACTGGGCTGGGGTTTATGCTTACCTAGTCTCAACCCAAATTTCACTAGGCTAGCACAAGCCTGGATCATGTTTAAAAAAAAAAGGGTGATGCACTTGGTGTACGGGGTAAATTTCACATAAACACCATGGTAGAGCTTACCTGAGCTGTGGACCTTTTCCCTTCCATTCATTTATTTGTTACATATCATTTATCACCAGTAAGAATAATTTTTCACCGCTTACAAAGTGATTGTATCATCCAACCGGTTGGACTTGATATACATGTATGCGTGTGCAGGCCCAGGCCGGAGTAGTCCATGTTCAGCCCAAAATTGTTAGGCTTTCATATCTAAGCCTAAGTCCATCCCATGGGCATAGAAAGCATGCCCAAACATTGCTTAAAAACCTGCGCCTGTGGGCTGGCCCAACCCATTGATGGCCTTAGTTGGGTCATGCCAAGGGCAGCGCAGCCCACCTCGTTTGTTTTTTGGCCTAAATTATAGGCCTAAACCTAGCCATGAAAGCCATAGATAGGCCAGGGTATTGTCTGATGCTGGGCATCAACAAAAAAAATTATAATATATGGGTCTGAGCCAGCCGATCTATTCTCTGGGCCTGAGAATAGGCATAGGCCATGGATTAGGCCACTTCCCTAAAAATGACATTCAACTACATTTGGTTAATGTTTTATCTTAATTGTTTTTAGGGATTTAAGCTTTAACAATTTAACTGGTGAAATTCCAAGTTCGTTGTTCGATATGAGTTCGCTATCAAACTTGTAAGAGTCAAACACCTTCTATGCTTAAGCTGTTTTAGTGCTGATCCTAGTAATTCTCTCTTCACTTTTCCTTGTTTCTCATTCTCATATTATGAAATATAACATCTTTTAAGTGTCATTTGGTGTTGTATTTTTTAATTCTTTTTTCTTTTGGGTTTCTCATTCTACAGGTTTCTTGGAAACAATAATCTATCTGGTAGCCTTCCTTCTAGGAAAAGCTCATCCCTCAAGACCGTGTAAGTTCATCTGACTTAATTATAATGAATTGTAACCAAAATTGCATTTTTCTCACTTCGCTGCCTTTGGATGTGTTATTGGATTGAATTGTAATAACTAGTTCAATAAAGTGGAAATCGCCAAACTACGATTACCATCTATGGTGTTCATATTGAGAGAATCAGCTCCAAATTGCAATTAGGTTTCTTTCAATTACCCTCATTCTACCAGACCCAGTCCGAGCTCCCCTCTATAGTAGGGCTCCTATTTTTGGATAGAGTAGGCTTAGGCAATTTAAGAGAGGGTTAACCCTCCTTTTTCTGCTCACAATAGGCGTCGCTGTTCTTTTGTTTTTGTTGACAGCGACGCCTGAATCTTTGTATAGCCTTTTGCATTAATGAAATTATCCTTTAAAAAAAAAAAAAAAAAGTTCCTTTCGAGTTAGATGGACTTCATTTGCAATTTGAGGGTCACTTCCTAAGATACATAACACTACAACTATGATGTGGCCTTTTCCTTTCTATTGGGCTGATTACTGCAATTCAATTCAATTGTACAACCAAAGGCATCCTTAGATATTGTCCAGGATTGCTTTTATATTTTTGTTTATTCTCTTTTATAGCTAGGCATAAAAGATTGAGTTGTGAATATTCAATTGATTCATTATGTCTATCTTGATGTTCCTCTTCTACAAAAGTAAATGGAACTTTTTGTTCTTTAATAAGAACACCGTTTGGTATCTGATGAAAGGCTAATCTTATATCTAACATATTTTGTTGGTTCTGACTCTGTTGCTAACTTGCATTAAATGTATGCTAATTCATTTTCTTATATGTTGTGTTGTGTCGGCAGAGATTTATCATACAATCAATTATCAGGAAGCTTTCCCTCTTGGATTACACAAGGCTTGCAACTGTATGTCCAAAAGAAGCACAAAGTTTTCCATTTTCATCTTCATTTCTCTAGTGATCAAACAATTCATTATATGCATTAAGGGTGCATTGGATGTCCTGTTGAATTGAATTGCAATTAGTTTAGTAGAGAAGAAATGACGAAATTGTAGTCACCTCAATATTCAGAATGAGGAAGTAGTCAAATTGCATTTACATTGTTTTCAATTTCAACTTGAAAGTAACTTAATTGCAATTTGTAGGCCACTACCTCAATATGAATATAGAGGAAGGTGATGGAATTTGGTCATTTCCACTTCACAGAACTGGTAATTCTTGCAATTTGATTCAATAGAGCATCCAAACGCAAGATAGGACAACACCCTCTTTATTACTTCTTATGATATATGAATGTGATTTTGGATTAGATTAATACCTAGTTAATCAATGTGCGCCAGAAGTTACAATATTGTGTTTGATTTTTTTTTTTAAATTTTTTTTTTTTTTTCCATATTCAATATTTAAAAAGTGTTAAAGTGGTTTTCAAAATGAAAAAATAGCATAAGTGTGCAAGATCAGGGACATTCATCAAGAGTGCCCGACCTTGAACATGCCCTTGGTAAAAATCAAGTTGCCTCATGCATCATAAGGGCCAATGCGGATGAACAGAAATGACAGTTAGGAAAAGATAATAGATGTTACGTATTCAACAGAACGTGAATGTGAAGTGCTGAAGTGGTTAACTGAACGTGAATGTAGCACAGGTGTGCAAGATTAGGGAATTTTTTCATAAGGGTCTCCTACCTTCAATATGACCTGGGTAAAAATCAAGCTGGTTCATGCATCTTGCTGGCCACTGTATGTATGGGGGCAAATGGGTTGGGTTAAGGGGTCCCAGACCCGACCATATAATAATCATATCAGAACTTGGGTGCCATACCCAACCCATTAATAGTCCGGCGGATGGGCTTGCTCGAGCAGGGGCGGGCAACCAGGGGAATTTCTCGACCGATAGAACGCAAGCCCTCCCTCAAATCATCAGGGGTTTATGTTTTCTCGACAAAGCGGGTATTGGGACATTACGGGAGTCATGAGTTTTGGTTGTGCCAGTCATTCAGGGGATTATGTTTTCTCTGGTTTGTTTGTGCCAGTCATTTTGGGTCTGCATAGCGTGGCGGCCAAGCCTCCTTTGTTAGCTTGTGTCCCCAGTTGCTGTTTGTATAGTTTTTCTATGAATTAATATATACACAGCTTTTTCCAAAAAAAAAAAAAAAAAAAAAAAGGTTGGTTCCAAGTCCCAAAACTCCAACACGTTTATTTATTCAGAATGAGAGAGTAGAGGAAACAAAGAGGGTTAAATCATAAACAAGGATGCTATGGGATATAAAAGTATAGAAAAAGAAAGAAAAGAAAAGAAGAAAGAGAAAGAAGATAAGAGGAGAAGGTTCGGGCTGGGCCGGCAGACTGCTCTCTCAAGCAGGAAGAGTTACGCTAATTCGTCATGTCCTGAGCAGCCTTCCCATCCATATCATGTCAGCTATGCATATCCCGCGCCAGGTCACTGACAAGCTGGAACAAAATTTTTCTAATTTCTTCTAGGGGTGGTCTAATGGAAATAGGAAATTGCATTGGATTGCTTGGAAGCGGATTGCTAGGCTCATCGATGAGGGTGGGCTAGGCATCAGGAGTCTGAAAGAGGTCATGGTTGCACATCCCCTGAACTTAGCATGGACTGTGAAGTTTTCTGAATCTCCAAGTCCCTGGGTAAGTCTCATGATTAGTAAATATGGCAGAGATATCCACGTCGATGCCAGTGGCCCCTCCCCTTCGAATCCTTCACCTCTTTGGAAGGAGATTAGGTCCCTTCTTCCTTTTCTCTCTGACCCTGTGCAGTGGTCAGTGGGCAATAGGGACTTGAATTTCTGGTCAGACAACTGGATAGGCAGGGGCCCTCTCCATCACTTCATTGACTGCGCTATCCCCACACACCTAAAGGAGCTGAAAGTGAGTGACGTCCTGGGGCGGTCACGCCCGTTCCCTCCTTCTCAGGTTTTCTCAATTCTTCCCCAACATATCACAGAGGAAATTATCAATGGTGGCTTCTCCAAATCTGATGATCCGCCAAGACGCTTTTGGCCCTATGAAGCATCTGGCAGTTTCTCTGTTCGCTCGGCATGGAAGCTGCTGCGCTCCCCTTCCCTGCCTGTTCAGTGGGCCCCTTGGATCTGGTTGCGCAATCTGCCCCCGAAATTCTCTATCTTCATGTGGAGAGCTCTTCACAACGTGCCCCCAGTTGATAAAAGAGTGCAACAAAAAGGCGTGGCCTTGGCTTCCAGATGTAGATGCTGTCCTCAAGGTATGAGTGCTTCTCACCAGTAGGAATTGATTTCCCATCTATTTCTTTTTGGCCGTCATGCGTAGGCCCTTTGGAATTTTTTCGGCATGATGACCGGTATTCCTTTGCTCCTCCAAAGCTCGATAGCAGGAAAGCTGGCCCATTGGAGAAGTGCCTCGGCACCTGGCGCTGCGCATTTTGCGGTTAGATGTTTGCTACCCATTCTGATCTTGTGGGAAATCTGGCGCTCCAGAAATGAAGCAGTTTTCGATAATTGCCCGATGGGCCTTGGCAAATCGGTGGCTCGTATCAGATGGTGGGCAAATCTGATCATTGGGTTGGATCTGAAAGAAGTAGCGGGATGCAGGAGAGAGTCTAATGCCAGGTCTTCAGCGGTGGGTCAGATTCGCAGCGTGTTGACTTTGGTGAAATGGAGATAACCAACCCCGGGTTGGGTTAAATTAAATGTTGATGGTTCGGCGAGGGGTAACCCGGGCCTTTTGGGTGGAGGTGGCATTTGCAGGAATGAAAACAGTATGTTTCTTTTCGGCTTCACGGCTGGCTATGGGGTAGGCTCTAATAATATGGCGGAACTCCGAGCTATCCACGATGGGATGGTGCTCTATTTGGTTAGGGGTCAGGACAGGGTTATTGTTGAGTCGGATTCCAAACTGTTAATTAATTGCCTCAATTCTCCTTCTAAAACCCCTTGGAAGTGGGATCCTTGGCTGTCAAGAATTAATCGTCTTCGTCAAATGGGAAACTTTTCTTTCGTGCACATTTTCAGAGAAGGCAATGGCCCAGCCGATGGTTTAGCTAGGGAAGGGAGTTGCCTTCAGCAGTCAACGATCTATCTTCATACTAGATATCTTCCCCAACACCTTCGTGGTATGATCTTCTTGGATAGGGTCGAGTTGGGTGCCCTCAGGTCTCTTGTCTAGCTCATTCGTGTTATTTTTCTTTTCTTCTCTTCCTCCTGTAGATAGCTGGTTTTGCTCCTCTCGCCCTTTTTTGTTGTTAAGGGCCTAGCTAGTTTGTGCAGTCTACAGCTCTGTGTATAGCCTCTTTTGTTGGAATGGAATTTTCCTAAAAAAAAGAAGAAAAAGAGGAGAAGGTTCCGAGAAGAGAGGGACCCAAATTAGGGTTGACGCCCCTACTCTAAATATTTTATATTAATTAATTTTTATAATGACAAGAGGACACTTGATACCAAAAGTAAGAACTCATCATATCTTGAACCAATATTAACCATAGAAAAAGCATAGAAATTAACAAAACTAAATATGCTCCATACCTGATCCATTTAATAATGCAGGTCAAACTTTTTGACCCAGACCTGCTCCATGGATCCAAATTTTAAGACCCAGACGTCCTAGATAACCCAACCCATTTGCACTCTAATGTATGAGTAAAAATGGACAGTTGGAAAAAGACGAATGCTATCTATTCAACTTACATGTGCAGAACACCTAATGAGATAAGAAATTAGATGCCTGGGCCAAGGCATGCTACCAATGGTCCCCATCTAATGAGTGAAAATGATCTCTTGTACATGCACCACACCAGAACATGCACTCTGAATCTTCTCTTCAATCTCTCCTTTTGTGTATAGCCTCATCATTTCTCTTTGAACTACTTCCAGGAATATATGCAGCATTGACCATAAGCTCCTTAAACTATCTCCTTTTCAGGAACCTGGTTGCTAACAACTTCGACGCTAATAGTTTTAACAACAGGTATTTACAAATGATGCCGTTCTACTCATCTCGACAAAATAAAAGCATAGCTATGCACTTTTTGAAACTGTCCAATGATCCCACAATTCCTACATTGGTTGTATATCTTTTTTTTTCATGAGAAATTCAGTCCATTAGTGGCATTTAAGTGTTTGATTTTTTTAGATTCATTACTTCTTTGCCTTCGGGATTGAATTGTCTTCAACGGGACTTTTCATGCTATCAAGATTCTCTAACCGGTAAGCTGTCTTTTCTTCCTCATTTTTTTTTTTTTTCTGTAAGTTATACATGGGCTAAAACCCCTGACATCAATGTTCAAACACACACTTATCTACTACATAGGCTTCTTTTGGCTACATGTGAATGCAGGAGAGAATTGAACTGAAAGCATTTATTTTAATCAAGAAGAAATGAGAAAAAGTAACGAGGAAGTAGTAGGCGATCACAAATAAATTTCTTCAAGGTCTGAAAGCAACAAAATTACCAATTGACACCGGGACCCTCAATATAAATACTAAGAGAGGAAGCCAAAAAAACTGGTTATTTTCACTTGAGTGTGTTGGGAGCTGAAACCTCTTAATGGGCACGGAAGCAACCTCAGAATAAATTAAACACACAATAGAGAATGAAAAACAACAAGCAAACACAAATAACACTCAGATCTTTACTTGAAAAACTCTTGAGGGAAAAAAAAAAAAAAAAAACCATAGTACAAAACGATAATCAATCCACTATAAATGATGAATTACAAGAGATTGAACAACTTACATAGTGGAAAACCCTAGCTTTTCCCTTTGCAAAATCCTAAAAATCACGTAGGCTCTCCTTGTTCTACCCTAATCGATCTTAGAGATGTACTTATATACCCCCATACAAGATTAAAAACAAAACCCATACTTTCTATATATATATATATATAAAAAAACTTACACATTCCGTTGGTCGCACCTTCGGTCAACTGAGATATAAACAGAGTTTGTCGGTCAATCAAAACAGACCTCAGTTGACTAGGAACATCACAGCATGCTTTGGTCGAGCCAACTGCACTGCACCATATTAAAGGCACTTGATCAATAATGCCCACCGTGGTTTTAATCATCTAGCTCCATTGCTTTAAGTTGTTATCACAATCTTTAATCATTTTCATTATAACACAATCATCGTCGCTTCTCATGCACACTGCATCTTCATTCCGTCTTTACCAAGCCTAGAGAAGTCGAATAAACAACATTCATAAGCATGCCAGAAGGATTTTTACTAGTGTGAATGTTCTCCAGAGTAACACCTTCTTCTTCTAGCATCTTCCAGATGAAATGATGACGAATGTCAATATGTTTAGTCTGAGAGTGGTACACTGAGTTCTTTACCAAATTGATAGCGCTCTCATTATCACAATGCATAGGTACAACTTTCTAGTGAAACCCTAACTCATTCATCATCCCTTTCAACATACAACTTCCTTGAGTATTTCCATCACTACCATATATTTAGCTTTAGTTGTGGAAAGAGCAACCACAAACTGAAGCTTTAACATCCAACTGATTGCTCCACCCACTAACATAAACGAGTAACTAGAATTTAACATTCTATTATATATGTTTCCTACATAATACATATCAACATGGCCTACAAGTCTCTCCTTAGAATTTTTTAATGTCAGGACGTAGTCCGTCCTACCTCGTATGTAACAAAGTAACCATTTCACTACCTCCCAATGTGGCTTGTCGGGGTTTGATATGTATCTACTCACAACACCTACTGCATATGTAATATCCAGTCTAATACAGACCATGACAATAATATGACTATCGACCACGCTCGAGTAGGGCACACAAGATATATACTACTTCTCTTTATCTGACGAAGGACATTGCTCTGAAGAAAGCCGAAAGTGAGCAGTTAGGGGTGTGCTAATCGGTTTTACCTTTTTCAATCCAAACTTAACTAAGACATTTTCAAGATACTCCTCTTAAGACAGTCATAGCTTGCTCCTTTCCCTATCTCAGTATATATCAATGCAGAGAATCTCTTTTGCATCACTTAGATCTTTCATCTGAAATGTCCTAGATAACTGAGTCTTCAATATATTGATTTTAGATATGCTATATCTGATGATAAGCATATCATCAACATATGACACCAGATTGATGAATTCTCTATCTTTCAGTGATCTAAAATAGATACAATGATCGAATTTGCTTATGATAAACCCTTGCCTCAACATGAAAGAATCAAATTTGTTATACCATTGCTCGAGAAACTATTTCAGGCTGTACAACGACCTTTTTAACCTACAAGCCATATTCTACTTTCCCTGTACCTCAAACCCTTTAGGTTATTTTATGTAGATTTGGTCTTGTATTTTCCTATGTAAAAACGCAGTCTTCAAATCTAACTGTTCTAATTTCAAATTGTATTGGGCAATCAACGTCAATACAAATCTGATAGATACTTTCTTGACTACAAGCATGAATATCTCATCGAAGTCGACACCTTTCTAAGTATAACCATTCGTTATCATTCTAGCCCTGTACATGTCCAGTTTTTTCTAAAAATTCACTTACACCAGTGTCACGCCCCAAACTCAGAAACCGGGCTCACAAAATTCCCGATCGCTGAATCCGGTGCCGACAAAATTCAGTAAACCCCATTCTCGGCTCCCACAAATACCATACGCCAGGTTCCGATCCTGGGATGCTACAAGGAGGATTTCTAATAATCAATTTGATTCGTAATGAGCACAACTACAAGCATAACCCACGAACAATAACCATAAGAACATCATCACAAAGTCCACTATGAACAAAAGCCTTTGAGTACAAGGTGTATAAAAGGAAATACAGTATACTGAAAATGACAAAACTCCAAAAGCTCGGCTGCACGCTCCAACTGCGGCGAGACTATGGCTGCGTCCTGGCGTCACCTGCACGCATCAATCGTGCATGCTTATGAGAAAGCTTGAGAGGGTGGTGTAAGTGTGTGCGCATATGAGCGTGCTCAGAATGTATGGTCAGAGTAATGCGGAAACATGCTGATGAGTGCATGAACACAGTCAGCCGTACCAAGGCTATGCAATGCGAGATAAGAATACTATCGGTCATGCTAATGCCATGCGATGCATAATGCAAGTCAAGCATGCTAATCCACATCCAAATCCTTATGTCAATACGCTCACCGGATAATCACCGGTCTAGTACACTCTACGCCAGCCTTGTCGTCCCTATCCGGACGCACAACCGGAAGAGCGAAAGAGACCTCACTATCCGCCCCTGCCAATATCGGGCCCGCTCGTCGATAGACGGACCGATTCCTCAAGCCGTCAAACTCAACCTAGAAATTGCCCCTCACTCGGTGGGTAAGGTCACACCCCTTTCCAACCGACCACGACACAAGGTGGGAGACACGGCCTCCTCGGTATTCGGCCCTCATGCGCTCATACAACCGCTCGGTCTCGACGTTGGAGTCATCCTCTCAGTACCATCGGGTTTAGGGATTTTCACCCAGGGGACATCTATGGCGCCCGTATGCTGAACCAAACATTTCCTAGATTCAATCCAAACCCACGATGTGTCCAGGAGGTATGGCCCCGTGTCGCTAGGGCATACAAGAACTACAATCACACAATGCAAGTGCATGAGTCACACTACCAATCATGCAACAGCCCCAAGGTAAACCATGCGCTCATGCAGGTAACTCCGCCTATCGTGGAGCCCGCCACGCTTGCGAAGGCATATGCTATGATCACCACCCTCATCTCAAGCATGCATATGATGCGTATGATCATGAATCATGGTAAGTCTTATACTTATGGTATGATAATGGGCGTTACTCAAAGTGAGGATGGGCCTAAATAGACTGCAGAGTACAAGTATGGGCCTATCAGCAGGCCTAGGGAGATTTATAATGCGGACATTAAACCAACATTATTCTTACAATGTGGACGTCAAACCAACATTGCTTCCAAGGCATGACCATCATCAAACATTATTACACACACTATGGAGGAATCCCTCATTGTAATGGACCCTAAGGACACCCTGTTGGGCCTCGACCCATAGGCCTTATATTCATCAAATGGGCCGCATCATATGGGCCTTTTATAAATCAAGTGAGCCACATCAAGGGGGCCTTATGTACATTGCAATGGGCCATATCGCATGGGCCTTACATTCATCAAGTGGGCCACATCAATGGGCCTTATGTACATTGCAATGGGCCATAACCCATGGGCCTTTGAAAACATCACAATGGGCCTCGTAACATGGGCCACAATTACATTGGATGGGCCTAAACACATGGGTCATATATACATCAAGGTGGGCCTCAACAATGGCCATAAATACCCATCCAGGTGGGCCTCAATAACGGCCACAAATACACATCCAGGTGGGCCTCAATAACGGCCACAATTACTCATCCAGGTGGGCCTCAATAACGGCCACAAATACACACCCAGGTGGGCCTCAACAACGGTCACAAGTACACATCGAGTGGGCCTCAACAACGGCCACATGGTTGAACAACTTGGATGCAACACATGCATCATGGTGGGGCCCATAGAGACCCACCATCATATATATATATATATATATATTATATAATATAATATATAATTTATATATATATATATCCACACACACTCACACACACACGTGCACACACACCCACATGCATACACACGTGCACACACATGCACACACGTGCACACTCACGCACACATGTACACACGTGCACATACACACACAGGGGGGGGTCCCACCGTCCGGGAGGACGGTGCGGACGCGCACATACATCAGTAGGCCCCACCGTCCGTCCGGACGGTGGGCATAAACACATACATCACTTTGTGGGTCCCATGTGGGGCCCACCATAACATTTACTTTCCATCCAACCTGCTTCAAAGGGTCACACGAGACCCGATGAAGGGTGAAAACAAATTTCACTTGATCCGAAACTCCCGTGGCCCCAAAAGGATTTCAATGGCGGGTTCAATCACCGCCGCTTCCTACGGTGTGGGCTACTGAGCCATGGATGTTCTTTGAAACTTGGAGGGGACCCACCTCGGGGTGGCCCACCTTATGAACGGCGTGGATACAAAATATACATCATGGTGGGGCCCACTACCGAGGGTCGTGGGACCACCCGTCCGCCATGTGCGGACGCGTCTTGGCAATAAGCCGTTGCAATAGAAGAAGCTTCTTTGCGCCGCTTCAATTATTTTTATTTTTTTGAAAAACGTAAATTCGGGTTTTTTCCATCGTGGGGCCCACATTGGTTAAATCCGCCTCAGTAGTTGGTCCCCATGGCTCATAACAAGGATAACAAGCCCAATATTGGGTATTTTTCAATGTACGAGAAGATTAGGGAAGTTTTCAACGGTGAAAATTCCTATTTCCAAAGATATGGTCCGCCTGAGAGTCGATTAACATCATTTTTTTTTTTGGCTCAACGCCTAAAATGAGGTGGGGAAAATGGTGGACGGCTTGGATTGATTACGTTCACCAAGATGGGGCCCATACAAGTGGCCCCTTTCCAAAGCTTTGAGACAAGCTAATATTTGTGTTTTCGGAAAAACGTCCAGGGAGCGTTCCAGCGTCCCTGGACGGGTTCACGAGGTGGGCCTTGCTCAAGTGGCCCATCAAATGGCGGATGGTGTGGGTTCAATACATATAAAAGTGGGCCCCACCTATAATCGGCTTGGATCTAAAACATGCTTTATGGTGGGGTCCATCCAAGTGGGCCATGTGGCCATATCATCACATCAAAAATAATGAAAAATAAATGAAGAGAATGAGAGATGGAAGACCGAGTGATGGAGGGACCCCGGTACTATGGGCCCTCCCTTTCATGATCTACAACATACATCAAGTGGGTCCCATTATATGTGGGCCCATCAAACCGAAAATCAACGGTGGAGATCCTTTCTCCACCAAATGTAAGGTCTAGATGACCCTATCCATACATGAAAAATAAACATCATGATGGGGTCCATGGAGAATGGCCCCATCATGGAATGATCATGAGAATCAAGATGGGTCATCGGCCACGTCTTAGGGTCCAAAGTGAGATCCACATCATTGATCGGTAGGCCTCACTTGGCCCATCATAAAGAAATGTGAAAACTAGCCTATGGGAGCACCCACCGTCGATCTTCTTCGGCCCGTTGGAACGCCAACCTTCTTGTGCTCCTCTTTGACGGTGGAGATGGGAAATCAAGGGCTAGGATGAGAGGTTTTGGGAAGGGAAAGGTGGGCCACACAAGGTCATTTTTTTCCATGGAAGGCTTGGACGTGGGAGCTCTCTTTGCTCTTGGTGTTGCTTGGAAAATAGTGTAGAGAAAGAGAGAGATAAGGAGAGAGGGATGGGAGATGTGAGGTGAGTGATGTGAGGTGATGGATGTGAGTGATGGGTGAGGTGATGGATTGGTGGACTTTTGGGTTTGCTTAACTTGTGGAAAAAGAAAGCATGAGTGCTTTGTACTTGACATTGAAGTGATTGATTGATTGATGTGATTGATTGATTGATGGGATTGATTTGACATTGTGTAGAGATTCTCTCGGGATCGAGAAAGCGCGGCGTTTCTTCGAAATAAACGCCGGCTCACATCTTCTGGTCAGGGTATCGGATCGATGCGTGAGTCGCGGCGTTGGAACCGCGGTGACGGTGCGGTCGCAATGATACAGGTCTCGGATTAAACCGACTCGAATATAAAGGATACGACTTACGATCGATCGCAACGTCGATTATTAGTCGCGGATTGCCGGACTTCGACGAAAAGGATCGAGGATTCATCGGAACAGTACGAAGTAGGATACGGGTCTTACAGCTCTCCCCACCTAATAAAAATTTCGTCCTCGAAATTTACACTACCATCGCAACTAAATGTAACTTATAAGAGGATAGGGAACATAACATTATGTATGATCAAAACACAGTACAACATACATAAAACATCAAAAGACGCGGATGACGCACATGAATCTCAAGCTCTAACTTTCAAAATGCATGATCCATAAGCAATCTAGCAAGATGGTGTAGGGGCCAAGTCACATGAATCATCAACGACTGCTCCTGATGACTGAGGGTCCTGCTGAACGGCATAAAATCTACCCTGGGCCTGCTGGCGAGGTGCAGGTCCCCTCTGAGGCCTCTGCTGCTGCGGGGGAGGTCCTGGAGGCTGGTGTTGCTGCTGAGGGGGCCTCGGTGGTGGAATCTGCTGTGCGCCATTCCGCCGCGGAGGCCGCCGTGGTGCTCTCGGCTGCTG
Source organism: Magnolia changhungtana (assembly GCA_030180095.1). Classification (NCBI taxonomy): domain Eukaryota; kingdom Viridiplantae; phylum Streptophyta; class Magnoliopsida; order Magnoliales; family Magnoliaceae; genus Magnolia; species Magnolia changhungtana. The sequence continues at coordinate 986,403 of JASAUF010000363.1, read as the reverse complement.
TGGTGCTCTCGGGCTGTGGAGGCTGCTGAGGTCGGGGGCACTCCCACCTACGGTGTCCTATCCCACCACAACCATAGCAGGTATCAGAAAGCTGTCTCTGAGGTGGTGGTGCTGCTGGGGGTGCCGATGGTGCTACTGGTGCTCCGGCAGATGGGTGACTCCTAAACCTCTGCGGTCGTCGATGCTGCTGTGAGCTACTGGAGGGGGCCTGCCTCTTCTGACTCCTCCTCTGGTCTCGGTCGCTATGTCCGCCGGCCCACTCGGCCTCATAGATCTGAGCCCTCCGCACTACCGCCTGGAAGGTCGGGAGCTCATGTCCAATAACACGGCCTCGAAGACCGTAACGTAAGCCGTTCTCGAAACGGCGGGCCTTTCGCCCCTCATCATCAATCATGTATGGCGCAAACCTCGATAGCGCCACAAAACGAGCCGCGTATTGCGCCACGGTCATGTCCCCCTGCACCAGAGTCTCGAACTCCAGTGCTCTCTGTCGACGGATATGGTCGGGGAAGTACTGCTCCTCGAATCTATCGATAAAGTCATCCCATGTCCAGACGTAATCGGGTCCTGCAACTCGGGTAACAGAGGTCCACCAATGCTCTGCCTCACCCTGGAAAAGGAATACTGCTAACCGAACTCGATGCTGAGTTGTGCATGACATAGTATCGAAGATCTTCTCCACATCAGAGCGCCATCTCTCTGCTGCAGTCGGATCTGGCTCGCCCTGGAAACGTGGAGGATCAAGCCGTCTAAACTCACGTAGAAGAGCACTCGCACGCTCCTGCTCTGCCTGCTCTGGCGAAACAATCAAGGCGTCGCCCCGCCCGAAGCGCGGCGATCACATACCAGCAACACTGCTGAATCGCGATGCACTCACAGAAACGGTCGGATCCGCACCGACATCAGGTGGAGAAACATCATCCTCAGAAAAGGGAGTAGGAATCTCTGGCGGTGGAATGGGAGGTACAGGTGGTAAGGCTGGAGCCTCGGGATCCTCAGGTGGTGGGACGGGAGTCGATCGGGTCACTCGCCTACGCGGCATGTCCTATAGGAAGAATAAGGACGCCAATCAACCTAGAGAATCGCACGGTAGGGAACTAACTCGGAAGGTTTCGCACTCGGAACCTAATCGCCTTAAACTCATAGTAAACATGTGATGTTGTTCTCGGTTATCCCCAAGTTATGCTCGATACCAACTTCACACGCCCCAAACTCGAAACCGGCTCACAAAATTCCCGATCGCCGAATCCGGTGCCGACAGCCTCAGTAAAACCCCATTCTCGGCTCCCAGCGCCCATACGCCAGGTTCCGATCCTGGGATGCTACAAGGAGGATTTCTAATAATCAATTTGATTCGTAATGAGCACAACCACAAGCATAACCCACGAACAATAACCATAAGAACATCATCACAAAGTCCACTATGAACAAAAGCCTTTGAGTACAAGGTGTATAAAAGGAAATACAGTATACTGAAAATGACAAAACTCCAAAAGCTTCCTACTGCACGCTCCAATCAGGCGAGACTACGGCCGCGTCTCAAGGCGTCACCACCGCACGCATCAATCGTGCATAAGCTTATAGAAGCTTAGAGGGTGGTGTAAGTGTGTGCTTGATATGAGCGTGCTCGAATGTATGGTCGAGTAATGCGGAAACATGCTGATGAGTGCATGAACACAGTCACCCGTACCAAGGCTATGCAATGCGAGATAAGAATACTATCGGTCATGCCAATGCCATGCGATGCATAATGCAAGTCAAGCATGCTAATCCACATCCAAATCCTTATGTCAATACAGTTCTCAGTCTGGATAATCACCGGGTCTAGTACACTCTACGCCACCGTCCGTCCTATCCGGACGCACAACCGGAAGAGCGAAAGAGACCTCACTATCCACCCCGCCAATATCGGGCCCGGCTCGTCGATAGCGGACCGATTCCTCAAGCCGGTCAAACTCAACCTAGAAATTGCCCCCTCACTCGGGCGGGTAAGGTCACACCCCTTTCCAACCGACCACGACACGCGTGGGAGACACGGCCTCTCGGTATTCGGCCCTCATGCGCTCTCATACAACCGCTCGGTCTCGACGTTGAGTCATCCTCTCCTGGTACCATCGGGTTTAGGGATTTTCACCCAGGGACATCTATGGCGCCCGTATGCTGTAACCAAACATTTCCCAGATATCAATCCAGCCCACCCACGATGTGTCTCAGGAGGCTATGGCCTGGTGTCGCTAGGGCATACAAAGAATTGCTACAATCACACAATGCAAGTGCATGAGTCACACTACCAATCATGCAACAGCCCCGTAAACCATGCGCTCATGCAGGTAACTCTCAGCCTATCGTGGAGCCCGCCACGGCTTGCAGAAGGCATATGCTATGATCAGTCACCCCTCATCTCAAGCATGCATATGATGCGTATGATCATGAATCATGGGGTAGTACTATACTTATGGTATGATAATGGGCGTTACTCAAAGTGAGGATGGGCCTAAATAGACTGCAGAGTACAAGTATGGGCCTATCAGCAGGCCTAGGGAGATTTATAATGCGGACATTAAACCAACATTATTCTTACAATGTGGACGTCAAACCAACATTGCTTCCAAGGCATGACCTGTCATCAAACATTATTACACACACTATGGAGGAATCCCTCATTGTAATGGACCCTAAGGACACCCTGTTGGGCCTCGACCCATAGGCCTTATATTCATCAAATGGGCCGCATCATATGGGCCTTTTATAAATCAAGTGAGCCACATCAAGGGGGCCTTATGTACATTGCAATGGGCCATATCGCATGGGCCTTACATTCATCAAGTGGGCCACATCAATGGGCCTTATGTACATTGCAATGGGCCATAACCCATGGGCCTTTGAAAACATCACAATGGGCCTCGTAACATGGGCCACAATTACATTGGATGGGCCTAAACACATGGGTCATATATACATCAAGGTGGGCCTCAACAATGGCCATAAATACCCATCCAGGTGGGCCTCAATAACGGCCACAAATACACATCCAGGTGGGCCTCAATAACGGCCACAATTACTCATCCAGGTGGGCCTCAATAACGGCCACAAATACACACCCAGGTGGGCCTCAACAACGGTCACAAGTACACATCGAGTGGGCCTCAACAACGGCCACATGGTTGAACAACTTGGATGCAACACATGCATCATGGTGGGGCCCATAGAGACCCACCATCATATATATATATATATATATATTATATAATATAATATATAATTTATATATATATATATCCACACACACTCACACACACACGTGCACACACACCCACATGCATACACACGTGCACACACATGCACACACGTGCACACTCACGCACACATGTACACACGTGCACATACACACACAGGGGGGGTCCCACCGTCCAGGGAGGACGGTGCGGACGCGCACATACATCAAGTAGGCCCCACCGTCCGTCTGGACGGTGGGCATAAAACACATACATCACTGTGGGTCCCATGTGGGGCCCACCATAACATTTACTTTCCATCCAACCCGTTCAAAGGGTCACACAGACCCAGATGAAGGGTGAAAACAAATTTCAGCTTGATCTGAAACTCCCGTGGCCCCAAAAAGGATTTCAATGGCAGAGTTCAATCACTGCTGCTTCCTACGGTGTGGGCTACCTGAGCCATGGATGTTGCTTGAAACTTGGAGGGGACCCACCTCGGGGTGGCCCACCTTATGAACGGCGTGAATACAAAATATACATCATGGTGGGGCCCACGTGAGGGCTGGGGACCACCCGTCCGTCCGGCCAGACGCTCGGGCGTGTTGGCAAAGAAAAGAGCTGCATTCTTCTTCAATTATTTTTATTTTTTTTGAAAAACCAGAAATTCGGGGTTTTTTCCATCGTGGGGCCCACATTGGTTAAATCCGCCTCAGCCGTTGGTCCCCATGGCTCATAACAAGGATAACAAGCCCAATATTGGGTATTTTTCAATGTACAGAAAGATTAGGGAAGTTTTCAACGGTGAAAATTCCTATTTCCAAAGATATGGTCCGCCTGAGAGTCAGATTAACATCATTTTTTTTTTTGGCTCAACGCCTAAAATGAGGTGGGGAAAATGGTGGACGGCTTGGATTGATTACGTTCACCAAGATGGGGCCCATACAAGTGGCCCCTTTCCAAAGCTTTGAGACAAGCTAATATTTGTGTTTTCAGAAAAACGTCCAGGGAGCGTTCCAGCGTCCCTGGACGGGTTCACGAGGTGGGCCTTGCTCAAGTGGCCCATCAAATGGCGGATGGTGTGGGTTCAATACATATAAAAGTGGGCCCCACCTATAATCGGCTTGGATCTAAAACATGCTTTATGGTGGGGTCCATCCAAGTGGGCCATGTGGCCATATCATCACATCAAAAATAATGAAAAATAAATGAAGAGAATGAGAGATGGAAGACCGAGTGATGGAGGGACCCCAGTATTATGGGCCCTCCCTTTCATGATCTACAACATACATCAAGTGGGTCCCATTATATGTGGGCCCATCAAACCGAAAATCAACGGTGGAGATCCTTTCTCCACCAAATGTAAGGTCTAGATGACCCTATCCATACATGAAAAATAAACATCATGATGGGGTCCATGGAGAATGGCCCCATCATGGAATGATCATGAGAATCAAGATGGGTCATCGGCCACATCTTAGGGTCCAAAGTGAGATCCACACCATTGATCGGTAGGCCTCACTTGGCCCATCATAAAGAAATGTGAAAACCTAGCCTATGGGAGCACCCACCGTCGATCTTCTTCGGCCCGTTGGAACGCCAACCTTCTTGTGCTCCTCTTTGACGGTGGAGATGGGAAATCAAGGGCTAGGATGAGAGGTTTTGGGAAGGGAAAGGTGGGCCACACAAGGTCATTTTTTTCCATGGAAGGCTTGGACGTGGGAGCTCTCTTTGCTCTTGGTGTTGCTTGGAAAATAGTGTAGAGAAAGAGAGAGATAAGGAGAGAGGATGGGAGATGTGAGGTGAGTGATGTGAGGTGATGGATGTGAGTGATGGGTGAGGTGATGGATTGGTGGACTTTTGGGTTTGCTTAACTTGTGGAAAAAGAAAGCATGGGTGCTTTGTACTTGACATTGAAGTGATTGATTGATTGATGTGATTGATTGATTGATGGGATTGATTTGACATTGTGTAGAGATTCTCTCGGGATCGAGAAAGCGCGGCGTTTCTTCGAAATAAACGCCGGCTCACATCTTCTGGTCAGGGTATCGGATCGGTGCGTGAGTCGCGGCGTTGGAACCGCGGCGACGGTGCGGTCGCAATGATACAGGTCTCGGATTAAACCGACTCGAATATAAAGGATACGACTTACGATCGATCGCAACGTCGATTATTAGTCGCGGATTGCCGGACTTCGACGAAAAGGATCGAGGATTCATCGGAACAGTACGAACTAGGATACGGGTCTTACAACCAGATTGCTTTTCACCCAATGGGTAGCTCCACCAGATCTCACGTTTCATTCTTGTATAGAGAGGTCATCTCATCATGCATTACTACCATCCACTTCTCTACATCTAGATCTTCAACTACTTCCTTAAAAGAAGACGGATCCCTCTCATCTGTAATGAGAGCAAACGTAACATTTGAATCATCACTGTACTCAACAGTAATCTGCGACCCCTTGGTGAATTTCTCCTAACCGATGGTGGCACCACCTCTTCTTGTACCTGATCTATCTGTGGCTTAACTTCTTCAAGTGTTTTAACTTTGTATGCTTCAACATCAATCGTTGATTTTCCATTTCCTTGTTCTCATCCTTCCGAAATAAAGAACCTTTATTAAACTTGATGTCCTGACTAAATATGATTTTTCATGAAACCCTGTCATACAATCTGTATCATTTCACCCTCATGATCATAACCAACAAAAGTACACTTCTTAGCCCTTTGGTCCAGCTTATCTCTTTCAAATGGCAATAGATAAGAGTAAGCATTACAACCAAATATCTGCAACGAGTAATCAACTACCTGACCACTCCATACGTCATCTATAATTTTACAATCAACAGGTGTAGACAGAAATCGATTCACTAAATAGAAAGTTGTAGAAATAGCCTCAACCCATAGCTCTTAGCCCAACCCAGTATTGCTCAACATACTTTGGGTCCTTTCCAAAAGAGTGATTCATATGCTCAACTATATCATTCTACTCTGGTGTATACCTCATTGTGTTGTGCTTCACTATCCCCTTGTTCTTAGAATATTAATTCAACTCCCTAGAAGTAAATTTTCCTTCATTATCTGTTTCATTAATTTTCACCTTCCACCATGTTTGTTTTTCAACCATTGAGGTCCACATCTTGAAAGTGGCGAAAACATTAGATTTATGTTTTGTTGGGTGAAAAGATAGTTAAGTCTATTAGGTCGACTTATGGAAGGACCGACTCTACTAAACAGCATAGACCTTTTGAGATTCGAGCCCTAAGGGGCATTTACTTCCAAATGTAGGCCGATCTCTAAGGAGGTCAATGCAACTGTAAGAACACTAAAAGAGAATGCAACTATAAGTCCACTTAAATGGCCAATTGCCGACCTAACCCATAGGTCGGCTATAAATCGGCTATAGGTCGGCCATAGGTCGACCAATAGCTCGAATATAACTCGACCGTAGCTCGACCAGAGCTCGGTAATAGCTCGGGACAACCTTTAAACAAGGCAAACGCTGACTTAGCAGGAAGTTCGGCATGACTTATACAATCTACCCTCAGATCGATAGCCTGAGAATCTTTCTAACAACCCAAAGATCTCTCCCAAGATCTTTGGAAGATCAGATCGGATGCCGAGAAACTTGGACGACGATAATCATGGTGAAATCCCGGGCGAATCTCTGAACGGATTCGTCCTAAACGTATCGGGAAAGACTCCTCATGCCACTGTCTTCCTCCCCCTATAAATAAAGGTACCCTCAACCAATGTAGGTTATGTACACTCATTCTAACACTCAACTGGTGACTCTTTTCCTTAAAGATCATCTCCCTAAAGACCCAAGGTCTTGACTTAGGCATCGAAGGGTCTCTGATACTAGCTAATGTCTCCTTTGTCTGCTCTTTTCACCTGTGCAGGTTTTGAAGGGTCAACTAGGGAAGGTCTACCAGAAAACTGCATCAATAGTTTGGCGTCGTCTGTGGGAACGATATCTTAAACTATTCTTGCTTTACCAGATAAACTCTAGACGATACTTCAATGGTTAGAGGGAAGAAGAAAGCTCAGTCCCCTCTAGTTGCAATTCCAATTGTAACCCTACCTACACCTAATCGTACACCACCGCCCCTTTGAACCAAAACAACCCGAACAACAGGAGAGTCATCGAGGTTCTTCCTCACAGCTTGATGCCAATTTTGGCTCCTGTAGACGGGGGCAGCGATCTCGCATAAAGGGAGGTCGACTGAACACCCTTGAAAAAGAAGTTGGGGAAATAAGGGAAAACATGAGCTACATGAAGCAGATGTTGGAGCAACTGCAACCTCAGCATGTACAAAGAAGCGAATCAAGAAACAATCCCCCTCAACCTTCCTACATGCGCGGTGTCTCTCACAGGAGCCAACAACATAGCTCGGCTAGACCTACCCCGTCTCACATCTTGGCGACCGTGCCTGTAACGCCCTGAAAATCGGGGGTCGAGCAAAGCTCAGCTCCCGAGTTCCAACGCATCACTTATGCAACACAGATAATGATGATTATGATGAGAGCATTGAAACATGAATGGGATTATACCAAAACAGCATATCATACTCCAGAGACAATTAAATTGCAAGCGGAAGACTGTGATAGATAGATAAAATATATAAACGGTGGTGAGTCTCCAGAGTGTGATAATGCAAACAATGCATTCATAAAAGTACATTTGCCTCCACTCTTCCTTCTCAACTACTTCGATTGAAGGGTTGGGATAATGGTATCGATGTCTAAGGTATCCCTACTGCGGCATAACATATCCACCAAATACTTGTAGGACTCCGGGAGAGAAGTTAATAAGATTAGGGCTTTGTTTTCTTTATCGTTCTTCACCTCCACGCCTGTCAGTTTACAAACCAGTTTGTTGAAGACATTGATGTGCTCAAAGAGATCCAACCCTTCCACCATCCTCAGAGTATAGAACCGTCTCTTCAGATACAGATGATTAGAGAGTAATTTCATCATATAGATACTCTCGAACTTCGCCCACAATCATGCAGTAGTCGTCTCATCAATGACATTATATAGGACTTCATCTGCCAAGTACAATTGGATTGTGTTAATCACCCCTGATCAAGTTCATCCTAATCATCTTCCTTTATCAATTCTAAACTTTTTGCTTTCCCAAGGAGTGCATGTTGCAGCCCTTGCTAAATTAAGAGGGTCTTCACTTTCAACCCCCATAGTTCAAAATTATTTTTACCTGTGAACTTCTCTGTCTCAAACTTCACATTCGATCCCCTCAATGCCATGTTTTTAGATTCAATCTGATAACCTAACCTCTCTTATAACAGTTATTGGGCGATGAAACCCCTTAATGGGCGTGAAAGCAACCTCATAACAAATCAAATGCACTATAGAGAACAAAAAAGAACAAGCAAACACAGAGAACATATAAATTTTACGTGAAATCCCTTCAAGGGAAAAACCACGACACAAAGTGACAATCAATCCACTATGAATGATGAATTACAATTGATGGAACAACTTACATAATAGAAAACCCTACCTTTTCCCTATGCAAAATCCTAAAAACTATGTAGGCTCTCCTCATTCTATCCTAATCGAGTTTTGAGATGTTCTTATATACTCCCATAAAAGATTAGAAACAAAACCTGCACTTTCTAAAAAAAAACTTGTGCATTCCATCGGTTGCACCTTCGGTCAACCGAGATATCAATAGAGCAGTCAGTCAACCAAAACAAACCTCAATCATTCAGAAACATCACAACATGCTTTGATCGACCCAACTGAACCTTCGGTCGACCTAACTGCACTGCACCAAATTAAAGGCACTCGATCAATAGACTAAACTATCTTACCTCAGGTAAGTAAATGGATGACCTCACTTTCACTAATTGAGCGCCACATGGGTGGAACTTTCATGAGATCCACCTATCCACTAGGTAAGCTGCCTCATCTTTCACTTGGAACCCAAAAACATAAAGATCCAAAAACTCAAGGAGGCCAACCATTGGAAATAGATGTGATGGAAACACCCACCATTAGTTGTGTAAGGCCCACAATGATGTTTATATATCATCCAATCCATTCATATGATATGATTCATCGAGATGAAAGAAATTTCCAAAAATCACACTATTCCATAGGCCTATCAATAGGCGAGGCCTACTCAAATTTTTTAGTTTGTTCCGCCTAAGTCCAATCCATTGACAACCTCACCATTCCAAAACACATGTGGGGTCATACTCGTACCACATGAATTCAAAAGTTTTAGGTATATATTTATATGGTTCCTATGGAGTTTCCCACCTGAGTGCTGAATTAGCCTAGTTTCTGGCGCACATGATGTGTATATGTACTTGATGGATGGGGTGTATCATGCACATAAAGTTGTTTCCCTTACATTAGAGAAAGTGACACCCTCCTTATACTTACAGAGTTACACACAACGTATCTTCTGTCCCATTTTATTGGACTAATTATAAAATTCAATTTGAGCACATCCAATCGCACCCTTTTAGTTTTACTTTGCTATAAAATGTTAAAGCTTTTCTTCAGAGCACGTGGATCGCCTAAATGTTTTGTACACTCTTTACAGTTTGCTTCTTTATATATATATATATATAAGGGATTTGGACTTTACTAGCACTTTGGTATGGTCAAATTCCCTAAAAGGAAGGGATGTTTCAAATATTCTTAAACTAGTCATCTAACACGTCTTGAAATAATTTTTAGACCAAATTTCTCCTGTCATTTGATCAATATTTGTACGGATTTTGAGTGAGGAAAAAGTTACGTAGTATTCAATTCTGAGAAAGTGACATCGACGGAATTGGTTATTGGGTCTACTGGAACCTAGATACAATCCGTACATTTTCTCTATAGCCCTCTATTTATATGTGAAGATCCTAACTTCTTACTGACATGATATCTGTGTGGCCTGTAAAACCTAATAACTTATAACAGTATCTATTCGATACGAACTATTTTCTTGTGATGTGGCCAATGTGATTGGCGAATGTCGATCATTCTTCCAACCATGGCCTTCCATGAAATTTTGAGGTTAATGAATGGAATAGATTCCACACATATACGATGGTGGACCCCACATATGGTGTACGAATGCCCTTAGAAAAGGTCGAGTGTTGCCTTTTTACACTTTATACAGAGGTCGTCCTTCTTTCTTGGAAAAGTGAAAATCATGGAATCCACTATCACATTCCCTACGTCGTTTCTCTCTGGTATTTCTCTCATCCAAAAATTTTTCTTTTTTAAGTCCTTCGTTTCTCTTCGCCATTTCTCTCCTCTACCATCTATCTAGCATTCTTCAGCGTTCATCCAAAAACTTCTTTTTGTTGAAGCTTCATCCGCCACTCCCACCACTATGATTGTGCAGTTCTCCGGTGTCCCTTCTATCGTAGTAAACAATAGTGTCAGTCATTTATGAAGGTAAATAAAACCTTAGATCATTGTCGATGTTATTTTTTAAGGGATCGGGTTGTGATATGTTTTGACATTGTGTTAAGGAAGGTCGAAGTGGAAAAGAGGTAATAGTACAGAATGTCATTCAATTAGGGTCATTGTTATCATCCAATAAGAGTCAAGGTTATCATCTACTAAGGGTCGAGCTTGACAGTTAAAAATTGAAGGGTTGAGCTTGACAGTGAAAAATTGAATGGTCGAGATTGGGCGGTGTGAATTCAATGTATCAACACAACTATTCTTCTATGGAGATGTAACTATCAAATTCTCCACACAAATCAGAAGTGCCAGCTTCAATGCATCCTCATGTTGCTTTTTCCCAAAAAGCAAGAGATAAGCTTCTTTCAAATCATCATTCGTCACAATTCCTTATTTCAAGTAAGTCTCCCTAATTCATTTTCTTTTATTTTCCCTTGTTGTTTGACCCTTTCCAGACTCACTTGATCTAAAAGGTCCAAACCTAAGACCCGTAATGAGGGTAAAGTCCAGCTCAATCAAATTCATGATGCTACCTCGAAATTCATGTAACCAATATGTCTCTGCATTAGACAGTGGATTACTTTACCATAGGTCATCTACCCTGCTACCGACAAATCCAGTAGATGTCCAAAACAACTCTTCCCAAACATCTCTTTTCTAGTAGAATTGTTATCAAAATCATCTAACATGTATTCCTTCAAAAACTGAATGGAACACTTTGGAGAGACTGTTGCCTGCTCGTAGTCCAAGCAAGTGATCTTCTTAGTTTTTTTTGACCTGCATTACAATAAGGATCGAGGTTGTCATCCACTGAGGGTCGAGGTTAACAATGGGATAGTAAAGGTCAAGATTATCATCCACTAAAGGCTAAGGTTGTCTTCCACTTGGTTAAGGGTCAAGGTTGTCATCCAATAAAGGTTGAGATTGTCATCCACTAAGGGTCGAGGTTGACAATGGACATTAAGGGTCGTGGTTATTATCCAATAAGGGTCGAGATTGACAATCTTCCATTTAGGTCGAGGTTCTCACATTGATAATCGACCATTAGTGGATGTCAACCTCGACCATTATTGTAAGACCACCTCGATCATTATTGTATACTAACCACAACCATGTCAAATATTGACAACCTCGATTGTTATTGTATGCCAACCTCAACCATGCCAAATATTGACAACTTCGACCGTGCTAAATATTGACAACCTCGACTGTTATTGTATGCCAACCTCAACCTTGTCAAACCTTGACAATCTTGATATAAAGAAAATGTTGACGACCTCAAACGTTATTATATGTCAACCTCGAACGTTATTATATGTCAACCTCGATCATGCCAACTATTGATAACCTCGATCTAAAGTGATACAAATTGTCATCATTCCTAAAGCACATGATCACAACCTACAATAGCAAAAAATTCAAATATTGTCCACATACCTTCATTTTCCATTTCTACAGTTTTCGGTTGTGAAAGAAGGCATTTTACGAAAAGTACAAGAAGTCGAAGATGGAAAGATGATGACGGATGGTGAAATAACAGAGCCGGAAGGGGTGGAGTTGGGTCCCAGAGAAGAAACTTCAAAAGGTAGAGGTAGGGTTGAGGTCGAGATTCGAAATGGGGCCCTATAGTCATTTTTGGCATTATAAATTCCTTTCTGTACATCTTTAGGTCCCATCTTCAACTTTTGGTCAAATCCGCTCCATCCGTTCTCTCCGAAATTTTGAATAAGGTAAATGTCTAGAGAATTAACAAAATCTTCAGATCTAGTGGCCCATAACACAACAAGGCAGTAGGTATTGTTTCAGCAAACCGTTGATCTTTTTTTCTCACTATGGGTCAGTGAAAGCTTGAAACAGCATAAAGTTCACACATTCTTATAAAAATCATAGTCCACGAATATTATCAACGGATTAGATCTACCTTTTGATGAGCCTCGTGAACAAATGGATTGGATCGACCTTTTTTATGGGCATTGGGAATCGTAATGGTTGAAGCTTCTCACTCACGTAAGTTTTTTATGTACCTACATGCAATTAGCCACGAACGGTACAAAGTCAGCTCTGTGGGGCCCACAGTGATGTTTATATGTCATCTAACATATTCATAATATCACAGATACATGGATGAAGGGAAAGCATAGATATCATATTTATTGAAAGTCTATGGCCCACATGGTATTTTTCAATGGTTGCATGCATGCAACTCATACTATTTATTATGATGTGGTCCACTTTATTTTTTTTTCTTCTCTTTTTTTTTTTTTTTTTCAAACCTTGAATATATTCCAATCTAAAGGCAAGCTACATATTGTAGACCGCATTTAGCCTATACACTTTCCGGCTCCCCGACAAAAAACTAACGAGGAGGAACCTATTGTAAAGCAGGAAAAAAAAAAAAACAACAACAAAAGACTCCCCACCAAGCAGACCACCCCCACCTCCTACGGGCCACCCCGAGAAAACACCTAGGCCCTAACTGACCCTAACCCCAGCCTGTCAAGAAAAATCTGCCCTCTAACCACACGCGAGGGGCCCGACTTATCCGAGAATAAAACTGAGGATTGCGAGGAGCTTCCCAGCCTAGCCATTGCATCCGCCGGCCTGTTTCCTTCCCTTAGGATATGTTGAAATTTGGGTTGACCCATGGCCAGCAGATCCTTGATCCTGTTACACCAACACTTCCATTTCTAGCCCGGACTAGACTTCCCAGTGAGCATGTTCACCACCAACTGAAAATCAAATTCTATGATGATGTTAACCAATCCCTTGTTTAGACAATGCAGCAGTCCGTCGTGGACCGCTCTGATTTCAGCCCCTGTATTCGTCAGCACCCCATAACCTGCAGAGAATCCAAAAATAAAATCCCCATGCTACCCTCTGCAAATGCCTCCACCCCCCACATTGTCAGGATTCCCCAAAGAAGACCCATCCACATTTAACTTAACCCAGTTAGCCGGAGGCCTGGCCCACTTCACTACTTTGGCCCTTCTAGGGGCGAAGGCAGGAGCCAAGATCCCCAGACCTGTTAGAATGCAGCTGCTAGCCCATGAGTAGGATTGCGCAGGGGCCTGAGAATTGATGATAGCTAGCGCCCTACTTTTGATGCGGGAGACTTTAGTTTGCCAAGAGGGATGCTGGCCCTCAAACTTTGCTTCGTTCCTTCCAACCCAAATTTCCCAAAGAATAAGACAGGGAATCATCTTATTGAGAATCCCACCCGAGCCTCGAAGAGAGGGACCGCTCCACCAGCGCCACAACCTTTCTCTAATGGAGCAGTTGGGCAGATTGGCCTTACTGAAAATATCAACGAAAACCGACCAAATAGCAACCGCCCGATCACTACGAAGAAAAAGATGGAGAGATCTTTCGCACAAAGGAACCTGACCCTCTGCCCTATCACAACAGACGCATTGGGAAGCTAAAGAGACCCATCTTGCCTGCATAGCGCACTCGACCATGACCGCACCCTGAATGCATTTCCACGCTAGCAAGGAAATTTTGGGAGGAAGTAGGGGATGCCACACTCTCTTCGCCTACCCAATACATGGCCGGGACCTCCGGCTTGTCACCCAAGCCGTTTTCACAGAGAAGTCCCCATTAGCCGTGTACGGCCAGACCGGCAGTGCTGGCTCATCAACCGTGCAGAACCCCTTGTGAAAAATGTGGTTAACATCCTCCTGTATGAGAAATATAGGGACAGCAGAAGGCAGAAGAGGGCCAGCTTTGCCCAGAAAATTGCGGACTTCCAAGTCTTTCAACTCAACTAGAATAGGGGATGTCGTTCTGTTCTCCAGCAAACCTAGACCGGTCCAATTAGTCTTCCAAATATTCTGGTCTCCCTTCCCTATCTGTCAACAGATCTTGGAATCCATGATAGGAAACAGGTCTTTGATTTTTTTCCACATGGGAGAGGTAGTTGACACCCCTTGCCCTGCTCCCACGTTTGCCAAATCTCTGTTGTACTTTGTCGCCATGAAATTCCCCCAGAGGTTGTGGGTTTCCTGATATCTGATGGCCCACACAGAGCACAACCATAACCTCAGCCAGTTTTCTTACCCCTGGACCCCCTTCCTGTTTAGGGGTTGAAATGATTGACTAGCTTCTCCAATGAAGCTTCTTCCTCCCCTCGTTCCAGCCGCAAAAGAAATCTGCAAACCTACGCTCAAGAGCCTTTAATACTCCTGAAGGAACCAGGGCTACCGATAACGTGTGAACCGGAATACTACTAAGAACATTTTGCAGTAGCGTAGCCCTGCCAGCTTGGGAGAGGCAATGGGACTACCACCCTTTATTTATAAGTAAGCTTCATTTATGTATATATTACGATGAGCTGGTACAATTGATGAATGGTATAGATTAAAAACTTAAATCATAATGAGCCCATGGCTAGGTACATTACCATCCAGCATATGACTTAGAGCCGCTCCTTTCTTCATTCATCATGACCTTTCGTGGTGTGCAAGGGCAAATACGTTTTCAAGACTTATCCAATGACTAGTGTAAGAATATTCGAAACATCCCTTTCTTTTTTGGAAATGAATATTTGAAACATCCATTTCTTTTTGGAAATTATCATACCACAATACTAGTAACGTTAAAATCCCCATTAAAAAAAAAAAAAAAAACAAAAAAAAAACAAAAAAACTGTTCAAGTTTTATCTAGGCATGCATGTCCTGGCACTGTGAGTTGACCATCCTGGATTTTGTGCCGAGCATTTACATCATGGGACCCTCCTGATGGACAGGCTGTATATGGCACATGTGATGGCATGCATTTGGGCCACCTTAAACATGCGTGTAGGAATATTAGCAAACCTGTACCAAAAAAAAAAAGAAAAAAAAAAATCTTTTCAATTACATATGGCAGAACTCGTGTATTCCATTAATTACAGTTTGCCGAATTAGACACTCCATAGCAGTCTCTGATTCGGAGGCACATAACTATATTCATGCAACGCAGCCTTTGATCAGTGTCCCTATTTGGTTCACAGATTCTGCATTTGCAATAAATTGTGGCGGTCCAGAGATAACATCGGACGATGGAATGGTGTATGATGGTGATGTCGATCCTCTCGGTCCAGCAACATATTATCTAGACAACGTGAGAAGGGTGGCCGTCAGTAATGTTATGGTGCATCGTAACAACGAAAATGACTTGAAGACTGCAAACTATCAGTCTCGTATTACGAATACTTCAGACCCAGAGCTGTTTCGGACAACAAGGATATCACAAGGATCGCTGAGATACTACAAGCTTGGGCTTGTGAACGGAGAATATAAAGTGACTCTACAATTCGCCGAGATACACCTGATAGATTCAAATACTCAGAGTGGCTTAGGAAGGCGTGTATTGGACATTTCTGCAGATTCAAATACTCAGAAGGCCTTAGGAAGGCGTGTATTCGACATTTTTTCCCAGGTGCATACAATATAGTTTAAAAGTGAATGTTGTAGTGTATATAGTTTAAAAGGTGTGGTTACATTCCTTTCCAGCGGTGGTAATCGGTCCGGTTCTGGTCAGCTGGGGCCTGACTGATTTACTAAATGGGCCATGGATACAGTCCTGAAGCTCACCTATGTCCTAATATGAGAGGATGTGGTCCAACTCTTTAGCAGATTCCTGTGCTCAGTGTTTGTGGTATTGATAGTAGTTGCCAATTCAGTATAGGGCCGATCCGAAACACATTAAAGAAAATATTGCACGTGTTGGTTGCGCTTTTTTTTTTTTTTCTGTCCAGGTGCTCTCCTTTCGGTTAGCTTGGCTGCCCGTTTGGGACCGTTTGTTTTTGTTTTTGGTTTCTTTTTGCTGTTTTAGGAGATATGATAGGAGAGGCCCAAGGTTTTTGTGGTTTGCCCTCTTGAACCCGTCTGTACATGCTCTGTTTATATATATTTAAAAAAAAAAAAGATTTCAATATATATAAAAGATTTCAATATATATATATATATATATATATATATATATATATATATATATATATATATATATATATATATATATATATATAATGTAAGTGCATCAATTATGCTAGACAATGCATAGTTTAGGATATTGTACAATGGAAACTTATCATGTATACCTTTTTTTATTTTTTATTTTTTAACGATGTTTTGAGTTTTAACTACGTAAGCATGTCTCTTTTAACCAAG
This sequence comes from Magnolia changhungtana, assembly GCA_030180095.1. Classification (NCBI taxonomy): domain Eukaryota; kingdom Viridiplantae; phylum Streptophyta; class Magnoliopsida; order Magnoliales; family Magnoliaceae; genus Magnolia; species Magnolia changhungtana. The sequence continues at coordinate 969,596 of JASAUF010000363.1, read as the reverse complement.
GCCTCTCCTAGCAAGATTGGGTCCTTGGAAAGGGATCTGGGCATGTTGGTATCAACTTCTTCTTTCTTTTACTTGGGAGTTCGTGTATTCAAAGGGAGAATTAGAGTCCATTGCTTCCAGCCAAAAGCTAGCTGACGTTATGAAGTCACAGCTGTTAAAATTGTCCTTGTCTGTCAGATACGGAGAAGGTATAATAGTGTTTGGTCTTCTTTCTACAGACCCAAGTATAGTGCAGATTGTATAACGAGTGCAGACAGGACGCATGGAGCAGTGAGATCTCCTTTTTGGAGAGGCATTCTCAGTCTTTTTCCATTGCTGGATAACCACGTCAAGTGGCAGGTTCGTAGCGAGGATATTAACGTGCGGAAGGACGACTGGTCCGGCCTCAGAAAGCTAGATGCGTGGGTTGTCGACTGGATTCTGGTCTCGATCCAAGGTCTTCAAGTGAAAGACGTTCTTGGGCCATTTGGTGTCGTAGCTCCGAATCTCATTTCCTCCCTGTTGCCAAATGGCATATGGGATCTTATCTCTGAAGAAGGGGTCTGCATGCCTAAGAGGGATATGCAAGTATGGCCTTTATCTCTGTCTGGCGACTTCCAGGTAGGCTCAATGTGGCACCTAATCATAACGGAGGAAACGAGGAAAGTTTGGGCCAGGTGGTTGTGGAAGCTCCTACAGTGTGTACTGTTGGTTAACAACAGGATCAGGTCCAGGGGGGGGGGTTCAGCTAGCATCAAAGTGAAATTGTTGTGGTCCTGAATCCCCTTCGTTTGAGGAAATATTGGATCATCTTTTCATGTCAGAGGATTTTGCATATAAGGGGTGGGTGTTTTTCTCCAAGCAATGGGATGTTCCCTTACTTGGCCAGCCTACAATCCTGGGTTGAGCCACTCTTTGGTGGAGGAAAGCATTGTCTACAGACTGTTTCGGAGATTCAACAAGTTTGCCTCCTGCCCTCATATTCTAGGGACTTGGAAGGAGCAAAATGGGAGTGGTTTTCGACGGTTTGCCAATGAACCCGATTAAAATCATCTCTCGCATCCAGCATTGGCTCAAGCAATTGGGCAATTCCTTCCTCAGCCAAGGGACAACCATGCTTTGCAACAGCAAACTCTGCAAGCCATTGGTATCTTTCCAAGGCAGCCCTACTCTCCCTCTTTTAGCGTGGTTAAGTAGCACACACCGGAGGATGACTAGATCAAAATTAATGTAGATGGCTCCTCTAGAGGTAATCCCGAGCTTTCTGGCAGTGGAGGGTTTTTATTAATGCATTGATTTGTGTACCTTATTTGTCAATTACGTGTATCTGTGCATCAAAGAAATGGTGAGCCCTTGGAAGGTAAAAACCGAAGACACATGAAGAGTGGAGCATCAAGGAAGTAATGAATGGGTATATGAAGTGCCTTAGTGACCCTAACCTTGATATAAAACAACTCTTAAACCTCTAAATGATCCTAACCCTATAAGCAAACCTTGTTGATCATCTCTTAGCCTTATAACCGAAATTGAAACATGATAAGTAAGGCTAAAAGAGGTACAAAGTAGTTGTGAAATCATATGCTTATAACAGCAGTTTTCGAGTGGTCATTGATCCTATCGACAGGTTGTCAATAGGACTCAATGGAATCGAATGACCACTCGTTCTTATCGAAGAATGAGTCCAACAACCCAACAAATATAATTTTGGATTTTCTCGATGGGATCGATTGACAATTCGATATTATCAAATGGCCTTTCCATCCGATCAACAGTGATTAACTAGCCATTTTATAGCTATTGCAAATCAAGTTCTTATAAAATGGCATTCGGTTACTTTAAAAAAAAAAAAGAAAAAAAGATAAAAAGATGGCATTTGGTTCTTAGGCAAAATGAGAGGTTATAGGTGCAATAGAAGGTTAGGTTATTCCACATTAATATCTCATATTTTAGAACTCTAATCCTATGAGTTTCAAGTCATCTTCATGAGTTTTAACACTCTAATGAGGATTTCAATTTCCTGTGAGCAGATGAACTTGAACTCCACCATTTTTTAAAGATTAGACCAAATCATCTGGGCATATCATTTGTTTAAATCATCTAGAAGACCATTCTAGGTGAATCCCCTTAAAATTTAACTATCCCATTAGTCTTTGGGGATTCTACCAACATTCTATCACCTTGGTCATCTTAATGGAGCATTGCATGCAACGTGTTTGATCTTGGAGCCGAAGCATTGGCAAAGCATCAACATCAATGATCGGAGGAGCAAAAGGAGAGTTGATTGAAGCACAAGAGAGCATCGATCAAGCAACCCAAGACGACACATCAAAGTGACTTAATTTCACAAGTGTCAATTAGTAAGTCTATACTCTCTTTCTTTCTGTAGGATTGAGCGTAAGAATTTGTAATCCAAACTTGATAGGTTCTTGTATAGGGCCAGCTTTCTTCTTTTGAATAACCCAACTGTGGGGCTTACTTTTCATGACTATCAGTCAATCAAGCCCATTGATACCCTTCGCACTTTTTGTCCCTAATCATGCATGCATCCTTTCCTATTGCACTCATCATGTGGTGGGCCCTATTTAGGCGTGGGGAAAATCACAATCTTTTGAAAAATCGGGCCATCTTGGTTGTTGGATGTGATCTAGAATGCCTGCAAGTTTAAACTACAATCTCGCATTGTGCCCACCTACCATCCACTACATCAATTTAGACAGTCGGAACTGATCAGCCTCATCCATCGCATTGATTGAGCCGCTTGAGATGATCAGGACCACATGAGATGATCCATCACACTGATTGGGACGATATGAGATGATCAGATCCATCCGTCACATTGATCAGGACCACATGAGATGATCGGATCCATCCATTACACTGATCAGAACCACATGAGATGATCGGATCCATCCATTACACTGATCAGAACCACATGAGATGATTGGACCCATCCATTCCATTGATTGGTTACAATGGGGATTTGGTTGGTTTGATCAATCAAGCTTGCTTGAATATGACCAATCGGGCCCATTTGAATCCATCCATTGCATCAATACGATCCTTATAAGTCCAATTTGATTGACCGGGGATTTAATGATTTGATCGGTAGGGCCCGTCGGCTTGATTGGGCCTGCTTGAGTCTTGATAGGGTACGGTCATTAGGTTAATCAATTTTATCCACTTTGGTACATCAGGGCCATCGAGATGGATCATCATGATGGATTGGGCCAATGGGCCCTTTCTTGCAGATTAGGTCCAGCAATCTTAAGATGGTGAAAAAGAAAATGTTTATGCTTTCCTGAAGTTTGAATGTTTGGGCTGTCCCGAACATATCAAATCACCACCTTTGCGAATGTGTTTCTGCTTATGCAGTTTGGGAATTCATTATGACTATATTCCCATTTAGTTTTGATATTCTGTTAATTGCTTTTCCAGGGTAATCTCCAATTGAAAGATTTTGATATAAGAAAGACGGCAGGTGGAGTCTCTAATAGAGCAGTTTTGAAGAGTTTCAAGGTTAATGTATCTAAGAATTTCCTTGACATCCATCTCTTTTGGGCTGGAAAAGGGACTTGTTGCATACCTGCCGAGGGTACTTATGGGCCATCCATTGCGGCCATCAACGTCACTCCACGTAATATATCTTCAGAACTGAGTATTAGAATTAAATTCTATAGTTTCTATATATTCAATACTAACAGATGAATTTCTTGGCTTTACTTTTAGAATTCCCACCGAAGCAAGCAGGAAAGAAGAACAAGACTCTTTTGATTGTTGGGATTGTACTTGGTGCTGGTGCTTTGAGTTTTATATCCATTTTTGCAATATTTATTTGGAGACAAAGGAGCAGGCACATTGACGAAGATAAAGGTAATACCAATATTGCTAAGTTAGGGTGTGTTTGGATGCTCAACTGAACTGGATTGCAATTCATTAAATGCAATGCAGAGGATCATTTTAAGTCATATAACAACTTGAAACGGTAGTAATAGCAATCTCGGGGCTAGCCCCACTTTGGTCGTTTTCTATTTATTGAATTGAACTACCACAATTCTGTTCGATTTAGCATGGAAACACAATCTAACTGATATGCATTGAAACTCAACTCAGACAATTGTAACTCACATGTTATGTTCCTAAAATATGAAAACCCACTCAATAAGGGTGGATTCAAGTCTTTGGTTTAAGTTTTCTCAACCAGGAGTTATTGCAATTTTTCTTTGATAAATTTCTAGTTACTCCATTAGATTTCTTAGGCCATATTCAGATATCCATGTAAGCAGGATTTTGTTCAACCCAAATCAATATTCACAACATCTCAAGCAGGACCTGAAACATCTTAGGTTTGGTGCAGAAAAGGTGGAAAATTGATACTTGACATACCGGACATCCCATTTTTAGTGTTGTTGCAAACACACATCTGAATGGATAAACATTGTTTCATCAAAAAAACCCTAGTGCTTGTAATTTTTGGTACCAAATTAAATGTAGTAATTGCAATGTATCAGCTTGAAATACATTGGTCATTTTCTATTTTATTGAATTGAAACATTACAAATCAGTTAGGACCTTGAGAAGTTTAGAAGAATATGGAAACACCAAAAGGAACACTAAGTAGTAAGGCTAAACTTAAGACATATCACAGTAAGTGTGATAGGTTGGAAGCAAGAGTAGTGAGAAATATGTCTCCAAATTAACTGGTAAAAATGAGAGAGAGGAATGGCAGGGACATTAATAATAATAGTTGCATTTAAAAACAATGACTAGAGAGCACTGTTCAAGTACAATGAGATCAATGAAAGGTTGAGGAGCTATTTTCAGAACTTGGAAGTGATGACCACAATGAGAGCACATGGATAGATCGAATTATAAGCTCAAATGAGCTCAGAGAGCATAGATACTTTCATAGGATTAGGACTCTGAAGTGAAAGATGCTTCGAAAAAGATGAAGATAGGAAAGGCCTTTGGACCATATGGTATACCGATAGAGATTTGGAGATCATATAAGATCGAAGAAAATGCGAAAAGAATGGAGGAAAAGTGTTTTGCTACCTATTGACAAAATAAATTAGACATATAGAGCCGGACTTAAATTAGACACTAAGTGTCATGGTATTAAGGCGGGCCTCCCTCAGGATCTCCTTCTCGCTGAGGGAGGCTAATGGAGTGGCGGACAGCCTGGCCAAGTTTGGCAGCGCTACCCCAGGCCGGACCGAGTTCATATCTGTAGCTGACCTTTCGCCTCTCGCTAAGGGCTCTTACTTTCTCAATAAGGTGGGATTAGGAGCAATTCGATTGGGCGGATGTAATTAGCTGTCTAATTTTTTTAACTTCCCTTCTTTGTAAGTATTTGTGAGTTCGTTTGATAGGATAGGTGAGGCTTTCGCTCCTTTTTGTGAGGCCCACCCAAATCTCTTGTAATTTCCTCAGATGGATATAAAAGATCTCAAGGTTTTTTTTTTTTTTTTTTAAGTGTCATGGGATTAAACTTATGAATCATCATACTATGAAACTTTGAACAGAATGGTTGAGTAAAGAGTTAAGGCGTGAGATGTATGCATTAGAAATCAGTTTAATTATGCTAGGAAGGTCAACTATTGAGGTTGTTCTCCTATTTAGCTAATAAAAAAATATAGGGAGAGGAGGAAGATCTTTATGTGGTTATTATCGACTTAGAGAAAGCATAAGATAAGGTCCGTAGAAAGTTAATCTAAGGGGTGTTGAGAAACAAAGTAGTCTCAAAAGGACATATTTATATAATTAAGGATATGTATGAGGGAACAGTAACAAATGTTAGGACCATTAGCTGAGAGATGAGTGAATTCCCAATTAGCATAGGATCACACCAGAAGTCGTTAACGTTGAGTCAATGTCTTTTTTGCATTAGGTATGGACGAGTTAATGAGCTAGGTAATTACAAGAAGAGGTCCTGTGGTATATGTCATTTATGGATGACCCAGCTACTTTTGATCGATGAGACAAGGGCGGGGGTAAACACAAAGCTGGAAGTATAGAAGCATGCTTTAAAATCTAAAGGTTTTAAAACTTATTCGACTAAAAATAAAATAATATGGAATGGAAGTTTTAGTAACAATAGGAGTGTAAGCAAGGAATTAGTTAATATTGTTGTTCAATTACCCAAAATTAATTATCATTTTGGATATCTTAGGTTGATAATTCATGAGAGCAGAGCAATTAGAAAGGTTGATATTCGTAGGATTCAATCTAAGTGGAAGAAGTGGAGCCTCTGGACTCTGGACTTTTTATACGGTCACTATATACAGATCAAAACATAACGAATTTTTTTATTAAATAGCCATGATACCATCTATGGGATGAAATTTTGGGCAGTTAAAGAATGCCGAAGAGTAGTTGGAAAGCACAGAAGATCCTCAGAGAGCCTAGAAGATGAATACCTTGGGTGTACCCTAAGTTTATTTGGAGAAAGAAAAAAAAAAAAACTTTCTTCTTGATTCAATGAATGCTTGCAAGATTCAAACACACCACTTATAAAGAAAATCATCAATTAAGTGAATAGAAATTCCAACTGGGAAATCATACAAATTTTATCTAATAAGTTCATGAAAAAAAGAAAAAGAAAAAGATGTGAGCATGCACTTAAGTTTTGTAGTCAATTTAATTAGATATATGATCCTAACCTGCTCACTTATGTGAATTCACAGAGCTTCTAGAAATGGGGACCAAACCAAACACTTTTAGTTATTCCGAACTGAGGACTGCGACCGGAGATTTCAGTCTGGAAAATAAGTTGGGAATGGGAGGATTTGGGGCTGTTTATAAGGTACTTTTCTTCTTATGTGATCTGAAATGAATGTGTCATATGAATGTAAATGTAAATATGAATGTGAATGACAGAGGAAAACAAAGCGCCAATTGAGAGCTGAGGGTATGTCTAGAAGAAAAAATCCTAAATTTTAGGGACATCCAAGCAGGCCTCTATATAACTCTCTCTGTGGTGACTCAGGCTCATTTTATACTGCAATAATGTTCAACCGCGTGTACACCTACCCAGTACCCTCTATGTACACAAATAAATACATATTGGAGTATTCATTTACTTCTAATGAATTGTGGTATTTTTATAGGGCACACTTTCAGATGGAAGGATAGTAGCTGCGAAGCAACTCTCAGTGGCATCTCATCATGGAAAGCGCCAGTTTGTAACAGAGATTGTTACCATATCAGCGGTGCAGCACCGGAACCTTGTGAAGTTGTACGGATGCTGCATTGATGGAGATAAGCGCCTTTTGGTTTATGAGCATCTTGAAAACGGGAGTCTTGATCATGCACTCTTCGGTACGAAACATGTTCCTATTTCTGTAAAACCATATTCCTGAGCTATGACCAAAATGATGAATGTGATGGCCATTGGTTAGAGATAGGATTTGGGTAAGCACACGTGCCGATGTAGCATGTATGTATGACATCCAGGCCATTCATCTGGTGGACCCCACATGAATCTGCAACTGCCCAAATCCGGGCATTCTGGTCATCAGGTAGCCCAACATGTCTATGAGACAAATGGACAATTAAAAAAATTACCAACATCCACATTTGTTATACACTTTTCCCCACTTGATGAATGAACCGGCCTTTTTTTTTTTGGGCCATGGCAAATGCAAGGTGGGTCCCACTTGATGAACAGACTGTATTCTCACACATACATTCCACATTAGCAATTTCGCACATGTGGGGGGAATTGCTAGTTAGGGCTGGCAATGGGCCGGGTTTGGGTCAGGTCAAGCTAGGCCGGGGCCAGACTCGACAATAAATGTCCAAGGCTTGAGCCTAGCCCCAACCCAATATAGGCTTAACACAGCAAGCGCAAGCCCAAGCCTGAAAAGTTTGGTTGGGTCTTGACCTGACCTGAACTGACCCGACATGGCCTAAAAATTGATGAAATCCCCATTTCCCACTTCTATGTTCCTAATCTTATTAATCAAGTGGACCAACACACACACAAATAAATAGACAGCAGGAATGATTTCAATTTTCTAGATTCAAGATGCATGGTTGCCTAATCAAGGATTAAAATGGCAAATTTGTAAGAAAAGTACTTGCATGTCATTTTCTTGCAGGAGACAGTAAGTTGCATCTAAATTGGCCCACCCGCTACAGAATATGCATGGGTACGGCACGAGGCCTCACTTATCTCCACGAGGAGTCAAGTCTCCGAATCGTACATAGAGATATCAAGGCCAGTAATATTTTGCTTGATGCTGATCTTAATCCTAAGATTTCAGATTTTGGTTTGGCCAAACTATATGATGATAAGAAGACACACATCAGCACACGGGTTGCAGGGACAATGTAAGAAACACTCAATTGTTTACATTCACATCTCTTACTTAACGATCTGTTTGGATGCTCAATTCAACTAAATTCTAACAATTTATAAGAAATGATCAAAGTGAGATGGCCGTTTTAAATTATATGATGAGTAAACACCAAATTGCAATTCCATGAATTTCAAGTTGGAACTGGAACAACTTCAGCTCCAATTAAGGGGCTAGTACCTCATTATGAATGGAGTAAGGGGAGTCCCACTTTCATCATTTGCACTTTAGGGCACTATTTATTTATTTATTTATTTATTATTATTGTTTGTATCTTTGTTAATATGAACAGACAATGTACAAACTAGACTTTCTGGCGGGCTCCACACAAAACACCGGGCCTCACCTAATGTAGGAATGTGCAAAAAGATTAGGAGAAGATTATTGTCTTCCACCTCTATAATAAGCCTTGAATAGTAAAGAGCTTATGTGTTTTGTTTTTTTGTTTTTTCTGAAAACCTTTTTCCATATAACAAAGGGCTTTACAAGACTTTGGGCGGGCCCAACAACAAAAAGGGGAAGGGCCCGCCTATCGTGAGAGAACACTAAATACGAAAATAGACTCGACGGAAACTGAGGAATCAAACCTCCCTTAGATTTCCCAGCCCCACTCTATCATGAAATAGAAGTCCTCTAGTCACCTGCGGCAGGCCCGTGGTTGAGAAAAACAGACTATTGGTTTGACCATTACTGCCCCTACGTGCTAAGTCATCGGCCACTCCATTTGCCTCCCTAGGACACTGCGCTGTAGACACCTCAAGCTGACTGATGAGGTTTTTGATCCTTGCCCACCAGTAAAGAGCTTATGCTTACTTTCTCTTACACGACTCGAAAAGGACTTCAAGTTATCACAGGACTCTTTAAAATGGCAATCCGACTTTGATCATTTCTTATAAGCTGATTATTGCAATTTAATTCAATTGAGCATCCAGAACACATCCTAATTTGGTCATTATGAGTTGTTTTTTGTGTGGATTCTTGAAGTGGGTATCTTGCACCGGAGTATGCCTTGCTTGGGCATCTGACAGAAAAGGCTGACGTGTTTGGATTTGGAGTCGTCGCACTTGAGATTCTTAGTGGAAGGCCGAATACAGATACAAGCTTGGATCAATATAAATATCTCCTCGATTGGGTATGACATTTTAATCACCTTATAGGAATAAGAGTCTGTAGGCTAGTAATTCGATTCGTTCATTAGGATACCCTCGATTCTTTCATTAGGATACACAAGTTATGGGCACACACACAGTTTGTCGAGATTCATTATCTTGCTCAGTGTTTCATGTTCCTGCTATTAGCTTTCATTGGTTATGATTCAAATGATGATCACTGAGGTTGTGTTTGGAGCACTATTGATTGGAATCACGATTATGTATCAAATAAAGTGGAATTAACGAAATAGTAATTTCCTTCCCACCATATTGAAGTTTTGGGAACGAAATCACAATTGTGTTACTTTCAAGGTGGACTACAAAGTTTGTAATTGCAATTTGAGGGGCTACTTCCTGGATGTAGACTCTGGGAAGTGTCAATTAACTTTCTTTGTTTTGCCATTTTGGTTAAACTGATGCCTGCATTTCAATTCGCGTGTGCATCCAAACACAACCTAAGAAGAATGCAACATGTAAATGGGCCAAACACAAGCATCCTATGTGTGCCGACATGGGATTATGTGTGCAAGAGCTGGGTCATCAATCAAGTAGGTTCCATGGAAACTGTTTCCTAGCCAAAAAATAAGGCCAGCCCACTTTTCAGATGGACCACAAAAGATAGCTAATGGTTTAAATTAAATGCACAAGTGACCTACCTAATCAGGTAGGCTACATTCATTGCAGGACGTGCCTAATGAACAGTCCATATCTTGCACACATGTGAGATATAGGCACATGTGGGGTGTTTGTATTTCGCATTTGCAGATGCACGTCTATAAAGTAGCATTGCTTCAATCACCAAATAATGAATTTTCTTCACGATTCATTCTACTAAGTGATCACTAGCTATCTTTCAATGATGGATTTGTGGACATAAGATCGATGTATTATTACTTTTTCACTCAATGTATTAATAATACCTCATCATTCCATAATTTCTTAGGCTTGGACTCTACACGAAGCTAACCGTCCATTGGAACTGATCGATCCAACACTGTCCGAATTTGACAACGGAGAAGCGCTAAGAATGATCGGAGTAGCTCTTTTGTGCACTCAAACATCTCCAGTGCTACGCCCGCCCATGTCTCGTGTGGTGGCCATGCTATTAGGCGACGTCGAAGTAAGCAGTGTCACATCGCGGCCCAGCTACTTAACTTTGTGGCAATTCAATGACTTAACCAACTCCCTGAGCGACTATATGTCAAGAGGGTCTATGGGAATAACAATGGAAGGCCAATGTGACATGTCGAACAATTCGAGCTGGCCTACTCCTGCGAAACGCTTGCCTCTGCCCACTAAGCCATTTTTGCAAGAGATCATTGGAGAAAGACAGGGCTGATCGACTTTTCTAAGCTGTGCATGCATTTCTTCAAGTTATCCTCTCACTGCTATGAATCTTTGTTCATATCTTTTATTTGGATGTTGAATGAATCTTATCAGGCAGTGTGTATGTGCCATAGTTCGAAACGCTGAAACTCGACTCGACCCGATGTCCTGCTGGGTTGGGATGACTCTAAGACTCAGTTGAATCTTAAATTAAGATAGTATTAAATGTTTTTCATTATTAAATAATACAAATATCTAAAGAAAATTGCAAGTGCATTAGTATTCCATCAATTAAGAACCTTGCTTCTGTTGAAGGAGTTGACTGGCCAGTGATTCGACTTTACTCAGTATGAAGCATGTCAACTCGACTGAGTCCACTATTGGACTCGACAAGTTTTAAAAAATAAAACAAGTGAGACTCAATTAAAAGTTTCTGGCTGATTTGGGTTGATTTCTCAATGAGTCCAGTTAACTCAGTTGAGTTTGGAGTCAACTCCACGGGCTTTAAACTATGATATTGTTGGAATATTTGGTTGAATTAAATAGATCTATTTAAAATTGAAAACCAAAAAGAAAATAAAATTTTAGATAGAAGATTTATAGAGTTGAGTCGAAGCGTGACATGAGTCACTTAGCTTGAAATCAAATTTGCTCCCCTTGAACAGCATGCCAAGTGCAACAAGTTTATAATGTAGAGAGGGTTGCGGACACTTTCACGGCGAGAAGACCCGATCGAAGATGGAAGTGATTCGGATTGTCAGAACCCTAAAGTGGGTGTATCTCGCAAACTAGAATGAATTATTCGACATACCATATATTATTTTGGCGTAAGAGAAGCTACTTTAGCTAGCCAAGCCACTATGCCGGGTTGCCCATGCTGAATTTGCGATATTCCATCTGATCGGCGGTCGAAAGTCCATTTTAATTTCATATTTACTATTTATAGTAAGTTTAGTTCGATAATAACTTTTGATCCTTTGAGGTTTAGGAGTTGTGACCAACATAAAAAGGGCTTAGAAAAATTAGGAGAATAATGTGGTTAGGTCAAATTGGACACTTACTATTTTTGGCCGAAAATCATAAAGTCTAATAGAAGTCATGACCATTTATAAATAGTAAGTTTACTATTTATAGTAATACACATTTTTTAGGGAGTTTAAATTAGAGTTTGATATGAAACTTATTCTTAGGTTGGTTATCACTATTTAAAGGATTGTAAATTCGTTTTATTATCAATCACTTTATTTTAGAATTTATTTTCATTTTTCCTACTTTTTCCTTGTGGATTTGAGGAATCTCTAGGAGGATTCTAAAGAAGCTTCGTGGATTTGGATTAATTATTCTCGAGGAAGATGGTGATCGACCTCATCACGTCCATCTCTGCATCCATTTTCAGAGCAATTAACATCCATGATATAACGACTATAACCCGATCTCAACGGTGTACTCACTATACGCGGGCTCGAATCACTTACAGTTTAATCCATAAGTATTGAGTTAACTTGGCAATGAACTTAGCAACGAAAACTCGTAAACTATAAAAGGAATAAAGAATTGTCAAAAGAGCAAAAAATAAAAAATAAAAAAATAAAAAAAAATCATGATTTTTTAAAACGGAATGGAAGTCTTTATATAAACTTCGAAGTGGTGCATTAAGCAATATTTCAAAAGAGTTTGGTCTATTGGATTTAAACCCAATAGGTGGAACCAATCGACTAACCACATATTTCTGTTACAAAACGAAAAGGCGCAAATATGAATACATTTTCGTACAAATAAAGTCCTTTGAGTACCCAATGCACAAACACCCGTGCGAGTACACCCGTTGGATGGAGTTGGTTTCTCCGCTTGATACCTAAAATTGGGTCACTTATCCGATGGTTGGAGTGGATTTTACAAATTCATGATAGTGGGCCCACCCTACTGGATGACTCATAAATTTAATTCTCAATTCTGTCCTTAGGCGCAAACTACCCTTTACTTAGCTGTGAATACACTAAGGAGCCCACCGTGACGCACGCAGTTTATCTTTGTTCTATGCATTTTTTTCAGCTTATTTTAATGCCCGAGACCAACATTTAGGTATATCCAAATCTCAAGTGGACCGCACCATACCAAATTAGTAGGAATCGAAATCCTACCATTGAAAACATCATAGGCGCCACAGAAGGTTTGGATCAAGCTGCTATTTCTGTTTCCATTTCATGCCTGGCATGTTCGATGACATATAAACATCACTGTAGGCCTTAGAAATGTTTCAACGGTAGATGCCATATGTCCCACTGTTTTCTGTGGTGTGGTCCAATTGAGATTTGGATATGCCTCGATTTTGGTCTCATGCCTAGAAATGACCTGTCATCATGGTGTGCTCCACATAGAATCCACTCCATGCAAGTGTTGTCACAATGCTCCTCAGGACCGGCTACGTACACAATCCACGTGGCAGTCAAACCAAGACCGGCAGGGCTGAGGGTGGGGTCTGTGATGATGTGTATGTGAAATCTACTCCAGCCATAAGCTGTATAGTGATAATTTAGCTGTAGGCGCTAAAAAATCAGCCAAATCCATATTTCAGGTGGTCCACCTGAGTGGAAACAGTGATGGGGACGTTCACTCTACAAATTGTTTCGCTTAGCATGGCCCATGTAAATCACATATGGGCCTAATATTTTGTACCCATATATGCGTAACATTTTATGAGGCAACTAATGGTTGGAGTAGATTTCACGCAAACATCACAGTGAACTCCGTAGAGATAAAGAGTAGCATCCTCTCTCCCACTATTTATCCTTGTATGGCACACCTAAATCACATGTCTGCTTTATTTTTTAGCATAATGGCTAAATTTCCATCATGTACTTAATGATCACTGTGGATTTCACATGCACATTATGGTGAAATCCACCATGAGCCCCATCCCACCCCCTCTCTGTAACTATATATATGAGAATTAAAAATTAAAAAAAATAAAAATAAAAATAAAATAAAATAAAAAACAAACGAACTACCTAATTAATATGAAATGTATATCTCATACCTTTTTTCATAAAGTTTTTCAAGAAGCTATATCATGAATTAATATAATTATCATTCCATCGGTTGGTGGCTTGAGTGAGCCTACCATGATGTTTATGTAAAATCCACCCTAACCACCAGGTGCATCACCCCATGTTAAGCAGTGCGCCAAAAATCTGCTCTGTCTATGATTTAGGTGGCCCACATGATTGAAAATAGTATATAGGGCATGCAATACTCACCTTCCAAACTGTTTCCATTAGTATGGCCCACGTGAATCATGGAGGGTATGAATTTTTGAGTTATGGGCCTAAATTTTTGTGGTATATTTTCGAGTTATGGACCTAAATTTTTGTGGTATTTAATGATTGGTGTAGGTTTCATATAATTACATAGATATTAATATATAGAAGTTTTAAAAGAGAGAGAAATAAATGTATACAATACAACTATTATTAATTAGAGATAAGAAAGAGAGAGTTGTAGAGAAATAGTAAGACGTAGATAGTGCTAGAGAAATTCTTCAACACCATACATACAAAATTGAGATACGGATGCTCGACCCTTTAAATTATTGTAGCTTGTTGCCTTAGAAATGACCTACGATGGAAGGAAAACAACCTTCAAAGCCGGACCAAACGTTAGCTCAGCTTATTTTACAGAACTCAAGTCTTCGTAGCAGTTTTAAAAGTCCCATTTGGATAACACCAAATAAATAGCTTTTTGAAATTTATGTAAGTTAATAAATTACTTTTTCTAAATAAGTTAGTTTAGTTAATCAACTTAAATAAATAATTTATTAAATAAAGTAACTTTTTTTAAGTTATTTTTTTATTGCTTTTTAACTTATGGAAATTAACTTAAACAATGGTGGTTGTAAAGAGTGTGCTCTAATTGTGATGAATGGATGTGCCATGTTGGGAAATCCACCGTAATGTTTTTTAGAAATCCACCCTGTCACTATTTTATACATCTCATTTTAGAAGGTGGGTGCAAATATGACATAAATCCAATACTAAAGTGGGCCACGCAACTTAAAACAGTAGTGTTGAATTCCCACCATTGAAACCGCACCCATTGTCATGTGGCCCACCATGATGTTTTTAAGAATCCAACCCATCCACCTGTTTTTCCAGCTGATTTTAATTGGTAGGCCCAAATATAATGAAGATCCAAAACTCAAGTAAACCAGGCACCTTGAAACAATGTTATTAAAATGGATGGACAGGGTGGATTCCTAAGAAACATCATAGTGTACCTAGATGCGTGGAGTTGGTTCACCCACCAATCGGTCTCCAGCAAAAGCAGCCGAGTAGATCAGGTTAGTTTGAGGTAACAAACGCTGTTCAGTCAGGCCATGATTGTGGACCCACCTTGATGCATGTGTTATTTATTCATTGTAACGCCTCGGATTTTGCCAACCTGGAGTTAGATATCCTTAAGCAATGAGTCGATCATAATACCTTATTAACTTCTCATAACTCAATCTCAAAGTCTCAAATCCCCTTTTCGACCTATTTCCTTAAGAATCTCACCTTTCACTACCTTGTCCTTCAAATTTTTCTAAGTACTTTCACATTAGACATTAATCCTAAAGTTTAAATGATGAAGAACAAGATTTAAAGTAAAACTTACTGTAAATGGTAAATACATAAATAAAATAGGCTTTTGACCATTAACATTTTGGAATCTCACGAAATAAATAGGTTATTTGGATAAAGCAGCTTCTCTTACCCAAAATCATATATTGCACGTCGTGTAACTCATTCCAGATTTAAAAATACACCCATTTCAAAATATTGGGTGGCGAAACCACATCAAACGGACTCAGAGGGGCCAAACGACACAAATCAGGGAGACTCACATTTCCGGCACCCAGGGGGGGATGTCATCGCCCCAGGCTCCAGCGAGTGGCGATAGCATCGCCGAATCGGCGAGGCCTAGCTGGCCAGCAGGCCGAGCGGGCCACGGCGGCCCATTTTCTGCCCCATTTTCTACAATATTGGTCTGACTTCGAAAAGTCACATCTCCCTCGTTATAACTCCAATTTAGGTGATTCAAAAGCCAGATTGAATATTGATAAGTTTAGTTTCATATAAAAATAAGTAAAAAATATAATAAAAATTTTAATATAGTTAAATATAAGTTGTTGTGACAACTATTTGAGAATCATCAGTTTGGATAGCTGCTGCTTCTAAAATTTTTAAAATTTTTCTACAATACAAAATCGAATAAATTTTGGTAGAGGTGAAGTAAACTTGATGATGAACTACTAGAAAAATAATTAAAATAATATACAAATTAAAAGTATCAGGAAGGGACGTAGAACTGCCCTAAGACCTTATTCTGTCGTAATTAGGGCGTATTAATCTGCAAAATTACCTTAAATCACTTTCAATAAGAACTGCAAGAACCAAAACTTGTAGAATCGTTAACGCTACATTACCTTAAAACCTAGGATCAATCTCTAAACCCAGTTGCTCTCGGGAGCGCATCAAAACTCCGTGTCAGACTTGGGTCGCGCGTCGAAAATCCAATTACCGCGAAACTATACATTTATGACCGCCTCACTGGGCTTGAAAAACATCTCAGAAATTAAATCTAAATAGTGCCTAGAAATGCACAACTTAAGCCCGAAGCGAAGTGTGTGAGAAACGCGAATACCTTTAGAAATTGAACTCAGATTTAAGTAAACTGGGTCATTTACTTGCAGGCCAATTTTAAGGTTCCAGACCGTCAGAATCTGACCCAAATACACCCTCAAATCAGGAAAAATTTCCAACACATGTCAGTATACTTGTGGCCCTGATAAAACACTGGTAATCGTTGAACTGAAACTGGTCCGCCACGGTCGATCTGTAAATTCAATCGGATTAAAAACTTAACTCGACCTGGATCCAATGTCAGGGAGCTTAAGTCCGACCACATGTAAAAAAGGGGCCTCCAGAAGTGCTCCATTGGACCGAAACTATCGCCATTTGGCTATAACCTAAGTATACCTTGGCCCTGGGGTCATTCATGTCTGTTATGGGCCTATATAAGGACCTTAAACTCTGTCTCTCCCTTCACATACGATTTTGTAACCCTAAAAGAGAGAAGAGAACAAAGAGAGAAGGAAAGAGAGAAAGTGTGAGAGGAAGTGGGAGATTGTTTCTGGGATCTTTCCCTCCCGCTCCATGTGCTTTACCACCTCGTCTGTATCGTTATTCCGGCGATTCCGACTCCTTTAGTAGGTAAAAAATCCTAACACTAATCTATTTTAGGGATACAAGTAGAGTAAATGCTAAAGTAACTAACCTATTTCATGTTATAGGTTGCCGTTGTGCCGTAGGCGAGGACTTAGTATTTAAACTGAGTTCGTTACGAGTCTACCGGCGAAAGGTGTGGACTATAAATGTTTACATTATGGTTTTTAAGGCTGTCAATGTCGGCTAATGATTTATAACTGACATAGTTGCCGTTTCATATGCTAGATACGTTGTTTCCTTCGCTTTACAGATATATATGAACTATGTTGAATATATGCATTCCATGTGTTTGTTGAAATGTTTATATGAGTATGGAATTATGATTTATGCTTACCATGATTCATGTTTGAGGATATATGATGGTTGTACATGGGGAAACTCCTATGTGGAAGGATTTGCTTCGATATACGTTTTAACTAATTTATTACATGTATGAAATATGTGTAGTCTAAGTACTTGATAAAATGCCTGAATGTGAAAATGCTTGTTTAAATAAATGTGATGAGGGTGTTGAGATAAGATTCTCAATTCCCTTACTATGGTTATAGTATCCTCTATATAACTTATCTTACTGTTATGGGCTGTATGAATGAAATGTCTGTGTATGATAATATGTGTAGTATGTGCTTGTCAAATTGCTCAAGTAAAATTTATATCTGATTTCAATTGTCACATGCTAATTTGGATTACTATATGTGAATGTTGTTGTTTGGAATGTGTTTGGGGTTACATTGTAGTCCAGACAATCAGTAATAATTTACGACCGGTGGCTGAACTGTTTTAGCCACGATAGATGCGTTCGACGAATCTGAGTCGTACGTCGCTTAACAACAGTGGTTAGGCCACGTGGAAGGCTTATGCACTCCATGTCGATTAAGTCTACGTGCGCTCGTACTAGTCAAGCTTGTCAAGTAACTCGATTGGCCTAATGTATGTTCACCATGTATGGACGCTACTACTTGAATCTAAGCTACCAAACTCACCAGTGAAGCCCATTTAACCTTGGTACCTCGATCCACTAAGACTCATGAGCCGGGCATGGTGGTATGGGACACCGTGGTTGAGCTGTTGGCCTACGCTGGGGCGAAGAGCCTCAACATAGTGTCCAGTGAGCAACCCAGACTTGTGAGCAGAATACGGTGGTATGGGACACTATATTCGAGCTGTCGGCCTACACTGATTAGGTGATGAGCCATTTGTAGTGACCTTGAGCATACTCTAAGACTGCGTTGAGGCAACGAGCCTTTATGTAGCGACTAGAGTATGAACTAGGCCTACACTGATCAGGTGATGAGCCCTTTGTAGTGACCTAGAACCGCAACATCATATGATATTTACTAGGACTGACGACCTAGAATGGATCATTGATTGAGAAATGATATAAGGTAGGTACCTTAGCTTCCCAATCTTACTGTATGAAAAGGTCTAATAAGAACTCGGTAATTACGTTCATGCACCGCATTGCATGTGCCTTTGGCGTTGGAGTTAAGCACTGTGGAAGGGGTGCATGCCGCGACCGTGAGATGAAGTTCGCAAAGGGAGTGCAGGCGATGGCATACATCATTAATGCATATCATCCTTACATTAACAAGAGTACTTAAGAATGCTTGATTGTATTGCCTTATCATTACTGCGTGACTAAATCGATAACATGTTAACATTTGCTTTATAGCTCCACTGAGTTGATCACTCAGTCCCACGTTTTGGGACGGTGTTTTAAACTCCAACCAGACTCTGTCTTAGATGCAGATTGTGGCGCGACGTATGAGGCCAAGCCAGACTTCTACGACGATGAGGAGAAGTTCTTATATATGCAGTTATCAGGTGAGTTCATGTAGACCTTGTTCTGATTCGACGGGATTACAGGGATATATGATTTAGTTGAACACTTTACATTTTGGTATTTTATATAGTTTGACACAAAGCATGTATATATTCAGCCCTGTTACATATTCATACTCTGCAGATTTAAAATCACTTATATACTTTATATAACTATCGTAGTCTTTCGCTTGCTTAATTTAGTCATCTCTGGAGTATGATATGCTATTTTAGTATAATCCCACTCATGTTCGAATGCACTCATAATAATCATCATAATCTATGTTGCATAAGTGATGCGTTGAAACTCAGGAGTTAGGCTTTGCTCGACCCCCAATTTTCAAGGTGTTACATTCATGCTCTCCATCCATTTTACCTGCTCATTTAAGGGCATAAGCCCAAAAATTAAGCAAATCCAAATATCAGGTGGACCACACCATTAGAAACATGGTGAATGAATGCTCACCATTAAGTTCTTGGGGGCACAAAAGTTTTGGAACAAGTTGTATTTGTGTTTTCCTTCATCCTTATCTATGTGACCTTATCAACAGGTTGGATGACAAATAAACATTACTGTGGGCCCTTAGATGTTTTGTTTTAATGGTGAGCCTTCAATCACTACCGTTTCCGTGGTGTGGCCCACTTGAGATTTAAATCTGGTTCATAATTAGGCCAACACTCTAAAATTGAGCCGGCAAAACCCATAAAATTAAGATGGAGTTTAGAGCAACCACTGCACCATCTAACGGAAATGTGTTAAGAGCCAACAATACAGATCACTTCATGCATGGATGGTCATGATTCAGCTATGCAATGATGATCACAGCCCACTTCCTACCTGAGGTAGGAACACATTTGAGTGGTCCCCACATCTCACTAATAGGGGATGGGCCAGGATATCATCAGTATTATGATGCATTGGATTATTTTAGCTCTTTTTCTTACAACCGCTTGCTATTTTCCAGTTTCGAAAGCACGACTCTTTTCAATTGTTGGACGAGTGCTGGGCACATGGCAATGGGCCCCACCATGGATGGCTTATATATAGAGTGAGAATTCCATTGGTCTAATACTCTGAACCATTTCAAAAGTGGCTTGTCAATTGGATTGTTTGAAAAGATACACATTCATGTTCAACAGGCAAAGGTCCCATTTCAAACAGTTAGGATCGTGAAACCAGACGAACCAATTTAAATATTCAATCAAAGAGATGATGTTTCTGTTGTCCCCCATCCAAGGTGAGGCCTATCATATAAACGGCTTGGATCATTGAGAAATGAGCCAAAATCAAAAAGCTAAAGTCATTGTACCCTTTAGCATGCATCAGAATAATCCAACATTTGAACAGTCCTAGCTGGTTAACGACCCTGATAGATTTCATCCATTAGCACCTGAAAGTCAATATTCCTTTATGTCATAAACTAGATTTCGAGTACTCTACGTGTACTTCATATCTGAGATCCACGTCATGACTCGTACACTAAATATACTTAAACTATTAAATATGTTTATATAAATTCACCTATCTAGTAGTTATACCATGTATTTAAGTTCCACTCATACTCAACTACATTTCATGAATAAGAAATCCACCATCTATTTCAATCATCAGTTATTAATATAGTTAAGGACCCTTCCATTTGGGGTCTTATGTAATGAAATAAATTTTATTCAATAACTTAAATGAATAATTAATAATAATAATAACACCAAATAGAATTAAATTGATAATCATGGTTGTTATATGGCAGTAACTTCTTCCTCTGTTAAGTATGGTCATGTGTCCCTTAATTAAATCCTTTTCCGACGATCACATAATCTTATTCTTGAGCTACCAGCTCACCCTCAATCACATGTGTACGATTTTACATCAATACAGAATAAGCTAAGTAGGCCTAGTGAGAAGTGCCAACATGGTGCTTCATATAAAATTAGAATAGAATATCAATAATCATACACAATATGGTAGCGCCTAAACTTGATGGGGACCTGGGAATCAGAAGCCTCTCAGATGTCATACAAGCCCTATGCCTTAAAATGGCCTGGGCAGTGAAGTTCAAAGAGGACTGCAACCTGTGAGGCTCGTTTATGAAATCCAGGTACAACCAAGATCTGATTTCAAAATGGCAGACTCAGCTGTCAGCAACAGTCTCCCCATTATGGAAAAGGATTAAAGGATTATTCCCGCTGTTAGTGTCCAAGACTCAATGGCAAATTGGAGAAGGTAACAGCAGCCTTTGGTGGGACAACTGGACAAATCTAGGTCCTCTCGAAGGCAAGGCTGCGAGCCAGATTCCAACGGTACTTCAAAGGCTGAAGTTAAGGACTTTCTAAGTAGGACGGGTCCTCTTCCGCCCTCAGCTGTGTTTAACTTCCTTTCCCAAGAATCTGTTGACTTTGTTTTTCAAGGGGACTTCTGCATATCGGAGGGCCCTGACTATCCTTTCTGGCCTCCAGATCCATCTAGTTCTTTCTCGGTCAAATCGGCGTGGGAGACGTCTGTCACGCCCCGAACTCGGAGACCGGGCTCACAAAATTCCCGATCGCCGAATCCGGCGCCGACAGCCTCCGTAGTACCCCATTCTCGGCTCCCGGCACCCATATACCAGGTTCCGATCTTGGGATGCTACAAGGAGGATTTCTGATAATCCATTTGATTCGCAATGAGCATAACCAAGCATAACCCACGAACAATAACCATAAGAACACCATCACAAAATCCACTATGAACAAAAACTTTAAATACAGTGCGTAGAAAGGAAAATACAAGGTAGTGCAAATAACAAAAACTCCAAAAGCTCGGCGGCACGCTCCAACTACGGCGAGACTACAACTACATCCTGGCGTCACCTGCACGCATCGATCGTGCATAAGCTTATAGAAAGCTTAGAGGGCGGTATAAGTGTGTGCGAACGTGCTCAGAATGCAATGCCGGAGTAATGCGAAATCATGCTGATGAGTACGAAATGCAACTAGCCGTACCAAGGCTATGCAGTACAAGATGTGAATGCTATCGGCCATACCAAGGCCATGCGATGCAATATGTAAGTTAAGCATGTCAATCCTCATCCAACTCTTCATGTCAATACGCTCGGTCACTGATAATCACCTGGGTTCAATACACTCCAAGTGGCACTTGCTCTCTCCAAGCAAAGACACCAAGTGAGCGTAAGAAACCTCACTATCCGCCTGGCCAATAGTCAGCCAATACCTATTCGGCACGTCGATAGCGAACCCATTTCCGAGCCGGTCAAACTCAGCCTAGTAATGCCCCCTGCTTCTCGGCGAGTAAGGCCACCACTCCTTTCCAACCGACCACGACACGCGTGGGAGACGCGGCCTCATGGTATTCGGCCCTCGTGCGCTCATATATCCACTCGGTCTCGACGTTGGAGTCATCCTCTCGGTACCATCGGGTTAAGGGACTCTCACCCAGGGACATCTATGACGCCCAATTGCTTAGAACAAGATTTTTCGGTATCCAACCAGCCACCCACGATATACCTGTGGAGGCTATGGCCCTGATGTCGCTAGGGCATATCTCAATCATGCAGATGCAAGTGCATGAATCACACTACCAATCATGCGACCAACACGTACTCATGTAGGGTAACTCCGCTTATCAGGGAGCCCGTAAACAGTCTGCCCGAAGGCATATGCTATGATCAGACACTCCTCATCTCAAGCATACATATGATGCGTATGATCATGAATCATGGGGCTGTGCTAAATATGTTATAAAGCAATAAACTATCCTCTAAATGAAGATGGGCCTAGATTGCCTACATGAAACAGATACGGGCCTATCAGTGGCCTTAGGGAGAGTTATAATGTGGACATCGAACCAACATTACTCGTACAATGTGGACGTCAAACCAACATTGTCCCCAAGGCTCGGCTCGCCTAAAATACCAATAAATCATGGTGGAGTCACACATGGCAATGTGCCTTAGGTACATCCCATTGGGCCTCAAATATATCAAATGGGCCGTATCTCATGGGCCTTACATTCATCAAGTGGGACATCTCAATGAGCCTCACCAATGGGCCTTAGGTACATTGCAATGAGTCATCACCCATGGGCCTTAGAATGCATTAAAATGAGCCCACTTACGTAAGTTTTATGTGTATCAAATGGGCCTAATCACATAGGCCTTATACATATTAAAGTGGGCCTCAACAATGGGCTGTGTACATCAATTTGGGCCTCGAACGTGGGCCTATATATATTGAGGTAGGCCCCACAACAGGCCTAAAACTCGTCAAGATGGCCTACCAACATGGGCCCATATATGCCAAGTGGGCCTCAATGATGGCCTGAATATACATCAAGATGGGCCTGAACACGCTAGCCCACATGCTTCCAAGTGGGCCTCAATAATGGGCCTATATACATGCCAAGATGGGCCAAAACACACTAGCCCATATATACTAAAGTGGGCCCCAAGTGAGGCCCGCCATAATGTTTATATTCAAACTAGCCATAAGATCACATGGACCTTGGGTAGGGCCCACTGAAATGTTTATCCGAAATCCAACCTATTCATAAGGTCACTTGGACCAGGGGTAAGGCCCACTGTAATGTTTATTTGAAATCCAACCCGTTGATATGATCACGTGGGCATAGCCCACTGGTAACGTTTATTTGCCAGCCAACCTGTTGTAAGGTCACGTGGACCGGGGGTGGGCATGGGGCCCACCGAAATGTGGTTTACAAATCCAGTCCACCCATCATGTGTGTCCCACCCGATTGACCATCCAAACCAAATTTCAACCGCATCTAAATTTCAGGTCGGCCCCACCAAATAATTTTATATGTTTTAGGCATATATTCACATGATTTTTGGATGGTGTGGCCCACTTGAGATCCCTATACGGGCCGATTTTTGAGGATGCCTCTTAATCAAAGGGGGACCCATCAAATGCTCGATGCCGATGGTCGAAACGCATCACCGTGGGGCCCACAACCGGAGCCGTGAGGCCCCAGCCGACCGTCCGCCCGTCACGGCAGCAGAAGTTAAGCCGGCTCACTGTAAAATTTTTTTTATTTTTATTATTTTTTTTTGTTTTGGGGCCCACAGAGATGTGTTTCACAATCCGACCCACCCAATATGTGTGTCATACTTGTTTGGCCGTCCAGACCGAGTCTCAGCGCATCCAATCCTCAGGTGGGTCCCACTAAGTACTTTTATATGTTTTCAAGGGCGCAGTCTTCACATAGTTTTAGAGGGTATGGCCCACCCTAAGTGATCGATCACCTTAAAAATTTGGCTTAAGGGCTAAAACATTATGAGGAAGAGGATGAACGGCGTGGATTAAACACATACATCAAGGTGGGGCCTATACTATGGCAACCCACTCCAACCTTCCCTCTTTTCAATTTTTTTTTTTTTTTTTTTCCAATCGGCCGCTAGCCCGGGGCCCGTGAGACGCTGGACGGCATGTAAAAACAAATACATTCCCGTGGGTCCCACATGGACGTGCATCATGGTGGGTCCCACCCACGTTAGCCACCTCAACTAGGATGATACCAATGCCTCAAGTGTTGAAACGAGGTATATCCACTCGCCTACCGGGGCTGAGCTATGGATCGTATATTTCATGGTGGGTCCCACCATTCATGTTGGATGGTATAAATGGAGCTCTAAATGGTGGGGCCCACTACATCCAATTGGGTAAAAGAGAGTAGAAGAGAGAGAGAAAGAGAGTGATTCGGTAAAGGAGGGAGGGACCCCGCCACTAATGGGCCCTCCCTTAAACAATACATACATCATGTGGGTCCCACAACAAGTGGGCCCTTTAAAATTGAAAGCAATGGTATAACACCCACCTATTGTACTCCACCTTGCTCCCTTGGCTTGGAAACTCC
Source organism: Magnolia changhungtana (assembly GCA_030180095.1). Taxonomy (NCBI): domain Eukaryota; kingdom Viridiplantae; phylum Streptophyta; class Magnoliopsida; order Magnoliales; family Magnoliaceae; genus Magnolia; species Magnolia changhungtana. The sequence continues at coordinate 944,830 of JASAUF010000363.1, read as the reverse complement.
TCACCTACGGTTCTTATGGACGTTGATCGGGTTTTAACTAAGTGCGATGATGATCTGGACGGTTGAGATGGAAGTTGAGGAGGTGGGCCACACTTAGATTTTGGAGAATTTTTTTTTTGGAAAGCTTGGAGATTGCTTGGACGTATGAGAGGGAGAGAATGGGAGAATGAGAGAGAAGAAAAAAAGAAATAAAATAAAAGGAGAGGGAGGGATGGAGGGATGATGTCATGTCATGGGCATGGGTAGAGTTGAAAAAGAGAGAGAGAGAGTAGACTTGGGCTTGCTTGTGTAAGAGAGAAGCATGGGTTGTTGTACTTGGGTAGGTGTGACTTGACATTGATTGATTGATTTGATTGATGGGACATCTCGTAGAGATTCCTCGAGATTCGCAACGTGCGGCGTTTTATTCGACCGAACGCAGTCCGACATCTTCTAGCCCGGATATCGGGTCGGTGCGTGAGTCACGGCGTTAGAATCGGGTGACGGCGCGGTCGCCAAGATACGTGTTTTCGAGTCGAGCCGACTTCTGCATGCGGGACTCGGCTTAGATCGTGCGCAACGTCGAAATGGGTCGAGGGTTGCCGACCGACCGTAGGATCGCGGAAGCCTACGAAACTGTACGGACTAGGGTACGGGTCTTACACCTCTCCCATCCAAATAAAAATTTCGTCCTCGAAATTTACCCAATCATCGCAAGAGAACATAACTCATAATAGAAGAGGAACAAGACATCGTCATAGAAAATCGAAGACAGTATACAAGATACAATATATGGTCAATCATCAAAAAGATGGGGATAGCGCTCTCGAATCTCGGCCTCTCGCTCCCAAGAAGCCTCATCAACAGAATGATGACCCCACTGAACCTTCACTAGGGGAATGACCTTGGTCCGGAGGACCTGCTCCTTCCGATCAAGGATACGAACTGGCTGCTCAATGTAAGAAGCATCCTCACGAACCTCTAACGGCTGCCAATCAATAACAGGGACGATGTCTGACCCACACTTCCTCAACATAGAGACGTGGAAAACGTTGTGGACGCCAGACAACTGCGGTGGCAAGGCAAGCCGATAGGCCACAGCGCCAACGCGCTCAGTGATCTCGAAAGGTCCTATAAATCTCGGGGCAAGCTTGCCCTTTGCTCCAAATCGAACTACGCCCTTCATGGGCGAGACCTTGAGATACACATGGTCCCCTACGTCAAACTCCAAGGGACGACGCCGCGATCGCAAAACTCTTCTCCCGACTCTGAGCTGTGCGCATCCTCTGCCTGATGATATCGATAGCCTCTGACGTCTGCTGCACAAGCTCGGGACCTAGAAGACGATGCTCTCCAACCTCAGTCCAATAACTCGAAGATCTGCACGGTCTGCCATACAGTGCCTCATAAGGATCCATGCCAATGGTCGCCCGATAACTGTTGTTGTATGCGAATCCCGCCAATCGTAGATGCTCATCCCAAAGAACCACCGAAGTCAATCGCACAAGCCCGAAGCATATCCTCAAGGATCCGGCCGACCCTCTCGGTGCGCCATCGGTCATGGATGATACGCTGTGCACCGAGCCGCAACCGCCCCATCGCTCTCCTGAAGCTCCCCAAACCGAGACGTAAACCTCGAATCTCGGTCGAAACGATCGAGACCGGAACGCCATGCGCCTCACAATCTCTCGATAAATAACCTCGCAAGCCTGGCCCATGGACAAGGTCGCACGCATCGCGAGAAAATGTGCCGACTTCGTCGACGATCCACAACAACCCAAATGGCGTCATGACCGCGCCGAGTCCTCGCAAACCCATAATAAAATCTGTCGACACATGCTCCCACTTCCACATCGGACGCTCAACGGCCGCAATAGACCAGGAGGTCTCTCGATGATCGGCCTGACACGCCGGCATGTGTCACACTCGACCACAAACCGGCAATCCGGCGCGCTCATCCCCGCCCGTAAATACCGTCTCCTCATATCACGATACATCTTCGTCGAGCCGGGTGGATAGAAAACCGCGATCGATGTGCCTTGGTCATAAGATCTCTCGCGCAACTCGGGAATATCCGGGACACATAATCGGCCTCGAAGCGAAGTCCACCATCGCACTCATCCGCCAACTGCTCGACTCTCGATGCCGCCTCCGCTCTGTAATCCCGTAACGACTCATCTGTCACGCCGAGCCTCGATCACCCTTACGACAAGAGAGGGTTGAATCGACAGTGCTCGATAGGCCGAACGATAGAAGACTGCAGACCAAAATCGAAGTCGTACTGCGATATCCTCGAGCATCCTCCACTCCCGAATCATCATGTGCCACCGCCTCGTGGTCGACGGCCGAGGGCATCCGCCACCACGTTTGCCTTACCCGGGTGGTACCGGAGGTCAAAATCATAATCTTTTAAAGCTCCATCCAACGCCTCTGTCTCATGTTCACTCGACCGAGAGAATAGATACTTCAAGCTCAGTGGTCGAAAAGAGCTCGAACCTAACCCCATAGAAATAGTGTCTCCACACCTTCGGTCATGCGAAGACAACCGCCGCCGCCTCCAAATCATGCGTAGGGTAGTTCACCATGGACCTTGAGCCGACGAGACGCGAAAGCTACAGCCCGCCATGCCGCATCGTGACAAAGACCCAATCCAATACGCGAAGCATCGCAAATACAACGTATCCATCACTCCCGCAGAGGGAAGAGTGAGGACAGAGCGGACGTCGACGGTCCTTCAACTCCATAAATGCTCGCCGCATGCATCGGTCCAAACAAAATCTGCGCCCTTCCGAGTCAACCCGGTCATCGGGGCCGCGATACGGGAGAAGCCCTCAATAAAACGTCGATAATAGCCCGCCAAACCAAGGAAACGCGGATCTCGGATGCGCCGGGGCTGGTTCCACTGACGCACTGCCTCAACCTTCGAGGGGTCCACTGCGACACCCTCCCTCGTCACCACGTGACCGAGGAACTTCACCTCCTCCCGCGTAACTCGCACTTCTCCGGCCTTCGCATACACCGGTGGGCACGGAGGGTCTCACAAAGCGATCTCCCGATGTCGCATATGATCCTCACGAGTCCTCGAATATATCGAATGTCGTCGATGAAGACCACAACAACCGATCAAGATATGGACGGAAGACCTCGCTCATCAATCGCATGAAGACCGCGGGTGCATTGGTCGGTCCCGAAGGACATGACCAAACTCAAAATGACCGTAACGCGTTCGGGAAAGCAGTCTTCGGGATGTCCTCCTCTCGGACACGAATCTGATGATAACCTAACGCAGTCAATCTTCGAAAAGAACTGTGCACCCTGCAGCTGATCAAATAAATCGTCTATCCTCGGGAGCGGGTACTTGTTCTTAATCGTGACCCGGTTGAGCTCGCGATAGTCGACGCAGAGCCTCAACGAGCCATCCTTCTTCCTGACGAAGAGTACCGGCGCTCCCCAAGGCGAACTGCTCGGACGAATAAATCCAAGCTCTCGCAACTCGTCCAACTGCCGCTGCAACTCATGCAGCTCCATCGGTGCCATACGGTATGGGGCCTTCGAGATAGGCGCGGTACCAGGTACAAGATCAATCCCGAACTCAATATGGCGTCGAGGCGGTAGTCCCGGAATCTCCTGAAACACGTCGGGAAAGTCGCAGACAATCGGAATATGATCGATACAATCGACAACGGGCTCCACATCGGTGCAGGACATCAAGCATGATAGCGACTCTCCTCGGGCTCCCAAGAACAAACCGAAACCGCGGTAAGCCGGGTATGTAGAACGTGACTATCCTCGCGAATGTACCCATGATGGCGTGGTACTCGGCAAGCCAATCCATGCCCAAGATAACGTCAAAAATCTGTCATCGGCAAAGACAAATAAGTCTCTGCAGTAAGAATATATCACCGACCAAAACGGGCAAGACGAACAGAACGGCCCAACACCGTGGTCTTCCCCAATGGCGTCGATACGGCCAATCCTCGCTAGAAAACTCTGGCGACAATCCGCCGATCGACAAAAATCCTCGTACATGAATGAGTGCGAAGCGCCTAATCAAACAATACTCGGGCGATGCATGAAGAGACAGAAGTATACCCTCAATGACTCCTCCCGAGGTCTCGGGGTCCCGCCGAGCCGCATAAAACCCAGCCTCGAGCCGGCCGGGGAGGTGCCCGTCCCCTCTCGAGGTCCCCTCGCCGCCGCCTCGCGCCGCTATGCCGCCGTCTCGCCGCCGCCTTGGGCCTCGAGGGGCCGAGGTCGCCGCCGATGGGGCCGCCGCCGCCGTGCCGAAGGCCGTCGCCGCCGTGGTCGCGCCGTCCCGAGACCGCTGCGCCCTCTGACCGCCGGCAGATGAGGACAGGGGCACTCAGATATGCGGTGTCCATAACCGCCACATCCAAAACACGTCCCTGGAAACAGCGCTGGGGTGGCGCAGAAGGTGTCGCTGACGCTGCTGGTGCTGCTGGTGTCACTGGTACTGCTGGTACTCTAGTGGGTGGATGATCCCTATACCTCTGTAGTCGTCGATGCCGCCGAGAGCCACCGGACCGGGCCGGCCTCTTTCGACCTCTCCTCCGATCTCGACCGCCCGAGAGTCGCCCCACTCGCCCGTAGATCCGGGCCCTACGTACTACCGCCCGAAAGGTCGGGAGCTCGTGCCCACAACACGGCCTCGAAGACCGAAACGTAAGCCGCTCCGAAACGGCGGCCTTCCGCCCTCGTCATCAACCATATATGGCGCAAACCGTGACAAAGACCACGAAGCGAGCTACGTGCCGTGCCACGACATATCTCCCTCGTACTAGAGTCTCGAACTCTCGTGCCCTCCGACGACGAATGTGGTCGTGAAGCACGCTCCTCGACCTGGCCGACAAAATCCTCCCATGTCCGGACATGATCGACGTCCCGCGACACGGTAACAGAGGTCCACCAAGGCTCGCCTCGCCCGGAAAAGGAATGTGGCCAATCGGACTCGCTGCTCGGTCGTACATGACATAATATCGAAAATCTTCTCCACATCGGAGCGCCATTTCTCAGCTGCTGACGGATCTGGCTCGCCCTGAAATCGTGGAAGATCCATCCGTCTGAACTCACGGAGAAGGGCACTCGCGCGCTCCTGTTCTGCCTGAGCTGCAGAAACAATCGGGCGCTCCGCCCGCCCCCGAAGTGCAAACCACAAACAGTAACATCCGCCAGAATCGCGAGGCACTCACAGTGCACGGCCGGATCCGCACCGCATCGTGCGAAGAAAAGTCATCCTCGTGCGCAGGGGCGAATCTCTGGGGTGGAACGGAGGCGGGGTGGTAAGGCCGGAGCCTCGTGTGGTGGATCGGGCGCGCTCGGGTCGCTCTCCTAGGCGGCATGTCCTATGGAAAAGACAAGGCGCCAATAAATTTCGAGAATCGCACGTTAGGGAAGTTAAACGAAGGTTTCGCACTTGAACCTAATCGCCTTCAACTCATAGCAAACACGTGATGCCGTTTCTGCTATTCCTAAGTTATGCTCGATACCAACTTCACGCCCGAACTCGAGACCGGCTCACAAAATTCCCGATCGCCGACCGGCGCCGACAAACCTCCGTAGTACCCCATTCTCGGCTCCCAAGCACCCATATACCAGTTCCGATCCTGGGATGCTACAAGGAGGATTTCTGATAATCCATTTGATTCGCAATGAGCATAACCAAGCATAACCCACGAACAATAACCATAAGAACACCATCACAAAATCCACTATGAACAAAAACTTTAAATACAGTGCGTAGAAAGGGAAATACAAGGTAGTGCAAATAACAAAACTCCAAAAGCTCGGCACGCTCCAATCAAGCGGTGAGACTACAATCGCATCTCGGGCGTCACCGCACGCATCAATCATGCATAAGTTTATGAAAGCTTGGAGGGCGGTGTAAGTGTGTGCAAACGTGCTCAAAATGCAATGCCGGAGTAATGCGAAATCATGCTGATGAGTACGAAATGCAACTAGCCGTACCAAGGCTATGCAGTACAAGATGTGAATGCTATCGGCCATACCAAGGCCATGCGATGTAATATGTAAGTTAAGCATGTCAATCCTCATCCAACTCTTCATGTCAATACAGTTCTCAGTCTGGATAATCACCGGGGTTCAATACACTCCAAGTGGCACTGTCTCTCTCCAAGCAACACAGTCCAAGTGAGCGTAAGAAACCTCACTATCCGCCCGGCCAATAGTCGCCAATACCTATTCGGCACGTCGATAGCGAACCCATTTCCGAGCCGGTCAAACTCGGCACTTAGTAATGCCCCTCGCTTCTCGGGCGAGTAAGGCCACCACTCCTTTCCAACCGACCACGACACGTTGGGAGACGCGGCCTCATGGTATTCGGCCCTCGTGCGCTCATATATCCACTCGGGCCTAGACGTTGGAGTCATCCTCCGGTACCATCTGGTTCGTGGACTCTCACCCAGTGGACATCTATGGCGCCCCAATTGCTTAGAACAAGATTTTTCTAGATCCAACCGGCCCACCCACGATATACCCGTGGAGGCTATGGCCCCGATGTCGCTAGGGCATATCTCAATCATGCGATGCAAGTGCATGAATCACACTACCAATCATGCGACCAAAGACGTACTCATGTAGGGTAACTCCGCCTATCGTGGAGCCCAGTAAACAAGCCTCGCTCAAGGCATATGCTATGATCGTACACTCCTCATCTCAAGCATACATATGATGCGTATGATCATGAATCATGGGGTCATGCTAAATATGTTATAAAATAATAAACTATCCTCTAAATGAAGATGGGCCTAGATTGCCTACATGAAATGATACACGGCCTATCGGTGGCCTTAGGGAGAGTTATAATGTGGACATCGAACCAACATTACTCGTCATACAATATGGACGTCAAACCAACATTGTCCCCAAGGCTCGGCCGCCTAAAATACCAATAAATCATGGTGGAGTCACACATGGCAATTTGCCTTAGGTACATCCCATTGGGCCTCAAATATATCAAATGGGCCGTATCTCATGGGCCTTACATTCATCAAGTGGGACATCCCAATGAGCCTCACCAATGGGCCTTAGGTACATTGCAATGAGTCATCACCCATGAGCCTTAGAATGCATTAAAATGAGCCCACTTACGTAAGTTTTATGTGTATCAAATGGGCCTAATCACATAGCCTTATACATATTAAAGTGGGCCTCAACAATGGGCTGTGTACATCAATTGGGCCTCGAACGTGGGCCTATATATATTGAGGTAGGCCCCCGACAACAGGCCTAAAAACTCGTCAAGATGGCCTTCCAACATGGGCCCATATATGCCAAGTGGGCCTCAATGATGGCCTGAATATACATCAAGATGGGCCTGAACACGCTAGCCCACATGCTTCCAAGTGGGCCTCAATAATGGGCCTATATACATGCCAAGATGGGCCAAAACACACTAGCCCATATATACTAAAGTGGGCCCCAAGTGAGGCCCGCCATAATGTTTATATTCAAACTAGCCATAAGATCACATGGACCTTGGGTAGGGCCCACTGAAATGTTTATCCGAAATCCAACCTATTCATAAGGTCACTGGACCAGGGGTAAGGCCCACCGTAATGTTTATTTGAAATCCAACCCGTTGATATGATCACGTGGGCATAGCCCACGGTAACGTTTATTTGCCGCCCAACTCAGTAAGGTCACGTGGACTGGGGGGTGGGCATGGGGCCCACCGAAATGTGGTTTACAAATCCAAATCCACCCATCATGTGTGTCCCACCCGATTGACCATCCAAACCAAATTTCAACCGCATCTAAATTTCAGGTCCCCCACCAAATAATTTTATATGTTTTAGGCATATATTCACATGATTTTTGGATGGTGTGGCCCACTTGAGATCCCTATACGGCTGATTTTTGAGGACACCTTAATCAAAGGGGACCCATCAAATGCTCGATGCCGATGGTCGAACGCATCACCGTGGGGCCCACACTGGAGCCGTGAGGCCCCACCGTCCGCCCGTCACATCGCAACGGCAGAATAGCACCGTCAGAAAATTTTTTTATTTTTATTATTATTTTTTTTTTTTTTTGGGGCCCACAGAGATGTGTTTCACAATCCGACCCACCCAATATGTGTGTCATACTTGTTTGGCCATCCAGACCGAGTCTCAGCTGCATCCAATCCTCAGGTGGGTCCCACCAAGTACTTTTATATGTTTTGGTGTCTTCACATAGTTTTAGAGGGTATGGCCCACCCTATGATCGATCACCTTAAAAATTTGCTCAAGGGCTAAAACATTATGAGGAAGAGGATGGACTACAGGATTAAACACATACATCAAGGTGGGGCCTATACTTGGCAGCCCACTCCAACCTTCCTCTTTTCTTTTTTTTTTTTTTTTTTTTAATCAAGGGCCATAGCTCAGCCCGGCCCGAGACGCCGATCTCGCATGTAAAAACAAATACATTCCCGTGGGTCCCACATGGACGTGCATCATGGTGGGTCCCACCCACGTTAGCCACCTCAACTAGGGATAGATACCAATGCCTCAAGTGTTGAAACGAGGTATATCCACTCAGCCTACCACTTGAGCTATGGATCAGGGTATTTCATGGTGGGTCCCACCATTCATGTTGGATGGTATAAATGGAGCTCTAAATGGTGGGGCCCACTACATCCAATTGGGTAAAAGAGAGTAGAAGAGAGAGAGAAAGAGAGTGACGGTAAAGGAGGGAGGGACCCCGCCACTAATGGGCCCTCCCTTAAACAATACATACATCATGTGGGTCCCACAACAAGTGGGCCCTTTAAAATTGAAAGCAATGGTATAACACCCACCTATTGTACTCCACCTTGCTCCCTTGGCTTGGAAACTCCTCACCTACGGTTCTTATGGACGTTGATCGGGTTTTAACGGTGCGGATGATGATCGGACGATTGAGATGGAAGTTGAGGAGGTGGGCCACACTTAGGATTTTGGAGAATTTTTTTTTGGGAAGCTTGGAGATTGCTTGGACGTATGAGAGGGAGAGAATGGGAGAATGAGAGAGAAGAAAAAAAGAAATAAAATAAAAGGAGAGGGAGGGATGGAGGGATGATGTCATGGGCATGGGTAGAGTTGAAAAAGAGAGAGAGAGAGTAGACTTGGGCTTGCTTGTGTAAGAGAGAAGCATGGGTTGTTGTACTTGGGTAGGTGTGACTTGACATTGATTGATTGATTTGATTGATGGGACATCTCGTAGAGATTCCCTCGAGATCGCAACGTGCGGCGTTTTATTCGACCGAACGCAGCCGACATCTTCTAGCCGGATATCGGGTCGGTGCGTGAGTCGCGGCGTTAGAATCGGGTGACGGCGCGGTCGCCAAGATACAGGTTTCGAGTCGAGCCGACTTCGGCATGCGGGACTCGGCTTAGGATCATGCGCAACATCGGAAATGGGTCGAGGGTTGCCGGAATTCGACCAGTAGGATCGCGGAAGCCTACGAAACTGTACGGACTAGGGTACGGGTCTTACAACGTGTAGGTATCTCAGGTCGCGAAACAGCTGGGGATCTAAAGTTTGGAATGCACACCTGCCGCCTAAAATCTCTATCCTAGTGTGGAAGGTTCTCAAGGGAGCGGTGCTGGTTGATGCAGTTGTCTAGGTCCAAGGCATCCAGCTGGCCTCTCGGTGCTGCTGCTATGTAGGAGACCAACGGCAAGGGCCTGCAGTGGAGTCCATAGACCACCTGTTCTTGCACAACGCCCAGGCGGCTCCCATATGGAACCATTTCGGTGAAGTTTTCAGCATTCAGTTAGTTGGGGCCCACTCGGTGGAGGATTGGTTGGTTCATTGATGGCACACTCCTTCTTCAGGTGGTTCGACAACGCCTTTCAAAAATTTGATTCCCTGTATCATAATATGGGAGATTAGGAAAGGCAAAAATGAAGCAAAGTTTGATGGAAAATCCGTGCCTGTCGGGATCCTCGTTTTCTCATATCAGAGGCTGGGTCCTATCCATTGCTAATAGATGGGATCTTCCTCGGTCTCATGTGGGGTATAGTAGTCGGGCGCTTGCGGCCTTGGGGATTGTAGTTCATCCCCATCTAGGGAGGACATTCCAAGTGGTTAAGTGGATTAAGCCTCCCTCGAGCTGGGTGAAGCTGAACATGGATGGGTCTTCTAGGGGCAACCCAGGCATGGCAGGGGGTGGGGGTTTATGTAGAGGTGACAAGGGGGGATTCATCTTCAGTTTCTTTGCAGGTTATGAGATGGCGTCCAACACGAGGGGGGAAATCCGGGCAGTCCATAATGGTTTGACCCATTGTCTCCATTTAGGTTTAAGCAACATAATTGTAGAATCAGATTCCCAGTTGGTAGTTAAGTTCCTCTCAAGGTCGACAAGTCCGGGCTAGAAGTGGAAGTATTGGTTGGATAGGATCAAGAAGATCAGCCTCAAAGGTCATGTTAAGTTTGAGCACATGCTCAGAGAAGGTAATGGGCCAGCAGATAGGATTACTATAATGGGCAGTGGTAGTTAAAATTCGGCCCAAATTATTGGCCGGGCCGGTCTTCCAAGCATTGTCAGGGGGCTCCTCTTCCTTGATAAAGTGGGTTTGGGGGTAGTCAGGGGCTAAGTGATTGGTGGCCAGTGCGGCCCTGTCTAGGTCACTAGGTCCAATTTTGTTTGGTTTTGCTATTCTTTCTCCTTGCGGTAGGTTCTGCCTAGGTTTTGTTTGGGGGAGCCTGAAATTGTTAATTTGCAGTGTACAGTTTTTTTTAATAAAAAATGAATAGAGACCATTGGCTTAAAAAAAAATACATAATATAATTTCAGAAAAACAAATCAATTATTATGTAATTCATCAATGCATCAAGTGGGAATCTGTCCACTTGCTTGAGTTGGAAACTCGTCAACTGCATCTGCTCATTGGCAGGCTTCTACCATTTGGTAGGTAAAGGCAAAGCCCGCATCTACTTGTTAAGTAGGCTTCCATGAGTATAGTAGGCTTCCGGTAATGATTCTACCGGGTATACCATCAATGGAGGTCTCTCAGGAATTCAACACGTGTTGTGCATGCAATTGATAGATGCACTATCATATCAAGTAATCGTGAATAATGTATTATATATATTATTCTGATTTTCATATTTGAATCAATAGAGTCCCATACTATCCAGTAATATTAGTATATCATTCAATTCATCTCCAATTAGTAATTCAGCATATAATTTTGCATCAATACAGTAACTCAAATAATTGATTATACTAACACATTAATCAGATTATTTCATGATTACTATATTAATATAAAAACCACATATTCATCCAAATCAAATAAGAGCACATGGCAACTGCATCAGGGTAAGTATACAACATATCAAACAATTAATCTATTTTAACTTTATGGAAGGGAAACACATTTGGATCACTTACCTTGATGTAATAGAGACGATTCTGTAAACCAATAATTTGATTTTGTATTAGAACTTTCTAAAATTATATAAATGAATTTTTTTTTTTAAAATTTACTAGTTCACATGGCGGGGCCCACCTTTGATTGATCTAAATCCATTTAAGATGTCTCATTTAAATGAATTCATAAATTAGAAAATAATATTTCAAATATTAAGGTATTGTTAGAATTAACCCTCTACAATTTCTGTAAATTCAGGTTGTTTTCAATAACAATCTCGAAAGTTGATTTTTCTGAAAATTCAAACAGCATTTTGAAATATTAAGCCAAAATCCCCTGACTTTGTGAAAAATTATATTTTAACCCTAAAATTTTGATTTTTTATATAGTCTATCATAATTTACACAAATTATGGGAGATTTATTCACTTTGATAATTTAAGGTTCGAATTACTTTTGATAGATGGATCAAGGCCAATCATTGATTGTCACTTGATCAATTTTTAAGGAACAACAAATGATCATCTTGATCCGACGATCTATACCTTAATTAATTACAATTCTTAATGCTCACATTGATTGGTTAATGCAACCCACTAGATGATTAGATCGATCATCAAATCTGGATGTCACCATCATCTAATATCCGAATTTTGATAGGTGTTCCAAATCGAGTTAGATCTCAACCATATAATGTTTCTACGTAATGAATCAACATATGATTCATTGTCTACCATTTTCTTCATATCGATGCGGCCCATCCAATGATTCGATCAGTCTAGAATTTAGGATTTTAATTTATTTTATTCTTAAGAATCTAATGAATGGTAAGAATTTAATCACGCATTTCATATTATTTCATATAATTCTTTGTGCCAAGTTGTACTCTTCCAGTGTTAATTTAATTTCCTTAGATTAAGGTAGAATCTTAGTAAATCTATGATCAGTACGGTCTATTAATGTGTCGAATTGGTTTGATTCTTAAAATTATTACATAATTGAATCTTATAAAACCCATGAATTGTATAGATCATATCGATCGTTATCCATCATGAAAAAAAATTCCACCTTCTACACATCGGCCCTAAAGCCATGCGCATCAATGTATCTTTTCCACGTAGATGAATTAGACCTACACAATGGATGTTTGATACATTATGTTAATCTGAATATGACACTTTTTAGATATTACAAAATATGAAGAAAAGTTTGAATAAAGAGAAATAAGAGGAATAGTAAGATGAGATTGACGAATCTCTCTCTTAATCAAAATAAAAATTAAAAAAAATTAAATTTAAATATATAATATATCATGAGCAAACACATATGCATGTGATCTAGCCGTTCATCTGGCTAGGCCCACGAGACATCTGCCATCATCCAAAATTCTCACCCACCCAACAATCCTATCCACCGGATAAAATGACGTCCCCGTTCCAAGAAAAATAATTTTTGAAATTTGAAAAATTACAGTAGAAGTCACCTTGGATACTATGACAGATACTCATATTATACTAATATAAAATTACAATACTCTACCAATCCGATGCACGGCGCATGCATACAACCGTTCCTGTATATGATTTTCCCCGCCCATTGATACACTGAATTCTTTTTTTTTTTTAAAGCTTGTTAGTACACCCCACTGTAAGTTCACACTTCACCGTTAACCACCCCCAATAGGTATGGATACCAAGACCTCAATGTCCAAATGAGGTTTCTTTCACTCAATGTACCACTTGAGCCATGCATGGATCAGGGTGTTTGATACACCGAATTCTTGGGTGTATATGCTATTTAGAGTTCATACCTATGGAAAAAGCAAATAGTAACCATGGATACACCCACGAACACCAAGCATGTGGTGGCCCCCACTCACCATTGCCTAACCATGAAATTAAAAAAAAAAAATTCTAATAAACAAAAATTTAATGATATCAATACATTGGCAATATTATTAAAATATCATAGATATACTTATGATACAAGTATTACCTAGAATTTACATAGTTAAAAATATTGGTGATACATTGTTGATATTGATGCATTGGCAATATAAGTGACACCTAGGATTTATATAGTTGAAAATAATGGTGATTACGTACATTAACGATATTGATACGTTGGCGATACTTAGCGTTACATTGCTAATACTTGAAATTTCTATACTATCAACATTATCAGTATCGCTACCTGTGTTATCGATATCGCTAAGATGGAAATAAAGATAATATCAGAGATATTTCTATAATATTGGAGATAATTCAAACACTGCTTCTATTGAATAAAGAAATTCTAATTTCCCATAGAAGGGAGTATTCGTAAGCTGCATGCATCACTACCCAACCATGACCAGAGGTGATACAGAAGTATATACACTGAAGGTTCGGTATATACTGTTTTGCACGCAATTCTCTGGTGTCCACATGTTGAGATAATGCAGATGATCAGTACTGTCTATGCTATGGAATCAATTCCATATGGGCTACTTGAGTAAAATAATGCTCAACGGATGGTCTTGATCATCACCATCTGTAAACGAATTTAGAAGAATGAAAGTAAAATTTTCAATGGCATGCATTCAACCGTAAAAAATCAAAAGATACTATTATTACAGAAGATTAATTATGATAAAATGTCTTATCTATGGTGTTAGCCTGAAAATGGATAGTTCAAATTATCCGACCATATAAGAAAGTGGGCCTAAGTGGATGGTCACCTAAACTAGACCTTCAACCGCGACGGATGCAAAGCGAACACACGGTTAATTATTCATGAGGAAGCACTGGGTCGCCTGGACGGGAAGCGGACTGCGTTCTGAGTAACTCAGTAGGCTGTGTATTAAGTAAACTCTGTGGGGTCCACCATGATTTGTGTATTTTATCCACTTTGTCCATCCATTTTATCAGATAATTTTAGGGCTTGACCCAAAAATTAAGCATATCCAAATCTCAAGTGGACCACATCACAAGAAATACTGTGAATTGAACTTCTACCGTTGAAAAATTCTTGGGAACCATAGAAGTTTTAGATCAAGCTAAAATTTTGTTTTCCCTTCATCTATGTCTGTTTGAACTTATGAACAGGTTGGATGACAAATAAACATCATTGTGGGCTCTAGAAATGTTTTAATGGTGAAAATTATTATTCCTAGTACTTCCTGTAGTGTGGTCCACTTGGGCTTTGGATATGCTTCACTTTTGAGATCAATCCTAAAATGATATGGAAAGACCGATCGACAGCCTGGATAAACCACATGCATTCACAGTGAGACCAAATAAGTTTACTCAATACGATAAGGGCGTATTGAGTATGAGTAACTCAGTACGATTTCGCCTGGACGCTGATTGCGCAACCTATTGAGTAAATTCTATGGGGGCCACCATGATGATGTGTCTTATTCACGCCATCCATCTGGTTTGGATTATCATTTTAGGCATGATTCCATAATCAAATCATGTCCAAAGCTCAAGTGGACCATACCACAAGAAAAGTAGGAATTGAACGCTGCCATTGAAAATTTTCTTGATCCTATCCATTATTTTTCTCCAGTTTATCTTATTCTATTGAATAGTTGACCATTAAATTTTAATTCTAAATTGAAATTGTGAAATTGATGTAATTTATATAATATCTAAACAAGATTCTACCACATGTACGGTAGAGAGATGGATCTAGAGTATTGCAATTCACCGCAGATGCAATATTATCAGTCCCAATTAGGTGTTACCCAGGTAACAGCTTAGGGGCGTTTGGTGCAAGGTATTAGATTAGATTAGGTGGTATATAATTGTATTTAATCCCCTTAAAATCCATCCAATATTTGGCTAGGATGAGGAATGTTGTGATCATGTAAGATGGAATTACATTCGGTATCACTTGGGATTTTCATGCATTTTGAAATCTACTGCACATGTAGGCCCCATAGTGATGCATACATTTATTTATCCATGCCATCCATCCATATTTATCATTTACACCTGATATTCTAGTTATATATGTATACAAGTGAACAACATCCGTTGTAAATTTGGTCTGTTAATTACAGTTCCTTGGTCCACTAAACAAGATTGTATTTTCATACATAAAATTTTATATATATATATATATATATATATATATATATATATATATATATATATATATATATATATATATATATATATATATATATATATATATAGCCCCGGTCTCCTGCACACCATGCCGCACGGAACTAAAATACGAACTCTCATGAGAGTCGTTAGATACAAAACACGGCTGGGATTCAGCAGCCGTGCAGCAGGAGGCTCTCTCCTGCAGAGAAGACTCGCGGCAGCTTTTTCGGACGCACGCTACTCCGTCTGAAGTGACGTCTCTAAGTTCCGTGGCCACACGGTGATGTGTGTTTTGTATCTACACTGTCCATCCATTTGGAGAGACCTTATTAAGGCATGATCCAAAAAATGAATAAGATCCAAAGGTCGAGAGGACCCCACCACAAAAAAAGAAGAGAGAGTGACGCCCACCGTTAAAAAGTTATGAGGGCCCACAAATCTGCTGTCGTTCTAGCAAATATTTGTGATTTAAGTCTTTCACGTCTGCTTTAACACATGATATGGCTGGAATCTCAAATAAACATCACGGTGGAACTTTAGAAGGTTTCAACGGTGGGCAACACTCTCATCACTGTTTTCTGTGGTGGGGTCCACCCCAGCCTTGGATCTGCCTCGTTCTTTGGACCATGCTCTAAAATGATCTCTCCAAATGTATGGACGGTGTTGATACAACACATACATCATGGTGGGCCCATAGTTGGTGACGCCACCTGTCAGTATCCAACCCCGGTCACGCACGAATTCCAGATTAATATGCCCAGTTAAATAACAAGACAGTTCAGTTATCCCCACAACAACAACGTAACGAGGCAAGGCCCAACACATTTACTGGACCAGATGCTAAGGGCCCACCTCTCATTCCTGATTTTGCAGGGCCCACCTAAACATGGAGACTCACTTGGCAAAAAGCAGCTCAAGTGCATTCCGATTGGTCCGTGGTCTACCCAAGCCACGGCTCTTTTTGTTACGGGGGAAGCGCCCTAGTTCAGACATCTCTACTTAGATGGGCTTCTTAGGTGGGCCAATCAGCACATTTGGAATGGACCAAAATACCCATGTGGGTTCCTTGCATAGATGGCAGATGGCCCACCTATTCAAAGAGGGCAAACACCCCACCATCAAACTTGGTAAGGTGGGCCTATTAGTAGAAGGCTGATTGCACATTCCATATTGACCAAAAAGTAATCCACATCAGCCTGGATTAGGTGGGCCACATATCATGTGCTTTGCAGTAGCATTTCTTTGAAACAGAAAAGGTCTACACAAGCATGCCTTGCTTTTTTTTTTGCCTGGCTTGAAAACAAAGGAAAAGGAGAAATCTTTACAGCACACGTGCCATGTGTGTGGACGATATCAGGTGGAGGTCACAACAAATATGCCATGACCCATCTAATGATGGTCCACACGTGTGGCCAATGATAAGTGGGTCGGCTTAATGTGTGTGCAAGATGTCGACCACCTGATGAATGGTCTTTATCTATTACACTTCTCAAGAAAGATACCAAAGGTAGGAACGGGGTGGATAAAACACTTACATCACGGTGGGCCCCACAGAGCCCTACCGTCCGGGCGCGGTTAGGACACAATCCGAATCCGGGAAGGATTCATGCGTGACGGGGGTTGGATACTGACAGGTGGCGTCACCAACTTCTATGGGCCCACCATGATGTATGTGTTGTATCAATGCCGTCCATACATTTGGAGAGATCATTTTAGAGCATGGTCCAAAGAACGAGGCAGATCCAAGGTCAAGGACCCCACCACGTAAAAACAATGATGAGAGTGTTGCCCACCGTTGAAGCCTTCTAAAGTTCCACCGTTATGTTTATTTGAGATTCCAAATGATCATGTGTTAAAGCAGACTTGAAAGACTTAAATCACGTATATTTGCCGAACGACAGCAGACCAGGGCCCTCATAACTTTTAACGGTGGGCGTCACTCTCTCTTCTGTTTTTTGTGGTGGGGTCCTCTGGAGCTTTGGATCTGATTCATTTTTTAGATCATGCATTAATATGGTCTCTCCAAATGGATGGACGGTGTTGATAAAAAACACACATCACAACGTGTCCACGTAACTTGGAGACGTCACTTCAGAAGGAGCAGCGTGCGTCCGAAAAAGCTGCCGTGTGAGTCTTCTCTGCGGAGAGAGTCTCCTGTTGCACGACTGCTGAATCCCAACCGTGTTTTGTATCCAATGGCTCTCATGAGAGCTACTATTTTAGCTCCATGCGGCACGGTGCGCCGGAGACCGGTACTCATATATATATATATATATATATATATATATATATATATATATATTATTTTATTTTATTTTTTTTACACACCCCCACACAATCACGCTAGTGGAATTTCACCACCATGGATATTCCTGAAGTCTACCATCAGAGAAAGAGTAAGGATCCCACATACATGCAATTATTCTACAATAACCATGTTAATGGAGTCTAATACAATTCAATACCATTTTATTCCACCGACCAAACATGCCTATGCAGTGTTACCCTTACTGTAGGGCCCACCTTGATCATATATTGTATATCCACCCTGTTAATCCGTTTTACAGCTAATTTTACACAAAGCAAAACATATCCGGATCTCACACGGACCATATCTATTTCATGACGGTTTGAAGCGTTTTTAGGTGACAGCCATGTCTGAGCAGACTGGCTTTTGATACGACATTCCTATAGAAAGGGACGTGATTTCCTTCTAAAGACTTTTGCAGAAACTTCCTGTGCCGGAACCCAGGTGGGACCCACTGTAATGTTTTAGAGAAATCATTCCCATCCATCCGTTTTTTTTATTTCATTTTAAAACATGATGTCAAAAATGAACCATATCCAATGATCAAGTGGGCCATAATAAAAGAAAAGATGGTTAGGGAATTTCCTACCATTAAAGCCTCCCTGGTTCAACAGTGATTTTTACATGCCATCCATTCCATTGATATCGTCATTCCTACTAGGATGAACTGAAAACACAAATATTAACATGATTCAAAACTTCTGTGGCCCAACGAATATTTCAACTGTGGATGTTTAATTATCAAAGATCGCTTGAGCATTGGATACTGTTCATTTTTTGTCATCATGTTCTAAAATTAACTCACAAAATTGTAGGTCCACTTCGTTCCAACGCAGACTTTTGCAGGAAATCGGCGTCCCATGAAAAAAGTACGAAAAGAGCCGTCCACACTGGAAGGTGGAAAAGGAAAACGGATTGGCGGTCCACCCTGGCAGGTGGGAAAGGAAAACGGATTGGCTACTCCCCCTGGCACGATCCCCGCAGCAGATAGTCAGTGCTGTGTGGGCTCTATTATGATGTATACGTTTCATCCATTCCATTCATCCATTTTTACAGATTATTTTAAGATTATTTTATGGTTTGATCTCAAAAATGAGAGGTATATAAATCTCAGTGGATCACACCACATGAAAACAATAGTGGTTGGATATCCATCATTAAAATCCTCCTAAGGCTCACTGTACGGCTTATTTGACATCCAATACGTTGATTAGGTCATACAGGCCCAGATGAAGGGAAAAAACAAAAATCAACTTGATTCAAAACTTTTATGCCCCAAAATGTTTTTTAATGGTCGATGTTCATTTGAAACTGTTTCCTGTAATGTGGTTCATTTAAGATTGAGATATACTTCATTTTTGGTCTCATACTGTAAAATGATCTGTAAAAATATATAGACGGCATGGATGAAATACATACATCATGGTGAGGCCCACAGAGCACCGACCATCAGCCATTTGCCGGTGTCAGGGGGAGTAGCCAATCCGTTTCCGTGGGAAAGTGGGTTGCGCTTTTCAACGCGTCGGTCGGTGCTTTTCAACGCGTGGGTCTGGATGATTAGAAGATCGCAGCCATTGAAACAGTTGTCATCTAGGTGGTCCACTGGACACTTGCATGGAAGTTCTTGCACTGGAACCCAGGTGGGGTCCACTATGATGTCTGTGAGAAATTTACCCTGTCCATCCGTTTTATAAGTTCATTTTAACGCATTATTACAAAATTAAACCAGTGCTCAAGTGGGCCAAAAACATGAGAATTGAACATCTACGGTTGAAATATTCCTGGGCCTCGGAAGTTTTGAATCATGCTAATATTTGTATTTTTCGTTCACCCCGGTACAGTGACATTATATGAATGGTACGTAAACCTCACTTTCGACCTATGGAGGTTTCACCTGTAGTAATTTCCTTAATCAAAATTTTCTTTTAACATGGCCCATTTAGTCTTAGATCCTGCTGACTTTTAATATCCTAAAATGAGCTTAAAAAATGGATGAACCGGGTGGATTCCTCACAAACACCATAGTAGCCCTAGCTTAGGAACTTCATGCAAAGCCTTTAGCAAGAAATCTGCGCCGATCTTCTTTCGTGCGAATTTTGCTTGGTGTCCAATACTTGACACCTGGCCAGTTGATAATCTGGCCTTTCCAACTAATGGGTCGTCTCGACAGATTGGCCTGGGTTGAAAATGGAAAGTGTTGATGCAAAAATCTGGATTGTCCCCTTAGACCTTCGTATACCTGCACAAAGAGAAGGGACAAAGGAGACCCTGGCTCGAGCAGGGGACCCTCCGATGCCAAAGTCAGGCCTGGATTCGGGGTCTAAATGTATTGAGGGGTTTTTGAGAAAGAGAACTTTTTGCGTACCTCCCAAGATGATGAAGGTCCTCCTTTTATAGCTGCTGGAGCGTTTTGTCCTAGGAGGATTCCTCTCCCAGTATCGTGCACTCGTAAGAGGATTCTTCTCCTAGTATCACGGAGACAGAATCGTGCCCGTCTCCTGTCTTTATCCACCGATCCCGCAAGCTTCGGGATCGGGGATCTTATTCCGAGATATTTGGGATGAGGCCTTGTTTCGCGCTGTCCCTCCTTTATCGGCCGGTCCGGTTAGAAGGTCGGCCGAGGCATGCCTGGACTACCGGTTCGTCGTCTGGACCGACTCAACTTTTGTCTCGGTTTACAGAATCTTCGACTTCCCTCGGCTCTGACGTATGCCTTAGCGACCCGAGGCGGCGACCCGAGGCGCCGAGTCCGAGTCTCGGGACTTGGGTGTTTTTTATCCCCAACAGAAAGCACCTAGCTCCATGGGCGCACCAGCTGTGTATTTAAAATCCGTTCATCAAGTCCTGATCTAGGATTTAGGTTGGCCGCACGACCAGGTAAAATGGAAATGGATTGCTAGCCATAAGTTTGTGTTGGGGTCAATGGGACATAACAAATAATTCCAACTCAAATCATAACCCAAAACAAAAATTACTACTTCCATTGCAACAAATGTTGTCAAATTTATGTTTATATTATTTTCTTTGAGTAAAAATTTAGAGACCAAATGAATGTTTAAGAATTCAAGTGGTACATGGTTTAAAATTTAAACTATTGGTTGGTTGGATCCCCTGGCTATAAGTACAACTTTATAGGTTCTATACATATGAACACTCAAAAAAAAAAAAAAAAAAAGCCCAACGATTGTATATTGGCTGGTTTGGATGAGTTAGTTGATTCCAACCCTGTTGCAATTAAATGAGTTGGGTCTGATCAGATTAGGGCTCCACAAATTTTATGTGTATCAGGTCAACTCACTAGTTAATAGGTAACAAATCAAGTTAAGACTAAATCCCTTGAACTTTTAATTAAATTGGTTGGGCTCAGGGTAACTTAGGGCTTGTTTGATTTTTGAGGGAAGAGAAAATTACCTGGTAAATAAGTAATAATTACTTACCAGGAAATTACCGCATCGTTTCTTACGCCGATATTGACAACTTAACTTTTCGGCATTAAAACCAAGGATGGTTGCCAAATGAATACAGGGCCCACTGTGATGTATGTGATGTATCAACACCATTCATCCTATATGTCAGCTTCATTTAGCCCATGAACTAAAAAATGAGGCAGATCCAAAGCTCCAGTGGACCACACCACAGGAAATTGTGGAAATTAGATATTTGTCGTATAAAAATTTGTGGCCCACAGATGTTTTGGATGAAGCTGATATTTGTGTTTACCCGTTATCAATATTTTTATGACTTTATGAACAGATTAGATGACAAATAAACATTAATGTGGGCCCAATAGACAAATAACTTTCAATGGCGGATGTTTAAGACCATTGTTTCCTATGGTATGGGCCACTTAGTATTGTATTTGTCTCAATTTTGGACTTAGGCCCTAAAATCTTCTGATAAAACAGATGGATGGTGTGGATATGTCATGCACATCACAATGGGGTCCGCAAATGTAAGTCAAATTTTTTGACCAATTTTCAAGACGAAAATGCATTTGAAATTTCAAACACGGTGAAAAGGTAATAATGACCTTTTTCAAGGGTATTTCCCTGATACACACAAATCAAACACACCCTTAGGGCCTGTTTGTTTTTTCGGAGCAATGGAAAATACATGGTAAATAATAATTATTACGGTTTTATCTTGTTTGAAAATGCATAGGAATTTGTGTCGATGAAATTGGTTAAAAAGAGATAATTTTAATTTTTTAACTTCAAGGTAACGCATATAATATATCTATTCCGTCCATCCGTTTTATTACAATATTTTAGAGCATGAGACAAAAAATGAAGCAGATCTAACGCTCAAGTGGGCCACGCCAAAATAAACAGTGGCCCTACAAAGTTTTTAACGGTAAGTATTCGATTCTCTTTTTTGTATTACGTGGTCCACTTGAGTATTGGATATGCCTCAATTTTTTACTCATGCCATGAATTCAAATGGAATAGTGGATGAACGGTGTGGATAAGCGAAATGCATCACAGTGGGACCCACAGATATTTTATAATATTCTTGATTTTTGTGTCAAAAAGTAAACAATCATATCATGTATGCTGTAAATTCACGGGGGAAATAATTATTACTTTTTTACGCGCGATTTACCAATTCCCTCAAAATCAAACAGGCCCTTAAGGTAAGGAAGGGTGAGAGGAGGAAGTAACTAATTCAAGTATGCAAAATGTTGAATTCACAAAGTTATTCTTAAATCCACATTCGGCTCATTCCACTATGTTTACTAAAGTACATTTTATAAATGCCTCTTGGCTACTTGGTTTACTTTTGAATATTTTTAACTACTTATTTTGTTACGTTGTTAGTCATGATTTGTAAAATGCACTCTAAGGATCCTTAGAGATTTTTAGTATGCTATATTTTTTCTTTATTATAACACGTGTTTTTTTCAATTGAATTTATTAAAAATGAGAAAAATTAAGACACAATGTGCTTAACATGTGGGTTCAATAAATGAAAACAAATAAACGGCCAGAGAACCATAACCAAGTTTCACGGAGTTGTATATATATTTTTACCATCACTCACCTAATGAGAGATCAACCTGAGTACTGGGATGAGACATCAATAGATTGGTGGCATTCTGATTGATGGATTGGATCTCAGACCTCTTGTGCCATGATGGCAGATGTGTGGTGCGTAGCACCACCTTTATTGCACACCCTGCATGCGTACTTAACAAAGCTCTTTGATAGGTCCTTGATAGAGTTTGAAAATATTGACCCACACTTTTTTCATTATTATCTGGAAGAATATATAGAATAATTACACTGCAACTGTTAAGCCTAAAAATCAGCTAGTTGTTACACGCACTCTTTATCCTAAAAATCACTTAATCGGATAGTCATGTACACGCACTGTTTAGCCTAAAAATCGCTAAGAGTGATCCGTGCCCGATTTGAGGAATCCTCTGTTATACGCCCCGCAAGATGGAGTCCATCGCCTAAGCCAATCTTGTGTTTGAGAGAATCTGTGCGGTGTCGTGACAATGGTTTTGTCAGTAAATCCACGAGTTGATCTTGAGTGTTGACGTGATGAACATTGAGAATGCCACGTTGAACCATATCACGAACAAAATGTAAATCAATTTGAATATGCTTCATCCGAGAATGTTGCACTGGATTAAAACTGAGATGAGTTGCACCCAAATTATCACATAACAGCTTTCGGTGAATCTTTCATTGGTAGCCCGAGTTCTGTGAATAGTGATAGCAAACCACACGCTTCAAGTCGCATTTGCAAGGGATCGATATTCAAATTTTCGGTCGCCGACGATCTTGCTACATGCCCTTTGTTTTTTTGAACTCCAAGATATGGGGTTTGATCCAAGAAAGCGATGTATGCGGATGTGGATGTACGATCATCAAAATTGCCCGCCCAATCAAAGATCGAGAATGTTGTGAGAGCAAAATTGGAATTTTTGGTGATGTGGATGCCATGAAAGATAGTTTGCTTCAAGTAAGTGAGAAGTCTCTTTGCACAGCCTACCCAATGAGTTATCAGGCGGTGCATAAACTGTGAAAGTTTATTTACGGAGAAACAAATGTCTGGACGTGTGAGAGACAAATATTGAAGACCTCCAATGACACTTCGAAACTCGGTACTATCAAAAGAAGTTGTACCATCAACCAGCTTTAGAGCCGTGCTAGTGGACAACGGAGTAGAAACTTCTTTAGCACCTGTCATATTGGTTTTAGAGAGGAGGTCCCGAATATATTTGTGTTGTGAGAGGAAGAGACCGGATGGAGTAGAAATGACTTCCATACCCAAGAAAAAATGAAGTTGGCCCATGTCCTTTAAAGAGAATCTAACTCCAAGTTGGTCAATGATATGAGACACAAAGTGCATGTCACTACCAGTGATAACAAGATCATCCACATATACCAATAAATAGCATAAGACTGAATTTTGGCGATATATGAACAAGGAGGAGTCCTCCTTCGAAATGTGAAAACCAAGATTCATGATTGCCAATTTTAGTGCCGAGTACCAGGCTCGAGGGGCCTGTTTGAGGCCATAGATGGCCTTATTTAACCTGCAAACATGGTTAGGTTTTGACACATCTTTGAATCCCGGGGGTTGGACCATGTATACGGTTTCAGTCAACTCTCCATGTAGAAATGCATTGTTGACATCAAGTTGTCTCAAGGGCCATCCTTGCATAACAGAGAATCACAAAACAGTGCGAATAGTAGCGGGCTTCACTACGGGGCTAAAGGTTTCCTTGTAGTCCAATCCAGGACGCTGATGATAACCTTTAGCGACAAGCCTTGCTTTAAAGCGATCAACAGATCCGTCAACGTTGCGTTTTACACGGAAGACCCATTTGCAACCCTCTGGTTTACAGTTATATGGTGGGGGAACCAGTTCCCACGTACCATGGCGCATGAGCGCAGTAAGTTCTTCTGACATTGCAGTTCTCCAGTGTGTTTCACGGAGTGCTTGGCCCACACAACTTGGTTCAATGGTATTTGGAATGGGATGTTTGGTTGTGGAATGCAATTGTTTGGGTTTATAGATGTTGTTCATCGACCGAGTGGTCATGGAGCGGGGACGGGTAATTTGTGGTGCAGGCAAGTCGCAGGGAACAAAGTCTAAATTGCGGAAAGTAGAAGAAAGGAAACAGAGGCGTTACCTGGAGGTGATGCAGAAGTAATATCCCCTGCCGAAGTCACTGGTGGAGGTTGTGGTGGAGACGAGACGTTGATGAGTGGAGCAGCTGCCGAGGACGATGAAGACTCTGGGTTGTCGGGAGGACCATTCTGGTTTTCATCGAAGAGGACATGTCGAGAATGATATATTCTTTTGGTTTTTAGATCAATGCATTTGTATGCATTTTGGGCCGAAGAATATCCCACAAACAGACAGGGAATGGCTTTGGGCTGAAGTTTGTTGGTATTATAAGGCCGAGTGAGTGGAAAGCATAGACAACCAAACTTTTTTAACTTGAGATAATTTGGTGGTTGTTTAAATAATGCCTCAAATGATGATATGTTGTGTAGAAGAGGTGTTGGTTGACGATTTATAAGGTATGCAGCAGTGGAAAAAGCATGGGGCCAATAAATCAAGGAAAATGAAGCATCATGTAATAGTGTGAGGCCTGTTTCCACTAAGTGACGGTGACGACGCTCGGAAACACCATTTGCTGTGGTGTATGGGGGGCAGTCGTGTAATGGCTTATTCCATGGATAGAAAAATATTTTTTTAATGCCACAAATTCACCACCATTATCCGAATAAATGCTTTTGATTTTTGATTGAAATCTGGTTTCAACGAGATGTTTAAATTGAGGAAATATGGTACTAACACTAGATTTTGTTTCCATAGGATAGAACCAAATATATTTTGTAAAATGATCAACCAAAATCAAATAATAGCGGGATCCGTCAATGCCAACAGAATTGGAGGGGCCCCACACATCAGTATAAATTAAGTCAAGTGGTGCATGACTTTGAAGACTAGTGGGCCGAAATGGTTGTTTGTGTGCTTTATTGACTGAACAAGAAGTACATAGTTGAGAAATTTTTTCTTTTATTATTGGAAGAGAGAAAGAGTTGACAAGCTGATGAACAATTTTATGAGACGGGTGTCCAAGACGTTTGTGCCACCCATCAACGGATGTCCGTTCATGCACGTTTGCAACCATTTTTGGAGAAGATTTCACCATTGACTCTGGTAGGGTGTAAACTCCATTGTCACATGCACCTTTGAGTAGAACCGCCCCCGTGGTCTGATCCTTAACAAGAAAAAAAGAAGGATGAAATTCAATAAAAACGTGGTTTTGAGATGTGAAATGATGGACAGAAATAAGATTTTTTCGTATATGAGGAACATAAAGGGTGTCATTTAAATGAAAGGTGCGGGTGGGTGAGTGAAGAACCAATGAACCAATGTGTGAGACATGCAAACCTGAACCATCACTGATTACAACCTCGTCAGTGCCATCATATTCGGAATGAACTGATAAATTAGCCAAATCACCAGTGATATTGTGGGATGCTGCCGAGTCAATAAGCCATTTTGTGTCATGGGCTGGTGATGTTGAGGCACAGTTTGCCGTTGCTGCAGAGAATTGCACACGAGGACAGTATTTTGCAATGTGACCCAATTGATCACAAAATTGGCATTTTGGGGTGTAACGGCGCTGTCCAACGGGCTTATTTTTCCTATTATCTCGTGGGCCACCATTGTTTCGATACTGGGCCGAAGGAGAGATTTGTTGTTGAGAACCATTGGTGCGGCCATACCCGTTTTGTTTGGAGAAGCCCTTATTGTGACCTCCAGAAGAAGAGGTGGGACCAGGTCGTCGATTGGAGTAATTGGCAGAGGCAACCAACTGCTGAGATGTGGCTTCAAGACGTCGTAGGTAGGCATCGTGACTTATGAGAAGGTCATGTAATTCCTCGAATGTGAGTGGGCGTTCCCGTGCGCGAATGGGGGCTGCGATTTCACGGAAGTCAGCTCCCAGTCCATTTAGGATGTAGAGCGTGAGATCATCTTCAGAGATATGATGATCAATGAGGGAAATTTCATCTGCAAGGGATTTAACGGTATGCAGGTATTCTTGAACCGTCTGATTGCCCTTCTTTAACAAGGTGAGTTCCTCTTTAAGCTGCATTGCACGAGTGCGAGATTTGCTCGCATACAAGGTGTGTAATTTTTGCCATGCTTCTTTGGAGGTTTTGGCAATGGAAATGAATGGTGTTATGGTGGTGGTCGTTGAGGCCAAAATAGCACTGAGGATAAGCTTATCTTGTCTTATCCAGTGGGTTCTTTGAAGGATGGAAATAGAGGGATCATTGGGGTTAGGACAGGGCTTATCACCAGTAACATAATCAAGTAGATTATACCCAATGAGGAGGGCCTCGAACTGGGCACGCCATTGAGGGAAGGTTGAGGGTGTGAGTTTGTCGTTTATCTGGGTGGTAATATTGAGAGCAATAAGAGGGATATCTGTTGGAGATGGTGCGGTTGTGATCGGGGGATGGGTAGTTTCAATATTTGGGATCAAGTTCTCGTGGGAGGAAGGCTCGTTTGATACCATGATAGAGTTTGACAATATTGACCCACACTTTTCTCATTATTATCTGGAAGAATATATAGAATAATTACACTGCAACTGTTAAGCCTAAAAATCAGCTAGCTGTTACACGCAGCTCTTTATCCTAAAAATCAGCTTAATCAGATAGCTGTTACACGTACCTGTTTAGCCTAAAAATCAGCTAAGAGTGATCCTGTGCCTGATTTGAGGAATCCTCTGTTATAGTCCTGTGCCCATGCGCGGATGCCGATTACACCAAGCTCTATGGGGTTGACCTTGATGTGTGTGTTTTATCAAGTTATTCATCCATTTTGCTAGTTTATTTTAGAGCGTAGGCTCAAAAATAAGACAGATCTAATGCTTAAGTGGACCACACCACAGGTTGAACGCCTACTGTATGTTGAAACTTTTCAAGGGCCACAGAAGTTTTAGTTCAGGCTAATATTTGTGCTTTCCCTTCATCTAGGTCACGTGACCTTATAAATCAATGGGATAGCAAGTAAACACCATGGTAGGCCTTAATAAGTTTTCAATGGTGGCATCATTATCCTTGACTTTGCTACCGTGTGATATACTCGAGCTTTTAATCCATCTCGGTTTTGGGGCCACGCACATAGAATTAGCTAGAAAAGCAAAAACCAGTCTGCCGATGCGGTCAAAACACATGCAAAGCGAGAACCCGCATGGTCACAAAGCAAAGCGCGTCAAGGCGTAGTAAAGCAAGCGCGCGTTTTCGATTTAAATAGTCTCGTCTCCATTATGTTGTGACGCTCCAGAAACCAAAATGAAAAACAATACTACAAGCATTTAGGTTTGGCAGTAGATTTTGATAGAAAGATATGAAGTCGATGCCAAAATCTCCATCCTATATATTACTTGCCTTTTGCTTTTGGTGCATACACCTCTTGCGTTCGGTAGAGCGATCCACAGCTCAGACTACAGATCCATCTGAAGGTATGTATGTACCTTTGGATGCATGCATTTGTATGAGTATTTATGTATGAAATTGTAAATATTCTCTCTTTTTTTTTTTTATTATGGGAAATTAGAATTTTATTTATATACAAAAAAAAGTAGAACTTGTTGGTCTTTCTATATAACAATTTGGTTGGTTTTCTTTCAAAACAGTTGAAAGCATGTGAGACATTGATTTTAATTAATTAATTTATTATTATTATTCACTACAACAAATTAGGGCTTAGCCGACTGATGGGCTTACCCTTTGCCCGCAGCCCGTTTTAACGGCTGCGGGCAAAGGGTCCTTTTCTATTTTTAAAAAAACATAAAAAACATAAAAGGCTTGTGCAGTTGCGCCGTATCTCCCTCTCCCTCTCCCTCTCCCTCTCCACTGCCTCTCGCTCTCCTGAAACCAAGTACAGAAAAAGCCGTCCGTCACCCCCCAAAACCTAATCCCGCGCGCACCATCCCTAAAAACAAATTCCTCTCTCTCACGCGCCCATCTCCCAAAACAAATCCCTCTCTCGCGCTCGCCCATCTCCCCAAAAAGCTCTGGAATTTTTCTCCGACCCGCTCCCTCGATTCTCTCAGAAAACCTTACTACTGATTTTCCATCTCTTTCTCTCTCTCTCTCTCTCTCTCTCTCTCTCTCATTTTAAATGCTGGAGGAGAGAGCTCTCCTTTGGATTCGTAGATTTCAACGAGCTCACGTTTTCAAAGGCGGACCCGTTTGGTTATCGCGTTCGCATCGGATCTAGGGTTTCTTTTACTTTCTCACTTCTCGTTTTATCGATTTAAGGTAAGAGCAAACGCAATCTTTTCGATCTCGTCTTCCCGCATTGTAAGGTTAGGGTTTCATCGAACTGCATTATGTTTCCTAGGGTTTTTTGAGTCACATTTGTGTTCTGCAACGATTTTTGGGGTTTCTGGAGCTGCATTTTGATGTTGAGATCGTTTCATAGGATTTTTATTTTTATTTTTTAAAAATTTCGTCTGATGTTTTTCATTTGTGCTTTTTGATGATGTAGATCTTTTGATCAATATTAATTAATTTATTTTTTAAAAATTTTCTTTAATTGAGGGATTTGAAATTTCTGGGGAGGAGATCGTTTTTTGGTGTAGTTCTTTGATTGGTAGGAAAAACAGAGAAATTGAAAAAAGGAAAAAGAAAAGAAAAGAGATAATGCCTTTTTGGTAATAGGTAGCATTTGAGAAACCGATATCTCGCATAGATTTGATTTCCATTGCGGTTTGGGATGTTTATTTCAAAGATAATGCCTGCTTGGGAAGAAAATCTGACCAATAACATAATGACTAATATGCAAAATAGTTGTTGAGCTCTCCATCTACATTCATATGACAGTGGCAAAGATGTATAGGATCAAGATCGTTCATCTGCTAGGCCCCTGTTTGGATGGGCTACACCTATAAACTTACGCTGGTGGGATGAATTTATCGTCTGATTTGATGATTTTTGTTGATTAGAAACCGATGGTTAGAAAAAAGTCTGACCAATGATTTACATATAATGAGCAGAAATTCTCCCATAAGGGGCTCCGATCAACCTGACTGTTGGCTTATGGCACAACAGATGAGCTGTCTAAATCTCATATGGATGTATATTTGTAATATCAGGAAGATGGTTACAAGAGTACATGCTGCCACAATCTATTGTGTACTGGTTTTGTACAAGTTAGCAGAGATATACCCGTTGGCTTTATCATACAACCAATTTCTACCTACAATGGATATCCAAAGGAAATCACCCTCCAAGCTTTCAAGCTACCTTACATCTCTCATTCTTATCCAACCCGATTCTGTATGATTACTGTACGTTTGAGATGTTTGGGGCCCATGCATGATCCTTATGTGGAATCCAAACCATGAATCTGGTGCAGCTCCCAATGTTCACCATACATACCAGGGACCATCTTGACCCAAAATTGAGGTGGTACACACTGCAGGGAGCAATGTACAACCATGCTTAAAAACTAAGTTAAATGGTTTACTCATCTTAGTCGGGCATATATTGGGGTGACTCATGGCATTAAACCGATCGTAGCTTTACATTTGTTTTCATGGCATTTTCCTTTAATCTTGGTTCTTTGCGTAGCAATTTGATTGGAAACCCTAATTCTTATACCCTTGTAAGATTTTAGCACTTTCTTTTGAGGTCGTGGTGATTTTTTTTCTTTTTAAAAGAAGTCATTTACAAATTGCACCATTTCATGGTGTCAATTAACTATACACCCATTAACTATACGCCCATCACACTCTCTTGGAGTTCTTTCAGCTTTTTTGGATATACTTAGTTGCTTGGTTTTTTATGATATTCTCGTAATTTCGATCTGATTCGATCCATAGTTATGTCATTGGCAAAATTAATCACACGTTGGTTAAAACGCCTCATCCAGGAGTTTATACAAGTGGGACCCATGGTTCCCTGACACTTTTTTTTTTTTAAAATCTCTATGCCCCAAATCTCCTACAGTGGAAGGTCCTAACCCTTTGATAAGTGGCCCACAAATTAGATGGTTACAGAAAAATGAATACAATTATAGTTTGTCAAAGAGGCATATGGTTGGATGGGTAGGATCTTCATTGTAGAAGTCTTTGCGAGTGTTCCCCTATGCACCTTAGGGCTTGTCGATGAATGGCCTAGATCAACTGATGGGCTCCACTTTTAAGGACGACGTGCATCAAGCACTTGATGCACATGACATGATGCATTGGGCCTCTCTACTTGTACTTTTTTTTCTAAAGAGCATAATGCAAGTACTCTACCAAATGATGGTGGGATTTGCACTTGCGTATGACATTTGCTTCCTCTTTTGGAAATGCTCTGCTAATCTCCACTGCCCATCTCAGGTCGTTACAATCAAAGTTCTATCTAGGTAGGTTTATCTCACCGATGACTGTTGCTATAATCCTCCCACCAATTTGAAGCATGTGGTTCCTTCTCTGTGTTTGGGACGAGATAATGGGAGCCTGTGAAATGCAATTCCTGTTTGTGCAGTCTCAAGTGCTCGGTGGACCACCAAAAAGCAGATGCAGTTTTGATTTTGGGGTATACCCAAACAGTTCTTAAAGCATGCCAAAGTTAAGTGTTGTTTTGTTTTTTATATGAATTCTGTTTTCTACGGATGACTATATAGATTTGGATAACTATATAGATTTTATATGAATTCTGTTCAATGCTGTTTTGTTTTTTTTTTTTTTTTTTTTGTTTTTTTTTTTTTTTTTCTTTATTCACTTTTAACTTAGAAGGAAAATAGTGACTGAGTCATCGAGAAGAGAGAAAGCAAAGAAACATCAAGCTGATCCCGACATAGATGTCTACATGAAGGTGATAAAGAAAATTTCTTTTTTCCAATTGAAATTTTCTCTAATAAACAAATTGAATTCAAAGCAAGGTAGTACCAACCATGTGAATTTTCTTTTATCAGATTGTTGCCAACCTACGTGGTCACTTTGAAGACTTTTAGGAGGGTAAAATCCAAGATATATGGAGTGCGCTTATGGATTGTTCTAATAGTATGGATAGGCAATGATAATGGCTCTTTTGATGCTTTTGAACAAGTTGGTTTCAAAATGTTCTTAGGGTCACTGCTTCGCAATGAATTGGGATGCTGATGGGACAAGTTGCAGTCTTGTTTTGGAAGACAAACCTCTGGTAGACTTTGTTGAGCTTCCTAATACATGCCAAGGCCTATGTTATTGCAACATCTTTAGTGGAGTTATCAGGGGGGCACTAGAAATGGTGAGAATTTCATCTCTCTCTCTCTCTCTCTCTCTCTCTCTCTACCTGCTTGCCTACCTATCTATCTATCTATCTATCTATTATCTATCTATACAATAAGCTTTTAGTTGCTTCTGTTTGATAGCAGTTGAACTATTTTAGTTACTTTGAATTGCAGTCACTCGTATGGAGAATTCGTCTGAATTTGCAACTAAATGTAGTCTTTAATACCCATGATTTTCTCGTGGGTTTTTTTTTTTTTTTGGTTATGGTTTGTTTCATGACTGTGCTTGCTAGGATATTGTATTATACTGGACTAGAACAAACTTCGTCGACATTTGCATATGTCATGTCCAACTTATTTCCATCAATGACCTTCTTGTTGGCTATCATCTTGGGGTATAACCCACTCATCTCAGCATTTTAAGTTAGGATTTGTTTTGATTCATATAACATATGGAATTTTGGTACTTTCAAGAGGTAACAAAGCAGCCTTTGTCATTTGTGCATATCATACAAAATGGTGGGTTTAGTAACAAAGCTTTTTTTATATGTTGCTTGTGGATAAGACTTGCCAAAGATGTCACATGTATTGCTTTGTGAGAGCCATCCATCAGATAGATCCACCAAGCATGTTTCTTGGCCTCACTAAACTGGTTGGCATTCATGTATGGTGAAGATGGACAGTTAAAAAATGTTGAGAAGCAGTTCACCTATCCCATATATTTAGATCTGAGAGATTTTGCATTCTCAACAGCTTATTGTGTAATTTTCATATATTTAGTGTTGATCCAAAAATTTACAGTGCTTGTGGATTTAATGATGATGCGATCATCCAATCAGTCTAGGTAATTGTCATGCTTTGGGTCTAGGTGGTTTTAATAGTAAATTATATATATTTTGTATGCATTTATTATTCTAATAAAAGAAATTTCACTTCTAGCACTTTATTTTTTTTGGTTGAATGTCATATCATCTCTTTCATTAGATTGGTTTTGGTCTAATCTTTCAATCATTATCTAACTGTTAAAAGGAAATAAATTTCCATCCGGAGTTGGTTATGAGTGTAGTTTTCTATGTAATCGTTAAAAGGAAATCAATTTCCCCTCTCTTTTGGTGACTCAAGCAGAAGAAGCCATCTCATAATGTGCATCCACTCTTTGGTGAGACCATTTCTTTCATTAAACTTCTAGTTTTTCTGTTATATTGTTATAGAGAAATGCTTCTACAATGGGTGTTTTCGTACAGTTCCATGAAGTGTGCACCATAAGTGTTTTCGCAGTTCCATGTTTCAATTCCATCCTTTATATATTCTGTCATTAGCATTTTATTTCCACCTTGGAACTGAATTATATTTATTTTGCTTCTTTCTTTGCAATATCTATGCATCCATTTCTTTGCAGCCAACTATTCGAGCATGACCTTTGATGCGGGTGGGTGCTCTGTGCTTAGTCATCTTCCTGGCAATTGCCCATCCATGATCCCAGGGATTCTGTTAATAGTTTGCATTTAAATAAGAAGTATTGGTTTCCAATATGTCATGATTGAGAGTGAATAATAGTTATAGTTTTGGAATGAAGTTTAGGAATGTATGAACAAAGATGGCATTCTCCTTTTTTGCATGTATCAGCTAATCACACTTAGTGGATGCTTCACTTCATATGAACTGGCCGGAGATGATTCGTCAATTTGTTCTATGCTACAGTGCTACTTCAGACAATTCAACTGTTTTTCTTTTTCCGATAAAATCAAATCATTATGTATTAGGTTTAAGTAGTTGTTTTTGGGTAAAACAATGAATCTAGGTTCACTACTTGAATTATCCTTTTACTATTGAATTTTCCACTGGCATTTCTGATTTGGAGGATATGGATGTTTACTGAGATTCCTGCACTCGATATGCTTTGGGTTGTGTTAATGTAATGCCAGCTCCACATGACTCTGCACCAAAGAAATTAGATGATAGAAACACAGTTCAACTTGCATGTAATATGAGGATCCAATTAGTACACACATCTACACTCTTCCTAAATGTGCCAGTGTGGCATACCAAAGAAAGATCCAAGCCATCCATACAATGCTTCTGACAATGTAGATGATCTCGCCCACAAATCAGGTTGGCCCATTCTTCATGTGGGTCCGATTTTATTTGATAATTGCTAATATAATTCTGTAAAATGTATTTTATATATGCAGGCACCAACAATTGCAGCAGCAGGCATATTTGAGGATGGCTGGAAGGCCGCCAGTTCTTCCTTTGAGCAACCTTTCTTATTCAGAGAACTTTTTGTATATGCTTGGACTCATTGTAAGTTTCACTCGGATAGCTCTTCCTCTGACGATTATATCAGTAAAATTCCATGTTTCTTCTACATTGGTATTTAGTAGGAAAACCATAAAGAAGAACATGTTTACTTGGTGTGCATCCGTATGTCAATAGATTGAGTTGGGAACTTGGGAGCATTTCAGTAATACATGGTTGTCGGAACTAATTGTGGAAATACTTGCCCGCTCCAAAGTTTGCGACCTTTTGTTGTGTGATGCTTATGTTTGTGCAGAACTCCTATTTTGTTGCTATTAGTTCATTATTATTTTAGGACAGGATTGGGTGGGGATTTGTCTTTTATTTTTCCGGCATATATGACTGAAACATGACCATGATGGCCAAGGGTTTGTAAATGATCGATGAGTAGTAACGTAAATGTGTTTGGATGTTCAAATGGTTTGATTGTGGTAGTTAAGTTTCAACAATTTGGAAATGAGTATTCGTGGAACTAGAAATGTTTAGTTCTCTTGTATTTTCAACTGGATCATTTTCCTAATTATAATATTTACCAACCTTTGTGTATTAGGTTTAATGAATCTTATCACTACCCAACCAGATCGATGGTGTCTTTAAAAGAGAGAGGCTTTCTTTTAAGAAGGTATTTTTTACTATGCCTTTCCCATACCTCTATCTGAAAATCTTAATCGTGAGTAGCATCCATTCATTTGATTTCAAATACTTGCTTGCAGAAATTATCCATAATGCGGAAGGTGTGTGTTTGTGATTACTGATGCAGAGCGTTTGGATTTGATCAATTTTGCATTTGGAATCATTTGTTTCTCCCTCTTGTTGCTAGATGCATTGCCTGGTTTAGGTGTGTTCATATTCATTTTGGTTATGTATTCCTTCTTTGTGGGTTTCAGTTGGTCATCCGCTTCTTGTTAAGCCATACATGATCATGCCTCGAGCAACAACATAGTCATTGTAAATGAGGCTTTGAATGAAATCTATGTTGAAGAGGACTATGAGAGGTCATGGGAGTCAATTGATATGTACGCTAACTTTGATCGATAGGACTTGCACAAGAGGGTGAAAAACTTCTTTTTTTTCTTTTCTTTTGAACTTCTTGGCGTGTCTCATCTAATCAAGTGTTTTGCTCTTTCTTTTTCACAATCACTCCTTTTACATGGTCATGTAGATCGAGAAACATGTAAACATTTCTTAACACCATGTAAACATCATGGTCAGATTCAAAGGTTTCAATAGTGTACATTTCTATAATTGAAAAGTTGCAAGGCAAATCTTCATTTTGTAGAATTCTTCTTGCTATTGTTGCCTTTCAAGGATAAGTCCTGTCTTTTGAACTCACTGATATTCATTATTTCCAAGTTAGTTGCTACATAGACACAAAATGCTTTGTGGTCGGTATGTCACCGTATTAGCTTAGGCGGTGAAAAAAAAAAAAAACAACTAGGATGCATGTGGGTAACCTTTTTTTTTTTTTTTTTTTTTTATATTACTTTTTGATAAGAAAGATTCTCTCTATTGCTACGGATTGTCGGTGGCCATGAAAACCAGTACACTTCGGATTGAGTATCCAATAAATATGATTCTTCTTAATGTACTTGAACATGGGATGTGAATTTATGCAGTCTTTAAAGCATACATCATAGCTTCCATTGAAACTGTATTAGCTTTCATTTGTTTTTGTATTTGGTGGTTGATCTTTGATGGGATCAGCATGTTCTTACTTCCCACCATGACACTTTTAATAGCAATTAGGAAAAGTTTAATTATATTTCAAAATTTTTGAAATTTAAATTAAAAAAATTACCCTTTAACTCTTTTTCTAACATTGTTTGTCTAAGAAAAAATGTAAAACTCTCTCCCTCTCATTTTATACTCTTTAAATGTAATATCCCCTGCAGTCCAAGAAACACAAAGCTCTAATTAATGGATTCTCTCTTCATCGAAATCCTCATCTTCAATTTCTCTTCTACTTTTAACCTTCCATTTTCCTCTTCATTGGTCTTAATGATGATTTCCAAGTCCAAGCAGCAAAAGTTTAACATCGGTTTCAACTTTTAACCTTCCATTTTCCTCACTCAAACATTTATTTTTGTTATTATTATGATTATTGTGAAATTTATCCTTCATTATTATGATTTCCAACTCAGCTGATGTATGCATTATATTCTGCGCTGCTTATGTGTTTTTACAACTTATTTTAGCCCATAGTTGTAAAACTGAACCAAATTCAAATTTTAGGCGGACCTTGCTGCCAAAAATCCTCCTCTAGGTTTTGTAACCTCCCATCTTTCCTTGTCTGTTTATATAATCTTTCACTGCCAAAATTTGCTTCTTTTCAAACCCAAGAAGCAACCTGAAGACAGAGTAGATGAGTTCGACTAGCGAGCATGGATCGTCATTGTTAGCATTGGAGCGGTTGAAGCACCTTTGAAAGATCAAGGTATTTGTAGATGGAATTATGCTTTCAGATCTTTACATCGGCAAGCAAAGAAGAGCATCGGATCGTATGCACAGAGCCAAGAGACTCTCCATCATATATTCGAAATGCTAGGAATCTATTAGCAGATTCAAAAGCGTGGAAAAATCCATTTAATGGCTTTACTCTTTCGGTGAGTGAATCCATTATTTTTGTTTTGCAATCTGTGTTTCTGTACATTTACGCAGAATTTTGTCTTCAATTTCACTTTTTTTTTTTTTTTTAATGAGAAATATTGGCTCTATGGCTACTACGCCTTTGTGGGGCTAGTTATATTTATCTACGGATTTTATCCGTAGTTCACAATGTAGCAAAACTGGCGATTTAGCGGCGTCAAAGACAATCGTCAAGAAAGTCCTGACCGCCAGTAAAGCCTTTACCGACCGAGGCTTCACCGGCTGTTAGCTAACCGCGGGTAAAGGATTTGGCGGCGGTTTTCTTGGCTTTTGCCGGCGGTTTTGACCGCCGGTAAAGGCCAGTTTTCTTGTCGTGATTATTTTTTTTTTTTGCATTTTATTATCTAAGAAAGAGAGCATTATCATTTTTGGGTACTTGGAGAGAGAGAGAGAGAGAGAGAGAGAGAGAGAGAGAGAGAGAGAGAGAGAGAGAGAGAGAGAGAGAGAGAGAGAGAGAGAGACTTACGTTCACCAAGTGAATTGTGTGTGAAGAGAATATATACTGATGCTTTTGTATCACCTCCGGTCATGGTTGGGCAGTGATTCATGAACGTAGTAGGTATGCCTGCGCAGACGAATTGTCTCTTTAGAAATTTCAATCTTGTTTATTCTATAAAATTACTTCCTTTTTTTGGGTCGTTTTATGTTTTCTTCTTTTTTACCTGTCGTGCGAAGGCGGGAAACGGATTGGCTACTCCTTTGCCATCATCCAATGGCGGTGTTCGGTGCTATGTGGCCCACCATTATTTATTTTATCCATGTTGTCTGTATATTTTTATAGATCATTTTATGGCATGAGACTAAAAATGAGGTATATGCCAATCTAGAGTTGACCACATTATAGGAAACAGTGTTGATTGAACGTGAACCATTTAAAACTTTTTGGGGGCCTGAAAGTTTTGAATCAAGCTGATCTTTGTTTTTCCCTTCGTGTGGGTCTGTATGACCTAATCAACAGATTGGATGTCAAATAAAATGTACAGTGGGCCCTAGGAGGATTTTAATGGTGTATATCCAATCACTATTGTTTTCTTGTGATGTGGTCCACTTTAGATTTATATACATCTCATTTTTGGGATCAAGAACTAAAATGATCTATAAAGATAGGTAGATGGCATGGATGAAACACACATATCATGGTAGGGCCCACAGAGCACCGAACATCAGCCACCGGGCTATTGCAGGCGGAATAGCCAATCCGTTTCCGCGAAGACGAGCACTGGCGCTCCTCCATCTCCGAGTTGTACGAACAGTTTAAAGGACCTTAAAGTTACATGGCCCCCAAAATGAGGAATTTATTATATCCAAACCATTCATCCATTTTTCGAGATCATTTTGGAGCATGAGACAAAAATTGAATAATATCCAAAGATCAACTGGACCACACCACAAATACAAGTAGGATAATGATTTTTACAGTTAAAACATTTGTAGGGCCCATCATAACGTTTGTTTTCCATCCAATAATTTCATAAAGTCACAGGGACCTGGATGAAGAGAAAAAATAAATATCATACTGATTCAAAGCTTCTGTGACCCCAAAAGGGTTTCAATGGTAGACGTTCAATCGCCCACTGCTTTTTGCAGTGTGGTTCTGTCAATCTTTAGATCTATATTTCTTTTTGGCTCAAGCCTTAAGGCGAGCTCGCCAAATGGATGGACGGGTTGGATATAATACATACCTCATTAGGGGACCTACAGAACCTGCTGATG
Source organism: Magnolia changhungtana (assembly GCA_030180095.1). Classification (NCBI taxonomy): domain Eukaryota; kingdom Viridiplantae; phylum Streptophyta; class Magnoliopsida; order Magnoliales; family Magnoliaceae; genus Magnolia; species Magnolia changhungtana. The sequence continues at coordinate 906,156 of JASAUF010000363.1, read as the reverse complement.
CCAATACATTGTGTGATGCACCAGCCGGACGCGGATTAGCTACTTACACGTTGAGTAGCCAGACTCGCCACTGAAGTCACGTTGCCAAGTTCTGTGAGCGCCACTGTGATGTATGTGTTCTATCCACAAAGGTTCATCCATTTTGAGATATCATTTTAGCCATGGGCCAAAGAATATGACAGATAAAAAGCTGTAGTGGACCCCACCACAGAAAATAGCAGGGAGAGTGATTCCCACAGTTGATACTATCCCAAGGCCCACCATGATGTTTATTTGAAATCTAACCTGTTCAAAAGTTAAAAAAGACATGAAAGAAGGGAAAAAACAAATATCAGCTTGATCTAAAACTTTTGTGGCCTTTAGAAGTTTTTAATGGTCAGTGTTACTGTACCCACTGTTTTCTATGTTGTGGCCCACTGGAGCTTTGGATTCTTGTCCTAAAATTATCTCTACAAATAGATGGGTGGCGTGGATACAAAACATACATCATGATGGCCCACGGAACTTGGTTACGTCACTTGAAACCATGTGAGATTTATTGCTTTGTTTGCCATTCCGCTTCCACGTCGAAACCATGTGAGATTTATTGCTTTGTTATTGTTCTCTCTCTGGAAATGGAAGCGGATTGCCTGTGAGAAGCGGATTGCGTAACGAGTCCACCTCGATTAAATATAATATTTTATCAATCCGTCCGAACATTTTACCTGAAAATTTTTAGTTCTTGATCGTAAAAACGAAGCTCAAGTGGACCACACCACAAGAAAAAGTTTGACCAAAACATCTACTGTTGAAACAATCTCGAGGGTAATAAAAGTTTTGGATCAAGATGATGTTTCATCCATATTTACGTGATCTTGTGAACAGGGTGGATGAGAAATAAACATAATTGTGCGCCCTAGAAAGGTTTCAATGATGGAAAATCATTATTCTCATTGTTTCCTTTGTTGTGGTCCACTTAAGCTATGCATATTTTTCAATTTTAGGCTCAACTCTAAAATGAGTTGAAAGAATGGATAAGCAGCATCGATAAGGAACGTCCATTTCCAGTGGGCCAATAGAGTTTACTTCGTGTGATAAAAGCGTACTTATTAACTTAAGGCAATCCCATTTCTTGCCTGTGACATGAGGCACATAGGTATTCCTGTGCCCGGTGTTGTGTGGGCCCCCAGGAATGCCTGTGAAAAATCCACTCCGTCCATCTTATATCCATGACTACAATAGGTAAGGATTCTAAAAATCAGGTAGATCCAACATTCATGTGGGCCAAACCTCACTAAATAGTGGGTATTGAATGCCTATACGACAGTAGTTTAGTATTAGGATGATATTTTTTCCTAATATCATCTGAATGGTGATAACCATGTGAACGGTTTGGATTACATATATGAATCAGGGTTAACTTCAATAAGGTTTCAATGGTGGAGTTTCTGTTACAACTGTATTGCGAAATTGACGGATCGTCTATACATCAATAATGGAGATTCAAAACCACAATCTAAAAGCGTACCTGATTTAGAAGACATTCCGCCGACAAGAATCTTGATCTTCTGCACCTTACACCTTTAGGAGAACCTTTAATGGGACTAGGGTTTTCTCGCTTGTGTTGGTTAGGGGACCAAGACATCAATATATAAGAAAGAGAGCTAGAAGCTTACCCATCACACTTCTCCCTTTAGGGTCTCCACACCGTAGGTTTCCATATCTGTCTTAATAACCGAGTATAGGGACATCGGTTCAAGCATCCCACCCCAAACTTATTTATAATGATCACAACTGAAGTGGGGCCCACTGAATCGCTCAATCTGAATAATCCAACGGTCAGATCTGATGATCATGTGTGGCCCACCTGATAGGAGTCTTACATTCTCCCACTTGGGCTACACTGATCTCTGAAAGAAAACAAAACATTTTATTTTAATTGTGAAAACAATTTTGAAAAATGCATTTGCTTTTGAAAAGTTCCTAATGGGCACCCTACTGAATTTTAAAATAATACTGTTGGATAATTATGAGTAATACTTGTCAGATCCGATCTATTAAGACTACGAATATTGAATCATGGTAGTCGACACAACATTTATACATTTCGAAGGACGACGAATCATGGTCACGAATACCAATAGCCTCAATAACATGAATTAAAGATATGGGGTGTGGTATGAAGATTGCATATCTAATATGATCACACATGCCTATCTTCAAGTGGTCCATCTGAATGTGTCACCAAGACACAAACCAAATTCTTGCTTACTCAAAAACTGAAAGTGCATACTGAAAGAGAAGCAAGATATAAACTAAATAACAGAATCATCAATGTATAAAGAGATTTCTGAAATGTCTGTACATAATCGGATTAAAACTGAAAACTCCCACTACTGAAATACATCATTGGGATCTACAAATCCCATAGACGTCACGTGTTCCTTAAAGAGCATAATAGGAAGACCTTTAGTGAGAGGATCCGCTATCATCTGCCTCATGCCGATGAGCTCTACAGACACCTGACGATTTTGAACTCTCTCTTTCACAACAAGATATTTAATATCAATATGCTTTGACCTTGATGAATGCTTGTTGTTGTTGGAGAAGTTAACTGCAGCTGAACTATCACAATAGATTTTCAATGGTTTCGGGATCATCTATACAACCCATAAACCAAAGAAAAAACTCTGAAGCCAGATTGCCTTACTCGTGGCTTCATGATAAGCTACATACTCTGCTTCCATAGTAGAAGATGTCGTAATCGACTGTTTTATGCTCTTCCATGATACGGCTCCACCACTCATCATGAATACATAACCCGAGGTGGACTTCTTGCTGTCGAGAAAGCCTGCAAAATCTGCATCTGTATATCCAACCAACTCCAAACGGTCGGATCTCCTGTACGTGAGTGCGAAGTCCTTTGTCCTTTGCAGGTAGCGTAATACTTTCTTAACAGCTATCCAATGGTTTATCCCTGGATTGCTAAGGTACCTGCCCAACATTCCAACCACAAAAGTAATATCCGGACACGTACAGACCTGAACATACATGATGCTCCCTACTGCTGATGCATACGGAATATTTTTCATCTTGTCAATGTCTAGGTTATTCTTAGGACACTGAAATTGGCCAAACCTGTCACCTTTTACAATAGGTGCTTGGCCAGGAGCACAACCTTGCATGTTAAATCTTTCGAGAACCCTATAAATATAAGCCCTCTGCGACAAGCCAAGCAGTCCACAAGATCTGTCCCTGCTAATCTGAATGCCGATGACAAATGATGCTTCACCAAGATCTTTCATCTCAAAGTTTTGAGACAGAAATTTCTTAGTCTCACCCAACAATCCAATTTCACAACTGGCTAACAAAATGTCGTCAACATACAAGACTAAAATAATAAACTTACTCCCACTGTTTTTCACGTATATACACTCATCCGCAGTATTTTTAATGAAACCATATGAAGAAACAACTTCATGAAACTTTAAGTACCATTGTCATGATGCCTGTTTTAACCCATAAATGGACTTCTTAAGCTTGCAAACCAGATGTTCTGAGTCTTTGGCTTTGAAACCTTCTAGTTGCAACATATATACGTTCTCACTTAGGTCTTCATTGAGAAACGCTGTTTTCACGTCCATTTGATGTACCTCTAAATCCATATGAGCCACAAGAGCCATAATGATCCTAAAGGAATCTTTCTTGGATACAGGTGAGAAAGTCTCCTTAAAGTCAATGCCCTCACACTGACTGAAACCCTTCACAACTAATCTGGCTTTATACCTTTCGATATTGCCCTTAGAGTTCCGTTTGGTTTTGAATACCCACTTACAACCAATCAGCCTAATCCCTTTAAGCAATTTAACAAGGTCCCAGACTTTGTTGTCCTTCATGGATTTTAATTCATCCTTCATGACATCAAACCATTGAGAAGAATTGGCACTTTGTTCGACTTGCGAAAAGGATACGAGATCCTTTTCAGCCCCAATGTCAAAGTCATGCTCCTGCAGATAGACGATGTAATCGTCTGGAATCACAGATCTTCTCTCTCTATGTGATCGTCTTAAAGGCTCATTATTCTGAATTGGGTTTTTTGTTTCCTCATCAATGGGTTGTATTTGAGGCTCTACATGGTCATCCATAGGGATCTCAGGGTCCGCTGTTGGACGGACAACCACACTACTCTTAATGATTGCGGTGGGAATCACAATCAGTTCTTCCTCAAACACAATGTTTCTTAAGTTCGTGCTCCCACTATCTTCAGTATTTTCAATAAACCTAGCATTTGCAGTCTCAATGACTCTCATGGAATATGATGGACATTAGAATCTGAATCCTTTGTATCTTTCTGGGTATCCAATAAAGAAGCAACTAACCGTTTTAGGATCAAGTTTTCTTTCATGAGGGTTATACGGTTTAGCTTATGCAGGACAACCCCATATATGAAAGTATCGTAAACTAGGCTTTCGCTCTGTTCACAATTCATATGGAGTTTTCAGTAAAGCCTTACTAGGGACTCTATTAAGGATATGTACAGCTATTTTCAACGCATCACTCCACAAAGATTTTGGCAACGTTGAATTACTAATCATAGACCGCACCATGTCCTTTAGGATGCGATTACGCCTTTCCGCTAAGCCATTTTGCTTTAGAGTACCAGGCATGGTATACTGGGCGACGATGCCACAATCTTGTAGGTATCTAGCGAATGACCCTAGTTATGACCAGATTCGTCATACCTTCCGTAGTACTCGCCACCACGGTCGGATCTGACGACTTTGATTTTTCTATTGAGTTGATTCTCGACTTCAGCCTTATATATCTTAAATGTATCTAGGGCATCTGATTTGTCGTTAATAAGGTATAAGTATCCATAACGAGAGTAGTCATCTATGAAAGTGATAAAATACTTCTGCCCATTCCAACATGCTGAAGGGAACGGTCCACAGATGTCTGTATGAATCACTTCCAAGAGTCTCACACTCTTAATGACACTTTTTTTCCTGGTTCTAGTCTGTTTACCTTTAATGCAATCTATGCAGGCCCCAAAGTCTGAGAAGTCTAGAAAGTGAAGAATTCCTTCACGCACAAGTCTTTCCAATATCTCACGAGAGATATGGCCTAATTGCCTGTGCCACAACGTAGAGGAATTTTCACAATCTAACCTTCGCTTAATGCCTTTAGTGTTTCCATGATGAATTAATATTGTAGACATGTGAAACATCCAAATCTAGCTAATAAAGGTTATTGACTAAAGTGTCAGAACTAATCATAACCGAATCATAGGAAATACTCAATTTTCCATTTTCAAATTTAAACTCATAACCAAATTTGTCTAAACGGGAAATGAAAATCAAATTGCGCCTTATAGAAGGCACACATACAGACAGTATTTACTAGATCAAGAAAGTGTCCTGATGATAACCTAAGCCTACAAACTCCAATAGCTTGCACGTCTGCTCTAATGTCATTACCCATATAAACCGACCTTTCTGTATCGGTTGGTGTCCGGCTTTAGAGCATGTCTTGCGTGGAATTACATATGTGAATAGTTGCACCAGAGTCTATCCACCTGGAGTCTGTGGACATATCAGCTAAATTAGATTTAAAATAGACTAAAACTTGATTATTTCCCTTAGAAACAACCCATTTTTTAAATAGTGTGCAATCCTCTGTAAGACCCAAAGAATAATTTCCTAAATAGTGCTTCTTTTTCTTAAAGTTGGACCTAGTAAGCAAATGTATGAAATTAAACTGGTTTGGAATATTGGAAACAATCACGGCTGGACAAATAAAGTATAACACTCATATTAATAGAATGAACAAGTCCCACATAATAATACATGAATGCAAACCACAAACATTATGCATGTATAAACATTCGATTGATTTGGTCATTCAATCAAATGACTCAGAATGATGATGGGCCTTAGTCATCAAATTCTGGCAAGAGTCCGGCGTATCATCGTGACTCCTCCTTTGGGCGAAATTACGACATATAGGAAGCTCTACTGAACATGAAGCTGACCAGTGCTAGTGAAATAAATTTAATACGTCCATCACTTTTGTGCAAAACGAATCTCTCAAACTTATATAACTATCACCAATCACTTCACCTCGCTCATATCCTGCCAAGTGATGATACCTCTTTGTTTTGACCACCACCCACTATAGAAACAAACGCAACTGAATGCAATCCTAATATGGATGGTTACTGAAATCCACAAACTGAAGTCTGAAAAAAAAAATTGCACTGATTGAGGTCACTTTAGTGGCTAACACAACCAACTCAAATCCCTACTCCCATACTCAAGGACGGTTGCATGGTCTTACCCACAACAGACCATTCAGAAACAGTTCTGATTTAGCCCAAATTATGGTTGATGCTGACCCCTCATAGGCTAAACATATTCTAAAGTGATGGTTGGATTAAGTTCCTGATGGTCAACAACTTAATATCAGCCCTAAACAGATGGGTAATAGCCCTATTTGGGGTCAAATCACGACTCAATGATGTATCCAACCATGTTCATGAATTACCAGGGCCGTTTAAATATAACCTACCAACCATCTGTTTATTTTTATTTAGGTTTTATTTGATCTAAAATGGCACAAGTAGTTATTTCAATGGTTAGGATAATCTTAGACAATGGGCCCAAGATTCCAAAGAGGGTTACATAGTCCGAAGGAAAATTTTAATTAGGCCCTAGAATTTGGTCTGTAATTCAACATGTTATGGGCCAATGGACAATTTTAAAACCACCCTTATCTTAAGCCTTATGCTAACATAAAACAATAACAACCCGAAACGTAACCCAATAGTAGAGGCCCTGTAGATTGTAAGACTCAAACATGCCCAAAAGTAGACCCCGTGCAATCCCTTTCCAAAATAGGATATCCAGAAAGTAGAACCCTAAATGCTTTGACCCAAAACCGTAGCCGCAATCACATTCCGCCATCACCGGAAATGACAATCACATTGCCGTTGCAAGGGCGGGACTGGTGAACGGATCTGATTGAGGAGGTGAAGCAGAGGTGGGTTTCCGCCATTAATGGGCAATGGAGGTGCTGAAAGAGGAAAGGGGATTTGTGAAGGGTGGTTGCCATGGGTACCGACCCTAGTTGCAGCTATTACCGCTGGTCCAGAGGTGGCTTTCTCCAGGTGCGGCAACTAGCTTTCACCAAGTGCGGCAGCCATTAATGGCCGTCGCATTCTCTCAGCCATGATCTGTGTCATCCCATTCAAACGGCATTAAAAATGCCACCGCATCCAATGATCGATCTGGGATCTGAATCCATGGCCGCGATCGGTTCCAGATTTGAATGGAGAGGGCAGGCATGGATTTCCTTTAAGCCGTCGTCTGCCAGCGATGCCGGAATCCCAGGTTGCCGTCCCCAAATCGTGGCGCTACCGTTGTTGGAGGTGCATTCCGCCATCAATGGCAGAATGGATGTTGATACCAGCGTTAGAGATGGGTTCTGCTTCTCCCATTGAATCAAAGACAGTAAAAATAAAAAAATAAAAAAAATCGAGTTGCAATGACCTGCCATGGCTATCGAAATCAGAATCCATGGCAAGTCCGTGCGAAAGTCCCACCGCTGCGTCGATCGACTTCAAATCAAACAACCAAGGAGGATCAAAGATCCGAAAATGGGTTTGCTATGATGGATTTCCAAAAGAAATCCTCAATTTGAAACGACACCGGCAACGCTATATCTAAAGCAGACAGGGCTTTGGGTTTGCCAAATTCTAAAGGCCTAGAAAAAACGGTTTGCTGATACATCCAGGCAGACGATCCTGATGGATCACAGGAAATCCGAATCACAGGAGAACGTAATTATGCCAAAAGAAATCCACCAATATTGATGCATAGGTGGCTCTGATACCAAACGTTACAACTGTATCGCGGAATTGACAGATCGTTTATGCATCAACAATGGAGATTCAAAACCACAATATAAAAGCATACCTAATTTAGAAGACATTCCACCAACAAGAATCTTGATCTTCCGTACCTTACACCTTTAGGAGAACCTTTAATGGGACTAGGGTTTTCTCACTTGTGTTGGTGAGGGGACCAAAACATCAATATATAGGAAAGAGTGCTAGAAGCTTACCCATAACACTTCTCCCTCTAGGGTCTTTACACCGTAGGTTTCCATATCTGTCTTAATAACCGAGCTGTATAGGGACATCGGTTCAAGCGTCCCACCTCAAACCTATTTATAATGATCACAACTGACGTGGGGCCCACTGAATCGCTCAATTTGAATAATTCAACGGCCAAATCTGATGATCATGTGTGGCCCACCTAATAGGAGTCTTACAGTTTCTGTTCCTACACATTTATTTGGTGTAGTTCCTACACATTTATTTAGTGTAGCTCACCTGAATTTTGATCTTCTTGTTTTTTAGTATCCTACTCTACTGTTGTATTTCAAAACAAATAAACTGGACTTTTCGCGAACCCCACAGGTATATCTCTGTATATCTCTGTGCCGTGGAATCCACTCTCAACCAAAGAGGATGCAGGTTGCCCGTGCATAGAAGCTTGCGACCCTCAGAGATGTTCATGAAAAATCTACTCTATTTACCGGTTTCATACCATAATAGGATTTGATCATAAAAATTAGGCAGATCCAAAACTCATATAGGTCATATCACATCAAAAATGTAGCATGGCCCATTGAAACTTTCCTAGAGTCAACTTTAATGTTTATATGTCATCCAAACCGTTCATAAGATTCTTACCATTGAGATAAACTATATGCAAAAATATTATCTTGATTCAAAACTTCTATCACACGGGTGTTCAATCTTCATTTTTTTTAAAGGACATGAGAGGACAGAGGATAAAAGTTGGGCAGATCCAAAATTCATGTGAGCCATGCGACGTGAAATAATGACAATGGAGACAGTCAACCATTTAAACCTTTTGGAGTTTGACCATGATGTTTATGTGCCATCCAACCTGTTTCACAGGGTAATTGCTAAGATAAAACTATAGTAAAAAAATATCACGGTGATACAGAACTTACATGACCCCCACAAAGTTTTGGGTGGTGGGCATTCATCTCCTCTGTTTCGTTTGGTGTGGCGCAGGCGCACGTAAGTTTTGAATCTACTTAATTTTTTTCTCCTCCTATTTTATTAAGGTTTTTTGAACCTTGTGGATGGTTTGGATTTGTCAAGGCAATCTCTTTGGACCCATACAGCTTCTGGGCCTAGCAAACCCGCGGAGGAAAACGAGAATCATTTTCTTTTGAGCCTACCAAAAGAAATAACGAAGATAAAGACACCGCCGGGCCACCGTGATGTCAAATACCATCCAACCTAAGCGGATTGCGTACAGGTGCTTTTAGAGTTCATCATGATTTATGTATTTTATCCACTGTTTATCTATTTTATCGGATAATTTTAGAGTTTTTTTGGTCCAAAAATAAAGCATATCCAACGCTCAAATGAGCCACACCACAGGAAACCATGTGAATTGAACATCAACTGTTGAAAAATTCTTGGGGGCCATGGAAGTTTTGGATCAATTTTATTTTTATGTTTTCCCTTCATCCATGTCTGTAAGATTATTTGAACAGGTTGTATGACAAATAAACATCACTGTGGGGCCTACGAAGGTTTCAATGGTGGAAATCATTATTCCCACTTGTTCTGTAGTGTGATCGCTTGATCTTTGGATATTCTTCAATTTTAGGCTCAACCACTTAAATTATATGAAAAAACAGATGGGCGCCGTGGATAGACTACATACATTTACAGTGACTTTAGGCAGTACCAATCCGATTTCATCCCACCTAAGGTGATCCCCCCTTGGATGAAAGGAAAACACATATAAACGTGGTCCACTTAGCATGTGGGCCCTATAATGAAAATAATTGGATGACTTACATCCAAGTATCTCAGAGCCTTACATTTGTTTGGCTATCTATGTCTCACCTGACCAATATTAGGTTAACATGAGTCTTGGGCCAGGACATTAATACGTTGGTGCCTTTCTAATGGACGCCGATGCGTCAGTAGTGATATAGCTACCGAAGTGATGTGGTCGTATTTCATTGGCGCAAAATTGAGGCCCACTTGGAAGCATTTAGGGCCTGTTTGATTTTTCCGTGCAAGTGCAAATACCGGGTAAATGACTAATTATGACAGTTTCACCCGTTTGAAAAATTTTGGAAATTTTTTCTTTGAAACCGGTTCAAAAGTGTTAGTTAATATTTTTAAGCCTCATGGTGATATATGTGACATATCTGTTCCGTCCATACATTTTACCACAACATTTTGAGATATGAGTCAAAAAATTATGTAAATCCAATGCTCAAGTGGCCCACACCAAAAGAAACAGTAGCCTTTAGAAGTTTTTAACGGTATGTGTATGATTTACTTTTTTTCCTGGCGTGGTCCACTAGAGCTTTGGATATGCCTCATTTCTTGGCTCATGCCATAAATTCAGCTGGTGTAATGGACGAACGGTGTGGATTAGCGAAATGAATCACAGTGGGACATTTGCAATATTCTCGATTTCCGTGTTAAAAAAGTAGTTAGTCAAAGCATGGTTGAAACGCTGCAAATGCGCTGGGAAATAATTATTACGCCCGTTTGCAGGTATTTACCATTGTCCCGAAAATCAAACAGGCCCTTAATGCTTCCTTCAAAAAAAAGAAACGCCAATGAAACTTCCTCATTTTCTTTTATTTTTAAAAGCGAATTGCTTACCGAATTGCTCCGTGCACAGCCCTAGTCACAAAAAATGTATTTTATCAACTCCCTCTACTCAATTTACTAGGCATTTTAAGAGAAGGAGACAAAAAATGAAGCATATTCAAATCTCAAGTGGACCACACCACAGAAACAGTGTGAATTGAACTTCCACCATTGAAAATTTTTTGGGGGCAGAAGTTTTGAATCAAGCTGATATTGCCGGTGTAATCTTATGAACAGGTGAGACGGTGGAAATCATTATTCTCACTGTTTCCTATGGTATGGTCCACCTGAACTTTGGACATATGCTTAACCCCAATAACAGCTTTAAAAAAACAGGATGGACAGCGTGAATAAACCAAATACATTCAGGACGGGCCTAACAAAGTTCACTCGTTAACTCAGTATGAAATCCAATTTCTTGATTTTGCCTCTGTACGCCTCCGCAACATGGGGTGTCTCTTCCTCTCTCTGTTTTCCTGCGCGTGGCACATAGTAAACCCTAATTCTCTTTTTTCTCCAAATATTTCAAGAGCTGAGATTTTCTTGTGATGATTAGGGTCATGATTTTCTATTACTTCGAATTTGTTCTGTTTGATATTTGAATTTTAAGCGGATGTATGATTTAGAAGCTAGGGCCATTGGGAACGTCACGGCTAATCAGCCGCATCTATCCTCAACCTGCGGAAGCGACTTTGTTGTATTCTTCTGTTCGTTGACAAACCAAAAATGTATCTGTAGGAAACGGTATCGGGAGAAATACCGAAACTCGAGATGTGTCCGGCAAAAGGAAAACAGAAAGAAAATAAGGGTTTTCCTGTAAACGGCATTTTTTAAACGGAGCGTTCAGTAGCTAATCCGCGTTCTGATGGCCTATTATGCCATGCTGTCACATGTGCGACGTGTACATGAGCTTTAACGCCCACACGTGTGCGCTTAGCAAAGCTCATATAAAGGATGCCATTACTTGCCTTTTGCTTGCTGCGTATACACATCTTTTGTTTGGTAGAGAGGTCTAGCTCAGACTACAGACCTATCTGAAGGTGTATGTATGTACCTTTGGACGCATGCATTTGCATGTGTATTTATGTGTGAAATTGCAAATACTCTCTTCTATGGGAAATTGGAAATAAATTTGTTGGTCTTTCTATATAATACTTTTGTTGGTTTTCTTGCAAAACAATTGAAACCATTGCAAATACTCTCTTCTATGGGAAATTGGAAATAAATTTGTTGGTCTTTCTATATAATACTTTGGTTGGTTTTCTTGCAAAACAATTTGTTGGTCTTTCCATGTGTGTTAGGAACGTGCTTGATCCACGTCCTACATCAGACCCCTCCCTTTGAAAAAAACTCGTCCTCGAGTTATTCAACGGACTTGGTTCATGATACGTGTTCAACTTTCTAAGGTCACGATTCATGGTCAACTTCCTCGAGTTCTTCAACGAACTTGGTTCACGATACGTATTCAACTTCGGGTGCCGACATTTATTAGCCCCTACTTTGTACTTCGCAGTAGACTTCTTTGATTTCTCTTGGACATCAATATGAATAGTTGCTACCCAAACTGCCATATTCTTCGCTGCAACACTCCTTTCAGGTAGTTTAGGTAATGGAAACAACTCGAGTACAGGTTTAGGAACTCGAGCATACAGAACTTCAAATTGGGCCTAGTCGGTGGATTGATTCTTAAACTCAACCTAAGAAAGACCTATCTCTTGCATAGGAGACAATTCGTCGGGAAGTTCGGCAAGGACAATCGCCTTGAACTCCTGTAATATTGGCTTTACATTTTCTGGAATGTTCACGGATTCCACATTAGCTTTCTTTTCTACTAATGGCCCTATCACTCCCGTCTCCTCAGAGTGTTTGATAAAATCCCGTTCATTTACAAGAGATTGCTCATCCACTTTAGAAGTATTGGGTTGGTTCTCTGTTTTTAATGGGGCCACACGTATGCAACTGATGAATTTGATAGCTCGTCGTGACTCCGTCTTGATTAGGTCACCTCTTGCCAATAAACAATGGGATTTCTCTGCATAACCCCTCACCGATCAACTATCCTCACCTCTCGCCGACAAACAATAGGATTTCTCTGCATAACTCCTCACTGATCGGCTATCCCGCTGGCAATTTTGGTATTGTTAGAACAATACCTAATCGTAATTGCTGAGGAGGAATTGTGCGTGCAACAATTGCTTCATCCATGGCCACGTGTGGGTTGGCACCTTCAAAATAAACGAGTTTAGCATGCTTAAATAATCGTAAACAAACCAAAAACCGTAATCAAAAGTATCCTAATCAAATAAGGAAACAAATTCTGACAAATGCATAAATTTTTGCTGGTTGTCGACTTATCGTCGACCGGTCGAGTCGATCGATTGAATAGACTAAAAAATGTCCAAAGGCTAAAACTAAAAATTTTGTGAATTTTGACTTGTCGACACGATTTGTTGACTTGTCGAACAAGGGTTCGACCTTGTTGACAAGATTTGCCAACTTGTCTAAACTGACTGAATTTGTCCAGTAGTAATCAAAATTTTTGGTGGAATTTCGACTCATTGAACTATGCTGAATTTTGTTGATTTCTCCTCGGGCTTCTTCCGGTCCATGTATGCTATGAACAAGCTTGATCCATATCCTACATCAAAAGCGCATCGCCCGGAATCTATGAAGGGAGAGGATTGGGATGAATTTGATCAGATGGTGATTAGCACAATCCAATTGTGCTTGGCTAATGAAGTTCTTTATAATGTCATCGATGAGATGACTGCCACGGGCTTATGGTTGAAGTTGGAGAGCTTATACATGATGAAATCACTCACCAATCGTCTATATTTAAAGAGACGATTTTACACTCTTAAGATGGTGGAAGGGTCGGATATCTCTGAGCACATTAATGTCTTCAACAAGCTAGTTTGCAAGTTGACAAGCATGGAGGTGAAAATTGATGAAGAAGATAAAGCCTTTGTTTTGTTGACATCTCTCTCGGAGTCCTATGAGTATTTGATTAATACTCTTTACAATGGTAAGGATACCTTGGACGTCGAGACTGTTATCTCAGCCCTTCAGTCGAAGCAGTTGAGAAGTAAGAGCGGAGGCGAATGTACTTTTACGGATGCATTATTTGTTCGGGGAAGACCGTCTAACTAAGAGAAGGGGGAGTCGGGATCTAGATCACAGTCGAAAGTAAAAAATGAGTTGAAGTGCTGGAATTATTAGAGGGTGGGACATATGAAGGACTGTCAATATCCTAAAACTCAGGAGGATAAATCAAATGATTGGCAGAAGGAAGCTAATTCAGCGGAATGTGGTGAAGGATCAGATGGTTGTGATGTGTTGTCAGTGTCTTAGACCTGTAACTTCTATCAGGAGTGGATTTTGAATATAGGGGCATCATACCATATGTGTCCTCAACGGAATTGGTTTATCATATATAGTGAGTATGATGGTGGCTTGGTTCTTATAGGCGATGATCATGCCTGTAAGATGGTCGAAATAGTTCAGTTCACATCAGGATGTTTGATGGGGTGGAGCATACTCTGACAAATGTGAGGCACATTCCATATTTGAAGAAGAATATGAACTCTTTGGGAGTTCTAGATGCACTTGGATGGAAGTTCGTCCATTATGAAGGTGTCCTGAAGGTTTCAAAAGGGGCACTTATGGTTATGAACGCACAAAGGAGCGAAAATATTTACAAGTTGATCGGAAATACTATATCAGGTGAAACTATAGTGTTTGTAGCGGAGTTCACGTCGGCACGTTTGTGGCATGTGCGCCTAGGTCACATGAGCGAGCAAGGTATGAAGGTACTTCTCGATCATCGTTTAATTCTTAGTTTTGAAAGTTTTGATTTAGATATATGTGAGTATTATATATATGGGAAAGAATCAAGGTTATGCTCTAAAATTGGAAAACATGATAGTAAAGGTCAGCTGGACTGTGCATTCGGATGTGTGGGGGTCGTCGCCTGTTGTTTATGGAGGGTCATCATTCTTTATTACATTCATTGAGGACTTATTTAAGAAGGTTTGGGTTTACTTTCTAAAGTATAAATTTGATGTTTTCTCCACTTGTAAGACTTGGAAAGCAATGGTAGAAAATTAGACAAGTTAGAATGTGAAAATTCTAAGGACAGATAATGGCGGTGAATTTACTTCAAGGGAATTTAATCAATACTGTAAGACTGAGGGGGTTGTGAGGAACAACATAGTGAGGCATGTACTGGAACAGAACGGTGTGGTTGAACGTATGAATCAGATTCTTTTAAAAAGGGGCCTGGAGAATGTTGAGTAATTCTGGGTTAGGTAAGGAGTTATGGCCTAAAGCCGTCTCTATGACTTGTGATCAAACCTAAGGGTTGACAACCTCAAGTGTATGGCTGTGATGTAGTAATAACTCGGTAAGACTAAGGTCGATCCACAGGGACTTTGGTGAGAATACGCTAAGAACTAATCTAAGGATAACGGTTGGTCTGGGTTTTTAATCCGGCGAAATTGAAAGGTTTTAAACAATCAATAAAAAAGGACTAAGGATTTAAGAATCCCTAATTAATTGAATCTGAACTTAATTCGTCTTCTCGAGTTGATAACTCAACTAGAACTGGATTCTAATCTGTTCTAGTCGGGAGATAAAATAGTAATATCAATTATAAACATCCAACATAGAGTAGAATCGTGATAGGCTTGATCTCATGAAGATCTAGGTAATCACATTACAGGGAATCGGAAGCATCCAATGTACTCGGAGCCGACAATAGATCAATCAATATTACAGATTGATTCCTTCTATAATCTAAGAATTCAATCACTTCCAATTAGAATTATGATTGGAAGCATCCAATGTACTCGGAGGCGACCGTAGATCAATCAATAGTACAGATTGATTCCTTCTCTAATCTAAGAATTCAATCACTTCCAATTACAATTCAACATAAATAACTAAAACTTTCATTGAAAATAAATTTAAACTTTAAAAGGTACATCCATTAGCCTTATCTAAGAGATTAGTCAAACATGACTAACATCTTAAACAAAAACAAAAGGAAAATGTGAAAAACAAACTAGAACCGAAGGATTAAAGTAGAAGGATAGTTTCGAAGAAGCTCCACTGCCTCTAGGTCTCTCCCTTAAGCCCTAATTCATCCCTAGAAGAACACCTCCTTAAATAGACTAAATTCACACTGACTTTGGACCAACTTAAAAAATTTGCACTTTGTTACGCTTTGGTCGCATTAACGATAACCTTCGGTCGTAGCCGAATTTCCTTAAATCCCTTCTGAAGTCTCTGTCTCTCTCAGGTCGCATCAAACTCTCCTTCAGTGGCACCAAACTTAACTTTGGTCGGACCAACTGTCGAGCTGAATTATCTCTGAAAATCACTATTTCTTGCTGGTTTGTTTTGAGCACTTTCAGTCAGATCAAACCAACCTCAGGTGGGACCAAGCAGTCTGTTATTTCTGTTGTTGCACTTTATGATTTTTCCAGTCTTTTCTCCATCCTTTGTACTTGGTTTCCTTGGATCTTTGACACATGAATTCTTCAATAATGACCTCCAAATATCCAAGTCTTTGCTTGATTAGTCTTTGAGCTTTGTTTCTTCTTCTTAAGCATGATTTCGTCATTGCCTTCCAAATTACCTCGCATGGACAAAACATATGTTAGTGAATCAATTTAGCACTTAAATGCATGGAAACTAATGCAATTGAGAGGGTAGATATACACTTCTTAGACGTTATCAACTTATTATTTAGTAATTTGATCTTCATCCACAACTTTTGGTTACAAAATTATGAAAGAAGTATGGAGTGGTCAGGTACTTGATTACTCGGGGCTGCAGATATTTAGTTGTGATTCTTAATCTCATGTACCATCAATTGAGAGAGATAAAAGTCAACCAAAGGGCTAAGAAGTGTACTTTTGTTGGATATAGTGATGGGGTGAAAGGTTACAGATTGTATGACCAGGTTTCTCGGAAAATCATATTTAGCCGGGACGTCAAGTTTGATAAAGTTTCTTTATTTTAGAAGGATGAGCACAAGGAAATAGAAAAATCAATTGTTGATGTTGAAATAGATAAGGGTGAAACACTTGAAGAACCTGAACTACAGGTAGAGGTATAGGAAGAGGTGGAGCAGCCACCTGTCAAGAGAAATCTACCAAGGGATCGCAGACAATGTTGTCGAATAACATATGCGATTGTGTGCGATTGCATATGCGTGTGCACATATGTGATCGCACAATCGCATATGCGGTCGCATTTTTATTTTTATTTTTTGCATTTTTCAAAAAATTTAAAAAAAATCAGAATAAATTATTATATGTCATTGGCCCTTGAAATACATTTAATTTAAGTAAAATAAAATCAATTACATTTACAATTTTACATAATGAATTAAATATTAAGTCATCGTTCATCAACAATTCTACTACATTCTACAATATAGTTAACTTCTTAACAATTAACATTTAACAAATATGAAATATCAATATTCAACATTCAACATGACATGATATACATCAACAATCAATATCAACACGCTTAGACTTAGTAAACAAAATGAAGAAGTTATTTATTTATTATTTATCTTATCAATAATCATATACATTGATTTAGTAGCCATTGCGGCATATCACCACCAGGTCCACCACCACCACCACTACCATCACCATCATTCGAGTCATCTCTTTCTTCCACATATACTTCTTCTTCTGTTTCTTCATCATCTGTACGTACTAATACTTCATCAACATCCAATGGTGGTTGATCTTCAGCTTGATCATCATTATCATCACTCCTTCAATCTCCTCAATCTCTTCAACAGGTTGACGGCTACTACTCGCCCCCCGGCTCCCCCCCGTCCTTCGCCTTCGAGTGGTATTACCTTCACGAGGTGTCGATCCGTATGCGGCATCTTCAACTTGTGTCCATGTCAACTCTTCTCTAGCAAATACCGGGTCCTCCGTGTCTACGAGTCACTCGTTATCTGCATCCAACTCATTTAAGCAGATAGGGTCAAAGAAATCGGGCTTTTCTTTCCTAGTTTGGAATCGTTTTCGCAAATTTTGATTGTATTGAATGAAAACCAAGTCGTTGAGCTTTTTTTGCTCAAGGTGATTCCTTTTATTGGTATGAATCTGCAAGAAAGAAAGCGCATTTGACATTAGCTATTTAGGTAATTAATTTAGCTTAGGCCACTAAAAAATTAAAGTTTACAAACAATTACTAAACAGTCTAAACTTACCGCCTCGAACGTGCTCCAATTGTGCTCGCAACCACTGACAGAACATGTGAGTCCAAGAATCTTCATAGTCAGCTTATTTAGAGCTGGATCCTTCCTGTTCGGGTCCACTCCATAGGCAGCCCACCAGTCAGCTGAGAAAAATAGTTTAAGTAGGTTAGAGACACTTTGTAGAAGAACTATTTGTAAGAGTACACTAAGACTGACATTCAAAGAAGTACTTACTGGGTAATTTTATTGTCCGATGCCTTATTATGATATCCCTTGAGAATATCCCTTCACTTTTTGTATAGAAGTCCAACAAAGTTGAGATCTTGTCCTGTTCTCCTCTATCTGGAATCATTCTTTCCAAGACATCAATAAATTCAACTATATGCATAGTTAGTGCTTCTGCTGGATTAGCAGAAGTGAATAAATAGGCTGAGTTAAGGATGTTAGCAGCCGAATACAATGGGGATGACATTTGGCTGACCCATCTTCTATCGATAATCTCTAAAATTGGCTTGTAATCACGGTCTCTATAGTTAAAATGGTCCATGATCTTATTTTTTGCCCTCTCCATCGCATCATATATGTAGTTTATTGCAGGCTTCTCATCCCCGTCCACTAATTGCAATACAGTGACTAATGGCTCGGATACTTTTAGCGCCTTTACCACTTGTGTCAAAAAACTTTGAGAAATGATTGTTTGTTGAACCTGTTTCCCTTCAGCCTTCTTTGATCAAGGCCCACTTGTAAAATCGACTGACACTACAAAGATTCTAAGTTCTGGTTTAAGCCCAGGTACAAATTGACCTATAGCCTCAACCATTACTTTGAAGCTTTTCGATTTAACGGCGTTGAAAGCAATGCCGGTTTGGTAAAACCACATAGCAATATATTGAATAGTGGTTTTCTTATCTTTTTGTTTATACTAGTTCTCTAAAGTTGTTTGAGCCGGCCCTTTCCCTCTACCACTTTGGTCGATCATATCCTCGGGGTGTGGTCTACACCATCTATCCATGTGCCCATGCCCTCGGGCTCTTTTCGAGACCGTTGGTTGCACTTGTGGTCTAGACTGGCCTGTCGAAGTAGGGGGAATGAGACTAGCTTCATCTACATTAACTATATTTATATCTCCATATGCATCTTGTTCTAGATATTCCTCCTGACGTATGACACTATCGCATCTATTTCTTGATTGTTTTTCTATATACTACATGATCTCCTTTCGGATTTCTAGAGTAATTTTGTCGCATGCTTTTGCATTTGACCCCAGTAAGTATGCAATGTGTTCAAAAAAAAAAAGAGGTGCGGACACTGTGTCTTAAAAAAAAATAAAATGTGCAAGGTGTTGCTCGTGCCTTGTAATGCCACCGGAACTCACATACCCACATAACTCTCATACTATGTGAGTCTTTTCCGTAATACTACGGTAGTGCCCATACTTCCAACCCGGGTTATTTGATTTGGGTTTCAAAGAGGAAGATTGGGAAGAAGACATTATGATAGTGGTGTGTTTATTATTGATTGCTAGTAGCCTAGTACTAAAAAGTAACTAGAAACTAGAAAGTAAAGTAAGAGAATAAGATCTAAATTCTAAGAGTAAAGAGACTAAAGATATGGACTGGGGGGGGAGAGAGAGAGAGAGAGAGAGAGAGAGAGAGAGAGAGAGAGAGAGAGAGTTACACACACACACTTACACACTTTACACTAGTAGTAGACTAGTAGTAGTCTAGTAGAAAAGGAGAGGGAGAGAGAGAGAGTTGAGTTACACTTGTATAAAGGGAAAAGAAGAGGGAAAAGAAAATGAGAAAGAGAGAGAGAGAGAGAGAGAGTTGAGTTACACTTGTAGAGAGAGAGAGAGAGAGAGAGAGAGAGAGAGAGAGAGAGAGAGATTTACACAAACAAAATTAAAATTACAAATTTAAAAGAGGTTCCAACTTCCAAATTCTTCAATCTTCACTTCTTGTCTACGTTGTCTTCTCTTCACCTTTGCCCCTTGACTTGAGTATTGATCTTGAATTCTTGTTGTACTTGTAAGTTGTAAGTAACTTCAAACTTGTAAGTTTGTAACTTGTAAGTTGTAAGTTGTAAGTTGTAACAAAGTAACAAACAAACTAAAAAAAAGAAGATAGAAGTTGTTAGAATTTAGAAAACTTAGAACTTGGATATTATGAAACTCTAAGAGAAAATAAGATAGAAAGAGAGATAGAAAGAGAGTGGCGTATGTTCCCTTGATTGAACTAGAAAGTAGAAAGAGAGTTCAATTCAATGGATGGATCATAGAGAGCTTGGTTGTCTTGTGGATGTAGTAATGTCTCTTGGGTCTTGATTCTTGAATGTGGATGTATGTTCCCTTCCGTGATTGAAACTTCAATCTCAATCTTGATTCTTGAAAGTTGAAAGAAATATGGAATATGGATGGAGAGGAGTGGATGTGGAGTGCTTGGAAATATGTAAGAGAGAATGTAAGAGAGCAAAATAGAGAATAGAGAGAGAGTTTGAGCTTTGAGTGCATGTAGGAGTGCTTAGAATCCCTTTTTAAAGAGAAAAATCCAGGATTAAAAAAAAGGGGTCAGAAAACAGTCAGAAATATGACCGTTGGCCAATATGCAATTGAATATGCTGGCACATGTCGCATATACGATCGCATATGTGCAGTGATCGCATATGCTACTGTTGCATATGCGATCCCACCACATATATGCGCATATGCGACTGCATATGTGAATGTGCGGTCGCACATGACAACATTGATCGCAGGGTACTGTTGAGATGCAGGCATGATTCAAACATTGCATTTGCTTTCATTACAGATGGGGGATCCATCTACTTTTTAAGAAGCATTAAAAGATAGAGATATAGAGAGGTGCATGGTATCGATGTATGATGAAATGGACTCTCTGTATAAAAATCAAATGTGGGAGCTGGTGGAGCTGTTTGTTGGGTAGAAAGTGATCGGTTGCAAGTTGATTTACAAGAAGAATCCGGATAGGCATAAGGCTAGATTAGTAGCGAAGGGTTATGCTCAGAAGGAGAGTGTCGACTTTGGTGAGATATTTACACCAGTGGTAAAACAAGTATCTATCAAATTTATATTGGCTTTGGTTGCCCAACACAATTTGGAACTAGAGACTATTTATACATGGGGAACTAGAAGAGCAGATCTACATGAAGCAACCTGAAGGATTCGGGGTGATGGGAAAGGAGAATTCAGTTCGCAGGTTAAAGAGGTCGTTGTACAGCCTGAAACAGATGCCTAGGCAGTGGTGCAAGAAATTTAATTCTTTCATGTTGAGTCGGCGGTTTTTTAGAAGTCAGTTTGATCATTGTGTTTATTTTAGAGCACTGAGTGACAATGAATTCATTTTCTGGTGTTGTACATTGATGATATGCTTATCGCCAGCCATAGCATGTCTGAAATCAACGTGTTGAAGGCTCAATTATCCAGGACATAGAGACAGGGAAAAGACCGGGCTATGGTTGTCTCAGGGGGAATACCTTGAGAAGGTTTTAGTCAACTCTGGAGTCTTTGGACTGAAAAAGGAAAAATCGGTTTGCACTCCCCACGCTGCTCATTTTTGGCTTTCTTCGAAGGTATGTCGTATGCTAGATGAAAAAAAGTGGTATATATCCAGTGTGCCTACTCGAGTGTGGTTGGCAGTCTTATGTATACCATGGTGTGTACTAGAATGGATATTTCACTTGCGGTGGGTGTTGTGAGCAAATACATGTCAAACTCCATACCATGGTCTGTACTAGACCAGATATTTCATATGCGGTGGGTGTTGTGAGCAAATACATGTCAAACTCCGATAAGCAATACTGGGAGGCAGTGTAATTATTACTTCATTACATATGAGGTACGAAGAACTACGTCTTGACATTCAGAAATTTTGAAGAGAGACTTGTAAGCTATGTGGATGCGGATTATGCTGGGAATGTGGATAATAAAAGGTCAACTTCCAGTTACTCGCTTGTGTTAGTGGGTAGAGCTATCAGTTGAATGTCGAAGCTTCAGTCTGTAGTTGCTCTTTTCACAACCAAAGCTGAATACATGGCAGTGACGGAAGCATTCATAAAAGTTATTTAGTTGAAAAGGATGATGAATGAGTTGTGGCTTTAGCAGGACGCCATGCCTGTTTATTATGACAGTGAGAGTCCAATCAATTTGACGAATAACTCGGTGTATCAATCCCGGACTAAACACATTGATGTTCGTCATCACTTTATCTGGTATATGCTAGAGGAAGGAGCCATCACTCTTAAGAAGATCACTAGTGAGAATCCGATGGACATGCTTATGAAGGTGTTTTTGCAGAGAAGTTCAAGTTTTACTCGACTTCTCTGGGCTTGACAAAGAAGAAATGAAGATACTGTGTACGAAGCGATGATGATGTTACTTTGAAGATAATTAGAGATGGTAATAGCAGCTTGGAGCAGTGGAGTTGGAAGATTAAAGCCACGGTAGAGATTGTTGATTGAGTGCCTTTAATCTAGTGTAGAGAAGACCTGTCATGGTTTGATCGGTGTATCTTTCGGTTCGATCGAATTAGGAGTGGATTCTTAGAGAGCATGCTGCCCACTTTTGCACATTTTCGTTCGACCAAGGCTTTGTGAATTGGTTTGTTTTAGTCGGAAGGTCCCATCAGTTCGACCGACGGAATACGTAAGTGCGGGTTTTATTTCCTAATCTTGTATTGGAGTGTATAATTATCCTGTTAATTACGATTTGGATTAGAGCTAGAGTGCAAAAAGTGTAGAGACTGGGGTTTTGAGGGAAAAGCTAGGGTTTTTACCATAAGTTGTCCCTTCTCTTGTAACCTTATTCTGATTATAGTGGATGGATCATCGCTTTGTGCCATGGTTTTTTCCTATAAGGATTTTCCATGAAAATCTTGTGTGTTCTTTATGTTTGCTTAGATTTTTCATTCTCTTCTCCATTGCTTGTTTGATTCGATCTGAGATTGCTTCTGCGCCTTACAAAGAAAATATACTACACTTTTGTGTATATATTCCTTTGCATCACCTCTTATCATGACCAGGTAGTGATGAGTGGGGCCCACCACATGCTTGGTGTTATGCACTAGTGTGAGGTGTCACTAATGGTCTTTAACATGATTAGATGTTGGTGAGCAGTAGACGTCGCTAAAAACCTTATGCATGGAGACCCAATTTGCAAAGAAAATTAAAATTCTACTGTCTGACTAGGGGAGAATGTCTTCTGAGTTTGAGACTTTTCTAAGTTCAAATGGTACTATACATCAGTGAACGTGTCCTAACACACAGGAGTAGAATGGAGTAGCAAAACGAAAGAATCGACACATTACTGAGGTAGCAACCACCATGATGGAATATGCACGTGTTCCAAAATTTCTTTGGGCTGAAGCAAAATCAATAGTTGTGTATCTAATTAATCGATTACCTTCTAGTGTATTGGCCAATTGGAAAACTCCCACGTTTTTCCTTCATGATAAAGATCCAGATTATAGTCGGTTAAGAGTGTTTGGATGCATTGCTTTTGTTCATCTTCCAGAACGAGAACGAGATAAACTTAATCCCAGGGCAGCTAAATGTGTATTTCTTAGATATGGGGAGCATCAGAAAGGGTATCATTGTTATGATCCATGTGCTCATCGTGTTCGTTTGTCTAGACATGTCACATTTTTTGAAAATTTACTATACTATAAAGTTGTCCATGCATCTCCTTCAGTTACCGTTGTTCCGTCTTCCATTTCTCATATGTCATCATTTGAAGAAAATCATTCTCTGCCTCCTTCTCCCACTCCTCCTTTGTAGGTCTACCAACACCGTGTGAAGCCTATCTTTCTTAGGCCTTCTCCCTTAGCTGCTCCTGCTTCCGATCAGGTGTCCTCTTCTCTTACAACGAAGGTAACCGTCATACTTTCCACTACGATTCAATTACATTGTTCCAGTCGTTCGTCTGTTCCTCCCTATCGATTAAATCTTTTTGCCTCTCATCACGCTTTGTTTTCTGGATTAGATTCTTTGGTTGTACCTACTTCTTATTATTAGGCATATACATAACCGTGTTGGGTAAAGGCCATGGATGATGAGATTCAGGCACTCGAGGAGAATGCTACTTGGATACTAGTTCCGTTACCTGAGGGGAAGCAAGTGATCGGCAGCAAATGGGTATATACTACAAAATTAAAATCTGATGGGAGCTTAGATCGATACAAAGTTCAGCTAGTGGCCCAGGGCTATAAACAAGAGTATGGAGTTGATTATGATGAGACATTCGCTCTAGTGGGAAAAATGAAAACGGTCCGTTCCTTGATCGCTATAAGTTCTTCTAAAGGTTGGCAACTCGGTCAACTCGATGTCAAGAATGCTTTCCTCCATGGGAATCTCAAAGAAGAAGTTTACTTAAAGCAACCTCCCAGTTATAAGTCCAAGGATCCACGCTTAATTTACAAGCTATCTAAAACTTTATATGGACTCAAACAAGCACCAAGAGCATGGTTTGAAAAATTCCATGGGGTGTTAACCACAACGGGCTATTCTCAAAGCCAATATGGCCCATCACTGTTTATTCTCAAGTCTGATTTAGGTCTTGTTGCTTTATTGGTCTATGTTGATGATATTCTCATCACAGGAAGTGATGCTCAAGGAATTGCTGATTTCAAATCCTTACTTCACTCCTCATTTCATATGAAGGATATGGGGCCGTTAGCATATTTTTTGGGTCTTGAAATCTCTCGTAATACTCAAGGTTATCTCATGAGTCAACAGAAGTATACCTATGATTTGATCAAGCTAGCAAACCTTACAGATAACAAGACCCATGAGACTCCTCTAGAATTAAATGTCAAGTATAGGTAAGATGATGGAGACATTTTCTCAGATGTTACATCTTATAGGCAGCTGGTGAGGAGATTAGTCTATCTCACTATGTCTCGTCCCGATATCTCATATGCAGTTCATGTTGTTAGCGAGTTTGTCGAGGCACCTTGCACATTGCATATGACGACAGTTCATCGCATTATTCGATACCTTCGAGGTACCCTCAATCAGGTGCTTCTCTTTCCATCATCGCATGATCTATAATTATCTGCTTACTCTGATGCAGACTGGGCAGGTCGTCCCATTTCACGACGGTCCACCACTGGCTATTGTGTATTCTTGGGATAATCATTGGTTGGCTGGAAGTGTAAGAAGCAAACCACGGTATCTAGATCCAGCACAGAAGCCGAATACCGTGCAATGGCAGAGGCATGTAGTGAAATTATTTGGTTCCGGGGATTGTTGACAGATCTTGGGATTCATTCGTCTTTGCCAACTCCATTATATGCTGACAATCTCAGTGCGATTCAGTTGGCTTCCAATCTAGTATTTCACGAGCGCACTAAACACATTGAAGTTGACTGCCACTTTGTGAGAGAAAAATACACAGCTGGAATCATCTCTTCCTCATGTGACATCAGAGCTACAACTTGTTGATCTATTCACCAAACTATGACCTCATCCCGTCATAGGTTTCTTCGTAGCAAACTGATGTTGGTTCATTATCCCACATCGCTTTTTTTTTTTTTTTTTTTTTTGGGGGGGGGGGGGGGGGGGATGAGAATATTGTGTATATGGGATTGTGTATAGGTTATTAGTTGTAATATACTATGTATAGAGAAGCTCTAAATAAGCTTCCTTGTATAGTCTTGTAGAGTGATTATTTAAACCCACCTTTAGGTTGAAGAAGTACAGAAAAACATTCTCCAGATTCTTGAGTTTACGGTACCCTGAATTAGTCTCTCTTCTTAGATAAAGGAGATTTGGTCACCTATAAGCAAGGTACCGCAACTCATGGTACAGTACCATGTTTCCTGCCAACATGCCACTTCTATCAAACATCATCACCATTAAAGCAATAGGCACATCCAAGAAGATTGCATGGCATGAAAGTCAGGCTGATCCGCTTGCCTGGTGGGTCACACTGGACAATTTGTCTCAGCATATAGGTGTGGCCTACCTTGGTAATCAGGTCAGCCTGATTTTTGGGAAATATGATATTCGTAGTGAAGCCTATCATTTTCATGGTACTGATTTTCTTAAAAGGCAGCATGTTGATTGATTACAAATTATTTTACTTGTGTAGTGACATTAATTGTATTTGATTATAATGATAGCAATTCTTACATTATTTATTTTATCCATGTAAAATTATAGGGATGACAATTTCACAATATAAAATTATAATGGTTACAAATGCCATTATCTGTCTTTTATTATATTTGCATTTCACCCTCAAAATATGTGCCAAAGTACTTGTTTAAATAAACTTTGTGAAATAGTAAATGATGACCTACCTGTCTTATGTTACCATGGAAACTAGCAAAACAAACAGGCCCTACAATCATTCAGACCCAAGGTAAATGTTTTGCAAGTCCTTTTATTTTCAAAAAGATATTTCTATCATAAGGAGTTGTGGGTGCAGTTTTTTCCCAAAGTTGTATGTTAACTCAAAATACAATGTTTTAATTTTTAGTTCATGCGTCACTTAGGTGGAACATGTAAGTGGTGAAAAGGGTAGACCATACCATGAAGGTCACTAGGAGTGAAAGTTGGAACAATCCAATCATTATGTGGGCTAGCCTACCTAATGAATGACCATCCTGATTATCATCCCAATTGATCTTTATGATGATGATTGACTAAACCAATCAGTGATGAAATCTCTTTATAAGATAAATTGGGCTACAGATAATTGTGTAATTGAATCCTGTGGGTAGTGAGAATGTTGGGAGGAGAAACGAGCACAAGGGTTTGATTGCTGGATTCATATTGTATTGGTCCCCGGATTTCTAGTTATTGGGCATTGCATATAAGCAGGAGCTACCCTTGGCAGTGTTGGATGCAGCCACTAGTGCTGGCATTCTGCATCGTTGCTGCCGGTGACTGTGTTGGAGGGGAAAGGAGAAGAAAAGGGGAAATGGAAGAAGTGGAAAAAGAAAGGGAAAAGAAAAGGAAACATGAAATAGAAAATAAGGGAAGCAAGAAAGGAGATGGAAGACTCAAAAACTAAGGTTGTGTAGAAAACCCTAGTTATAATACCATGTTGTAAAAAAATGAATCATGAGAAATTAATGTATTATGGAGAAAATGGATTCTTAATCTCTTTTATTAATAATAGAATATACAAAGATATGGTGTTCCAAGGGAGCACCAAAATAAACATAAAACACTCTCTTACGTTTTCCATTGTGTAAATCTTATTTTAATGGAAACTGAGTAGGTTCATCTACATATCTTGCCTTAACTGCTATACAAGGAGTTACTCCACATATTATTTGACGGAAATAGGTGGTGGATTTGTTTCTCTTCTATTGAATCTTTTTTCATGATTCAGTAGTGTTTGTACAACTGATCATTGATGCATACTTGTATGATTGTATCATGACCGAACATCAATCCTAACCGTTGAGTCTTAAAATGTTTGCTTTGCTTTGGATGGTGCAGCAGCTACTCTAAACTCCATATTTCAGCAGTGGAACATTTCTGCAACATCTGATTGGAATATAAGTGGGGAACTGTGTAGCGGGGTTGCCCGTACGGGAATCGGCAATGTGAACCCTGGGATCAAATGCCTATGCACTTTCAACAATGGATCCATCTGTCGCATAACGAGACTGTATGTGTTCTATCATGTGCACTATCCATTGATACACACGTAACACACCTATGAATATTTGATTTTGCTTCATAGGGAATGATATTAATAGGCCTGCATCTTATCTGGTTCCAAGATATGGACTTGGGCTATCAATGGGCTGGGATCTGTTGGGTGGCTTCAAGGACTACTCATGACGTTTTGGGCTTTGGTCTTGAACAATGAGGGGTGAAACATATTTCAATTGATAAAGGTTGTGATTCAATGAGGGGTGCTTATTTGAAAGGGTGAAACATATTTCAGCTATTTGGGTGGACAACACAGCTGTCCGAAATCTGAACCATATATTAGGTAGGGTACACTGAACATGCCATGGATTGAAAATAATATTGGTCTGTTGATTAGGAGGTTAAACTTGTACGATAAAAAATGGGCAGTTGAACAGAAGAAAGTGCAATGATTCAAATTCAACGTTCAGTTGATGACCCAGATATTTGGTACATGGCATGTTTATAGTGTCTCCTGCCGAATCAATGGGTCTAAAACTCTGAAGCATGTTCTGATGCATCACATGAGGGGCCCTTCATTGGATCATGACCCATCTAGGCGGACCATGACACAATCGAGGTCCATTTTATTGCTGTTTGGACTGAAGAGTCAGTGCCGTGGGCTAGGAGTAGGCCTCAGGTCTGAAAAGTTCAAATTAAGTAGGTCTCTGGTAGACCGTTGCTCAGCCCATGTCCTACCCATTGATAACACACTAATTTGGACTATTCATCCAGTGGCCCTGCTTCGTATTGATGCCAAAGCCTAAAATTTCTACCAACCGTGGTGGCATTGAATGTGGACCTTGGCTCTTTTTCTTTGAACAATCCATTGACAGGTGGTCAATCGCTGAGCTGAAAGTGGATGACTAATTCATTTTTTTTTCACTCTACAGGTGGGACTCACAGTATTAGGTTTAAACTATTCATGGACCCATCACTGGCCGCTTTGTTTCTGGCTTATATAAAGAGGAGATTAAGTCCCCAAGCTTGCATGCGCATGTTAAGATATGCCCTTATATAAATTCATTTATTTCTGTTTGTTTTGCCCTTCAGGAGAGTCTTTCTTCAGAATGTAACAGGTCACATTCCAGAAACCATCGGGAATCTGACTGACCTCAACTACCTGTATGGGTTTCTCTGCTCTAATTTGTGATTTCCACAGATAAAAACTTTGATTCGCTAGCAGAGTATGATGGATGATACCCAGGCACTTGAAAATTGCAAAATGTTTATTGTTTTTATCTGACTATTAGATTGGTGGACGTTTATTGGATGGTTAAAAATGAAAACATCCACGGTATTATTTTAATAAGTATCCATGAATATAAGGTCAGCATTGTTCAACCAATCTGATTTTTTGTTGGTTTAGTTTGAGTTGATATATGCCCCGTGTACCATTTCTAAGTGCCTGTGTATCAAACATCATATGAAGTCAGATTATCAAAAAAAAAACCCTTCCACAAAACACCCATTTTAGGGCCAAAATAACCTTCCTCTTATCCATGGGGTATTTTGGTAACATTGAGAGTTAAAATTAGGACTGGCCCAGGTTCAAGCCCATAGCTCAATGGTTAATAAGGTGTTTTTCAACAATGAGGTCGTGGTTTTGGGCCCATCTTAACCAGTGGCCCATTTGGTATTTGGGCCCAGATTTTATTGGCAGGTGGGCTGTGTATGCTTGGGTCTACTTTCAGGCCCCAAAAAATAAATATACTGTGCGCAGGCTAAGTAAAATATCTAATATATGAATTTTGCTAAGCCCACGCAAGCGTACAAGGCATCTCATCCATATGCTGCCTGATGTTTGCCAATGTGGCACAAAAGTGTGAGATCCAAGCTCTGTCCATCTTAATCTGAGAAAAATCCTATTCATTATTTCTGAGAAAAATCTGTCTTCTTAATCCTCATCTTATTTACTAAAACTTTTCCAAAGAGAAGAAGTGTGGGCATGTACATATGACAAAACAGAAGGTGATCAGAAGCATCCATCAGGTGGGCTTACTGCATTTTTGCTGCAGGCCAAAAGTACAGTGAACTTACCGTTGGATCTGAGGCCTTTAAACGTATGGTTCAAAAAGTTAAATTCGTCCATTTTGCAAAGATTGGATGGTCTGGTCCATGTGATTTTGGGATCATAGCCCATCTATGGTGGGTACCTGATGGAAAATTGGGTCACTTGATCATGGCCCATCCTTGCTCCTTAGATGACTGCTGCTTCAATGCTTGCAGCTTACTTCTGCACTAATTACAAAGTTTGGCCTATATTTGCAGGGACTTGTCTAGAAACTATTTAACAGGTTCCTTGCCTTCATCTATCGGCAACTTACGGTCCTTGCAGTTCATGTAAGTTATTTAGGAGCTTCTGACATATGACATAGGCAAGTAGCTTGACCATGATGCTGTTGTTGTTGTTGATGATGATGTAGTTGTTGGTAGTGACGATGATGGTCATGATCGTGATCGTGATGCAGCTGTTGGCAATGATGATAATGATTTAATGAACCACAATGCACTCCATGAGTTTAACAACCATAAAATATTTTGCAATGGAGACAATGAAGATGATTACCAACGTATGTGAGAGTCTTGTGTTTGTTGTCAATGTCTTAAATCTTTCTATAACAGGGTACATCGATGTCATCGACAGGCCACTCGATGTCATTGAACAAATGTCGATGCCATCGACAGATGTTTGATTCCATCGAGAAAATCTGAAAAAATCCTACCTGATTGATGAACAGTTTTGGAGGTGCTACTCGATGATATCGAAGGATGCTTCGATATTATTGATAGGTCTTCAATGCATGTCGATGCTATCGAAGGTCCCATTGAAGACGCACACAAAATTGCGTAAGTGCATGATTTGTCTCTTGTTCCGGTTGTTATAGTATATATAAATATCAGGTGTAATTGGGATTAGGGAAGGATTATGGCTTTCTAAGTTGTTCTTAAGGGTTCAAGGGCATAGCTAGGGATTCAAAGGAGATTTGAGGGGTTGTTTGAATCAATAAGATCATCTATCTCTTTAATATTTCTTTCATAATGCATTACTCATCGCTTTGTGCCATGGTTTTTTCCACGTAAAATTTCAGATTGTTTTTTGTTTGGGTTTGTTTGTGCGATTGCGTTTAATTTGCCTAATTCTGCTTTGTGTGCTTCCATGAGTCCCGATAAGTGGTATTAGAACTAATGTTGCGAAGCAGATCGAATTTGAAAGCAAGTTATTAATGGCATCTGACATGAAGTTCAATATTGAGAAGTATTCTGATAAAAATAATTTTGAAATATGGAAAGTCAAGATGAATCGCATCCCAGTTCAACAAGGATTGGAAGATGCACTCCTTGGAAAGGATTATAAACCATGAAAGAAGAAGAATGGAACAACTTAGATAAAAAACCCAATATCTCAATCCAGTTGTGTCTAATGGATGAGGTCCTTTATAATGTTATTAAAGAGAAAACTGCAATAGATACATGAACGAAACTAGAGAACATCTATGCGAAGAAGTCTCTTGAGAATCACTTGTATCTGAAGCTACGATTGTTCAATCTGAAGATGACAGAGGGGGTTGACGTTGAGGCCCACATCAGTAACTTCAATAGGTTCATTTGTAAATTGCTGGATATGGATGAGACGATGAAAGATGAATATCAAGCATGTATTCTGTTGAATTCTCTTCTAGAATAGTATGAGTCGTTTAAAGACTCTTTGTGCATCGGTAGGACAACCGTTAATGTTGAGATCGTTGTCTTAGCACTTCAGTTGAAGACGATAAGAAAGAAAAGATATGACATGGATGTTTTTACAGATGCACTAGTTATGAGGGGGAGAATTTCTGAGCGGGATAGTGGATCTTCGTGATCGAGATCCAAATCGAAAGGCAAGGGCAAAGCTAAGATGAAGTGTTGGAATTGTGGCATGACAATGTATATGAAGAAGGATGGTTAGAATCCTCAGTTGAGGAATGAGAAATCAAAGAGTTCTTTTAAAGACGTCGACATTACGGGATCCAGTGAGGAGGCAAGTGATAGTGACGTGCTGACCACATCAAAATATGGGTATTTCATTGATGAATGGATTTTGGATACATGGGCTTTGTATCACGTGATACCCCATAAGAGTTGGTTCACCAGTTACAATGAGTGCGATGGTGGTTAGGTGTTTATGGGCAATGACAATGCCTGTAATATGGTTAGTGTTGGATTGATACGCATCAAGATGTTTGATGGCATGGAACGTATCTTGACCGAAGTGAGACACGTTCCTAAGTTAAGAGTCTGATATCTTTAGGTGCACTCGAAGCGCTTGGGTGTAAATTCATCAAATTCGATTGTGTCCTTAAAGTTTTAAAAGGGGCACTCGTAGTAATGAAGGTACAGAGGAATGGTAACCTTTGCAGGTTGATCGGGACTACTTTATAGGGTATAGCTGCATCGTCTGTAGCAGATTCCACATCTGCATTGTGTGGCATGTGCGCTTAGGCCACATGAGTGAGCGGGGCATGAAGGCATGAATGTACTTTTTTACTGTTGTTTAATTCTAATTTTTAAAAACAATGATTTTAGTCTATGCGAGCATTGTATATATGGTAAATAGTTGGGTTATCTTTTAAGTCGGGAAAACATGTTTTTAAGGGGGTTATGGATCATGTGCTTTCTGATGTAGGGGTCATTACTCGTAGTTTCTGGTGGAGGCTCGTCATGCTTTGTTACATTCATTGACGACTATTTTAGAAAGGTATGGTTTTATTTTATTAAAAAGAAATTCGAGGTTTTCGCCAACTTTAAACAGTGGAAAGTGATGGTGGAAAAACAGTCAAGGCGAAAGGTGAAAGTGTTGAGGGCATATAATAGTTGGGAATTCACTTATGGGGAATTCAATCGGTTTTGTAAGGATAAAGGGATCGTGAGGCATAATATCTTGCGCTACACACCAGAGCAGAATGGTGTGGCTGAACAGATGAATCAGACTCTTGGAGAGGGCCCGATGCATGATGAGTAATGTTGTGTTGGACAAGGAAACGTACATTGAGGTCGTTAACGCGGCTTGTTACTTCGAATCAGTTCCCTTCTATAGCTATAGATTGTAAAATTTCAGAGAAAGTGTAAAGTGGTCTACAGGTTGACTACAAAAGGCTGTGAGTATTTGGTTACGATGATTACTCTGACGTACAGTCAGTTAAGAGAGATAAGCTGGACTAAAGAGCTAAAATGTACGTCTTTTTCAGCTATGGTAATGGTGTGAAAGGGTACATATTATATAACCGGGTCACACAAAAAATCATCTTTATTCGTGACGTCAAATTCAAGGAAAGATCCTTATTCTTTAAGGATGAACACAAGGAGGATGAAAAGTTGATTGAGGACATTCATATGGACAGAGATGAGACTCAGTCTGATAGTGAGACGTAGATAGAGGTATAGGAGCAGGTGGAGCAACCACATATGAGAAGGAATCCACCAAGGGATCGTAGCTTACCGGCGAGATATAGAGATGACTCGAATGTTGAATTTGCCCTCAATACGGATGAGGGGAATCTACTTTTTAGGAGGCTCTTGATGATGTAGATGGCAAAAAGTGGAAACCAACAATGCATGATGAGATGAACTCCCCGTACACGAATGAGACGTGGAAGCTGGTGGAGCTTTCCATCGGCCATAAAATGATTGGGTGTAAGTTAATCTTTAAGAAGAAACATGATAGGTACAAGACAAGGTTGGTAGCGAAGGGATATGCTTAGAGAGAAGGCGTTGACTTTATTGAGATATTTGCTCTCGTGGTGAAGCAGATATCTATCAGATTCGTGTTAGTGCTGGTTGCCCATTACAATCTTGAGTTGGAACAAATGGATGTGAAGACTTCTTTATTGCATGGGGAATTAGATGAGCAGATTTACATGAAGCAACTAGAAAGTTTCAAAATACAAGGGGTAGAGAATAAGTTTTGCAGGTTGGTGAGGCCGTTCTACGATCTGAAATAGTCGCCTAGGCAGTGGTACTAGAAATTTGATTCTTTCATTGTGAGTCAGGTTTACTAGGAGTAAGTATAATCATTGTGTCCATTACAAAACACTAAGTAATGTGAAGTTCATTATCTTGGTACTATATCTTGATGGCATGCTTATTGCCAGTCATAGCATGTATATCGACATACTGAAGACTCATCTATCAGGGACATTCGAGATGAAAGATCCGGGGGTTGCAAGTAGGGTATTCGACATTGACATACATAGACAGGAAGAAGAGCAGGTTTTGGTTATCTCAAGCGGAATATCTTGAGAAGGTATTGGTGAAGTATGGGATGGACAAGGCAAAGTCGATCAACGTTCCCCACGTGGCTCATTTTAGGCTTTCTTTAAAATAGTGTCCTGAAACAGATGAAAAAAAGTAGGTTATGTCTCGTGTGCCTTATTCAAATGCGGTTGATAGCTTAATGTATGCCATGGTTTATACAAGATCGTATATTTCACATGCGATGAGTGTTGTTAGCAGATATATGTCTAACCCTGACAAGCAACACTGGGAGGCAGTGAAATGGCTACTTTGATATATTTAAGGTATGTGTGATTACGTCTTGGCATTTGAAAAATTAGGAGACAAGTTGGTAGGCTACGTGGATTTAGATTACGCGGGTAATGTAGATAATAGAACGTCGACTTTCAGTTACTCATTTGTATTAGCGGGCGGAGTGATCAGTTGGATATTGAAGTTTTAGTTACTCATTTGTATTAGCGGGCGGAGTGATCAGTTGGATATTGAAGTTTTAGTCTGTGGTCGCACTTTCCGCAACCGAAGCTTAAGTATATAGCGGTGACAAAAGCATTCAACAAGGTGTTTGGTTGAGAGGAATGATGAATCTACTTGAGCTTCAACAGGAGGTCATGACAGTTAATTATGACAGCGAAAGCACAAAAATTTGGCAAAGAACTCTGTTTATCAATCAAGCACTAAACATATTATTGCGTCTCATCATTTTATCTCATAGGTGCTTAAGGAAGGAGGCATGACTCTTAATAAGATAAAACAAGCTTGAATCCAAATGAAATGCTTACAAAGGTGGTTCCTATAGAGTAGTTTAAGTTCTATGCAACTTCTCTAGGCTTGACGAAGGCTTAATGAGGACATAGTGTGCATGAGAAGCAATGATGAACCTATGGTGGAAGGGAATTAGAGGTGGTAATGACAAATGAGTAATGGAGAATGAAGATTGAAGATATGGTAGAGATCGTTGTTATTGTCTTGAATCTTTCTGTAATAAGGTCTGTCGATGTCATCGACAGACCACTCGATGTCATTGAGCAGATGTTGATGCCATTGATAGATGCTCGATCCTATCGAGAAAATCCGGAAAAATCCTAGTTGATTGCTGGACAATTTTGGAGGTACTACTTAATGACATTGAAGGATGCATCAATGTCATCAACAAGTCTTCGATGCATGTTGATGCCATCGAAGGTCCCATCGAAGACGCGCATAGAATTGCATAGGTGCACGATTTGTTTCCTATTCTAGTTGTGATTATATATATATGGAGTGTAATTGTAATTAGGGAATGATTAGGGCTTTTTAAGTTGTTCTTAAGGGTTCAAAGGTATAGCTAGGGATTCAAAGGAGATTCAAAGGGTTGTTCGAATCGGTAAGATCATGCATCTCTTGTAATATTGCTTTCATAGTGCATTACTCGTTGCTTCATGCTATGATTTTTTCCTGCAAGGGTTTTTCCACATAAAATTTTGGATTGTTTTTTGTTTGGGTTTGTTTGTGCGATTGCAATTACTTTGCTTGATTATACTCCGTGTGCTTTCATGAGTCCCAACAAGTGTTCTCATTGCTGATCCCAAACCCAGATAAAGGAGGATGGTTGTGTTAGGTCCACTGCTGGTGTTGAATTTTTACCACAACTTTTATCATGGATCGTCACAAAAAAAAAAAAGAAGACTCGAGGACCTATGTTTAATTGAGGATACGGTTTTGATATAGTGGAATGACGAAAAATTAAAGGATCAATGTAGCTAACCCCAATTATTTGGGATAAGGCTTATTTGATGATGATGATGAAAAGATCATAAGTCAATGGAGAAGATTGGCAAAGCGCATTGAGGCACATCATTATATTTAATTGAAGCACACATGATGCACTCGATTCATTAGCATCCACTAGTATGTAATGCCGAAATCATTATCTGGCTTGTCAGCAACTAAATAGACTCCAAAACCAAAAACCGGAAACTCTCATTCCATACCAACAATTGTGTGTGGCTAATGACTATAGAGTGTACTATTAATG
The DNA here is from genome assembly GCA_030180095.1 of Magnolia changhungtana. Lineage (NCBI taxonomy): Eukaryota > Viridiplantae > Streptophyta > Magnoliopsida > Magnoliales > Magnoliaceae > Magnolia > Magnolia changhungtana. Next base: position 870,276 of record JASAUF010000363.1, on the reverse strand, counting down.
GACTTAGGAAGTCCAATTTATATGAGACTACAAACATGCTCCCTTAAATTTAACTTTCCATGGCTAGTCATGCCTTACATATTTGTCAAGTTGTAGAAAGTGTTCAATTTCAATGGTTTTGTGACAAAATCAACAACTCACATGTCTTCGTTACCCAAACTTGATATCTTCACTTTTCACAAACATTCCAATAAAGTAATAATGAATGTCCACGTGCTTGCTACATTCATGGAAGATAGAATTCTACATGAGAGATATTTTTGAGCTATCCTCAAAATAGATCATGGTGGGATAGTCTTGAGGATAATACATCTCTTCAAGCATTTCGTAAGACATTGTTGAGCTATCCTCAAAATATATCATGATTTGGATAGTCTTGAGGATGATACATCTCCTGAACATTTCTCCTTAACTAAATTTCTTAGCCTACATGAGATGTTGCAATGTACTTGGCTTTCACTATTGAGAGAGCGACAACCTCTTTTTTTTTTTTTTTTCAAAGACGTGTATATACCGCTTCCAATATATAGAACATGTAGCTCGATGTTACCAGCCCACTCACCAAATGTGAACTCAAAAGATTGAGTTTCATTACTATTCAAGTCTTAAAGATACCATGATTACGTGGACTTTTTATATAGTGCAAGATTCCCTTCTCCTACTTAAAGATGAATCTATATTTGCGATTCCATGCAGTGACTGACTTAGGAAGTCCTATTTACACGACTCTTACCATTCTCCATTAAATTTAAGTAACTTTCCATGACTAGTCATGCCCAACATATTTCTCAAGTTGTAGAAAGCGTTTGATTTTAATGGCTTTGTGACAAAATCATCAACTTGATCACAAAATAACAACAACAAATTGATCACATATCTTCAACAACTTGATCACATGTCTTCAATACTTGATATCTTCAATTTTCACAAACTTTCCAATAAAGTGATAATGAATGTCCATGTGCTTGCTTTATTCATGGAAGACAAAATTCTTTATAAGAGATATTTTTGAGCTATTCTCAAAATACATCATGGTTGGATAGTCTTGAGGATGATACAACTGCACAAGCATTTCATAACCAATATTGTTGAGCTATCCTAAAAATAGATCATGGTTGGATAGTCTTGAGGATGATGCATCTCAAGTATTCTGCTTAACTAAATGGCTTAGCCTGCATGAGATGTTGCAATGTACTCGGCTTTTATAGTTGAGAGATAGACAACCTGTTATTTCTTTGAAGACAGTGTGAATGTGCCGCTTCCAATAAATAGAACATGTAGCTTGATGTGATCACTGGCCCACTCGCTAAATGTGAACTCGAAAGGTTGAGTTGCATTACTATGCGAGTAAAATATAAACCCAATGTTTCCTCATGTTTCCCAAAAAGTGTGATAAATTACTCAATACAAACGATATATCCCGTACGATAACCAATACATATTCGTGTCTTAAGGATGTAACACGTAACGCGATACGGATATTTCGAACACCGCACGGAACCAAGTGGCTCAAGATAGGCAAAATTAAATAAAATGCAGTAGTTGAAATGAAATGCAATCCTATCCTTCCCTCACGGAGTTTAAGGCTTTAAGTAGGCAAATAAAGTAAAAGAAAGTAGAGAAGAATAATAACAGAAATAAAATAAAGATAGTTATTATTAATGTGATTAGGATGTGTGAAATGGCATATAATCTAGGTTATTTGAGAGGTAAGTAAGAAAAAGGGAGTTTAAAGACCCTCTTATTTTATTTTATTTTTTATTTTTTTATTTTTAAATACAAAAGAGATAGTTGTATATCCTTGATTCTAACTCTACTCTTGACTTCACTAGCTTCTTTAGTAGCTATTCCGAGGATCGACCTCTAGAGTGAACCAACACCTTAGCATGTCGGAAATCTTCAGGGTGCTTTGGACCCTGGGCTGACCTTACATTATCTCTCCTTTCTCCATTATCTCTATCTCTAGACCCCCTTAAATGGTAGTTGCTACATGCGCAGGATTTATAGACCTCAACCATCAGCTCGTGAACGATCGATGGTGACGTTTCCACCTTTGTCATCAATGATTGTGCTTATGTTGTAGGGATTAGGCGGAAAAAATGAGCCGCATGAGTCATTGCCATAGGCCAACGATGATGTGACACCCCTTTATGATATTGCTTTAGTAGGAGTAAGGCAACAGTTCTATTCAATAAAATTGAGTCACGTGGATTGTCGACTCGCCACGAGCCTTGGTTTTATTTTGTTGATCGGGTCTGTTGTTTGTTTCTCGAAGATACTGGGGACCCTTTTTCACTTTGTCCGTTTGCATTTTCAATGCTTTATGGGTCGGTCAAAGACAATTTTATCAAAATAAGGCATAAACAATGTTTTTGGAGAGTCTGGATAATCAGCTAGGATATGATTTGTTAGGTTCCAAATTTGCCAGTCAAGATAATTGTTTGTTTCTAGGATGCACCAAGGGTCCTCTCCATCTGATTGGTTTACATTTTCAATAGTTCCTAGGTTGCCCAAAGAGTTTAATTAAAGCCTGGCTGAAGCTCGGGGTAGTTCAATCTCATTTCAAGCGGGGTGTCTACCTAAGGATAAAACTCATATAGGACAAAATTAAGAAAAATAAAAAGAAATATCATTTTCAAGTAAACTAAGACCATTTAGGTTTCCATATTTATGGAAATACCATTGAATCTATTTAATGAGCTGATAAAATGCTTTACTTATAAAAGAAGAAGCAATAACTACCAACATTGCTTACCTGACTTTTACTTGAGGTAAATGGATAATCAAAACTATCCCTCTTGTTATCACTGTTGTGGATGGGCAATGGCCCATTAGTTATTTTAAATGGGTAACTATCATATATCGATGTGGAGTTATGAACAGATGAATATGGATTGTTGAATGGATAACTTTCAATTGGGAATGTTATACTCCACAAAATGGTTATTATCTACTTTTAGTGTAATCATCGGGTCCTTCTCATCAGTGGTAGTGTGGCACCCAAAAATATAAACGATTCCAATAATCAAACCATCTCTCTATGTGGGACCCATGATGAAGGTGCCCAAATTAATGCAACTAATGGAATGAAGTTGTTTCTAATTCATTGCTTGTTGTGAATCTTGTGATCTATGTCATTAACTTTCATATTGATCTTGTTTTTTCAGGAGTGTTAGTGTCAATTTTTTGTCTGGAAGCATCCCAACGGAACTGGGAAATCTTAGAAATCTAACCGAGTTGTAAGATATCGTTTATTTCTTAATGCAAATATATGATTAATTTAGTCATTTAACTTTTAATTAATTAAAGTTTTATGCTGACTGTGATAATTGTAAGGAGTTATTCATTGGTCCAGTGTAATCATTGACACTAATTTTTGGTGCTACTTGGAAGTAGATTGGCTGGTGCACTACACACCACTGACCTGGCTAGTGTGTTGACGTCACCAAGTTCTGTGGGTCCCATCATGAGGTATGTGTTATATCCAAACCATCCATCCATTTGGCAAGCTTGTTGTAAGGCTTGAGTCGAAAAATAAGACATACCCAAAGATCAAGTGGACCACACTGCAAAAAGCAGTGGGGGGATCGAACATCTACCATTTAAACCCTTTTAGGGGTGACAGAAATTTTGGATCAATATGATATTTGTTTTCCTCTTCATCCAGGTCTATATGACCTTATTAACAGATTGAATGGAAAATAAATGTTATGGTGGGCCCCACGAATGTTTTAACGGTGAGAATCATTGTCCCCACTGCTATATGTGGTGTGGTCCACTTGAGCTTTGGATATGATTAATATCTGGGCTTATACTCTAAAATGATCTCACCAAATGGATGAACGGTGTGGATATAATAAATACATCATTGTGGGGCCATGTAACTTTGATCTACTATGAACTGTTTATACAACTCGGAGCGTCAGCACTCGGCTTCGCACGACATGTACCCACACCAGTCAAGTCGGTGGTGTGTGGTACACCAGCCAAGTAGTTTTTATAACCATCGTGATCGAATGAGGAGTCACACTCGTATGCGGGGGCCGCCACTCTAGACCCAACAACGTGGCACCCAACAGCTTGCCAATCATAATAATCACATTGTTGTTTAGTTTTTACATGCTAAACCATCACTGCAATAGTAGGTGATTGCATTGGAATTTGTTTTCCTAGTATTGCAACTCAAGATCGTTAGTATGTGTGGCCCCTTTGAGCCCACATGTGGTGATGGTCCAATGGTTGGACCTCCATCTTCTCAATGCAATTATAAATGAGCTATGGTGGTGTAACCATCTTTCAAAAATGAAATTAACCATTGATTTTTGGAGTTGATCGCGAGCTGTGGAAAATGCTCTTTTTATTGTTATAAATTCATCGGCATTTATGTTGTGTTTGGTTTTGGAATGTGACTCGGTTCTAGATCAAAATTGAATTGGCATGTCTGGAATGAGTCAGCCTAAAAACAGCCCACTTAAAATACCTGAAATGGGCATTGACTCGGATCATTCAAGACTGTAGTTGAGCCTACCTAGAGGAGTTAACTTCATCTGATAGTTAAAACCACTGAGATTGCATGCCGTTTTTTAGTTGTTTGTCTTTGCATTTATCATCTTCGTTAAATTATTCCGATTTTCCATTCTTTTGCAGGCGTTTGGGTACCAATTCTTTCAACGGTTCACTCCCTCGGGAGATGGGGAATTTGGTAAATCTGAAACTCATGTAAGTTCTTAATCATTTCTTTAATCTATTGTATAACACAACCCGTTTACATGAGTAAGATCTCAATCCATACATCAGGTGGGCCCGTGTAGATAACCTGGAAAAAAAGGTTGGTCAACCCATCATGTGTGTTGGGAAGCTGTGGAAGGAAACCCCGAATTCGAATCAAACACACGAAAGATGAACATAACAATGCATGCACAAGTACATGCTTTTATGTGGAAAAACCCTTATGGGAAAGAACCACAGCACAAAGCGACATTATATCCAATATGAAAAATGAATTACAAGAGATGGATCTTATTTACAGATGCGAAACCCTTCAGAAAACCCTAGCCTGCCTTTTAAACCCTCTTAGAAACGTTTTAGCTCCCTTTATGATGCTCTAATCCCACATTATACCCATATTTATAGTATAACAACCGGAATAGGAAACAATTTGCGCAATTATGCAAAACTGCGCATGTCGTCAATCTAAGAATCAATCAATCGACATCGACCGAGCTCCATCGAACTATGCTCAAAACTGTTTAGAGAGTTTACATCAATATTTAGAATTATGTCGATCGATCGAGCTGAGAGTTTGATTGACCAAACTTGTCTAAAAGTGTCTAGAGACCAATCTTGTAAAATCCAACGCTCACTCGTTCATTTGATCAAACTGGTCGATCGATCGAGACCTTTATTTCATGTACAGATTGAAGACATCAAACAACAATCTCCACAACGGCTTCGATCATCATGAACCACAGCTCCAAGCTCCATCTCATTTCCATCGTAGCTTCACCATCGTCGTCGCCTTTCATGAACACTCCGTCTTCATCAAACCTTTGCCATACCTAGAGTAGTCGAACAAAATTTGAACTTCTCTGTGAGAATCACCTTTATAAGTATATTTGCCGAAATCACGCTCGTGTGGATTTTCTCAAGAGTAACATCACCTTCTTCAAGCACTTGTTAGATAAAATGATAACGAACATCAATATGTTTAATTCTAGAACGGTAAACCAAATTCTTTACCAAGTTGATTGCACTTTCGCTATCACAATTAACCGGCACGGCCTCCTGCTGAAGATCCAACTCATTCATCATTCCACGCAAGCAAACACCTTCCTTGAAAGCCTCTATCTCTGCTACTTTTTGACTGTTGTTTAATTCTAATTTTTAGAAGCATTGATTTTAGTCTATGCGAGCATTGTATGTATGGTAAATAGTTAGGTTATCTTTTAAGTCTGGAAAACATGTTTTTAAGGGGGTTATGGATTATGTGCTTTCTGATGTGTAGGAGCCATCATGCGTAGTTTCTGGTGGAGTCTCGTCATGCTATGTTACATTCATTGATGACTATTCTAGAAAGGTGTGAGTTTATTTTATTAAAAAGAAATTTGAGGTTTTCACCAACTTTAAACAGTGGAAAGTGATGGTGGAAAAACAGTCAAGGTGAAAGGTGAAAGTGTTGAGGGCATATAATAGTTGGGAATTCACTTATGAGGAATTCAATCGATTTTGCAAGGATGAAGGGATCGTGAGGCATAATATATTGCACCACACACCAGAGCAGAATGATGTGGCTGAGTAGATGAATCAGATTCTTTTGGAGAGGGACCGATGCATGATGAGTAATGTTGTATTGGACAAGGAAACGTACACTAAGGTCGTTATCACGGCTTGTTACTCTGAATCAGTCCCCTTCTACAGCTATAGATTGTAAAATTTCAGAGAAAGTGTAAAGTGGTCTACAGGTTGACTACAAAAGGCTGTGAGTATTTGGTCGCGATGATTACTCTCACGTACAGTCAATTGAGAGATAAGCTAGACCAAAGAGCTAAAATGTACGTCTTTTTCAACTATGGTAATGATGTGAAAGGGTACATATTATATGACCGGGTCACACAAAAAATCATCTTTATTCATGACATCAAATTCGAGGAAAGATCCTTATTCCGTAAGGATGAACACAAGGAGGATGAAAAGTCGGTTGTGGACATTCATATGGACAGAGATGAGACTTAGTTTGATACTGAGACGTAGATAGAGGTACAGGAGCAGGTGGAGCAACCACATATGAGAAGGAATCCACCAAAGGATCGTAGTTTACCAGCGAGATATAGAGATGACTCGAATGTTGCATTTTCCCTCATTACGGATGAGGGGAATCCATCCACTTTTCAGGAGGCTCTTGACGATGTAGATGGCGAAAAGTGAAAACTAGCAATGCATGACAAGATGAACTCCCTGTACACAAATGAGACGTGGGAGCTGGTGGAGCTTTCCATCGGCCATAAAGTGATCAGGTGCGAGTTGATCTTCAAGAAGAAACATGATAGGTACAAGACAAGGTTGGTAGCGAAGGGATATGCTTAGAGAGAAGGCATTGACTTTATTGATATATTCGCTCTCGTGGTGAAGCAGATATTTATCAGATTCATGTTAGTGCTGGTTGCCCATTACAATCTCGAGTTGGAACAAATGGATGTGAAGACTGCTTTTTTGCATGGGGAATTAGATGAGCAGATTTACATGAAGCAACCAGAAGGTTTCAAAATACAAGGGGTAGAGAACAAGTTTTGCAGGTTGGTGAGGTCATTCTACGATCTGAAACAGTCGCCTAGGCAGTGGTATTAGAAATTTGATTCTTTCATTGTGAGTCAGGTTTACCAGGAGTAAGTATAATCATTGTGTCCATTACAAAACACTAAGTAATGTGAAGTTCATTATCTTGGTACTATATCTTGATGACATGCTTATTGCCAGTCATAACATGTATATCGACATACTGAAGACTCATCTATCAGGGACATTCGAGATGAAAGATCCGGGGGTTGCAAGTAGGGTATTCGACATTGACATACATAGACAAGAAGATGAGCAGGTTTTGGTTATCTCAAACGGAATATCTTGAGAAGGTATTGGTGAAGTATGGATGGACAAGGCAAAGCCGATCAACGTTCCCCATGTGGCTCATTTTAGGCTTTCTTTAAAACGGTGTCTTAAAACAGATAAAAAAAAGTAGGTTATGTCTCGTGTGCCTTATGCAAATGCGATTGATAGCTTAATGTATGCCATGGTTTATACAAGATCGTATATTTCACATGCGATGGGTGTTGTTAGCAGATACATGTCTAACCCTGACAAGCAATACTGGGAGGCAGTGAAATGACTGCTTTGATATATTTAAGGTATGCATGATTACGTCTTGACATTTGAAAAATCAGGAGATAAGTTGTAGGCTACGTGGATTCAGATTATGTTGGTAATGTGATAATAGAAGATCGACTTTCAGTTACTCATTTGTATTAGCAGGCGGAGCGATTTGTTGGATGTTGAAGCTTTAGTCTGTGGTGGCACTTTCCACAACCGAAGATTAGTATATGACGGTGACAAAAGCATTCAAACAAGGTGTTTGGTTGAGAGGAATGATGAATCTGCTTGGGCTTCAATAGGAGGTCATGACAGTTAATTATGACAGCGAAAGCACAAAAATTTCGCAAAGAACTCTGTTTATCAGTCACGCACTAACCGTATTATTGCGTGTCATCATTTTATCTCATAGGTGCTTGAGGAAAGAGGCATGACTCTTAATAAGATAAACATAAGCTTGAATCCAAATGAAATGCTTACAAAGGTGGTTTCTATAGAGAAGTTTAAGTTCTATGCAACTTCTCTAGGCTCGACGAAGGCTTAATGAGGACATAGTGTGCATGAGAAGCAATGATGAACCTATGGTGGAAGACAGTTAGAGGTGGTGATGACAAATGAGTAATGGAGAATGAAGATTGAAGACATGGTAGAGATTGTTGTTAATGCCTTGAATCTTTCTGTAATAAGTCTGTCGATGCCATTGATAGATGCTCGATCCTATCGAGAAAATCCTGAAAAATCCTAGTTGATTGCTGGACAATTTTGGAGGTGCTACTTAATGGCATTGAAGGATGCTTCAATGTCATCAACAAGTCTTCGATGCATGTTGATGCCATCGAAGGTCCCATCGAAGACGTGCACAGAATTGCATAGGTGCACGATTTGTTTCCTATTCTAGTTGTGATAATATATATATGGAGTGTAATTGGAATTAGGGAATGATTAGGGCTTTATAAGTTGTTCTTAAGGGTTCAAAGGTATAGCTAGGGATTCAAAGGAGATTCAAAGGGTTGTTCGAATCGGTAAGATCATGCATCTCTTGTAATATTGCTTTCATAGTGCATTACTCGTTGCTTCATGCTATGATTTTTTCCTGCAAGGGTTTTTCCACATAAAATTTTGGATTGTTTTTTGTTTGGGTTTGTTTGTGCGATTGCGATTACTTTGCCTGATTCTACTCCGTGTGCTTCCATGAGTCCCAACAAGTGTTCTCATTGCTGATCCCAAACCCAGATAAAGGAGGATGGTTGTGTTAGGTCCACTGCTGGTGTTGAATTTTTTCCATAACTTTTATCATGGATCCTCACAAAAAAAAAAAAAAAAAAAAAAAAACCAGAAGACTTGAGGACCTATGTTTAATTGAGTTTACGGTTTTGATATAGTGGAATGACAAAAAATTAAAGGATCAATGTAGCTAACCCCAATTATTTGGGATAAGGCTTATTTGATGATGATGATGAAAAGATCATAAGTCAATGGAGAAGATTGGAGAAGCGCATTGAGGCACATCATTATATTTAATTGAAGCGCACATGATGCACTCGATTCATTAGCATCCACTAGTATGTATTGTCAAAATCATTATCTGGCTTGTCAGCAACTGAATAGACTCCAAAACCAAAAACCGGAAACTCTCATTCCATACCAACAATTGTGTGTGGCTAATGACTATAGAGTGTACTATTAATGGACTTGGGAAGTCCAATTTATATGAGACTACAAACATGCTCCCTTAAATTTAACTTTCCATGGCTAGTCATGCCTTAACATATTTGTCAAGTTGTAGAAAGTGTTCAATTTCAATGTTTTTGTGACAAAATCAACAACTCACATATCTTCGTTACCCAAACTTGATATCTTCACTTTCACAAACATCAAATAAAGTAATAATGAATGTCCACATGCTTGCTACATTCATGGAAGACAAAATTCTACGTGAGAGATATTTTTGAGCTATCCTCAAAATAGATCATGGTGGGATAGTCTTGAGGATAATACATCTCTTCAAGCATTTCGTAAGACATTGTTGAGCTATCCTCAAAATATATCATGATTTGGATAGTCTTGAGGATGATACATCTCCTGAACATTTCTCCTTAACTAAATGTCTTAGCCTGCATGAGATGTTGCAATGTACTTGGCTTTCACTATTGAGAGAGCGACAACCTCTTTTTTTTTTTCAAAGACAACGTGTATATGACGCTTCCAATATATAGAACATGTAGCTCGATGTTACCGGCCCACTCGCCAAATGTGAACTCAAAAGATTAAGTTTCATTACTATTCAAGTCTTAAAGATACCATGATTCCGTGGACTTTTTATGTAGTGCAAGATTCCCTTTTCCTACTTAAAGATGAATTTATATTTGCGATTCCATGCAGTGACTAACTTAGGAAGTCCTATTTACATGAGACTCTTACCATTCTCCATTAAACTTAAGTAACTTTCCATGACTAGTCATGCCCAACATACTTCTCAAGTTGTAGAAAGCGTTTGATTTTAATGGCTTTGTGACAAAATCAACAACTTGATCACAAAATAACAACAATAACAACAATAACAACAACAAATTGATCACATATCTTCAACAACTTGATCACATGTCTTCAATACTTGATATCTTCAATTTTCACAAACTTTCCAATAAAGTGATAATGAATGTCCATGTGCTTGCTTTATTCATGGAAGACAAAATTCTTTATAAGAGATATTTTTTGAGCTATTCTCAAAATACATCATGGTAGGATAGTCTTGAGGATGATACAACTGCACAAGCATTTCATAACCAATATTGTTGAGCTATCCTCAAAATAGATCATGGTTGGAGAGTCTTGAGGATGATGCATCTCCTCAAGTATTTTGCTTAACTAAGTGGCTTAGCCTGCATGAGATGTTGCAATGTACTCGGCTTTTACAGTTGAGAGATAGACAACCTGTTATTTCTTTGAAGACAGTGTGAATGCACTGCTTCCAATAAATAGAACATGTAGCTCGATGTGATCACTGGCCCACTCGCTAAATGAGAACTTAAAAGGTTGAGTTGCATTACCATGCAAGCAAAATATAAACCCAATGTTTCCTCATGTTTCCCAAAAAGTGTGATAAATTACTCAATACAAACGATATATCCCGTACGATAACCAATACATATTCGTGTCTTAAGGATGTAACACGTAACGCAATACGGATATTTCGAACAATGCACGAAACCAAGTGGCTCAAGATAGGCAAAATTAAATAAAATGCAGTAGTTGAAATGAAATGCAATCCTATCCTTCCCTCACAGAGTTTAAGGCTTTAGGTAGGCAAATAAAGTAAAAGAAAGTAGAGAAGAATAATAACAAAAATAAAATAAAGATAGTTATTATTAATGTGATTAGGATGTGTGAAATGGCATACAATCTAGGTTAATTTGAGAGGTAAGTAAGAAAAAGGGAGTTCAAAGATCCTCTTTTTTTTTTTTTAAATTTTTTTCTACAAAAGAGATAGTTGTATATCCTTGATTCTAACTCTACTCTTGACTTCACTAGCTTCTTTAGTAGCTATTCCTAGGATCGAACACTAGAGTGAACCAACACCTTAGCATGTCGAAAATCTTCAGGGTGCCTTGGACCTTGGGCTGACCCTACATTCTCTCTCCTTGACTTTCTTCGCCCTTTGTCCATTCTCTCTATGTCTAGACCCCCTAAAATGGAAGTTGCTACATGCGCAGGATTTATAGACCTTAACCATCGGCTTGTGAACGATCGATGGTGATGTTTCCACCTTTGCCATCAATGATTGTGCTTATGTTGTAGGGATTAGGCGGAAAAAATGAGCTGCATGAGCCATTGCCATAGGCCAACGATGATGTGACACTCCCTTATGATATTGCTTTAGTAGGAGTAAGGCAACAGTTCTATTCAATAAAATTGAGTCACGTGAATTGTCGACTCGCCACGAGCCTTGGTTTTATTTTGTTGATCGGGTCCGTTGTTTGTTTCTCGGAGATACTGGGAACCCTTTTTGCTTTTCCCGTTTGCATTTTCAATGCTTTGTGGGTTGGTCAAAGACAATTTTATCAAAATAAGGTATAAACAATGTTTTTGGAGAGTCTGGATAATTGGCCAGGATATGATTTGTTAGGTTCTAAATTTGCCAATCAAGATAATTGTTTGTTTCTAGGATGCGCCAAGGGTCCTCTCCATCTTATCGGTTTGTATTTTCAATAGTTCCTAGATTGCCCATAGAGTTTAATTAAAGCCTGGCTGAAGCTCGGGGTAGTTCAATCTCATTTGGAGCGGGGTGTCTACCTAAGGATAAAACTCATATAGGACAAAATTAAGAAAAATAAAAAGAAATATCATTTTCAAGTAAACGAAGACCTATTAGGTTTCCATATTTATGGAAATACCATTAAATCTATTTAATGAGCTGATAAAATGCTTTACTTAAAATTTAAAAAAAGAAAAAGAAGAAAAGAAACAACTACCAACATTGCTTACTTGACTTTTCCTTGAGGTAAATGGATAATCAAAACTCTTCCTCTTGTTATTGCTGTTGTGGATGGGCAATAGCCCATTAGTTTTGCTAAATGGGTAAGTATCATATGTTGATGTGGAGTTGTGAACATATGAATATGGATGGTTGAATGGATAACTTTCAATTATGAATGTTATACTGCACAAAATGGTTATGATATACTTTGAGTGTAATTATCGGGTCCTTCCCATCAGTGGTAGTGTGGCACCCAAAAATATAAACGATTCCAATCATCAAACCATCTCTCTATGTGGGACCCATGATGAAGGTGCCCAAATTAATGCAACTAATGGAATGAAGTTGTTTCTAATTCATTGCTTGTTGTGAATCTTGTGATCTATGTCATTGACATTCATATTGATCTTGTTTTTTCAGGGGTGTTCGTGTCAATTTGTTGTCTGGAAGCATCCCAAAGGAACTTGGAAATCTTCGAAATCTAATCGAGTTGTAAGATATCGTTTATTTCTTAATGCAAATATATGATTAATTTAGTCATTTAACTTTTAATTAATTAAGGTTTTATGCTAGTTGTGATAATTGTAAGGAGTTATTCTAATCATTGACACTAATTTTTGGTGCAACTTGGAAGTAGATTGGCTGGTGCACCACACACCACCATCCTGGCTGGTGTGTTGACATCACCAAGTTCTGTGGGTCCCATCATGAGGTATGTGTTATATCCAAACCATCCATCCATTTGGCAAGCTCGTTGTAAGGCTTGAGTCGAAAAATAAGGCATACCCAAAGATCAAGTAGACCACATTGCAAAAAGCAGTGGGGGGGATTGAACATCTACCATTTAAACCCTTTTAGGGGTGATTGCAGTGGGGGGATTGAACATCTACCATTTAAACTCTTTTAGGGGTGACAGAAGTTTTAAATCAATATGATATTTGTTTTTCCTCTTCATCCAGGTCTGTATGACCTTATTAACAGATTAAATGGAAAATAAATGTTATGGTGGGCCCCATGAATGTTTTAACGGTGAGAATCATTGTCCCCACTGCTATTTGTGGTGTGGTCCACTTGAGCTTTGGATATGAATAATTTCTGGGCTCATGCTCTAAAATGATCTCGCCAAATGGATGAACGGTGTGGATATAATAAATACATTATTGTGGGGCCATATAACTTTGATCTACTTTGAACTGTTCATGCAACTCGGAGCGTCAGTGCTCGTCTTCACACGACACGTACCCACACCAGTCAGGTTGGTGGTGTGTGGTACACCAGCCAAGTAGTTTTTATAACCAACGTGATCAAATGAGGCGTCGCACTCGTATGCGGGGGCCACCACTCTAGACCCAACAACGTGGCACCCAACAGCTTGTCAATCATAATAATCACATTGTTGTTTAGTTTGCATATGCTAAACCATCACTGTAATAGTAGGTGATTGCATTGGAATTTGTTTTCCTAGTGTTGCAACTCAAGATCGATAGTATGCGCAGCCCCTTTTTTGCCCACATGTGGAGATGGTCCAATGGTTGGACCTCCATCTTCTCAATGCGATTATAAATGAGCTATGGTGGTGTAACCATCTTTCAAAAATGAAATTGACCATTGATTTTTGGCGTTGATCGCGAGCTGTGAAAAATGCTCTTTTTATTGTTATAAATTCATCGGCATATATGTTGTGTCTGGTTTTGGAATGTGACTTAGTTCCAGATCAAAACTGAATTGGCATGTTTAGAATGAGTCAAAGCCTAAAAATAGGCCACTTAAAATACCTGAAATGGGCATTGACTCGAATCATTCAAGACTGTAGTTGAGCCTACCCAGAGGAGTTAACTTAGCTTTATCTGATAGTTAAAACCACTGAGATTAAATGCCGTTTTTTAGTTGTTTGGCTTTGCATTTATCATCTTCGCTAAATTATTCCGATTTTCCATTCTTTTCCAGGCATTCGAGTACCAATTCTTTCAGTGGCTCACTCCCTCAAGAGATGGGGAATTTGGTAAATCTGAAAATCATGTAAGTTCTTAATCATATCTTTAATCTATTGTATAACACAACCCGTTTACATGAGTATGATTCCAATCCATACATTTGGTGGGCCCCGTGTAGATAACCTGGAAAAAAAGGTTGGTCAACCCATCAAGTGTGTTGGGAAGCTGTGGAAGGAAACCCCAAATTCGAATCAAACACATGAAAGATGAACATGACAAAGCATGCACAAGTACACACGATTTTACGTGGAAAAACCCTTACGAGAAAGAACCACAACACAAAGCGACAATAAATCTGCTATGAAAAATGAATTACAAGAGATGGATGTTACTTACAGATGCAAAACCCTTCAGAAAACCCTACCCTGCCTTTTAAACCCTCTTAGAAATGTTTTAGCTCCCTTTATGATGCCCTAACCCACATTATACCCATATTTATAGTATAACAACCGGAATAGGAAACAATTTGCGTAATTATGCAAAACTGCACACGTCGTCAATCTAAGAATCAATCAATCGACATCAACCAAGCTCCATCGAACTATGCTCAAAACTGTTTAGAGAGTTTACATCAATTTTCAGAATTATGTCGATCGATCGAGCTGAGAGTTTAATCGACCAAACTTGTCTAAAAGTGTCTAGAGACCAATCTTGTAAAATCCAAGGCTCACTCGATCAATCAATCAAACTGGTCGATTGATCGAGACCTTTATTTCATGTACAGATTGAAGACATCAAACAACAATCTCCACATTGGCTTCAATCATCATGAACCATAGCTCCAAGCTCCATCTCATTTCCATCGTAACTTCACCATCACCGTCACCTTTCGTGAACACTCCGTCTTCATCAAACCTTTGTCATACCTAGAGAAGTCGAACAAAATTTGAACTTCTCAGTGAGAATCACCTTTATAAGTATATTCGCCGGAATCACGCTCGTGTGGATTTTCTGGAGAGTAACATCACCTTCTTCAAGCACTTGTCGGATAACATGATAATTGATAACGAATATCAATATGTTTAGTTCTACAATGGTAAACCAATTTCTTTACCAAGTTAATCGCACTTTTGCTATCATAATTAACCGGCACAGCCTCCTGCTGAAGATCCAACTAATTCATCATTCCACGCAAGCAAGCACCTTCCTTGAAAGCCTCTGTCACTGCTATATACTTAACTTCATTTGTGTAAAGAGCAACCACAAACTGAAGCTTTGACATCCAATTGATCGCTCTACCCATTAGTATAACCGAGTAATCTGAAGTTGACCTTCTGTTGTTCACATTCCTCTTATAATCAATGTCCACAACGTACTAACTTGCTCTTTGATTTTTCGAATGTCAAAACGTAGTCCGATGTACCTTGAGATATCAAAGTAGCCATTTCACTGCCTCCCAATGTTGCTTGTTGGGGTTTGACATATAACTGCTCACAACACTGATTGCATGTGAAATACCCAGTCTTGTAGAGACCATGACATACATCAAGCTGCCAACCACGCTCGAGTAGGGCACACGAGACATAAACTGCTTTTGTTCTTTTGTAATGGGACATTACCCTGAAGAAAGGCGAAAATGAGCAGCATGGGTGTGGTAATTGGTTTAGCCTTGTCCATCCCAAGCTTCACCAATACCTTTCCATGGTATTCTGATTGAGACAACTGTAACCTGCTAATTTTCCTATCTTTGTGTATGTCAATGTCGAGAATCCTCCTTGCAGCCCCAGATATTTCATTTTGAATGTCCCTAATAACTTAGTCTTTAATATATTGATCTTAGACATGCTTTGGTCAGCGATATATCTGTCATTAACATATAATAGCAGTAAGATGAACTCCCCATCAAACAGTGCCTTGAAGTAAATACAATGATCATATTCACTTCCGGTAAACTGCCAACTCGCCATAAAAGAATCAAATCTTTTTTACCACTGCCTAGGCGATTGTTTTAGGCCACACAACGACCTCCTTAACTTGCAAACCTTATTATCTGTCTCTTGCAATTCAAACCCCTCTGGTTGCTTCATGTAGATATGCTCTTCCAGTTCCCCATGTAGGAAAGCAGTCTTCCCATCCATTTGTTCCAATTCTAAATTGTATTGGGCAACCAACATCAACACAAATCTAATAGACACCTTCCTAACAATTAGTGTGAAGATCTCACTGAAGTCGATGTCTTCTTTCTGCGCATACCCGTTTGTAACTAATCTCGCCTTTTTCTATTTCTTTTCTTTTTATAAATCCACTTACAACTTATCACTTTACGCCCAACGGGAAGCTCCATCAGCTCCCATATCTCATTCTTGTACAAAGAGTCCATCTCATCCTGCATTGCCCCATCCACTTCCCAGCATCTAGATGATCTAGTGCTTCCTGGAAGGTAGACAGATCCCCCTCATCATCATATCTCCAATTCAATCTCGAATCCCAACATATAACTCTTATACCACTTGTTGGGAACTCAGGGAAGCAAACTTCGAATTCGAATCAAACACACGAAAGATAAATGCAACAAAGCATGCACAAGTACATACAATTTTATGTGAAATACCCTTGCGCGAAAAAACCATGACACAAAGCGACAACAAATCTACTATGAAAAATGAATTACAAGAGATGGATCTTATTTTCAAATGCAAAACCCTTCAAAAAACCCTACCTTTCCTTCTAAACCCTTTTAGAAACATTTTAGCTCCCTTCATGATGCCTTAATCCCGCATTATACCCATATTTATAATATAACAATTGGAATAAGAAACAATTTCTGTAATTACTCAAAATTGCGCGCGTTGTCAATCTAAGTATCGATAAATCAACACCGATCAATCACACCCTCGATTAATCGAGCTCCTATGTTCGATCAATCGAACATGCTCAAAACTGTCCAGAGAGTTTAGACGAATTTTTTGAATTATGTCGATCGGTCGAGTCAAGAGTTCAATCGATCTAACCTATCCAAAAGTGTCCAGAGATGAATCTTGTAAAATTTGGGGCTCACTCGATCAATCGATTAGACCGGTCAATTGATTGAGACCCATGTTTCATGTATAGATTGAAGACATCCGATAACAAGGTGGTCCACAATGTACAATGTTAATGGACCGCTAAAGAAAGTTATTTTAGCCATCTAATTGTTCAGTGCATATTGGGTTTTCACTAATGCTTCACACGTTCACATGTGCACAAGATTGGGTACAATCAATTCAAACAAGGCTAAAGCTAATTTAAAAACATAATTTCGATTCACAAATAGGAAGAAGAAGAAGTTAGAAGGAGAAGAACTTCTACACTTTGAATCTTTTACCACAACGCTTTCTCAAGAGCTTCAGCCTCCAAGGATTGGTCACCCCATCTTCTCAAAGGAGGGTCTAAGCCTTAGGCATGAGATCCTATGAGTCTCCATATATAGAGTTCCAAATAGGAATTACCTCATATGCTTTCTCACTTAATACACATGTTTTATTTATTTATTTATTAAACAAAAGAAATTTTTTTTATTCAAAACTATATATCACATATTACATTCGGGCAGCCCCTAGCCTCAAAAATACCAGGGCCCGCCTATCATATACCCCAAAACAAAGCAAACGGAAAACCGAGAGGTAGGCCATCAGCCCTTTCGAATGCTCCCCAAGTCCACACTGTCGAGGAAGAGGGCCCCTTCAATGCCTTGAGGAGGCTCTAACACATCACGGAAGAGCCTGACCATCTGGAGCCGCTACCTAATATGGCCAAACCGTTCGCAGCCCCATTTGCCTCCCGCGATCTGTGCCTCACTCTAACTTCAGCTCGAAGCTTGAGAAATTGTAGACGAGCACTCCAATACCGCATCCTCCACGTGTTAGAGTAGCCCTTGTTAACCATTTCACTTAATGTACATGATGGCCATCACCAATCTTCTGTACTATAGAAGGTTTTTTTTCACATGAATTCTGACTTAGGGACTTAATACCATACTACACCTTTTCACATTATCATCACCATTCCATCATGTGGGACCAAGCTCCAAACGTGGACTAAATGGGTTTGGCATACAATGATCTCGGAGAAGCTGGCGCTCTTCACTTGGAAGATTATCCAGAAGGCAGTGCCGGTTGATGAGAGAACCCAAGCGAAGGGTGTCCTCTTGGCATCCAAGTGTTGGTGTTGCCCCGCTCCTCTTCGGCCAGGCTTGGAATCTATTGACCATCTTTTCTCGACAAGCCCCTCCACGGTCCACATTTGGGAGCATTTCCACCCTTTCTTTGCGGTGCAGCCTTTGGCCCAATCTTCAGCTATTGCCAGGGCCACCCTCTGGTGGGCCATCCATCTCCCTGGGAACGTTCTGCACACCCTGCGTGCTCTCATGCCAGCCTTCATTTTCTAGGAAATCTGGGCAGAGAGGAACAGAGCCCGCTTCGACAATGCGATCTTCAGCTCTTCGAGGGTTATCCTCCACGTCCATCGCTGGATTGAGAGGGTGGGATTGTCTCTCCCCTTACCAAGGGTGATTCCTCACCGTCTAGCTTCCACGCTGGCTCCGCTCAGTATCGCCGGTCCGGCACCTAGGCCTAAGCACCCCAGGATAGTCAAATGGGTGAGGCCTCTGAGGGGGTGGCTCAAGTTAAATGTTGACGGCTCGGCCTTAGGGAGCCCGGGCCCTTCAAGGGGTGGGGGTGTCGGGCGGGACGCCGATGGCCATTTCCTCTTTGGTTTCTCCTCTGGCTATGGCCCGGGCTCCAGCTCCCGTGCAGAATTTCGTGTTATATGTGAGGGCCTGGCCTTGTATGTTGAGATGGGTTTCTCTAAGGTGGAAGTGATGTGCGACTCCAAGTCGCTAGTGCAGATCCTCTCCAAGGAAGCGTGTCGTTCTTGGTCCTTACACTACTGGTTTGCGCGAGTAAGGGCTTTGAGGGACCGTTTAGAGATTTCCTTCGCCCACACCCCTAGAGAGGCAAATGCAGTAGCAGACGACCTGGCCAGGCGCGCCAGTGCAGCCCAGGACTGCGTCTCCTACCCCTCGGTTGCCTCGCTTCCCTCCTCCACCAAAGGTCTTCTGTTCTTGGACAGGGTGGGCTTAGGCTACCTGAGAGAGCTCTAGCCATGCCTGCTTTGAGAGGCTGCGCCCTCTTAAGCCTATCCCCGTCTGCGAGCGGGTGGGAGGTGTTTTCTTTTGTTTTGGTTTGTGGATACTTAGGGTCCTTTCGGGTCAGGGGCGGCTTGCGGCTTTTTGTGTGGCCCCCCTGAGATACTTGTACATTTTACTGAATTAATGAAATCTTCCTTTTCTTTTTTTTTTTTAAAAAAGAAAAAAAAAAAGAAGCTCCAAACGTGGACCCCACTCGATGGTTGTGGAGACCCACTATTGGATTTTTGACAAGTCACCATCAAAAGGAAATGAATATACTAAAACCGTAAAAAGTACATTATTTTCTCTTGAAAACCTTTTGAGCTAAAATAACTTGCATGAGCTCATGACTAACTGCACTTGTTAATCTAGGTGATCTTTTTTGGTTAGCAGTCTATACTACAAGATTGCATGGGTGTGGATTCTATATTAGCTCTCATATAATTCACCTCGTATGCCTAGCATGTTTCTACTTAAGTAGCCCAATCACAGACGTATGTTTGACATGGGTCAAAGCTAATGAAGTAAATAACGAAGTCACATGACTAGCGCTTACCTCAAAGGACAATTAGACAGGTGTGAGTGAATGCTTCCTACATGGGACCTAGAACCATTCCTTACATGATCTCCATTCGATTTGTCAACTATACAAGGCTGAGTAAACCCATATACTGATTATATGATGTGAGCCCACAACTCAAATTACCTGAGACGAGGTAATACTGCTCATGGTCTATCAAATGCATGTCATTAGTCCCATGCAAACCTCACACATGTAATAGCTCACATATGTGGGCAAAGAACATCAATACTTTTATCTCTCTTTTTTTCTTTTTCTTTTTTGGTTTTTTTTTTTTGAAAACTCCTGCCTTTCATATCAATAAACAACATGTACAACTCATGGACATTCGGGCTTCCTCAGGAAAAAAGGACCTGGGGGAAGCCTATCATAAAACCAACTAAGACAGACGAGAAAAAGAGAAACCGACACTAGACTACTCCTTAGCAGTCATTCCCAGGGACATGCTGGATAGCCCCTAGACCCACTCTATCAAGGAAAAGGAGACCTCTTACGTGGAAGGGGAGGTCCGAGAAATTACGCACCAAATCATACGATTGATTCTCATTGCCCATGCGGGCCATTCCGTCGGCCGGCGCGTTACCTTCCCAAAAGATGTGGACGAACTTCACCTGACCCCCGAGCTTAAACCACTCTATCCTTGCCATCCAGTACAACCATTTCCAACCCGGAAGAGAGGACCCATTCAGGAATGCCACCACGAGTTAAGAGTCCGACTCAAAGCCCAAACTGAAACAGATGGATAAACCATCATGGATAGCCCGGAGCTCCGCACAAACATTCATACTGACCCCATATCCAGCCGCAAAAGCAAACAAAAATTCTCCCTTGTCACCTCTACATACTCCCCCACCACCAGAAAAACCCGGGTTGCCTCTAGCAGAGCCATCAACATTAATCTTGGCCCAACCCGGAGCAGGCTTCATCCACCGCACAATGGATGGCTGCAGAATAGGTGAGGGACGAGCAGCAATCCCAAGCTCAGACAGCACCTCACGATGGGTCGCAGATTTAGGCCTAGGAACGGATTTGCTGATTAAAGTCGTCCACCATCTGATTTTAGCTATCAGCTGCGCAATAGATGAGGCTTTCCTGTCAAACTTTGCAGAGTTTCTGGATTTCCAGACTTCCTAGAGAATGAGGCTAGGAACCAACTTCTGCAAGGTAGAGACCCTACCATTCGGCGAAGCTGAGATCCACCAGCGCTTCAATGAAGCTTCTATCAACATGGGCCCCAGGCCAGCAACACCAAACACCTTGCCAAAATAGTCCCAGCAGGTTGTCGCCAAAGAGCTAGAAACAAACAGATGCTGAAGGGATTCGCATGAGCTGCCCTGGGAGGAGGGGGAGATGCAACATACGCACTTCAAGGCCAGCTGGATTCCGCGAGATTGGACAACTTCATCGACCGGGACAGCTTTCATCAACATTCTCCAAACAAACAAGGAGATCCTTGGAGGCAACTTTGCGTGCCACACCCATTTTTCCCAACCTTTACGAGGACTGCTAGATCGGCTCATCTCGTAAGGAGATTTGATGGAGAAATCACTAGAGGTGTTGAAAGGCCAAATGTGGCTGTCATGGCCATCCGATACACAGAAACCGGCCTGAAAAATGAACTCTACAATGTTTTGAGGGAGATAATTGAAGACTGAAGACGGAGGGAGAGGGCCACAACAATCGAAAAAATGATTAACTTTCTGCGAACTCAGCTCATCTGGAATATTTCTGGTAGCTAGCTGGTCCAATGGACCCAGGCCAGTCCAATTGGAACGCCACATGCTGCACTCTCTAATCCCAAGCTTGCACTGCACGTTTCGCTCCAGCAAAGGCAACATATTTCGACTATTTTTCCACAGAGGGGAGGCGTATGCAGCAGGGCTACTCAAAATGGGAGGGGAGAGGTCTTGGCTGTACTTCTCTTGCATAAACGAGCTCCACAAGCTCCCAGCGGGTCTGAATCTGACCGCCCAGGCCATCTTTAGCCTGAGAGCTTTCATAACGTCTGAGAGCTTCCTGAAGCCGAGACCTCCCTCCTCTTTTGGAGATGCAATCGACTTCCAACTCCTCCAGTGCAACTTCTTTCTGCCGTCAGCCCGGCCCCAAAGGAAGTTGGCGAAATGAGACTCCAGAGCTGCAAGGATTCGGGCAGGAATATGAGCAGCCGCCAGCGAATGAACCAGAATGCTGCCAAGGACGTGCTGCACCAAGACTGCTCTCCCAGGAGAGGCATCTAGCCTGCCAACCCTTGATACACCCCTCCACCTTGTCAAGCAACGGACAGAACGCACATGCTTTCAGCCTTCCTATGGCTATTGGGACTCTTAGGTACGTTAGCCTCGAAGAGGACTTGGAAATCCCGAGGATTCTCTCAATAGTCCTGACCCTGGCAATGGAGAGGTTCTCTGAGCAGAAAAATGAACTCTTCAAAAGGTTAATTCTTTGCCCAGAGGTTGCTTGATAGGACTGAAGAAACTCCTTGCTGCCCGAAGATACCGAAGACCCCTGTTAAGGAACAATAAGGTGTCGTCGGCATAAAGGAGATGGGATATTGTAGGACAGCCTCTCCTGAGCTTAAAAGGATGGCAAATACCCTGCTCCAACAAACTTTTAAGACCCCTGCTAAGCACATCAGCTGCTAGAATGAACAAGCTAGGAGAGATTGGGTCTCCCTGACGGAGGCCCCTAGAGGATTTGAAGAACCCTGCAGCCTCCCCATTGATTAGCACTGAGAACCACGAGTTTCACCAACATTTCTAGACCAAATCCACCCAGAGATCACAGAAGCCAAAACGTCTTAAAACCTGCTTGAGAAATGACCAACTCACCCGATCACAAGCCTTCTCCATATCTAGTTTTAAGACAATATTTCCGCCTCGAACTTTCCTATTGATCTCCCTAAACAACTCTTGAGCTAGAGCAATATTTTCAGCCATAGTTTGACCTTGGATGAACTCTCCTTGTTCCGGGGAGATGAGAGAAGGTAGCACCTCACTCAGCCTAGTTGCAATGATCTTGGAGAATATTTTGTAGAGGCAGTTACAGAGACTTATGGGGTGAAAGTTCGAGAATTTCTTAGGGGCTGCTGACTTGGGAATGAGGCAGATGAGAGAGGCCATCACTGCCCTGGGGAGAGGACCACCTTGAAAAAGAAAAATGGTTGCCTTATGTAGATCCTGGCCGACGAAATTCTAGCAGGCCGTGAAGAAGGCACCAGAAAAGCTATCAGGCCCAGGAGCCCCGTCCAATGGAATGGCCCTGACTCCCTAATGGACTTCTTGGAGAGAGGGAGGAGCCATAAGTCTCTCATTTACCTCCTGAGAGACTAGAGAGGGAATGATACGCAGAAAATCAGGTCCATCCACTGGGTTTTCCTCTTTGAAGAGGGCCTCAAAATAATAAACAGTTGCAGCCTTTATACCTGCGAGGTCCTCCACTCTCTGCCTCGAATTCAGCTCAATATATTTTATTTCAGCTCTCCTACTCTTCGTGGCAGTAGAATGAAAAAACTTGGTGTTTTTATCCTCTGCTTCCAGCCAGTTGTTCCTAGCTTTCTGCTGCTAGAAGATTTCTTCCAAGAGTTCAAGTCTGCAGAGGTTGGCCGAGGCTGCTGTGAACTCAGACTGAATACCTGTAACGCCCCGGATTTTTGCCAACCTGGGATTAGACGTCCTTAGGCAATGGGTCGATCCTAATACCTCATTAACTTGTAAGAACTGAATCCCAAAGTCTAAAGCCGCCTTTGAACTCATTTCCTTCACAAATCTCAACCCTTCATCACCTTGATCTTCCAATTTTTCTAAGAACTTTCACCCTAGACACTATCTTAAACTAGCTAAGTAGTGTAACTTGGATCACTTTATATACAAACTACAAAGGCCTGAGTACCACCTCGACCATAAATCACTTAGGACTAAATCCTTTAGAAATGAGACAAAGTAACTAGGTGTGAAACCAAATTAGCTACGAAATCTGTTTGAATCGCTTTAAATACGATCTGCAAGACCCAAAACTTGTAGAGTCATTGACGCTAGGTTACCCTAAAATCTAGGATCAATCTCATTACCCTACAAGCCACGGTGCATCTTGAAACTTCGTATTAGGTCTAGACCGCACATTGGAAATCCGATTAACGCAAAGTTAAGGACTTAGGATCGCCTCGTTGGGCTTGACAATCATCTCAAAAATCAGGTCCATCCGATATCCCACGGCCATTCGTTTCGATTCGGAGCGAGGGTGTGTGAAAAACACTATTCCTATTCCAAAATAAATATCAGGAATAGTGATCTGGCACCTTTCGCTTGTGCGTCAGTATTAAGCAACCTGACCGTCAGAATCCGACCAAATTACACCCTCGGATTAAGAAAAATTTCAGGAACATTTACATGTACTTGGAATTTCTGATCGTGGCCCACTGACCGTTGAACTGAAAGTGGTCCGCCACGTGCGATCTGGGAATCCGATCGAGTCGAAAACGTAATCCCACATAGATCCATAGGTGGTGAACTTAAGTCTGACGTTTGGCTCAAGGAGGGCTACCAGAACCTCTCTTTTGAGCCGGAAAAGTGACGAAATACCTATATTAACAGTAACCCTTGAACCTGAGTCTATTTCAGGAAATTTTTAGGCTATAAAAGGACCTTAAACCCTCTCCCATTCCAGCCATACGAATTTGGATTTGAGAGAGGGAAAAGAGAGAAAGTGAGGGAGATCTGGGAGGAACTCCCTGCCGCTCCACGGGCTGCACCGCCTCCTTCCAGACGCTTTCCCGGCGATACCGACTCCGTTTTAAGGTAATAAACCCTAACCCTAGACCTGTTTTGATATGTATAGGATACAGGTTATGAAATAGCTAACCTGTTTTGTTCTTTAGGCTGCCAAACTCCCGTATACGGAAGCTTAGCGAACCTATCGACTCCGTTACGATTCTACGACACAAGGTGAGGACTTTAGGTGTATAGGTTGCGGTTTTCAACGCTTTCAATGTCAGATAATGGTAGATTCATGATCTGCATGCAATTACATGTACAAAGTGCTTTCCGTTTTCTGTTTCGATTAGAATTGTAGAATTTAGAATTTCACATACTCTTGGTATTCGTATAAAATACCGTATACGTATTTTTTTTGAAAATATGTTTGACATGTTTAATTGTCGTATGAATATATGATGTATGGATAAAATACTCATTTGGCGGAAGGGTTCGCCTAAATACATGTTTACAAATATACACCATGTATGTAGAAATACGGTATTGTAAGAAGTACCGTATACGTGTATATTTTAGCGATGCGTTTGTCATGATTAATTGTTGTATAAATATATTATGTGTATAAATTAATTGCTTGGCGAAAAGAATCGCCGTATTACAAGTTCCCTTGTAAACACTATGTATGTTGAAATTGGGTATCCTGGAAAATACCCTATACGTATAAAATTTGCTGGTGTAATTGTCATGACTATTTGCTGTATGAATATGATGTATACGCATAAAATACTAGTTTGGTAAAGGGACAATCCTAGTGCACTTTCCTCTAACATACGTCATGTATGTTGAAATAGTGCTTTACAAGTGTTGGTGAAATCGCTTGTGAGTGTAAGTGCTTAAGTGTTAGAACCTTAGGTAGGTGCTGAGATGGGATTCTCAACTACCTTAGAGTCACATATGATACCCTCCATGTGGTTATTTACTCTAACCACTCACCTATGAAATATATGTAGTTGTATCCCTATTTGTATAGTGCTTTACAACATACTTTGTAACTTGTTTTATTAACATGCCTTATGAGATGCTTTATAACATGATTGCTAGTGTTCTTGAATGTCATAGTTTATCATGTTTTACTCCACATGCTATGGACGACAATTGATTGTGTTTGGGGCTATGTCTATAGTCCAGACAGTCGGTACCAGATTTGAGATCGTGGCTGAGGTTTATGTCGCCACGTGGGATGTGTTTGACAAACCCGAGTCGTACGTCAGTTGGTGACAGTGGTTAGGCCACGCGAAGTGCTTATGCACTTCATGTCGTCTAATTGATTGTGCGCTCTAGCTAGTCAGACTCGTCAAGTAACCCGATGTGTCTAATGTATGTTCACCATGTTTGGTCGTTACTGCTTGAACCTAGGGTACCAAACTTACCAGTGAAATCCCTTTTAACCATGGTACCTCGATCCGCTAAGACTCATGAGCCGGGCATGGTGGTATGGGACACCGTGGTCGAGCTGTCGGCTTACGCTGGGGCGATGGGTGATGGGGGAGTGGTGCAACGATTCCGTGTAATGACCACCGGCACCTGCCTCCCCGTAGTGACCAAAGGTGAGCAACCGGACTCGTGAGCCGATTATGGTGGTATGGGACACTATATTCGAGCGAGTCGGCCCACACCGGCGTACTGGCACGTGGGCCTCGGTCGGTCATGCTCGGTCCCATTCTCAATAAGTGGACCGGCTCGGCCGAAATAGACCGCGTTGGTAGGATGTTAGTGAAGTGACCTCGAGCATACTCTTAATTTGCGGTGAGGCGATGAGTTTTGCCGCAAAGTATAGAGTATGAACTAGGCCTCGTATCTCAG
The DNA here is from genome assembly GCA_030180095.1 of Magnolia changhungtana. Taxonomy (NCBI): domain Eukaryota; kingdom Viridiplantae; phylum Streptophyta; class Magnoliopsida; order Magnoliales; family Magnoliaceae; genus Magnolia; species Magnolia changhungtana. Next base: position 843,686 of record JASAUF010000363.1, on the reverse strand, counting down.
TATAAGTGACGAATCGTTAAAGAGGTGATGGGGGAGTGGTGCAACGATTCTCAGTGTAACAGTCCCCGACCTCTCGCGAAGTGACCTAGAAACACACCATCGTTCGAGATTAACTAGGACTGACGACCCTAGAATGGATTATGTTTGGGAATGATACAAGGGAGGTACCTTAGTTTCCCAATCTTGTCGTTTGAAATGGAATAATAACAACTCGGTAATCATGCTCATCATGCATTGCATGTGCCTGGAAGATGTGGAGCACTGAGGGATGAAAGCATGCATGCGAACGAAGAGGGTGTCGCATAAGGGAGTATGTCGGTGAGGGCATACATCATGTCATTCATACTTGCATTAATAAGAGTAGTTAGAATTATTTGATATGTACTGCTTTATCATTACTGCTTGATTGAATTGATAACATGTTAACCTATGCTTTATTGTTCCAATCGAGTTGATCACTCACTCCCACGTTACGGACGGTGTTTGCAACACCAACCAGATTTGTTGAGTTTCGTGGTGGTGGCGATGCTTGTGAAGCAGCAGAGCCGAACTACTTCTATGATGATAGGAGGAATTCTCCTATCTGTATCTCTCTGGCAGGTCAATGAAGACCTGATATTGTATTGACGAGGCTATGGTACATGGGATAGGAGACCTATACTTCCTCACATTTGGTACATTTTAGAACTGCACTTGTAATTATTTAACCTGGTAATGTTATCACACTCTGGAGACTCATCATAGGTTATATATTTTATCTATCTATCACAGTCTTCCGCTTGCAAATTTAACCGTCTCTAGAGTATGATATGTTGTTTTGGCTTAATCTCACTCATGTTCAATGCACAAGTACAGTCAACATTCAAACATCATTCATTTTGTTGCATAAGTGATGTTCTAGAACTCGGGAGTTGAGTTTATGCTCGACCCCCGATTTTCAGGGCGTTACAAGATGGTATCAGAGCATGATTTGGATTAAACCGGACCTGGGTTATGGTTACACGACGCACACTGACGCACTCTGACTTAGAGGGAGCGACGGAATGTAGAAACATCTTAGGCATCCCTCGTTCCGTCCCAACGGCTAGTTCACCGAAAACGAACGCCGAAATCGAGTACGATAACCCTTGGTCGCACGGGTCGACCTTTATAATATTCTAGGCCATCTATTAAAGAGTCTAGATTACGATCCACCTCACCCCAACCTTTGAAAATAGATAGAATACGGGATAAACGTGATGAGGATAACTACTCCGAATCCTCGAGCTTCTCCGGACTCCTCACGAGACTTCCCAAATCCACGAGAAAAGAAAAGCGAAAGTAGAAATAAATTCTAATAAATTTGAATTGATTAATGAATGACTACAAAAATTGAGTTCACAACCCTTTAAATAGGAATACTAAGCAATGGTAAAGAAATCAGAAACAAACTACAACTAAAATTCCTAGAATTCGCGACTTACCATAAGGTGGTGATGTCTACTAGTGCGCAAAGTTTTCAGCCAAGAATAATAAGTGTCCTATTTGGCTTCACCAAACCATTCTCCTAATTATTCTAAGCTCTTTACGCGATGAGCGCAACTCCTAAATCCCAATGGATGAAGAGTAATCAAACCAAAATTACTATTTTAGTAAAAAGAAATTAAAACAGGGAAATGACTATCAATCGGAGGCTTTTTTCACAATTCCAGTTACAAGAACTCCAAAGCATAGCTGGGTTGGTTGGCTTCATTAGCTCGTTCTACCCCAAATTCATATATTTTACATCCGATAACTCATTCCGGATTGCAAGTTACGTCCGATTATCCCGAAACTACCCGATTTGGAGCGAATCGGATTCGGGGGCCTCCCCACTTAGATCCGATGGGACCCAGGGTCAAACCAAGGTGCATTTGGCACCTTGGGACCACATAGAACAGGGCCCCACCGCGGCGGCGGCGGCGGCGGTGGTGTTCCTCAGGAGTACACACATACACCCATTATTTCCCATTATTTCCTACAAAGGTCGTAGCACGGGGAACATGTATGGATGAAGCATGTTGTTTTGTTTAAATTTTGCATCGGCCCACAACCAGTATACAACTAGATACTTCCATGGCCCCACCTTTTATATCTGATTGTTGCATCAAAGCCTTATCTGGTATCTGTGCATCATGATCAACATGGAACTGTGTATGGCTAAATGATCACAATCAAATCAGATCTTAATAATCTAACAGTCAGGCCCACCAACCACTGAAAATTGAATCCATAAATGAATTAGCTAGTTTAAGCTACCTTCTTGAAGTTCACTAGATGTGAAGCAAATGAACCATACGAAACAAATGGAATATGAACCAAGATTACCATTGGTGGGTCCAACTGTCTGATGACCATCGTATTCTGATCTGATGGTTGTAGCTAGGTCCACTATACACTAATAATCTGTTATATACCATTGACTATCATAGTTTTATTATTATTATTATTATATTTTATTTTATGCGAACCACTATTTGCCTCTTGGGTGTGATCAATTTCCAACTATTTTGTTGATGTAAACTTCAACAGTAACATAGACAGTGTCGGTGTGAGTGGTCCAATTCCTTCAACATTTGCCAATCTAGTAAACTTGGAGAGACTGTAAGTCTTTTTTCTTTTCCTCTTGATTTCCTTCCAAGCAATGAAATTATCATCAACCTGAATGTTTTTTTACATTGTAAAGTACGCTGTGATTTCAGGTGGGCCTTTGATAATGAGCTCAATGGCACGATACCTGACTTCATGGGGAATTGGACCAAGCTTAAAATTTTGTAAGCTAATATAATGAAATTTGCTCTTTTTCTCTCCTCAATTGAATCCTTTCTTGTTTATTGGTTAGGGTTGTAATCAAACCGGTTATACATTGGGCCTGAAAGTTAAGACAAGGCTGAAAGTTCAGCCTTGCCCTAGACCATGGCTCAAAGTGCCCTACTTTAATAAGGAAAGTTGTCGACACGGGTCCTGGATTGGCTAGTTTACTTGTCAAATCTAAAATTCAGTCCCGGAGCAACCAACCATGATTTTAAAATTTGTTTTGGATTGGGAGTCATCCAGAGGATTGAAACTAGTATAACTTGCCTGACTCGTTCTGACTCGTTTTGGTTTCTGAGAGTGATTCTCCCAATGGCTTGTATTTTTCTCCACTAATGCTAAGCTGAAGGTGACTAGATATTAGATAATATTTAGAACCATGCAACAAGCAGCCCTACTGATGCAGCTGGATCGTGAAAGTGCACCTGCTAGTGCCCTGGTTTGTCAAGTTACGTAAGTGTTGAGTCAGTCCGTCTACAGAACCTGATAAGAAGATCAATTCAAGCGTCTGTCTCAACCAGATGTGTGGAAGCTCACAATAGGTAAATCATAACCTCACATCCCATACCCCAAAACACCAGGTAAATAAAACCCTTAAAAACAAGTTAGAAATCATATAGGGTTTTTGGGTGAGAAAACTTTTTCAAAATAGGAAAATCTCTAAGTTTTTCTCGCCTTGTCGATTTTATCGAAGCACCCTCGATATGATCGACCTGCACTGTTGATGTCCTTGATACCTTAACGATATTATCGATAAGAGGACCAAAATGTCCAGCAACTAAATATTCATCTGGACGGATTTATTGATATATCGATACACATATCGATATCATCGATAAAAGCACTAAATATGTCCAGCAACTTCACAATATATCTGGACGAATTATTGATGTATCGATACACATATCGATAACATTGATATTCAAATCTCGAGACCATCGAGAGTGGCTCGATAAGATCGACAGATAGATTTTCGGCACCCCTGTTTTTTAATGAAAATCTCAAAATTCTTCGATATATCGATGACCGTCCGATATGATCTGAATTCAAATATCAATAAGATCGGAGGTCCATCGATGATATCGACAATGGGAGCGCATTTCTTACAGCAGTTATTTCAGGTTGTTTTTTAACTATGATCGGGGGCCCTTCGATTTAATCGATATTCAAATATCGATGATATCGACACCAGATCGATTGCATCGAACAAAGCCATAAACGTCCAGCAAGTTCAAAATAAATCAGCTGGATTTATCGATGCCTCGACTCTGATCTCCATATCATCGACATTCAAATTCCAATGACCTCAATTGTTCCCCCGGTCATTCATGAAAACTTGAAATATCTCAAAGTCAAGTCTCTCTCATTTTTCAAGTGTCGATGGATCGAACCTGTCATCGATGGAATCGGAGTTCGAAATCCGATGACATCGACAATAGCTCCGATTCATCGACCAATTGGCAAAGAGTTTCAAAAGCGTATGACATCGAGTTCGAGTCATCGGCAGACCATCGATGCTATCGAGAGTATACGCTCGATGATATCGAACTCTGTCATAAATGTGACCGTTTTATATCCGTTGGAACTTTTTGCCTATATATAGAGGACTTGTCTTTTGTTGCTGTGAGAGAAAGAAGAGAGAGCTTTTGAGTGTTTCAACTTACATCTTATACCCTAAGCCCTTTCTCTCGAGGGAGTTCATCCTCCAATCCACCCTCATCATTAATATTCAATAGAGTGGATTGGAGAATGAACTTCTGCATTCAAGGATCCTCCAGCTACTACCTTAATGGCAAATCATTATGCTGGGATGCCTTGAATGCATAAGATTGGAACTACTCTACCTTCCTTATAGGAAAATCTTTAGAGAGTAGGATTCCATCTTAACCTTGACCCAACCCTAAGCCTAGTCTTGGTATATCTTTTGTGTTGCGGATCAAGGAAGCAGAAGACTCTTCGTCAACAAGGAGGAGGAGATCTTCGGTGTTATGCTTAACGGGACTCATCAACTTATCTGTAAGTATCTAGAGTCCAGGAGGACACTTGCGATCATTCCTTTCTAGGATTGGGTCTTAAGTGGTTCTCACCCTTTGAAGTCCTCAAGGAGGCCTCTGGTGGGAGTGTACGCTGTGAGTGCGTTGTGTGGACCCTTGCTCTGTGGAGAGCATAAACATCTGGTTAAGAGTGAACCAGTGAAACTCCAGGGTTAGAGGTGAACTGAGTAGAAACCTCTGGGTGCATTGTGTGGACCCTTGCTCCATGGAGAGCATAAACATCTGGTTAGGAGTGAACTAGTAAAACTCCAGGGTTAGAGGTGAACCGAGTAGAAACCTCTGGGTGCGTTGTGTGGACCCTTGCTCTATGGAGAGCATAAACATCTGGTTAGGAGTGAACCAGTGAAACTCCAGGGTTAGAGGTGAACCGAGTAGAAACCTCCATGTAAAGGTTGAAGGTGAACCTGATTTAAAACCTTAGGTTAGAGGTGAACCCTGAGAAACCTCCTTAATGAAATCCAGTACACTCAAGGGTTGAGTGCGACAGCTGGGAGTGGAGTAGACTTATCGTCGAACCACTATAAAATGACTATGTTTGTGATTACTTTCTCGATGTGTGATTCATGACAATCCATTCATATTCGTATATCTGATCACATCTCACACACACACACAGTCACATCCAACATAGACTAAGTTGTATATTGCTATATCTTGATTAGTTTGTGATTGGATCCTCTACTTGGCTTGGAAGCCAGTAGAGTTACATTTGAGTAATCCTGAAAAATTGCATATATGATAGGATTAGTGTGATAGGATTTTTAAATAACTCATAAATCTTTAAAAAGTCATATTCACCCCCTTCTAGGACATATTGGCATATTCCAACTTCTACTCAAGCGGTCTTCACCGCTATTTCAGATCGTGCCTACGTTTTATATTAGTCCTACTAGGTGGGACCCACTCCAAATCATTCATGATTAGTGTCCTACTTGAAGCACATTGATTAGGTAACCTAATCTCCCACCCCCAACCTAAAATCTACATTGTCCTCAATGTAAAAGAAATAAGCATGCAATGCACATGAGACAACGAAAAGAAAAGAGGAGGAGGGAAAGATAGTACCTGGATGGAGAATCAAGAAGCTCTCAAAAATATCAGCGTAAAAGCGAGTCAGAACAAGAGAGAAATCAAGAAATAAAAGATCCTACCTATACCACTTTCGCAGTGCTCTCGATTGCATTTAGCATATGCAACAAGCCTTTAAACCCCTAGGTTACCCCTAGTGGACGAGTTGTAGTTCTCGTGAGGGTTTGCATAGTAATGTTACCCACAAACATTGAACTAACTAACAAGGAAAAAGAAATCAAATGAAATGTCGGGTTGCCTCCCAGAGCGCTTAAGTTTAACGTCTTCACCTGTACGAAACGGACCATGAATTCATTAATCTTTAAGACTGTGGTCCGCCAAAGAACTTACCTCAACATGTGGTTAACCAATCCTGCACAAGTGATGCGAGTTCTCATAAACCGTGCTATCCGAAAGGAGGTAATTGACACTATCATCAAACAATTTAAGGACTTCGCTTCGAACGACTTCTTCCATGTTAAGATCATGCTTCCTTTGTATTTTACATGACATCTCCACAAAGATGATCCTTACATACAAGTGGGGCACACTCCTTGTATTTCGTCATCTTCCGTTCAATTCTGTCGCCTTATATGCTCTAAGAACATTAAGCGGCACCTGTTCTCTTTCCTCTCGTAGTTAGAAACTATGTTGTCGTGAAGAGTCTCGTGAGGGATGAAGAGGTTCCACTTTCGCTTCCATTTTTCGCCTCCAATATAGAGTAGAGTCGAAAGCGAAGGCATGGACTTCGTAGATGGGACTATCGATATCAAAATCCATGCCCGATTGTGCTAAGCATGTCTCAAGAGGATCTTCAAAAGATGTACTAAGGAGTCCCGCACAAGGCTCTCGATCATGTCCACTTCAAAAATGTCGTCCAAATCCGCGGGTTGTTGTCCCGCATTAAAAACATTGAGTTTAATATTCATGTTACCAAAGGACAATTTCATAACTCCATTCCTAAGTAGCTTATAATAGCATTAGATGTAGCCAAAAATGGACGACCCAAGATGACTGGATCCGACTATGAGGATTCTCGGGACAGTGAGTATCTATAACTATGAAATCCACCGAAAATAGAATTTATCAACCTGGATTAGCACATCTTCAATAACACCCCGGGAACCTTGACAGATCTATCGCCAGTTGTAATGTTACCTTACGGTTTCAACTCACCAAGTCCTAGTCGCTCATAAACCGAATAAGGTAACAAATTAACACTCGCCCTAAATCGAGTAATGCCTTCCCAATCTTATGGTCTCCTATGCCGCAAAAATGGTGGGAGCTCCCGGATCCCTAAATTTAGAGGAGTGTTATGTTGAATCATGGAGCCGAGCCGCTTGCTCAAGCAAGAAGACCTTTTATGAACATTTCGCACGCTTTTGAGTGCATAAATCTTTAAGAAACTTAGCGTAAGGAGGGACTTGCTTGATGGCATCAAGTAACGGAATGTTGACTTGCACTTTTTTAAACACATCCAGGATTTCATCAAAGTTATTTCTTTTCTTCATTGGTGCCAGACGTTGAGGAAATGGTCCTCTGGAGTCCATCCCGTGCTCTGGTAATTCCGGAGAGTCAAATCCATGCTTTTAATTGGAGAATTTAGAAAGTAGAAAAGATTGGAGAATTTAGAAAGATGTTACTAATTGGAGATCTATGTTAAAATCCTGCAAAAGAAAAGAAAACAAGTTAGTTTCTAAAAAGGAAAGAAATCCTATAATTAGAAAGTTACTAAAAATAAAAGCTAAGTTAGTTTCTAAAAAGGAAAAATTTTTCTAAAACTAGAAAATATAAAGTTACTTAAAAGAAGAATCTAAATCTAAAATTAGAAACTAAAAATTTCTAAAAAAAATAAAATCCTAATTCTAAAAATAGAAATTAGAAAAAATAAGAAACTTAGAAGGGATTACCAATTTAGAAGTTTATTTCAGGACCCTACAAAACAGGAAATAGGTTAATTTCTAACAAAAACTCTAATCTAAAGTTAGTAAAATCCTATGACTATGAATTATGATAAGAGAGAATCTTAAATCCAATTTGGATCGAAACAACACCCCGGGGCTTAGAATCCGCGCGCTAAAACTTGTTTACTCCCCAAGTGTAGGGTGTGATGTAGTAATAACTCGGAAGATCGAGGTCGAATCCCACAAGGACCGATCGTCACAATTCAAATCAGATCCTCCTTAACTAATTCAACAAATAATGGAGCAAATTACTAACACAAATTTATGGAAAATAACTATCGAGGATAGGGAAGAAAATTCAATAAGAGAAAGAGCACTAGGACTTTCGAATCCACCCCTAATTATCCCAACCCTTGTTTTGTCTGTTAATTCACTTTAATATAGATTGATCTAACTTATCTAGAGAAAGCACAACGTGTCCTTAATCGGGCATACAGATTGTCTAATTCCTTCAAGCAATGCCATGAATAACATATCCCATGTCCAAATCGGGCATATGGAATATGCAAGCTTCAAGAAAGCACCCTGCTTTCTTCCTCTACAGAACCCGTGCTTCATGATCGCATACAAGCACCTAGAATAAGCATCCAGACCACATCCATCCATAGACTCGATCAAGTTCATAGATGGAGAAGTATAGAATTTAAAGCAATCAAGCACACTAAGGAAAGAAACAAACCAATCTAATTAAAATAAAATCAACATAGAAAAAGAGGTGTTCAAATTAGGGTTTCATCTCAAATTTCTAGCCGAGAGATTAGTTACCCATAAAATTCATTAAACAGATGGATAAATAAAATTCATAAAAAACATCAAACCAATTTCTCTTTTCTTCTTTCTTCTTTTTCTTCTCTCCTTTGCTCTAGATCCGAATTCTCCACTTTTTCCAATTTCTCGAATGCCCTTCCTCATGTTTTGCAACTCTTTTTATACCGATGGAGTGGTGGAGTGGTGAAATTCGGATTTGGGAGGTTTGTCGCATGCGCAAAGAAAATTCCTTTTCGCACCAAGTTCGACCTCAAAACACCATACTTTTCTCGCTCAAATTCCAACAAACACCGTCCCTTAGGACTTTCTTGGGTCCTCTACATGATGGACGGTTCAGATCGCTATATGATCAAAGATGGTGGCCCACAACCGCCTGGAAAACCGGATTTCCAAATTTGTGCAAAACTTTCGCACCCTTTCGTTGCCGTGATCGGTGGGCCCCATAGAAGTGTTTTTCTGGAAAATCCACCCCGTCCATTGGATTCGTAACAAAATTTCAAAAAGAATAAGTAGTTTTGAACGCCCATCGACGCTACCAGAGAAGAAAACACAAAAAGATCAGATTTGGACGTTGCAGAGCAGCCCTTTTGTGGCCTCTGTACCGCACACGTGTGCACGCATGGGCGTAAAATAGAAACATGGTTTTGAAGTCCTCGAAGCCATCTACAAGATGGACGGTTCGGATATTCCGTACGGGGCATGGGTGGGGCCCACTACCGTCCGTAAAACGGACCAGCGGCCGTTCGCTGCTGCCGTAAACGGCATCTGCCGTTTTCGAATTTGGAAGGCGCGGTCAGCGGATTTTCTGCGGAAATGGTGGGGCCCACTGTGATGTTTATAGAGAAATCCAGACCGTCCATCGGATAAAGGACGAAAATTCGAGGGAAAAATGTAATTTTATCTTCTCACGATGAGGCCCACCGATATCTTCCTTTACCGTTCGAACAGATTTTGAATGGTTAAAAACAATCTTCGATGTCTTTATTCAATTCCGCCACCTGGCGGTGATGAGAGGCCTCCTGGGTTCTCGATGGACGGTCCTGATTGATCTCTCGACTCGTGATGATGGCCCACAACCGAAACTCATCGCCGGCCACATATGGGCGACTTTTTGAAATCGCGAGAGGTCGGCAGCCCGCGTCGCGACCGACCGCTGCTCGATGCACACCGAGTGCACCTGTATGGTGTACACTCACCATCATGTGGGGTCCATCTTGATAATTATGGCAAATCTGATCCGACCATCCGTTTTCTTACCTCATAAAACGGATGAGACCGAATTTGAAGCATATCCAGATTATAGGTGGGCCTTAATCGATGGTTTGTGGGCTGATTTGTCCGTTGGAGTACTTCCATAGTGATCCGAGGGCTGAAATTTGAAATGTACTTAATTTATGTCCCTAATCTCATGTATGAAGTTTCGGACCAATTGGATGGCGGAAATCATGTGATCCTCGCATTTTGTACCAATTTCGTGCCTCTATAAACGTGAACGCCTCTGATTTCCTCCGGTCCCAGTGCATGTAAATTCTTCAATATTGGTCCTCCGAGTCCATCCCGTGCTCGGTAATTCCTGAGAGTCAAATCCATGCTTTTAACATCATTTTTCAATACACGCTCCTGATTTCATCCTGTAATAAAAACACAATTAAAATATGGCATTAAGCATTATCATGTACATAAAATTAGGTAATAGTTGGGGTCTAATATGCAATATTCGACCCTCATCACACATCTTGGTACAAGTCCCTTGTAGTCAAGGTGTCCCGTATCCGTTACGATATGGCCGTATCGGCCGATACGTAACAGTAACGGCTGACACCGTTATACGATACGGGGTCGAAACGGGCACACCCCTCCGATTCTGTGACCGTAACGGCCGTTACAGGGCCATTACGTTACGGTCCCGTAATGGCTGTTACGGGCCTAGAAAATAGGGGAAAAAAAAAAAGAAAGAAAAAAAAGCATACCTGTTTGTTTCTCTGTTCTTCTTCTTCTTCTTCCTCTTCTTCTCGCCCGCCGTGGGCCTGTCGTGCCCGGCCTCCTCCTCCTTCTCTCTCTCTCTCTCTCTCTCTCTCTCTCTCTCTCTCTCTCTCTCTCTCTCTCTCTCTCTCTTCTTTCCTCTTTTCTTTTTGGTTTCCCTCTCTCTCCTATCTTTTTCATTTGAAATCGGAAGCGGATTGACTGGTGTACCACACCAGTATAGCTGCTATAGGTACGTGTCATGCTAAGACGAGCGCTGACACTCCTCGAGCTCCGAGTTGTATGAACGGTTCAAAGGAGATCAAAGTTACATGGGCTCCACAGTGATGTATTTGTTATATCTACACCGTTCATCTATTTTTAAATATCATTTTAGAGCATTACCCAAAAAATGAATCATATCCAAAGATCATCTGGACCACACCAAAAATAGCAGCGGAGATGATGATTTTCACTGTTAAACAATTCGTAGGCCCACCATAACGTTTATTTTCCATCCAATCTGTTCATAAGGTCAAAAAGACCTGAATGAAGAGGAAAAACAAATTTCATATTGATCCAAAAGTGCTGTGATTCCAAAAAGGGTTTCAATGGTAGACGTTCAATCCCCCACTACTTTTTGCAGTGTCGTCCACTTGATAATTAGATCTGTATTATTTTTCGTGTCAAGCCTTAAGACGATCTCGTCAAAGAATGAACGGTTTAGATATAACACATACCTCATGATCAGACCCACAGGACTTACTGACGTCAATACACATAGGTACACCAGGCTTCCAAAGAAATCGGACTCCTTGGAGTTACGCAACACGCTTTTGTACATGTGCCGCGTGGCCCCACCATAATGTATATATTTTATCCATGCCGTCCATCCATTTTGCCATATCATTTTAGGTCATGATCCAAAAAATTAATAAGATCCAAATCTCAAGTGGACCACACTATAGGAAACAGTGGTTATAGAATGCTCACGATTAAAAATTTCTTAGGGTCCACTGTAATGTTTATTTTTCATCTAACCTGTTAATTGGGTCACATTGACGTGGATGAAGGGAAAACACACATGTCAGCTTGATTTAAAACTTTTGTAGCCCCCAATAAATTTTTAATGGTGGACGTTTAATTATTGTTGTTTCTTATGGTGTAGTCCACCTGAGCTTTTGATCTACCTCATTTTTGGGTTCATGCCCTAAAATTATTTGGCAAAATGGATGGACGGTGTGGATATAACACATTCATCACAGGTGGGGCCCAAAAAACTTTGATACTCATGTGCTACACTTCACAATTCGGGTCTCGCCTAATTTAGGCCCTTAAAAAATTGTACACGAGACATGTATTAACTTAAAATTTACCAATTAAATTATGGACTGTAATTGCTAACTCACAATGCCAAAATCAAATTATTTGAATAGTTTTAATTGTTAATTTGTAGACGCTTATTTTTTAAAATAGTACCTTTTGATTTTTTTATTATTTATTTTTACATGATTCACTATCCAATAAATGTCTACTAATTCATAAGCGGGATAATGCCAATAAATTGCATGAATTTGAGGCTGATTTGGGGCATGGATTGGTCCTCCAAGTCAGCCCGCCATCTACCTGAATTTAATTTCATTTTTTTAAAGAACTATTGGGAGAAATGATATCAAATTGTTAAGTATATAAATTAGATATTTATAAAATTAAATACATGAATTTTGTAGTCAAATTCAAGTTATCTTGTTCATAAATTCATCAGACAGTCCGATACAACTTCTCACCAAAGAGTGGACCGTTACACCAGCATAAACATGTTTCAATTTATAAATGAATGCATATTTGGAATGTTTAGAATATTCCGGATTTAATCCATATTTTTTTGGTAAAAAAAAATTAAATTGCACCGTTATGGGCCGTTACGCCCCCGTATCGCCGTTACACCCCCGTATCCGTATCGGTATCAAAGGGCACCGTTACGCTAACCGATACCGATACGGGATACCTTGCTTGTAGTTATCGTTGTTTTATACAATCAATAGATTCTTATCTCATTAGGATGGAAAGAGGAGTAGGATTAAAACGATCTATAAATGGGTGTAATCTCTAGATAGTTAGAGTTGATTTTGAATGAATTTTGATGTTAATGGAAGGTTGATCTCTTCTTCCTGAAATTCTAGCAATGTCGTCGTGCCATTGTTGATGGGTTGTGTCATGTAGACCCTTGCTGAGTTGCTCTTGGGTCCGCCAATAACTGTGCCTTGACCATCTGTTACTGAGACACTTTCAGGGTAGCCAGTTATCCCATTTGGTATCACAGGTGCAAACGTTGCCATGCTGATTTGTTGGTGTTTTCCGTCACCCCGCCGCTGCCCTCACCTGTCGTCATTTCAACCGGAACGGACCTTTTCACCTATAAATCAGGCTCATGACTGGCCCATTTAGTTTTCCTTGATAACGTTGATTCATTGTTTGCTTGAGAATTTTAACTAGAGAATGCTTATGTAGGAAACTGCATGGAAATGCTTTCCAAGGTCCGATACCTTCCAGTCTTTCCAGTTTAGCATCTCTAACTGATTTGTAAGTATGTGTTTCTTCCAAGGTCCATATCTTTCAGTCTTTCCAGTTTTCCTCGATAACTTATTGCATTTGTTTAAATTGACTATTCAATGATCGCATAGGCAAATTGGTGAAATAACGGGCAGAAGCTCATCTTTGGCATTTATCAAGGGAATGAGGAACTTAACCACTTTGTAAGTAACCATGATACCTATATATGTATTAATGCTAATTTTCTAATTTATCGTTGTTGTTCTTGTTTTTGTGATATAATCGAAATATATTTTTTTTTTTTGGAGAATCGTGAGAAACAGTAAGATTTCAGATAGAATTCCATTCGACATTGGAGAGTACCGATCATTACAGCATCTGTAAGTTGTTCGCATCACAATCTCCTATGTTTGAGCAAGGGTTGGGCCTAGGGCTGTCAATGGGCCTAGCCAAAATGGCTAGTGAGGGTTTCCCAAACAGGATTTATAGTAGTCGTGCTGAGGTTTCTAGATATATAAGAGGGTTAATGGCTCTAGACAATGCAGGAGTAGGCATGTTAAGAAGGAAAACTCGTAAAAAGATGAAGGGCTGAGTCTCACTCTTATGGCTGTTGTCTTATCTTCCGCTTCTTTCTTTTTAGCTTGTGGGTTGGGTTTTGTACAGGAGTCATATGATAGGCAAAGCCCTGGCTTTTTGTGGGTTCTCTCCCAAATGTCTGTAGTCTGTTAATTCAGCAATAAATATTTTCTTCCCAAAAAAAGCAAAATAGGGCTGTCGATGGGCAGGCTGGGCTGATAACAACAACAACAACAACAACAACAACAACAACAACAACAACCTGCCCAGGCCAAAAGCCCACGGACTGGCCCGACCCATTGATGACCCTAGTTGGGTCATACTATGATCAACGCAGCCCACCTTGGTTATTTTTTAGGAATGAATTATAGGCATAAGCCTGCCCATGAAAGCCACAAATAAGCCTGGGCATTGGCTGATGCTGGGCACAACAGAAAATGTTATAATATATGGGTGTCGGCCAGCTTATTTATTCTTTGGGCCTGCCAATAGGTCTAGGCTGAAGACTAGACCACCACCCTAAAAATGAGGTCCGAGTCCATTTTGGGCCCAAATGCCTCGAAGAGGTACATGAGTAATTTTTACTGTTATTACATTAATCTTTTATTTTATTTTTTTAGGGATTTGAGCTTTAACAATTTAACTGGTGAAATTCCAAGCTCGCTCTTCAATATGAATTCCCTTTCTTCCTTGTAAGAGTCAAACATCTTCTATACTAAGCTGCTTTAGTGCTGATCCTAGTATTTCTCCTTTCAATTTTCCTTCTTTTTCATTCTCATATTATGAAATATAACAACTTTTAAACGTTATTTGATGTTGGCATTTTCTTTTGTTTTTGGCTGTCTCAATCGGCAGGTTTCTCGGAAACAATAGCCTGTTTGGTAACCTTCCTCCTAATAAAAGCTCATTGCTCCAGAACATGTAAGTTCATTTGACGTAATTGTACTGAATCCTAATCAAGATTGCATTTTTCCCACTTGGATGCCTTTGGATATGTTATTGAGTTCAATTGCAATAATTAGTTCAATATGGTGGAAATCGCCAAACTACAATTACCATATATGGTGCTCATGTTGAGAGAATCAGCTCCAAATTGCAATTTTCTTTCGAGTTGGACTGAGGAGTTCATTTACAATTTAAGGGTCACTTCCTAATATACATACCATGACAGGTACAATGTGGCCATTTCCTTTCTATTGGACTGATTATTTTAATTCGATTCAATTGTACAACCAAATGCATCCTTAGATATTGTCCAGGATTGCTTGTATATTTTTGTTTCTTCTCTTTTATTATTCGGCATGAAAGATTGAGTTGTGAATATTCGATTGATTCATTATGTCTATCTTAATGTTCCGCTTCAACAGAAGTAAATGACTCTTTTTGTTCTGATGAAAGGCTGATCTTTTATCTAACATATTTGGTTGGTTCTGGCTCTGTTACCAACTTGCATTAAATGTATGTTAATTCATTTTCGTATATGTTGTGTCGGCAGAGATTTATCATACAATCAATTATCAGGAAGCTTTCCCTCTTGGATTACACAAGGATTGCAACTGTATGTCCAAAAGAAGCACAAAGTTTGCTATTTTCATCTTTATTTCTCTAGTGACCAAACAATTCATTATATCAATAAGGGTGAATTTGGATGTCCTGTTGAATTGAATTGCAATAATTAGTTTAGTAGAGAAGAAACGACCAAACTTTAGTTACCTTGATATTCAGACTGAGGAACTAGTACTCAAATTGCATTTACATTCCTTTCAAGTTCAACTAGAAAGTTACTTAATTGCAATTTGGAGGCCACTATCCCTATACGAGGATAGAGGAACGTGATGGAATTTGATCATTCAATCTCACCGAAGTAGTAATTCTTGCAATTTGATTCAATACAACATCCAAATGCAAGATAGGACAATGCCCCTCTTTATTTCTTCTTATGATATACAAATATGATTTTGGATTAGATTAACACCTGTTATTACACATTTGATGGTTCATAACCATGACTAGTGAAATCTATACACCAGAATCAGGCATATGCAAGTTACAATATTATGTTTGGTGTCCATATTTAATATTTAAAAGTGCTAAAGTGTTTTTAAGAATGAGAACATAGCATAAGTGTACAAGATCAGGAACATTCATCAAAAGTGCCCAACCTTGAACATGCCCTTGCCAAAAATCAAGCTGCTCCATGCATCATAAGGGCCAATGTGGATGAACAAAAAAGACAGATGCTATGTCTTCAACAGGACATGAATGTAAAAGTGCTAAAATGGTCCACTGATTGTGAACATAGCACTGGTGTGCAACATTAGGAATTTTTTAAATGAGGGTCCTACCTTGAACGTGTCCTTGCTAAAAATCAAGCTGGTCCATTCATCACACGGGCCACTGTATGTAAGAGTGCAAATGGGTCAGCTAAAGGGGTCCTAGACCCGACCTATGTAATAATCGGATTAGAACTTTGGCCCCATACCAACCCATTACATTTGGGGTCGGGTCTATATTGGTTCCAAGCTTTAAAACTCCAAAACATTTATTTGGTGGGTCGGGTGTTGGTCTTCTATTCCCAACTTGACGCATTAATCTCATAGGTCAGGTCTGGATTGGGTATGAAAATTCTAAGGGGCTTCTGAAACAAATAATGCTCTCAATATGTGTAACGCCCCGAATTTTCATGGGCCAAGTAAGAACTCGGCTCTCGAATTCCCGGGTGCCATGTGTGCCCTAATGGGCTTCAGAATTTAATGCATTTTGTTTATTTCATAAGCAATGGGGAGTTTAGCAGACCATGAAGCATAAATCAACCATAGAATGATACTAAGTGCAAATATATGTATATAGAATATCCATGTCCAAAACGCAAGGCAAAGTAAGGACAGGAGGAACTAGTCCCACCCATACAATATCCCCAAAGGACTAGGGCCCTGGCCCGTGCCCTGTGGTCATCCCTACAGTAGACTAAGAGGATCCGCCAAAGATCTAAAAGTATGAAAACTCCTCCTTGTCATCTACGCTTGCTCCCTCAAGCGCGTCCAGCTCCGTAATCCTTGCATCTAAGACAGACTTTGGTTGGTGTTTTAAAACACCGTCCTAGAGTGGGAGTGAGTAGCTAACTCAGTGGTACCATTAACAATAAGTTACACATGTTATCATACGCAGGAACAGATTTAGGGAAAGGCAAACATTCAGAGAAACCTAATTACTCTTGTTAATGCAAATGCATGTTTCAGTGACATGATGCATGCTCTTTCCTCCAACACTCCCTCGAGCGACAACATCTAACGATAGCAAATGATCAACACTCCCTCAATGCGACCTCGACTACCAAATCATCAAAACTAGCTAATGCAATGTAGATGTTAGCCAAGTTGATTAATTACGTCCTTTCATTCAGTAATATTAGGGAAGTTGAAACACCTCATTTAATCAATGGCCTTATCCAGATCACTTGGCCCAGGGCGGGCGTAGCGGCTCTGAGCCTGCGATCCATGATCCAAATTTAGGTATTATCCATCTGTCTCATAAATCAATAATTTCAAAGGTAAGGCATGATACCTAAAGGTATGAGGATCAACTCAGTATGGGTTGTCACCCAAACACCGAGTACGATCACTCAGTTCCGAGGTGCGTGCTTGTTACATAACCAAATCACCACAAGGAATGGCTCGTTGTTAAATTCCATTCATGCCAGGGTCGTTCGAACGGTAATCTGGCACGGAACCATCGGCTGGGTAATTTGATGGAGGCCGTTCGAACAAGGACCTATCACCTCCTATGCTCGCTGGTCACTACGGGGAGTCTCGTCACCCCAGCGTGGGCCGACAGCACGGACACAGTGTCCCATACCACCATGCCCGGCTTCCGAGTCTTAGTTGCTCACTGGCCACTATGGGGAGGCTCGTCACCCCAGCATAGGCCGACAAATCGGATACGGTGTCCCATACCACTATGCCCGGCTCATGAGTCTTGGGGATCGTATCATTAACGATTAATAGTGGCCTTTCAAAGGTATGGGTTGCTTCAGATTCAGGCAGGCGTGTACAAACATGGTTAACGTACATGGATAGCA
Source organism: Magnolia changhungtana (assembly GCA_030180095.1). Lineage (NCBI taxonomy): Eukaryota > Viridiplantae > Streptophyta > Magnoliopsida > Magnoliales > Magnoliaceae > Magnolia > Magnolia changhungtana. The sequence continues at coordinate 825,831 of JASAUF010000363.1, read as the reverse complement.
ACTAGTGGGCCAATTCGTCTCCATGAAACGAACTACGGGTTGTACGGCTTGAGAGCGACGTCTCGCGTAGTCCAACTACAGCCAACAACACACAGTTTGACTAGTCGGGCCAAATTTACCCGTGGGCGGGTCAGAAGGGCTGCCCAAAAGAGTTCTGAATTGTTGGCCGATCCAAAGAGGGCACAGTGTATAAATGCATTATAATAAAGAAGTCGATCTACTCATAGTTGTGAGAGAATTAGGTATGTATAATTATAAACTACATTTACTATCGGTACACAAGTTACTGTTTTATAACAATTCAGGATATTTCCGGATGGACATGTACATGGGTCTAGGGCCTCTAGGCTTCAAGGGAACATGAAAGGAAATGAGCACCATAGCTGGTTACAGGAAGAATTAGGCATACATGGGGAATTATGGGCAGTCAATTCACCTACTTCAAACATCTGAGAGACATGCGTCCGAATTTATCTTGCTAATTTGCAAGATTGGGGATTATCATAGTTGGGAACTTCCACATTTGTCAACAAATCAACAATACAAATAGCAAATATACCTTATCTACACATATTAGGGACATGCAACCGAATTTAACTTGTAAAATCAGCAAACACGAGGATAACATACCAGGAATTTCACATTCACCAAACAAATCAAGCAATGCAAGTATCAGGGTAGTTAAAACTGAAATTTCCTCCCCAATTGGGAAATTTCCATGCACATTTTCAAATTCAGCCTTTTCATTCCATAAGGCAACATGCAAGGCAAAATTGTCAAACATAATCACTAAGGTTCGTTCTACGTAAGATAATAGGCCACCTAGAGGTAGTGGTTCACACCTATTATCGATTGGAGGTTCTTGGAGTCGCTCTAGCAGTGCCGGGTCCGTAAATTCACGTGTCAGGGCCCTGTGCGTGAGGAATTGCATGTCAGGACACATGCAAGAGTCCCATGCTAAGGAAAATTGAGGAGAGATAGAGTGGTTACCTTCCGATCAGCTACACTTTGCCTTTACGGCGGTAGCGCTGCGGTTACCGGTGAATGTAGGTGGTAGGAGAGGGGAAGTACTCAATTCCCAGCTCCCTTCCCTCACACAACCTCTCTCTCTCTCTCTCTCTCTCTCTCTCTCTCTCTCTCTCTCTCTCTCTCTCTCTCTCTCTACTGAAATTTTTGTGGGAGTGAGGGAGAGAGAGGTTTGAAGGCTTTTATAGAATTTCTGTGGGAGTGAGGGAGAGAGAGGTTTGAAGGCTTTTATAGGCTGGACTTTTGCCCAATTGGCCCTAGGTGCCAATTACTTCCTCAAGTTACCCCTTGGGGCACACATACGGGTTTCGGGGCTGCCCCGGTGGCCCCTTGGCCCATCTGTGTTATGGGATGGGTGCCCCATGGTCTGATGAGAGGCTATCCAAGGTTTGGTGGCAAATGGATGCGGACATTGATCGCAAGGGTTGGTTTTGCGATCAACGGTCACCGTTCTTAGATCACGAGTCAGATTTGGTGGACGAGTGCACGGAAATATCTTCGACCTACGGTGGAAGTTTAGGTGAAATCCAACGGTTGGATTGTCCTAATTTATTGTCCCAAGTGGCAGGGCCATTTGTTTTAAAATTCAGATTTTTGGCCAATACTTGGGAGAGTCGCGTTCCACAAGTGCCGACTGGACGACGCAAATCGTCTATTTCCAGGCGTCATTTAAGTCCATTGCCCACGATGGACCACAAGCCCAGTGAGGCCCATAGCTTCCCATAATTTCGAATTTATTTGCCCCTCGGGCGTTGCACGGCTCGTACAGACAGTCGCCAAGTACAAATGGGCAGACCAACTCTACGGCCTGGGTTCAACCCGAACATATTCAGAATCGATCGCATTAGCGGCTTAATTCGTTTTAATTTATTGGTGGTGAGCCCTGCACGTGCGATCGAATCATGCGGTCCTATGGTAATTTGATGCAGGACATAAAATTTAAATATGATATGCAAGAATTCAGGCTTAGATCAAACTAATGTAAAACGATCACATAATAATTCCACATCCCACACAAAAGTTCAAACATTCAAGTGAAGGGGAATCTGCACAGGTCCAGGCCTACACAAGCTCGGACTGGATCAGTAAAATTATGGACCAAACAATGCTCAAAGGGAAGTAAAAACCAACCACACATGCATAGCAATCAGTCCCTAATCCAAGGAATTCTCCAATTTCGATTTAAGGAACCCTAGGGTGAGGAAAGGGGCAAATCAATTAGGGATAATGCAATATAGGGTTAGGGTTTATGAAATTAGGTACAAAAAGAGGAAAATAGGAAGAAAACTTGAACCTAGGATGGCTCCTGCGTGCGGACAGCGGGCTAGGGCATGGCGCACGTGCGCTCGAGGCTGGCCGCACGTGCGGTGGGGGCCCGAATCCCCAAACTGATTCCTTGACCTTGGTCGGCCAGGGGGGACTTCAAACCCTCTAAATCTCGTCGCAATCCGATGTGCGGTTGGGGCGCGGTGCTCCGTTGAAGTTCAGCCCTCCTGCAGAGCCAGATTCTGGAACGGGCTGTAGAGAGACGAATAGCTGCAAAACAAGCAAATTTGAAGCGAAGATGATCGTAGAATGGATGAAATAAGATGGAGGGGGCGTATTGGGATAAATGTGGTTTCGCACCACAGTAGTTAGCCTTTTGAAAAGGGAGGGCTTCGCACCCACTTGAATTTTTCCACAACTTAGAAACTCAGAGAGCAGAAAAACACGAAGGAATTTTTATTTAACTTCAATGAATCAAAAGAACTACAAGGGGTGCCTATTATAAGAAAACCCTATACCCCAAAACTCTCGTGCCTTGTGCGCAACCTAGTACTTGACGATGAAGTAAACCAAAATAAAAACTAATTAAACAAATCTAAAGCATTCATGATGTTCTAAATAATATAAATAGGTAAAACCTAAAATATGAACTTAATTCGACTAGCGGGCTACGATCATGAGATCCCATGATAGACTTTACTTGACTATCGGGCCCACTCTTTTGAACCAAAACTCCGTCTTCTAACCAGGAAGCCCTCCCTGGACGTCGTCATCGAGCCAGATCGACAGTGGGGCCCTCCTTCGTGCGTACGTCCGTAGGGGGCGGCGTGCGTGCGCGTGATATCCCCATCAACTGTCCTCAACTGTGAAGATTTCGCCACTGGCGAAATAAAACTCCTGAACCGCTCCAGAATGTCATGATCAAGTCTCTGAAGCTCCTCAGTGAGCCACGTGCTATCTGAAGCTGCGCGTGACTTCCATTTAACCAGGTACTTCTGAAACCTACCGTCCGACGTTGAAACTATCTTATGGTCCAGGATATCATCTATTTCCTCTCTGGTTATGTGAAGGCTAGGTATGGGAGGTAGAGGCTGAGAAGAAAGGTCGGGAAGAGTAGGTATGAGACGTAGAGGCTGAGAAAATGGGTCGAAAATAGTAGATATGGGAGGTAAAGGCTGGGAAGATGGGTTGGGAGGGGGCTATGGATCAAGGGATAAATCTGGGGATCAGGATGGGTGGGCGAAGGGCCGGACAAAGTATCAGTGGTCCCTTGAAAAGTAACTAGATCCTCCACATTGAATGTGGAACTAATTCTCAGGAAAGTGGAAGATCTACCTCATATGCATTGAGACCGTTTCGTTTTATAATTTTGAAGGGTCCAGCGCTATATGCGTGTAACTTACGAATGGCCCCCTAAGGATACCGCTCGGGCCTGATGCGGACCATCACAGAGTCTCCAATATTGAATTCTTTAAAACATTTATGCTGGTCTGCAGAAAATTTGTAATGTTCATTACTAGTAGTGATCTTCTGCCTGATTTCTTGATGTTATGAATGAATGTGATGTGCAAACGACTCTGCAAACTCTGATGGCCTATGGGATAGTGACATAGGGACATGATCAATAGGTTTCCCAGGTTTGTAACCAGTAATGACTTCATAAGGATTGAGACCTGTGGACCTATCGACAGAACTATTAAATGCAAACTCGGCTGTAGGTATGACGGTGTCCCATATTCTGGTGTGCCCTATATCCCTCCTAGGGTAGGAAAGACATTACGAAACTCATCCACTACTGGAATGGCCTCAGTGGGTAACTCTACACTAGCCTCTGGTGCACTCTCTCCAGCCACAAGGCCGCTCATGTTATACCCTTCAAAATAGTGGTCTTGATGTCCCTCATGGGGTGGGTGCACACCCATAACTGATTCCTTGGTCAACTCCATTCGTTGGTCTATCCTCATGGCCACCTACCTAAGATTGGACATCCACCCCAATGGTGGGGTTTGTCCTGACGGAGGCCTTTAGTTGGGTAATGCGCACATCAAATTGATCAAAGCGTTGGTCTATATGTTGTTCCCAGTGCTTACCCAAAGACTCGATCTGCTGGGACAGTTTGTTTTATGACTTTAGTATTTGCTCCATGTTTAGTGTAAGGTGTAAGCCAAAACCATGACCCGTACGTGTGGGCATACACTTGCTAACTCCACCTAAGGACTTTCTATGACGACTATATGCAACTAAATAGGACTAAATGATCCTATGAGACTCTATATGAGAGAAACTACGTAGTGCTACTAAAATCCAACGACATAGTTGTTAAAATAAGGGAATAACAGAAAGTTACAGCAATGTAAATTGCTAACTTCCTGCTACTAGAAATTTCAGCAACTAATATTAGGGACTACAGTCTCCTAAATAGCTATATGTGATAAAATGGATGCATGAAAGACTTAAACAAACTAAACCTTAAATATGTAATGTATTCCCCTATAAGAACCCCAGGCTTTGATATCAAATTTGATGCAGGACATGAAATTTAAATATAATATGCCAGAATTCAAGCTTAGATCAGACTAATGCAGAACGATCACATAATAATTCCACATCCCACACAAAAGTTCAAACATTCAAGTAAAGGGGAATCTGCACGTCGAGGCCTACACAGGCTAGGACTGGATCAGTAAATTATGGACCAAACAATGCTCAAAGGGAAATAGAAATCAACCACACATGCATAACAATCAGTCCCTAATCCAAGAAATTCCTCAATTTTGATTCAAGGAACCCTAGGGTGAGGAAAGGGGCAAATCAATTAGGGATAATGCAATATAGGGTTAGAGTTTATGAAATTAGGTATAAAAAGAGGAAAATAGGAAGAAAACTTGAAGCTGAGACAGCTCCCACGTGTGGACAGCGGGCCAGGGCTGGCGCACGTGTGGTGGGGTCTGAATCCCCAAACTGATTCCTTGACCTTGGTCGGCCATGGGGGACTTCAAACCCTCCAAATCTTGTTGCAATCCGATGTGCGGTTGAGGCACGGTACTCCATTGAAGTTTCAGCCCTCCTGCAGGGCCAGATTCTGGAACGGGCTGTAGAGAGACGAATAGCTGCAAAACAAGCAGATTTGAAGCGAAGATGATCGTAGAATGGATGAAATAAGATGGAGGGGGCGGATTGGGATAAATGTGGCTTCGCACCACGGTAGTTAGCCCTTTGAAAAAGGAGGGCTTCACACTCACTTGAATTTTTCCACAACTCAGAAACTCAGATAGTAGAAAAACACGAAGGAATTTTTATTTAACTTCAATGAATCAAAAGAACTACAAGAGGTGCCTATTTATAAAAAAACCCTATACCCCAAAACTCGCGCCTTGTGCGAAACCTATTATTTAGTAATGAAGTAAGCCAAAATAAAAACTAATCAAAGAAATCTAAAGTGTTCATGATGTTTTAAATAACATAAATAAGCAAAACCTAAAATATGAACTTAATCCAACTAGTGGGCCACGATCATGAGCTCCCATGATGTGCTTTACTTAACTATCGGGCCCACTCTTTTGAACCAAAATTCTTGTCTTATAACTAGGAGGCCCTCCTTGGACGTCATCATCGAGCCAGATTGACGGTGGGGCCCTCCTTCATGCGTACGTGCGTAAGGTGGCGGCGCACGTGCGCGTGTGCGTTATGTCCCCATCATAATTCACACGTGGATGCCTCAGGACACTGTTCTGATTGGATAGGGTGTTACAATATGTTAGTACAATCAAGATTTAAATCAATGAGCTCCAAGAGCATATATGGTCCTAAGCTATCTTAGATAAATTTGAGAAGAATTTATAATAAATTCCAAGCATATGTTATCTTCAATTAACTAACCCACACTATATATTTAAAATAAAAACTCTATTCACAAATCATCCATTTCAATTTTCGACTGTAAAAATATAGAAAAAGAGAGAAAAGAAGAGAAGAAAGAGAGAAGGGAGAGAAGAGAGGGACCCAAATTAGGGTCGACGCCTCACTCTCCATCTCTTATATCAATGAATTTCCATAATGTCAAAAGTACTTTGAATAACAAAAGCAAGAATCCCCATCATGTGCTAAACCACTATTAATAAAAGTGCAAGCATAGAAACAAAACTAAGTAGGTCTAGGTGGGCAATATAGAATTTAAAAAAATAATAAAATAAAGGTGGGCAATACAAATCTAGAGACCTCATGTATGAAGCGATAGTCAACTTTGATGTGTTTAGTTCTTTCATGATAGACCGGATTGTTCCTGAAATGGGATGCAACCTAATTATTACAAAATAACCACTTAGATAGACTCACTATAGGCCCCATTTCTTATAATGATTTCTTGATCCACATTAACTCATAGGTGTCGTAAGCCATTGCTTCATATTCTGCTTTAGCACTTGATTGGGTCACCACAAGCTTAATCTTACTATTCCATGTGACTACATTTCTCCCACAAATGTACAATACCTAGTAATAAATTATTTGTCCGCTAAAAGACCCGCCTAGTCTAAATTTAAGTACCTATGACTTGAAGACGATCGTTCTGTTGGTACAAAATATCTTGACATGGTACTCCTATAAGTTATCATAGAATCCAAATAATTGTATTCATACTCTTGAAGAATTCATAAATTGGCTCACTATGCTCACAACATAATATATATTTGGTCGAATTATTGTTAAATAAATAAGTTTTCCAACTAATCTTCTATACCTCACAAGTCTTCTACTGCATCTCCTTGATTGCTTACAATTTTTTTAATTAGGATCCATTAGTGTATTGACGGCTTAATGCTTAGAAGACATGTCTCCATTAGCAAATCTATAACATATTTTTATTGAGAGACAGATTTATTCCTTCTTTAGATATAGCCAGTGTTCGAATTGTCGGTGGCGCTACATGTTTCGCTGGCTGGAGATAAAGATATAATATCATTATCGCCGATATTATTGCCGATAACTGGAAATTCAGGAAAAAAGGAAAAAAAAAAAAAAAAAAAAAAAACATGAGGAAAATGTTGGAATTTTTCAGTAAAACTTCAGAACATGCCTAAATACACATATTTTCATATTTAGAAATTTAAAAAAAATACAAAAAAATGCATTACATAACTGTGGGGTCCACTGTGATGTATGTGCCTTATATCCACACAATCCATCAAATATGACAGCTCCTGTTAAGTCATGATCTGAAAAATGAACAAGATCTAGATCTCAAGTGGACTATATCACATGAAACAAACCATTGTGATTAAATCGCCACCAATGAAAACTTCATGGGGTCCATCGGAATGTTTATTTGCCATTCAATCTATTAATAAGGTCACAAAGACATAGATGAAGAGACCACCCAAATATAAGCTTAATCCAAAACTTTCGTGGCCTGTGAGAAGTTTTATTGGTCGATTACCACTGTTTCCCATATTATGGTCCACCTACGATTGGGATCTGAGCATGCCCTAAAATGAGTTTTCAAAATAGACGGATGGAGTGGATATAAGGCACATGCGTCACAATAGTGGATCCAAAGATCCATTAAACTCGTCCCTGAACAACGATGTGAGTGGGACCCTGACCGTAGAGCCCACCTTGTTGCATGCATTGTATATCCATGCCGTCCATTTGTTTTCTCAGTTTCAATTAGGGTGTGGTCCAATAAATGAAAAGGCAATTTCAGGTGGACCATACCACAACAAATAGTGGTCATTGAACGTCCACCATTAAAACCTTCCTAGGGTCCACCATAATGTTTGTTGATTATCAACCTATTGTTAAGGTCAAACAGACCTGGATAGAAAAACGAATATCCATTTGATCCAAAACTTTTGTGGCCCACATAATATTTTTAATGGCCAATAACCATTGTTTCCTATGGTGTGGTCTACATGAAAATTATATTTACTTCATTTTTTAGACGATGCCCTAATATAATGTGGAAAAACAGATGGACGACATGGATATACAATGCATGCATTGAGGTGAGCCCTACGTAAGGGTCCCACTCAAATAGTTGTTCCGGTGTCTCACTAAAGTCTTGCTCCAGGAGGCAGATTGCATGGTGTGCCAGACCACGTAACGTACGTACTTGGTGTGTTGATGTTACCAAGTTTTGTTGGCCCCACCATGATGCATGTGTTATATCCACACCATCCATCCATTCATTTCACATGATCATTTTTAGGCATTGGCCAAAAAATGAGTCAAATTCGAATCTCAAGTGGACCATACCACAGAAAGCAGTGAGGACTGAACGTCTACCATTGAAAACTTCTTGGAGGCTTTCATATTTGGATCTACTTGAGATTTCACATCCATTCATAAAATGATCTGTAAAACTGATGGACGGTTTGGATATACAAAAAATGCATCAAAGTGACCTTGTACATTAAGGGTAACACCCACTAAAGTATCACTCGCGTAACACCTAATCCACTTCCCGTAATAAATAGATTGCCTATTGAGTATACGGGAGTGTACTTTGTAAATTATGTGGGGCCCACCATGATTTGGATGTCTTATCCAAACCGTCCATCCTTTTTAGAAAGAAATTTTATGGAAACGTACAAAGAGTTGAGCATATTAGAAGCTTATGTGGACCACACCACAGGAAACATTGTGAATGAACGCCTACCATTGAAACTTCTTGGAGGCCACATAATTTTTTAATCAAGTTGATATTTGCGTTATCCCCTCATCCTTGCCTTTGTATCCTCATGACAAGGTTCGATGACAAATAAACATTACTGTGGGCCCTAGGAAGGTTTCAACGATGGAAATCATTATTCTCACTGTTGCCTGTGGTGTGGTCCACTGGAGCTTTGGATATGCTTCAATTTTGGGCTTGGCCCCTAAAATGATTGGAAAAAAGGATGGACAGCATAGATAAACCACATACATTCAAGGTGGGCCCAAGAGAGTTTACTCGGTACGATAAAGCGTACTGAATATATCAATATGCAATCCACTTCCACGAAGCTTTAGAAAAATGATTTGCAGAGGAGGGAATTTCGCCACAGAAAGAGGGATTTTCGAAAGGAGGATTTCATTTGCATTGAAAACTCTCTCATCTCATAAAGGGGGATTTTTTATTGAGGGTTTCAAAACCCTAAATCCATCCCAAATCGGGAAGAAATCTCCCAAAATTCCAGATTTTTCGCCGCTTCTTCTTCTTCTTTCTTCTTTCTTCTTTCTTCTTCTTCTTCTTCTTCTTTGAGCGTACTTCTTTAACTGATCAATCCACCTGTTTTTGTCATGAGTAAACCTTTAACTGAAACACCGAAAATGGAAGAGTTAGCATAGTGAGGAGGTCTTATGATGTCTTCAACAGCAATAGGTATAGGCACAACTTCTGCTTAAAGAGATTTACTACCTTTTAAGAAAAACGGTGTAGAAGGAAAAGTAACATTTGTATATACATATTGTTTTCAAAGTGAAGGACTATAGCAATGATAACCTCTGTGTCGGGGAGTATATAAGAAAAATACAGTCAATGACTCTAGCATTTAATTTATCATGGCCCGACTCCAACGAATAAATAAAGCAGACAAATCCAAAAACTTTGGGAGGCAAAGAAAACAACAAAGTATTTGGGAGTAACATTTGATAAGGTGACTGACCCATTAAACAAATGAGGGCATTCAAATTATCAGAAAACATGTTGTAAGTACTACATCACTCCAAAAAACTTTTGGAAACATTTATGTGAATTAATAAAGCACAAGTTACCTTAAGTAGGTGGCATTTTTCCATTCCTGAACACCGTCTTGTTGTGGGGTGTGTGCACTTGCTGTTTAATGTAGGATACCTATTAAAGAAAAATATTAACTAAAACCTTGGGATATATATTCTTTGGCATTATCAAAATGAAACACAAATATTTTTAAATTAATTTGATTTTCAACTTTAATATGAAAAGCTTTAAAAAAAAAAAAAAAAGAATAATTTGAAACCTGTCTTTCATTAAATGAATCCACGTCGTTCTTGAGAAATCATCAACAAATGTAACAAAATAGTCATATATTGACCTACTGGATATTTTAAGTGGTCCCTAAACATCTGAATGAACTAAAGAGAAATAAATTAAACTACACGTTTTCACACTTGGTAGATAAGTAGTACAATGATGTTTGTTGAATTCACACACATAATACTCTATATATGACATAGATGTCCAAGAAGAATGACACCCTTAAGAATCTTCAATAAGGGGAGATGCTTTTATGTGTTTTCGCGCCAAATCACGATCAAGTTAGTGCTACTTGTCATGTTCATGTCCTCTACCAATCTTCTTCTTCATCTTTAGATCTTGAAAAGCATAGTTTAAAGGATATAAAGTGACAAAATAATTAAGAGATTTGGTAAACTTTCTAACAGACAAAGAAGACTTAAAAAGGAAATTTTGGAATAAACAAGACATAGGATAATGAGAGGGAATGACTTGTATGAACAGTACCCATTCCACATGCTTTGGATTGTGTACCATTTGTCAGAGTGACAAATGAACATGTTAACAAGGTATCAATGACCAATGGATTATGGGACTTGGATCCAAAAATGTTATAGTGGATGTCACAAATGTATCCATAAGGGTGGAAGCAATTGCAGAAGTGGTAGGAATAGGCCGATTTTGTAAAATTTTCAGCAACTTGGAGTTCTCTTGAGTTAGTGTAATTGTTTCACCAACTGTACGTTGTTGGGGAGTTATAGACGTAGAACAAGTTGAATGTGGCCCACTGCTCTCTCGAATATAAAATGCTTAATTAGCCTATGTTGGCTTTTCCCGGAGATCTCAACTTTTTTCAATAGAGTGATTGGAGAATCCACAATGTGTGCACTTCCTAGGTCCACGACCTTCTCCCGTTTTGTCACAATTACCTTGATACCTCTTTTACCATGGCTACCACCTTGACCTTGATACTGAAAGATGCAAAAACAGAATTGTCATTGGCTCCACTCGTAGAGTTCAATGATACATGCTAGAGACGAGCATGCACCTCATTCTGAGATAACACATCTTTACCTTCCAATATTTGTGCATGAACCGGTTCATACTCATGTTTTAACATTGATAAGAGTTTGGTCACACAAAAGTCTTCACGTTGTTGATGTAGCTTCTCCAAATTAATGATAATAGGCTAATGCACATTTTGCTCTTCACATTTCTTTGAGTTTGGAATAGTATTCACCTAGAGATTTATCACCTTGTTGAAGCTCAAATATTTTTCATATAATCGATATGTACAAGAGATGTTTTCGTTGGATGACTACATCTCTCATAATGCTTCCCACACTTCATTTATTGTGTCAAGAAATATTATATTGGCACTGATGGATAGTTCATGCTATTCCAAAACCATGTCATAATTTGGGTATTCTCTTGTATCCATTGATAATAAATGCTAGAACTCTCACTAGGTTTGTCTGTGTTCAAATATCTTGATTTGTCCTTGGCTGTTAGAAACACTTGGACAAACTTGGACCACTGGAGATAGTTTATTCCATTTAATTTAATAAGGTTATCTGGACCCCTAAAAGTTAGATGGATTTATGAATCCAAATTTTAGATCACTTTTCATCTCCATCAGAATAAGTAAGAAAAGAATACCACAAATCTTTTACAAACACAGGCTGGCCTAGCACAATCGACAAACACCCCACTTGTATGCTTCACGTAATGCGCACATCATGCTTAAAGAGAGAAATCAACCCATACATCCACCCCTTCCAATTGTCTATGGATGAATATGATCACAAACACGACATCCAACATGAGCTAGCAGCCCACATGCTTCTAGTAACCACATGAGAGATGAAATCACATGGACTTCATTCACCTACTCACACATTCACTATTACAAAAGGCTCATCACAAAAAAAGAAAAGAAAAGAAAAGAAACGCTAGGTTTTTTTAAAGCAATTCAGCACTAGAGGAATGAGAAGTACCAATAAGGTAAAAGGAGAAAGAATGAGAGAATAGGAGAAAGGAAAAAAGGTTAAATCATAAACAAGGATGCTATGATACAATGTAAAAGTATAGAAAAAGAAAGAAAACAAGAGAAGAATGAGAGAGGAGAAGGAAAGGTTGGGAGGAGAGCGACCCAAATTGGGTTGACACCCCTAGCTAGTTTAAATCTTTTATATTAATGAATTTTCATTACAACAAAAGTACCTTTAATAACAAAAGCGAGAATCCCCATCATGTCCGAAATCACGGTTAACAAAAGAGCAAGTATAGAGATAAAACTAAATAGCCCTAGGTGGAGTGTACGGTGGTATGACAACCCACATCCATTCTTAGAATGGATTTAGTATTGGATCTCATCTAAGGGTTCCTAATTTCTCATTGACCTAGGTAGTAACTAGCTAGTCAAACTTTAAACTTTCCTATACTTACATTAATTAACTACCAGTCTTTGAAAATAATAATAATAATAATAATAATAACAATACCAATAACAATAACAATAACAAGTCTCATGTTTATCTCTGTGCTAGGTGTGGCCCAGAACCCTTTTGTTGGGGCCCTCCTAAATGGCTGTCTATCTCCTTTCTTCTTAATAGATTTCAGGTGGTAAGTTCCCACCTTTTTTTTTCTCAAAAAAAAAAAAAAAAAAAAAAAAAAACAATAATAATAACAATAACAATAAACTCTTGATGGATTCAAATTTTAGACCCATGCCCACTTATTATCAAGTTGGGTCCAAGTACGAATAAAAATGAAAAGTTGGGAAAAGACGAACACTATCCATTCAACTTACATTTGCAGGCCACCTAATTAGAAATTAGATGCTTAAGCCAAGGCATGCTCCCAATCGTCCCCATCTAATGAGTGACAATGATCTCCCATACATGCACCGCACTTGAACATGTACTACGAATCTCCTCTTCAATCTCTCCTTGTGTGTGTATAGCCTCAACATTTCTCTTTGAAATACTTCCTACAATGTATGTGGCATTGACCATAAGCTCCTTACACTATCTCCTGTTCAGGAACTTGATTGCTAACAACTTCGACATCAATAGTAATAATAACAGGTATTTACAAATGATGCCTTTGTACTCATTTCGACAAAATAAAAGCATACCTAAGCAATTTTTGTAACTTTCCAATGATACTGCATTTCCTTGCATAAGAAATTCAAACTATTAGTCGCATTTAAGTGTTTGATTCTTTTAGATTCAGTACTTTTCCTTCAGGGTGGAATTGTCTTCAGCAGGACTTTTCATGCTATCAAGATTCTCTAACAGGTAAGCCATCTTTTCTTCTTCTCCATTTTGTTTATAGGTAATATATGGGCTAGCTCAATGTTGAAACACTATCTATCATGGAGGCTTCTTTTGGCAACATTTGGATGCAGGAGAGAATTGAATTACAAGCATTTATTTTAATCAAGAAGGAATGAGAAAAAGTAATGAGGAAGTAGTAGGTAATCACAGATTTAAAAAAATTAATAATAAAATAAAATTTGGGTCGAACCTGAAAGAACAGGATTACCAATTGGAGATGGGACCCTCAATATGAATGCTAAGGGAGGAAGCTTTGAATTGGTTATTTCCATCTGGCCTGCGCTAGCTTACCTTCACTAATCAAGCACCACATTGATATAACCTTCATGAGATCCACCCTCCATTAGGTAAGCTACTTCATGTTCGCATGGAACCTAAAAATCATGATGATCCAAAATCAGGCAGGCCACACCATAGGAAACAATTGAGATGGGCACACCCACCATTAGTTTTGTGTAGGGCCCACTGTAGTGTTTATAAACCATTCAATCCATTCATCTAATATGCTTCATTGAGATGAAAGAATTAACCAAAACTCATAGTATTCCATAGGGATGTAAATGGGCCAGGCTTTGGGCTGGCTTCTGAACTCTTTGGCCAGGCTTTCAGGCCAGACCTCAAATATTTGCCATTGCTAGGCTAAGCACAGCCCATTGATTGGCCCACTATTCCAAAATGCAGGTGGGCCATACCACGTGTATTAAGAGGTTTTAGGTATATTTATATGGTTCCCCATCGAGCGGCCGACTTGCGTGTTGAATCATCAGCTTGCTTTTTGGCCATACATAATGTATGGGGTGGATCATGACATAAAGTTGTTTCCTTCACCTACAAGAGAAAGTGATCTCCTCTCCATACCTACACGAGTTACCCCACCATTTTTCTTTTCCACTTTGCTGGACTCAATAGTGCATCCAATAGCACCCTTTTAGTTTTACCTTGCTATAAAATGCTAGAGCTTCTCTTAAGAGTATGTAGATCACCTAAATGTATTGTTTACTCTTTACAGTTTGCATTACATTGGGAACTTTACAAAAAAACAAACTACCTAATTAAAATGAAATTTACATTTTGGTACCTTTTTAAAAAGGTTTTCAAAAAGTTACCTCATTAATCAATATAATTATCACTCAACCTCCTGTCACAGCCGCCACGTGAGCAAATGGGCTGGGGGCTTAGTTGAGCCCCGGCATGATGTTTATGTAAAATTCACCACGACTACCATATAAGGGTTGAAAACAGTATACTAGACAATTCTCATCCTCCAAAGAATATCCATTAATGTCCCCACGTGAATCATGGATGGGTATGATTTTTGAGCCATCGGCCTAAGTTTTTGTGTGGAATCTAATCGTTGGAGTGAATTTCATATAATTATCACAATGGCCTTGTGAAAATCAAGGGTGGACATCTCTCTCCCAATTATTACCGTTGTTGTGGCCCGCCAGAATTACAGGTCAGCATGAATTTTTGTCCCTACCTTTAGGCCTAATGTTGCACTAAATATCTAATTGTCAAAGTGGATTTTACATAAACATCATGGTGGGCCCTGTAAAATCAAGAGTTGTATCCCATACAATTTTTTTTTTCTAAATAATCCTTGTATAATTGGTGGAGCCTACTGTGATGTTTATGTGAGATCCACTCGTGGCATTAGATACATAATCCTTGTTTAGGCCTAGATCCAAAAAATAGGCTTACTTGTGATTTAGGTGGGTAACACCAAAGAAAACAATTGGTAGAGAGACATGTACCCTTCATTTTTACAAGGTCCACTATGATGGTTTTGTGAAATCCACTCCTACCATTAGATGCCACACCAAAATTCAGGTCTAGGGCCTAAAAATCAGCCTTGCCCGGAATTCTGGTGGGCCATACTAAGGGAGATAGTTTGGAAGGCCATCATTGCGTTGTACACTATTTCCAATCATGTGGTCCACCTGAATCACAAATGGGGGTGATTTTTAGGCCCTTGGCCTAACATGAGGTGACGAACCTGATAGTCAAGGTAGATTTTACATAAACATCATGATGGGGCCCACGTAAGCAGCCCACCAATAGGCAGCCAAAGGAATGTAAGGGAAGATACTGGAATGATAATTATATATTAGTTTGGTAGCATTTGTAAAATTCTCCATTTTGGTTCTTTTATGGAAAAGCTTGGACAAGTTTTCCCAAGCCATGCATTTCTTAGTATAGTGAGTTGACTACCTGTTGGTGGTGTATAGTCATTTTATTATATCAACAAAGTTATAAGTCGTGTGATCCCACCTTTCTCCAATAAACAAAAAGAAAAAGAAAGAGTTAACTATCCTGGATTTTGTACCAAGCATTTTCATCATAGGAACCTCTAGATGGACAGGCTGGATATTCAATTTCTTTTCTAATTACATATCGTGAAGCTCATGTATTCCATTCTTTGCAGTTAACCAAATTAGACACTCCATAGCAGTCTCTGATTCAGGCACATAACTATATTCAGGCAATGCAGCCTTTGATCGATGTCACTGTTTTGTTGGTTCACAGATTCTTCATTTGCAATAAATTGCGGTGGTTGTGAGCAGACATCGGAAGATGGAATGTCGTATGATAGTGATGTCAATGCTCTCGGTATAGCATCATATTATCTGGTCAACATGACCAGGTTGGCTGTCAGTAATGTTGGTGTCTGTGATAACCTCGAAACCGACATATACACTACAAACTCTCAATCTCAGTTTATGAATACTTTGGACCCAAACCTGTTTCGTACAACAAGGATATCACAAGGATCGCTTAGATACTACAAAGCTTGGGCTTGTGAACGGACAGTATAAAGTGACTCTGCAATTCGCTGAGATACAACTTGAATATGGGATTATTCTGAATGGCTTGGGAAGGCGTGTATTCGACATTTTTATCCAGGTGTGTACAATATAGTATTTAGCACAACGTATTTAGTAGTGAACACTAAATATTAATCCAGACTATATGATAAAAGTCAATGTAGTATATATACTTTAGAAGGTGTGGTTATGTTCCTCTCTAGGGCCAGCAATGAGTCCAGTTCAGGTCAGCTTGGGCCTGACTGATTTACTAAATGGCCATGAAAATGTCCCAAAGCCCACCTATGTCCTAAGATGAGATGATGAAGTCCAACCCTTTAGTAGATTCCTGTGCTCAGTGTTTGTGGTATCTTTATTATCAGCCAATTTGGTATCTGATGGGTCTCATATGAAACACAGGATGTGTCAACAAAAATAATTCGCATGTTATTTTTTGTTTGCTAATTCGATTGTATGATTTATGACTTATATGAGCTCTTTTTGGATATACATGCATCAATTCTGTTATACAGTGTATAGTTTAGAACCATATTTGAGTCCTACTTATGTAATCATGCCTCTTTTAATATGTCCATCAGTTCCATTGAAGAATTTCATAATTGTTCTAATGTTTCCATATACCTTCATGTTGGACAACCCTAAGTGCAGGGTTGCAAAGTAGTATAGTACTTGGTAAGACTAAGGTCGATTCACAGGAATTGAATTTGTTGAAACACTATTAGAACTAAACTAATTCTAAAATTAGGGGTTTCAATGAATTTAGGAATTGAATTTGCTGAACCATCCTCGTGGGCCCCACATCACATGGGTACCGCCTCACACGAGCCACCCGCTTCACACGGGCCACCCGCCTCAAGTGTGTCCCCACATCCTACAGGATATCCTACTCGAGCCCGGTGTGAAAATGCCCCGGCATTAGCAAGTCTCTTCAGAAAATATGAATTTATCGATTTATTCCTTCGATCGATCAAGTTCAATCGACAACCTGTCGATCGAATCGAAAAGTTTAAAAATTGTCCAACAACCGACTTCGAATTTTTAGAGTTTCTTGATCGAATCGACAAGGTTGTTGATCGAATCGAAAAATGTGTTGTGATATCTTCCATGATCTTTTTCTTCAAGGTTCTTTTATACTTTTTCTTAAACTCTTTTAGGCTTCAAATCTCCTCAGTTAGCTCAAATTCATCTTGGACCTCATATTCTTTCCTCCACATAGAAAACACATCTAGTTAGACCAATTTAACATTCAAACACATAGGAAAATAGATGGAAAACTGATGATAAATATACAATATTTAACACTCAACACATGTTTGAATGATCAAAATCACTACAAGTTTCGTTGGTTGGGGATATGGAAACAATATCAATATCGCCGATAATATCAATGATAACCGGAAATATGGGAAAACATAGGGGAAACGGTAGGATTTTTAATGAAACTTCAAGAGATGCTAAAATACCCATTTGCATATTTATAAATAAAAATTTGCGATATATATATATATATATATATATATAAAATAAATTTCCATTTAATGGAGGATTAAAAGCATATGTCGTTGTACGAAATAGTCTAATCGTCGTAAGAAATATTCTAACCATCCCACCCATCCCATCTAATTAACCATCCAATCATCCATCCAAAAATCAGAATATTGACAACTCGCGATATTTTATCAAGAAATCATCAACATCTGAAAAGGAAACGAAAGATTGTGGTCTTGATATCGAACAGGTTGTGGTAACGATAATATTGAGATATTATCAATATTAGCAATGACAAATTGCAAACTGCATGCAACGACGTGCTCATAAAAATATCGAAATATAATTTATTTTTTTTTTCATAAACAAATTTTCTATGATATCTCTATGTTGACAATATTATTGAAATATCATTGATAAACTTGTGATACAAGCATCACGGCGTCACCTAAAATTTACACACTAAAAAATATTGATGATATCGATACATTGGCAATGGCAATACAAGCGATGCCTAAAATTTACACAATTGAAAATATTGGTGATATCGATATGTTGACGATACTTAGTACATTGATTATGCATAAAATTTTTAATTCCACCGATGTTATCAGTTTCGCTACCAATGTTATCAGTATCGACAAGCTAGAGATAACGATAATATCAGAGTTATTTTGATGATATCAGAGATAATTACACACCCCCAAGCCCTAGATTGTGTCTAATTCATGTCCGAAAAATCCCACCTACTTAGAAAATTCGCGAATGTATGCACTTACGCGCACCATCGATCGAATCCTTCGATTGATCAAGTCCCATCGAAGTCCCTTCAGTTGAATCAAAACATCTTTTGATCAAATTGAAGTCGTCCAAAACTGTCCAGCAAGTTTCTTCAAATAATCTGAATTTATCTATTTGTTCTTTCGATCGATCGAGTCCAATTGACGACCTATTGATCAAATAGAAGCTTTCATCGATCGAATCGAAAAGTGTGAAAATTGTCCAGCAACCAACTTTTAATTTTCGGAGTTTCTCGATCAAATTGAGAAGGCTGTCAATCAAATCGAAAAATGTGATTTTTTGTAATATCTTCCATGGTCTTCAAAGCTAGGTTTCTTCGAAGTTTTTCCAGACTTTTTCTTAAACTCTTTTAGACTTCAAATCTCCTTAGTTCGAATTCATCTCAGACTTCATATTCTTTCCTGCACATAGAAAACACATCTAGTTGGACCAATTTAACATTCAAACACACGGAAAAGGGATGCAAAACCAGGGATAAATATGCGATATTTAGCACTTAACACCTCACATGTAATATCCATCTATCCACACACACACACACATATAATCCATATATCCACACACACACATGTAATCTAGGGACAAAGCATCATCCTCCACACTCAAGGCCTACCTCGCATTTGAATCAAACTATGCTACCTTCTAGAAACAAGCAAATGAATTTTCTGCCCTCTTAATAAGGAAAATTCCTGCAGCAGAATTTCGACAAACTTATAGGGCAGGAAACTACACAAGCCCCATCTACAGGGCTGAGACGGGCAAAGAGAGACAAGGGAAACCTCTTTACTGACAAGGAGCCCTTGTAGAACTTTCATCTACCCATAATAGGCGACCAATTGCACCGATGGGCATTAGCTACCACGCCCTAACTCCCTATAACGGCAATATCAACAATAATCATCGATATGGGGAACTTTATAAAGGAAAAGGTAACAATACTTTAACAATGTCGTATCTTGTGGATATGTTGCTGATAATTGGAAATATGTATATTAAAGGAAGTTTCGGCATAGCTTAACCAACAATACTAATATTATTGGTGATATTATCAATAATACCGTTGATAATAGAAACACTAGTTATTGTTGGGATTTGTGCTGCAGAATCACACAGATCTAGATCTAGGATAGCAATCCAAGAGCACCAAGCAAACACAAGAACATAGAGATTTAACGTGGAAAACCTTTGCGGGAAAAAATCACGGCACAAAGCGACAGAAAATTCCACTATGAAATCACAAATTACAAAGATAGAAGACTTATCCGGCTTGAGCAATCCTCAAACCTCTCCTTTTCTCCACCCCTTGAAACCCTAGAACCCCTTTTAGAAATACTTAAAACACCTTAGAATAGCTCCTAGTCCTGTATACATGCCTATTTATAGGTTTAGAAAGAAACCTAAGCAAAATCAGAAATAATTTTCGCAGAATCTGCGTTTCCACAAATGAATCTGCGTAAACCTTCGATGACATAGAACATAGTTCAATGTCATCGACGAAGGACCAAAACTGTCTAGCGACCGAGGCTGAAAAACGTAGAAAAATTCGATTTCATCGAGTTTGCTTCGATGTCATTGAGCTGGCTTCGATGACATCAATTTACAGATTTAAGACATCTGTCAGTAACAATCTCCAAACGTATAGCTTCTTGTCCCCTTCTCTTATCTTTGCCTCGCATCATAGCTTCATCAACGCTTCTCATGCACACTCCATCCTTTTACACCATCGCCAAGCCCAGAGAAGTTGCATAGAACTTGAACTTCTCTGTAGGAACGACCTTGGTGAACATGTCTGCTGGATTCACGTTGGTGTGAATCTTCTCCAGTGTTACGCCTCATTCCTCAAGCACCTGTTGGATAAAGTGGTGACGAACATCAATATGTTTAGTATGTGAGTGATAAACAGAATTTTTAGCCAAATTGATGGCGCTCTCGCTATCACAGTTAACCGGCACGACCTCCTGTTGAAGTCCCAACTGATTTATTATGCCTCTAAGTCAAACACCTTCTTTAAACGCTTCCGTTACTGTCATATATTCTGTTTCGGTCATGGAAAGAGCCACCATGGATTGAAGCTTCAACATTCAACTGATTGCTCCACCTGCTGGTACAAACGAATATCTTGAAGTAGACTTTCTGGAATCTACACTGCCTACGTAGTCTGAATCCACATACCCTACCAATTTTATCCGTCTTCACAAAAGTTAAGACGTAGTCTTTCATACCTCGAATGTATCGAAGTAGCCATTTCACCGCTTTCCAATGTTGCTTGCCGAGGTTTGATATGTATTTGCTCACAACACCGACTGCCTGTGAAATATCTGGTCTCGTACGAACCATGACATACATTAAACTGCCAACCGCATTCGAATAAGGCACATGAGACATAACCTGCTTTTCCTCATTTGATTTAGGACATTGTTTTCAGGAAAGCTTGAAGTGACCCGTGTAGGGAATGCTCACTGGCTTTGCCTAGTCTATCCCATACTTGATCAACACCTTTTCAAAGTATTCTGCCTGTGATAACCAAAGTCTGCTCTTCTTCCTGTCTCTATAAATATCTATGCCGAGAACCCTCTTTGCAGCCCCCAGATCTTTCATCTCGAATGTCCCTGATAACTGAGTCTTTAGTACGTTGATTTCAGACATATAATGACAGGCGATCAACATATCATCAACATACAATACTAAGATGATGAATTTGCCATCACTCAGTGTCTTGTAATAAACAAGTGATCGTATTTACTCCGAGTAAATTTCTGACTCACCATGAAAGAATTAATTTTTTTACCACTGCTTAGGCGACTGTTTCAGGCCATACAACGACCTCATTAACTTGCAAACCTTTTTCTCTGCCCCTTTAACTTCGTAGCCCTCTGGTTGCTTCATGTATATCTGCTCTTCCAATTTCCTATGCACGAATGCAATCTTGACATCCATTTGTTCCAACTCGAAATCGTATTGGGCAACCAGCGCTAACACGAATCTGATAGACACCTGCTTAACCATTAGCGCAAATATCTCTGTGAAGTCGATTCCTTCTCTCTGAGCATAACCCTTCACTACTAACCTTGCTTTGTATCTATCATGTTTTCTTTTGAATAACCACTTGCATCCGATCGCTTTTAGGCCCACTAGAAGCTCCACTAGCTCCCATGTGTGATTTTTGTGCAACGAGTCTATCTCATCGTCCATAGCTACCTTCCACTGTTCTGCATCAGGCTCACTGAGAGCCTCCTGAATAGTAGACGGGTCCCCCTCATTTGTAACAAGGGCATATGCAATATTAGAGTCGTCTCTGTATCTTGCCGGTAACCCGCGATCACGCGGTGGGTTCCTTCTCACATGTGGTTGCTCCACCTGATCCTGTACCTGTCTTCACGTCTTTGCCTGAGTATCATTTGTGTCAATCTGAACGTCTACGACAACCTTTCTGGTTCCTTTTGCTCCTCCTGATCATTCTTGCGGAATATGGAGCTTTCATCGAATCTGACGTCATGGCTAGTGATGACCTCACGTGTGACCTTGTCGAATAACCTGTAACCTTTCACACCAATGTCATAGCCAACAAAGATGTACTTTGGCTCTATGGTCTAGCTTATCTCTCTCAACCGACGGTACATGAGAGTAAGCCTCACAACCAAATATGCGTAGATTTGAGTAGTCGATTTTCTGACCACTCCATACTTCCTCTGGGATTTTACATTCAATTGCCATTGAAGGAGACCGGTTCACCAAATAACAAGCCGTGTTAACGGTCTCTGTCCATAGGTCCTTGCCCAACGCAGCATTACTTAACATGCATCTAGCCATCTCCAAGAGAGTCTGATTCATTCGCTCAGCCGCACCGTTTTGTTCGAGCGTGTGGTGCACTGTGTTGTGCCTGATGATTCCTTCATCCTTACAATAATCATTAAACTCAGTGGAAGTAAATTCTCCACCATTGTCAGTCCTTAAAACCTTTATTTTTTGCCCTAACTATTTTTCCACCATTGCCTTCCATTGTTTGAATATGGTGAAAATTTCAGATTTACGTTTCATGAAGTAAACTCAAACTTTCCTAGAGTAGTCATCAATGAATAAAACAAACCATGACGACCCTCCAATAGAAACTTCTGGCGATGGTCCCCATATGTCAGAGTGCACATAATCAAGCACTCCCTTACATACATGTTTTCCAGATTTAAAGTATAATCTAGATTGTTTACCATATATACAATGCTCACATATATCTAAATCAAAATTTATAAAAGTTGGAATCAAACAACAATCAGATAGTACCTTCATGGCCCACTCGCTCATGTGGCCTAGACGAGCATGTCATATACGTAGAGACGTGGAATCTGCAATAGCTGCTGCCGCTCCACCTACTGAAGTGTTCTCGATCAACCTGTAAAGGTTTCTGTGCCTTTGCGCTCTCATAACCATGAGTGCCCCTTTTGAAACTTTAAAGACACCATCAATACCAGTGAACTTGCACCCTATAGCCTCGAGTGCACCGAGAGAAATCAAACTTTTCTTCATATCAGGAACGTGCCTGACGTCAGTTAAGGTATGCGTCATCCCATTAAACATCTTGATGCTCATCGTACCAATAGCCACAACATTACAGGCATTGTCATTGCTCATAAAAATCTGTCCACCGTCGCATTCTCTGTAACTGGTGAACTAACTCTGATGAAGAGTCATGTGATATGATGTTTTTGTATCGAGGATCCACTCATCTCCATGATTATCGTGCAAGTGTCCGATCATGGACACAAATAATACATCACCACCACTTGTCTCTTCATCAGTCGTGACAACATTGGCCTCCTTGGAAGAAGCCGTTGAATTTTTTTTATTTGCTTTAGGATTGGTACAATCCTTCTTCATGTGTCTATATATCCTACAGTTCTAGCGCTTTAGTTTTCCTTTGCCCTTGCCCTTGGATTTGAATCTAGGCCTTGAAGATCCTGTATCTCGCTTAGAATTCATGCCTCTCGTAATCAGTGCATCAGAAGATGTCCTTGTGTCGCCGTTTAGCTTTCTCATGGCCTTCCCTTGAAGGGCTGAGATAACGGCGTCGACACTCAGGGTTTTATTTATGGTGCACATTGTGTTCTTAAATAACTCATACGATGCCAAAAGAGAATTCAACAATATATATGCTTGTTTCTCATCTTTGATCACTTCTTCCATATCCAGCAATTTGCAAACTAATTTATTAAAGTTGCTAATGTGGGCCTCCAGATCTCCACCCTCTGCCATTTTAAAGTTATACCACTGCTGCTTCAAGTGTAGGCGATTTTCAGAGGATTTTTTCACATATATATATCCTCTAACTTCACCCATAAACTAGCCACAGTTTTCTCCCTCAAAACATTATAGAGAACCTCATCCATGAGACATAAACGGATTGAGGATAAGGCCTTCTTATCAAAGGTATTTCATTCATCATCAGTCATACCAAACTTTCTTACCTCAAGAACACCATCCTCGCCTCGCTTGGTTAAGGAACTGATCATCTTGATCTTCCATAACTCAAAGTTATTTTTGCCTGAGTACTTCTTAATATCATACCTAGTACTTCCCATTATTGTTAATTCTGCAAATTTAGATCTGTGCCCCAACGATAGCTCTGATATCACTTGTTGGGATTTGTGCTGCGGAATCACACAGATCTAGATCTAGGATAGCAGTCCAAGAGCACCAAGCAAACACAAAAGAACACAGAGATTTAACGTCAAAAACCCTTGCGGTAAAAAACCACGGCACAAAGCGACAAAAAATTCCACTATGAAAGCACAGATTACAAAGATAGAGGACTTACCCGGCTTGAACAATCCTCAAACCTCTCATTTTCTCCACCCCTTGAAACCCTAGAACCCTTTTTAGAAATACTTAGAACTCCTTGGAATAGCTCCTAGTCCCATACACATGCCTATTTATAGGTTTAGAAATAAACCTAAACAAAATCGGAAACAATTTTCGCAGAATCTGCGTTTCTACAAATGAATCTACGTAAACCTTCGATGACATCGAAGCTAGTTCGATGTTATCGAAGAAGGACCAAAAGTTTCCAGCGACCGGGGCTGAAAAACGCGGAAAAATTCGATTTCATCGAGTTTGCTTCGATGTCATCGAACCAACAATTTACAGATTTAAGACATCTGTCAGTAACAGTTATAAGGCTTCTTATATACTTGAAGTGTGCATGTGGGAAATGTATTTTGTATAGATCTCATGGCCATCTTGAGGTAGCTGGTTATTAAGATGCGGATTATACAAGGTCAAGACATGATTGGCGGTTGACTACAGGCTACTGTACTTTTCTTGGAAGTAATGTGGTTGTCTAGAAGAGCAATAAGCAAAATGTTGTTGTGCAGTCTAGTGTTGAAGTGAAATATAGATCCATGCATTGTCGGAGTATCCTAAAATTATTAAAATATCCTCAATATTATCCATATCTCTAGCTCAGCCATACTGATAACACTGGTAGTCCTAGAAATTCGAGGTATCAACACTATATTGCTAAATACAGTCAATATTTTCGATGGTGTAAGTTTTTTGTTTCGCTATATCACCAATATTTTTTACTGTGTAAATTCCTCTTGTCACTTGTATCGCCATTGTATTGGCAATATTTCACTAGTATCGCTAATGTATCGATATTGCCAAAATTTTGTTTATTAAAATTTTTTATTTTTGATTTCTTTATGGATACATAATTGCATGCAGTGTTTAAATTGTTGACAATAATGCTGATCATATGGTGATATTATCATTAGTGTAACTTGGGCAATATCAAGACCACAATCTTTTATTTACTTTATCATGGGAAAGTAAAGCATTTTGCTCACAGAGTAGCAGACAAGAAAATTACCCTAATTTTTTTCTCCCTCATCAACCTCCTCATCATAGATAGGGATTGTGAAAGGATGAATGGGGCATATGGTATCCCCTCGCAGATATGTTGGGCCGATGTAGAACGGGTCATGGAAACTTTCATAGCCAAGATGGATCAGAAAAGGCCCAGTCAACGACAGAAGTGATCCGGACCATCAGAACTTAAAACGGATGTATCTCGCAAACTGGAATGAGCTATTGGACGTACCATATATGATTTTGGGGTAGGACAAGCTACTTTAGCCACCCAACTTGGCATGGGGTTACGCACGCCGAATTTGAGAAATACCACCAGTTCGACAGTCGAAATCCTGTTTTAATTTCGTTTTTACTATTTATAGTAAGTTGTAGTTTGAGCATAACTCTTCATCCATTGGGCTATAGGAGTTGCGCCCAACATGAAAAGTGCTTAGAATAATTAGGAGAATAGCATGGCTGAGCCAAATAAGACACTTACTATTTTTGGCCGAAAACCATGAGGTCGAGTGGAAATAGTAAGTTTAGTATTTATAGTAAGTCGCGATTTATAGGAGTTTTAGTTATAGTATCTCCCTAGGGATTGTAGCTTTATTTAAACAGTTGTAAACTCATTTTTCATCATCAATAAACTTATTTAGAATATTTTAGAATTATTTCTTTTTCTTTTCGTTGTGGATTCGAGGTTTCTCTGTGAGCAGTCCAGAGAAGTTCCGTGGATTCGGAACAGTTATCCTTGAGGAAGATGGTGCTCGACCTCACGTCCTTCCTTACGTCAGCTTTGCACATTGCCTGGACATCGTGAAGGTTGCTGAGGTCGAGGAGCTGCAGTAACATGGTGTAACGACCCGTAAATTTCCGTACGTTGGTTCGAGTACCACCTCGACCAGAAATCAATTAGGATTAAATCCTTTAGAAAATTAACAAAGTTAACTAAGTACTAAACTCGATTAGCCATGAAATCCATTGGGATCGCTTTAAATACGATCTGCAAGACCCAAAACTTGCAAAACAAGTGACGCTAGGTTACCCTAAAGTTTAGAACCAAACTCATTTCCTACGCTTTGCTCTCGGGAATGAAACGAAACTTCATATTAGGTCTAGATCGCACATCGGAAGTCCGATTAACACGAGGCTAAGGAACTAGGACCGCCTCACTTGGGCTTGACAATCATCTCAAAAATCAGTCCATCGATGTCCCACGGCCATTCGTTTCGATTCGGAGCGAGGGTGTGTGAAAAACACTATTCCCATTCCAAAATAAATATCGTGAATAGTGATCTGCACCATTCGTTGACGCGTCAAGATTAAGCAACCCGACCGTCGAATCGACCAAATTACACCCTCGGATTAAGAAAAATTTCAGAACATTTACATGTACTTGGAATTTCTCGATCGTGGCCCACCGACCGTCGAACTGAAAGTGGTCGGCCACGTGCGATCTGGGAATCCGATCGAGTCGAAAACGTAATCCCACATAGATCCATAGGTGGTGAGCTTAAGTCGACGTTTGGCTCAAGGAGGGCTACCGAACCTCTCTTTTGAGTTTGGAAAAGTGACGAATATCCTATATTAGCAGTAACCCTTGAACCTGAGTCTATTTTGGAAATGTTTTTTGCTATAAAAGGAGCTTAGAACAGCCCCTCTCACAGCCATACGAATTTGGGATAAAACCCTAGAGAGAGAGAGAGAGAGAAAAGAGAGAGAAGAGCTTGGAATTTGTGAGTGATCTTCCTCCTACTACTTTCGGTTGTCGCATGGCCTACACCGCTCCTTTCCAGGTGTTTTCTCGGCGGTATCCATTCCGTTTGAAGGTAAGAAACCCTAACCCTAGGTCTGATTTGATGTAAGTTCGTTGTAGGTTATGTAAAAGCTAACCGATTCCGCTCTTTAGGCTAGAAAACTCTCGTATACGGAAGCTCAACGACCCTTGCTGATTCGTTGTGATTCCAAGGGCAAAGGTGAGGACTTTAAGTGTATAAGTTACGGTTTTCAACGCTTTCAATGTCAGATAATGATAGATTCATGATCTGCACGTAAATGCACATGTACAAAGTGCTTTCTGTTTCCTGTTTCGATTAACGTAGTAGAATATGGGATTTCACATACTCTAGGTATACATAGAAATACCGTATACGTATTTTTTTCAAAAAAATGTTTGACATGTTTATTTAATGTATGATTATATAATATATGGATAAAATACTAGTTTGGCGAAAGGAATCGCTGAAATACATGTTCGCTTGTAAATGCCTAGTATGTTGAAATTGTGTATTCTAGAAATACCGCTTATGTGTGAATTTTGGAGATACAATTGTAATGATTATTTGCTGTATGATTATGATATACATGGGTAAAATACTCACGTGACGAAGGGACAGCCCTAACACGTATCTTGCTAACATACATCAGGTATGTTGGAATAGTGTATTCTAAGTGTTTGCGTAGATGCTTGTGTGTGTAAATGTTTGAGTGTTAGTGTCTTAGAGAGGTGCTGATATGGGATTCCCGACTCCCTTAGAGACATGTAGGATCCCCTCCATGTGGTGGTTCGCTATAACCACTCACTTGTGATGTGTATGTAATTGTATCCCTATGTGTATAAGTGCTTTACAACATGCTTTACAACATGCTTTACAACCTGCTTTACTTCATGCTTTATAACATGCCTGCTAACATGCTTGTATTGCTTGTTTATCATGCTTTACTCCATATGCTATTGATGAGAACTGTTTGAGTTTGAGACTATGCCTATAGTCCAAACATTCGGTACCAGACTTGAGGTTGTGGCTGAGATGCATGTCGCCACAAAGGATGTGTCTGGCGAACCCGAGTCGTATTTCGGTTGGCGATAGTGGTTGGCCACACGGAGTACTTTTGCGCTCCATATCGCCTAACTTGTGGTGCACTCGAGCTAGTCAGGCTCGTCAAGTAAACCGATATGTGTATGTGTGTTCACCATGTTTGGTCGCTATTACTTGAACCTAGGGTACCAAACTTACCAGTGGCGATCCCGTTAACCATGGTACCTCGATCCGCCAAGACGCATGAGCCGGGCATGGTGGTATGGGACACCGTGGTCGAGCTGTCGGCCTACGCTGGGGCTATGTGCCTCCCCGTAGTGACCATTGCGCAACCAAACTCGTGAGCCGATTATGGTGGTATGGGACACTATATTTGAGCTGTCGATACATACGAGAGCCGAGTACGGTAAGACCTGTGCTCGTGCTGACGGGCGACGAGTCCTCCGTAGTATCTTCGAGTATACTCCAAGTGTCTGTGATTGGCGACGAGTCTTTCACAGCAACTAGAGTATGAGTTGAGCCGAGTACGGTGAGACCTGTACTCGAGCTGACGGCTAGCAATTGAGCCGCATACGGTGAGATCTGTATCCGCGCTGACGGGTGACGAGCCCTTTGCGATGCCTTCACTATGCTTCTCGAACCATAATATCGTATGAGATTAACTAGGATTGACGACCCTAGACTGGATCATGTTTGGGAATGATACAAGGGAGGTACCTTAGTTTCCCAATACTGCTGGTTGAAATGGACTAATAATAACTCGGTAATCATGATCATCATCACACCGCATGTGCTTAGTAGATGTGGCGCACTGAGGGAGTTAAGCATTCGCGAACGTAAGATGATGTCGCTTCGCTTGAGGGTGGTTTGGCAAGGGCATACAGCATCATGTCATTTCATTCTCGCACTTAATAAGAGTAGTTAGAATTGTTTGATTTGTACTGCTTTATCATTACTGCTTGATTGAGTTGATAACATGTTAACTTATGCTTTATTGTTCCACTGAGTTAGCTGCTCACTCCCACGTTACGACGGTGTTTGCAACACCCACCGAGACTCTGTCCGAGCAGTATAGATGGTGCCTCGATTCGGAGAGCCGGAGCCCGACTTCGAGGAGGATCAGATGAGTTCTCCTTTATGCGACTCGACGGCTATGCTTAGGCCGATCGCATCGCGGATTCCAGGGCTTATCTACGGAATTGTATTTTGATTTTTGACTTAGAAACAATACATGTATATTAGTACTCAGTTAGTGCTCATACTCTGGAGTTCACAAAATTTTGTTACTTTACATACTTTAAATATACAATTTCAGTCTTCCGCTTGCCTTTATACAATTGAACTGGAGTATGATTTACTGTTTTGGTATAATCTCATTCATGTTTATTGCTCTAACTCAGACAACATTTAACCATCATTGTGTATGTTGCATAAGTGATGCGTTGGAACTCGGGAGTTGAGTTCATACTCGACCCCCGATTTTCAGGGCGTTACACATGGTCAGATGTAAGCTGGGCTGAAGCTGCGACCCACTGATTGGCGTTGGCCTAAGAGAAGGTCCAGAGTTTGCTGGCCCAGAACGAAGCCCAGCAGGAGACTGATCATGGGGTGGGCCCAATGATTGGGGATGACTTACAGCTCAAGAGGGTTCGGTTAATGGTATACAAGGCCCAACAGATCCGGTTGGAGTGGGCCCATTGGCAGGGAAAGGCCCAACAAATGTAGTATGGGACCATTATTATCCAGGCCAGAGCCAACTGGCCTAGCCGAATTGAAAACAGAGAGTGAATCTCAATTCCTCCAATGAAAAAAAAAAATCCGACCGTTTAAGGGGCTGAGTTGCCTGGACTGCTCGGAGGAGGAGAAGATTGCCGGCCAGCAGGGGTTTCCGGTAAGCTAGAGATCGGAAGAGGAGAAGTACAAGTGAATTGTACTTACAAGCATGTATTGTGAAAAACAAAAAATCAGTAAATGGAATATTTCATACTGTAAGTTTCTGTTTGTTAGTGCAAGTGAATTGAATTGCCATCATTTAGTTTAGTCAATATGAAACTAATAATGTTTCCTAGCATTTGTAATGATGGAGTTTCCCACAAAATGCAGTTATGTTTCTTTCAAAACCAAATTATGAGAGAAATAATTGCCAATTCAATCTAGTGTGCTCCCACCTTAATGGAAAAAAAAAATGTAGCCATCAAGCATCTTTTGAAAAGTAAGCTTACAATAATTAAGGCAGCAAAAAAAAAAAAAAAAACTATTCCATAGAACATGGATAGGATAGTAGCAATATGGATCTTCTTCAACTCTGAAGGTAGGTCCAACAAATCTTTTAAAAAATGGTGAAAAAAAATGTTCATGCTTCCCCAAAGTATGGATGTTTGGCAGTCCGAAACATATATCAATCACCATCCTTTGCAAATGTGTTTCAAAAAAAAAAAAAAAAAACTATTCCATAGAACATGGATAGGATAGTAGCAATATGGATCTTCTTCAACTCTGAAGGTAGGTCCAACAAATCTTTTAAAAAATGGTGAAAAAAAATGTTCATGCTTCCCCAAAGAATGGATGTTTGGCAGTCCGAAACAGATATCAATCACCATCCTTTGCAAATGTGTTTCAGCTTATGCAGTTTGTGAATTCATTATGACCGTATTCTCTGCTTGTTTTGATACTCTATTAATTTCTTTCCCAGGGTAATCTCCAATTGAAAGATTTTGATATAAAAAAGGAGGCAGGTGGAGTGACTAATAGTGCAGTTTTGAAGACTTTCAACGTTAATGTATCCAAGAATTTCCTTGAAATCCATCTCTTTAGGGCTGGAAAAGGGATTCATTTGGTTGGGCCTTCCATTTCGGCCATCAACGTCACTCCAGGTAATATATATTCAGAACTGAATACTAGAATCAAATTCTAAAGTTTCTAGATGTTCAGTACTAATAGATGAACATTTTGGCTGTACTTTTAGATTTCGCACCAACTTTGAGTAACCGTGCACCGACTTCTTCGGGAAAGAAGAACAAGACTGGTTTGATTGTTGGGATTATAGTTGGTGCTGCTGCTCTGAGTTTTATATCCATTTCTGTAATATTTATTTGGAAACAAAGGAGCAAGGGCATCCACGAAGATGAAGGTAATACCAATATTGCTAAATTAGGGTGTGTTTCAATGCTCAACTGAACTGGATTGAAATTTATTAAATTCATTGCAGAGGAATGATCAAAGTGGGGGTGGCACCATTTTAATTCATATATCAGCTTGAAATGGTAGTAATAACAATATGGGGAGATAGCCCAACTTTGATCATTTTCTATTTATTGAATTGAACTGCCACAATTCTGTTAGATTTAGCCAATGTTTTAAGCATCGACGATACCAGCTGATATATCCCAATATATATCTTGTATACCACCTATGCGATATGAAACGACGAGTAGTGTTGATATATCCAACACGTTTGATCTGGTGAGCATTTTCAATTTTTAATCACTTTTTTTTTGTTGAAATTATGTTTGTCAAATGGTTACAAATCCATTGGTTCTTCATGTT
Organism: Magnolia changhungtana; assembly: GCA_030180095.1. NCBI lineage: Eukaryota > Viridiplantae > Streptophyta > Magnoliopsida > Magnoliales > Magnoliaceae > Magnolia > Magnolia changhungtana. Next base: position 793,904 of record JASAUF010000363.1, on the reverse strand, counting down.
TTGCATGAAAAATCATGAAGTTGGAGCTTTGATTTCGATTTCCATTGGTTCTTCGTGTTCTCCATATTTTTTTTTTTTTCAAAAATTTCCTTTACCAGCTGTCAATTGAGACCAATTTTGAAGTATTTAGGAGTATTTGATGAAATGATCATCACGTACACTCTAATTTGAAATTTTGAGTCTAGGTGGCTCAATTTTGGGAAAATTCAAATTTTCCCTAATTTCTCCCAAATTGCTTGCAATGTTGCATTCCAAACATGAAATCAAGCATGTATGAGGGCTAATCTACTGATTTGGTCCTTGTCAATTTTTAGTAAATAAAAATTATTTTTTAATTAAAAATTATTAAAATATTAGTTTTTTCTTGAAATTTCCCTTCAACAAGCTATCAATTGAGACTAACTTCGAAGTATTTAGGAGTGATTGATGAAATGATCATCACATATACTATAAATGTTATGCATTCAATTTGAATATAGTTTGCATTTAGTTCAATCATACAACGCATTACTTAGGACACTATACAAAGAGCGCCTATTATGTACACTAGTTTTTTGAGATGTTATGATTTCAAAGTGTGTAATAAGGTCTTTTTTAACAATCCCTGAAGTTTCATTGAAAAATTCAACAATTTTCCCAATGTTTTCCCATGTTTCCCAAAAAGTGCGATAAATTACCTAATACAAATGATATATCCCTTGCGATAACCGACACATATCTGTAGCCCAAGGATGTGATACGTAACGTGATACTGAGTTCAAACGCTAGCTAGATTTAACATTGAAACACAACCTGAGTGATATGTATTGAAACTCCAGCTCAGACACTTCTAACTTGCATGTTATGGTCCTAAAATACTTTAATATATATGAAAATCCACTCGATAGGAGAGTGGATTCAAGTCTTTGGTTTAAGTTTTCTCAACTAGGAGATATCGCAATTTTTCCTTGAAAATTTTCTAGTTACCAATTAGCTTTCTTAGGCCATATTCAGTTATCTTTGTAAGCAGGATTTTGTTCCACCCAAATCAATATTCGTAACATTTCGAGTAGGACCCAAAACATCCTAGGTATTTACTTGGTATGGAAAAGGTGGAAAATTACTACTCTACATACTGGACATCCATTTTTAGTGACATGTGCAAACACGCAACCGAATGGATAAACATAATTTCATTAAAAAAAAAATCCCTAGTGCTTCTAATTTTGGGTATTAAATTAAATATAGTAATTGCAATATGGCAGCTTGAAATACATTGGTCATTTTCTATTTTATGGAATTGAACCATCACAAACCAATTAGAAACTTGAAAGTTTAGAAGAATATAGAAATGCCAAAAGGAACACGAAGAAAGTAGTAAATGAGGCAAAATTTAAGACACGTCACGATCTTTGTGATATATTGAGAGTAGAATAGGTGATAAATGTCTTCGAACCTGTGAAATTGAGAGAGGGGAATGTAGGGGCTGTTGGAAATAATTTATTGAAAACAGTAGATAATATTCAGAAAAAATAATAATAATAATAATAAACTAAAGTAAAAAAGGATGACTTATTTGCTTGAGTTGAGGCATGACTGGGTCACCTAGCTTAAAACCAAATCCGCCCTCCTTGGACTACGTCCCAAGTGCAACAGGAATCTTGGACAATTGGCCTCCATGATACAATGACTATTACTCGGTCCCAACCGTGCACTCGTTGTACATAGGCTCGAAGTAGCATGCAGAACTTAACCGAAGTGAGTTGACTCAGTTGTGATCTCAGTTGGCAAAACAATATTGAACTGGATACAAAATTCTAAAGAAACAAAGAAAGAAATTGTTGGTTTGAATGAGAAAACCAGAAAAGGAGTAGGTTTATATATAGACCACGATTAGGTACTTAAAGCATCGTTTCAAATGGGTTAGGTCTGTTGGGTTTGAACTCAACTGGTGCGACTACCCAAATAGATGCATCCCTAGTTTGAAATTCGTGCAAAACCGAAAGGTGCAAGTATACTCACGGAGTGCAGAACAAAAACCATTAGCACGAGTGTACTCTCAATCTACACATAGACCCGGACTCGGCTTGGCCTAGCGCGGCATGCACTCACACAGCCACGACACAACTCGGCTCGACTTGGTGGTCGCGCATTGTAAAGAGATGGTCCAACCCAAATGGCTATTCCTCCTTGGTGGCTCAAGCCTTATACAAACTACATCTCTCATATACATGAGATTTCTTTGGTTTTTTCTTATGTGAGACAAGAAAGCTACACTAAAAACAAAAACATTTTAAAAAAAAGAAACATGGGGAGAAAACTTAAATTTTGAAATAAAATTATTAAAAAAAAAAAAAAAACATTTTAAAAATACAATAGGGGCATTAATAATATTAGTTGCATTAAAAACGATGACCAAAGGGTATTGGTTAAGTTCAATGAGATCAATGAAAGGTGGAAAAGCTATTTTCAGAACTTGCGAAGTGACAATCAGTATGAGAGCATAGGTATAGATGGAATTATAAACTCAAATGAGCTTAGAGATTAGTAATCAAGAAGCTTCGAAAAAGATAAAGATAGGAAAGGCCTTTGGACCGGATGGTATACCGATGGATGTTAAGAGGTGCACGGGAGGTACAGATTTATTTTGATTGGCAAGATAACAAAAGCTCCAGGAATTACTTTGCTTAGCCTATTTAGAAGTTTGGTTGAAATGGGAGTCTTTTGTTTTCACGGGGGTCTTTGTTTTTTTTTTTTTTTTTTTTTTTTGTTGTGTGACATGATGTGTCAGTTGGTGTGGATGTTGTATTTGATGTCTTAAATCAAGTTAGACACTAGGTTTGTCGATGCCATCGATAGCCTGCTCGATGTTACCTTCGATGCCATCGATAAGTATTCGATGCCATCGAGAATTTTTCGGAAAATCATATTATATCTCTGGACAGTTGAGGTGTTAGTTCAATGCCATCGATTAGCGCCATCGAAGGATTAGTTTCGATGGCATCGACAGATTCTGTGCAGATTTTTCGCAAAGTTGCGAATTTGTGGGATTTGTTTCCGATTTCGTTTGAGATTCTTTCCAAAGCTATATATATGGGTGTAAACGGGATTACGAGTAATTCTAAGGGTTTCTAAATTGTCCTAGGGTTTCAAAGGGTGTAGTAAGGGTGAGATTCAAGGTTGTTCGAATCGGGTAAGCTCTTTCTCCTTGTAATTTCTGCCTTCAAAGTGATATATGTCGCCTTGTGCCGTGGTTTTTTTCCCGAAAGGGTTTTTCCACATTAAATCGTTGTGTTCTCTTTCTGTTTGCCTGGTGCTATTGGATTGCTATCCTTGAATCATCTCTGTGTGCTTCCGTGGTTCCCCCAACAGTGGAAGGCTCTTATTTCTTTTGTTTTTGGGTGCATGGCTTTTAGGTTTTAGTAGTGGGGTTTGGCTGTAGTAGGATTTTATGCTTTTGTTTTCTGTTCTGTTCCAATGGTTTTTGTTTGGTGTTACTTCCTATATTATATGATTTCTGTTTTTTAACAAATGAAAAATGTGGGTAGAGTAAAGATCTTCAGATGGTCATTATAGTGTGGTTGTTTCTTCTTAGTTCAACGCAATGTTTACAATTCAATTATTTGGTTCATCAAAACAGACCCTTATAAAGAAAATCGTCAATTAAGTAAATAGAACTACAAATTGGGGATTCATACAATTTTTTTCAAACAAGTTCATGAGAGAGAGAGAGAGAGAGAGAGCATGCATTTTTGTATTCCATTTAAGTACATATATGATCCTAACCTGCCCACTTGTGTGAATTCCCAGAGCTTCTAGAGATGGGTGCCAACCCAAACACTTTTAGTTATTCCGAACTGAGGACTGCTACAGGAAATTTCAGTCTGGAAAATAAATTGGGAGCAGGAGGATTTGGGGCTGTTTATAAGGTATTTTATTTCTTACGGATCTGAAATGAATGTATCAGAGGACAGTATTATTTGATTTTCGATTCATGAGATTAGGTGAATGTGAATGATTGTCACAGAGGAAAATAAAGCAACAATTGAGAACTAAGGGTGTGTTTGGAAGCGAATACAAATCCCAATGTGTGTGGACATCCAAACAGGCCTCTATAGAACTCTCTGTGTGGTGACTCAGGCTGATTTTATACTGCAATTATGTGCATAACTACCTAGTACCCATTACACATACTAACATATATACATCCATTCACCATACATATGTATATAAATAAATACATATTGGAGTATTCATTTACTTTATCAAACTGTGGTATTTTTGTAGGGTACGCTTTCAGATGGAAGGACAGTAGCTGCGAAAAAACTCTAAGTGGCATCTCATCATGGAAAGAGTCAGTTTGTAACAGAGATTGTCACCATATCAGCAGTGCAGCACCGGAACCTTGTGAAGTTGTACGGATGCTGCATCGAGGGAGATGAGCGGATTTTGGTTTACGAGTATCTCGAAAACAAGAGCCTTGATCATGCACTCTTCGGTACAAAACATGTCCCTATTTCCGTAAAACCATACTCTTGAGCTATGACCAAAACAAGGAATGTGGTGGCCGTTGGTAAGAGTAGGATCTGGTAACCACACCTGCCAATCCAGCATATGCATGTGTGACATCCAGGCCATTCATCTGGTGGACCCCATATGAATCTACAACTGCCCAAATCCAGGCATTCTGATCATCAGGTAGCCCAACATATGTTTGAAACAAATGGACAATTATAAAAAAATTACCAACATCCACATTTATCATACACATGTTCCCCACTTGAAGATTGAATTAGCTTTATTTTTGGGTCATGGCAAATGCAAGGTGGGTCCCACCTGATGAACAGTCTGTTTTCTTGCACATATGTTCTACATTAGCAATTTGGCACATATTGGGGGGAATTGTTATTTAGGGGTATCAATGGCACCCTTACTGTGGTATCAATGGCGACACTCAACCAAAATAGATGTCTTGTTCATTCGATTTCCCTATTACCTATATTAATCAGTGTATCCATAAGAGTATAATGCATCATGTCCATGTAAATGCATGTCATTGCCTTGCAGGAGACCGTAAGTTGCATCTAAATTGGCCCACCCGCTACGGTATTTGCTTGAGTATGGCACGAGGCCTCACTTATCTCCACGAGGAGTCGAGGCTCCGAATCGTACATAGAGATGTCAAGGCCAGTAATATTTTGCTTGATGCTGATCTCAATCCCAAGATTTCTGATTTTGGTTTGGCCAAACTTTATGATGATGAGAAGACACACATCAGCACACGGGTTGCAGGGACAATGTAAGAAACACTCAATTGTTTGCATTCACCTCTCTTTCTTAACAATCTGTTTGGATGCTCAATTGAACTAAATTCTAACAATTTGTATGAAATGATCAAAGTGGGATGGCCTTTTAAGTGATATGATCAGTAAATACCAAATTGCAATTCCATGAACTTGAAGTTGGGACTGAAACAACTTTAGTTCTGAGTAAGGGGCTAGAACCTCATAATGAATGGAGTAGGGGGAAGCCCACTTTTATCATTTGCACTTTAGGACACTATCTAATGTAGCAGGAATGTGCAAAAAGATTAGGAGATGATCGTTGTCTTCCTCTATGATAAACCTTGAATACACAAAGGTTTACAAAAATAAAACTAAAATGATAATAAAATTGATAATGATGATGTGGCTTAGCCTTGATTCGTGAAATTACCTGACATAGCAAACTTCCTAAAAATAGTAAAGGGCTTGTATGTTGACTTTCTCTTACACAACTCGAAGAGGACTTTGAGTTATCATAGGCAGCGACGATATCTGCCAATGTCCCATGATATATCTTGTATCTCATTTGTGTGATATGAAACGCACAAGTAATTGATTATATCCCACATGTTCGATCCGGTGAACATTTTCGATTTTCGATCTTTTTTTTTCTATAAATCATGTTAAATCAGTGTCAAATTGTTACAAATTCATGATTTTTCATGTTTTGCATGAAAAAATTATGGATTGGGAGCTTTGATTTCGAGATTTGAAGATGGTCCAAGTTGCAAGAAATTTAATAAATCAAAATTTTCCCAATTTCTCACAAATTGGTTGCAATTTTTGTGTCTAAACATAAAATCAAAAATGTATGTAACCTGACTTAGTGATTATTCTTTTACTTTTGAATATATTATTTGTGTTTCCATGTCTTATTACATTTTTAAATTATATGAATATATTTGCAGCAATTCAGTTAAACAACATATAGATTATGACCCCATACAAATAAAACCTATTATGTGCACTTATTTTTTATGATGTTTTTATTTATAAGTGTGTATTGGTGTCTTTTTTAACAATGAATGAAGTTTCATTGAAATTTTCGACTAATTTCCCAACGTTTCTCCATGTTTCCAACAATAGTGATATATTATGCGATACAAGTGAGATATATCCCATGCGATAACCAATACATATCCATATTCCAAGGTTGCAATATGTAATGCAATACTGGTATTTCGAGCACTAATCATAGGACTCTTTAAACACTAAAATGGCTGAGAAATAGCAAAATCATTACTTACGGAACTGAAGGAAATGATCATTGCCATTTGTTTTTTAGTCATGATATCATTTAAAATGGCCATCCCACTTTGATCATTTCTTATAAGCTGATTATTGCAACTTAATTTAATTGAGCATCTAGAACATGTCCTAATTTGCTCATTATGAGTTTTTTTTTTTTTTTTTTTGCGTGGAACCTTGGGCTTCTTGTATTCTTGAAGTGGGTATCTTGCACCGGAGTATGCCATGCGTGGGCATCTGACAGAAAAGGCTGACGTGTTCGGATTTGGGGTTGTCGCACTTGAGATTCTTAGCGGAAGGCCAAATACAGATACAAGCTTGGATCAAGATAAGATATATCTCCTCGAATGGGTACGGCATTTTAATCACCTTATAGGAATCAGTCTGTAGGCTGGTAATTCGATTCTTTTATCAGGATACACATGTTATGGGCACTATACAAACATGCACATGCAGTTTGTTGAGACTTGTTATCTTGCTCAGTGTTGCAGGTTCCTGCTATTACCTTTCATTGGTTACGATTCAAATGATGATCACCGAAGTTGCGTTTGGAGCACCATTGATTCAAATCACGATTATGAATCAAATAAAGTGGAAATAACGAAATAGTAATTTCCTTCCCACCGTATTGAGGTTTTGGGAATGAAATCACAATTGTGTTACATTCAAGTTGGACTACAAAGATTTGTAATTGCAATTTGAGGGGCTACTTCCTGGATGTGGACTCTGGGAAACATCAATTAACTTTCATCGTTTGCCATTTTGATTAAACTGATGCCTGCAATTCAATTCACTTGTGCATCCAAACGCAACCTAAGGAGAATGAAACATGTAAATGAGCCAAACACAAGCATCCTACGTGTGCCTACATGGGATATATGTGTGCAAGAGCTGGGTAATCAATCAAGTGGGTTCCATTGAAACTGTTTCTGATGTAGAGCGGGTCACAGACAGTTTTATGGCAAAGATGGACCAGAGAAGGCCTGATCGGAGGCAAAAATGATCTGGACCGTCAGAACCTTAAAACAATCGTATCTCGCAAATTGAGATGAGTTTATTTACATATCATATATGATTTTGGGTTAGGAGAAACAACTTTAGCCAACCAACCCTGCTATGCTAGGTTGCCCATGCTGGATTTGCGAGATTCCATCAGATCGACACTCAAAAGTCTATTTTATTTTCCTTTTTACTATAAATAATAAGTTTTAGTTTGAGTATGAGTATGGGAATAACTTTTTATCCTTTGAGTTGTAGGAGTCGTGCCCAACATGAAAAGGACTTAGAAAAATTAGGGGAATAACGTGGTTAGTCCAAATTGGACACTTACTATTTTTGGCCGAAAACCATGAAGTCTAGTAAGAATGGTGACGGTATATAAATAGTAAGTTTACTATTTATAGTAAGTCATGTTTTTAGGGAGCTCAAGTCTAAAACTTTGTCCTAGGTTTGAGGCCATTGTTTAAAGGATTGTAATTTCGTTTTTTTTTTTATTTTTTTATTTCTTATCATCAATCAATTTATTTCAAATTTATTAGAAACTATTTCTATTTTTATCGCTTGTGAATTTGACGAAGCTCTGTAAGGAGTCCAGAGAGCACTGTGGATTCAGAGTAGTTATTCCCCGAGGAAGACGGTGATCGACCTCATCACGTCCTTCCCTGCGTCAGTTTCCTATCCTAAAAATATAACGCCAGCCGACTTTTCAGGTGGACCACAAAGATAGCTAATGGATTAAATTAAATGGACAAGTCGCCTACCTAGTCAGTGGACCAGCCAGAATTTTGGGCTAGGCTACATCCACTGCAGGGCATGCCTAATGAACAGCCCATATGTCACACACGTGAGATGTAGGCACATGTGGGGTGTTTCTATTTGGCATTTGCAGATGCGCATCTAAAAGTAGCATTGCTTCAATCACAAAATAATGAACTTTCTTCACAATTCATTCTACTAAGTGATCACTATCTATCTTTCAATGATGGATTTGTGGACATAAGATCGATGTATTATTACTTTTTCACTCAATGTATTAATAATACCTCATCATTCCATAATTTCTTAGGCTTGGACTCTACACGAAGCTAACCGTCCATTGGAACTGATCGATCCGACACTGTCCGAATTTGACAAAGGAGAAGCGCTAAGAATGATTGGAGTAGCTCTTTTGTGCACTCAAACATCTCCAGTGCTATGCCCGCCCATGTCCCGTGTGGTGGCCATGCTCTCAGGCGACGTCGAAGTAAGCAGTGTCACATCGCGGCCCAACTACTTAACTTTGTGGCAATTCGATGACTTAACCAACTCCCTGAGCGACTATATGTCAAGAGGGTCTATGGGAATAACAATGGAAGGCCAATGTGACATGTCGAACAATTCGAGCTGGTCTACTCCTGCAGAACACTCGCCTCTGCCCACTCAGCCATTTTTGCAAGAGATCATTGGAGAAAGACAGGGCTAACAGACTTTTCTAAGCTGTGCATGCATTTCTTCAAGTTATCCTCTCACTGCTATGAATCTTTGTTCGTATCTTTTATTTGGATGTTTGAATGAATCTTATCAGGCAGTATGTATCTGTGTCGTAGTTCGAAACGCTGAAAACTCGACTCAACCCGATTTCCTGCTGGGTCGCGATGACTCTAAGACTCAGTTGAATCTTAAATTAAGATAGTATTAAATGTTTTTCATTATTAAATAATACAAGTATCCAAAGAAAATTGCAGGTGCATTAGTATTCCATCAGTTAGGAACCTTGCTTCTGTTGAAGGAGTTGACTGGCGAGTGATTCGAGTTGACTCAATATGAATTATGTCAATTTGACCGAGTCTACTATTGTACTCGACAAGTTTTTAAAAACTCAAACGCGTGAGACTCAATAAAAAGTTTCTAGTTGACTCGGCTTGTTTTCTCAACGAGCCCAGTTAACTCAGCTGATTTTGGAGTCAACTCCACGAGTTTTAAACTATGATGTTGTTGGAATATTTTGTTGAATTAAATAAACTATTTAAAATAAATAAATAAATAAATAAAGCTAGAAAACTTATAGAGTTGAGTCGAGGCATGAAGTGAGTCACTCGGCTTGGAATCTAATCTCCCCTTGGACAACGTCTCAAGTGCAACGGATTTTCAGAATAATCAACCTCCAGGATACAACGACTATAATTCGGTCCCAGTGATGCACTCACTGTATATGGGCTCAAATCACTTGCAATTTAACTTGAAAGTGCTAAGACTTAACTCAGTGATAAAGTCAGCGATCAAAACTTGTAAACCAAAAAAGAAACTGAGAGAGTTTTCACAAGAGCAAAGTATTTTTGTGGTTTTTGAAAATGGAATGGAAGATAAATCAGCCAAATCCATAATTCAGGTGGTCCACCTGAGTGGAAACAGTGATGGGGATGTTCACTATTCAAATTGTTTCACTTAGTATGGCCCACATAACTCATATATAGGCCTAATTTTTTGTACCCATGCATAACATTTTATGAGGCAAGTAATGGTTGGAGTAGATTTCACACAAACATCACAGTGAGCCCCATATAAATAAAGAGTAGGCATCCTCTCTCACACTATTTATCCATGTATGGCCAACCTAAATCATGGCTGCCTTATCTTATGGCTAAACTTCCATCATGCACTTAATGATCATGGTAGATTTCACATGCACATTATGGTGAGATCCACCATGAGCCGCATCCCACCCCCTCTCTATGGCTATATATATATATATATATATATATATATATATATATATATATATATATATATATATATATATATATATATATGAGAATTTAAACATAAAAAAAATTACAAAAATTTATATCTCATTCCTTTTTGCAGAAGGTTTTTCAAAAAGATATATCATGAATTAATATAATTATCATTCCAGGGTATGTGGCTTGAATGAGGGAAACACTCACCTTCCAAACTGTTTACTTTGGTATAGCTCACGTGAATCACAGAGGGTATGAATTTTTGAGCTATGGGCCTAAATTTTTGTGGTATCTAGTGATTGGTGTAGGTTTCATATAAGTACATGGAGATTAATATATAGAAGTTTTAAAAGATATAGAAATAACTGTATACAATACAACTATCATTAGAGATAAGAAAGAGAGAATTGTAGAGAAATAGTAAGACAGAGAGAGTGCTAGAGAAATTCTTCAACACCATACATACAAAATTGAGATACAGATGCTGGACCCTTCAAATTATTGTAGGTTGCTGCCTTAGAAATGACCTACAATAGAAGGAAAACAGCCTTCAAAGCCGGACCAAACCCTCCCAGCTCAGCTTATTTTGCAGAACTCAAGTCTTGGTAGCAGTTTTAAAGGTCCCATTAGGATAACACCAAATAAGTAGCTTTTTTAAATTTATGTAAGTTAATAAATCACTTTTTCTAAATAAGTTAGTTTAGTTAATCAACTTTAAAATAATTTATTAAATAAAGTAACTTATTTTTTAAGTTATTTTTTATTTCTTTTTAACTTATGAAAAGTAACTTAAACCATGGTTGTAAAGAGTGCGCTCTAATTGTGATGAATGGATGTGCCATGTTGGGAAATCCACCGTGATGTTTTTGATAAATCCACCCTATCACTATTTTATGGGCGCGGATTAGCTACTGAACATTTCAGTAGCGATGTTGCTACTGAAGTGATGTGGTCGCGTTTCATTAGCGCAAAGCTTGGGGCTCGGTTCAAAGCATTTAATGCACCTCCGTCGTAAAAAAGAAACGCCGTTACTGGTCACGTTTATACTCGACCACAGAAAACCCTTATTTTCTTTACTTTATATTCTCCATCAGTGCTCTCTTCCTATCTCTCTGTTGCCCTTGTCATGGACATATCTCGATCCTCAATATTTCTCCTGATAAAAGAATACAATAAAGTGCCTTCCACAAGTTGAGGATAGATGCGGCTAATTAACTATGACATTCCCAGTGGCCGTAGCTTCAAAATCATACATCTGCTTGAAATTCAAATATCAAAGCGAGCAAATTCGAAGTACTGGAAAATCATGACCCTAATTATCAAAAAAAAAAAATCCCAACTCTTGAAAGATTTGGGAAGAAAAGATAAATTAAAATTAAAATTTACTATGTGTCGCGCGCAGAAAAGCAGAGAGAGAGGAAGAGTTGGGTTGTACTGAGTGAACTTGTTGGCCCCATCCTGAGTCTATGTGGTTTATCCACTCCGTCCTTCCGTTTTTACAATTGATTGGAGCGATTGAGCCCAAATTTAAAGTATATCCAGATCTCAAGTGGACCATACCACCGGAAACTGTGGGAATAATGATTTCCACCGTTGAAACTTTTTCAGGGTCCACAGTGATGTTTATTTGTCATCCAAGCTATTCAAAAGATCACACAGACATGGATTAAAAGAAATCATAAATATCAACTTGATCTAAAACTTACATGGCCCCCGAAAAAATTTTCAACAGTAGACATTCAATTTACACTTTTTCTTATGATGTGCTCCATTTGAGATTTGTATATGATTCGTTTTTAATCTAATTCTCTTAAAATGTTTGGTAATAGGGATGGACGGAGTGGATAAAATACATATATTACCGTGGGGCCAAGGAGTTTACTGTGGCGTACGGAGTTTGTGTGTACCCAATCTACTTTCCGTGAATCAAAGTAAAATCAGGATGTTTCCGAGGCCGAGTATAGACGTGGCCAGTAAACGGCGTATCTTTTTTGACGGAGGAGCATTAAATGCGTTCAACCGATACGGACGTTTGCGCCAAAGAAACGCGACCGCATCACTTCAGTAGCAATATGGCTACTGAAGCGCTCAGTAGCGAATCCGCGCCCTATTTTATACATCTCATTTTAGAAGGTGGGCCCAAATATGACATAAATTCAACACTGAAGTGGGCACATGGCTTAAAACAGTAGTATTGATCATACCCACAGTTGAAACCGCACCCATTGTTATGTGGCCCACCATGATGTTTTTGAGAATCGTACCCATCCACCCGTTTTTCAAGCTGATTTTATTTGGTAGGCCCAATATAATGAAGATCAAGTAAACCAGGCACCTTAAAACAATGTTATTAAACCTGGCACTCTAGAAGCAGGAGCTCAAAAAAATGGAGTGTCTCACCATGATGCTTTTCAAAAATCTACCATGTCCATCATTTTTGTCAGCTCATTTTAAGCTATGGGCCTAATTAAGTATGAGAAATTTCAACACTCAAGTGGGCCACACTACTTGAAACAATGATATTGAACCGCCACTGCTTACATTAATTTTTTGAAATATCCGCCTGTCCACTGGTTTCTTCATGTGATCTTATGGGTATGGGAATAACCTTACTATTGGTTTAGATGGCATATAATCAGCATGGCCAGCCCTAGGAAGATTTCAATAGTGGTCATTCAATCCTCGATGTTTCCTTCGATGTGGCCCACTTAAGATTTGGATCTGCATATTTTTGGGTCCACCTCCTAACATGATGATCCGGTAAAATGGATGGATGGGGTGGATTTATAAGAAACATCAATATTGTCTGAGTAGATATGTGGAGTCGGGTTCACCCACCAATCAGCCTCCAGCAAAAGCAGCCGAGCAGATTCGGTTAGTTTGGGGGTAACAATTGCTGTTCAATCAAGCTATGATTGTGGACCCACCTTGATATATGTGTTATTTATGACCCACCTTGATATATATGTTATTTATCCATGCATTCCATCCATTTTACCTGCTCATTTGAGGGCAGGAGCCTAAAAATCAAGCAGATCCAAATCACAGGTGGGCCACACCATTAGAAACATGGTGAATGAATGCCCACCATTAAGTTCTTGGGGGCACAAAAGTTTTGGAACAAGCTGTATTTGTGTTTTCTTTCATTTTTGTCTATGTAACCTTATCAATAGGTTGGATGGCAAATAAACATTATTGTGGGCCCTTGGAAGTTTTCCTTCATCTTTGTCTATGATTTTTAATGGTGGGCCCTGAAATTTCGAATTTTTATATAGTCTATCATAATTTACATGAATTTTATGGGATTTATTTACTTTGATAATTTAAGGTTCGAATTATCTTTGGTAAATGAATCAAGGCCAATCATTGATTATCACTTGATCAATTTTAAGGAACAACCAATGATCATATTGATTCGACCATTTATACCTTAATTAATTACAATTCTTGATACTCATATTGACTGATTAATGCAACCCACTAGATGGTTAGATCAATCATCAAATCTAGGTGTCATCATCATTTGATATCCAAATTTTGATAGTCGGTTCAGATCAAGTTAGATCTCAACCATATAATGATTCCATACCAATAATCACTTGATCTCAACCAAACATTGATTATCACTTGATCAATTTTAACGAACAACCAATAATCATTTTGATTCGACCATCCATACCTTAATTAATTACAATTCTTAATACTCACATTGATTGATTAATGCCACCTACTAGATAGTTAGATCAATCATCAAATCTGGATGTCATCATCATTTGATTTCCAAATTTTGATAGCTGGTTCAGATCAAGTTAGATCTCAACCATATAATGATTCAACATAACGAATCAACATATGATTCATTGTCTACTATTTCTTCATATCGATACAGCTCATCCAATGATTCGATCGATCTGGAATTTAAGATTTTAGTTTATTTTATTCTTAAGAATCAGATAAATGGTAAGGATTTAATCACACATTTTAGATTATGTCATATAATTCTTTTAATTTTTTTATATTATCTTGATAAATTTATGGTTGGTACGGTCTATTATAATGTTGAATTGGTCTGATTCTTAAAATTATTACATAATTGAGTTTTATAAAATCCATGAATTGTTTAGATCATATCGATTACTCTCTATCATAAAAAAAAATTTCAACTTCTGCACATCAGCTTTAAAGGCATGCCCTTTCAACACTTATGAATTGGACTATATGGGTGTTTTAAATTTAAAATTTATTTTTAAACAATTATTGTGTCACACTTTAAATTCAACGTTTAGCAAATGAACGGTCAAAGGTAAAGGCTCCAAACAATCCCAAAAGTCGTCTGATTGGATGGATGGATTGTCCAACGTGCATGATTTTCCGAATATCAACGTGGCACCTCAGAAGAACACCCCGGAGCTCGTTCACAACGCCCGCGTGTGACTTCTGATTCACTCGTACAGACTAACGAAAAGAAAATGATGTCCCCATTCCAAGAAAAATAATTTCTGAAAATTGAAAATTTACAGTAGGAGTCACATTGGATACTGTGACAGGTACTCATATTTACAGTAATATAAAAATACAATACCCTACCAAACCGATGCACGGCGCATGCATGCAACCGTTCGTATATATACTCCCCTTATACACCGAATTCTTGGGTGTATATGCTATTTACCAACTTCCGAGTTCAGACTTCTGGAAAAGGCAAATAGTGACTATGGATACACCCACGAACACCAAGCATGTGATGGCCCCCACTCATCATTGCCCAACCATGATTAGAGGCAATAAAAAAATAAAAAAAATAGATTCACTGAAAGACCAGTATATATTTCTTGAACCAAATGCTCTGAAGTTGGTGAAAGTGAATCTCTCTTTCTCAACGACCATCTCATAGCCCCTAGAAATCTCAGATGGGGTTCACTT
Organism: Magnolia changhungtana; assembly: GCA_030180095.1. Classification (NCBI taxonomy): domain Eukaryota; kingdom Viridiplantae; phylum Streptophyta; class Magnoliopsida; order Magnoliales; family Magnoliaceae; genus Magnolia; species Magnolia changhungtana. Next base: position 778,714 of record JASAUF010000363.1, on the reverse strand, counting down.
GTTTGGCAAGCAAAAATAAAAATAAAAATAGCCCAAAAAATGGTACTTCTATTGGATAAAGAAATTCTAATTTCTCATAGAAGATGTGATACAAAAGTATATACACTGAAGGTTTAGTATATACTCTTTGCACCCAATTCTTCAGTGCCAACGTGTTGAGATAGTGCTGATGATCAGTACTGTCCATGTTATGGCATCAATTCCATATGGGCTACTTAAGTAAAATAACGCCGAACGATGGTATTGATCACCTCCATCTGTAAACGAATTTAGAACAATGAAAGTAAAATTTTCAATGCCTTGCATTCAACCGTAACTCAGTAGGGTAAGCGTACTGAGTAAACTCTGTGGGTCCACAGTGATTTATATATTTTATCCACTCCGTCCATCCATTTTACCAGACAATTTTAGGGCTGGAGACAAAAAATTAAGCATATCCAAATATCAAGTGGACCACACCACAGGAAATACTGTGAATTGAAATTCAAATGTTGAAAAATTCTTGGAGACCACAGAAGTTTTGTATCAAGCTGATATTTGTCTTTTTCCCTTCATTCATGTCTTTTTGAACTTATGAATAGGTTGGATGACAAATAAACATCACTATAAGCCCTAGAAAGGTTTCAATGGTGAAAATCATTGTTCTCAGCACTTCTCCTGGTGTGGTCCACTTGAGCTTTGGATATGCGTCAGTTTTGGGGTTAACCCTAAAGTGATCTGAACAAACGGATGGACAGTGTGGATAAACCATATACACTCATAGCGGGGCGGCTCAACATTATGAGAGCCTTAGGCAAGTCATAAAAACGAGGGTTTTTAGTTTAAAAAATTAAAAAAAAAAGTTAATATATTCAAAATTAAACCATAAATTTGCTTCTTGCCTTTTCAGATGCAAAATTACTGATTAAACTTTTGTATTCTAAGTTTACCCAATAAATCAATTTCAATAAATAAATTTGCTAAACCGTTCATAAGGTAAATCCTAGATGGATGAAAGGAAAACATAAATATCATCTTATCCAAAATTTCTGCCTCCGGCATAAAAGTTTTTAATGGTAAGCATTCAATATCCACTTTTTTTCTGTGTTGTGGTCCACTTGAGCATTGATTCTACTTCATGTTTTTTCTAATATTCTAAAATGGGATGAAAAAACATATCAACGGAATAGATATAACACATATAATAATGTGGAACCACAGAGCTCAGGGCTGTAGGAATCCCTAAAGTGGTTGGCACGCAATCCACGTCTATTGTGAGAATAATGAATTTAGAATTCTATAGTACTCTAGCAGTGTTATAGTTAATAAATAGGCACTCCTAAATTGTTAATATAACATATTTTAACTCCATCCAAACTATCTAAATTAGGTGATCCATTCTAGATAGGCTAAATTACAAAAAAAATAAAATTAAAAAAATCCATTGATTTAACTATTCTATCTTCCGATTAGTGGGAATTTGTATGTTGAATTTAAATAATTTGTTTAGCATACAAAAATCAACCAGTTAGGAGATCCAGCCATTGTGTGTTTTTGTTTTTGTTTTTAATGAACCATCTAAATTGGGACCCACTTTTATATCGGTTTAATTTAATTTAAAAATATTCAAAGGTTGCATTTTCTCATTGCATGTGTATAGATTACCAAAGGCTAGGGGGCTTAGGCGATTGCCTCACCTGCTTTCAGCCGCCCTGACTCCGGGTGAGAACAGCAGCAACGGATTGGCTACTTCTACTCCCCCTGCCACCAGCCCGGTGGCTGATGGTCGGTGGTCTGTGAGCCCTACAATTATGTATGTGTTTCATCCATTCTGTTTATCAATTTTTACAGATCATTTTAGGGTCTAAATCTAAAATTTACAGGGATATAAATATCAGGTGGACCACACCACAGGAAAATAATAGTGATTGGACATCTACCATTAAAATCCTCTTGAGGCCCACTGTACTGTTTATTTGACATCCAATCTGTTGATTAGGTCATAAAGGCCTAGATGAAGGGAAGAAAACAAAAATCAGCTTGATCCAAAACTTTTATAGCCCCAAAAGGTTTTTAATGGTTGGCTCTCATTCAACACTGTTTCCTGTAATGTGGTCCAGTTGATATTGGGATGTACCTCATTTTTAGTCTCATACCATAAAATGATCTGGAAAAATATATGGACAGCATGGATGAAAAAAATACATCATGGTGGGTCCCACAGAGCACCGACCATCAGTCATTGGCTGCAGGGGCGGCTCAAAGGGGCAGGCAGGGAGAAAATGACCACTGTAGACAAACCCTTTTACCCAGCGGTTTCTATGAAAGAATACAAACCTTAGTTACCAATCTAGATTAGCACGTGCGGACAGCGACGTTGAGGACGAAACTACCCCTCCTTTTCGGAAACGGATTGGCTACTCCCCCTGACACCAGCCCCGGAGCTGGTGGTCGGTGCTCTGTGGGCCCAACCATGATGTATGTGTTTCATCCATTCCGTTCATCCATTTTTAAATATCATTTTATGTTTTCATCCTAAAAATGGGAGGGATATAAATCTCAAGTGGATCACACCACAGGAAAAAAAATAGTGATTGGATATCAATCATTTAAATCCTCCTAAGGCGTGATGTACTGTTTATTTGACATCCAATCCGTTGATTAGGTCATAAAAACCCAGATGAAGGGATAAAACAAAGATCAACTTGATCCAATACTTTTATGGCCCCCAAAAAGTTTTTAACGGTCGAAGTTCATTGAACACTGTTTTCTGTAATGTGGTCTACTTGAGACTGGGATATACCTCATTTTTATTTCAATAGTATAAATTGATCTACAAAAATAGATGGACGGAATGGATGAAACACATACATCATGGTGGGCCCACAGAGCACCGACCACCAGCTCCGGGGCTGGTGTCAGGGGGAGTAGCCAATCCGTTTCCCTCCTTTTCGCTGCGAAGACGTGCGCTGACGCTCCTCGAACTGAGAGTTGTACGAACGGCTTAAAAGGATTGGGGTCGGTGGTCTGTGGGCCCCACCATGATGTATGCTATTCATCCATGCCGTCCATATATTTTTCCATATCATTTTATGGTATACGACCAAAAATGAGGTATATGCAAATCTCAAGTGTACCACATTACAGGAAACAGTGTTGAATGAGCGTCGACCATTAAAAACTTTTTGGGGCCCACTGTGATGTTCGTGAGAAATCCTCCCCGTCTAAGTTCATTCATAGGTCACAAAGACCTGGATGAAGAAGAAAAACAAATTTCATAATGATCTAAAACTTCTATAACCCCTAAAAGGGTTTCAATGGTAGACGTTCAATTCCCCATTGCCTTTTACAGTGTGGTCTACTTGATAGTTAGATCTATCTTATTTTTAGTCTCAAGCCTGAATATGAGCTCGCCAAATAGATGGACGGTTTGGATATAACACATACCTCATAATAGGACCCACAAAAAGTGGTGGAATTACAACAGCAAAAAAAAAAAAAAAAACCAACGTCGATATATCGAAAATGGTCCAGAGCTGTCCAGTGAGTTTTCCTCAAAAATCTTACAATTTTCGATATATCGACTGTCTGTCGATATATCGAAAAAGGTGTTTTACCTTTAGCTACGGATTATAACCGTAGCCATAACTGTAGTCTGTGCCAGTCTATGAAATTTTTTATTTATTTATTTTTATTTTTATTTTTTTACATGGAGAAATTTATTCTACCTACAATTTTCTTTAATACATATTTATATAAATAGGTATATATAAGTATATAAAATTTTTTTCCCTCTTTTTTTTTTCATTTATTTTTTTAATCATTTAACAAGAATATCTTCTAAACCAAAATTAGTTACTTTACGTACCACATATGATTTTGGGGTAAGAGAAGCTACTTTAGCCAACCAACCTAGTTATTTTCCAAGATTCCATCGTCGATGGTTGAGCGAGGCAACGTAGAAATTGAGCGAGGCAACGTAGAAAACGCAGCGAGGAACCTACGATTTGAGCTGCAGCAACCCAGGAATCGAGCGAGGAAGCTACAAATCGAGCGAGGCAACGTAGAAATTGAGCGAGGAAGCTACAAATTGAAAGCGCAGGAAGCTAGAAATTGAGCGAGGAAGCTCGAAATCGAGCGAGGAAGCTAGAAAATTGAGCGAGGCAACCTAGAAATTGAGCGAGGAACCTAGAAATCGAGCGAGGGAAGGTAGAAATTGAGTTGCAAGCTCGAAATTGAGCGAGGAGAAGCTAGAAATCGAGCGAGGAAGCCGAAATTGAGCGAGGCAACCTAGAAATTGAGCGAGGGAACCTAGAAATTGAGCGAGGAAGGTAGAAATTGAGCGAGGAAGCTCGAAATTGAGCGAGGAAGGTAGAAATTGAGCGAGGAAGCTAGAAATTGAGCGAGGCAACGTAGAAATTGAGCGAGGCAACGTAGGAATTGAGCGAGGGAAGCTAGAAATTGAGCGAGGGAAGCCAGAAATTGAGCGAGGGAAGGTAGAAATTGAGCGAGGGAAGCTCGAAATTGAGCGAGGGAAGGTAGAAATTGAGCGAGGCAAGCTAGAAATTGAGCGAGGGAAGGTAGAAATTGAGCGAGGGAAGCTAGAAATTGAGCGAGGCAACCTAGAAATTGAGCGAGGGAAGCTAGAAATTGAGCGAGGGAAGGTAGAAATTGAGCGAGGCAACCTAGAAATTGAGCGAGGGAAGCTAGAAATTGAGCGAGGGAACCTAGAAATTGAGCCAGGGAAGGTAGAAATTGAGCGAGGGAAGCTAGAAATTGAGCGAAGGAACCTAGAAATTGAGAGAGGGAAGGTAGAAATTGAGCGAGGGAAGGTGGAAATTGAGCTAGGCAACCTAGAAATTGAACGAGGGAAGGTAGAAATTGAGCGAGGGAAGGTAGAAATTGAGCGATGGAAGCTAGAAATTGAGCGAGGGAACCTACAAATTGAGCGAGGGAAGGTAGAAATTGAGCGAGGGAACCTAGAAATTGAGCGAGGAAGGTAGAAATTGAGCGGTGCAAGCTCGAAATTGAGCGAGGAAGCCAGAAATTGAGGAGGAAGGTAAAAATTGAGTGAGGAAGCCAGAAATTGAGAGCGAGGTAACCTAGAAATTGAGCGAGGAAGGTAGAAATTGAGCGAGGAAGCTCGAAATTGAGCGAGGAAGGTAGAAATCGAGCGAGGGCAACCTGAAATTGAGCGAGGAAGGTAGAAATTGAGCGAGGAAAGCTAGAAATTGATCGAGGCAACCTAGAAATTGAGCGGGAAGGTAGAAATTGAGCGAGGAAGCTCGAAATGAGCGAGGAAGGTAGAAATTGAGGCGAGGCAACCCTAGAAATCGAGCGAGGAAGGTAGAAATTGAGCGAGGCAATGGAAATTGAGCGAGGAAGTTAGAAATTGAGCGAGGAAAGTAGAAATTGAGTGAGGCAACCTAGAAATTGAGCGAGGAAGCTAGAAATTGAGCAGGAAGCCGAAATGAGCGAGGCAACGTAGGAATTGAGCGAGGGAAGCTAGAAATTGAGCGAGGCAACGTAGGAATTGCGGAAGCTAGTAATTGAGCGAGGTAACGTAGAAATTGAGCGAGGGAAGCCAGAAATTGAGCGAGGGAAGCTAGAAATTGAGTGCGGGAAGCTAGAAATTGAGCGAGGGAAGCCAGAAATTGAGCGAGGGAAGCTAGAAATTGAGCGAGGGAAGCTAGAAATTGAGCGAGGCAACATAGGTTCCCTCGCACAATTCCTACGTTCCCTCACTCAAATCCTAGGTTACCTCGCTCAATTTCTAGCTTCCCTCGCTCAAATCCTATGTTGCCTCGCTGAATTTCTAAGTTCCCTTGTCAAATTCTAGCTTCCCTCGCTAAATTTCTAACTTACCTCGCTCAATTCCTAGGTTACCTCATTTCATTATCGGCTTCTCGCCAATTTCTAGCTTCCTCGCTCAATTTCTACGTTGCGCTTCAATTTCTGCTTCCTCGCTCAATTTCTAAGATCCTCATTCAATTCTTAAGTTGCATAAACTTCAATTTCTAGCCGCTCGCTCAATTTCTCAAGCTTCCATCGCCAATTTCTATGTTGCCTCACTTTCAATTTTCGTTGAGAGCTAACGTTGAGGACGAAACCACCCCTCTTTTTTTGCGAAGATGTGCGCTGACGCTCCTCGAATCGAGAGTTGTACGAACGGCTTAAAGGATTGGGAATCGGTGGTCAGGGGCCCCACCATGAATAGCATACATCATGGTGGGGCCCACGCACTCACCGAATTTAATCCTTTTGCCGTCAGTACAACTCTCAGCTTCGAGGAGCGTCAAGACGTCTTCAAGAAATAAAAGGAGGGGTAGTTTCATTCCTCAACGTTGTTCAAGTCAAATTAAATTGAGCGAGGCAACATAGAAATTGAGCGATGGAAGCCAGAAATTCGAGCGAGGAAGCCAGAAATTGAGCGAGGCAACGTAAGAATTGAGCGAGGGATGCTAGAAATTGAGCGAGGGAAGCTAGAAATTGAGCGAGGCAACGTAGAAATTGAGCGAGGGAAGCTAGAAATTGAGCGAGGGAAGGTAAAAATTCAGCGAGGAAATCGATAATTTGAGCGAGGTAACCTAGGAATTGAGCGAGGTAAGTTAGAAATTTAGCGAGGGAAGCTAGAATTTGACAAGGGAACTTAGAAATTCAGCGAGGCAACATAGGATTTGAGCGAGGGAAGCTAGAAATTGAGCGAGGTAACCTAGGATTTGAGTGAGGGAACGTAGGAATTGTGCGAGGGAACCTATGTTGCCTCGCTCAATTTCTAGCTTCCCTCGCTCAATTTCTGGCTTCCCTCGCTCAATTTCTAGCTTCCCGCACTCAATTTCTAGCTTCCCTCGCTCAATTTCTGGCTTCCCTCGCTCAATTTCTACGTTACCTCGCCACCACTACTTCCTCGCTCAATTCCTACGCTTGCCTCGCTCAATTTCTAATTTCCTCGCTCAATTCCTACGTTACCTCGCTCAATTTCTGGCTTCCTCGCTCAATTTCTAGCTTCCCTCACTCAATTTCTAGCTTCCCTCGCTCAATTTCTAGGTTGCCTCGCTCAATTTCTACTTTCCCTCGCTCAATTTCTAGCTTCCCTCGCTCAATTTCCACTTGCTTAACTCAATTTCTACCTTCCTCGCTTAATTTCTAGGTTCCTCGCTCACTTTCGAGCTTCCTCGCCAATTTCTACCTTCCTCGCTCAATTTCTAGGTTGCCTCGATCAATTTCTAGCTTCCCTCGCTCAATTTCTAGCTTCCCTCGCTCAATTTCTACCTTCCCTGGCTCAATTTCTAGGTTCCCTCGCTCATTTTCTCGGCTTCCTCGCTCAATTTCTACCTTCCTCGCTCAATTTCTAGGTTGCCTCGCTCAATTTCTACCTTCCTCGCTCAATTTCTGGCTTCCTCGCTCCATTTCGAGGTTGCCTCGCCACTTTCTAGCTTCCTCGCTCAATTTCTAGGTTGCCTCACTCAATTTCAGGTTCCTCGCTCAATTTCTAGCTTCCTCGCTCACCTTCGAGCTTGCCTCGCCTCAATTTCTACCTTCCTCGCTCAATTTCTGGTTGCCTCGCTCAATTTCTACCTTCCTCGCTCAATTTCTGGTTCCTCGCTCAATTTCTACCTTCCTCGCTCAATTTCTAGCCTCACTCAATTTCGAGCTTCCCTCGCTCAATTTCTAGCTTCCCTCGCTCAATTTCTACCTTCCCTCGCTCAATTTGTAGGTTCCCTCGCTCAATTTCTAGCTTCCCTCGCTCAATTCCTACTTTGCCTCGCTCAATTTCTAGCTTCCATCGCTCAATTTCTACCTTCCCTCGCTCAATTTCGAGCTTCCTCGCTCAATTTCTACCTTCCCTCGCTCAATTTCTAGCTTCCCTCGCTCAATTTCTACCTTCCCTCGCTCAATTTCTACCTTCCCTCGTTCAATTTCTAGGTTGCCTCGCTCAATTTCTAGCTTCCCTCGCTCAATTTCTAGCTTCCCTCGCTCAATTTCTAGCTTCCCTCGCTCAATTTCGAGCTTCCCTCGCTCAATTTCTACCTTCCCTGGCTCAATTTCTAGGTTCCCTCGCTCATTTTCTGGCTTCCCTCGCTCAATTTCTAGCTTCCCTCGCTCAATTTCTAGGTTGCCTCGCTCAATTTCTACCTTCCCTCGCTCAATTTCTAGCTTCCCTCGCTCCATTTCGAGGTTCCCTCGCTCAATTTCGAGGTTCCCTCGCTCAATTTCTACCTTCCCTCGCTCAATTTCTAGGTTACCTCGCTCAATTTCTACCTTCCTCGCTCAATTTCTGGTTCCTCGCTCAATTTCTAGCTTCCCTCGCTCAATTTCGAGCTTCCCTCGCTCAATTTCTACCTTCCCTCGCTCAATTTCGAGCTTCCCTCGCTCAATTTCTACCTTCCCTCGCTCAATTTCTAGGTTCCCTCGCTCATTTTCTGGCTTCCCTCGCTCAATTTCTACCTTCCCTCGCTCAATTTCTAGGTTGCCTCGCTCAATTTCTACCTTCCCTCGCTCAATTTCTAGGTTGCCTCGCTCAATTTCTACCTTCCCTCGCTCAATTTCTAGCTTCCCTCGCTCAATTTCGAGCTTGCCTCGCTCAATTTCTACCTTCCCTCGCTCAATTTCTAGGTTCCCTCGCTCAATTTCTAGCTTCCCTCGCTCAATTCCTACGTTGCCTCGCTCAATTTGTAGCTTCCCTCGCTCAATTCCTAGGTTGCCTAGCTCAAATCGTAGGTTCCCTCGCTCGTTTTCTACGTTGCCTCGCTCAATTTCTATGTTGCCTCGCTCAACCATCGACCTGATGGAATCTTGGAAAATAACTAGGTTGGTTGGCTAAAGTAGCTTCTCTTACCCCAAAATCATATGTGGTACGTCAAGTAACTAATTTTGGTTTAGAAGATATTCTTGTTAAATGATTAAAAAAATAAATGAAAAAAGAGAGGGAAAAAATTTTTATATACTTATATATACCTATTTATATAAATATGTATTAAAGAAAATTGTAGGTAGAATAAATTTCTCCATGTAAAAAAATAAAAATAAAAATAAATAAATAAAAAATTTCATAGACTGGCACAGACTACAATTATGGCTACGGTTATAATCCGTAGCTAAAGGTAAAAACACCTTTTTCGATATATCGACAGACGGTCGATATATCGAAAATGGTAAGATTTTTGAGGAAAACTCACTGGACAGGTCTGGACCATTTTCGATATATCGACTGTTAGTCGATATATCGACGTTGGTTTTTTTTTTTTTTTTTTTTTTGCTGTTGTAATTCCACCACTTTTTGTGGGTCCTATTATGAGGTATGTGTTATATCCAAACCGTCCATCTATTTGGCGAGCTCATATTCAGGCTTGAGACTAAAAATAAGATAGATCTAACTATCAAGTAGACCACGCTGTAAAAGGCAATGGGGAATTGAACGTCTACCATTAAAACCCTTTTAGGGGCTATAGAAGTTTTAGATCATTATGAAATTTGTTTTTCTTCTTCATCCAGGTCTTTGTGACCTATGAATGAACTTAGACGGGGAGGATTTCTCACGAACATCACAGTGGGCCCCCAAAAATTTTTTAATGGTCGACGCTCATTCAACACTGTTTCCTATAATGTGGTACACTTGAGATTTGCATATACCTCATTTTTGGTCGTATACCATAAAATGATATGGAAAAATATATGGACGGCATGGATGAATAGCATACATCATGGTGGGGCCCACAGACCACCGACCCCAATCCTTTTAAGCCGTTCGTACAACTCTCGGTTCGAGGAGTCGGCCACACGTCTTCGCAAATGAAAAGGAGGGGTAGTTTCGCCCTCAACGTCGCTGTCCGCACGTGCTAATCTAGATTGGTAACTAAGGTTTGTATTCTTTCATAGAAACCGATGGGTAAAAGGGTTTGTCTACAGTGGTCATTTTCTCGGCAGGCAGGTGAGGCAATCGCCTAAGGCCCCCCTAATTGAAAGGATTGCGTACTGAGTTACTCAGTATGTTCTTACGATACTGAGTAAACTCAGTTGGGCACACCGTGGATGTATTTGTCATATCCACTCCGTCTATCCATTTTTTCAGATCATTTAATGGTTGATCCCAAATTTGAGGTATATGTGAAGATCAAGTGGACCATACCGCAGAAATAATGATTTCCACCGTTGAAACCTTTCTATGGACCACAGTGATAGCGACCCATGCTATATAAGTAGGTCCCGTGCCGTGCCACCTAGCTCTGCATAGATTGGTCGGGTAGGTGTGCCGATTCACCCCAAACAACCAGGAAGGGGGTCTCTGGCCTTTATCTCTGTGATGATACTACGACGGCTGGTTCTTGTGCCCGCTGTGTCCCTCCCTCGCTCTGTCCCCGATTATCATCCAACCTTTTCATAATATCATAAAGACAGGGATGAAGTGATAATAAAAATATCAGACTAATCTAAAACTTCCGTGGCCCCACAAAATTTTCAATGGTAGATGCTTAATTCACACTCTTTCCGGTGGTGTAATTCATTTGGCCTTTGGATATGCTTCATTTTTTGGCTAACGACCTACACTTATCTGTTAAAATGAATGGACGAAGTATAAAATGCATGAATGACTGTGAGACCCACAAAGTTTACTCAATAAGCTAATTGTATTGAGTTACTCGCTACGCAATCCGTCCCCTAATTATGATGGCCGTATATTATAGCAAAATTAAAATTTTTTAATTATGAAAATCTTATATTATATCAAAATTATTATTATTATTTTTTTAAGTCTAAATTTTTTGAAATAAAACTGATTAAAAGAATATAAAATAGGAACATCTAAAAATTTGTTTACAAATTTAAAATTAAAAATAAAAAATAAATCCTATAAACTACCACTATCAATAATAATAGTCTACCTTTATCGTCTCTTTTCAAAATAATAGCATCATTCCTAATAAATTCTTCTTCAAACCCGGACCACAACCAACTACCTTATTGTTAAATAAGTTTTCAAAATATTAAATTTTAAGCCTCATTTTTATGACTTGACTGGGCCTCAAAAAATGTTGAGCCGCCCCTCATTGGCCGGTGGCAGGGGAGTAGCCAATCCGTTTCCGAGAACAGCTGACTTTACTCGTACGATAACAGTGTACTGAGTAACTCGGTACGCTAGCCGATTTGGCTTGGACGTGGATTGCGCAGCGTATTGAGTAAACTCTGTGGAGCCCACCGTGATTATGTGTCTTAATCACGCCGTCCATTTGATTTGTAATATCATTTTAGAGGCATGATTCCTAAATCAAAGCATATCCAAGCTCAAGTGAACCACACCAGAGGAAACAGTAGGAATTGAACGCTGCTTTTGAAAATCTTCTTGATCCTATCCATTGTTTTTCTACAGTTTATTCTCTTGAATATTAGACCATTGAATTTAAATGATCAGTTGAAATTGTGAAATTCATATAATTTATATAATATCTAAACACTATTCTGCCACGTGTACCGTAAAGAGATGGACCTAGGTTATTGCGGTTCACCGCGGGATTTCCGGCGAAAGCGTTTTCCAGGAAGTTGCTGCCAACGATTCTGGATGGGCCCACTGTAATGTATATTATAAATCCATTCCGTCCATCTGCTTTGCTAGTTCATTTTATCACGCTGCACCAAAAATGAGTTGGATAAAAATTTCAAATCGGTCACACGAGAGGGAAAACTAAGGAAAGAAATTTCTAACGTTGAAACCTTTCTGGGCTCCACCTTAATATTTATATGCTATCCAAACCGTTTATAAGATCATTCCCAGTGGAATTAAGTGAAAAAATAAAAAATATTTCATGATACAAAAATTTTATGGCCATAAGAATGCTTCAACGGTGCTCACTGAATGTACACCGTTTCCTATTAATTAGCCCACTTTAGTTTTGGATACACATAATTTTTTGTCACAGGTACTAAAATGAGTTCTCAAAACGTATGGACGGGGTGAATTTCTCAAAAACATCTCGGTGGGCCGCACCCAGCATCCTGCGCAGGTGGGAAGGGAGAAAGTGTGTACATTTTTTTTAGGTGGCAACGGTATAAGGCCAGAATGACTTTTGGATACGTAACTCCAGGGGAAAGAAGAAGGAAAGAAACGGTCCACCCAGATCATGACGTGTGGCAGGTGGGATTTTTTCAACTCGTGGGACTAAGTCCTATGTTGAAAAGTAGTGTGATTAGAAGATGGTAGCCATTGAAACAGTTGTCAGCTAGATGGCCCATTAGACACTTGCATGGACAGCGTCTTCTTTTGTGCCTGGCTCCTGGCCAGTGGGTAATCCAGCCCTTCTGACTAGTGGGTCGTCTCGACGGATTGGCCTTGGTTGAAAAGGGACCTCGAACTCCTATTTTAAGGCCCTGTTTAATTTTCCAAAATTTCAGTGTAAATGCCCGTAAATAGTCGATCATTACAATTTGACCGGTTTGAAAATGAAAAGGTATTCTTGCTTTGAAAAACGATCCAAAATGACTAGCATTAATTTGTGGGCTCCACTGTCATGTACACCATATATTCGTCTCATTCATCCATTTCACTAAAATATGAGACATAAACCCAAAAATGAGGTAAATCTAACATTCAAGTGGTACATACCGAAGTAAATAATGGCCCAAAAAGTTTTTAATGGTGAGCATTCGATTTCATTTTTACCGTGGTGTGATCCACTTGAACTTTGAATCTACCTCATTTTTTGGCTCATGCCTTAAATTCAATTGGCATGACAGGTGGACGGTACAAATAATCCACATACATCATCGTGGGCCTACTTATATTTGCCAGCATCTTTGATTTTAACATTATAAAAAGTAAAGAATCAAATCAAGAACTGTGCGGTAATTACGAAGGAAAATAATTATTCCAAGCGGGTTAGATTTTTCAAAGCATGTTTAAATACGTTGAAATGGGTAATTACTACCGTTTCACCGATTTGAAAATCCATCAAACTTCCTGCCTTGGTAATCAGTTCCAAAAGCTAGTTTTATATATGATATATCAATTCCATCCATCTATTTTACCACAATAATTTTAGGCATGAGCCAAAAAATTGAGGGTACTCAAATGGCCCACACCAAAAGAAATAGTGGTCCTAAAAGGTTTTTCATGGTAAGTGTTTGATTTTCTTTTTCCCGTGGGGTAGTTCACTTGAGCTTTGGATATGTCTCATTTTTTAGATTATGCCATGAATTCATTAGGCATAATAGATGAACAGTATGGATAAGTGATATGCATCACGCTGGACCCACAAATATATTGTGACGTTTATAAATTTTTGTGTAAAAAAAGCGTACGGTGAAATCAAATATCGGAAAGAATCAAATATCGGAAAGAGTGAGCTAAATATAGGAGAAATAATCATTACAAATTTATACCGTATAAAGGTAAATTGAAAAAACAAACATGCCTGATTGGCTGGTGTACCACTCGGCCAATATAGTGGTGTATTAACGTCAGCAAGTTCTATAGGTCCCATCGTAAGATATGTGTTATATCCAAACCGTCCATCCATTTGAAGAGCTCGTGTTAATGCTTGAGCCAAAAATAAGACTAATCTAAAGATTAAGTGGACCACATTGCAAAAAGAATTGGGGGATTGAATGTCTACCATTGATAATCTTTGGGATCACATAAGTTTTGAATCAATGGGAAATTTATTTTTACTTTTCATCCAGGTATTGTTGACCTTATGAACGGATTGGATGGAAAATAAACGTTATGGTGTGCCCTATGAATTTTTTAATGTGAAAATCATTATCAAGCCGCAATTTTTGGTGTGGTTCACCTCATGTATGGATATGATTCATTTTTTTGGTTAATTCTCTAAAATGATCTAAAAATTTCGATGAACTATATGGATATAATAAATACATCACTGTAGGGATCATGTAACTTCAATCTCCTTTGAACCGTTAGTACAACTCAAAGCTCGAGGAGCGTCGGCGCTCACCCATTTACACCAGCTATATAGCTGCTGTGCGGTACACCAGTCAATCCGCTGTTTTAAGCACCCTAACTCCTCGGGCCCCACCAGCTGTGTATTTAAACTCTACTCCATCCCTTTGGTCCTGATATAGGATTTAGGTCGGCTACACAACAGGGTAAGACGGAAAAGGAGGAAGCGGATTGGCTGGTGTACCGCACACCAGCGATATAGCTGATGTGGGTACGTGCCGTCGAGCTCCGAGTTGCACAAACAGTTCAAAGGATATGGAAGTTGCATGGGCCACAAAATGATGTATTTATTATATTCACACCGTTCATCCATTTTTAGAGATCATTTTAGAGCATTAACCAAACAATGAATCGTACCAAAATCTCAACTGGACCACAACGAATAACAGTGGGATGATGATTTCTACCCTTAAAACATTCATAGGACCCACCGTAAGGTTTATTTTCTATCCAATCTGTCCATAAGGCCAAAAGGAGCTGGATGAAAAGGAAAAACAAATATCATATTGATCCAAAACTTCTGTGATCTTAAAAGGGTTTTAATGGTAGACGGTCAATCTCCCATTGCCTTTTGCAGTGTGGTCCACTTGATTTTAGATCTGTCTTATTTTTGGGCTCAAGCCTTAAGACGATCTTGCCAAATGGATGGACGGTTTGGATTTAATACATACCTCATAATGGGACCCACAGAACTTGCTGAGCGCTGAACCCCAATCCCAACCCAAATCATAACCCAAAATAAAAATATCTTTCTACTGTTTTTAATCTCTAAAATTTTTAGCCTTTTAACAATTTTCTTTACTACTTCCATTGCAACAAATGTTGTCAAATTTATGTTTATATTATTTTCTTTGAATAAAAATTTAGAGACCAAATGAATGCTAAGAATTCAAGTGGCCCATGGTTTACAATTTAAACTATTGGTTGGTTGGATCCAAAGGCTATAAGTATGACTTTATAGGTTCTATACATATGAACACTTAAAAATAATTTAAAAAAAAAAAAAAAAAAAAAAAAAAACACTAAAGCCCAGCAATAGTATATTGGTTGGGTTGGATGGATTAGTTGAGCCTAGCCCTATTGCAATTACATGAGTTGGGTCTGATCAGGTTAGGGCTCTACAAATTTTACGTGTATCGAGTGAACTCACCAGTTAATAGGTATCAAGTCAAGTTAAGACCAAATCTCTTGAACTTTCAATTAAATTGGTTAGGCTTAGAATAACTTTACATATGGAAGGGTGAGAGTAAGAAGTAATTTATCTCAAGTATGCAAAACCTTGAATTCAAGTGATTATTCTTAAATCCACATTTCCCTTACTTCACTTTGTTTATCAAAGTTTTGTTTTGGTTACGCCATCGACATTCCATGAATGTGTCTTAGCCACTTGGTTTACTTTTGAATACCTTTAACTGCTTCCTGTTTTGTTATCCTGTCAATTATGATTTGTAAAATGCACTTTCTTTAGAGATTTGGACATCCAGGATTGATATTTATATGAGACTATAAGTTCATTTGATGAACTGTGTTGTTTTACCATCAACAAATGTATAGTTTTCGAATGGCCAAACTTATGCACTTATGGAGCCTATTGTTCAATCCGTCCATCAAGATACTTAATAATGAACTTAGACATTTTTCCTCCATATTCAGTTGCCAAATATTGAATTTTAATCACTAATCGATAACTTGCCCAACCTTTCATGTGTTAAGGAACATGTGATAATATGATAATGTTACAATATGATTACATGAAGGTTATACTTTATTTAATTTAGTTGTCATATGTCTATGCATGACAGATTACTCGAGCATCTTTATATTACAGATACAATAAATTCGATCAACTTTACCACCAGTTGGTTAAATAGTGGGCTAGTGAATTGGTTGAATGGTAAGAGTGCATTCAGGGCTAAGAACGTTGGTTGTATTTAGAGATGATGATACAATAACTATCATAATAAAAGTGATGGTCAGTATCTGTTGTATGATGAAGTCATAATTGTTAACTCTTTGATGTTATAAAATAGTTTGGTATACATTGACTTGAAATATGAATATCCAAAAAGGTTGTAAGTAACTAATTGTCGAAGACTTGAATAAGGAGCAGAAGGAGGAATCTGCTTAAGTAGAGTCTCGTTTTTTATTAACTAGTTGGTGAGCGATAGCTTATCAAAGCGATGATCAGTAGTTAGTCTGAGAGGGTGATCAACTACAATGAGACTAAGACATGGCTTAAGTCCTATGGAAGGTGGCAATGGTAAAATTTTTATTATAGGCGAGAGCCGGGTGGAGGTAAAAGGCCTATGAGTCATAAACTTTTAAATCCTCTGACCAAATGCCTATCTAAAATATTAGTCAATGATACATTGAATGGAATGTGGCTAAACCTAATGTATGAGCTACCAATGTTGGCAACCCAACTTATACAAGTAGAGATCTTATGATATAGGTTCAATGGGTAAACAATAAGACACGAGCTGGTAGACGATTGTACTGATATAAATGAGTTCCTTCTATGGTATAGCAGTGTGAGCAACAATGAAAAATTATAAGTTTTTGAACTCTTAATGAACCCATAGCTATATATTTGGTGGTGTACCCAATTGTTACGTACACTTGATAGAATTCACCTATATGAGTGTGGAGGTAGATACCGCTTCCTGTGAGAATCTAAACGAATTCTCTAGAGCACTCATGAAATCCAGGTAATAGTGAATAACTGAAACACATCGAACCACAGAATTACTTGTGGAAAACTTGTGTGAGTGGCATATACTTGCAATTTACATTAAAATAAATTAGGTTTAAGACTACGGCGTTACATGATTCTTGTAAATATGTCTTGCTTAGTCTAATGTCGATTCAAGTATATGGTGACACTGACACTATTGCACAACTCTTCCATCTTAATCCGAAATATCATAAATTTTAAAATATGTGAGGGATTGTTGTATTTTAAATGATTTTAAAATAATTTAGTGTTTCAAAATTTCCATCGGGACAGGCCATGGCGTAGCCATTGGTGAGCACGTGCCCTATGGATGTCTTTTCACATAAGTTCGAAAGGTTGCATCCTTTCATATTTTATTTTGAAAAGTTGTGTCTTTTTAAACGTAAGGGTCGCACCAATTCGGTTTAAACCCAATAATCACAACTCTTTTTGAAAGGGTGTCTCTACACTTTTAAGAGTGTATTCTCAAAGTCTATATATAGACTTCTTCTCATCATCTTCTTCTTCTTCTTCTTCTTCTTTTGCTTATTTATTTATTTATTTATTTTATTTTTATTTTTTTGTATAAAAAAGTTTGGTTTTACATTCAAAGTATGATTGAAGTATTTTCTGGTTTGAGCCCACATACAGTAAGTGCACCATTGAGACCGGGTCTTAGTCGTTATATCCTAGAGGTCGATCACTCTGAAAACCTACTGCACTTGGGATGATGACCAAGGAGAGAAAATCCGAGTGACTCATGTGATCATGCCTCGACTTCTACAATATGATAAGTTTTTTAAATTTTCTTATTTTAATTTTATACAATTTAAATAGTTTTCCAACATCCAATCTCCAGCAGCCTTTCCCGCAATAGGGGAGAGTAAAACATATCGTCACACGAGACGACTGTTGTAATGAAAAGGGAAATCCATCCATTTATAGGATGTTGGGATTTTAAGTTCCATAGCTTCATGAGATGAGAAGGCCTGGCTAGAGTACACCTCCTATGCATGGAATGATGAAAAGGTCCATGCCTATACCTCGATCTCATACCCTGCTTGCCTTTTGCTTCTGGTGCATACATCTCTTGTGTTTGGTGGAGAGGTGCAAAGCTCAAGCTATAAGTAATGCTACGACAGACCCATCCGAAGGTATGCATCCTTAGAATCTCTCTCTCTCTCTCTCTCATGAAAATTTATTTCACCTTAACAAGAATTCTATTTTCTCTTGTTTTGAATCTTTTGATTGAAACCTAACTGCAATCGCAAACATCCATGCTGTGGTGCTTACCATATGGTGGATCAAGTGAGTGGTGCAATTTCTTGGGCTGAGACCCATCCATGCTGTGGACCACCAGATGGATGGTCTGTATCTTCCATACACCACATGTATTGGGGTGGAGCCCATTTTTTTTTTTTCTTCATGTTTTCTTGGATTCGGAAATGTTGCTGAGTTGCTTACCGAGAAATTTACGACTGTGGACCCCACCTTTTATCCAATGGTTTTATTGAAATAATACAAACTTAGAATACGCGCTTGGACCTCCTCGTACGGACTCAACATTTCAGGACGAAAATACCTCTCCGTTTGGCGGAAACAGATTCGGTACTCTCCGTGCCACCAGCTAACGGCGGATGGTCGGTCATCTGTGGGCCCCACCATGATGTATTCTTTTCATCCATGTCGTCCATATACTTTTTCAAATGATTTTATGATATGAGACCAAAAAATGAGGTATATCCAAATCTCAAGTGTACCACATTACAGGAAACAGTGTTGAATGAGCGTCATCCATTATAAACCATTAGGGGGCCATAAAAGTTTCGGATGAAGCCGATTTTTGGTTTTTACCTTAATCTAGGTCTGTATGAACTAATCAACAAATTTCTTGTGAAATAAACAGTTCATTGGGCCTTAGGAGAATTTTAATTGTCAATATCCAACCAATATTATCTTCTTGTGGTGTGGTCCACCTGAGATTTATATCCCTCTCATTTTCTGGAGTAAGCCCTAAAATGAACTATAAAAATGGATGAACGGAATGGATGAAACACAAACATCATAGTGAGGCTCAATGAACACCGACCACAGCCATTGGATGGTGGTAGGGTGAGTAGCCAATCCGTTTTTGCATTTCCTAGCTTTCATTCGTTGCTTTCACTCCCTTAACGAAAAAACCTCCTCAACATAACAGCATTTCACTCCCTTTCAACTATAAACCAACGTATGGAGGTTATTCTTTTCATTTTTCTCATCGAATTCTCCATGAATCATCTAGATATCATCATTCTACGTTTGTCATTTTTCGTCTTGGCTAGGGTTACGTGAAATCCCACGAAGTGGCTGCACTTGCAATCCTTGGAAAGGTTCAAAATATTCTGTCACTCCAAAGCACCTCTCTTCAACCTACATTTGACCTGTACTACGGTAGTTGGTGGTACAGATTTTTTTTTTTTAAATGCTCCAAGAGTACAATTGCATTGCATGCGAAGTTCGGTCAATTCCATGTGTTAGGCTTACTCAAATTCATGTGTTAGGCTTAGTTAATTTTATGCTTTGATCGGTCAAATCCATGTGAAACTCACTGAATTCCATTTAAAGCCCACTCAATTCCATGTTAGGGCTCAGTTGATCTCATGCTATGCTCGCTGAAATTCATGTTCTGTTGCGCAATTTTATGCTAGGATTGCTCAATTTAATGTTTGCCCAACTTAATTTCATGGTAGATAAGATAAAGTCAATTTAATGTTTGCCCTGATAAATTTCATGCTAGGATCACTCAATTTAATGTTTGCCCAGCTTAATTTCATGCTAGATAAGATAAGGTCAATTTAATATTTGCCTTGATAAATTTCATGCTAGGATCACTCAATTTAATGTTTGCCCAGCTTAATTTCATGGTAGATAAGATAATGTCAATTTAATGTTTGCCCAACTTAATTTCATGGTAGATAAGATAAGGTCAATTTAATGTTTGCCTCAATCAATTTCATAGTAGGATCGCTCAATTTAATGGTTGCCCAGCTCAATTTAATGGTAGATAAGGTCAATTTAATGTTTGCATCGATAAATTTCATCTTAGGATAGCATAATTTAATGTTTGTCTAGCTCAATATCATGCTTATGCTCGCTCGATTTAATTTTGCCCCGCCCAATATCATGTTATGTTTGCTCGATTTAATGTTTGCCCATTTGAATATCATGCTATGTTTACTCAATTTAATGTTTGCCCGCTAAATATCATGCTTATGTTTGCTCGATTCAATGTTTGCCCCACTAAATATCATACTACTACGCTTCCTTCGATTTAATGTTTGCCCAACTTCAATATCATACTATGCTCGCTCGAAATATTGTTTGTCTAGCTCAATATGATGTTATGCTCGCTTGATTCAATGTTTGCTTGCATGCTATATTTATAGTTTGTCTTGCTTTCAATTTTAAGGTTGCCCTGTTCAATTTCTAATTTGCCTTCTTGATTTTTCTGATTTCTTCATTGAATTTTGTCATTTTTGCCCCAGTCAATTTCTACTTTGTCCCACTCAATTTTCATGTTTGCCTATTTGATTTTCATGTTTGCCTTGCGAATTTCATGTTTGCCTGCTTGATTTTCTAGTTTGCCCCCATGATATTCATGTTTCACCCGTGATTTTCTATGTTTCCCGATTTTCATTTTCCCAGATTTTCTAGTTTTACTTGACTTTCAATTTCATGTTTCCCATTGATTTTCATGTTTCCCCGCATTTTTTCTAGTTTGCCCATGATTTTCTAAGTTGGCCCGCTGATTTTCTACTTTACCCCATGAATTTCTAATTTGCCCATTGAAATTTCATACTTCCTCGATCAATTCTAGTTTGCATTGATCAAGTTCCATGCATGCCTCACTCAATGTAATGATAGCTAGTGTCACAAAATTAAACGAGCACCATATGAAATCATTCGTAACGTTGAAGGCCTAATCCGTACAAGCTCTAGTTGTTTATTTCATGGTAGCGCGGTGCATTTACTGATGGACTTATTTGATGGTAGCTAAGGTTAATTTAATGTAAGTTGATGCGCATGTGTTAGACTTAATCAATTTCATGCGTTAGACTTATTGAATTTTATGTGTTGATGGGGATTACATACATTCGATTAAATGTTTGCTTGCATAACTTATTTTATAGTTTGCCCCGGTAAATTTCATGCTATGGTCGTTGAATTTCATATTTACCTCGCTCAATTTCATGTTTGCCCTACTGAATATCATGCTTACCCCCCTACTGAATTTCATATTTGCCCTACTTAATTTGTACATTGTCTCGCGCATTTTTCCAGCTTACTCTTTATTTCCTTAAGATTTGTATCATTGTTATATATAAGGGAAAGCGAGTTTTCGGTATTCTACTATTTAATTGAGTTTTGTCTTATGTCAAGCTTCCGTTGTTTAACGTTTTATTGATAAGTTGTCATTGTATTGATTTCAGATTATGGCTACGAGAATCATCTGTTGCTATGTATGGGGGAGTTAGAATGTGAAAACAAGCAATGGATGTACAAGAATGGAAGTACGAAAACTATTTCGCTAGATGTTGATACTACGTGCGAGGAACTTCTATCCGAATATACAAGATTATTAAGAGTACACCAACAGTTGTGATATTCGGATGAAAGTTTTGTATCCCTGCTCAATAAATCAATCCCTCCAACCGTACTTGAGGAGGACGATGACGTGAAAGAGTTCCTGGCAACACAGTTGGAGCATTCGAAAAAGTTTATCCCTTTGGTCATCGAGACAATCCAACACATAAATATGACAACACACGTTGACAGTGTGTGCGAAGAAAGAGCATGGCGTGGAATTTGAATAT
Source organism: Magnolia changhungtana (assembly GCA_030180095.1). Classification (NCBI taxonomy): domain Eukaryota; kingdom Viridiplantae; phylum Streptophyta; class Magnoliopsida; order Magnoliales; family Magnoliaceae; genus Magnolia; species Magnolia changhungtana. The sequence continues at coordinate 757,215 of JASAUF010000363.1, read as the reverse complement.
AAGCCAAATCCATTACAAGTAGGAGGAACAAATGATCTACTGCCCGAACCGCCCCAAACATCAAAATTTGTTAGTGCCCAAGTTAGTGATGCATGTGACCTTGACCTCATTTGTGATTACATGGCACCGCCTCTAGCAACAACAGCAGATTTGCCGTCATCATCTACAGCCCGAAGATACATCAATCCTGAAAACAACATCCCACATCCAGACCTTCCCGAAACATCAAACTTCAACACCCGCCAACTTCCGGTGCCCTTTGATGATGCTGCATTCACCAATGCAGCAATGCTGGAATATACGGATTTGTTAAGTGAATCGATCGAGATAGCGAAAGGGCAAACATTCAAGGACAAGAGTCGGTGCCAGCATGTTTTGAGCCTATTTGCCCTTCAAAATAAATTCCAGTACAGGGTACTGTACTCAAATTCTAGGAGATTTACGGTTGTATGCTTCGAAAATAGATGTGAATGGAGGGTTCATGCATCACGCGTTGGTGATTCGGGGATTTTCAAGATACGGACTTATACGGCAAATCACACGTGTGGCATGTCATGGATGAGGAGTGATCACCGGCAAGCAAGCAGTAAGTTAGCATGTGATTTGGTTGTTAGCCGCATCGAGCAACGCCTGGGGTTGAGGCCACATGATATTATCTTCGCCATGAAAGAGAAGTATAATATTGTTATCAGTTATAGGAAAGCATGGGCAGCCAGGGAGCTTGCAATCAATCAGGTTATGGGGTCTTATGAAGACTCCTACAATCAACTCCCCTTGTATTTGCATGAGTTGAGGACGGTCAACCCAGGGACAGTGACTGCACTGCGTGTTAACAAAGAGACTTTCAGGTTCGAAAGATGTTTTGTTGCGCTCGGTCAATGTGTTAGAAGTTTTCAAAATTCATTGCGGAGGGTATTAGCCATTGACGGGACACACCTAAAGGGCAAATACAAGGGTGTTCTATTCATCGCCACGGCCTTAGATGGGGACAACCATATATTTCCAATTGCATTTGGCATCGGGGAATCAAAGAACGGTAGTAGTTGGAATTGGTTCCTTACTTACCTTAGCGATGCGATAGGGTCTCTGGAGGATCTTGTTATTATATCTGATCGACATAAAGGTTTACTGAAAGAGGTTCCCCAAGTCTTCCCACGTGCAATTCATGGCTACTGTGCGTATCATATCTACAGAAACTTGGTGGACACCTTTAAAGACAAGTCATTGGAGATGTACTTCTGGCGGGCAGTGAAGACATGTAGGGTGGCTGAATTTGAAAAATTAATGCATGATATCGAAATGGCCAATCCCACAGTACATGCATGGCTGACAGAAATCGGATACGAGAGATGGGCATCTTCGCACTTTCCAGGAAAAAGATTCAACTTGGTTACTACAAACATTTCTGAGTGTGTTAATGCCCTCTTCAAAGAAGCACGCGAATACCCCATTACGAAATTGATAGAAGGGGTTAGATTGAAGATACAAGAGTTGTTTTATAAGAGGAGAGAATCTGCGGCATCGTTTGTAGGGCCATTGACTCCATGGGCGGAGCAACAGTTAAGGGATCTTGTGCAGAAGGCGCGAGATGTTCGCTGTCATCCTATTTCTCGAAATGAGTATTATGTTGTGGGAGATTATAATGATACAGTCAAGCTCAGTGAGTTTTCGTGTACATGTCGCGAGTTTGACGTGAAGGGGTACCCTTGTATGCATATCTGTCAGCATGTATAAACTATAATCTCTTTCATTACTCATACTTGCTCCCCATTCTACACGGTGTAAAATTACATAGCTACGTATAACGAATCGGTCTACCTAGTACGTGACAAGAGTGAGTGGGAAGAAATTTCAGTGGGCTTCAAGGAGTATTGTGCGCAAATTAAACCCCCAGGACAAAGGAGGTCGGTGGAAGACCCAAAAAGCTTAGAATTCCATCTCGTGGAGAGGAATCAAATACAACAAAGTGTGGGCGTCTGCAAACAAAGCCGGGCATAATCGTCAGAAAGTGCAAGTTTCCATACACGAAAAATAGCATACTTTGTAATTTATTTTATTTTTTGATGTATAGCATACTTTGTAATAGAATGAACTTTTTACCTTGTCCCACTGTATTTTCTGCTTGTCCCGTTTGACTCGTCGAAAAGGAAAATGTACATGAAAATCAATGCAAAGCAATCGCGCATATACTAGAATAAGCAAAACCTCAAACATGTCTGGTAGACAAGAACTTCACAGGCATAGAAGGGAACTCCTTGGCCCACTCATTTTTAGCGGGGCCTTACTCAATTTCTACGTTTGTCGAAAAAGGAAATAACCTTCCGAGTCCAAATAGCAGATGTGATATCCATCTTATTCAAATCTTCTAATCAAATGTTAAACACGTAAAAAATAACAAGTACGAAAATTACAATACATTGAACACTGACAATGACAACAAGGAGTGGAAAGACAAACACATCCATATTTAACGTACCTATTTATCCACACTGTTGTTGACATTCTGCGTAACATCAACTACAAATTATATCTAATCATATTATGAACTCTATACTATCTGGGCTATTTTAAGAAGCACTTGTTGGACTGCTGATCTGTGTATGAAGGTGAATATTTAGAGACTCATATTCATATGTATCCAATGTTCAAGGGAATCATGAATGAAGCACTATATTTCAGATTATGGCTTCCAAACGATGTAGGGAACAAGAATGGTTCGATCATTCAAAGAATGCAATCCCCAATATAAAGTCCAAAATGAAATTAGAGAAAATGAATCCGAGAAAATAAACAAAAACCAATATGATTTGTCCAGATTGATATAGTAGGTCAAACAAGATCCCATGGTTCTTAATCCAATCCATGACACCACCATCAATCCCCTTAATTAGTTATTTTCTAGTTTGCCCACCCATATTTCTGTTTGCCCATTTGTTTTGCTAGTTTGCCCATTGATATTTCACTTGCCCATTGTTTTTCTAGTTTGCCCACTGATATTTCGGTTTGCCCATTGTTTTGCTAGTTTGCCCCATTGATATTTAGATTTGCCCTGTTTTTTCTAGTTTGTCTCGTGATATTTCGGTTGCCCCATTGTTTTTCTAGTTTGCCCTTGATATTCGATTTGCCCATTGTTTTTTTCTAGTTTGCCCATTGATATTTCGGTTTGCCTCATTGTTTTTAGTTTGCCCGTGATATTCGATTTGCCATTGTTTTTCTAGTTTTCCCCACATTGTTTTTCTAGTTTGCCATGATATTTCGGTTTGCCCATTGTTTTTCTAGTTTGCCCATTGATATTTCAATTTGCCCATTGTTTTTCTAGTTTGCCCCGCTTATATTCGATTTACCCATTGTTTCATTGTTTTGCTAGTTTGCCCGTGATATTTCGGTTTGCCCCATTTGTTTTTCTAGTTTGCCCCATGATAATATTTCGGTTTGCCTATTTGTTTTTCTAGTTTGCCCCATTGATAATATTTCGGTTTGCCCATTGTTTTTCTAGTTGCCAGCTCATTTTCATGTTTCCCTCATGATTTGATAGTTTGCCTCATTGAATTTTATGTCTACCCCTAAAGTTGGGTGGGTTCAACCTGACCAACCCGACATTGGGTTGGGCTCGGGCAGGTATATCGGGTTTGATCTCAAGTTTGAGCTATACAAACACCAACCCGATAAATAGACAAAGAAATGAATTAAAAGATAGAAAAATATTTTTATATACTTATATATACATATTTACATAATTATGTACTATACAAAAATGTAAGGGCCCGTTTGGCCAAGATTGGAAGGGATTGGAAGTTAAATCCCGAGTTGGTCCGGAGTGCCAAACATACAGGGTGACCTAATCCTCCCATGGATCTTAAGACAATCCATTGACAACACTATCATTACCTTTAAATCCCATCCAATCCACCCTAATCCGTTCAAATTTGCCTGGGACATGTTTGGTTCGAGGGATTGAAAGGGATGGGAAGGTTTAATCCCCGGATTGGCCGGGCGTGCCAAACAGACTCTATATAGCGATCCCGGGATGGTTTACACGAATAAAACATATACGTCACGATTAGCCCCATAAAGTCTTAATGCAACCATCCATCTCTTGCTAAGTCCTGATGGAAGTAATACCCAAGCCATGTCCATAAGTGTTCTAGATAGCTTGATGCGGTAGCTTGTTCAAAATAAAATGACCTAGATAGTAAAAATAGTTTCCTAGTCCCTCATTTATCATTTCCCTTGTAATCTATTCAGTTGTTTGGGACCCACCGATTATCGATGGATTTTACTTGCTCCCCTCCGTATGTGAGTTTCATTCTCAATTTGAGCAAAGAGCATTACAAGAGGGTCATATCCAATCCTCAAGTGGATCATGCGGGATTCAAATCATTTTTCAAAAATAATAATTGGGAGTTATAGAAGTTTTGGATAAATTTGTATTTGCCTTCGTTCTCAAGATATCATGCAATTCTCTCCTCCTTAGACTAGTCTTCTTAACTATCCAAAAGCTTATTTTTTTTAAATTTGAATTATATAATTTTAACTACTCACTTTTACATTAGCTATGTTACTTATTTTAGCTATGTTCAAAAAAATTGGTGAGCTTAGGCACACTCCCTGGCTGGTCGGTCATGTTAGATTGACATTTAGATTATTGGTGCTCTTTGGCCATCTAAGTTCTAACAAACAAATTCTTTATTAGAAACTGATTGGGTGTACCTCACCATCTAAGTTCTCTTTGGCCATCTAGGAATTTATAAGTTCTCTTTTTTCAGTTTGCCCCGCTGTTTTGCTAGTTTGCCCCGCTGATTTTTCAGATTGCCCCGCTGTTTTTCTAGTTTGCCCCGCCCATTTCTTTTTAGTTGCCAAGAATATTCCTCATGCGTACGGACACCCTTGTAAATGACAAAAATGCCCCTGCTCTAAAACATACGGCCCTTCCAAAGCTCTCATTCATCTCCACCGAAAATTTGATTACTTCTTATCTCATCTCCTCCCCTTCATCCTATCCGAGCAGATCTGATTGTCCGATTATTCTCCCCCTCCGTGAAAGTTACAATTCCATGCATTTCTACCTTCTTCCCCTCTCTCTTCACGGTGGCCAAATTATTTATTCATTGCGGACAATTCTATAAATTCACGGTCCCTTCCGAGTTCACAAGATTCTCACTTGAATACCATCCTTTTTTAAAAAATATATATATTACTCTAATCCACGAAAAAAATAGGCGGTCGACCGGGTCATACCCGGTCGACTGGGTCCGCCGTCGTGCGTTTCTTATTTATTTGCCGCCGTCCTCCCATTTTCATTTTTATTCCTCCCCTCCGGCCGAAAACCCTCTTCTACCTTCTCGACTCTCTTCTTCCACGATTCCGGCGACGGAATCTTTCGATCCCTCCGGCGGGGAAGATTCTCACCGCCTCCTTTTCTCGAGTCTCTTCTTCCACGATTCTCAGCACCTCCTTTTCTACATCGTCCCTCTTATCTTCCCTATGGCCAAGAAGCGTGACGCACAGGACGCCGCTGGTACGGAGTTTAATCGTCGCTCCAAGAGAAGGGAAGACATTGGGCCGGACCGTCAACAACTCGCAGCCGGGGAGTCCATGTACAAGAACCGATTGATTTTGGAAGATTCGTCGAACGCAAGATAACATTTGAGAGGTTTGTGGAGAAAGACTTGTTCGCTGATACGACAGAGCTCAAGTGGCTTGCCAAGATGGGGTGGAATTCTATGTTCATACCTTACAACAATGCCGACGCCGAGACGGTTCGCCATTTCTACGCTTCAATTCGGAATCCAAATCTACAGTCAATGACCTTCGACGTAGTAATCGGTAATTCGTTGGCAACATTTAAAGTGTCTGACATTGAGAGGATTAGTGGGGTGCCATGTGGGACAGTGATTGTTCCATATAAGGATGCGAAGAGGCATAGGTACAGGGATGGGAGGATTGTTTTTGTTTGTGGCGAACTTAAGCATTGGGTCATGGGTGATAACTGTTTGGAATCAGCAAGAATGCTTCCGGTTTACAGGTTCCTCCACCTTGTCTTCACGTACAATCTGTATCCTAGATCGGAAAATCATACACAAGTAACACAATATATGTTGGAGGTTTTGTATTTACTGGGTACGGGCGTGAAGGTTTGCTACCCATCTATTGTAATGCGTCACATCTTGAATGCCACTACCACCAAGACCAATCTATCCTTACCCTTCGGACGGTTGATTTGTAAGATGGCCAAAGATTGTGGGTTTGGTTTCATCCTCGATGCGCCGCTAGAGCCGCAAAATTACATTGACGAGAATACTATCAAAAGAATGAAATTGATTCAGCAAGAAGATGTTGAAAGAGGAGAAGAATCGAAGGAAGAAGAAGAAGAAGACGACGAGGAAGAAGAGGAGGAGGAGGAGGAAGATAATGACGAAGACATTGATGAGGATTTTGTGGCCCCCCCACGTATACACGAGCGCTTCAGCCGGGTGGAAGAGGAACTGGCCTCTGTTCGATCTGAAATAACCGATATGAGGGCTGAAATGAAGACCCAAAGGACTGAACAGGAGCAATGGAATGAGAAGATCTTTCGCATCCTAAAGGATCTATTATGCTGTGTTCAAAAGGATGGAGCAGCACCGCATCGGACTGATTCACAAACTAGATGATTGATATGCGTGATCCAGTAGACCAGTCCTTCAAATCGTTGACGAAGAAGCGGGGAGCTAAAGAGCATACAGATCCATCGACATCTATTTTTGTTTTGTGTGTTTGGAGCTGTGTTAGCAATTGTGGAACACTCATTTTTTGTTTTTTTTTTTGTTCGTTTGGTTTTGACGTTTTGCCTGACTGCTAATTTTGGGATTGTTTATCAGGTTTGGTGAACAAAATGGGTTTTATCCTTCCTTTGATTTGTTTGATGAGTTTGGTGAGTTTCATGTTTTAGTAACAATAGACTGAACCCCTTATAACAATGCGTATGTCAACGCGCGCTACCAAATTTATCTCATGCACAGTTCCCCCATCCATATGTATTCCTTAGCATTGTATAGTGAAGAAACCCTAATTAACATGTTCATAGGCTTTTTTGGCAAATCTAACTTATTCCTACCTACTCTGTGTCTCGAGTAATATGCATTCATGAGCTATAAGAGCAGACTCTAGAATTTTCCTTCCACAGACGAATGCACCTTGTCACTCTCAAATGACTCTACATAGAACTTTACAAAGCCTAGATGCAAGACTTTTGCTAGAATCTTGTACGGGCTGCCTGTAAGAGTAATTGCAGAAAAATCCTTCAAACTTTCAGCTTGTTCCTTCTTTGGAAACAAGGCGATAAATAAAGCCCCTAGATCTTTAGATAGCCAGCTTTTTTTGACAAATTCTGACAGGAAGGACATCACATCCCTTAGATTTCTCTTCATCCGATTTGAAAGAATGCTATTGGAAAGTCGTTTGGACCCGGACCTTTATGTTTGCCTAGGTTTTGCATTGCTTCCCAAACTTCTTCCTCTTCAAAATTCCTTTCCAACCATGCTGCGTCTGGATCACTCATTTGGTTGAAATGGAGGGAATCCGTGGACAGACCCATCCATCATCCAAGAGGAGGCTAGAGAAAAACTACATAGAAGCTTCACAAATATGTTGACATTATCAATCAAGACATTTCATATTCGATCGGTCTCCTTTCTAGCATTTTCAATACAATGAAAATACTTAGTATTCTAATCTTCTTCTTTGAGCCGAACTACTCTCAATCTTTGTCTACAGCTTATCTCCTCTTGAAGAAGATGTTTGTACATCTCCACCTGTAGAATGTATCTCTCTTCTTAGGCCCGCAACTTGGGTTTGTCAACCCTAACCTATTTGACCCAACTCGAGTTTGGGTTGGGTTGTCAATGCCCTCAGGTTGGGTTTCTATTGGAAGATGCCAAGCCAATCTGAATTCAGGTTGGGTTCGGGTTGCAAATTTATGTTGGTATGTCGGGTTGGGAATAATCACATGTATTTGAGTCGGGTCAAGCATAGACTTTCGGTTGGGAACCTCGGGGATGGTTAGGTTGCGGGCTTAGCTTCCTAGAGCTTTGGTTGACCCTCAAACCAACACAACCTACACAAGTTGCACCCCATTCAATGCTAAGAAATCTAAGGCAACATTTAGTTTAATTTCGTTTATACTAGGGTTGGCGATGGAAGATGGTGGCAAGTTTCTCCATTTCTCGACCCAGACCCAGTTAGAGGCAGACTATCACAAGGCAAGCTTATAGGCACTTGTTGCAATCCGACAGTTGAGCCAGATAAATGATTTATAGGCCCTTCTGTTATCATACCATGACATAAGCTCAAGCGACCCTTTGGTGTGCTGGCTCCACGCCTCAACACATGTGATTCTCCATCTCAATGTTGAAGGTCTCCAACGATCACAGTGATTACAGTTTGCCCCGCCGTTTTTCCAGCTTGCCCTGCTGATATTTCACTTTGCCCCACTGTTTTTCTAGTTTGTCCTGCTATTATTCTAGTTTGCCCGTTGCTTTTTCTAATTTGCCCATTGATATTTCATTTGGCCATTGTTTTTCTAGTTTGCCCATTGTTTTTCTAGTTTGCCGTGATATTCGATTTGCCCATTGTTTTTTTCTAGTTTGCCCGTGATATTCGGTTTGCCATGATATTTCGATTTACCCATGATATTCGATTGCCCGTTGTTTTTCTAGTTTGCCCCGCCGATATTCCAGTTTACCCATTGATATTTCATTTACCTTGATATTCCAGGTTTGCCCATTGTTTTTGTTTGCCCGTGATATTTCGATTTGCCCATTGTTTTCTAGTTTGCCCCGCCGATATTTGATTTACCCCCGCATTGTTTTACTAGTTTGCCCGATTGATTTTCGATTTGCCCGCTTTTTTCCGGTTTACCTGCGATTTTCGGTTTGCCCCTTTGTTTTCTAGTTTGCCCCATTGATATTCCGGTTGCCCTGATATTTGATTTGCCCGTGATATTCGATTTGCCCCACTGCTTTTTAGTTTGCCTCGTTTGTTTTTCTAGTTTGCCCCGCTGATATTATTTCACTTTACTGGTTGCTAATTGTTAACCAACAACACATCAGCCACATTGCTTTAATTGATCGTCTATTAACATGTAATATAAAATTTTTGAGAGGAGTAACAGGTCGACGGTCTGGATTACCGAGCATTGGCATATTAGTTAGGATTGTTGACACCCCGGCCCAGCTTTATTTATGGTATGGTCCATCTATCGGTTTTGCCAAAATTTTGTGCCACATGACATGAGACAAAAAATGAGGCGATAAATTTTATAAGGGCGCCCACCATTAAAAACTTCCTTTACAAATTTCGAAGGGCGTCATCCTGCCTTCCAACGACCCGTTATAAGCTTGAGTGCCATCCAACCACGGTTGACTAGTTTACATGAGCGGGATGAAAGGAAAATAAGAATATAACTTTCCAATAAATTTTGTGGCCCCTTTTCTAGTTTTTAAAAAAAAGTTAAATCATTATAATTCCTTATGGTATGGTCCACTAGTGCGCAAGGTTTTATGAGGAATTTTGACGCATGAATGAACGTGATGACGATAAATACTCCGAATCCACGGAACTTCTCTGGACTCCTCATAAATAGTAAACTTATAGTAAAATTAAAACTTACTATTTATAGTAAAAACGAGATTTGTTCGCTGATACGACCGTCGATATAGGGCTTTTTCGCAATACCGAGCGTCGTAACCCGGTATATCTGGGTTGGTTGGCTAAAGTAGCTCGTTCTACTCAAAATCATATACTTTACGTCAGCTAACTTATTCCGGATTGTGAGATACGCCCGATTTAAGTTCCGATGGTGCGGATCATACGTGCAGCCGTACGGGCATTTTACGATCCATCGTAGCCATGAAAGCGTCCGCGACCATCTCTACATCAAATCTGAATCACTGCAGTGGGTCACGTGATGAAAACAATGCGAGATAGGAAGCTTCATGATAAAAAAAAAAAAAACACAAAAAATTGAGTAGTACGGGTCCTACCGACCCCGACTCTCTAAACATGTACCCGGTCAACCCCATTTTGGCAAAATTAACCAAAATGGGGTCGACCGGGTAGTACCCGGCCAACCCCGACTCTCTGGACAAGTACCCGGTCGACCGGGTATTTACTCAGTCGACCCCATTTTGGGAAAATTTGCCGAAATGGGGTCGATCCGAATCATCAATCGTGCCGTCATATATTCCTGATCGACCCCGACTCAGACTTTTGTGTTTTCTTTTTTTGGCGACCTTCCTAGCTGCATTGTTTTCATCACGTGCCCCACTGTAATAATTCAGATTTGATGTAAAGCGGGTCGCGACGCTTTTCATGGCTAGATGGATCGAAAAAGGCACTTGGCGATGGCGCATGTGATCCGACCATCGGACCTTAAATCGGCGTATCTCACAATCGAATGAGTTAAATTGACGTAAAATATATGATTTTGAGTAGAACGAGCTACTTTAGCCAACCAACCCAGATATACTTGGGTTCGACGCTTCAGAATTGCGAAAGAACCCTAAATCGAATCGTTTCCTGTTTTAATTTCGTTTTTGCTATTAATAGTAAGTTTTAGTTTGATTATAACTCTTCATCCATCGGGCTTTAGGAGTTGCATGCAACGTGAAAAGAGCTTAGAATAATTAGGAGAACGGTTTGGGGATGCCAAATAGGACACTTACTATTTTTGGCGAAAACCTTGCGCACTAATAGACATCACGACCGTCTATATTTTATAAGTTTACTATTTATAGTAAGTCGCGAATTCTAGGAGTTTTAGTTGTAGTTTGATTTTGATTACTTTCCTATTGCTTGGTATCCCTATTTAAAGGGTTGTGAACTCGTTTTTATTCAGCAATTAATCAGTTTCGAATTTATTAGAATTGATTTATATTTTCTGCTTTCTTTCCTCGTGGATTCGAGAAGTCTCTGTGAGGAGTCCAGAGAAGCTCCGTGGATTCGGAGTATTTATCGTCATCACGTTCATTCATGCGTCAAAATTCCTCATAGAACCTTGCGCACTAGTGGACCATACCATAAGGAATTATGATAATTTAGAACATATGGTTTAGAACCTAGATAGGCCCTATGGTTTAGAACCTATCTATAGGAGCATATAAGCTTGAGCCATTTATCTCATGTGTGTGATAGAGGTCAGACCGGAGCTACAAGCTCAGATCGAAGGTTAGACAGGAGCTAATATCCGATAAGGAGCTGAAAGGCATCTTTGATTTAGGAAAGGGGGCACCGCTCTTCGAAGAGAGGACCCTCCTTACTGAGAGACACGGTATAGTCAGTAGTGTCGTTGACCATAGTCCGGTCATGAACCGTCTACCGGTTCATTAAAGTTCATTAGATTTTAGTAAAGGTTGAAGGTCCGGTTCTTTCTTGAATGTGGAATCGTTTTAGATCGTACCCAGCTGAAAAACGTATGCGCGCGCCTTTGACGTAATAAGCTTTGAAGCTGGAAGACAGCAGGGCACACTGAAATATCAGCGGGGCAAACTAGAAAAACAGCGGGGCAAACTGAAATATTAGCGGGGCAAACCAGAAAACAGCGGGGCAAACTGAAATATCAGCGGGGCAAACTAGAAAAACAGCGGGGCAAACTGAAATATCAGCGGGGCAAACTAGAAAAACAGCGGGGCAAACTGGAATATCAGCGGGGCAAACTAGAAAAACAGCGGGGCAAACTGGAATATCAGCGGGGCAAACTGGAATATCAGCGGGGCAAACTAGAAAAACATGGGGATCAAATCAAATATCGGGGGCAATATCGGCAAATCAGGCAAACTAGAAAAACGGCGGGGCAAATCCGAATATATAATGGAACAAACTAGAAAAACGGGGGCAAACTAAATATCATGGCAGGCAAACTAGAAAAACAATGGGACAAAGCCGAATATCATGAAATAGAAAAACGGGGCAAATCGAATATTAACGGGCAAACTAGAAAAAAAAATAACTGAAAAACTAGAAAAACAATGGAACAAATTGGGGTTGCAAATATCAATGGGCAAACTAAAAAACAAACTGCAACGGGGCAAAATTGGAATATCGGCGGACAAACTAGAAAACAGGGGCAAAATGGAATATCAGCGGCAAACTAGAAAAAGCAAACTAAAAAATCAGGGAGCAAACTAGAAATATCAAGCGGGACAAACTAGAAAAACAGCAATGGACAATATCGGGACAAAGCGGAATATCAACGGGGCAAACTAAATTGGGCGGGGCAAGCGGAATATCGTGGCAAACTAAAAAAAGGGGCAAGCGGAAAAACAGATAGGCAAATAGGAAAAATATGAGCGGGCAAGCGATGGTGGTGTCGGTTGATTGGTTTAAAAAATTTGAGATCTTGTTTGACCTACTATATCAACTAGACAAATCACATTGGTTTTTGTTTATTTTCTGGATTCATTTTATGTAATTCCAATTTGGACTGTATCTTGCAGATTGCATTATTTCAATGATCTGAACCGTTCTTGTTCCCTACATCATTTAGAAGCCATAATCTACCTATCATGCTTCATTAATGATTCTGGCCTTCGACCATTGGATACATATGAATATGAGTCTTTAAATATTCACCTTCATACAAAAATCAGCAGTCCAACAAGTGTTTCTTAAAATAGCCCAGCCCAGATAGGGCTGAAAGTCGAGCGGGTTGGGTCGGGTTGGTGCTCAACCCTAACCCAACCCAAGGTTCCTATACCTCAACCCTAATCCAACCCAACCCAACCCAACCCAATCTTGGGTTGGGAATTCTCAACCCAAGCCCAACCCGAGCGGGCTTGGTCGGGTATATACATGCTAATATTTTCATTATTACATTAGTTTATTATATATCAATATAGGACTTATTTTCTATATATAAAATTTTATTAATTATATATGTGACTATTCATTATAAACAACTTCATTTTTTCCTTTAAAAAACAAGCTTAAATATAAGACAACTACTCCTTTAAAAGTCATGTAGTATAGCATGGTGTCTATTTGGGAGAGAGATCGGCATATCTTGTTAGCTTGAGTCCCTTGGAAATGACATGGACAAATGAGACTCGACATCACTAGTGTGCCTTCGACACAAACGATCCACACTCAATTATAATTTTTAAGTAACTTTTATATTGATCGGGTTCGGGTTGGGTCGAGCAACCGAGCCCAACCCAAGATTTATCGGGTTGGTGTTTGTATAGCCCAAGCTTAAGGCAGGACCGAAATATCCTGCCCGAGCCCAACCCAATGTCGGGTCGGTCGGGTTGAACCCGCCCAACTTTCAGCCCTAAGCCCGGATAGTATGCTATACATCATAACTTACATTTCCTGTGAATATGCAAAAAATCTTCAAAGTATGCTATCCACCAAAATTACAAAGTATGATATACATCAAAACTTACAAAGTATGCTATACATCATGACGTACAATGTATATTCAACAATGTATACAACATCTTTCCAAAATTCTGCCCATGCCATGGACAAATTTCATCTACAAAGTAGAGACAAACAATCATATGCTATTGACTTCCTCCAATCGGCGGTGAATTTTTGCATGTCTATTCCCGCCAAGGTGAGACCGCTACACAAAATGTCGATGTATTTCATTACGAATATACCACAGTCATAACCATTGTCTGCTTGTTGCCTTGATTCATCGACTCTAATGGTCCACTTCTTCCCTTCAAGCGCAGTGCTGTCTCCGGTGGCATGGAAGAGAATGGGAAGCGCATCAGTCATCTTCTTCATCTTTTGCTTGTACTTGATAAATTCGTGCACAAGCTATCCACAACAACAATTTCTCTTGCTCTAGGGTAGATGATTAACAGAAATCAATGTGAATTTTCGTGATTGATGGGCGCATAGACCTGTTCATCATTGTCAAAATAATATATTAGAAAAATGATAGAAGACATAATAGTAAGAGATGATGCTTTATGACAAGTGCATTACCCGTTCATAACACCAGATTGCCTTGGCGCATGGTTTATCCCGGTGCTTAGCAATTGCATAGGCCGTACTCATTTGACCTAATAGCTCGGCCCGTTCTGATGCCGATTTGGAGTCTGATATGCAATCAAAACAGTGAAACACCCCTCAAGGCTTTGCTGTTACAAACATGATGAAAGTTCAATACATGTAAGAAAATGAAATTTTTAAACAGATTACGGATTAACGCAATAAACAGTTACCGTAAAAAACGTGGGATAGAACTTGCAATCCTGAGGATATCTTGTTGAAAGGTTGTTCTGCCTTTTCTCAAGGAACTCGATGTATGTGTCAATAGCCTAATCAATGGGATAGTAGAATGTTAGTCGTAGATTAAAATAACACATAATTACATGTCAATCAATGCATATAGAGAATAAATTAGTAATGCTTACCTAGCTATCAACCCATGCATCCTTCAGCCATATCGTACTGAACCATTTCCCCGCTGCCATGCCCTTGTTTGCTTCATACCACTCCTCTGCCTCTTTCACCTCCTGTGCGGATAGTATCCTGAAAGGATCCATCTGTAGAGGAAATGGTACCGGAGAAGTTGCAAAAGCTGTTACTTGCTCGGGTTCAGGAACCGGCCCAGGAGTTGTATCGAATGCAGACAAGGACAAGTACGGAGATATCTTGTAATATGACGGCTTCAGAATCCTTTTGGTTCTCCTTTCATAAACGGGTTGCGAAGTGGACCTCAACTCCTCACCCTCCTCCTCCATTACAAAACATCCCCTCTCTGTACGACTACCTTCCTTCTCCTTATTAAACTCCTCCCTCTCATTAGCTAACTTTTCCCTCTCCTCAAAAAATAATTCCTTCTCCATCCTCAACTGCTCTTTCTCTTTCAGTAACATATTTTCTTTTTCATCAATCATTGTTTCTTTCCGTCTCATCCCTTCCCTCTCTCTTCTCAATTCGCTCCTCTCCTTCTTCAATTCCTCTCTCTCCCTCTTTAACTCCTCCCTCTCAATCCGAAATTCCTCAATAAAAATAACATTCTTCACAACACCCCCACTGGTATACCCTCACTCGGTCCCTCTTCCTCCACACATTTCTCTTCATTATCATCTTACTCATCATCCTCCTTATGATCAATCTCGTTACCCTCCTCATTTTCTTCTTGAGTTTCAGTGAGCTACAAAATGTATAGATGGATATGTCAGAGTAAGGATAAATTTACTAAATGTAGAAAAAAAAATAGTTCAACACATGTATAACATCTCACTGAAAAATCACGCACCGAGCGAAGCGAAACATCATCCGTTTCCCATTCGCGTAGCGTTGGTTCTAATTTCATCACTACCAAAGTCTGCAAAAAGAACAAGGAGTAATGTTAAATATAAAATTGATAAGGTTGTCAAGTTAAGCAAAGTAATTCTTTGGACATATATAAACTTACTGACTTTACTCGGACAATAGCATGTATTCATTTGTACCTCCAACACTTCCAAATTTCGATATTGAATGAAGCGTGGAATTTGATGGGGAACGTACGAAACAACACACTCTTGTAGGGTGGTAGTATCTCTACTACCCATACCGCTAGAATGAAATTGCACCGGGTTAAAAATTCTAAGATGACTACGGAGGAAAACATATACGAGAAGAAAATGTGTTCTTACTTGTAGAGGAAGGACGCACCACATACAGATGTACTGAGGGGAACTTGATGCGGCAAGGGCAAATTCGATTCCTTGCAACATTGTAAGGTATCCCAAGCTACCCCAAGGATACATATAGAAATCCTCTAACGAGTCCACCAAGTGCATATAATCCATATTGCACATGGTTTTCGGTTCGGTTCCCCTAAGAAAGCACTCCACAACTAGAAGTAGGGCAACCTTCACGACGTCCTCATGCTTATTGGTATCAACTAGTCTATCAAACACGCCCATTAGGTGCTTCTTTATATTGGATATTCTTTAAAGTATTTGTCTCGTAGTGTACGCGTAGTGTTCCTCTTCTTGGAGTACGGTAAGATCTCCGGTCTTAAGACCGGTGATGAGGCGAAGTCCATCTCGGAAAACTTCGCAATCGCCTCCCTTTGATTTCAAATACTGAATCACCTTTGTATCTTAGTAAAAGTAGGTGAAATATAGCCCCTATAAAACTGAAGGATGTAACGTGCAATAAAAAGGTGAAAGGGGATTGCCTAAATAGATTTAGGCGACTTGTCATGCATCTCCACTCCACCTTTGACCTGTCGAAACCACCATGTCAATGTACACCTACATGTTGGCTTGGAGTTGACGGAAATTTTCATTGCTGCGAGAGATGATTTTAAATACATATCAAACATAAAATTCACAAAGTAAAACATCGTATATAAAATCGACGGGCATGATACAAATTAAGCGGGGCAAACTAGAATATCGATGGGGCATCTTTAGAAAGTTAGCGGGGCAAACTAGAAAATCAATGGGGCAAACTAGATATTCGGTGGGGCAAGGTAAAAGCTCAAATGGGGTAAACATGAAAATCAAGGCGGGGCAAGCTAGAAAGTCACGAGGGTAATTCTTATAAACGTATCCAATGTTCAAATGGAACACACCAAATGAAATTTTGAATTGAACTACTAATGTTGATCATTTCTTAGGGGCCACAAAAGTTTTGGATCAAGCTTATAATTGTTTATTCTGTTAATCCAAGTCTGTATGATCTTATGTCTAGGTTTGATAACGAACAAACATACATCATCTTTGTTAGGTCCGATGATTGCCCCGACGATTTTAGTGTTTGCCCCGCTGATTCTCATCAAGATATACCAATTTATACATCACAACATAGACATACCTTGCCACATGCCCTTAATTACCTTCAAAGGAAAATACCTTTGATTATAAGTTACAGCTCAAGAAAGTTGTAATATGCATGATACACATGAGCCAAAGATATTGAAGGATCAATTAGCTACAATCGGCTACAATAGGCTCGCCGCTTAGACAACTAGCATTGAGCAATGCTCGCAAGGATCACTCAATGAGGTGTTCATGAGTTTCCTCGTTAGTACAAGGTTACGTAGCTTATTGGTGCAAGGTTGTATAGCTTAGTCAACGTAGCACATCACAACGTTATGTAGCTTTGTCAGCATAAAAGATAGGGAACACTTGCCTTTATTCGGCCAACATAGGCACATGGCCGTATGGTGGGAGTCAAGGCATGTATCTGTTCAAGTTTGTAGCTTTTACAGTGTTAGACCCCACATCATGTTATATACAAGGAGACATAGACATACCTTGGCACATGCACTTAATTACATTAGAGGAACTAGATATTCAGCGAGGCAAACTAAAAGATCAGCGGGGCAAACTAGATATTCAGCAAGGCAAACTAGAAATTCAGCGGGTCAAATTGTAAAATCAAGGGGCAAGCATGAAATAGAGCGGGGGAAACTAGAAAATGAGCGGGGCAAACATGAAAATGAGCGGGGCAAACTAGACGAGAAGCGGGGCAAACTTAAAAATAATTTCATGGAACACACCAAATGAAATTTGGAATTCCACTTCTAATGTTGATCATTTCTTGGGGCCACAGAAGTTTTGAATCAAGCTTATAATTCTCTTTAGAGTATTGATCCATGTCTGTATGATCTTATCAATAGGTTTGATAACAAACAAACATCACATGTTGGGCCCACCATAGTTTCAACGGTGAAAATCATTATGGCCCATTGTTTTTCCCATGGTATGATCCAATTGATCTTTTGATATGCTTCAATTTGGGGCTAAACCGCTAAAATTAGTTGGAAAAACGGATGGACAGCGTGGATATACTCCATACATTCAATATGGGCCCAACTGAGTTTATTTAGTACAATGGTAGTACGCAATCCGATTCGCATATTTTGATTCATCTAACCATAGACTAGAGCCACTTTTGATTACTCGAATATTTTGTTCATTAATCACTCCAGATTCTTTCATTTCCATGTAAAGATCATTTCCTTCTGGGTTGGATGACCATGATTTAATAACGAACCATTCTAATTTGTTGATAGTTGATAATATTAGTTGATAGTTTTGTGAAAGATTCTTTGTGAAAGGTTTCATTCACGCCTAATCCATGTCCATGTAGACCTTGTCGTTACGAGAATTCTTAATTCATGAGTTGTAGGGAGGGACTTATGTCACCAAAAACATAGACTAAAGCAAGTGTTGGATTCAAAGTTGGTGTTAAAGAGTACAAATTGACTTATTATACTCCCGAATATGAAACCAAAGATCTTGAGATCTTAGCAAGACATTAGGGTAACTCCTCAACCCGGAGTTCCTTGAGAAGCGAGGGCATTGGCTGAGTATTCTCTTGGTACATGGACATGACTTTGTGATCGATAGACTTACCGGCCTTGATCGTTACAAAGGACGATGTTACCACATCGAGCCGTTTCTGGGGAGGAAAGTCAATTTATTGCTTATGTAGTTTACCCTTTAGACCTTTTTGAAGAAGGTTCTATTACTAACATGTTTACTTCCATTGTAGGTAATGTATTTGGGTTCAAAGCCCTACGAGCTCTACGTCTGGAGGATCTGCGAATTCCTCTTGCTATGTCAAAACTTTCCAAGGACCGCCCCATGGCATCCAAGTTGAGAGAGATAAATTGAACAAGTATGGTTGTCCACTATTGGGATGTACTATTAAACCAAAATTGAGGTTATCCACCAAGAACTACGGTAGGGCGGTTTATGAATGTCTCCGTGGTGGACTTGATTTTACCAAGGATGATGAGAAGGTGAACTCCCAACAATTTATGCGTTGGAGAGACCGTTTCTTATTTTATGGCGAAACAATTTATAAAACGCAGGCCGAAACAAGTGAAATCAAAGGATATTACTTGAATGCTACTGCAGGTAGCTAACTGGAAAACCAATGGGGCAAAGCCGCAAAATCAATGAAGCGAAAATCTGGAAAATCGGGAGGGAAACTAGAAAATCAGCGGGGCAAACTAGAAACTCAGCGGGGCAAACTAGAAACTCGACGGGCAAACTGGAAAATCAGTGGAGGAAACTAGAAAATCAGCGAGGCAAACTAGAAAAATCAGCGGGGCAAACTAGAAAAATCAACGGGCAAACTAGAAAATCAGTGGGGCAAACCGAAAAATCAATGGAAACTACAAAATCAGCGGGGCAAACATGAAAAAGATCGGGGCTAGCTTAACAAATAATTTCGTGGCTTTAGCCGAAAAATCTAAACATATCCAATGTTCAAATGGACCACACCACGGGGATATTTTGAATTGAACTTCTAATGTTGATAATTTCTTAGGGGCCACAAAAGTTTTGGATAAGCTTATAATTGTGTTTTCTATTAATCCATATCTGTATTATCTTATGAATAGGTTTGATAACAAACAAACATCACTGTTGGGCCCACTATAGTTTCAACAGTGGAAATCATTATGCCCCGCTATTTCCTGTGGTATGATTCACTTGATCTTTTGATATGCTTCAATTTGGGGCTAAACCGCTAAAATTAGATGGAAAAACGGATGGACAATGTGTGGATATACTACATACATTCAATGTGGGCGGCCCAACTCGGTTTACTTAGTACAATGGGAGCGAACTAAAAAAATCGGCGAGCTAAATTAAAAAATCGTGGGGCATACATGAAATTCGATGGGCAAACTAGACAATCAGTGGGGCAAACATGAAATTGAGCGACTGTTTGCTAGAAAGTCAGCGGGGCAAACTAGAAAATCGGCAGGATAAGCATGAAATTGAGGCGGGGCAAACTAGAAATTCAGTCGGGCAAACTGGAAATTCATTATGACCACTGTTTCTCGTGGTATGGTCCACTTGATCTTTTGTTATGCTTCAATTTGGGGCTCAATGCTCTGTATGTGTGTGTGTGTGTCTGTGTATATATATATATATATATACACACACACACACACGCACGGGCGGGCATGCATGCACATGTGTCGTGTGTATATATACGCATATGTGGAAAAAACGGTTCTATATGGTCGAGCTCATGTGAACTACCAATGAGGTCGAGCTGTGTGAGCCCTATCATGAAGTATGTCAAACATCTACCCATCAGTCAGATGCACCATTCCATGGTGGGCCTAGAGCTTAAAAATCAAGTTAATTCGTGACTTTTGTAGGCCACACCACGTACAAAACTTGAGAGGGGTTACCTTCCATTAAAACATTCATATTTATGTTTTTGGGCCCACCAAGATGTGTTTAACAAATCCAACCCATCCATAATGTGTGTCCCACTTGGATGAGTGGTCAGACCAAGATTCAGACACATCCAAATTTCAAGTGGGCCCCACCAAGTAATTTTATATGTTTTAGGCATGTCTTCACGTGATTTTAGATGGTATGGCCCACCTGGGTTCCGAAGAGGACTGATTTTTTTGCTATCCCATAATTTAAAGGGGACCCATCAAGTTCACGGTGATGATGTTCGACATACATCATGGTGGGGCCCACACAGGTCGACCTCGTGGGGAGTTCCCATGAGCTCGATCGTATAGAACCTTTTCCTCTACTAAAAAATAAATTACATACATTCAATGTGGGGCCAACTGAGTTTAAAATATACCTTGGCTGCATGCTTTCTTCTCTGGACCGACCATTTTGAGAAGAAGACAAAATGCGATTGAGGGGGGCCCACAAAAAGGGTTTTTTGGGGTCTTTCTACCGGAAACACTGGAGTAAAGGGGGTGAAAGCAACAAGAAGGAAAGCAACATGCAGCGGTGAAAGCAACCGTGGAAAGGGAGAGGAAACGCAAGCAGTGGAAATGGGGAGGAAAAAATAAAGCAGTGGAAATGGCAGAGGAAAAGCCGCAGCCATGAAAGGAGGGGTATTTTCGTCCTGAAATGTTGAGTCCGTACGAGGAGGTCCAAACGCGTATTCTAAGTTTGTATTGTTTCAAAAAACCGTTGGATAAAGGTGGGGTCCACAGTCGTAAATTTCTTAACCATCCAATGTCCGTGAAATGTGCACCGGACCTCAGTCGATCTGAGTAAAACAATTGGACCGTCCAATTGTCCTGATGCAGTGCCAAAGTTTTTAATATATTTAAGATAAGATCTACTGGTCATTGGATTTGCATATCCAATCCAGTCCATATGGCATATACAAAAGTATACTGAGAGATAAAAGCATTTAGGTGTCTTCGGCATGTTTGGGTGTCCACCAAATCCCAAGCGACTGCATCCATGAACAGGGAAAGATGTTTAGGCTGCGTTGGATGCATCATGGGATTGGATTTTGCAATAATTATTTTAACTGTCCCAGTTATCCAATTGGTGGGTATCAATTGGAAGAATGGAAATAAAAAAACACCAACGGTCCAAATTCAACTAGAAAAATAAGATGAGAAGGATCAGTTCTAATTTCAACCAATTTTCAATTGGCAATGGGATTCTCGAATTTAATGGTCGAGATTGGCTCAATTGGAAGAACAGAGATAAAAAAACATCAACGGTCCAAATTCAACTAGAAAAATAGGATGAGAAGGATCAGTTCTAATTTCAACCAATTTTCAATCGACAATGGGAGTCTCGAATTTAATGGTCGAGATTGGCAAACAAGTACATCGTGTACGGTGAATGATATACCAAAACTTAAAAATGGTCTATTATCATGTGGATGAGGGTGATTCAGATTTTCAATTTTACTTTCCACTGACCTAGTAAAATAAAGCCGTGGACTGCATATGTTCTGGGTGTGGCCCATCCACATGACCATGTCTGATATCGATGTTTTAAAGAATGCATGGTCCACACGTATGTGTTAGGCATCTCACCTACACGCAAACTATGAGCCAAAGTGGCAAAAGGGCATGCTATCCTAGCCATCCATCCAATTAAATTTATTATTTCTAACGGTCTGGCACAAATGATCTCATGCCATTCAGTTGATCAATTTGACCACAATTACTTAAAAGATGTATGGCTAAAAACTTGCCCAAGTTTTCTAATAAAATTGTGGCCCTCCTTGAGTAGAAAACAGCCTAGTTTCTTCGAATTCATGTTTGGGCCCACGTTATTTACGGCTTGGATCTCAACGTAGACCGCTCAACACGAGGCAATTCAGGGCTCTCAGGGGGATGGTTTATGGAGGGACTGCAATGGCAAATTCCTATTTTGTATCAAGCCCTAGAATGATCTTCAAAATTGGATGAATGGAATGGATGAAACACATACATCATGGTGGAGCATAAAGAAGTTTCACAGGTTAAAAGTTGATTTTGTATTGCGCGAACAATTTAAAGAAAAAATATTTCCGTAGCAACTTGAAAAGCAGTAATTTGGGAAGCAAAATTTTTTGTTTAATAAAAATTTTATTAAGCGCATTCCGCATTTACCATTAAGCCAAACTCCTATCACGGAAAGAATTCAGTGAAAAACTACTTAGTGCTTTCCTTCTTCCGCATTAACTATGCGTTAACAAGCACCACTAAATGCGGAACATTTTCCCAATTCCGCGTTAAGTGCAAAAATTCAACATTAACAAACAGGCCCTAACGCTAGGGCGGAAATCAAGGTGTTCTTGGACCACCTCTTGTCATGTGATCAGTTGGGATTCTCTAGAGTGCAAGTAGCAAGTGACTCTATCACAGTGGGGCAGGCCTGTCCAACAACACGAGTGTCTGCTCGTCCATCTAGTACTGAAGGCGAGAATCGAGTCAATTTCGCAAACTTTAGATATTCACATTGCCCACACGCCTCGATGGATGGCAGAAGGTTTGGCCGGGTTGGGGAGTGAAAGCCAACAAGACCACAACTTCCATTCTTGGGAGGTCTTTCCGTCCTCTATCCATGGCCTCCTCTTTCTAGATAGAGTGGGCTTAAGAAACCTGCAGGTGGTCTAACCTAAGCTTATTTGCTTTCGATCTGCATAGTTGATAGGGGCCCATTTCTTTTTGCTATTGGCCCACCCCAAATATAGTGCGGTAAGCCGCTCACGGCACCACTTTCGTTGAATATATTCCCTATTTACTGAAAAATATATATATATATATATATATTATATACTATATAATAGAGAAATTTGCGAGAATACGACCCATTTATGGCCCATTTACGAGGCTAAGCCCACCTCATTTTCCCTTGCGAGAATACGACCCGGCTGTACGGACGCCTTTCCAAAGGTCGAAAATGCCCCTGCTTTTTCCTCCAACCGGATCGGCCGGTGCTCGAAGACCAGCGTTGACGCTCCTCGAACTCCTACGAACGGTTCAAAAGAGATCAACGTTACATGGGCCCCACAGTTATGTATTTATTATATCCACAACGTTCATCCATATTTTGAGATCATTTCGAAGCATTATACAAAAAAAAAAAATTTCATATCCAGAGAGCAACTGGACCACACCAGAAAGAGCAGCAGAAAATTGATTTTCACCGTTGAAACTTTTGTAGGGCCCACCATAACATTTATATTCCATCCAATCTATTCATAAGGTCACAAATACCTGGTTGAAGAGGAAAAATTTTTTAAATAATGATCCAAAACTTCTGTAACCACTAAAAGGGTTTAAATGGTAGACGTTCAATTCCCCACTGCCATTTAAAGTGTGGTCCACTTGATAGTTAGATCTGTCTTATTTTCCATCTCAAGCATTAATATGAGTTCGTCAAATAGATGGACGGTTTGGATATAACATAGACCTCATGATGGGACCCAAAAAAAAAAACAAAGATTCGACATTAAAAAAAAAAAATTTTGAATTTTATTTTATTTGATACGGATTTTTAGCTATGGATTATAACCGTAGCTAAATCAACTAAAATCCGTAGCCAAAGAGGCCTATTCAGGGTGGGCGCGCCAAGCTAGCGGCCCTCCCGCTGGCCGCGCCACTCGCTGACTTATCCGGCGGGGCCGCGCCATCTGGCGGGGCCACGCCCAGTTGCAGGGCTCTATGGCTACGGATTATAGCTGTGAGCTGATTATAGCCGTAGTAATTTTTTTTTTTTTTTTTTTTTTTTTTTACATGGAAAGCTTTATTCTACCAATAATTTTCTCTAACACATATTTATATAAATATGTATATATAAGCGTATAAATTTTTTTTTTCCCTTTTTCATTTCTTTCTTTATTTATTTAACAAGAATATCTTCTAAACTAAAATTAGTTACATCATGTACCCTATATGATTTTGGGGTAGGAGAAGCTACTTTAGCCAACCAACCTGGTTATTTTCCAAGATTCCATCAGGTCGATGGTTGAAAATCCATTTCATTCACTTAGTGGTGAATTTCATTCATGACCGTGAAGTGAAGGGGCATGACTATGAAATGCGCCGGAAATGAGCGTGAAGTGCATGGAAATGAGCGTGAAGTGAGGTGAATGGACCGTGAAATGCACGGAAATGACCGTGAAATGAAGGGGCATGATCATGAAATGTGCCGAAATGACCGTGAATCAACACGGAATCGACGGGAATGACCATGATATGCATGGAAATGACCGTAAAGTGAAGCGATTGGACCGCGAAATGCACGGAAATGACCGTGAAATGAAGGGGCATGACCGTGAAATGCGTCGAAATGAGGCTGAATCAACACGGAATAGGCGGGATGACCGTGATATGCATGGAAATGACCGTGAAGTGAAGCAATTAGACCGCGAAATGTGCGGAAATGACCATGAAGTGAAGGAGCATGACCGTGAAATGCGCCGAAATGACCGTGAATCAACACGGAAGAGGCAGCAATGACCGTGATATGCATGGAAATGACCGTGAAGTGTAGTGATTGAACCGAGAAATGCATGGAAATGACCGTGAAGTGAAGGGGGCGCGACCGTGAAATGCGTCGAAATGACCGTGAATCAACATGGAATAAAGTGGATCGATTGGGTTTAGGTTTGGGTTTTCAAGTTTAGGTTTACGTATAGGTTAGGGAGTTGAGATTAGGATTAGGTGTAAGTTTAGGTTTAGGGATTTGAGAATACATTCGTGTTTTAGGTTATAGGTTATAGGTTACAAGGTTATAGGTTATAGGTTAAGGTTTAGGTTTAGGTTTAAGTTTAGGCTAAGGTTTAGGTTATAGATTATAGGTTATAGATTTAGGCAATTGAGAATAAGTTAAGGTTTAGGTTTAGGTTATAGGTTACAGGGTATAGGTTTAGGTTTGGGTTTAGGTTATAGGTTATACGCTTTAGGTTATAGGTTAAAGGTTTAGGTTTAGGGATTTGAGAATAGGTTTAGGTTAAGGTTATAAGTTTAGGTTAGGTTAAGGTTTAGGTTTAGGTTTAGGTTATAGGTTTAGATTTGAGAATAGGTTTAGGTTATAAGTATAGGTTTAGGTTAGGTTGTAGGTTAAGGTTTAGGGAATTGAGTTTCGGTGATATGTTTAGGTTATAGGTTATAGGTTTAGGTTGTAGTTATAGGTTTTGGGATTTGAGAATAGATTTAGGTTATAAGTATAGGTTTAGGTTTAGGAATTCGGGTTCGGGTTCGGGTTTATGTTCGGATTTAGGCTATAGGTTATAGGTTTATGTTAAGGTTTAGGTTTAGGTTATAGATTTTGGGATTTGAGAATAGGTTTAGGTTATAAGTATGGGTTTAGGTTAGGGTGTAGATTAAAGTTTAGGGAAATGACCGTGAAGTGAAGGGGCATGACCGTGAATCAACACGTAATAGGCGGAATGACCGTGATATGCATGGAAATAATTGTGAAGTGAGGCGATTGGACTACGAAATATGCGGAACTGACCATGAAGTGAAGACGCGGGACCGTGAAATGCGTCGAAATCACCGTGAATCAGGACGGAATATGCGGGAATGATCGTGATATGCATGGAAATGGGGGTGAAGTGAATCGATTGGACCGCGAAATGCACGGCAGTGACTGTGAAGTGAAGACGTGGGACCGTGAAATGCGTCGAAATGACCGTGAATCAACACAGAATATGCAGGAATGACCGTGATAAGCATGAAAATGGGGGTGAAGTGAAGCGATTGGCACCGCGAAATGTGTGGAAGTGATCGTGAAGTGAAGACGCGGGACCGTGAAATGCGTCGAAATGACCGTGAATCAACACGGAATATGCGGGAATGACCGTGATTTGCATGGAAATGGGGGTGAAGTGAAGCAATTGGACCGCGAAATATGCAGAAATGACCGTGAAGTGAAGACGCGGGACCGTGAAGTGCGTCGAAATGACTATGAATCAACACGGAATATGCGGGAATGACTGTGATATACATGGAAATGGGGGTGAAGTGAAGAGATTGGACCGCAAAATGTGCAGAAGTGACCGTGAAGTGAAGACGCGGGACCGTGAAGTGCGTCGAAATGACCGTGAATCAACACGGAATATGCGGGAATAACCGTGATATGCATGAAAATGAGGGTGAAGTGAAGCGATTGGACCGTAAAATGCACCTGTGACCGTGAAGTGAAGACGCGGGACCGTGAAGTGCGTCGAAATGACCGTGAATCAACATGGAATATGCGGGAATGACCGTGATATGCATGGAAAAGGGGGTGAAGTGAAGCGATTGGACCGCAAAATACGCGGAAGTGACCGTGAAGTGAAGACGCGGGACCGTGAAGTGCGTCGAAATGACCGTGAATCAACATGGAATATGCGGGAATAACCGTGATATGCATGAAAATGAGGGTGAAGTGAAGCGATTGGACCGTAAAATGCGTGGAAGTGACCGTGAAGTGAAGACGCGGGACCGTGAAGTGCGTCGAAATGACCGTGAATCAACACGGAATATGCGGGAATGACCGTGATATGCATGAAAATGGGGGTGAAGTGAAGCGATTGGACCGCAAAAATGGCTGGAAGTGACCGTGAAGTGAAGACGTGGGACCGTGAAGTGCGTCGAAATGACCGTGAATCAACACGGAATATGCGGAAATGACCGTGGTAACGCATGGAAATGGGGGTGAAGTGAAGCAATTGGATTGCAAAATATACGAAAGTGACTGTGAAGTGAAATGCACAGAAATGACCGTATATTGGCCGCGTGCATTTCGCGGTCCAATCGCTTCACTTCACCCTCATTTCCATGCATATCACGATCATTCGCGCATATTCTGTGTTGATTCACGATCATTTCAACGCATTTCACAGTCCCGCGTCTTCACTTCACGGTCACTTCCGTGCATTTCGTGGTCCAATCGCTTCACTTCACCCCCATTTCCATGCATATCACAATCATTCTCGCATATTCCGTGTTGATTCACGGTCATTTTGACGCATTTCACGGTCCCGCGTCTTCACTTCACCGTCACTTTCGCGCATTTCGCAATCCAATCGGTTCACTTCACCCCCATTTCCATGCATATCACGGTCATTCCCGCATATTCCGTGTTGATTCACGGTCATTTCGACGCATTTCACGGTCCCGCTTCACTTCACTTGGTCACTTCTGTGCATTTTCGGTCCAATTGCTTCACTTCACCCCATTTTCATGTATATCATGATCATTCCCGCATATTCCGTGTTGATTCACGATTTTCGACGCATTTCACGGTCCCGCGTCTTCACTTCACGGTCACTTTCATGCATTTCGCGGTTCAATCGCTTCACTTCACCCCCATTTCCATGTATATCATGGTCATTCCCGCATATTCCGTGTTGATTCACGATCATTTCGACGCATTTCACGGTCCCGCCTCTTCACTTCACGGCCACTTCCGTGCATTTTGCGGTCTAATCATTTCACTTCACCCCCATTTCCATGCATATCACGGTCATTCCCACCTATTTCGTTTTGATTCACGGTCATTTCAATGCATTTCACGGTCATGACCCTTCACGGTCACTTTCGCATTTTCGCGATCCAATCGCCTCACTTCACAATCATTTCCCATACATATCACGGTCATTTCCGCCTATTCCGTGTTGATTCACAAATATCATTTTTGACGCATTTCACGGCCATGCCCTCTTCACTTCACTGTCATTTCCCTAAACCTTAATCTACACCCTAACCTAAACCTATACTTATAACCTAAACTTATTCTCTAAATCCCAAAATCTATAACTAAACCTATAACCTATAACCTAAACCAAACCTATAACCTAAATCGAAACCTAGCTATAACCTAAACCCGAAGATAAACCTGAACCCGAACCCGAATTCCTAAACCTAAACCTATACTTATAACCTAAACCTATTCTCGAATCCCAGGACCTGATGGAATGAAATTGACTGCTAAGTGAATGAAATGAATTTTCGACCATCGACCTAATGGAATCTTGGAAAATAACCAGGTTGGTTGGTTAAAGTAGCTTCTCCTACCCCAAAATCATATAAGGCCTGTTTGGCCGCGTAAATTGGATGAGATTGAAAGATAGATCCTAAGATTGGCTAGGCGAGCCAAACAGACACGAGATCCTGATCTCGGGAGATAGCAATCCCGTGGATCTTAAGACAATCCACTGACATCACCATCATTACCTTTAGGGCTCATTGGCCGAACCAATCCCACTAGTATTAGGAGGAATGGGATCGCGAGATCCCGGGATATGCATGATGAGCCAAACAGACCTTGTGAACTTGTCCCGGAATATAAGCAATCCCATGGATCTTACAACAATCCACTGACATCACCATCATTACCTTAAAATTGATACTTCACTTCACGGTCATTTCCGCGCATTTCACGGTCCAATCGCTACACTTCACCGTGAAATGCGTCGAAATGACCGTGAATCAACATGGAATAGGTGGGAATGACTGTGATATGCATGGAAATCATGGTCATTCCCGTCTATTCTGTGTTGATTTACGGTCATTTCGGCACATTTCACAGTCAATTTCCTTCACTTCACGGTCATTTCCATGCATTTCACGGTCAATTCACTTCACTTCATGGTCATTTTCATGCATATCACGGTCATTCCCACCTATTCCGTGTTGATTCACGGTCATTTCGTCGCATTTCACGGTCATGCCCCTTCACTTCACGGTCATTTTCGTGCATTTCACGGTCCAATCGCTACACTTCACCATGAAATGCGTCGAAATGACCGTGAATCAACACCGAATAGGTGGGAATGACCGTGATATGCATGGAAATGACCGTGAAGTGAAGCAAATTGACCGTGAAATGCATGGAAATGACCGTGAAGTGAAGGAAATTATGACCGTGAAATGCGTCGAAATGACCGTGAATCAACACGAAATAAGCGGAATGACTCAGATATGTATGGAAATCATGGTCATTCCCGCCTATTCCGTGTTGATTCACGGTCATTTCGATGCATTTCACGGCCATGCCCCTTCAATTCACGATCATTTTCACGCATTTCCACCAATTTACTTCACTTCACGGCCATTTCCATGCATTTATGGTCATTCTCGCCTATTCCGTGTTGATTCACGGTCATTTCGACGCATTTCACGGTGAAGTGTAGTGATTGGACCGTGAAATGCACAAAATGACCACATGAAGTGAAGGGGCATGACCGTGAAATGCGACGAAATGACCGTGAATCAACACGGAATAGGTGGGAATGACCGTGATATGCATGAAAATGACCATGAAGTGAAGTGAATTGACCGTGAAATGCATGGAAATGACCGCGAAGTGAAGGGAATCGATGTGAAATGTGCCGAATGATCAGAATCAACACAGATTATAGACGGAATGACCATGATTTCCATGCATATCACAGTCATTCCCACCTATTCCGTGTTGATTCACGCGGTCATTTTGACGCATTTCACGGCCATGCCCTTCTTCACTTCACGGTCATTTCCGGCATTTCACGGCCAATTCACTTCACTTCACGATCATTTCCATGCATTTCACTATCATTCCCGCCTATTCCGTTTGATTCACGGTCATTTTTTCGACGCATTTCACGGTGAAGTGTAGCGATTGGGCCGTGAAATGCGCTGAAATGACCGTGAAGTGAAGGATGACCGCGTGAAATGCCGAATGACCGTGAATCAACATGAAATAAAGCGGGAATGACCAGATATACATGGAAATCACGGTCATTCCCGCTATTCCGTGTTGATTCACGGTCATTTCGACGCATTTCATGGTCATGCCCTTCACTTCACGATCATTTTCGCGATTTCATGGTCAATTGCTTCACTTCACGGCATTTCCATGCATTTCACGGTCATTCCCGCCTATTCCGTGTTGATTCACCTGTCATTTCGACACATTTCACGGTGAAGTGTAGCGATTGGACCGTGAAATGCGCGAAATGACCATGAAGTGAAGGGGCATGACCGTGAAATGCGCCCAAATGACCGTGAATCAACACGGAATAAGTGGGAATGACCGTGATATGCATGGAAATGACCATGAAGTGAAGCGAATTGATCGTGAAATGCATGAAAATAACCGTGAAGTGAAGGGAATTGACCGTGAAATGCTACCGAAATAACCGTGAATGGGATCAATTTTAAGGTAATGATGGTGATGTCATGGATTGTCTTAAGATCCATGGTATTGCTATATCCCAGATCGATCACCCTGGCCTGTTTGGCACACCCGGCCAATCCCTGGATTTAATTTTCAATATCATCCAATCCCTTCCAATCACCGCCAAACGGCCCTAAGGTAATGATGGTGGTGTCAGTGGATTGGTTTAAGATCCATGAGATTGCTATATCCCGGAACAAGTTCACTGGGTCTGTTTGGCACATCAGGCATATCCTGGGATTTTACCTTCCACTCCTTCCAATACCGGATTTAACTTCCAATCCCTTCCAATACCATCAAATCCCTTCCAATCCCGGATTTAACTTCCAATCACTGGGTCTGTTTGGCACGACCGGCCAATCCCGGATTTAACTTCCAATCCCCAATACCATCAAATCCCTTCCAATCCGCCTGGCCAAACGGGCCCTAAGGTAATGATGGTGGTGTTAGTGGATTGGTTTAAGATCCATGGGATTGCTATATCCCGGAACAAGTTCACTGGGTCTGTTTGCACGTCAGGCATATCCAAAGATTTTACCTTCCACTCCTTCCAACTAAGGGATGAGATCAATTTTAAGGTAATGATGGTGATGTCAGTGGATTGTTGTAAGATCCATGGGATTGCTTATATCCCGGGACAAGTTCACAAGGTCTGTTTGGCTCATCATGCATATCCCGGGATCTCGCGATCCCATTCCTCCTAATACCGTGGGATTGGTTCACCAACAAGCCCTAAAGGTAATGATGGTGATGTCGGTGGATTGTCTTAAGATCCACGGGATTGTTATCTCCCGAGATCAGATCTCGTGTCTGCTTGGCTCGCCTAGCCAATCTTAGGATCTATCTTCCAATCCCATCCAATTTACGCCGCCAAACAGCCCTATATGATTTTGGGGTAGGAGAAGCTACTTTAACCAACCAACCCGGTTATTTTCCAAGATTCCATTAGGTCGATGGTCGAAAATTCATTTCATTCACTTAGCGGTCAATTTCATTCCATCGTCCTGGGATTCGAGAATAGGTTTAGGTTATAAGTATAGGTTTAGGTTTAGGAATTCGGTTCTGGTTCAGTTTATCTTCGGGTTTAGGTTATAGCTAGGTTTCGGTTTAGGTTATAGGTTTCAGTTTAGGTTATAGGTTATAGGTTTAGTTATAGATTTTGGGATTTGAGAATAGGTTTAGGTTATAAGTATAGGTTTAGGTTAGGGTGTAGATTAAGGTTTAGGGAAATGACCGTGAAGTGAAGAGGGCATGACCGTGAAATGCGTCGAAATGACTGTGAATCAACACGGAATAGGCGGAAATGACCGTGATATGCATGGGAAATGATTGTGAAGTGAGGCGATTGGATCGCGAAATGCGCGAAAGTGACCGTGAAGGGTCATGACCGTGAAATGCATCGAAATGACCGTGAATCAAAACGAAATAGGTGGGAATGACCGTGATATGCATGGAAATGGGGGTGAAGTGAAACGATTGGACCGCAAAATGCACTGGAAGTGACCGTGAAGTGAAGACGCGGACCGCCCAAAATGCGTCGAAATGACCGTGAATCAACACGAATATGCGGGAATGACCATGATATACATGGAAATGGGGGTGAAGTGAAGCGATTGACCGCGAAATGCATGGAAGTGTCCGTGAAGTGAAGACGCGGGACCGTGAAATGCGTCGAAATCACCGTGAATCAACACGAAATATGCGGGAATGATCATGATATATATGGAAATAGGGGTGAAGTGAAGCGATTGAACCGCGAAATGCACGGAAGTGACCGTGAAATGAAGACGCGGACCGTGAAATGCGTCGAAATGACCGTGATCAACACGGAATATACAGAATGATCGTGATATGCATGAAAATGGGGGTGAAGTGAACCGATTGACCGCAAAATGCGGGAAGTGACCGTGAAGTGAAGATGCGGACCGTGAAGTGCGCGTCGAAATGATCAGTGAATCAACACGAATATGCGGGAATGACCGTGATATGCATGAAAATGGGGGTGAAGTGAAGCTATTGACCGTAAAATGCGCGCGAAGTGACCGTGAAGTGAAGACGCGGACCGTGAAGTGCGTCGAAATGACCGTGAATCAACACGGAATATGCGGGAATGACCGTGATATGCATGGAAATGGGGGTGAAGTGAAGCGATTGGGACCATGCAAAATACGCGGAGTGACCGTGAAGTGAAGACGCGACCGTGAAGTGCGTCGAAATGATGAATCAACACGAATATGCGGGAATGATGGTGATATGCATGGAAATGGGGGTGAAGTGAAGCGATTGGACCGCGAAATGCATGGAAGTGTCCGTGAAGTGAAGACGTGGGACCGTGAAATGCGTCGAAATCACCGTGAATCAACACGGAATATGCGGGAATGATCATGATATACATGAAAATAAGGGTGAAGTGAAGCAATTGGACCGCAAAATGCACAGAAGTGACCGTGAAGTGAGACGCGACCGCGTGAAATGTCAAATGACCGAATCAACACGGAATATGCGGGAATAACCGTGATATGCATAAAATGAGGGTGAAGTGAAGCGATTGGACCGCAAATACGCGAAGTGACCGAGTGAAGTGAAGACGCGACCGTGAAATCGTCCGAAATGATCGTAAATCAACACGAAATATGCGCGAAATGACCGTGATATGCATTGAAATGGGGGTGAAGTGAACCGATTGGATTGTTTAAATGTGCGAAAGTGACGGTGAAGTGAAGACGCGACGGACCGCGTGAAATGTGTCAAATGACCGCGAATCAACACGGAATATGCGAGAATGATTGTGATATGCATGGAAATGGGGGTGAAGTGAAGCGATTGGACCACAAATGCACGTAGTGATCGTGAAGTGAAGACGCGACTTTGCGGAAATGCGTTGAAATGATCGTGAATCAACACGAATATGCGGGAATGATCGTGATATGCATGGAAATGAGGGTGAAGTGAAGCGATTGGACCGCTGAAATGCATGCGGCCAATATCACGGTCATTTCGTGCATTTCACTTCACAAATACTTCCGTATTTTCGCAATCCAATTGTTTCACTTCACCCCCATTTCCATGCATACCACGGTACATTCCCGATATTCTGTGTTGATTCACTATCATTTCGACGCACTTCATGGTCCCGCTCTTTCACTTCACTTCCCTTCACAGTATTTTGCGGTCCAATCGCTTCACTTCACCCCATTTTTATGCATATCACTTGGCTATCATTCCCGCATATTTTGTATTGATTCACGGTCATTTCGACGCACTTCACGGTCCCGCGTCTTCACTTCACTCATTACCACTTCCAGATTTTACGCTCCAATCGCTTCACTTCACCCTCATTTTTATGCATATCACGGTTATTCCCGCATATTCCGTGTTGATTTACGGTCATTTCGACGCATTTCACGGTCCCGCGTCTTCACTTCACGGTCACTCTTGCATTTCATGGTCCAATGCTTCACTTCACCCCTATTTTCATGTATATCATGATCATTCCCGCATATTCCGTGTTGATTCATGGTGATTTCGACGCATTTCACGGTCCCGCGACTTCACTTCACGGACACTTCCATGCATTTCGCGGTCCAATCGCTTCACTTCACCCCCATTTCCATGCATATCACGGTCATTCCCGCATATTCCGTGTTGATTCACTTGGCATTTCGACGCACTTCACGGCCCCGCGTCTTCACTTCACTTGCCACTTCACAGATTTTGCATGGGCCCAATCGCTTCACTTCACCCCCATTTCCATGCATATCACGGCTCATTCCCGCATATTCCGTGTTGATTCACGGTCATTTCGACGCACTTCACGGCCCCGCGTCTTCACTTCACTCACACTTCCGCACATTTTACTTGGCCCAATCGCTTCACTTCACCCCCATTTCCATGCATATCACTACATTCCCAGATATTCCGTGTTGATTCACGGTCATTTCGACGCACTTCACGGCCCCGCATCTTCACTTCACGGTCACTTCCCCGCATTTTCATGGGTCCAATCGGTTCACTTCACCCCCATTTTCATGCATATCACAACATTCCCGTATATTCCGTGTTGATTCACGGTCATTTCGACGCATTTCACGGTCCCGCGTCTTCATTTCATGGTCACTTCCGTGCATTTCGCGGTTCAATCGCTTCACTTCACCCCTATTTCCATGTATATCATGATCATTCCCGCATATTCCGTGTTGATTCACTTGGTCATTTCGACGCACTTCACGGTCCCGCATCTTCACTTCACTTGCATTTCAGCATTTTACGATCCAATCGCTTCACTTCACCCTCATTTTCATGCATATCATGGTCATTCCCGCATATTCCGTGTTGATTCACTGGTCATTTCGACGCACTTCACGGTCCCACATCTTCACTTCACGGCCACTTCCAAGATTTTCATGGTCCAATCGCCTCACTTCACAATCATTTTCATTCATATCACAGTCATTCCCACATATTCCGTGTTGATTCACTGGTCATTTCGACGCATTTCACGGTCCCGCGTCTTCACTTCACGGTCACTTCCGTGCATTTCGTGGTCCAATCGCTTCACTTCACCCTATTCCATGTATATCACTTGGTCATTCCCACATATTCCGTGTTGATTCACGGTCATTTCGACGCATTTTGAGGTCCCGCGTCTTCACTTTACTTCACCACTTCCGTGCATTTCGCGGCCCAATCGCTTCACTTCACCCCATTTCCATGCATATCACGATCATTCCCGCCTATTCCGTGTTGATTCACGGTCATTTCGACGCATTTCTCGCTGACACGTCTTCACTTCACTATTGCCGCCTCGTGCATTTCGCAATCCATTCGCTTCACTTCACCCCCATTCCCATGCATTTCACGGTCATTCCCGCCTATTCCGTGTTGATTCACAATCATTTCTATATTTCACACCATGTCCCTTCACTTCACGGTCATTTTTACACATTTCACTTTCTAATTACCTCACTTCATGGTCATTTTCATGCATACCATCATTATTCCTTCGTAGATTCGTGTTGATTCACGGTCATTTCAAAGATTTTACTTGGCCATGCCCCTTCACTTCACTATCCAATCGCCTCACTTCATGCTCATTTCTATTTATATCACGGTTATTCCGCTACTATTCTGTGTTGATTCACATCATTTTGCGCATTTCACGGTCCATGTCCCTTTACTTCACGGTCATTTCCACGCATTTCATGGTCCAATCGCCGCACTTCACGGTCATTTCCATGCATATCACTTGGTACCATTCCTACTTATTCGTGGTTGATTCACGGTCATTTCTACGATTTCACGGTCACGCCTCTTCACTTGACGGTCATTTCTACGCATTTCAAGGTCCAATCGCCTCACTTCGCAGTCATTTCCATGCATCCTACGGTCATTCCCCGCCTATTCCGTGTTGATTCATGGTCATTTCGGCGCATTTCACGGTCATTTCCGCGCATTTCAAGGTCCAATCGCTCACTTCGTGGTCATTTCCATGCATACCACAACGCTATTCCGTGTTGATTCACGGTCATTTCGGCGTATTTCACTCACATATTCCCTTCACTTCACGGTCCATTTCCATGCATTTCACAGTCCCAATCGCTTCACTTCACAAATATTTCCGCATTTCACGGTCATGTCCCTTCACTTCACTATCATGCCCCTTCACTTCATACATGCCCCCCTCACTTCACGATCATTTTCGGCGATTCCGTTTTATTTCACTCATTTCCATGCACTTTACAAGAATTTTCATGCATTTCACGGTCATTAACTCCGATGGAATCTTGGAAAATAACTAGGTTGGTTAGCTAAAGTAGCTTCTCCTACCCCAAAATCATATAGGGTTCATCGAGTAACTAATTTTGGTTTAGAAGATATACTTTTAAATGAATAAAGAAATAAATGAAAAAAAAAAAAAAGAGGAAATTTTTTTTATATGCTTATATATGCATATTTATATAAATATGTATTTGAGAAAATTGTAGGTAAAATAAAGTTCTCCATGTAAAAAATAAAAATAAAAATAAAAAAAATAAAAAAAAATTTGCATAGCCATCTATGGCTACGGTTATAATCCGTAGCCATAGGGGCCTCCAAATGGGCGTGGCCACGCCGGATCGGCGTGGCCCCGCCAGATGCGTCAGCAAGTGGCGCGGGCGCGGCTAGTTCGGCGCGCCCACCCCGGTAGTCATCTATGGCTACGGATTTTGGTAGCTATGGCTACGGTTATAATCCGTAGCCAAATCTCCCCATGTAAAAAAAAATAAAAAATATATAAAAATTTAGTTTTTTTTTTTGTTTTTGTTTTTGTTTTTTGGGTCCCATCATGAGGTCTATGTTATATCCAAACCGTCCGTCTATTTGACGAGCTCATATTAAGGTTTGAGACGGAAAATAAGACAGATCTAACAATCAAGTGGACCACACTGTGAAAGGCAGTGGGGAATTGAACGTCTACCATTGAAACCCTTTTAGGGGTCACAGAGGTTTTGGATCATTATGAAATTTTTTTTTCCTCTTCATCCAGGTCTTTGTGACCCTATGAATAGATTGGATGGAAAATAAATGTTATGGTGGGCCCTTAACAAGTTTTAACGGTGAAAATCACTTTTCCCGCTCCTCTTTGTGGTATGGTCCAGTTGATCCTTGGATATGATTTTCTTTTTTTAGATAATGGTCCGAAATGATCTCGAAATATGGATGAACGTTGTGGATATAATAAATACATAACTGTGGGGCCCATGTAACGTTGATCACTTTTGAACCGTTCGTACAACTCGGAGTTCGAGGAGCGTCAGCGCTCGTCTTCCCGCTTGAAGGAAAAGGCAGGGGCATTTTCGACCTTTGGCAAGGCGCCCGTACAGCCGGGTCGTATTCTCGCAAAGGAAAATGAGGTGGGCTTATTCTCCTAAATGGGCCATAAATGGGTGGTATTCTCGCAAATTTCTCTATATAATATTACACTACAATGGAATATGCCGGGTAATGCACATAAACACCGATAGCATTTTACATGCGTTCGCGGGCACGGGAAACTCCGGAATTTGAAAGAGTTTGCTCGAGTACATCATGACGTATTGCAATACGAGTTGTAAGTCTATAGCCTTTGAATCCGGGTCATCTTTCAAAGATCCAGACCGTTTATATTACGATTCTGACTATGAATAGTGGAAAATCAAAAACTAAAAACCCTCGATTCGATTGTTTCATCCTTTGAATTTGGGTCTTTTGCTACGAATATGAATGCTCATCTTAACCTTTGTATAATCAATGGGTTAAAATATTAAATCTAATCTTTTTCAGCATCTTTCATCCAAGTAGATCCCTATAAAATAAACTGTTTGGATCATTGAAAAAAGTATACAAATCCAACTGTTAGAGTGATGACCTATCTTATTGCAATATGTGGGGTTGCATCCCCAGTCATCAGAACCCCATTGACTTTAATCAAGTCATCCAGCTCCTCGGGTTGGAAACCTCTGGTCTCGTTTGAATTCAGGCTAGGTTGAAGTTCTGCAAATTAGCAGCAAGCAAGGCAGGGTCGAGAGTAATCACCTGTATTTGGGTGGGGTCGGGTCTGGTTGAGTCAAGCACCAATTACTTTGGGTGGGCACCTCAGGTTGGAACGTGGGTTGGGACCAGTTGCGGCCTAGGTCCTTTTGAAGTTGGGTTGGGCCTAGGTTGATCCTCAACTCGTCCCCAAAAGCTTGAGTTGCACCTAGGGCTGAAAGTCAGGCGGGTTGGGTTGGGTTGGGTTGGGTTGGTGCTCAACCCTAGCCCAACCCAAGGTTCCTATACACCAACCCTAACTCAACCCAACCCAACCTCGGGTTGGGAATTCTCAACCTAAGCGGGTTCGGTTGGGTTGGTCGGGTAGATATTTGCTAATATTTTCATTATTATATTAATCTATTATATTTTCAATACAAGTTTTATTTTTTATTTCTGTAATTTTATTAATTATATATGTAATTATTTATTGTAAAGAGCATTTTTTCTAAACAAACAAGCTAAAATATAGGACTATTCCTCCTTTAAAAGTTGTATTGTGTATCAAGCAATCTATTTGGGAGAGAGAAATCCGGTGTATCTTGTTAGCTTGAGTCATCAGAAATGACGTGGATCAATGAAACCCAATGGCATTGGAATTTCTTGTGCCTTCAATACAGACGATCCACACTCAATTATAATTAATTTATAAGGAACTTATATATTGATCGGGTTCGGGTTGGGTCGGGCAACCCGAGACCTCAACCTGAGTTTTATCGGGTTGGCGTTTGTATAGCCCAAGCCCGAGACCAAACCCGATATATCCTGCCCGAGCCCAACCCAATGTCAGGTCTGTCGGGTTGAACCCACCCAACTTCCGGCCAGCTCTAAGCACCATTAGGGAGAACGCCATGCACATCATAGGTTTGGAAGCACTATAAAGCTCCATCCATGCTCTGAAAGATTTTAAATGCTCAAATCCTCCGAACCTAAATAAGGAATTATCTAGGGCATCCAAAATTAGATGGTAATTAGGCATGCATGATGTCATCCATGAATAGCGGTTCGGTCTGTTCGAGTAGGGCGTCAACGAATTCTGGAGCCTTAGCTTAGAATGCTTGTTAAATACCCCCAAGCTAATCTCAGATTTTTTTTCATCTCTCTCTCTCTCTCTCTCTCTCTCTCTCTCTCTCTCTCCCCCCCCCCCCTCCTAAGGAATCTCATTTTTCTATCATGACCTTCGGGGCCTTTTCCTAAGCTCACCTTCTTTTCTCTAGTGTATGCCGCAAGTCTGAATCGAGCTCGGTGGTTTGCAGGGTTTGTGCTGGGACATGCACACTTTCTCATGGTTGGGCCTTCATGGCATGTGGCTTAAGGTGCAAAGTCATTAGGTGGGAATGTTCGGTTGTTGCTTCCAACTCCGCGTGCTGATCGGTGGGAATTGTATGTTGTCTTTCCAACAACCTCATGATGTGGTCGATATTGCCGATTAGAGCCCTTACCTGATTTTCAAGGGAGACGAGCCGACTTCCCTAGTTTCGAGGTCTCTGTGCATTTATTGGTGATAGTGCCTGAGACCGGGGAGCCGATTGTAAAGCCTGGGGATTCTTGGGCCGTTCCTCCTACATAGGCTCAACCGCGTCCAGTGCTCTTCCTTTCTTCTTGGCCATTGTGGTAAGAGAGGGGAAGAACGCTGAGCCGTGTTGAAGTTGGGGAACTTTAATGGCTTTTCTTTCATTCTCATAGACGCTGTCAAAATGTTGCTCGAATTTGGATGGGCAGGGACTACACCTGTAAACATACGAGTACCTGCAACAGTAGTATGTCAAGGATAATGAGGAGGCTGATTATGGCCAGAGATCCTCTGACGTCTAAGTCAGACTGATTGAATAATAGAAATGGGACTTGAGTTAAGATTTTTGTGCTTACCTCTTACCTCTTTCAATGGTCATGAGTGTATTTATATGATGCTTAGGTGGCTTTTGAAATAGCGTATCCTGGAGGGATACGTTAGACTTGCATATCTTGGTAGGACTAAATACACGGAAGGTCTATATTTAAATGGGGATCTTCTTTTAAAAGTATCACCGAGCCCGCATCGGTTGGCGTGATCTTTGGATACGATTCTACGAAATCTTTCATTTCTCTTTACAAGGCAGGATTCTATACAAATATCCCACTTCTTAGGTCCAGGTCGATCGGATCAGCTCAGTAGGTGAATCCTCTTGCTGAGCTTTGCCCTTGAGCAGTTTAGCCTGGTGTTGGTCTTTTGAGGTCGGCCCATCTCATTATTCTCGAGGACTTAAAAGGAGTCTTGTTCGGACAATATTTTAGTAGCCATAACTCCAAAATACCCATTCTTTAATTGATTGCGACAGGTCAATTCGATTTTCCTATATCATATCTCCTTTTAAGTATTTTAGACAGTGGGAACTCCTTACATCGGCTAAATTCGTCATTAGCCACAATAGTAGTTTGACTGATACTTATTATTATTCATAAGGTCACCATGGGGAGCAGTCGACTCTTACACGTGTACTATAACAATAATTCGTTGGACTTATCTTTTTAACTTTTTAAACTACTTATGAATTTTTAGATTATAATTAAATTTCATCATTGGAACATTTAAAAAGATCTTTCATTTATATCTTATTAAGTTCTCATTGCTACATGGCATTATCTGATTATCTGCATCTAATACGGTCAGATTAAGTGTAAACAGATACATAAACCTAAAATTCATTATAATGTGGGAGTTCCATCAACCGGTCCATTATATATACGGGGAAAAGTGGGGACGATGGAAGAGGGCCACTCGCCAAATGAAATGTGGTATAGATCATGTTGTTTATGCCATCCAACCTAGTCATCAGGTAAGCCCCACTAAGGATGAAGGGAGAAATCGTATACCAACCTATTCCAAAATTTAGATGGGTCACGAGTGAATATATCGGTTTTAAGGGTGACTGTAAATTTCCCACCCTAGCGTGTCCCACCTGAGCTTTTGTTGGGGATGATTCTTGGAATAAATGGTGTACACGAGGAGGTAAACCAGATTCACAGTTTCGATTCCACGTTCACATCACGTGTGGGGCCCACACAGTTCGAACATATGGTAGTTTTCAACTACTTTCCCAATTTTTTCTGCCTCCCAACAGCCTTTTGATTAGTAATGGTCCCCATTGGCTTATTATAACATTTTTTTTTTTTTTTTTTTGATGTGTATGGCCCGTCAGAGCTTTTAATGCCATTTTACAAAAATGGAAACTTTCTGCTTCTGATGAATGGAACATAAGCGGAGAGCCATGTAGCGGGATCGCCGTTGATTCATCAACTATCAGCAACCCTGGGATCAAATGTAATTGCTCATCCAACGGTGGATCCACCTGCCACATAACCCAAATGTACGTATACACTCAGATATGCTAACTTGGTGTGAAAATATTATTTATTAAGTGGACCATCTGGTGGGCTTTGGATGTTTATAATTGCCTATTCGATTTGGTCTTTTTGTAATGGCTCATCCATAGTGGGAACCACCAAATGAATGGCTTGGATCATTTGAGGGTATATAGTACGTGTACGTGAAGGTGTATTGGACTACCGATTCAGGAAGTCCTTCGGACCCTAATTATATTTTATTTTTATTGTTTTTCAGCAAACTGCAAGGGTTGCAGGTGAGAGGGGTGATTCCGGAAGAGCTCCAGAACCTGACTTTCCTCACAGATCCGTATGGATTCTCCTCTGTCCTCTTTTCAACTGTTAGCTGTTGCTGATGCTGGGGTACTGGTACGAGAAACGCTTTGGTACTCTGGCTGAGCGCTGTAGCTGATACTCAGGCACAAAAAAAAAATAAAATAAAATAAAAAATAAATGGGCACTAAGAAATTGTAAAAGTGGAGTATAATTAACTATCATCAACCGTCCAAATGTTGGGACCCAATTTAAATGGACTTTGGATCAAAACCTACACTTATTTAACATCTTGAGTGGCCGCTTGGTGGATATTTAATGTAGAGTACAAATGAAAGCCATTCAATGGTCTGGATTCCAAGGATAGATATACATTAATCAAAGGTTGTGATCACTCAACCAATCAAACTTTGAGAGAGAAATCATCTACAGTGGGTCTCGTGTTTTGGGCGGTTTACAATGAGTTAATTCATGCCACGTATACACAATCTAGTAGGTGCAGCTTCGGTGGATACCTGACTGTGGGACCCAGCGTGACGTGTACATCTTACATCCACGACGTCCATCCTTTTGGACATTTCATTTTAGTACGTGATCCCAAAAATTAAACAGATCCAAATCTCAGGTGGATCACACCACAGGAAACAGTGGTGATTGACCGTTAAAAACTTCTTGTGGGCCACAAAAGTCTTGGATCAAGATGATATTCATGTGTTCCCTTCATCTAGATATATATATTTTTTATACCTTATCAACAGGTTGGATGACAAATAGACATACAGGTCGTCCCCGAGAAAATTTTGATGGTGTGTATTCCATCACCACTGATTCCTGTGGTGTGGTCCACATGAGACTTGGATGTACTTAGTTTTTGGAATCACACAATAAAATGAGCTTTCAAAACGGATGGACGATGTGGATGTAAGTCACATACATCAAGGTGGGCCTCACAGTCATGGATCTACCGAAGCGGCACCCCATTCCAGGTGAACTATCATGCCTGCTAGTCTGGTCACGCTCGAGCAGGGTATGAAATAAGTATTAGGGTGTACTATCATGCCTGCTAGTCTGGTCTCGAGTCGAGTCGCGACTCACCCGAATCATAGGTGAATCGGTCCAACTCAAGTCACTCACCTCACTCTAGGTTGACTCATTGTGTTAAATTGGATCGGGTCAGACCGAGTCCAAATCAACTCAAACGAGTCACACTCAACTCATCTCATTCATCTACCCATGGGCCAGAGTGCAAGTCGGGTCAGGACTCGGGAACATGTTTAAAGGATTGGGTCTGGTTAGTAATTGGGCCAAGTAGTGGTCAAGTCATTGGGGTATGGCTCTCAAGTAGAGCTGGGCACGAGATGATTCGACTCATCAGACTCGACTTGTTTAACTCATTAAGACCCAACTCAACTCGAACTGAGTGGATGAGTTGATCCGAACCGAGTAGACTTTGTCCAATTCGAATCACTCAAATTGAGTTGAGTTCTAGTCACTCAATAACTCTACTCAACTTGACCTAAAATCCAACTCGGTAATGACTCAACTCAATTTGAAACTTGACTCATGTGTGTGTGTGTGTGTGTAATAACTCCAAATTTGATGTTTCTGAGATGCGGTATAGCTGATGGAGAGGCTACAATTCCGGCAGGTGCACTTGGTTTTGAGTTGTGATTTCAGCTACCCGCTACATCCGACTTGACTCGGTGTCGACTCGACCCGACTCAACCTGACTCGGTACCTGTGACCATGTTGAACTCAGTCCAGATTATTCCAAGCCAAATCCGAACTTGGATCAAGTTAGGGATACTAGACTCAGTAGCGAGTCAGGTCTGAGACTCAACCTCCGGGTACAGAAAAAGGCAGTGAACCAAAAAAGAAAAAAAGAGATGGTTGGGGTTCTTTGGGACCGAGTATAAACGCGAGCTAACGCCTCCGTCGACTGACGTAGCCTCGCGCCTTCCGACATAATCACTTTTCACCGCTGAACGAGCTACACGTCCAGCCCGTCCTGAGCTCGGGACGGGCAGGGGTAGTACCTAATCCGCGCCCCGTGATCAGAACCACTGGAAGCGTGGGAAAGCGTGTCATGATGTACGACGGTTTGGATATAACAAATACCTCATGCCCACGAAACTGGCTGAAGTCGATATAGCAGTTATATAGCTGGTGTGAGGTACATCAGCCAGTTCGCTTCCGCAGCCGTAGATGACGCGTGGTAGGTGGGAAAGCGTGGGAAAGTGGGTCTGTACTTTTCAACTCGTGGGTTAGGTTGATTATTAAGTGTGGTAGGTGGGAAAGCGTGGGAAAGTGGGTCTGTACTTTTCAACTCGTGGGTTAGGTTGATTATTAAGCGTGGTAGGTGGGAAAGCGTGGGAAAGTGGGTCTGTACTTTTCAACTCGTGGGTTAGGTTGATTATTAAGTCGTTTGTTGAAAAGTCGTGTGACTAGAAGATCGTAGCTGTTGAAACAGTTGCCATCTAGGTTCCCCGTTAGATACTTGCCTGGACAGCGACTTCTTTTGTTCGAATATTGGCCGGTGTCCAATACCTCGCATCTGGCCTGTGGCTAATCCGGCCCTTCCGACTAATGGGTCGTCTCGACATATTGGCCTTGGTTGAAAATGGATCCGGAATCCTCTCCAACTCCTATTTTAAGGGTACATTTGATTTTCTAAATTCAGTGTAAATGTCCCATAAATAGTCAATTATCACAATTTTATCGGTTTGAAAATACTATGGTATTCTTGCTTCGAAAAACGATCCAAAATGACTGGCATAAATTTGTGAGCCCACCGTCATGTATATAATATATCCGCATCATCCATCCATTTAACCATAACATTTTGAGATACGAGTCGAAAAATGAGGTAAATCTAACATTCAAGTGGTCTACACTAAAGTAAACGGTGGCCCCAAGAAGTTTTTAACAGTGAGT
The DNA here is from genome assembly GCA_030180095.1 of Magnolia changhungtana. Classification (NCBI taxonomy): domain Eukaryota; kingdom Viridiplantae; phylum Streptophyta; class Magnoliopsida; order Magnoliales; family Magnoliaceae; genus Magnolia; species Magnolia changhungtana. The sequence goes on along the minus strand of JASAUF010000363.1, from coordinate 712,714 downwards.
GTTCAATTTCATTTTTACTGTGGTATGGTCCACTTGAACGTTGAATCTACCTCATTTTTTAACTCATGCCCTAAATTCAATTGGCATGACAGATGGATGGTGTGGATAATCCACATACATCACAGTGGGCCCTACATATATTTGGCAGCTTCCTTGATTTTAATTACCAAGAAAAATAATTATTGTCCATTTCCAATGCATTTACCTTGACTCTGGGCCTGTTTGACTTTTCAAAGCATGTGTAAGTTTGACTTTTCAAAGCATGTGTAAATACCCTTGAAATGGGTAGTTATTACCATTTCACACGTTGACATTCCATTGAACTTTCTACCTTGGAAATCGGTTCAAAAAGTAGTTTAAATTTGTGGACCCCAAGGTTATGTATATGATATATTCATTCCGTCCATCTGTTTTACCACAATATTTTTAGACATGAGCCGAAAAATAAGGTAGATCTAACACTCAAATGGCCCACACCAAAAGAAACAGTGGCCCTAAAAGTTTTTTAATAGTAAGTGTTCGATTCCCTTTTTCTCATGGCGTGGTCTACTTGAGCTTTGGATATGCCTCATTTTCTGGCTCATGTCATAAATTCATTAGGCATGATAGATGAACGGTGTGGATAAGCGATATGCATCATGGTGGGAGCCACAAATATGCAGAAGCGGATTGGTTGGTGTACGTGACACCAACTATATAGTTGTTGTATTGACGTTAGCAAGTTCTCTAGGTCTGATCATGAGGTATGTGTTATATCCCAACCGTCCATCCATTTGGTGAGCTCGTCTTAAGGCTTAAGACGAAAAATAAGACAGATCTAACTATCAAGTGGACCACACTGTAAAAACCAATGGGGGATTGAACGTCTACCATTGAAACCCTTTTTGGGGTCACAGAAGTTTTGGATCAATATGAAATTTGTTTTTCCTCTTAATTTAGGTATTTGTGACCTTATGAACAGATTGGATGTAAAATAAACGTTATGGTGGGCCCTACAAATTGTTTAACGGTGAAAATCATTATCTTCACTGCTAGTTATAGTGTGGTCCAAATGATCTTTGGATATGATTCATTTTGTGCATAATGCTCTAAAATGAACTCTAAAAATAGATGAACGGTGCAGATATAATAAATACATCACTGTGGGGCCCATGTAACTTTGATCTCCTTTGAACCGTTCGTACAACTCGAAGCTCAAGGAGCGTCAATGCTCGTCTTCGCATGACACATACCTACAGCAACTATACAGCTGGTGTGAGGTACACCAGCCAATCCACTTCCCAAATATGTTGTGGCATTCTTGATTTTTGTATCAAAAAAGCATGTGGTCAAAGCAAACATCGGAAAGAGTGAGGTAAATACTGAGAAAATAATCATTACATATTTACACGGTATTTACCAGTAAATCGAAAAATCAAACAAGCCAAAAAATCAAACATGCAGTAGGGAAGCGGATTGGTGGGTGTACCACACACTGTCTATATAGTTGGTGTATTGACGTCAGCATGTTCTGCAGGTCCCATCATGATGGGTATATGTTATATCTGACGCAGGGGAGGACGTGAGGTTGAGCATCGTCTTCCTCAAGAGAATAACTATTCCGAATCCACGGAACTTCTCTGGACTCCTCACAGAGACTTCTCGAATCAATGAGGAAAGAAAGCAGGAAATAGAAATAAATTCTAATAAATTCAAAATTGATTAATGAATGTATAAAAAGGAGTTCACAACTCTTTAAATAGAGGTACCAAGCAATGGGAAAGAAATCAGAATCAAACTACAACTAAAACTCCTAGAATTCGTGACTTACTATAAATAGTAAACTTACCTATTTATAGACGGTTGTGATGTCTACTAGTGTGCAAGGTTTTTGGTTAAAAATAGTAAGTGTCCTATTTGGCTTTACCAAACCGTTCTCCTAATTATTCTAAGCTCTTTTCACGTTTGGCGCAACTTCTAAAGCCCGACGGATGAAGAGTATAATCAAACTAAAACTTACTATTTATAGTAAAAACGAAATTAAAACAGGGAAACGACCGTTGATCCAGGGGTTTTTCATAATTTCGGGCTGCGCAACCTAGCATAATAGGGTTGGTTGGCTAAAGTAGCTCGTTCTACCCCAAAATCATATATTTTACGTCAAATAACTCATTCCGGATTGCAAGATACACCAGATTTAAGGTCTGATGGTCTGGATCACTTTTGTTGTCGACCGGGCCTTTTCTGATCCATCTTGGCCATGTAACTGTCCGCGACCCGTTCTACATCAGTCTCCTCCACTTCAAAAGAACTCATCCTCAAGTTCTCGTCATGCTCTGGTTCATGATACTCGGTTAGGTCCGCGACATTGAAAGTCCATGAGATTGCCATGTCATCTGGAAGTTCAACAACATAAGCACTGTCATTGAACTTTTGGATGATTGGTACCAGTCCAATCTTTTTATTCTTCAACTTGTTGTACGTTCCGGTCGGAAATCTTTCTTTGCGCAGATGGACCATTACTTGGTCGCATACCTCGAACACATTTTGTCGCCGATGCTTGTTCGCTTTCTCCTTCTACTTTTTGTTCAAGGCATGTAGCTTGGTTTGTACCTCCGTATGAATGCCCATGATCTTGTTTGCCATTTGTTCTGTTGCAATGCTAGCTTATGCCTGGGAGCTTAGGCAGAGGGACCGGGTCTAGTGTATGGCGAGGTACTCATCCGTAAATAACCTGGAACGAGAATTTTCCTGTCGAGCGGTTCACCATGTTGTTGAATGCAAACTCCACTTGAGATAAAGCCAAATCCCACTGCTTCGATTTTTCTTCTGAAATACATCGAAGGAAGTTTCCCAACGTGCGATTCACAACCTCAGTTTGACCATCAGTCTGTGGGTGATAGGCGCTGCTGAACTTAAGTCGTGTATCGAATCGAGTCCACAAAGTCCGCCAAAAGTGGCTTATGAACTTCGTGTCACGGTTAGAAGTAATAGTCTTGGGAATCCTATATAGCCGCACAATTTCTCTGAAGAATAGATTCACCACGTGTATTGCATCGAGAGTCTTCTTGCATGGAATAAAGCGCGTCATCTTGGAGAAACGATCTACTACCACGAACATCGAATCCATGCCATGTTGTGTTCGTGGGAGACCAAGCACGAAGTCCATAGATAAATCCTCACAAGGGTTGTCAGGCACGGGTAACGGGGTGTAGAGGCCCGTATTATGAGATTGTCCCTTAAAGGTCTAACAAATATAACAATGTTGGACTGCCTTTCCCACATCACGTACCAATTGTGGTCAATAATACCGTTCTTCTACAAGAGCTCGTGTCTTGTCTCGCCCAAAGTATCCACTGAGGCCACTTCCATGTAGCTCTTGGATTATTTGTTCCCTTAGCGAACTATTCGGGATACACAGTCTATTTTTCTTGAAAAGGAACCCGTCTTGCATATGTAAGTCGTTGGGGTGACCTTCTTGGCATCTAACCCAGACATCCTTGAAGTCGTCGTCATCGGCATATATGTCTTTAAGACGCTCGAACCCGACAACCTCATTACTCATAGTGAGTAATAAAGTTGCACGGCGACTCATCACATCAGTTACTTTGTTCTGTTGTCCTGACTTATGTTTTAGTACGAATATGAATTTTGATGTTTTATTTAAACCAACATGATTTAAATGATTTTTAAACTCGCAAGTATACGAATCAGATGTAGATATGGTACGTATTACGAGATCGTTTCCACGAGGACTGATCGTCACAACTCAAATTCATAATTCTTCTTAACTAATCCAACAAATAATGGAATGAACTACTAAGCATAATTCTAGGAAAAAAAAAATTAAAAACAGGGAAGAAAATTCAATCAGAGAAAGAGCACTAGGACTTTCGAATCCACCCCTAATTATCCTAACCCTTGTTTTGTCTGTTGATTCACCTTAATTTAGATTGATACCACTTATATAGAGAAAGCACAATCTGTGTCCTTAATCGGGCATACAGAATGTCTAATTCCTTTAAACAATGCCATGAATAACATATCCCATGTCCTTGGTCGGGCACATGGAATGTACAGTTCATTAAAGCACCCTGTTTCTTCCTCTATAAGAAACCTATTCTTGATCAGACACAAGCACCTATAATAAGCATCCAAACAACATCCATATATATACTTTGGTCAAGTTCATAGATGGAGAAGTATAGAATTTAAACCAATCAAGCCCACTTAGAGAAAGAAATACACCAATCAAATCAAAGTAAAATCAAAATATAACAAGAGTATTCAAATTAGGGGCTTCATCTCAGCCCTAGCTGAGAGATTAGTGACCCATAAAATCCATTAAAAAGATGGATAAATAAAATTCATAAAAAAAAGAACATCAAACCAATCGATCTCTCTCTCTTCTTCCTTCTCTTTCTTCTCTTTCTTCTCTCCCTTGCTCCGGATCTGGAATTCCCTGTTTCTGAATGCCTTTCCCACGTCCAAAATTCCTCTTTTATAGTTGCTGAAGGGCTGGAGTCGGTGGCAGAGTTGTAGCAGGACATGGAATGCAACTTTTCACAACCATGATCGGTGGGCCCCACAGAAGTATTTTCTGAAAAATTCACCCCATCCATTGCATTCAGAACGAAATTTCAGTCAAGAATGGGTGGTTTTGAATGTCCATTGACGCGGCCCAGAGAAGAAATCACAAAGAGATCAGTTTTGAACATTGCAGAGCAGTCCGTTTGTGGCCTCTGTATCATGCACGTGTGCATGCATGAGAGTAGAATATCAGCATGGTTTTAAAGCTCTCGAACCACTCTACAAGATGGACGGCTCAGATCTTCCATACGGATGACGTATGGGGCCCACAATTAGCCGCAAAAATATCCAGCGGCGTCTGTTCGCTGCAACCGAAAACGGGGATTGCTGCGACGATCAGGAATGCTCAATTTCGGGTCAGATTTGTGGAGGTCCACAGAGTTTTAATCCTACCGTCCCTTCTGCTATTGGACAGTTGAAAATCCCATGACTCGATGTCTTCGAATTCCATCAGCTAGGCGTGGGTTATGGCTGCCCCAGGAAGCGGATGGACGGTTTGGATTGTCCATTTGGACAATGGATGGGGTCCACAACTGCGAACCGACCCTTGGTGCGAAAGCAACTGTAACGGCAGTTGCCGTTCTTGAGAAGAAGACGAGTCAAAGTCGGTTTTACCCGACTTGAGTTGCAGCGCACCTCCAGCGCACTTGTGAACTATGCACACACCATGCAAGGTGGGGTCCATGTTGATGTTTTTGAGAGATCCACTCCATTCATCATGTTTCTCATATTATTTAAACCGTCTAGGTAAATTTTGAAGAAGTTCCAGATATCAGGTGGGCCTGAAATCAACGGTTTGTGGGCTGATTTGTCAGTTGGAGTACTTTCCGAGACATCAAAAGGTTGAAACTTAATATGTACGGTTGATTTTTGGCTCTCATCACATGTATGCAGTTTCGAGCCAATTAGATAGCTGGAACCATGTGATCTTGCATTCTGGATCCTTTTCGGGCCCCTTTGGCTTGCTTTCCTCAGATCCCAGGTGTGTAAAATCTTCATTATTAGTTCTCTAGAGTCCATCCCGTGCTCTGGTAATTCCGGAGCGTCAAATCCATACTTTTAACATCATTTTTCAATACACGTTCCTGATTTCATCCTGTAATAAAAACACAATTAAAATATGGCATTAAGCATTATCATGTATGTAAAATCAGGTAATAGTCGGGGTCTGAGATGCAATATTCAACCCTCATCAAATTCCTGTAAGAACGAGATTCATCTAGCATGCACACAGTTAATGTTAGCTTGACTATTAATGAATTTAAGAGCTTGATGGTCCGTGTAAAGTATGAATTCCCTTTGAATCAAATAATGTCGCTAGTGTCGCAGTGCCTGAACCACCGCATATAACTCAATCTCATATGTAGACCACTTTTTACGTGCATCGCTAAATTTTTCACTTTAGAAGATTACCGACCTGCCTTCTTGAGACAAAACTCCCCCAATTCCGACATATGAGGCATCACATTCGACTTCAAACAGTTTGTCGAAGTTGGAAAGTACAAGAACCGGGGTCGTGGATAATTTGCGCTTGATTTCAGCAAAGCTCCTGTCCACTTCGTCAGTCCACTGAAACTATCATTTCTTCATGCAATCTGTGATTGGTGACACAATGGTACTGAAATTTTTTACGAACCGACGATAGAATGTCACCAGTCCATGAAAACTTCGCACTTCATGAATATTTGTGAGAACCGGCCATTCTCTGATTGCCTTCACATTTTTCTCATCCACCCGAATGCTCGTGGATGTTATGACAAAACCCAGAAATAATAGGCTATCAATCATGAAACTACACATTTTAAAATTGAGATACAGTTTATTTTTAGTGAGCACTTGAAGGACCTTCTTGAGGTGTTTCATATAGGTGGTTTCGTTTTGACTATATATCAAAATATCATCAAAATAAACCACAACGAACCGTCCAATGAAAGGTTTCAGAACTTAGTTCATCAATCTCATAAATGTGCACATTTATGAGATTGCACATTTATGATATTGATGAAAGACCGAATGACATGACCATCCATTTGTACAATCCTTCATTGGTCTTAAAGGCCGTTTTCCACTCATCACCCGACCATATTCGAATTTGATGGTAGCCGCTCCTTAAGTCCAATTTAGATAATATTTTACGCCCTCTAGCATATTCAACATATCGTCCAACCGTGGTCTAGGAAACTTGTATTTTATGGTGATTTTGTTGATAGCACGGTTGTCGACACACATGCGCCAACTCCCATCTTTCTTTGGAGTTAATAGAGCTGGTACAACACATGGGCTCATGCTTTCTCGAATAAGACCCTTACGGATCAGATCCTCTACTTGTCCCTGCAGAATCTCGCACTCATTCAGACTCATTCGATAATGAGGACGATTAGGTAAACTGGACCCAGGGACAAAGTCGATATGGTGTTAGATATCCCGCATAGGGGGTAACCCATCAGGAAGGTCATCGGGCTAGATCTCTTTAAATTCATATAGCAATGGCCTTAGTCTTTCAGGGATGATGGTAGGCTCAAGTTCTTCCCCTTTTACAATTAATGCATAAGCTTGTCCTGTTTCTTTAGATTCTTCCATAAAGTCCTATATGGTTAAGAGAAAACGACCTTCCACGTTAAAAGTTTCAGGTGGTCCCTTTGGATCCATAGGGGCCAATATGGTCTTCCAACCGTCCTTGACGAAAATATATATGTTATCTCGCCCTTTATGAGTGGCGTCACGGTCAAATTGTCATGGTCCACTGAGTAGTATGTGACATGCTTCCATGTCAACCACATCGCATACTACTTCATCCTTATAATGTTTACCAATTGAAAAGGATATGGTGCACCGTTTAGTTACCTTTGTTTCGCTAACCTTCTTGACCAACCGATTGTATATGGAGAGGGATGACGCTCGGTTTTCAATTACAATTTTTTCACCATGACCTTAGAGATAATGTTCTCGTTGCTTCCACTGTCAATGATCACTTCACAAACCTTTCGATTCACTATACACCTAGTGCGAAAGATGTTATGCCGCTGTGGATGCACTTTTTTCTTAGTGCATATAATAGTTGCCTTACGACGAGTGATTCATCGTGATTTTGTTGAATCCAACCTGAATCATCTGCCTCGTCTTCGATGGTATGCTCCTGTTCTTCAATATCTGGATCTTCATAAGTGTTATCCGCACTACCATCATTGATGGCGAGGCTTGCCACTTTTCGCTGGGGACAAGTATTTGATAGGTGGCCCGGTTAGCCACAATGATAGCAATTGTCGAGACTTGGCCGAGTATAGGGGTTCAGGATTCTACTTGGACCAGCAGCAATTGATACGCTTCTTTGGGGTCTAGCTTACCCGCTTCCCTGATCTCAATTTTCAAATGTAGAAGGTTGAGTGCGTGCTCCTACTGGCTCCTTCCCCTTGGGTTGTGGAGCTCCCTGGGGCGGACCTGCCACAAGGATCCTTGCAGTAGGATAGGTCCGTGTGTTAGGACATTCAAGTTACGCTTCCGCTCGAGTAGTTAACTTGATCACATCATTCATCGTCCAGACGGACTGCATCTGGACCCGATCCTAGATAGCCATACGCAATCCACCGTTGAATCGGGTGACTTGCTGCGATTCAGTCTCGACTAAATCGTTATGCGCCACCAGGCGGTAAAATTTTTCTATGTATTCTCTCACCGACCGACTACCCTGTCGACAATTTTGGTATTATTAGAAAAATACCTAATCATAATCGCTAGGGAGGAATCGGGCACGTAGTAGTTGTAAGACTGGTACCTTAGCGACCGCGCCGTCGTCGCGGTTCCGATACTGCGACTCGCACGCCGAGGCGATACCCGGGCCAGGAGATGTGGGCCTGCGTTCAGTTCGAGAAAACGCCGTGCATTTGCAAACCCAAGAGAATCTCTAATCAAATCAATCACATACATCCCATCAATCAAGTACCACATCACATATCAAGTACACATCAATTTTCACTCATTCCCAAGCAACCCCAAAGTCAATACTCTCTTACAACCAAGTACACTTCTATCACTCATACCCATCACACCCATCTCTCTCTCTCTCTCTTACACCTCTCTCTCTCATCTCTCATTTCTCACTCCACCTCCTAAGCACCATGAGAACAACTGTCCAAGCTCTCCATGAGAGGAGAAGCAAGTGTGGCCCACCTCCCTACCACCCAATCCCACCATCCAAAGTCCATCTCAACCATTGAAATCATTCCTTTAGAGCTTTAGCATGCATTGGCGGAAGAAGGAAGTGGAGATCTTGAGGTGGGTGTTCATTATTTTGATTTTGATGATTTGAGGGCCCACATGTGGTGGGACCCATCTTGATATATGCATTATATAGGGAGGGCCCTTAGTGGCGGGGTCCCTCCCCTTCACATGTTTCTTCCTCTCTCTTTCTCTCTCTCTCTCTTTCTTTTTTTTTTTTATATATTGATGATGAGGTGTGTGGCCCACCTAGTGTGTGTGTGTGTGTGATGGCCCACCTTGATGGACAATCCACACGCTGTCCAAATGGTGGGATCCACCGTGATGGATGCACTGTATTCATGCTGTCCGGGGCGCCTTGCTGCTGTGTGACAGACCTGGATGAAAGGAAACTACAAATATCAACTTATCCCAACTCCAATGGGCCACCACGTGGACCCACCTTGATGTGTGTGCTGGACGCACAGTGGTGTGTGTCCCACATCCACCACACCCGTCCACTTTGGCCAGCTCCACGGCCCACCTTGATGACGGTCATCCTGACCGTCCAGTCTCAGGACGTCCAGCAGTAGCAGCTGCTAGACCGTGTCTAGGAAAAAAATAATAATAATAAAAAAATAAAATAATAGTAAAAATAATATATATAGAATATATCTGCTGGTGGGCCCTACGTGGGACCCACCTCTTTGAGCTGACTGGTTGTGCGTCACCAGCTGTGGGCCCATCATGCGGTATGTGTTTTATCCTAGCCGTCCATCCGTTTAGACAGTGGTGGGTGAATCCACCGTAGTTTATGTATTTTATGCCCTCTTCCCATCCGTTTTCTAAGTGTAGGACCCACCTCACACGTTCTACACGTGTGAGGGTGGGGCCCACCTTGAGACGTGTATGATGTAGATGTTTTAAATCTATACCGTCCAGCTATTCACTGCAGTGCTGATGGTCACCAAGTTCTGTGGTCCCACGACTACATGACAGCATGTAGCTGCTGTGGTAATTACATCAGCAATTGCTGTGGGGCCCACGCAGCTCTCAGACGTCCATAAGTGTGGGCCCTAATCATGAGGTATGTGTTATATCTAAACCATCCATCCATTTTGACGTGGCCCACATGATATATGTGTGAAATCCACACCGTCTACTGCCATGTGGGATTTCACCATGATGTATGAGTTTTCGTCCACTCCGTCCATCCGTGGGACCCACTTGTGCGTATGGGTTTAAATCCACACCGTTAGAGCGGGTGGGACGCTGCTGGATTGTCTGTCCAGTAGTTGCAGGGATCCATCGTGATATGTGTATTATTCCAGCTGTGGCGTCCCACGTGTCTCACTCTCCCTCACTCACCTAATGTGTGTGCTGCACGTGGTCCCACCATTGATGTATGTGTGACCTCCACACCGTCCAGCAGTGGACGGTGGGCCCTAACGTGGTGTATGCGTTTCATCCTCACCATCCATCCATGGGACGGTGGGTCACACCTGATGTATGTGCTTCATCTCCACCGTCCAGCTGGTACGGTGGGCCCATTTGATGCATTTGTTTTAACCACGCCATCCAGATGGTGCGCCCTGGTGTGATGCATATGTTGTGTCAGTACCGTCCATCCTAGGACGTGGGACCCCACCATGGTGCTTGTATCTCATCCAGACCGTCCAACAGTGGGGGCCAGCTATGATGCGTGTGACTGTCCACACTGTCCAGAAGAGATGGGTTGGACGTGGGGCCCACCTTGTATGTGATTTAGGTCGGCCGTCCAGGTCCATGAGACCGCCCAGGGCAGTTGGGGCCCACCCTATTTTATTTTATGTGTGGTATGTCCATGCTCTCCATCTAGTGGGGCCCAATGCGATGTGTGAGGCCCAGGGTGATGAATGAGGCCCATTAGTGCCTGGTGAGGCCCACCTTTGTACCTGTATGAGTGACATCCAGGCCGTTTGAGTGCTGGACATCCGGCAAGCCCAAATGGGCTGGACGTCCAGCAATTGGAGCCACCCTGTTGTTCACGTTTCATCCACGCCGTCTAGTCCACTGGACATGGACCCCCCTCATAATGAATGCATTGTATATCCAGTTGGTGAGGGCCCATCTTGTGATGTATAAGGCCCACCTTGAAGTGTGTATTGTAAGCACACTGTCCATTTATTTTCTGGACAATAGGACCGGCCTGTGAGACCCACCTTTATATTTGTGTGTTATCTATGTGGTCCATAGCTGTAGAGATGCCAGTAAGTGCTGTGGGCCACCGTGATGTATTTATTTCATCCACACTGTTCACATGTCTGGACGGTGCTGGTCAACGTTTGGATGGTGCTGTCCAATGTTTGGACGTGTTAGGCGATGTTTGGAAAGTGTTAATCATCATTAGTAGTCCAGATGCCCCACGGGATGATAGTGTACAGTGGTACACATGTTACACCTACAACTACAACTATTTAAATAATGTTTGATGTGGTTCAAGCCCACTTGAGGCCCACTGGTGCGGCTCATCCATGAGGCCCATCATGATGTATATTCGAGGCCCATTGTGATGTAGTCAAAGCCTACGGGCAAGATCCATTTAGAGATATTTTCGGGCCATGATGCATGGCCCATTTGATGTAATCGAGGCCTAGATACGTAGCCCATTTGATACATATGAGGCCCACGTGCAGGGCCCACTTGTTGTGTATGTAGCCCTTGTATGAGGCCCATTGCGATGCATATTGGGCCTTTGTGTGAGGCCATGGGCCCACCTTATGTTTGGCTCTATGCGGGCCACTACGTGGGAGCGATATTGGTTGAATGTCCACATTGATGGGTAATGATGGTTGGATGTCCACATTGTGACCTTTCTTTAGGCCTTGTTAGGCTCATTATTGTCGATTGCCTTTTCTGCTTGTCGTGGCCGATTGACCGATTACCGATCGAGGCCGATTATTGTGATCGATTACCGATCGAGGCTGATTATCGTGACCGATTACCGATCGTGGCCGATTTATCGATTGACGTGGCCGATTGCCGATTCTGCTTATCGTGGCCGATTGACCGATTACCGATCGAGGCCGATTATCGTGACCGACACCGATCGTTATCGATTTATCGATTGACGTGGCCGATTATCGATTACGCTTATCGTGGCGATTGACCGATGCGTCGAGGCCGATTATCGTGGACGATTGCACCGATCGTGGCCGATGCAATTTTACTTGTCGTGGCGATTGACCGATGTACGATCGAGGCCGATTATCGTGACCGACACGATCGTGTGGCCGATTATCGATTGACGTGGCTGATTGCCGACTCTACTTGTCGTGGCCGATTGACCGATTGCCGATCGAGGTCGATTATCGTGACCGATTACCGATCGTGGCAGATTATCGATTGACGTGGCCGATTGTCGATTCTTCTTATCGTGGCCGATTGACCGATTACCGATCGAGGCAGATTGTTGATGCCATTTATTGATACCGATTATGAGTATGTGATAGCATAGCATCATGATACATGCCCATACGCATCATCTGCATGTTTGTTATGAGATGTGGTTGACCATTGCATATGTTATTGAGCATGTTGATATGAGACTCCCTGATAAGCGAAGGTTATCTCACATGAGAGCATGACATGCACAGGATTGATGCATGACTGGATTGTATGACTCATACATCTTGCATTCTGATTACTGTACGCCCTAGCGACATCAGGGCTGTAGCCTCCACAGGTATATCGTGGATGGCTGGACGGGACACCGAAAATCTGTTCTAGCATTGGGCTGCCATAGATGGCACTGGGTGAAAATTCCTAAAATCCTCTTGGTACCAGAGGACGCCCCAACGTCGGGACCGAGTGGATACACATGAGCGCCCGAGTGCCAAATACTAGGAGGCCGCTTCTTCCACCATGCGATGGTCGGTTGGGAGGGGGTGTGGCCTTACCCGCCCGAGCGTAGGGGGCATTGCTAGGCTAAGTCTGACCAGCTCGAGGAATGGGTCCGCTATCGACGTGCCGAATAGGTATTGACAGGCTATTGGTCAGGCGGATAGTGAGGTTTCTTACGCTCACTTGGATTGTGCGGCTGGGAGAGCGGCAGTGTCATTTGTAGTGTACTAAACCCCGGTGATGATCCCAGAGAAGAACCATACTGATACATGGACTTATTGAGCAAGATTTGCATACTCATACATTTATTTCACTCACTATCCACTCGGGCTGGTGGTGCGTAACTAATTGTTGTGTACCTTCGTATGGCAAGGATTTCGGTTGGGCGCACGACTAACCTGAGATCAGGAGTTTACCACATTGAGTCTGGCTATCCAAATTTAGGTATGGGACTGGTTTGGATAGAAGTTCTTTGTGATAGACCCCATAGCTTGTGATACTACGTACTATCATCCCGACTTCACTCCCGCTTGGTCATCTCACTCGCACCGCATATTGCATTACATCCGCAACATATGAAATTTTGGGTTGTTATGTTTCAGCACTTATATAGCCTAGACGGACTTAGCATGATTTACATATTGCCTTGCATCTTCAACACATAGTATTTGGCTACCGTCTTCGCATTGCATAGCTGATCTATATTGCTTTCTCAGATATTGGTTATTATATTTTTGTATCGCATAGCCTTAGTATGGCTAATAGCATTCATGGATTTATAGATTGTCAGTATTTCCGCTTACTCTGATATCGTATGATTCATGATCTTGCCTGTATTACCGATGTTATATGATTTATGGCATTGTATTGCATTCTTGGCACTTACCTTGTGCACACACTTTCACCACCCACTAAGCTTTTTATAGGCTTATGCGCGATAGATGCGTGCAGGTGGCGTTAGGTTGTAGCAGTGTTGAGATTGGAGCATGCAGCTAGCTTCCAGAGCTTTGATTTCGATATATGTATTTCCCTTTCAGCACTGTATTCAACTGTTTATATTAGTGGATATGTGATGATGATATTGCCTTTATGATTTGGGTAAACTTGTGGTTATGCTTATTATGAGTTAACTGTATATTGGAAAATCCTCCTTGTAGGATCCCAGGATCGGAATCTGGCGTATGGACGTCGGGAACCGAGAATGGGGTACTACGGAGGCTGTCGGCACTGGATTTGGCGATTAGGAATTTTGTGAGCTCAGTTTCCGACTTTGGGGCGTGACAGTAGTTGCTTTATCCGCTGTCATGTATGGATTGATGCTTTCATCTGCCTGGTTTATGCGAGTTGCAGTTGTTCCCACCAAGCTGAAGATCCGCCTTTCAACTTGTAGGCCACAAGCTTGACCTTATTTGCTTCAGGGATGTCCATATAGTCAAAAAATCGCCCAACTTCAGAAAGCCAATTGAGGAAATCCTCAATGTGTAGTTGGTCATTGAAGTTAGGAATATCAACGCTCATCTTAAATTCTCGATCTGGCCGATTTACTCGATCGCCTTGTTTGGGGTGTTGAAAGATTATGTCGTCGATCTCTTCCTCACTGGATCTCCCTTCCTCAAGAATAACCCTTGGATGCACTGCTGGTACTATCCTGCGATCAGTGCGATTACGAGTTTTAGCAATTGGCGGTGAAGGATTACCACCAAGAACACGGAGTTGCCCTAGGTTTTCCACCAAGAGATCCACTATGCGGTCGATGGAAGCCTGCAGCCCTTATATGGCTTGCTGATTCTCTCGTTGCGTTGCTTCGAAAGCTGCCGCTGTTAAAGATAAATTGCCTGGAGCATCGCTCATGGGATTGTTGCCCGACCCGTCGTTAGAAGCCATCGATCCGAGGAGAAACCTCGCTTTGATACCAAATTGACGTAGGGGAGGACGTGAGGTCGAGCACCATCTTCCTCAAGAGGATAACTATTTCGAATCCACGGAACTTCTTTGGACTCCTCACAGAGACTTCTCGAATCAACGAGGAAAGAAAGCAAGAAATAGAAATAAATTTTAATAAATTCAAAATTGATTAATGAATGCATAAAAACGAGTTCACAACCCTTTAAATAGGTGTACCAAGCAATGGGAAAGAAATCAGAATCAAACTACAACTAAAACTCCTAAAATTCATGACTTACTATAAATAGTAAACTTACTATTTATAGGCGATCAAATGATGTCTACTAGTCTTGAGTTTTCGGCCAAAAATAGTAAGTGTCCTATTTGGCTTCACCAAACCGATTCTCCTAATTATTCTAAGCTCTTTTCACGTTGGTAAGCGCAACTCCTAAAAACCCGACGGATGAAGAGTTATAATCAAACTAAAACTTACTATTTATAGTAAAAATGAAATTAAAATAGAAAACGACAATGGCCGTCGATCAGGGTTTTTTGCAATTAAGACTCTGTGCCACGACCCAAGATAGTAGGTTGGTTGGCTAAAGTAGCTCATTCTACCCCAAAATCATATATTTTATATCAGATAACTTATTCCGGATTGCAAGATACGCCCGATTTAAAGTTTGATGGTCTGGATCACTTCTGTCGTCGACCGAGCCTTTTCTGATCCATCTTAGCCATGTAACTGTCCGCAACCCGCTCTACATCAATATCCAAACCGTCCATCCATTTGAAGAGCTTATCTTAAGGCTTGAGCTGAAAAATAAGACATATTTAAAGATTAAGTGGACCATACTGCAAAAAGAAGTGGAGGATTAAACGTCTACCATTGAAACTCTTTTGGGGTCACAAAAGTTTTAAATCAAGATGAAATTTATTTGTCCTCTTCATCCAAGTATTTTTGACCTTATGAACATATTGGATGGAAAATAATCATTATGGTGGGCCCTACGAATTTTTTAACGGTGAGAAACATTATTCCGCTATTTTTGGCGTGGTTCACCTGATCTATGGATATGATTCATTTTTTTTTTTGGCTAATTCTCTAAAATGATCTATAAAATCTGATGAACAATATGGATATAATAAATACATCATTGTGGGGATTATGTAACTTTGATCTCCTTTGAACCGTTCGTAGAACTCAAAGCTCAAGGAGCGACGGTGCTCACGTATTTACACCAACTATATAGCTGATGGGTGGTACACCAGCCAATCCACTGTCTTAAGCACCCTAGCTCCTTCGGCCCCACCGCTGTGTATTTAAACTCCACTCCATCCATCAAGTCCTGATCAAGGATTTAGGTGGGCTACACCCGAGTGGTATACTCTCGAGTTTCAACACCCGGTCAAGGGATCGAGTATCCATAGGTGGTGAAAGCTCACTACGCGCCGGGGCGGGGGGGATTGGAACAAAATGGAAAAGGAGGAAGCGGATTGGCGGGTGTACCCCACACCAGCAATATGGTTGACGTGGGTACGTGCCGTGCGATGACGGGCGCTGACGCTCCTCGAGCTCCCCGTTGTACTAACGGTTCAAAGGACATCGAAGTTACATAGACCACAAAATGATGTATTTATTATATCCATACTGTTCATCCATTTTTTTAGACCATTTTAGAACATGAGCCAAACAATGAATCATATCCAAATCTCAAGTGGACCACACAACAAATAACAGCGGGATATGGCCGACGTGGGTACGCGCCGTGCGAAGACGGGCGCTGACGCTCCTCGAGCTCCGGGTTGTACGAGTGGTTCAAAGGACATCGAAGTAACATAGTCCATAAAATAATGTATTTATTATATCCACACTGTTCATTCATTTTTTGAGATTATTTTAGAGCATGAGTCAAACAATGATTCATATCCAAATCTCAAGTGGACCACACAACAAATAACAGCGGGATATGGCCGACGTGGGTACGCGCCGTGCGAAGACGGGCGCTGACGCTCCTCGAGCTCCGGGTTGTACGAACGGTTCAAAGGACATCGAAGTTACATGGACCATTATATCCACACTGTTCATCCATTTTTTAAGATTATTTTAGAGCATGAGCCAAACAATGAATCATATCCAAATCTCAAGTGGACAACACAACAAATAACAGCGGGATGATGATTTCCACCCTTAAAACATTCTTAGTACCCACCATAAGGTTTATTTTCTATCCAATCTGTTCATAAGGTCAAAGAGCTGGATGAATAGGAAAAACAAATATCATATTGATCCAAAACCTTTATGACTCCAAAAGAGTTTCAATGATAGACACTCAATTCTCCACTGCTTTTTGCAGTGTGGTCCATTTGATCTCTAGATCTATCTTATTTTTTTGTTCAAGCCTTAAGACAAGCTCGCCAAATAAATGAACAGTTTGAATATATAATACATACCTCATGGTGCAACCCGGAGAACTTGCTAAGCTCAACACACCAACTAGGTCGCTGGTGTGCTGTACACCAGCCAATCCGTTTCCAAAAATGGAATGCTGCCCATAAGTTTGTGTGGACGCGGATTTGCTGGTGTACACCACACCAGTCAATCCGCTTCCGAAAATGGAATGCGGCTTTGCTGGTGTGCTGTACACCAACCAATCCGCTTCCGAGACTGGAATGCTAGCCATAAGTTTGTGTTGATGCGGATTTTCTGCCAATGGCCATTTTGTGTGGGGACCGCTTCGATGTTTGTGAGAAATCCAACCCTTTTATCCATTTTTGAAGTTCATTTTATGACGTTAGACCTAAAATGAAGAGGATCCAAAACTCAAGTGGACCACATAAGAGGAAATAGTAGATATTTAGTGACCACCGTTAAAACATTTATATGGCCATAGAAGTTTTGGAACGGTCTAATTTTTTTTGGTGTTTTCACTTTATCTGAGTGAAAATGACCTTATAAACGGTTTAGATAGCATATTAACAGCATGGTGGAGCCTAGGAAAGTTTCAACGGTAGGCACTCCCTTCCCCGCTGTTTCATCTCCTATAGACCACTTGAGTCTTGGATTCTCTTCATTTTTTATATCATGTCTTAAAATGAGGTTGAAAAATAGATGGACATGTTTGATTTCTCACAAACATGGCAGTAGGCCCCACCCAGAATCCTTATGCAGGAACTCCGTGAGAAAGGATGAAATCCCGGCCGAGTTTATGTGCGGGGTCAATGGGACATAACAAATATTTCAACTCAAATCATAACCCATAAACAAAAATATCTTTCTACGGTTTTTAATCTCTAATTCTTTAAGCCATTTAGCAATTTGCTTTACTACTTCCATTCCAACAAACGTTGTCAAATTTACGTTTATATTATTTTCTTTGAATAAAAATTTAGAGACCAAATGAATGTTTAAGAATTCAAGTGGCCCATGGTTTATACTTTAAACAATTAGTTGGTTGGATCCACTGGTTATAAGTACGACTTAGGTTCTATACACATGAACACACCAAAAAAAAAAAAACCATGAAAGCCCAACAATAGTATATTGGTTGGGTTGGATGGGTTAGTTGAGCCCAACCCTGCTGCAGTTAAATGAGTTGGGTCTGATCAGGTTAGGGCTCTACAAATTTTATGTGTATCTGCTCAACTCACTAGTTAATAGGTGCCAAGTCAAGTTAAGACCAAATCCCTTGAACTTTTAATTAAATTGGTTGGGCTTAGGCTAAACATTCGTATGGAAGGGTGAGAGGAGAAAGTCATCGAAGTATGCAAAACCTTGTATTCACATAGTTATTCTTAAATCCACGTTTCGCTTACTCCACTTTGTTTACCAAAGTTTTGTTTTGATTATCTACGGGCATTTCATGTATGCATCTTAACTATTTGGTTTACTTAATTTTGAATATCTTTAACTGTTTCATATTTTGTTATTGGGTTAGTTTAGAGATATTAATTTAGTAAGTCGTATTTTATTTATTTATTTATTTAATATAACATGTGTCCTTTTCAATTAAAATTTTAAAATAATGATCAAAATTAGAATATAACATATTTAACATATGGGTCAATAAATGAAAACAAATGAATGGCTGGAGAACCACAACCAAGTTTAAGAGTTGTACATATTTTTTGCTATCACCCGCCCTATGAGAGATCAACCTAAGTATTGGGCTAAGACATCAATACATTGGTGCCATTCTGATTGATGGATTGGATCTTAGACCTATTGTACCATGATGGCATGTGTGGTGCGTCACACCAGCTTTATACCACACCCATGTGCGCTTAGCAAAGCTCTTTCAACATGGGCTATGCCCATGGATTGGATTGCATCAAACTTTATAGGGTTGACCTCGATGTATGTGTTTATCCAAGCTATCCATCTATTTTTGTTAGTTTATTTTAGGGCTTAAGCCCCAAAATAAGATATGTCCAATGCTTAAGTCAACCACTCCACCGGAAAATAGTAGGGATTAAACACCCACCCTTGAAACTTTTCATGGGCCGCACAAGTTTTAGTTCAAACTGATAATTGTATTTTCCTTTATGTTAGCCTATATGACCTTACAACCAGATTGGATAACAAGTAAACATGGTAGTAGCCCTAATAAATTTTCAATGGTGGCATCACTATCCTTGACTTTGCATGTGGTGTGGTCCACTCGAGCTTTTAATATATCTCATTTTTGGTCCCATGCCTATAAAATTAGCTAGAAAAACAGACGGCTGATACGTTCAAAACACATGCATAACGACCACCTGGCACCAAGCAAAGCGCGTCAAGTCATAGTCAATCAAGCGTTTTTTATTTAAATAGCCTCCAATCTCCATTCTTTTGTCACGCTCCAAAACCAAAACAAAAAACAATACTACGAGCATTTAGGTTTGGCAGTAGATTTTGAAAAAAAGATATGGAGTCGATGCCAAAATCTCCATCTTTTACAGTACTTGCCTTTTGCTTTTGGTGCATACACCTCTTCTGTTCGGTAGAGAGGTCCACAGCTCAGACTACAGATCCATCTGAAGGTATGTATGTGCCTTTGGATGCATGCATTTGTATGTGTATTTATCTATGAAATTACAAATACTCTTTTCTTAAAAAAAAAATGGGAACTTGGAATTTTATTTATATACAATAAAAGTAGAGCTTGTTGGTCTTTCTATGTAACAATTTGGTAGGTTTTCTTGCAAAATAGTTGAAAGCATGTGAGATATTGATTTTTTATTTTTTTAATTTCTTTTTTATTATCTAAGAAAGAGGGAATGATCATTTTCGGGTACTTGGAGAGAGAGAGAGAGAGAGAGAGAGAGAGAGAGAGAGAGACGTTCACCAAGTGAATTGGGTGTGAAGTGAAAATATATATACTGAAATTTTGGTGTATATGCTTTTGTATCAACTCCGGTCATGGTTAGGCAGTGATTCATGAACGTAGGTATGTCTGCGCAGACGAATGGTCTCTTTAGAAATTTCAATTTTGTTTATACAATCTCTCTCTCTCTCTCAAAAGTTGCTTTTGTCCACCGCGATTTCCGTCGTTTTAGGTTTTTTTATCCAAAGTTTTTTTTTGTTGAAACAATCTTGGGGCCAAACATTCGAAACCCATCTGATCTCATGAACACGTTGGATGAGAAATAAACATCACTGTGGTCCCCAGGAAGATTTCAAGGGTGGAAAATCATTATTCCGACTATTTCTTGTGTTGTGGTCCATTTAAGCTTTTCATATCCTTCAAAATTTTGGCTCAACTCTAAAATCAGCTGAAAAAACGGATGAACGGTGTAGATAAACCATGTACGTTCACAATGGGCCCAACAGAGTTTACTCAGTACAATAAAAGCTTACTGATTAACTCAACGTAGATTTCTTGCCTGTGAACTCGGCACACAGATATTCTTGTGCTCGATGCTGTGTGGGGCCCACAAGAATGCTTGTGAAAAATCCACTCTGTCTATCTTATTTTCATGACTACAATTAGAGCTAAGCGTCGGACCGAGTTGGATCGAATTGGGTCCAACTCGATTCGGTTCGAAATCTACATGGGCTAACCTGAACTCGATCCGATACGGGACCGAGTCTGGAACATTTGACGCGAACTGATCCGATGCACTATTGGCTTGACCCGAACCGAGTTCAACTCGGTCCGGGAAACCGAGTTGGATCGGGTTGAATACGGTTCGGATCGGGTTGGGTTTATGGGTCAAACTATGAGGTGTGTGTTATATCTAAACCGTCCATCCATTTGGAGAGTTCGTCTTAAGGCTTGAGTTGAAAAATAAGACAAATTTAAAGATTAGTTGGACCACACTACAAAAAATAGTGGGGGATTGAACGTTTACCATTGAAACCCTTTTGGAGATCATAGAAGTTTCAAATTAATATGAAATTTGTTTTTCCTCTTCATCCATGTATTTTTAACCTTATTAATAGATTAGATGAAAAATAAACGTTATGGTGGGCCCTACAAAGTTTTTAACGGTAAAAATCATTATCCTCGCTGCTATTTTCGGTGTGGTCCATTTGAGCTTTCAATATGATTCACTTTTTTTTTCAAATGCTCTAAAATGATCACGAAAAATGAATAAACGGTATGGATATAATAAATACATCATTGTGGGGCCTATGTAATTTTGATGTCATTTGAGTTGTTCGTACAACTCGAAGCTCGAGGCTCGTCTCCGCTCGTCTTTGCACGACACGTATC
Organism: Magnolia changhungtana; assembly: GCA_030180095.1. Taxonomy (NCBI): domain Eukaryota; kingdom Viridiplantae; phylum Streptophyta; class Magnoliopsida; order Magnoliales; family Magnoliaceae; genus Magnolia; species Magnolia changhungtana. Next base: position 691,484 of record JASAUF010000363.1, on the reverse strand, counting down.
TACACACCAGCTGTAAGCTGTTGTGTTGACGTGTTGTGCACGAAAGGGACGCAGATTAGATAATGACAGGTCGAGTAGCGAGTCGGCTAAAGTGACGTCAACAAGTTCCATGGGCCCCACTATGATGCATGTGTGGTATCCACACCGTCCATCCATTTTGAGATACCATTTTAGGGCATGAGCCAAAGAATGAGGTAGATAAAAAGCTGTAGTGGACCCACCATAGAAAACAGTGGGGAGAGTGATTCCCATCGTTGAAACTATCCTAAGGCCCACCATAATGTTTATTTGAAATCCAACCTGTTCAAAAGTTAAAAAAAAGACATGAAATAAGAGAAAACACAAATAACAACTTGATTTAAAACTTTTGTGGCCTTTAGAAGTTTTTAATGGTGGGCATCACTGTCCCCACTATTTTCTATACTAGGGTCCGCTGGAGCTTTGGATTTAACTCATTCTTTGGATATTGCTCTAAAATGATCTCTCCAAATGGATGGAAGGTGTGGATACAAAATATACATCATGGTGGGGCCCACGAAACTTGGTGACGTCACTTTAGTAGCAAGTCTCGCTACTCAACCTGTCAATATATAGCTAATTCGCGCCCGCACGAAAGTGCATTGCGTGTAACAGTGGGCTCTTATCGTACTGAGTAAACTCTATTGGGTCCCACCGTGAATGCATGTGGTTTATCCACGCCATCCATTCGTTTTTCCAAAACATTTTAGTGGTTGAACCCAAAATTGATGCATATCCAAAGCTCAAGTGGACCATACCACAGGAAAAAGTAGAAGTATTGATTTCCACCATTGAAAAAATTATAAGGCCCCAGTGATGTTTATTTGTCATCCAACATGTTCATAAGATAAATATACGTGATCAATATTCATAAGAATCACTCCAGATCGGATCAGATCCATTCGGTTCTGATTTCGGTTCGAATGGACCATGATCTGAACTCAATCAGATGAACGGTTGGATCTGACTGATCCAACTCGAACTGCACCGATCCAGGCCTTCAAATCGGTTCGGATCGGGTCGGTCTGTGCCCAACTCTAACTACAATAGTTAGGGATTCTAAAAATCAGGTAGATCCAACATTCATGTGGGCCATACCTCACCAAACAGTGGGGTATTGAATGCCCGGGTGTGACATAAGTTTAATAATAAGATGATATTTTTTCCTACATATTATCTGAATGGTGATAACCTTGTGAATGGTTTGGATGGCATATAAGAATTAGGGTTAACTTCAACCAAGGTTTCAACGGTGGACATTTTTGTTCTCACTATTTCATTTGGTGTAGCCCACTTTTGATCTCGTATTCTAGTCTTTCATAATAGATAAATAGAGTGGATTTATCATGAACACCCACAATTCCACAAGTATATCACTGTGCCCTAGAATTCGCTCTCAAGCAAAGAGGAATTTAGAGCTGGGCACAAACCGACTCGACTCGTCTGACTCGTTTAGACCCAAATTGACCCAAACCAAATGGGTGAGTCGCTTCAAACCGAGTAACTCAATCCAAGTTGAGCTCGAGTTACCTAGTAACTCGACTCGACTCGACCCGAAACTCGATTCGGTCATACTCGACTCGATCCGAAACCGACTCGACTCGGATTCGAGCATATATATAATAAAAAAATCCTAATTTGTATCTCTGACCCTATACACCGCACCTGACCTGATCCCAAACTCTCTCTTCCTCCCTCATCCTCCTCCTCTTCCAAGCCCGGCAACCATCCACCACCATCACCACCCCTTTCCTCCTCCTCCTCTCTCTCTCTCTCTCTCTCTCTCTCTCTCTCTCTCTCTCTCTCTCTCTCTCTCCTCTCCCCCTCCCACCCTCCTCTTCCAAGCCCGACAGCCGCCCAACACCAACCACCACCATCACCGGATTCACCACCGTCCTCCTCTCTCTCCTCTCCACTCCCTCCCTCCCTCATCTCTCGATCTCAAATTGGTGCCAACTTGAATCGATTCGGTACTTTTTACTAGGTCGGACTCGGTTCAGATTAGTCCAGTCAAGACTCGAATTCGGATCAGTTCAGGCATGCTGGACACTGTACTGAGTCGATTCGAGTTTGGGTCAGGCCTAGCTCGGTCGATGCCTCAACTGCGTGAGCCTTAGGAAGATTCCATGGAAAATCCACTCTGTCCATCCGTTTCAAAAGACCATAATGGAATAGGATCATAAAAATTAGGCAAATCCAAAAATCATGTGGGTCATATCTAGGGCTATTCACGAGTCGAGCTAGCTCAAAAAACTCGCTCGACTGGGCTCAAGTCAGCTCAGATTGACTCGGCTTGAATGACCGATTCTGGCCGAGTCAAGTTAATTATTTGAAGCTCGAGTTGAGTTCGAGCCGAGTTCAACCAGGGGGCATTTCAACTTGACTCGATTCGAACTCGACTCGATTCGAAGCTCGAACTCGAGTTCGACTCGGCTCGATTAATAAATATATTGAAGTTGTGGGGAATGCAGAGAAAGTTGAAGTGAGATCTCTTTGCTTTCACCCCAGTAGCAAAGAGTTTGATGTTGGTGTTGACAATATCTTGAATCCAAAATGGTATACTGTATGGAGCACTCACATGAATAGACATATCCTTCCTGAATATGTTGTGAGCTACAAGTCCTCAGATCATCTGCAATGCAACGAAAATTGCACTTTTGTCTGAGCAGCAACAATGCAGGTGGGTCCCACTTTTCTGTGGTCCTAGGTCTGTTCAAAATCTTATTCATTGGAAAGTATGACCTTGATAATGGGTAATTTCGAACATACAATTGAGGATGCTTTTGGCCCATGGTTCTTCTATCATAGGGCCCACACATGGATTTTCTGGATTGCTGAAAGATGGACTACACCCTATTTCTGTTGCCGGGCCAAATCAAAAATGAATTTCTCTTGATGGAGCATCATGTAAAATGTCTCTTAAATTTTTTTATTTATTTAACTCTTCTTCTAAATCAATAGAGGAGGATCAAGAACAGAATCCATTATTCTCTCACCCAACAAGCTCGAGCTCGACTCAAGATAAACTCGACTCAAACCACTAGCTTGACTCGAATTTGACTGGACGGCTTTGACAAACAAGCTAAGCTTCAATGTTGAGCTGGAGGCCAAGCTCGAGCTCGAGCTCGAGCTCGAACTCGAGTGAAGCATGGACAAGCCGAGCCGAACTTAGCCCACCTCGACTCGACTCGGCTCAGTGCCCACCCCTAGTCATATCACATCAAACAGTGGATCATAAATGTCCACCATTGAAACTTCACTGAAGCCTACCATAATATTTATATGCCATACAAACCGTCCTCAAGGTTATTACCATTGAGATAAATTGTACGCAAAAAGATCATCTCGATGCGGAACTACTATCTCACAGAGGCGTTCAATCCGTACTTTTTTGAAAGGCTGCGCGCGAGTCCGTGACAGGATAGAAGCGGTCCCAAATTCATGCTGGACATGCCATGCGAAATGGTGGGAATGGAAACGTCCATCGTTTAAACATTCGTGGAGCTGACCATGATGTTTATATGCCATCCAAACCGTTCACAGGGTAATTACCAAGATAAACTGTAGTAAAAAATATCATCATGATACAAAACATACGTGGCCCCAAAAAGTTTTGGGTGGTGGGCATTCAATCTCCTAGCTTCGTTAGGTATGGCCCACATAAGTTTTGAATCTGACTGATTTTTTATACTCCTGTTCTATTATGGTCTTTTGAAACTGATGGACGGGGTGGATTTATCAAGGCAATCTCTTCGGACCCCATGCAGCTTCTGGGCATAACAACCCCGCAGGTGCGCGGTTTGGCTACTGACAGGTTGAGTAGCGAGACTCCCTACTGAAGTGACGTCACCAAATTCTGTGGGCCCTACCATGATGTATGTTTTGTATCCACACCGTCTATACATTTTGAGAGATCATTTTAGGGTATGATACAAAGAATCAGGCAGATCCAAGGCTAGAGTGGACCCCGCGACAGAAAACCATGGAGAGAGTGACGCCCACCGTTGAAACCTTCCAAAGGTCCCCCATGATGTTTATTTGAGATCCAACCTATTCATGTGTTAAAGAAGACATGAAAGAAGGGAAAACACAGATATCAGCCTGATCGAACACTTTTGTGGCCCTTAGAACTTTTTAACGATGGCGTCACTCTCTCCACTATTTTCTGTGGTAGGATCCACTAGAGCTTTGGATCTGACTCATTCTTTGAATTATGCACTAATATGATTTCTCCAGATGGATGGCCGGTGTGGATACAAAACATACATCATGGTGGGCCCACAGAAGTTGGTGACGTCACTTCAGTAGCCAGTCTCGCCACTCAACCTGTCAGTATCCAATCCGCGTCCACCCCGCAGAGGGAGAGGAAAATCATTTTCGTGTGGGCCTACCAAAAGAAACAGTGAGTATGAAGACACCAATGGCCACTGTAATGTTAGATATATACAATCCAACCTAAGGTGATTCCCCCTTGGATGAAAGGAAAACACAGATAAACGTGGTCCACTCAGCATGTGGGCCCAATAATGAAAACAATCGGATGTCTTACATCCAAGTATTTCAGAGCTTTACATTTGTTTTGCTATCTATGGCCCACCTGACCAATCGATCAACCTAAGCCTGGCCCAATATATTGGTACCGTTCTGATGGCCTACTGTGCTATGCTGTCACATGTGCAGCGTGTACATGAGCTTTAATGCCCACACGTGTGCGCTTAGAAAAGCTCATAGAAAGGATGCTACTAGCAGTTGGCTTCATTGCCTGTGCCTTCCATCTCATGCACAGAGGTTTACTCTGAGAAAGATACGAAGTTGATTCCAAAATCTCATCTTAGGCATTACTTGCCTTTTGCTTTCGGCGTATACACATCTTGTTTACCTTTGGATGCATGCATTTGTATGCGTATCTATGTGTGAAATTGCAAATACTCTCTTCTATGGGAAATTGGAATTTTTTTTATATACAATAAAAGTAGCATTTGTTGGTCTTTCTATATAATACTTCAGTTGGTTTTCTTGCAAAACAATTGAACCCATCTGAGATTTCTTGCTCTTTTTTTTTTTTTGGTTGTCTAAGAAACAGAGGAAAGTTGGGGGGATGGTTGAAGAGAGAGGGTGTGTGGCTTTAGATATTGGAATGGTTGAAGAGAGAGGGTGTGTGGCTTTAGATATTGGAATGGTTGAAGAGAGGGGCGGGGCGGCAGCTTTAGATATTGGGATGGTTGAAGAGAGAGGGTGTGTTGGCTTTGGATACGGGAATGGTCGGAGAGAGAGAGAGAGAGTTGGCTTTGAATACTGGAATGGTCGATGACCGAGTGTGTGTCACTTTCACCCATTTAATATAATTGACCGGTGTCTCTTTTAGTTCGATCGAATTAGGAATGGATTCTCATAGAGCACGCCGTCCACTGTTGTATGTTTTCAATTCTAATAAGGGTTTGTGAGTCGGTTCGTTTCGGTCCGACCGATGGTCCAATCGGTCCAACCGACGAAATGCATAAGTGCGGGTTTTATTTCCAAATCTTATACGGGAGTTTATAAATATCCTGTTAATTGTGATTAGGTTTAGAACTAAAGTGCGAAGTGTAGAGACAAGGGTTTTAAGGGAAAAGCTAAGGTTTCCACTGTAAGTTGCTCCATCTCTTGTAACCTTCTTTTGATTATACTTGACCGATCATGGCTTTGTGCTATGGTTTTTTCCTTCATAGTGGCTTTCTACGATCTCGTTGTTTGTTGAAGAGATTGGTTGTTTGATTTGATCCGAGGTTACTTTCAGCTTGCTAGATAGGTTGGGATGGTTGAAGAGGGTGTTGGGTGGGGCAACAGGTTTAGATATTGGAATGGTTGAAGATAGAGGGTGTGTTACTTTGGATGCTGGAACGGTCGGTGAGAGAGAGAGAGAGAGAGAGAGAGAGAGAGAGAGAGAGAGAGAGAGTTGGCTTTGGATACTGGAATGGTCAAAGTTTGAGTGTGCGTCACTTTCACCCATTTAATAGAATTGATCGGTGTCTCTTTTAGTTCAACCAAATTAGGGGTGGATTCTCAGAAAGCACGCTGTCCACTTTTACATGTTTTCAATTTGACCGAGGATTTGTGAGTCGGTTCGTTTTAATCCGACTAAAGGATCGGTCCAACCAACAAAATGCATAAGTGCGGGTTTTATTTCATAATCTTATATGGGAGTGTATAAATGTCCTGATAATTGCGATTAGTGTTCGAAGTATCGGTATCGCTACAAGTTTCGTAGGCTGGGGATACGAAAACAATATTGATATCACCCATAATATTGTCGACCTGAAATGTGGGAAACATGGGGAAAATGTGGAATTTTTCAGTGAAACTTCAGGAGATGTTAAAATACACATATTTGCATATTTAGTAATTAAAAAATTACAAAAAGAATGCATTCATGATAAGTTCCATTTAATGAGGCCTAAAAGCATGTGTAGTTATAAGAAATTAGTCCAATCATCTCATCCATCCTATCTATCCATCCAACCATCCAACCTTCCAACCTTCCATCCAAACATCCATCAATATTTCGGAATATTGACAACACATGATATTTTGCTGAGAAATCGTCGACAACTAGAAAGAAAAGGAAATATTGTGGTCTCGATATCGTCCATTTTGTGTTAACAATAATAATGCAATATTATTGATGTTATCATTAAAAAATTGAACACTGCATGCAACCATTTTCTAATAAACAAAATTTTTAGCGATAATATTGAAATATTGCCGATACACTAGCGTTACAAGCGACACCTAGAAATAGTTGAAAATATTAGCGATACATTGTGATATCGATCCATTGGCAATACAAGTTAAAACCTGAAATTTATACCATAGAAAATGTTGCCCATATCGATACATTGGTTATACATCACCAATACCTATAATTTCTAATAATACCAATGTTATCGGTATCGCTATCAGTGTTATCGGTATTGCTACCCGTGTTATCGATATTGCCGATAGAGCTGGGCATCGAGTCGAGTCGGATTGGATTGGGTCTAACTTGACTCGGTTCGAAATTTACATGGCTTGACCCGAACTCGATCCGATCCGGCACCGAGTCCAGGTCATCTAACTTGATCCGATCCAGACCACTGCTGGCCTGATCCGATCTGAGTCCGACTCGGTCAGGGAAACCGAGTCGGATCGGATTGGGTACAGTTCGGATTGGTCCTAATTTTTTATTTTGGAAAATTTTAAATAAAAATGGTGGGCCACCGCTCCAAAATAATCCAAAATACAGGCTAAAATTAAAAAATAAAAATAAAAATGAAACCTATGTACCTAGCTGATGAATGGAGATGATGAACGGTGATGATGAGTGGGTTAGGCTGCTGAGTGGCCGGATCAAGATGGCCTGGTTTGGCGCTCATTCGGGTAGAGACAGATGAAAGAGGGAGGGATTTTAAGGATGAACGGTGATGATGACTGATGAGTGGGCTCGGATGCTGAGTGGAGTGGACGGATCGAGATGGCTGCTCGTTCGAGTAGAGAAAGAGAGAGGGAGGGATTTTAGGGATTTTGGGGATTTGAGGGAGGGATTTTAAGGATTTTGGGGATTTGAGGGAGGGATTTTAGGGATTTTGGGAATTTAGGGTTCGTCGCTGGTTCAGGTGCGAGTGGGTAGGGTAAAAAGTAAAAGAGTAAAAATTTTAAATATATATATGTAAAAATTAAAAGAATAAAAATTTTAAATATATATATATATATATACTTATTAATAGACCAATCCGGATCGGATCGGTCCGGATTGACATTGATCCGAACTCGATCCGATGAACGGTCGGATCTGACTGGGCCAACTCGATCCGGCCCAATCCTGGCCTTTGGTTCGGATCCGTCGGATCGGGTCGGATTGGTCTCTGGCCGCCTACATTGACTCTAATTGCCAAGCTGGAGATAGAGATAATATCGGAGATAATTTGAACAATGATTCCGATTAGGGTTAGAGCTAGAGTGCGAAAAGTGTAGAGACAAGGGTTTTGAGGGGAAAGCTAGGGTTTCTACTGTAAGCTACTCCATCTCTTGTAACCTTCTTTTGATTATAGTAGACCGATCATCGCTTTGCGCCGTGGTTTTTCCCCACAAGGGTGTCTCCTGTGTTCTCTTTGTTTACTTAGATTTTTCATTCTTTAGTACTTTTTTTATTTGATCTAAGGTTGCTTTCGTGCCCAACAAGTGGTATCAGAGAGTAGGTTGGGGTATCAATTTGAATATGAAAACATGGCATTGAAGGGATTGAATGCGAAATTTGACACAAAGAAGTTCACATGTAAAAATAATTTTGAAATATGGAGATTGAAGAAGCCCTCCTAGTTTAGTAAGGGCTACAATATGTACTCCTTGGGAAAGCTGACGCAGGGATGGACGTGATGAGGTCGATCACCGTCTTCCTTGAATCCACAAGGTACTCTTGAATCCATAAGAGAAAACTCTCAAATCCACAAGAAAGAAATAAATTTCTATGAAGTTTTATTGATTGAATGATAGATTTTCAAAACAAATGAGTTTAACAGGCTTAAATAACCCTATACAAACCCTAAAACGTAATCAAAAGAATCCTAATCAAATAAGGAAATAAATTATGGTAAACGTGCAAATTTCTGCTGTCTGTCGACTTGTCATCGATCGGTCGAATAGACTCAAAAACATCTGGAGACTAAAACTAAAAGTTATGTGAATTTCGACCTGTCGACACGATTTATCGACCTGTCAAACAAGGCTTCAACTTGTCGACCTATTTAAACTGGTATAATTTGTCCAGCAACCAATCTAGAACTTTTGGCAGAATTTTGACTTGTCGATCAAATTTGTTGATCGGTTGAACTATGCTGAATTTCGCCGATTTCTCTTTTGGTCCATGTGTGTTAGGAACGTGCTTGATCCACATCCTACATCAGACCCCTCCACTTGAAAAAAATATGTCCTTGAGTTCTTCAACGGACTTGGTTCACAACACATGTTCAACTTTCTTAGGTTCTTCAACGGACTTGGTTCACGATTCATGGTCAACTTCTTCGAGTTCTTCAACAGACTTGGTTCATGATAGGTATTCAACTTCAGGTTCTGACATTTATTAGCCTCTACCTTGTACTCTGCAGTAGGCTTCTCTGATTTCTCCTAGACATCAGTATGAATAGTTATTACCCAAATGGCCATATTCTCCGCTGCAACACTCATTCTAGGTAGTTTAGGCAATTGAAACAAGTCGAGTGCAGGTTTAGGAACTCGAGCATGCACAACCTCAAATTGGGCCTGGTCGGTAAATTGATTCTTTGTATTGTTGAAGACAAACTTAACCTAAGAAAGACCTATCTCTTGCATAGGGGACAATTCGTGGGGAAGTTCGGCGAGCACAATCACCTTGAACTCCTGTAATATTGGCTTTACACCTTCTAGAATGTTCACAGATTCCATATCTGCTTTCTTTTCTACTAATGGCACCATCACTCCCGTCTCCTCAAAGTGTTTGATGAAATCCTGTTTGTTTACGAGAGACTGCTCATCCACTTTAGAAGTATTGGGTTGGTTCCCACAGGGGCCACACGTACGCCATTGATGAATCTAATAGCTTGTCGCGACTCAGTCTCAACTAGGTCACCTCTTGCTGATAAACAATGGGATTTCTCTGCATAACCCCTCACTGATCGACTATCATCGCCTCTCACCGACAAACAATAGGATTTCTCTACATAACCCCTCACCGATCGGCTATCCTGTTGACAATTTTGGCAATTACTTCATCTGAGGCCACGTGCAAGTTGGTGCCTTCATCTGTCTCGTTCGTGTAAGTTGAAATTGTTCCTACCAAGTTGAAGCTTCGCCTTTCAACTTGTAAGCGACCAATTTGACCTTCTTCTCTTCAGGACTTTCCATGTAGTCAAAGAAACGCTTGACTTCAAGTAACCAATTGAGGAAGTCCTCGATGTGGAGTTGACTGTAGAAACTGGAAAGATCGACCTTCATCCTGAATTCTCGATCCGTCTGATTTGCCAGATCGCTGCCTCGTCCGAGATATTGGAGGATCATTTCATCGATCTCCTCGTCACTGGATCTCACCTCCTCAAGTGTGATTCTATGATTCATTGTCGGCATCGCCCCACGATAGAACAATTGCAAATTCCAGCACCTACTCGAGGCGGATCATCGACACGAACACGGATTTGCCCTAGGGCCTCCATCATGCGACTGATGGCAGCCTGCAACCCTTGCATGACCTGCCGATTCTCTCGCTGAGCCATTTCAAAAGCAGTCATTATTAAATGACAATTCCCTAGAGCACCGTCCATGGGATTACTGCCCGACCTGTCATTAGAAGCCATCGATCTGAGGAGAAAGCCTCGATCTGACACCAATTTACATAGAGAATGACGTGATGAGGTCAATCACCGTCTTTCTCTATCGATAAACACCTTGAATCCACAAGGTACTCTTGAATCCACGAGAAAGAAATAAATTTCTAAGAAGTTTAATTGATTGAATAATAAATTTTCAAAATAAACGAGTTTAGCATGCTTAAATAATCCTAAACAAACCAAAAACGTAATCAAAAGAATCTTAATCAAATAAGGAAACAAATTTTGACAAATGCACGAATTGTGTCGTTTGTTGACCTATCGTCGATTGGTTGAACAGACTAAAAAAATGTCCACAAAGGCTAAAACTAAAAATTCTATGAATTTTGACCCATCGACAGGATTTGTGGACTTGTCGAATAAGGCTTCAACCTGTTGATAAGATCTACCAACTTGTCTAAAATGGCAGAATGTCCAGTAGCCAATCTGAAATTTCTGGCTGAATTTCGACCCGTTGATCAGATTTGTCACCGGTTGAACTATGCAGAATTTTGTCGATTTCTCCTTGAGCTTCTTCCGGTCCATGCGTGTTAGGAACGTGCTTGATCCACGTCCTACATCAAAAGCACATCGTCCAGAATCTATGAACGGAGAGGATTGTGATGAATTTGATCAGATGGTGATTAACACAATCCAATTGTGCTTGGCTAATGAACTTCTTTATAATGTTATCAATGATATGACGGACACGGGCTTATGGTCGAAGTTGGAGAGCATCTACATGATGAAGTAACTCACCAATCTTCTATAGTTGAAGAGATGATTTTACACTCTAAAGATGGCGGAAGGGTTGGATATCTCTAAGCACATTAATGTCTTTAAGACGCTAGTGTGCAAGTTGAAAAGCATGGAGGTGAAGATCGATGAAGAAGATAAAGCCTTAGTTTTGTTGACATCTCTCCCAGAGTCTTATGAGTATCTGGTTGATACTCTTTTCTATGGTAAGGATACCTTGGACGTCGAGATTGTTATTTCAACCCTTTAGTCGAAGTAGTTGAGAAGAAAGAGCGGAGGTGAATGTACTTCTACAGATACATTGTTTGCTCAGGGAAGACCGTCTAAGCGAGAGAAGGGGGAGTCACAATCTAGATCAAAATCGAAAGGCAAAGATGAAGGACTGTCAATATCCCAAAACTCAGAAACAGGTTAAATCAGATGATTCAGAGAAGGAATTTGGTGAAGGATTAGATGGTTGTGACGTGTTGTCAGTGTCTAAGACCGGTAACTTTTATCAAGAGTGGATTTTGGATACAGGGGCATCATACCATACGTGTCCTCAACGGAATTGGTTCACCACATATAGTGAGTATAATAGTGGTTTGGTTCTTATGGGCGATGATCATGCTTGTAAGATGGTCGGAATAGTAGTTCGGTTCACATCAAGATGTTTGATGGGGTGTAGCATAATATGACAGATGTGAGGCATGTTCTAGATTTGAAGAAGAATATAATCTCTCTAGGAGTTCTAGATGCACTTGGATGCAAGTTCCCCATTATGAAGGTGCTCTAAAGGTTTCAAAAGGAGCACTCACGGTTGTTGAACCGCAAAGGAGCGAAAATCTTTACAAATTGATCAGGAATACTATAGCAGGTGAAGTTGGAGTGTTTATAGCGAAATTCACATTAGCATGTTTGTGGCATGTGTACCTAGGCCATATGAGCGAGTGAGGTATGAAGGTACTTCTCGATTGTCATTTAATTTTTAATTTTGAAAGTTTTGATTTAGACATATGTGGGCATTTTATATATATATATATATATATATATATATATATATATATATATATATATATATATATATGGGAAAAAAATCAAGGTTATGCTCTAAAATCAGAAAGCATGATAGTAAAGGTTAGGCTATGTGTATTTGGATGTGTGTGAGGGCCGTTGCCTATTGTTTCTGGAGGGCCATCATTCTTTAATGACTTCTTTAGTAAGGTTTGGGTTTACTTTCTGAAGTATAAATCTAATGTTTTCTCTGCTTTCAAGACCTAGAAAGCAATGGTAGAAAATTAGACAAGTTAGAAAGTGAAAATTTTAAGGACAGATAATGACGGTGAATTTACTTAAAGGGAATTTAATCAATACTGCAAGATCGAGGGGGTTGTGAGGCACAACATAGTGAGGCATATACCGGAGCATAATGGTGTGGCTGAACATATGAATCAGACTCTTTTAGAAAGGGGCCCGGATAATGTTCAGTAATTCTGAGTTGGTTTAGGAGCTATGGCCTGAAGTCATCTCTATGACTTGCAATCAAACCCAAGGGTTGACAACCCCAAGTATAGGGCTACGGTGTAGCATAGCTCGGTAAGACCGAGGTCGATCCGCAGAGACTTTGGTGAGAATACACTAAGAACTAATCTAAGGATAGTGGTTGGTTTGAGTTTTTAATCCAAAACAATAATATCAATTATAAACATCCAATACAGATTAAAATCATTATAGGATTGATCTCTCATGAAGATCTAAGTAATCACATCGCAGGGAATTGAAAGCATGCAATGTACCTGGAGGCAACAATAGATCAATCAACTTTATAGATTGATTCCTTCTCCAATCTAAGAATTTAGTCACTTCCAACAACAATTCAACATAAATAATTAAAACTTTCATTGAAAATGAATTTAAACTTCAAATATCGATTAAAAGGTTCATCTCTTAGCCTTAGCTAAGAGATTAGCCAAACATGACTAACATTTTAAACAAAAATAAAAGAAAACATGAAAAACAAACTAGAACCGAAGGATTGAAGTAGAAGGACAGTTCCAAAGAAGCTCTACCGCCTCTAGGTCTCTCCCTTAAGTCCCAATTTGTCCCTAGAAGAACACCTCCTTAAATAGACTAAATTCGCACTAACTTTGTACCAACTTAAAAAATTCGCACTTTGTTACACTTCGGTCGCACCGACGATAACCTTTGGTCACAGTCAAATTTCTTTAAATCCCTTCTGAAGTCTCTGTCTCCCTCACGTCGCACCGGACCCAACTTTGGTCAAACTGACCGTCGAGCCAAATTATCTCTAAAAATCACTATTTCTTGGCAGACTGTTCTAAGCACTTTCAGTTAGACTGAACCAACCTTAGGTGGGATCGAACAGTCTGTTATTTCTGTTATTGCACTTTGTAATTTTTTTCAGTTTTTTCGCAATCCTTTGTACTTGGTTTCCTTGGATCTTTGGCACATGAATTCTTCAATAATGACCTGTAAACATCCAAGTCTTCACTTGATTAGTCTTTGAGCTTTAATCTTTCTTCTTAAGCACAATTTCGTCTGTCTTCCAAATTACCTCGCCTGAACAAAACATATGTCAGTGAATCAATTTAGCACTCGAATGCATGGAAACTAATGCAATTGAGAGGATAAATATACACTATTTAGACGTTATCAGCTTACTATTTAGTAAATTGATCTTCATCTACAACTTTTGGTTAAAAAATTTCAAAAGAAGTATGGAGTGGTCAGGTAGTTGATTACTCAGGGCTGCAAATATTTAGTTGCGATGCTTACTCTCATGTATCATCAATTGAGAGAGATAAACTCGACTAAAGGGCTAAGAAGTGTACTTTTGTCAACTATGCTGATGGGGTGAAAGGTTATAAATTGTATGACCAGGTTTCACAGAAAATCATATTTAGCAGGGACGTCAAGTTTGATGAAGATTCCTTGTTTCAGAAGGATGAGAACAAGAAAATGGAAAAATCAATTGTTGATGTTAATACAGACAAGGGTGAAATACTTGAAGAACCTAAACCATAGGTAGAGGTACAAGAAGAGGTGGAGCAGCCACCTGTCAAGAGAAATCCACCAAGGGATCGTAGGGTACTGTTGAGATATAGGCATGATTCAAACATTGCATTTGCTCTCATTACAGATGGGGGATCCATCTAATTTTTAAGAAGCATTAAAAGATAGAGATGCAAAGATGTGCATGGTAGCGATGCATGATGAGATGTACTCTTTGTATAAAAAATCAAACGTGGGAGCTGGTGGAGCTCCTTGTTGGGTAGAAAATGATCGGTTGCAAGTGGTTTACTAGAAGAATTTGGATAGGTACAACGCTATATTAGTAGCGAAGGGTTATGCTCAAAAGGATGGTGTCAACTTTGGTGAGATATTCACACCAGTGGTAAAGCAATATCTATCAGATTTATATTTGCTTTGGTTGCCCAACACAATTTGGAACTAGAATAGTTAGATGTGAAGACTACATTTCTATATGGGGAACTAAAAGAGCAGATCTACATGAAGCAACATGAAGGGTTCGGGGTGCTGGGAAAGGAGAATTCAGTTTGCAGGTTGAAGAGGTCATTGTACAACCCAAAACAGCCTCCTAGGTAGTGATGTAAGAAATTTGATTCTTTCATATTGAGTCAGCGGTATATCAAAAGTTAGTTTGATCTTTGTGTTTATTTTAGAGCACTGAGTGACAATGAATTCATTTTCTGGTGTTGTATGTTGATGATATGCTTATTGACATGTATGAAATCAACATATTGAAGGCTCAGTTATCTAGGACATAGAGACAGCTAGGCATGGTTGTCTTGGGAGGAATATCTTGAGAATGTCTTAGTCGAGTTTCGATTGAAAAATGAAAAATCGGTTAGCGCTCCCCACGCTGCTCACTTTTGACTTTCTTTAAAGGTATGTCTTATGTCAAATGAAAAAAGTGGTATATATCCCATGTGCTTACTCGAGTGTAGTTAGCAATCTAATGTATACCATAGTCTGTACTAGATCGGATATTTCACATACGGTGGGTGTTGTAAGCAAATACATGTCAAACTCCATACCATGGTCTGTACTAGATCGGATATTTCATATGCGGTGGGTGTTGTGAGAAAATACATATCAAACTCCAATAAGCAACACTAGGAGGCAATCAACTTGTTACTTCGTTCCATATAAGGTACGACGAACTAAATCTTGACATTCGGAAATTCTGAAGAGAGGCTTGTAATCTATGTGTATGCGGATTATACTGGAATGTGGATAATAGAAAGTCGACTTCTGGTTACTCGTTTTTATTAGTGGGTGGAGCTATCAGTTGAATGTCGAAGCTTTAGTTTATAGATGCTCTTTCCATAACAAAGCTGAATACCTAGCAGTGACGAAAGCATTCAAGAAAGTTATTTGGTTGAAAATGATGATGAATGAGTTAGGGCTTCAGCAGGACGCCATGTCTGTTTATTGTGACAGTGAGAGCCCAATCAATTTGGCAAATAGCTCGGTGTATCAATCTTGGACTAAACACATTGATATTCGTCATCACTTTATTTAGTAGATACTAGAGGAAGGAGATGTCACTCTTAAGAAGATTTATACTAGTGACAATCTGATGGATATGCTTACGAAGGCGTTTCTGCAAAGAAGTTCAAGTTTTACTCGACTTCTCCGGGCCTGGCAAAGAAGAAATGAAGATAGAGTATGTACGAATTGATGACGAAGTCACTTTGAAGATAATTAGAGATGATAATAGCGGCTTGGAGCAGTGGAGTTGGAGGATTAAAGACACGGTCGAGATTATTGATTGAATGCCTTTAATGTAGTATAAAGAAGTTCTCTCTTGGTTTGAACGGTGTATCTTTCGATTCGATCAAATTAGGGGTGGATTCTCAGAGAGCATGCTGCCCACTTTTGCACGTTTTTTGTTTGACCGAGGCTTTGTGAGTCGGTTTGTTTTGGTTTGACAGAAGGTCCCATCAGTCCGACCAACAAAATACATAAGTGTGGGTTTTATTTCCTAATCTTATACAGGAGTGTATAATTATCCTGTTAATTGCAATTAGGATTAGAGTGAGAGTACGAAAAGTGTAGAGACTAGGGTTTTGAGGGGAAAGCTAGGGTTTCTACCATAAGTAATTGTTCCTTCTCTCATAACCGTCTTCTGATTATAATGGATTGATCGTCGCTTTGTACCATGGTTTTTCCTAACAAGAATTTTCCACGAAAATCTTGTGTATTCTTTATGTTTGCTTGGATTTTTCATTATCTTCTCTATTGCTTGTTTAATTCGATCTGAGATTGGTTTCACGCTCAACAAAGAAAATATATTGCACTTTCGTGTATATATTCCTTTGCATCACCTCTTATCATGACCAGGTAGTGACGAGTGGGACCCACCACATGCTTGGTGTTATGCACTGGTGTGAAGTACTGTCACTAATGGTCTTTAACAAGATTAGATGATGGTGAGCAGCATACGTAGGTGAAAAGCTTATACATGAGTGTTGATTTTATGCGATGTCCACGGGATCAGTGGTGCTGGACACTGGGTATATGTGCTGTACCCTGAATTAGTCTCTCTTCTTAGAAAAAGGAGATCTGGTCACCTATAGGCAAGGTACCGCAGCTCGTGGTACAATACCATGTTTCCTGCCAACACGCCACTTCTATCAAACATCATTATCATTAAAGCAATAGGCACATCCAAGAAGATTACATGGCATAAAAGTCAGGCTGGTCCGTTCGCCTGGTGGGTCACACTGGACAATTTGTCTCAACATACAGGTGTGGCGTACATTAGTAATCGGATCAGCCTGATTTTTGAGAAATCTGATATTCATAGTGAAGCCTATCATTTTCATGGTACTGATTTTCTTAGTAATATGTTGATTACAAATTATTTTACTTGTCTTGTGACATTAATTGTATTTGATTATAATGGTAGTAATGTTTACATTATTTATTTTATCTATTTAAAATTATATTAGTAACAACTTCACAATATAAAATTATAATGATTACAAATGCTATCATCTGTCTTTTGTTACATTTGCATTTCACCTTCAAAATATGTGCCAAAGTACGAACTTTGTCAAATAGTAAACGATGACCTACCTTTGTTATGTTACCATGGAAACTAGCAAAACAAACAGACCCTAAAATCACTCGGACCCAAGGTAAATGTTTTGCAACTCCTTTTATTTTTAAAAAGATTTTTCTATCGTAAGGAGATGTGGGTGCAGCTTTTTTTCCATAGTTGTTTATTAACTCAAAATACAATGTTTTAATTTTTAGCTCTATGCGTCACTTGGGTGGAACATGTAAGCGGTTAAAAGGGTACGCCATACCATGAAGGTCACTCAGAGTGAAAGTTGGAACAATCCAATCATCATGTGGGCTAGCCTACCTAACGAATGGCCATCCTGATTATCATCCCAGTTGATCTTTACAATGATGATTTACTAAACCACTCAGTGATACAATCTCTTTATAAGATTGATTGGGCTACAGATGATTGTGTATTTGAATCCAGTGGGTAGTGAGAACGTTGGGAGCAGGAACGAGCACAAGGGTTCGATTGCTGGATTCATATTGTATTTGTCCCTGGATTTCTATTTTTGGGCATTGCATATAAGTATGAGCTACCCTTAGCAGTGTTGGATGCAGCCACTAGTGCTGGCATTCCGCATCGTTGCTGCCGGTGACTGTGTTGGAGGGGAAAGGAGAAGAAAGGGGAAATGGAAGAAGTGGAAATAGAAAGGGAAAAGAAAAGGGAACATGAAATAGAAAATAAGGGAAGTAAGAAAGGAGATGGAAAACTCAAAAACTAAGGTTGTGTAGAAAACTCTACTTCTAATACCATGTTGTAAAAAATGAATAATGAGAAATTAATATATTAGGGAGAAAATGGCTTCATAATCTATTTTATTAAGGAGAAAATGGCTTCAAAAACTAGGGTTGCGTAGAAAACTCTAGTTCTAATACCCTGCTTGCCACTGCCCTAGGAACATTTGGTATCGTATGGGGACCATCCACCAATTCAGCCGTGCCCTGGCCCTTTCCTTCTCACATATCTATCGCGAGGGGAGTGCCGTGGCAGACGCGTTAGCCAGGGCAGCTTCTGAAGGATGCGCTAACTCTCTCTATCTCTCTTCTTTCGAGCTGCCAAGGCGCATTAGGGGCTGCTTGGTCCTAGATGGGGCCGGCCTGGGAAATCTGAGAGTCTGAAGCTTTGTGCCTGGGCCGGCGGTTTTCTTCTCTCTGGCCGTCCCTGGCTTGGTGCCCCTTGTGTTTTTCTGTTCTCGTTTGTTTAGTCTATTTGCAGGTATATGATAGGCAGTCTCCCAAGATTTTTGTGGGAGGCGGTCCGAAGGGCTGTACAGCTTTTTGGTGTTATCAATAGATCGATGGCATTGCCTTTTGCTTTAAAAAAAATAAAAAATAAAAATAATAAAAAATTTCTCTTTTATTACTAATAGAATATACAAAAATACGGTTTCCCAATGGAGCACCAAAATAAACATAAAACACTCTCTCTGACGTTTTCCATTGTGTAAATCTTGTTTTAATGGAAACTAAATGAGTAAGTTCATCTACATATCTTGCCTTAACTGCTGTACAAGGAGTTACTCCACATATTATTTGACGGAAATAGGTGGTGGATATGTTTCTCTTCTATTGAATCTTTTTTCATGATTTGGTAGTGTTTGCACCACTGATCATTGATGCATACTTGTATGATTGTATCATGACCGATCATCAATCCTAGCCGTTGACTCTTAAAATGTTTGCTTTGCTTTGGATGGTGCAGCGGCTACTCTAAACGCCATCTTTCAGCAGTGGAACATTTCTGCAACATCTGATTGGAATATAAGTGGGGAACTGTGTAGCGGGGTTGCCCGTACGGGAATCGGCAATGCGAACCTTGGGATCGAATGCCTATGCACTTTCAACAATGGATCCACCTGTCGCATAACCAGACTGTATGTGTTCTATCATGTGCACTATCCATTGATACACGCCTAACACACGTACGAATGTTTGATTTTGCTTCAAGGGGAATGATATTAATGGGCCCGCATCTTATCTTGGAACGCTATCAATGATCTGGGATCTGTTGGGTGGTTTCAAGCAAGGTGTTTCAAAACGGTAACGGTGGCTGCAATGGCCACTACTGTTACCATTATGCTACGGGCCATAATGGCCGTTACGGCCCCCATATTAGTCATTATGGTCATTTAAAAAAAAAAAGAAAAACTGTTACTTGACGGTTACAGGACTGTTACGGGGCTGTTATGGTTTGTTACGGGGCCATTATGGGGCCATCATGACCTGTTTTTCTGTAACGGCGCTCATTACCGCCGTTTCAACCCTGTAACATGTAACGATTATGACCATTACCATTACAGCCATTATGTAACCGATTTTGAATACATTGGTTTCAAGGACTACTCATGACGTTTTGGGCTTAATTTGGTCTTAAACAATGAGGGGTGAAACGTATTTCAATTGATAAAGGTTGTGATTCAATGAGGGGTGCTTATTTGAAGGGGTGAAACATATTTCAGCTATATGGGTAGACAATACAGCTGTCCCAAATTTGGACCATATATTAGATAGGGTACACTGAACATGCCATGGATTGAAAATAATATTGGTCTGTTGATTAGGAGGTTAAACTTGTACGAGAAAAAATGGGCAGTTAAACAGAAGAAAGTGCAATGATTCAATTCAACGTATCTCAGTTGATGACCCAGATATTTGGTACATGGCATGTTTATAGTGTCCCCTGCCTTATCAATGGGCCTAAAACTCTGAAGCATGTTCTGATGCCTCTACATGGGGCCCACAGTATTAGGTTTAAACTATACATGGGCCCATCACTGGCCTCTTTGTTTCTGGCTTATATAAAGAGAAGATTAAGTCCCTAGGCTTGCATGTACATGTTAAGATATGCCCTTATATAAATTAATTTATTTCTATTTGTTTTGCCCTTCAGGAGAGTCTTTTATCAGAGTGTAACAGGTCACATTCCAGAAACCATTGGGAATCTGACTTACCTCAACTACCTGTATGTGTTTCTCTGCTCTAATTTGTGTTTTCCACAGATAAAAACTTTGATTTGCTAGCAGAGGATGATGGATGATACCCAGGAACTTAGAAATTGCAAAAAGTTTGTTGTTTTTATCTTAATATTAGATTGGTGGACGTTTATTGGATGGTTAAAAATGAAAACATCCATGGTATTATTTTAATAAGTGTCCATGAATATAAGGTCAGGATTGTTCAACCAATCTGATTTTTTGTCGGTTTAGTTGGAGTTGATATATGCACTGCGTACCATTTCTAAGTGCCTGCGTATCAAACATCATATGAAGCCAGATTATCAAAAAAAAAAAACCCTTCCACAAAACACCCGTTTCAGGACCAAAATAACCTTCCTCTCATGCATGGGGTATTTTGTTCACATTGAGAGTTAAAATTAGGACCGGCCCGGGTTCAAGCCCATAGCTCAATGGTTAATAAGGTGTTTTTCAACAATGAGGTCGTGGGTTTGAGCCCATCTTAACCAGTGGCCATTTATTCAGACCCAGATTTTAGTGGGCAGGTGGGCTACGATTAATTTTGTGTGTATGCTTGGGTCTACTTTCAGGCCCCAAAAAATAAATATACTGTGCACAGGCTATATAAAATATCTAATATATGACCTTTGCTAAGCCCACGCAAGTGTACAAGACATCTTATCCTTATGCTACCTGATGTTTGCCAATGTGGCACATGAGTGTGAGATCCAAGCCGTCTGTCCATCATAATCTGAGAAAAATCCTACTCATTATTTCTGAGAAAAATCTCTCTTCTTAATCCTCATCTTATTTACTAAAACTTTTCCAAAGAGAAGAAGTGTGGGCATGTACATATGACAAAACAGAAGGTGATCAGAAGCATCCATCAGGTGGGCTTACTGCATTTTTGCTGCAGGCCAAAAGTACTGTGAACTTACCGTTGGATCTGAGGTCTTTAAACATATGGTTCAAAAAGTTAAAACCTCGGAGAACCAGCCCTTTCCATACAAAGGTGTCAACGTCTGGGAGGAGAGCACCAATCTCAATGAGCCAATTGGAACTCTGTTGATGGTGAAAGTAGCCTTGAACCTGCGATTCTCGAATCTTGCCCCATTCTTGCCGAGCTAGATTTCTCAAATTATGATGATTGGATGGTTGGTAATAATGCTTTAGTGAGAAGCAGCCATAAATTTAACAACCATAAAATATTTTGTAGGAGGATGTAGAAGCAGTTGATGTCCACTGCTGGACTCTAGCTTGAATGGATTGGTCTTGGATGATAGGCATTTGGAATAGGCGTGCGAAATGGCTCCAAACCTGGGAGGCAATTCATCGTGCGTGATTTGTTTCCTATTCTCGTTGTGATAGATATATATCGATGGTCTTTCTAGATCTTCGACTTGGGGATTGGGGGAGGGGTTGTTTGAATCAGTAAGATCATTTATCTCTTGTAATATTTCTTTCATAGATTACTCGTTTTGTGCTGGTTTTTTCCATGTAGGATTGTTCATGTGATTACGATTACTTTGCCTAATTTTGCTCATGTGTGGTCCCAGGATAGGGGGGAAGCAAATCGAATCTGGAAGCAAGGTGTCAATGGCATCTAACATGCTGTTATTCGCAATTTTGTAAAGTGGAATTGCTTGTGTTCTAGGTCAATTGACCTCCATAAAGAAAGGATCATAAAGCATGAATGAAGAATTTGAGAGGTGCTCGAGATAGGAGGCTGAGGGTGGTTGCTATTTAGAAGGGAGAGATAAACGAAATGTAAGGATGGCGGGGTCCCGGATGAGCAAAAGAGTACCTTAGAGGGTCCCAAGACAAAAACCTGAAGAGAATGCGGTGGAGGGCTGAGATAGAAAAGGAGGATCCGGCTCTGTAACATGGCGGGGACGATGTGTGAGAGCCCACACCCTTCTGGTCTTGGAGACCGCTGCTAAGACAATGGACCCTTTAAGTGGTCCAAAGGGTTGAGTCGTTAGCTCCGCTCTGCGCGTGTTGGCGAGGCCATCCGCCAATTTCCCTCCCGGGAAAGTGGCTAAATCGGGTTGAGGCGAGTGAGCTAATGATGGATGACTTGAGCTTCTAGGGGGGAGGGGGGGAGGCCACTTGAAGGAATGTGGCGATAACTATAATGGAGGATGCCCCATATCCGTGCAAAAGAGACCATCAACCATGGCTCGGATGCTATGATGTTAATCGATTGTGGAAGGCGAAGATCGATTCCGGAGTGGTCATGGCATCCCCACCTCCAACTCTGGATGGCGCAAAGCGTCGACATTTCATCCGGCTCCCGGTTGGTCTTAACCATCTAACGACCAAAGCCATGTCATAACCTTCTAGAAAAGACAAACCCGAGACCTTGGGAGGAATAAACTTGTTCTAGGCCCAAAGCGTCCTTGAACTTGTGATTCTTGAATCTTGCCCCATTGCTTATGCTTTATGGATGCCGTGTAGAAAGCTCCATGTCTCTGTCATGGACTCGGACTTGGTGGAGAACTTGCCATCGGGAAAGGTTCCAAATGAGCTTATTCGTCTGGGGAGGGCGGACTTGAAAATTCCTTTGATTTGATAGCTAGTGATGGCTCCATGAGGGGGAAGTTTGAGAGGTGCTATGTCTTTGTTAGCTTGGGGAGGGCGAAGGGATGGCGAGGTTCTAGCAGAGTGCCCCACCGCCGGAGAGGGGCCGAGGAGGGTTCCAAAATTGTGAGAGCTCGCTAGAGACAAGAGCTTCTTTGGTGACGGCCGGGGGGCTACGATGGATGACTTGAGGGAGGGGGCAAGGAGGTTGATAGGATGCGCCAATGAGCAAGCCCTTACCTATCCACCGAACCGCCTTATGCAAGCCAAAATAGACAACGACCTTGAACATTCCTCTCACCAATCAACCATTCGGAGTTGAGGATGCAGAAATGCATATTACTTCTGATGTCTTTCCATATGTTGGATCCATTAATTCTGGCAGGGCTGGTTGAGAGGAGAAATTTTTGCATGTATTTTGCAGTGAAAAGTCTAGCCCATTGGGATTTCCCCTCTAAAACTTTTGATGTCTTTCCATATGCCATTTTCTAGTGCGGTCATGTATTTTGCGGTGAAAAGCCTGCATGGCATCACCCAAAAGGCGCGGATCATTTTGCCTAGGCCTCCTCGACCGTTGGTCCCTAGGCCTAGCATATCGTATATCGTACCTAACCCAATGACGCTTTTTGGTGCCCTCCGAGGCTCCCCAGAAGAAAGACGCTAGCGTTTTTTCAATGTGTTGGCTGGCTTTTTTTGGAATGTTGGTTGCTGATAGAATGTGCATGGGGATGCTGGTGAGAACATGCTGGATGAGGACCAATTTGGCTGCTTGATTCAGGAGTTTCGCCTTCCATTCGACAATCCTTTGCTCGATCTTGTGAATGAGGGGAAGCAGATGAAGGTACCGAATCCTCCCTTTGAGCAGAGGGACGTCGAGGTACATGATAGGGAGAGAGGATTGCTGAAAACCCGAGATGTTGGCGATTTGCCTAGCTCTAATAGAGGTAGCTCTCTTGGGGAGTATGAAGCAGCTCTTGGATGAGTTGGCTCACTGTCCCAATGCATTCTCGTAGTATTGGATAAATGTTAGCAACGAACGGCTTGAAGGAAGCCTGTCATTTAAAAATTTTTTGGTGTCATCAACAAATAAGAGATGGGATATAATGGGGCAGCTCCTTAGGATATTGTATGGAAGGCATTTCCCTGAATGGAAGAGGTCTTTTAGACCTCTACTAAAGACCTCATCCGCAATGATGAAGATGGCCGGAGAGAGCGGATCTCCTTGGCGAAGGCCCCTAGAAAACTGAAAGAAGCCAAACGGATTTCCATTGATGATGATGGAGAACCAGTAGCCTTCCCACCATTGTTTCGCCATTTGAATCCAATCTGGATGGAAACCAAAGTCAAGGAGGACAGCGCAGATGAAGGACCATTTCATCCTATTGTAGGCTTTTTCCATATCCAATTTGATAATGATGTTGCCGCCATGGGACTTTCGATCGATGTTGTTGGCCATTTCCAAAGCTATGGAAATGCTCTCAACGATGGATCGATTCTTGACGAAGGCACTTTGTTCTTTGGATATGATGGTGGGAGGGTATTGGACAGTCTGGAGGCTAGAATTTTAGATAGGATCTTGTGAATGCAATTACATAGGTTGATGGACCGATAATCAGGAAAGCTCGTAGCATTATTCTTCTTGGGTATTAGGAAGATGGACGAGCACTTGAATGCTCTCGGGATAAAACCTCCCTTGAAAAAGTTTGTGGCTGCTTCTAGAATGTCTCCATGGACGATGTCCCAACACGAGGTGAAGAAGATGCCCGAGAATCCGTCTGGGCTAGGTACGCTGTCGGCAGGAATGACGAAAATAACTTCCTTAACCTCGTCCAGGTTGGGAGGGCACAATAGGTGGGCATTTGTATGGTCTGAAATGAGGGTGGGGATGCAGTCTAAGAGGTCAACTGGGGGTTGGGTGGCCCTGGATGTGAAGAGGTCTGTATAAAATCTGACAGCCTCTTCGCCGATCTCATTGGCAGAGTGGATGGCGGGACCTAAGGGGGGTTGGATGGATTTAATGGCAGCTTTCCTCCTCTTGTCAATGATGGAAGCGTGAAAAAAGTTGGTGTTGCGATCCCCCTCCTTCAGCCAAGAGATTCAGGATTTCTATTTCCTGAATATGTCTTCAAGGAGGAGAGCTTTCTTGAGGGATGCCTGGGCCAGGTTAAGGCTGACTTTGTCTTCTTCCGATCTGGAGTGAAGAAGCTTAGATTCAGCTGAGATTACCCCATCTTCTGTAAGCTTGACATTCTAGAAGACATTCCCAAAGACCCAGGAGTTCCAGATTCTCAAGGCTGACTTCAGCCTTTTCATTTTCAGAAGCAGTTTGACCATAGGGGTAGCTTGCACTTCTTGCTGCCTAGATTCAAGAACTTATCTACGAAAATCATCATGATGTGTCCACATGTTCTGAAATTTAAAAGGCCTGGGCCTGTTACCTCTTAGTTTTTCAAGGGAAAGAAGCATGGGGGAGTGATCAGAGAATACCCGAGGGAGGTGTTCCACTTTGATTTTGGGGAATGCCTGAAGCTAACTAGCATTGAACAACATCCTGCCAAGCCTGGCCCATCGTCGGCTATGCCCCTATCTGTTGTTGCACCATGTGAACTTGGATCCTGTGAACCCCGCATCCAGCAGGCCCGCGTCTCCGATTGATGCTCTGAATTCATCCATGCTCTTGGTGTCCGCTATTAGGTTACCAATCCTCTCATTCGGACAGGTGGTGGTGTTGAAATCTCCACAAACAAGCCACGGTCCACTATGTGATGTGGACGTGGATACAATTTCATCTCAAAGTTGAGCTCTCTCTGTTCTGCTGCAGGCTGCATAAACCACCGAAATGATGATTTCTTGGTGAAATATTATGTGTTGTTGATATTTTGCAATATCGATGGATGTTTGGATGGAAGGTTGGATGGTTAAAGAGGCTAGTTGAATTGATTTCTTACAACACATGCTTTTAAGGCCCCATTAAATGGAAACTTGTTATGTATGCATTCTTTTTACAATTTTTTTTTTCTAAATATGCAAATATGTACATTTTAACATCTCTTGAAGTTTCGTTGAAAATCCCACCATTTCCCTCATGTTTGCCAATGGATCGATCACTGTCCTCTGCTAAGACTCGAAGCGTGACACACTATATGGAGGCTGCAATCGTTTGGAGCTGGAACGGGGGGGCAGGAAAGAATCCAGATCTTCCCTCCAGTCATGTCCTCTACTATGGATTGTTGGTAACCCAATTTGGCTGCTATTTGAATCCTCTTAGTGGGCCGAACCATGGGTTCTTGTAACAAAAGAATGGCTATCTTGTGGTTGCGGACGAGTCTTTTCAGATGTCGCAGGGTCAAAGTGTTGCCATCTCCACGCACGTTCCATGAGAGAATGTTAGGCATTAGATTCTCATCCTTCCGCGACGGCCCTTTTCCTGAGTCTCGCTAAGCGAAAGCTTCGCCTGAGCGATGCCTTCCTCTTCTTTTTAATGTTGGGCAAGAGGAGTTTGCCGAAGTCGAGGGAGGTGTAGATTAAAGCTGGTCTGGATGTCCTCTCATATCCACCTAGAGCTCTAGGTCTCCCTCTGCGTTGCAAGTGGGAATAGAAGAATCAGGAGGATCAGTGGGCGAGTCTGAAACGTATTCCGAAAGCACGTTGTCTTCATCTGTTTTTGAAATTCTGACAGACGTAATTGGGTCCCAGCTCCAAGGCCAGCTCCACCTCCCTTAGCTGTCCAGTCTGTTGTCTTTGGTCTGGAATATCTGTGCTTGAACTTCTAGATACTAGTCTGTGCCATCCTCGGAGGATGGGCGGGAGGGGCCAGATAGGAGAGGCAGCTTGCGGGTGGGCCCTGGCTGAGAGGGACGAGTATCCAGGGTAGTGGGTGAGCTGCGAGGGCTGAGAGAGGGAACTGGTTGATTTGGGCTGAGGGTTGGCTTGGAATTGGATAGGAGATGGGCGTTGAATGGATTGGGCAGGGGTAGGGATAGGCTTGTTAGGTTGAGAGTGGAGGGGATTGGGACCATGAGTTCGAATGTAGGGGATTGGTTGATGGAGTGGGGAGTTCAGGGGCCACGCTGATTGTATGTGGCCAGACGTTGAACATCTGGGGAGCATATGGGGTTAAGTGGAAGTTGGGTGATGGTCGGGGTTGGAAGGGACTGGGTGATCCTCGCTGGGTTGGGATAGGTGGTTGTATGGTCAGGGTGCTCGATGGTTGGGCTTGTTGGGGTAATTAGGTGAGCAGGGGGCCTGGGCAAAGTAGGAGAGTTGCTCTGCCCTTCCTGGTTGGGTGAGGCAAATCGTCGAACACCTGGCGAGCGATGGTTGTCCTGGTATATTTGGCTGGCAGGCGAGGTGCCCCTGGCTATGGATGGGCTGAAGATGGCGCCAGGGCTTTGGCCGCAGTGAAATTCCTCACTCTCTGGAAGAGTAGGGCGAAGAAAGGAGGAGGCTGCCCTTCAGTTGGGATCTTCTGTTGGCTGTGGGGGAGGCTTCTGATGGTTAGAGATGGGAAGAGACTCTTGGGCCAGGGTTGGAGGTTCAACGGAAGTGATGATCGGGAACAATAAGCCATTTACTTCGAGATCTAGGACAGTTGTGAGGTCTGGGCTTGGGTTAGGGATGATTTTAACTCGAACAAACATGAGGAATGAAGATGACAAAGAGAGTTGGTCGATTTCCACCACCTCTCCAAAGAAGCTCGCTATCTGTTCGATGGAATGCCTGCACCACACGTGGAGGGGGATCCCCTGGATATGGATCCAGGTTCCTCTATTGGTCGAAACAGCCATTGGCCCCGAGGGTGAAATGGAGCTTAGGCCCATAGAGTGGTGGAGGAGGGTGTCTCTCTGAAATGCCAAGGCTTCTTCCCTGTATTGGAAGGTGAATAGGAAGGATTGGGTTGATATATACCCTGGCCACGTCTACCTTCAAGGCGCCGAACAGGGACTTTCTGAGAATGTCAATCAAATGAATAACAGAGCAGGGGGTACTGACGCCACCCCTATTAGCGCAGTTGCAAGGTGTCTTCTTCGGGCCGCGAAGATCCAAGTGGGAGTTTGCAGCGAGAAACTCCTCTGCTTCGAGGGCCTTCTCGGGGAGGGTTGAGTGGTAATGTTGGCCCAGGGAAGACAGGGTAATAGGGTTGGGTTGGGTAGAAGGATGGGGGAGCGCTCCTGGTAGGCTCAGAAGAGCTGAGATGCGGTTGTGGGCATCTTGGATGAGAAGGGGGTGACCTCCTAGCAGAGAACCTTGTAATTTGACCATGGTGGCATGAGCATCCTCTCTCCACTGGAATTTGACAAATCCGAACCCTTTGCTTCTCGATGAGTTTTGAATTGTCGGAACGAAGATATCAGTGATTTCCCCAAATTTGGAGAATGGAGACTTGAGATCGGTAGCTGAGCATCGGAATGGGATATTGGCCACTAAGAGAGAGTGGGGTTGCTTAGACAGACGCCGACGCTGGATCCTTGTCCAGCCTTCCTCCGCGTCCTCCGCTTTTGCCATCTTACCCTTGCACTGCTCGACTGTAACCTTCTTGTTGAGTAAAATATGGTCTAACGGATGAGTTCCTTTATAATGTTATGAGAGAAAAAACTACAATAGATACATGGGCGAAACTAGAGAAAATCTATGTGAAGAAGTCTCTTGGGAATCACTTATATCTGGAGCTACAGTTGTTCAATATGAAGATGATAGAGTAACTTCAATAGGCTCATTTATAAATTACTGGATGTGGACGAGATGATGAAAGATGAAGATCAAGTATGTATTATGTTGAATTCTCTTCCAGAATTGTATGAGTCGTTTAAAGACTCTTTGTGCACCGATAGGACAACCATTAGTGTTGAGACCGTTGTCTTAGCACTTCAGTTGAAGGCGATAAGAAAGAAAAGTGGTGACATGGATGCTTTTACAGATGCATTGGTTATGAGGGGGAGAAATTCTGAGCGGGATAGTGGATCTTTGCAATCGAGATCCAAATCCAAGGGCAATGGCAAAAGTAAGCTGAAGTGATGGAATTGTGGCATGACAAGGTATATGAAGAAGGATTGTCAGAATCGTAAGTTGAGGAATGAGAAATCAGAGATTTCTTCTAGAGACGTCAACACTGCGGAATCCAGTGAGGAGGCGAGTGATAGTGACATGCTGACCGCATCAAAATCTGGGTATTTCAGTGATGAATGGATTTTAGATACAAGGGCTTCGTATCACATGATCCCTCATGGGAGTTGGTTCACCAGTTACAGTGAGTGCGATGGTGGTCAGGTGTTTATGGGCAATGATAATGCCTATAATATGGTTGGTGTTAGATCGGTGCGCATCAAGATGTTTGATGGCATGGAGCGCATCTTCACCAAACTTAGACACGTTCCTAAGTTAAGGAAGAGTTTGATATCTCCGGGTGCGCTCGAGGTGCTTTGATGCAATTCATCAGGTTCGATTGTGTCCTCGAAGTTTTAAAGGGGGCCCTTATAGTAATGAAGGTACAGGGAAATGGTAACCTTTGCAGGTTGATTGGGAGTATTTCATCGGGTAGAGCTACATCGTCTGTAGAAATTCGATGTCTGCATTGTGTGGCATGTGCGATTAGGCCACATGAGCGAGCGTGGCATGATGGTTCTTTTTTACCATTGTTTAATTCCTGTTTTTAAAAGAACTGATTTTA
This sequence comes from Magnolia changhungtana, assembly GCA_030180095.1. Taxonomy (NCBI): domain Eukaryota; kingdom Viridiplantae; phylum Streptophyta; class Magnoliopsida; order Magnoliales; family Magnoliaceae; genus Magnolia; species Magnolia changhungtana. Next base: position 662,058 of record JASAUF010000363.1, on the reverse strand, counting down.
GTATATGTAGGCATTGTATACATGTTAAATAGTTAGGTTATCTTTTAAGTCTGGAAAACATGTTTGTAAGTGAGTTATGGATTTTATGCCTTTGACGTATGGGGGCTGGTGCCCGTAGTTTCTAGTAGAGGGTCGTCATGCTTTGTTACGTTCATTGACAACTATTCTAAAAGGGTGTGGGTTTATTTTATGAAAAATAAATTCGAGGTTTTCACCAACTTTAAACACTGGAAAGCGATGATGGAAAAACAGTCAGGGCAAAGGTGAAATTGTTGAGGGCATACGACGGTTGGGAATTCACTTATGGGGTATTCAATCAGTTTTGTAAGGATGGAAGGATCATGAGGCACAACACAGTGTACCACACACCAAAGCAGAATGGTGTGGTTGAGTGGATGAATCAGACTCTCTTGGAGAAGGTCTGATGCATGATGAGTAATGCTGTGTTGGACAAGGAAATGTACACTAAGGCCGTTAACACGACTTGTTACTTTGAATCAGTCCCATTCTACGGCTACAGATTGTAGAATTCCAGAGGAAGTGTAGAGTGGTCTACAAGCTGTACTCATGGTTGCGAGTATTTGGTTGCGATACTTACTCTCACGTACCATCAGTTGAGAGGGAAAAGCTAGACCAAAGAGCTAAAAAGTACATCTTTGTCGGCTATGGTAATGGTGTGAAAGGGTACATATTATATAATCGGGTTACACAGAAAATGATCCTTAGTCGTGAAGTCGAATTCGAGAAAAGATCCTTATTCTGTAAGGATGAACACGAGGATAAAAAGTCAGTTGTGGACATTAGATGGACAGAGATGAGACTCAGTCTGATACTAAGACGTAGATAAATGTACAACAGCAGGTGGAGCAACCACCTTTGAGAAGGAATCCACTAAGGGATCGTAGCTTATCGACGAGATATAGGGATGACTCGAATATTGTATTTGCCTTCATTACAAATGAGGGGGATCCATCTACTTTTCAAGAGTCTTTTGAAGATGTAGATGCTGAAAAGTGGAAAGCAACAATGCATGACGGGATGAACTCCTCATTACAAGAATGAGACGTGGGAGCTAGTGGAGCTTCTGCCAGCCATAAATCGATCGGGTGCAAGTTGATCTTTAAGAAAAAACATGATAGGTACAAGGCAATGTTGGTAGTGAAGGGATATGCTCAGAGAGAAGGTGTTGATTTTATTGAGATATTTACGCCCGTGGTAAAGCAAGTATCTATCATATTCGTATTGGCATTGGTTGCCCATTACAATCTAGAGCCGGAATAGATGGATGTGAAGATTGCTTTCCTACATGGGGAATTAGAAGAGCATATTTATATGAAACAACCAAAATGTTTCAAAATACAAGGAGTAAAGAACAAGGTTTGCAGGTTGATGAGGTTGTTGTACAAGCTGAAACGGTCGCCTAGACAGTGGTATTAGAAATTTGATTCTTTCATTGTGAGTAAGGTTTACCAGGAGTGAGTATAATCATCGTGTCTATTATAAAACACTAAGTGATGAGAAGTTCGTTATCTTGGTAATATATGCTGATGACATACTTATCGCTAGTCATAGCATGTCTGATATCGACATACTAAAGATTTAGCTATTAGGGACATTCGAGATGAAAGATCTGGGGGTTGCAAAGAGAGTTCTCGTCGTGGACATACCCAGAGACAGGAAGATGAGCGGGCTTTGGTTATCTCAGGCGGAATACCTTGAGAAGGTATTAGTGAAGTATGGGATAGACAAGGCAAAGCCGCTCAACATTCCCCACGTGGCTCATTTTAGGCTTTCTTTAAAACAGTGTCCTAAAACAGATGAAGAAAAGTAGGTTATGTCTCGTATGCTTTATTCGAATGTGGTTGATAGCTTGATGTATGCCATGGTCTATACAAGATCGGATATTTCACATGCAATTGGTGTTGTTAACAGATACATATATAACCCCACCAAGCAACACTGGGTGGCAGTGAAATGACTACTTCGATTACACAACAACCCCCAGATTTATTGCATATTACATGTTAAAAAAAATGAGTACTTCAATATATTTGAGGTATGAATAACTGCGTCTTGACATTTGAAAAATCAGGAGACAAGTTAGTAGGCTACATGGATTCAGATTACATGGGCAATGTGGATAACAAAAAGTCGACTTCTAGTTACTCATTTGTATTAGCGGGTGGAATGATCAGTTGGATGTCGAAGCTTTAGTATGTGGTGGAACTTTCCACAACCGAAGCTCAGCATATAGCGGTGATAAAAGTATTCAAAGAAGGTGTTTGGTTAAGAATAATAATAAATTAGCTTGGGCTTCAACAGAAGGTCATGTCAGTTAATCGTGATAGCAAAAGTGCAATAAATTTGGCAAAGAACTCTGTTTATTACTCGTGCACTAAACGTATTATTGTGCGTCATCATTTTATCTGATAGGTGCTTGAGGAAGGAGGCGTGACTTTTGAGAAGATACACACAAGCGTGAATCCAGATAACAAGCTTACGAAGGTGGTTCCTATAGAAAAGTTCAAGTTCCATGCAACTTCTTTGGGGTTGACGAAGGCTTAATGTGGACGAAGTGTGCATGAAAAGTGACGATCAACCTATGATGGAAGGCAATTAGAGATAGTGATGGCAAATGAGTAATGAAGAATGAAGATTGAAGATTAAAGACATGGTGGAGATTGTTGTCAATGTCTTTGTAAGGAGCCATTCTTCTAAGATTCAAGCCACCTATCGAAACATCCTCATTTTCAATCTTTGATTTTCTCGTAATGGTTTTCAGTATATACAACATATCTTCTTCATTTAATAAAAAATCCTAACAAACTTATGTTAGTCATCAAAATTGTTCCCATCAAATTTCTCTCATTTCAAAAGATTGGCCACAAGTGATTTGGACACCATTTCTTGTCACTACATTAGGTAAGAGGGGGTCCTATATTAGTCAATCCATATCTGAGATAGTTTATTTTAATTTTATTTATGCGTAATCATCATTAGTGATCCAAAAGTTAGCATCACTCAAATAAATTAACGTGTAGGCAAAAAGTCATTATTAGTTCGGCATAAAAGTTCACTTATCCAATTGGGCGTATTAGAAGCAATCAAAGTTGAAAAGAGAATAAAGAAATTCCTTCATGACAATAGTCAGGTGACACCCATGCATGGTAAATTATTAGCATCATATACCATGTCTAAAAGCTTGTGTAGTGCACAATAAATTTATGTGTTTTATGATGTGTAAGTGTTACGTCACTACGGGCCATGCAAAATTGCACACACATGTTACATCAATTAAAAATGCATCTGCCTATGTGTATTCTGTGTCGTGTGACTTACGCGGAAAATTTTCAAAAACCATTTTACTATTTCCTTATGTTGAAATCACATCGATCACTTTTTTTATTCCACTATTGGGCGGCAGCGAAGAAACATGATACATTACTTTTGTGTTATTACTATTATGGATCAAGCAACATAATTAATACACACTCGGGAAACGAAACATGAAAATTGACCACCCACTCAAATCAACTACATAAAAGGAACATTGACCAATTCACTTACCTAATCTGGCGATGACAATGGTATGTCGATACAATTAGTGACCTTGAGCAAGCACGAGAGCAGGCCCTCTTTGCATTTGTACGTGCATACATACCCCTCACCCTCTCCTCCACCCTTAAATAAAGAAAGGAAGAGGCATTGGAGATAGGTAGTGGGTCAACGGTGCCCTACCTGCTACCACTTGTGAGTTAGGCCCCGTTAAGGGTTGCCCCACCCAACACGTGTCAGCACACATGTGCATCTTGCACACTTCTAACAACTCAATCAATTACAGAAGGGGGTAACAGTAACTCCACCTCTAAGATACGAGGAGTTCCACTTGAGAAAATGTGCCCTTCAACTTGTAAACTTAATGATGGCACCCACTAAACACAAAAGAGTTAAATATGCTCAAACATAGAAGATTTAATAATTATGTTTTGTGTAACCATATATCTACGATAGGTAGAAAAGGTTACTTAGAATAGGAAAATGAGAGAGAGAGAGGCTTCTAATCTCTTAGTGTTTTAAAATGCTTTAGGAGTTGAACAATCATATTCTCTTCCAGATGCTTATTGGTGGCTTTTCATGTAATTAAGAAATTACCACCACACCCATTTAAACATGTTTGACAACATTCAAATAATTCTCAAACACCAAGGGATGTACTCTCCAACACGAATAAGATTTGACAATTCATATTGCACCCATTCGGATCTCGCATGATTAGATGGTCGAGGCCATTAACAATCTATCTCATGAAGAAATCCATGATATCATACTTGGTTAATTGACTCGAGAGGCAAATCCAATGGTTGATCTTCTTAGATTGCCCTTGAGCTCATGCACATGCTCAATCAATCATGGCCAATGAACCCTGGAGGCTAATTAATCCGATGATTGATCTCATAGGCGTGCCTCAAATGCCAACACACATGCGCGGTTGGAAAGCACTGTAGGCACATGCATGAGAACAAATCCCAAGAAGAAATATCTTTTATTTTCCCACTTAACATCTGATTTGGGGCTAGACATTTTCATATGAAGGTATGCAAAACAATAGTCATGAAATACAAGATCGTCTTTGCGTTAATTATGGTGATCATATAATCTTAAACTCCAACATGCCCTTGAGTGAGAAGCCATGAGATCAAGATATCTTGAACATTCTTTTCTTGTACCTCGGTCTTCCACACCTCAAACCCTTTTTGAAACACTTTAATTAGACTTAGGTTTTTCATGTAATTTAGGTGAAGGGATCAAGACTAGTATTCATAGAAGAGAGGCAAAAATACTTCAATGCATTGTATCTACTGATCTAACTACTCATCTAAGGGACCATGCTTCACTGAAATAATTTCCATGTCTAGACTTTTTGTAAAACAAAGGCATAAATGCATGGGAAATCAATCATAACTTCTATTGGGCAATCAATTTCCAAATATCTGTAAATAGATTTGATCCATTTGAACCATTGACATATAAGGTCACCTGGTTTGACTCCCACTTTTTCATGATGAATAATTCTAAAACAATTTTTTAAAGCATTTTATAAAACATGTTTGAAAACTCTTGACAGTACCCAAGACATTATAAAATCATTATTGTTGGATGATATGAGGAATGCTTATCAAATCGGTCCATCAAGATCATTAATATTATATTATCCACTAGAATTCATCCATCATGCCTAACTGAATTTAGTGGGTTGAGCCAAAAAAATGGCCTCTCCAAGAACAAACATTTCTTCACTCTCCAACCCCTTCAAAGTTCACCCTTTACCCCACGTCTGGACCACACCCTTCCATATTAAAAACAACTGGATTCCCAACACTCACCATTTCCCGTTTTGCCCTAACCAGCCTCGAAAAGGCGCGAGATGTCCTCGTCGAAGCGCCGGAGCGGGCCATGTCGTCGTCGCCTGCACCCCGGCGGGCGTCGCCGAAGATCCATCAAGCCCTCACTCGATCGTCGTCGATCGGCAATGTCCTCGACGGCACGAGCGGGCGAGGTTTTCGCCGAGGTTATGCCCGGTGTGTGGGCCACTTGCGACGTCGGGCCCCGCGCCACCAACCTTGCTAGCAGCCTTTGCCACGCATTCTTCTTGTTGCGATCATGCGTCAAAATGTTTTGGTGAAATGGATGCACAATTATCTTGTTCTTGATGTAGAGGACATCCCACGGATCGCCGCCGATATCGTTGGGCATGATGATGATTGGGACATACAAATGACACAATTGGGATTGCCCCATGCGGGCTGCGGGGTATGCCTCTCGCCTCCCATTTTGGCCCGGAGCGGATCCTTTGGTATCCGAATCAAAAGCCGCCCCGTACGTTGGCATCGTAGGAGATACGTCGGTTTGTGGAGCTCAAACATCCCTTGGTCGTGAAATTGTGGGCCTAATTGGCTGATTCTCGGGGCATTTACATGGAATTGTACGCGAATTATGCCAAATCAACCTTCTCCTCGCGTTTGGTGTCCATTTTGATGATCGGGTCCTAGAGTCTCCACACCAAGATAAGAATTCATGTCTCTGGGAAGAACAAGGGACCATGTTTCACTAAAATAATCTAGAATCCAGAAGAGAAATGTCTATCTTGATTTTTCGCTTTCAAACTACGTAACAAGAAAGTTCCCTTTGATTATAAGTCCTTTGGAGATGCCATTCCCCCTCAATATGCGATCCATGCTCGATGAATCAATCATGCGATCCTAACTTGTCTAATGTGGGCTGTCCATCAAGCGCCCATGCCGGTCAATCAAGTGGTTTGGGCGCAATATCCAATGGTATATTGATGGTGATGGATTCCTGATCTTGGCGGCGATACGTGTGACTCATTATGATCTTATAAGGCCCACCTAATAGAAATATTACGTTCTCCCACTTAGGCCATGATGAATAATTCTAAAACAATTTTTGTGAAAAGAATTTTATAAAACATGTTTGAAAACTCAATTGTTGGATATCATTGTTCCTCACCGGATCATGTTATAAAATCATTATTGTTGGATGATATGAGCAATGCTTATCAAATCGGTCCATCAAGATCATTAATATTATATTAGTATTTACTAGAATGTTAATGTGTTAGTAAGGACCAATATTCACTAGAAAGTTAGTGGGTTAGTAGCAATAAAGTAAATGGGACCAATGTTAATGGTGGTCCTTGTAGATGTTTCGATGAAATCCGAGTAGGAAATTAAATAGGAATAGTATTCACTAAAGATCCAATAGAAAAGTAAAAAAAAAAAAAAAGTAGCAATAAAGTAAATGGGACCAGTGTTAAGGGACTAATGTTACATAGGAATAGTATTCACTAAAGAGTAGAAAAGTAAATGTAGGAAAGTAAATAGGACTAATGTACACTAGAGAGCAGAAAAGTAAAGGCGCCAAAAATAAAAAATCTAAAAAAATAATAATCGTAAAATCCCTTATGTTTCGAATCAGGCCTTGTTTAGTGTCTAGAGGTCCCTAGTGGAATTGCCAATTTTGTGAACGTTCCTGTGTGAGCGCAGTGCCCCTTTTGCTTTCAGTCAGTTACACAGTTGGGGTGTGGAGCTGACTCAGGTATGAAAGTTTATTTGATTTAGAGTTTCCATTAACCAAATGAAGCTTGGAATCTACGACTGACTAGAAATCGTAAAATTGCTTACAAGTTAAGGAATCAAGAGATTCCCCAACTTGAATGTCTCCTACGGTTCGATTATGACTGTAGATTCTAGGTAAGAGCCTTGATGATGAAAAAGGAAAGGGGTTAGGCACTCTTTTTTACTCCACACAATGTATGGTCTCTACTTTTTTAGGATTTTATGGATTTTAGGGTATTTCAACATAATTTTGGCATGTCTATATCTAGTCGTGATTCACGTAGCCCATAAGGATTGGGCAGGCAAAGTAAAATAAATTATCAAGCCGTATTTCATGGAACCATTATTTTAAATATTGATGATATTGGTTGATATATCCCACGATATATCATGTATGTCACCCGTGTGATACAAAACAAATGTTCAATCTAGTGAGCATTTTCAATTTTAGATTTTTTTTTTTTTTTTGTTAAAATTATGTTAAATCAATGTCAAATGGTTATAAATCCATTGGTTCTTCATGTTTTGTATGAAAATCATGGAGTTGGAGCTTTAATTTCGATATCCATTGGTTCTTTATGTTCTCCATATTTTTTTAAAATGAAAATTTAGTTCAACCAGTTGTCAATTGAGACTAATTTTGAAGTATTTAATGAAATGATCATCACATATACTCTAATTTCGAAATTTGAGTGTAGTCCAATTTGGAGAAAATTGGAGAAAATTCAAAATTTATCTAATTTCTCCCGAATTGTTTGCAATGTTGCACTCCAAACATGAAATCAAGCATTGTATGATGGTTGATTTATTGATATGTTAAGTCGTTGTCAATTTTTTAAAAATAAAAATTAATTTAATTAAAAATTAATATGAAAGATTTATTAAAATATTAATCCTCTTAATTTTTTTTCCTTCAACCAACTGTCAGTTGAGACCAATTTCAAAGTAGTTAGGAGTATTTGATGAAATGATCATCACATACACATTCAATTTGAATATAATTACATTAGTTTATTCAGACAATGCATAACAAAGGAAAACTATTATGTGCACTTCTTTTTTGCGACGTTATGATTTAAAAGGTATTAAGGTCTCTCTTATTTTTTTTTTAACAATTCATGAAGTTTTATTGAAAAATTCAACCATTTTCCCAATATTTCCTCATGTTTCCCAAAAAAGGAGATAAATTACTCGATACAAATTATATATCCCGTATGATAACCGATATGTATTCGTGTCTTAAGGATGGAATACGTAACGCGATACCGATATTTCAAACATCTTATGGAACCAAGTGGCTCCAGGTAGGCCAAATTAAATAAAATGCAGTAATTGAAATGAAATGCAATCCTATCCTTCCCTCACAGAGACTTTAGGTAGACAAATAAAGTAAAAGAAGGCAGAGAAGAATAATAACAAAAATAAAATAAAGATAGTTATTATTAATGTGATTAGGATGTGTGAAATGGCATACAATTTGGGTTATTTGAGAGGTGCGTAAGAAAAGGGAAGATCAAAGACCCTCTTTTTTTAAAAAATAAAATTACAAAAGATATAGTTGGATATCCTTGATTCTAACTCTACTCTTCACTTCACTAGCTTCTTCAGCGGGCTATTCCTAGGATCGACCTCTTGAGTGAACCAACACCTTAGCATGTCGGAAATCTTCAGGGTGCCTCGGACCTTAGGCTGACCCTACATTCTCTCCCTGATATTCTTCATCCTTTCTCCATTCTTTCTATCTCTAGACCCCCTAGAATGGGATTTGCTACATGCGTAGGATTTATAGACCTCAATCATTGGCTCGTGGATGATCGATGGTGACGTTTCCACCTCCCATCAATGATTATGCTTATGTATACTTATGTAGGGATTAGGTGGCAAAAATGAGCCACATGAGCTGTCAGATTACCATTAGCCGATGATGTCACACCCATTTATGATATTGCTTTTGTAGGAGTAAGGCAACACTTCCATTTAATAAAAATGAGCCACATGGATTGTCAACTAGTCACGAGCCTTGGTTTTATTTTGTTGATCAGGTCTATTGTTTGTTTCTGGGAGATACCGTGGACCCTTTTTACTTGGCCCGTTTGCATTTTCAATGCATTGTGGGTCGATTAGAGACAACTTTATCGAAATAAGGCGTAAGCAATGTTTCTGGAGAGTCTGGATAATCGGCTAGGATATGATTTGTTAGGTTCCAAATTTGCTGATCGAGACTGTTGTTTGTTTCTAGGATGCACCAAGGGTCTCCATTTGATCGGTTTGCATTTTCAATGGTGCCTAGGTTGCCCAAAGAGTTTAATTAAAGCCCGGCTGAAGCTGGGGTAGTTCAATCTCATTTCGAACAGGTGTCTACCTAGGGATAAAACTCATTTAGGACAAAATTAAGAAAAATAAAAAGAAACATCATTTTCAAGTAAACTAAGACCACTTAGGTTTCCATATTTATGGAAATACCATGGAATCTATTTAATGAGCTGATAAATTGCTTTACTTAAAAAAAAAAACTACCAACATTGCTTACTTGACTTTTACTTAAGGTTAATGGATAATCAAAGCTATCCCTCTTGTTATCATTGTTGTGGATGGGCAATAGCCCGTTAGTTATGCTAAATGGATAATTATCATATGTCTATGTGGAGTTGTGAACAAATGAATATGGATGGTTGAAAGGATAGCTTCCAATTGCTAATGTTCTACTCCACAAAATGGTTATGATCTACTTTTAGTGTAATCATCGGGTCCTTCCTATCAGTGGTAGTGTGGCACCCAAAAATATAAACGATTCTAATCATCAAACCATCTCTCTATGTGGGACCCATGATGAAGGTGCCCAAATTAATGCAACTAATGGAATGAAGTTGATTCTAATTCATTGGTTGTTGTGAATCTTGTGATCTATGTCATTAACATTCATATTGATCTTGTTTTTTTCAGGAGTGTTAGTACCAATTTATTGTCTGGAAGCATCCCAAAGGAACTTGGAAATCTTATAAATCTAACCGAGTTGTAAGATATCGTTTATTTCTTAATGCAAATACATGATTAATTTAGTCATTTAACTTTTAATTAATTAAAGTTTTATGCTGGTTGTGATAATTGTGAGGAGTTGTTCATTGGTCTAGTGTAATCATTGACACTAATTTTTGGTGCAAGTAGTTGGAAGTGGATTGGCCGGTGTACCACACACTACCGACTAGGCTAGTGTGTTGATGTCACCAAGTTCTATGAGTCCCATCATGAGGTATGTGTTATATCCAAACCGTCCATCCATTTGGCAAGCTCGTTGTAAGGCTTGAACCAAAAAATCGGATAGATCCAAAGATCCAGTGGACCACACTGCAAAAAGAAGTGGGGGGGATTGAACGTCTACCATTGAAACCCTTTTATGAGTGACAGAAGTTTTGGATCAATATGATATTTGTTTTTCCTCTTCATCCAGGTCTGTATGACCTTATTAATAGATTGAATGGAAAATAAATGTTATGGTGGGCCCCACGAATGTTTTAACGGTGAGAATCATTGTCCCACTGCTATTTGTGGTGTGGTCCACTTGAGCTTTGGATATGATTAATTTTTGGGATCATGCGCTAAAATGATCTAGCCAAATGGATGAACGGTGTGGATATAATAAATACATCATTGTGGGGCCATATAACTTTGATCTCCTTTGAACTGTTCATACAACTAGGAGCTCGAGGAGCATTAGCGCTCGTCTTCGCACGACACGTACCCACACCAGTCAGGTCGGTGGTGTGTGGTACACCAGCCAAGTAGTTGTTATAACCATCTGATCATGATCAAAAGAGCAAATGGATTGGATACTCCCCTGCCACTAGCCAATGGTTGGTGGTCGGTACTCTGTGGACCCCACCATGATGTATGTGTTTCATCCATGCCGTCCATCTATTTTTCTAGATCATTTTATCGTATGAGACCAAAAATGAGGTATATCCCAATCTCAAGTGGACCACATTACATGAAACAGTGTTGAATGAACGTTGACCATTAAAACTTTTTGGGGGTTTTTTCCCTTCATCTCTGTATGACCTAATCAACAGGTTGGATGTCAAATAAACAATACAGTGGGCCTTAGGAGGATTGTAATGGTGGATATCCAATCACTATTGTTTTACTGTGGTGTGGTCCACCTGAGATTTATATACCTCTCATTTTTGGGATGAAGCCTTAAAATGATTTGTAAAAATGGATGAAAAACATACATCATGGTGGGGCCACAGAGCACCAACCACCAGCCACTGGGTTGGTGGCAGGGGGAGTAGCCAATCCATTTCCCTTACATGTCGCACACATATGTGGGGGCCACCACTCTAGACCTAACAACGTGGCACCCAACAACTTGCCAATCATAATAATCACACTGTTGTTTAGTTTGCACATGCTAAACCATCACTTCAATAGTAAGCTGATTGCATTGGAATTTGTTTTCCTAGTGTTGCAACTCAAGATCGTTAATATGTGTGGTTCCTTTGAGCCCACATGTGGAGATGGTCCAATGGTTGGACCTCCATCTTCTCGATGCGATTATAAATGAGCTACGATGGTGCAACCATCTTTTAAAAATGAAATTGACCATTGATTTTTGGAGTTGATCGCGAGCTGTGAAAAATGCTCTTTTCACTATTCTAAATTCATCTGTATATATGTTGTGTCTGGTTTTGGAATGTGACTCAGTTCCAGATCAAAACTGAGTTGGCATGTCTGGAATGAGTCAAAGCCTAAAAACAGTCCACTTACAATACTTGAAATGCACCGTAGTTGAGCCTACCCAAAGGAGTTAACTTCATGTGATAGTTAAAACCACTGAGATTACATGCTGTTTTTTTTTTTTTTTTGTCGTTTGACTTTGCATTTACCTTCTTCATTAAACTATTCTAATTTTTCCATTCTTTTGCAGGCAATTGGGTACCAATTCTTTCAGTGGCTCACTCCCTCAAGAGATGGGGAATCTGGTAAATCTGAAAGTCATGTAAGTTCTTAATCATATCTTTAATCTATTGTATAACACAACCCGTCTACATGTGCAAGATCCCAATCCATACATCAGACGGGCCCTATGTGGATAACTTGGAAAAAAAAGGTTGGTCAACCAATCAGGTGTGTTGGGAAGCTGTGGAAGCAAACCCCGAATTCGAATCAAACAAACGAAAGATGAACATAACAAAGCATGCACGAGTACACATGATTTTATGTGGAAAACCCTTGCGGAAAAGAAACCACAGCACAAAGCGACAACAAATCCACTATGAAAAATGAATTATAAGATATGGATCTTACTTATAGATGTGAAACCTTTCAGAAAACCCTATCCTACCTTCTAGACCCTCTTAGAAATGTTTTAGCTCCCTTTATGATGTCCTAATCATGCATTATACCCATATTTATAGTATGACAACCGGAATAGGAAACAATATATGCAATTATACAAAACTGCGCTTGTCGTCAATCTAAGCATTAATCAATCGACATTGACCGAGCTTCATCGAACTGTGCTCAAACTTGTTTACATGAATTTTATATGAGTTTTCTGAATTATGTCGATAAATAGAGCCGAGAGTTTGATCTAGCAAACTTGTTTAAAAGTGTCTAGAGACCAATCTTGTAAAATCTGAGGCTCACTCGATTAAACTAGTCGATCGATCGAGACCCTTATTCATATACAAATTGAAGACATCAAACAACAATCTCCACCATGGTTGCCGTCGCCTTTTGTGAACACTCTGTCTTCATCAAACGTTTGCCATACCTAGAGAAGTTGAACAAAATTTGAACTGCTCTGTGAGAATCACCTTTATAAGCATATTCGTCGAATTCACGCTCGTGTGGATTTTCTCGAGATTAACATCGCCTTCCTCGAGCACCTGTTGGATAAAATGATGACGAACATCAATATGTTTAGTTCTAGAATGGTAAACCAAATTCTTTACCAAATTGGTCACGCTTTCACTGTCACAATTAACCAGCACAACCTCTTGCTGAATATTCAACTCATGCATCATTCCATGCAACCAAGCACATTGCTTAAAAGCCTCTGTCACTGTCATAAACTTAGCTTCTGTTGTGGAAAGAGCAACCACAGACTGAAACTTTGACATCCAATTGATCGCTCTACCCGCTAGTACAAATGAGTAACTGACAGTTGACCTTTTGTTGTCCACATTCCCTATATAATCAATATCCACATAACGTACTAGCTTTCTCTTTGATTTTTGAATGTCAAAACGTAGTCCGATGTACCTCGAGATATCGGAGTAGCCATTTGACTGCCTCCCAATGTTGCTTGTTGGGGTTTGACATATATCTGCTCACAGCACTGACTGCATGCGAAATACCCAGTCTTGTAGAGACCATGGCATACATTAAGCTACCAACCGTGCTCAAGTAGGGCATACGAGATATAAAATGCTTTTCTTCATCTGTAATGGGACATTACTCTGAAGAAAGCTGAAAATAAACAATATAGGGTGTGGTAATTGGTTTAGCCTTGTCCATCCAAAGCTTCACCAACACCTTCCCAATGTATTCTGCCTAAGACAACTGTAACTTGCTCATTTCCTATCTTCGTGTATGTCAATGCTGAAAATCTTCCTTACAGCCCCAAATCTTTTATTTTGAATGTCCTTGATAAATGAGTATTCGATATATTGATCTTAGACATGCTTTTGTTAGCGATATGTGTGTCATCAATATATAATACCAGTAAGATGAACTCCCCATCACTCAGTGCCTTGAAGTAAATACAATGATCATATTCACTTCTGGTAAACCGCCGACTCACCATAAAAGAATCAAATCTTTTATACCATTGCCTAGGCGATTGTTTTAGGCTGTACAACGACCTTCTCAACTTGCAAACCTTATTATTTGTTCATTGCACTTCAAACCCCTTTGGTTGTGTCATGTAGATATGCTCTTCCAGTTCCCCATGTAGGAAAGCAGTCTTCCCATCCATTTGTTTCAATTTCAAATTGTATTGGGCAACCAACATCAACACAAATCTAATAGATTCCTGCTTAACAATTGGCGTACAGATCTTACTGAAGTCAATGTCTTCTTTCTGAGCATACCCATTTATAATCAATCTCGCCTTTATCTATTCCGTTTCTTTTTAAAAATCCACTTACAACGAATTACTTTACGCCCAATGGGAAGCTCCATCAGCTCCTACGTCTTATTCTTGTACAAAGAGTCCATCTCATCTTGCATTGCCCATCCACTTCTTATCATCTCGATGATCCAGTGCTTCCTGAAAGGTAAACAAATCTCCTTTATTGTCATATCTCCAATTCAATCTTGAATCATAATGTATAGCTTTGATACCACTTGTTGGGAAGCCAGGGAAGAAAACTTCGAATTCGAATCAAACACACGGAAGATAAATGTAATAAAGCATGCACAAGTACACACGGTTTTATGTGAAAAACCCTTGCTGGAAAAAACCACGGCACAAAGCGACAACAAATCCACTATGAAAAATGAATTACAAGAGATGGATCTTACTTACAAATGCAAAGCCCTTCAAAAAAACCTAGCTTCCCTTCTAAACCCTCTTAGAAATGTTTTTGCTCCCTTCATGATGCCTTTAATCCCACATTATACCCATATTTATAATATAACAATCGAAATAAGAAAAAATTTGTGCAAATACGCAAAACTGCGCATGCTGTCAATCTAAGTATTGATAAATCGGCAACGATCGAGCACACGTTCGATTAATCGAGCTCCCATGTTCGACCAATCAAACATGCTCAAAATCGTCCAAAGAGTTTAGACAATTTTTCTGAATTATGTCGATCGGTTGAGTCAAGAGTTCGATCAATCTAACTTGTCCAAAAGTGTCCAGAGATCAATCTTGTAAAATTCGGAGCTGACTCGATTAATCAGTCAGACTAGTCGATTGATCGAGACCCCTGTTTCATGTACAGATTGAAGATATCAGACAACAAGGTGGTCCACAATGTATTAACTGTTAAAGAAAGTTATTTTAGCAATGTAATTGTTCAATACATATTGGGTTTTCACTCATGCTTCACACGTTTACACATGTACAAGATTGGGTACAATCAATTCAAACAAGGCTAAAGCTAATTTAAAACATAATTTAGATTCACAAATAGGAAGATGAAGAAGAAGTTAGAAGGAGATGAACTTCTACACTTTGAATCTTTTACCACAACTCTTTCTCAAGAGTTTCAGCCTCCAAAGATTGGTCACCCCATCTTCTCAAAGGAGGGTCTAAGCCTTAGGCATGAGATCCTATGGGTCTCCATATATAGAGTTCCAAATAGGAATTACCTCACATGCTTTCTCACTTAATACACATGTTTTATTTATTTATTTTTTAAACAAAAGAAAATTTTTATTCAAAACTATACGTCACATATTACATGCGGACAGCCCCTAGCCTGAAAAATACCAGGGCCTGCCTATCATATACCCCAAAACAAAGCAAACGGAAAACCGAAAGGTAGGCCATCAGCCCTTTCGAATGCTTCCCAGGTCCACATTGTCGAGGAAGAGGGCCCCTCAGATGGCCCGAGGAAGCTTTGACACTTCACGGAAGAGCCTGACCATCAACATGGAACTGTGTATATCTAAATGATCACAATCAAATCAGATCTTAATGATCTAACAGTTAGGCCGACCAACCACTGAAAAATGATTCCATAAATGATCAATTAGCTAGTTTAAGTTACCTTCTTGAAGTTCACTAGATGTGAAGCAAATGAACCATACGAAACATACGGACTATGAACCAAGATTACCATTGGTGGGTCCAACTGTCTGATGACCATAGTAGTCTGATCTGATGGTGGTAGCTAGGTCCACTATACACTAATAATCTGTTATATACTATTGACTATCATGTGTGTGTGTGTTTTTTTTTTTTTTTTTCTGTCATGCCAACCACTATTTGCCTCTTGGGTGATCAATTTCCAACCATTTTGTTGATGTAAACTTCAACAGTAACATGGACAGTGATTGGTGTGAGTGGTCCAATTCCTTCAACATTTGCCAATCTAGTAAACTTGGAGAGACTGTAAGTCTTTTTTTTTTTCCTCTTGATTTCCTTCCAAGCAATGAAATTATCGTCAACCTGAATGTTTTTTACATTGTAAAGTACGCTGTGATTTCAGGTGGGCCTTTGATAATGAGCTCAATGGCATGATACCTGACTTCATGGGGAATTGGACCAAGCTTAAAATTTTGTAAGCTAATATAATAAGATTTGCTCTTTTTCTTTCCTGCATTGAATCCTTTCTTATTTATTGGTTAGGGTTGTAATCAAACAGTTATACATTGGGCCTGAAAGTTAAGACGAAGCTGAAAGTTTAGCCTTGCCCTGGACCGTGGCTCAGGCTGGGCTTCAATAAGGAACGTTGTCAGACCTGGGTCTGGGATTGGCTAGTTTACTTGTCAGATCTAAAATTCAATCCCGAAGCCACCAACCATGATTTTAAAATTTGTTTTGGATTGGGAGTCATACAGAGAATTGAAACTAGTAAAACTTGCCTTGACTTGTTCTGACTCGTTTTGGTTTCTGAGAGTGATTCTCCCAATGACTTATATTTTTCTCCACTAATGCTAAGCTGAAGTTGACTAGATATTAAATAATATTTAGAACCATGCAACAAGCATCCCTACTGATGCAGCTAGATCGTGCCAGCGTTTTATATTAGTCCTACCCGGTGGGACCTACTCCAGATCATCCACAATTAGTGTCTTACGTGAAGCACATCTTGGTACAAGTTGATGCAGGACTGATGCATGAACCAACTATCATGTGAGATCAAGTAGCAAAATTAAGATAACTAACAAAAAAACACAAACCTTGACATAATCGTCACATATACCATGAGGGAGAGAGTCACACGCCCACCATATTTTTATAGCTCCAACAAGTTTCACTAATTACAAAAAACACCGTCTTATG
Organism: Magnolia changhungtana; assembly: GCA_030180095.1. Taxonomy (NCBI): domain Eukaryota; kingdom Viridiplantae; phylum Streptophyta; class Magnoliopsida; order Magnoliales; family Magnoliaceae; genus Magnolia; species Magnolia changhungtana. The sequence goes on along the minus strand of JASAUF010000363.1, from coordinate 644,961 downwards.
AAATTTTAATAAAAATGGCCATAGTCTAAAGAGAATCTATTAAATCACTCATAAAGGTGTACAAACATAAAATAATCAAAATTAAATCCTAAAAGATGATAAAATCTAAAAAACTGATGTGGACGATCCATGATCAATGGCCTGATCATGTGATCCATGTGATCCAATGGCCCGATTATCACGTCCCTCTAATCCAACGGTGTAGATCACTCCTATATAACAGCCCATATGCATCTTTCTATGTGGGATCTTCCAGATTGCTCGCACGTGCACATGAGGTCTTCAATATGATCATGGGTAGTCGCCTAGCAACAGGGAAATCGGTGCAACCTGCCTCCTCCTCCGATACGTATGCAAAGGTGTACGTGAAGTGATGTCCTCGTCACAAGTCCCTTGTAATTATTTTAGTTTTATACAATCAATAAATTCTTATCTCATTAGGATGGAAAGAGGTAGTAGGATTAAAACTCTATAAATGGGTGTAATCTCTACGTTGTTAGAGTGGATTTTGAATGAATTTTGATGTTAATGGAAGGTTGTTCTCTTCTTCCTGAAATTCTAGCAATGTCGTCGTGCCATTGTTGATGGGTTGTGTCATGTAGACCCTTGCTGAGTTGCTCTTGGGTCCGCCAATAACTGTGCCTTGACCATCAGTTGTTGAGACACTTGCAGGATAGCCAGTTATCCCCTTTGGTATCACAGGTGCAAACGTTGCCATGCTGATTTGTTGGTGTTTTCCGTCACCCCGCCGCTGCCCTCACCTGTCATCATTTCAACCAGAATGGACCATGTCACCTATAAATCAGGCTCACGACTGGTCCATTTAGTTTTCCTTGATAACGTTGATTCATTGTTTGCTTGATAATTTTAACTAGAGAATGCTTATGTAGGAGACTCTATGGAAATGCTTTCCAAGGTCCAATACCTTCCAGTCTTTCCAGTTTAGCATCTCTAACTGATTTGTAAGTATGTGTTTCTTCCAAGGTTCATACCTTTCAGTCTTTCCAGTTTTCCTCGATAACTTATTGCATTTGTTTAAATTGACTATTCAATGATCGCATAGGCAAATTGGTGAAATAACGAGCAGAAGCTCATCTTTGGCATTTATCAAGGGAATGAGGAGCTTAACCACTTTGTAAGTAACCATGATATCTATATATGTATTAATGCTAATTTTCTAATTTATCGTTGTTGTTCTTGTTTTTGTGATATAATCGAAATAAATTTTTTTTTTTTTTGGAGAATCGTGAGAAACAGTAAGATTTCAGATAGAATTCCATTCGACATTGGAGAGTACCGATCATTACAGCATCTGTAAGTTGTTCACATCACAATCTCCTATGTTTGAGCAAGGGTTGGGCCTAGGGCTGTCAATGGGCCTAGCCAAAATGGCTAGTGAGGGTTTCCCAAACAGGATTTATAGTAGTCGTGCTGAGCTTTCTAGATATATAAGAGGTTTTTTTTTTTTTTTTTTTTTTTTTTTTTTTTTTTTTTTTTGTTAAATAAAAATTTATAAGGAAAACACTTTTCATTGATCAGAGATAATTACAATTAAGATTCGGGCAGGCCCGCGAACAAAAAGAGACAAGGACCCGCCTATCGTAAAAAAAAGGCTATCTCACTCTCAGGTTATCCAATCCCACTTTGTCCAAAAAAAGAAGGCCTTTGGGGATGCAAGGAGTGGGCATGTTAAGAAGTAAAACTCGTAAAAAGATGAAGGGCTGAGTCTCACTCTTATGGCTGTTGTCTTATCTTCCGCTTCTTTCTTTTTAGCTTGTGGGTTGGGTTTTGTACCGGAGTCATATGATAGGCAAAGCCCCGGCCTTTTGTGGGTTCCCTCCCGAATGTCTGTAGTCCGTTAATTCAGCAGTAAATATTTCTCTCCCTGAGCTGATAACAACAACAACAATGTTGCTCAAAAACCTGCCCAGGCCAAAAGCCCACGGGCTGGCCTGACCCATTGATGGCCCTAGTTGAGTCATACTACAATCAGCGCAGCCCACCTTGTTTATTTTTTTGGCATGAATTATAGGCCTAAGCCTCCCCATGAAAACCACAAATAAGCCTGGGTATTGGCTGATGCTGGGCACAACAGAAAATGTTATAATATATGGGTGTCGGCCAGCTTATTTATTCTTTGGGCCTGCCAATAGGTCTAGGCTGAGGACTAGACCACCACCCTAAAAATGAGGTCCGAGTCCATTTTGGGCCCAAATGCCTCGAAGAGGTACATGAGTAATTTTCGCTATTATTACATTAATCTTTTATTTTATTTTTTAGGGATTTGAGCTTTAACAATTTAACTGGTGAAATTCCAAGCTCGCTCTTCAATATGAATTCCCTTTCTTCCTTGTAAGAGTCAAACATCTTCTATACTTAGCTGCTTTAGTACTGATCCTAGTATTTCTCCTTTCAATTTTCCTTCTTTCTCTTTCTCATAGTATGAAATATAACAACTTTTAAATGTTATTTGATGTTTGCATTTTCTTTTGTTTTTGGTTGTCTCAATTGGCAGGTTTCTCGGAAACAATAGCCTGTTTGGTGACCTTCCTTCTAGTAAAAGCTCATTGCTCCAGAACATGTAAGTTATTTATTTATTATTTTTTTTAAAAGAAAAAAAAAAGAAAGGTGGGAGCATGCTGGCACTCCCCTTAAAACTTTGTTGATTAAAAGGGACTTACATAGACTTCGGGCGGGCATCACAAAAATGTAGATGCCTCACCTATCATATACCCCGAAAAAGAAACTATCCCTCCCTGAAGTAGTCCAAGCCTACTCTATCTAGAAATAGTAGGCCCCTAGTGATACAGGGGAGAGAAGCCTGAGTATTGAAAAATCTACTGGTCTGAGTTGAACTACCCCTTCGAGCTAGGTCGTCTACTACTGCATTCGCTTCCCTAGGCGTATGGGCGAAGGAAATCTCCAATACTCCCAACAATGCCCTGACCCTAGCATTCCAGTAGCACATGGACCATGCAGGATTCAAGTTCTTGGAGAGAATCATCACGAGTGATTTTGAGTCGCTTGCCACCTCCAACTTGGAGAACCCCAAATTAGCACACCTCGCTATGCCCTCCCAAATCACCCTAAACTCGGCCCGGGTATTGGACCTGGTGCCATAGCCTGAAGAGAAGGCTAAAACAAAATTACCCTCACTATCTCTTCCAACACCTCCACCCCTCGAGGGGCCCGAGTTTCCAAGAGCAGAGCCATCAACGTCAATTTTGATCCAGTCCCTTAGTGGCCTTATCCATTTAACTACTTGCGAGTTTATCCGTTTTGAGGCTGCCCCATCGATACCCAAATCTGCGAGGATGGTAGCCAAAGATCGTTTTAACACTTTTGGGAGGGATAGGGATGACCCGATTCTTGCGATCCAGCGGTGGACCTTGTCTATCACTTTGGATGCACGGAACAGGGAGCTATCGAAGCGCGCGATGTTTCTTGATAGCCAGATCTCCTAGAATATGAACATGGGAGTGAGGCCATGCAAGATATGAAGGCGGTTAGCAGGGGCAGCGGATGCCCACGACATGGTTGCTTTACCAACTGCTGAATGTTGGGCAGCTGAGGGGACCTTGAAGATGGGCTAAAAGTGGTCCCACACCTTTTTAGCTGATGCGCTAGCAGAGAAAAGATGGTTGATTGATTCAATGTTGGACTGAAGAGGAGGGCAGCAGTCACATCTGGAGGCCAGCTGAACTCCTATAGATTGAGTTCTATCATCAACTGGGACCGCTCTGTGGATTATCTTCCAAGTGAGGAGTGAGATTTTCGGCGGGATCATGGAATGCGAAACCCATTTGGCCCATGTATTCTTTTCTCCTATTGGCCTAATAATCTCCCAAGCTGATCTGACCTGGAATTCACTAGAAGACGAGTGCACCCAAACACGTTTGTCCTCCTTTGGAGAGGTGCAGATCCCCTCATCTGAAATGAGATCCACAACCACTTGAGGGAGGAGGAGACGAGCACTATGTGGGTCAAGCCAGCCGTAGGGGCCAATGTGGTCACGAACAAGATGGACCTGCGCAGGGGGGGGGGGTGTAGATTCCATTCAGAGAGAGGCCCTAGCCCCAACCAAGTATCATCCCTGAAACTCAGATCGCCCTGACCAATAATCTAGCGGGACCTGACAGCAATATTCGGGAAATGACTACAAATCCGCTTCCATAGGGGTGATGCATGGGTGGAGAGACTTGTACCACCAGTTGCGCCAAGATCATTCGGGTATTTGGCCTTGGCAAAGCTCGCCCAACAACTATTATTTCCCCTGCATAAAATTGTCCAAGCCAATTTCATTTTGAAGGCTTTCATAACATAGCGAAGGCTTTTGATCCCTAGGCCGCCCTCATCCTTAGGACGCGCTATGTGCTTCCATTTCTGCGAATGACAACGTCTGCGATCCCCCTCCCAGCCCCAAAAGAAGTTTGCGGAGGTTCTTTCCAGATCCCCTAGAAGAGTTGAGTGGATGTCAATTGCTGCCATTAAATGGACAGGAATGCTATTCAAGATGTGGTTGATGAGAGTTGAGCGGCCTGCTTCAGATAGAATCTTGCCTTTCCACCTCGATATTCTGAGTTGAACCTTCTCTACCAGTGACTAGAAGTAGCTCCTTTTAGATCTTCCTTTATAGATTGGGACACCAAGATAGGTGAACGGAGCTACCCCCTGGTTAAAATCGAGAGTTCTCTAGGCTAACCTGATCCGGGATTCTGCTTGGGAAGCTGAGAGGATGAAGAAACTTTTTCGAGTGTTGATCTTCTGGACAAAAGCGCTTCGATATTGTTTGAGGAAAGAGGCGATTTGAGCTAGTGTGTGCCTCGCACCATTGGCCAGTAGCAACGTGTCATCAGTGAACAATTGGTGGGAGATGAGAGGGCAGTTTCTTCAAGCGGCGAAAGGGAGGCAGTAACCACTGTTAATGAGGTGCTGGAAGCCTCGGCGATATAGGGTCGCCTTGCCGTAGACCTCTAAATGAACGGAAAAACCCACATGGTTCTCTGTTGATTAGAATTGAAAACCAGGAATTATCCTAGCATTTCTCTACCATTCTTATCCAGTTCGCCCCAAAATTGAAGCGACTAAGGATTGCCTTGAGGAACTCCTAGTCTAATTTGTCATAAGCCTTCTCCATGTCCAACTTAATGAGAATATTCCCTCCTCTAACTTTCCTATCGATGTCCCTAAAGATCTCTTGCGTGAGCGCACAATTCTCTACTATGGATCTCCCTTGAACAAAGGCCCCTTATTTAACAGAGACAATTTGGGGGAGGATCCTTCTTAGTCTATCTGCAAACAACTTAGAGAATTTTTTATAAATACAATTACACAAACTGATAGGGTGGAAATCAGAAAACTTATTCAGAGCCAGGGTTTTGGGGATCAGGCAGATTAGTGTCACAATAAATGTCCTCGGGAGGACTCCCCCTTTGAATAGGGAAAGAGCTACTTGGAAGATATCCTAGCCAATGGTATCGCAACATCCTTGGAAAAAAGCCCCTGTAAAGCCATTCGGACTTGGAGCTCCGTCTGGGGGAAGGCCCCTGACCACCGCGAGGACCTCATTGATGGAGGGCTCTTGCATCAAGGCCACGTTATCTTCATCTGAGATAGCATAAGGGATGGTGTTAAGAATATCATACTGCTGACTGGTGGGATCAACAATCATGAGAGAAGAGAAGAAGTCAATGGCAGCTTTCTTGATTGAATCCTGGTTGGCAGCCATTGAACCATCTTCCAGATGAATATTATGGATGGTCGATCTCCTAGCCCGATCCGACGCCACATTGTGGAAGAACTTGGTATTCCTGTCACCCTCTTTTAGCCAATGGCTTCTAGATTTTTGCTTCCAGTAGATTTCCTCACATAATTCCAATTGTGCCAGCTTCTCCTTGGCCCGATTCAGATTTTGAAGGTTCGCCTAGGTGTCCGAGTATTGAGTTGCATCCTCTGCTATAGCCAGCTCCACTTCAGCCTTCTTAATGTTCTGGAAGATGTTCCTAAAGATGTCCCTATTCTAGGCTCTCAAAGCCACCTTGACATTCTTCTGCTTGCTTTGGAGTATAATCATTGGATCTCCCACAATATCAGACTTCCAGGTATCCTTGACCAGCTCCTGGAAAGAGGCATGACCCAACCACATTCGTTGAAACTTGAATGGTTTCGGAAATGGTTTGGGCTTCGCCGGAAAGGATAAAAGAAGGGGAGCGTGATCAGAGTTCAGCTCGGCCAAGTGATGGACCTGAAAGGAAGGAAAAACCCCTAGCCAAGAGTTGTTGCTGCAGACTCTATCCAACCTTGTCCAGCCTCTCGCCTAACCATTCTGATTATTACACCACGTGAACTTGTTTCCAGCGAAGCCATCGTCGATCAATCCTGCCTTGTCAAGCCCTTCTACGAATTCGGAAGCGCTTCTTATTTCAAACGGACCTGTGCCTCTACTCTCAGCTGCGGAGAGAACATTATTGAAGTCTCACACAACTACCCAAGGCAACGTGGAACCCGTTGCCAACGTGGCCAGTTGGTCCCAAAGAGACCTGCGCAGGGTTCTCGAACACTTGGCATAGATAAAAGAAGCAAGAGACAGAGTAGGGCTACCTTGGACTGCAATCGATATAGATAGCATCTGGGAGGAGGTTGCCACCAAATCGATGGACACGGAAGATTTGAAGAAGATCCAAACTTTGCCCCCTTGGGATGCATTAGACATCGATGAGCGGAAGCCTAACTTCAGACCTATGCGCACCCATTTATCATCCTTGAGCATGGGTTCCAAATGGCAATAATAGGGGGCCTGAACTTGTTGATGAGATGCTTCAGAGTCGTAATCGTGGATTTGTTACCCACGCCGTGGGCATTCTAGATAAGAATACTATCCATTACTAGATTTCGCAGACGATGAACCTCGACATTTGATTCTTTTTAGCCTCCCCTTCAAACTAGATCCTGGGTCTGTGGAAGATTTAACTTGGACCTGATCCTTGCTGAATTTCTGTTCGACATAATTGTACTGAATCATAATCATAATTGTACTCGGACCTGACCTCCAGAACATGTAAGTTCATTTGACGTAATTGTACTGAATCATAATCAAGATTGCATTTTTCCCACTTGGATGCCTTTGGATATGTTATTGAGTTCAATTGCCTTTGGATATGTTATTGAGTTCAATTGCAATAATTAGTTCAATATGGTGGAAATTGCCAAACTACAATTACCATATATGGTGTTCATGTTGAGAGAAATAGCTCCAAATTGCAATTTTCTTTCAAGTTGGACAGAGGAGAAGTTCATTTGCAATTTAAATATACATACCATGATAGGTATAATGTGGCCATTTCCTTTCTATTGGACTGATTATTGTAATTCGATTCAAATGTACAACCAAATGCATCCTTAGATATTGTCCAGGATTGCTTGTATATTTTTATTTCTTCTCTTTTGTTGTTTGGCATAAAAGATTGAGTTGTGAATATTCGATTGATTCATTATGTCAATCTAAATGTTCTGCTCGGCATAAGTAAATGAATCTTTTTGTTCTAATGAAAGGCTAATCTTTTATCTAACATATTTGGTTGGTTCTAGCTCTGTTACTAACTTGCATTAAATGTATGTTAATTCATTTTCGTATATGTTGTGTCGGCAGAGATTTATCATACAATCAATTATCAGGAAGCTTTCCCTCTTGGATTACACAAGGATTGCAACTGTATGTCCAAAAGAAGCACAAATTTTGCTATTTTCATCTTTATTTCTCTAGTGACCAAACACTTCATTATATCAGTAGGGGTGAATTTGGATGTCCTGATAAATTGAATTGCAATAATTAGTTTAGTAGAGAAGAAACGACCAAACTTTAGTTACCTTGATATTCATAATGAGGAAGTAGTACTCAAATTGCATTTACATTCCTTTCATGTTCAACTTGAAAGTAACTTAATTGCAATTTGGAGGCCACTACCCATATACAAGTATAGAGGAACGCGATGGAATTTGATCATTCAACCTCACTGAAGTAGTAGTTCTTGCAATTTGATTCAATAAAGCATTTTATGATTTTGGATTAGATTAACACCTGTTATGACACATTTGATGGTTCATAACCATGACTAGTTAAATCTATGCACCAGAATTAGGCATATGCAAGTTACGATATTATGTTTGGTGTCCATATTTAATATTTAAAAGTGCAAAAGTGTTTTTAAGAATGAGAACATAACATAAGTGTGCAAGATCAGGAACATTCATCAAAAGTGCCCAACCTTGAACATGCCCTTGGCAAAAATCAAGCTGCTCCATGCATCATAAGGGCCAATGTGTATAAAAAAAAGACAGTTTGGAAAAAGACAACAGATGATATGTCTTCAACAAGACGTGAATGTAAAAGTGCTAAAATGGTCCACTGAATGTGAACAAAGCTGGTGTGCAAGATTAGGAATGTTTTTAATGAGGGTCCTACCTTGAACGTGTCCTTCGTAAAATCAAGCTGGTCCATTCATCACACGGGCCATTGTATGTAAGGGTGAAAATGGGTCGGCTAAAGGGGTCCTACACCCGACCTATGTAATAATATCGGATCAGAACTTTGGTTCCAAACCAACCCATAATATTTGGGGTCGGGTCTATACTGGTTCCAAGCTTTAAAACTCCAAAACATTTATTTAGTGGGTCGGGTGTGGGTCTTCTATACCCGACTTGACGCATTAATCTCATAGGTCAGGTTTGGATTGGGTATGAAAATTCTAAGGGGCTTTTAAAACAAATAATGCTCTCAATATGTTAGTACCATCAAGATTTAAATCAATGAGCTCCAAGAGCATATATGGTCCTAAGCTATCTTAGATAAACTTGAGAAGAATTTATGATCAATTCCAAGCATAAGTTATCTTCAATTAACTAACCCACACTATAGACTTAAAATAAAAACTCATTCACAAACCATCCATTTCAATTTCTAACTGTAAAAATATAGAGAAAGAGAGAAAAGAAGAGTAGAAAGAGAGAAGGGAGAGAAGAGAGAGACCCAAATTAGGCTTAACACCTCACTCTCCATCTCTTATATCGATGAATTTCCATAACGATAAAAATTCTTTAAAGAGCAAAAGTAAGAATCCCCTGTTGTTAAAAAGATGTCTTAAATCTGAAAAGTTCCGGAAAAGTTCGTCTGGTCAAAGAAAGTTCGGCTCAAAGTCCAGCAACGATGGATTTGGAATTTCCGTGATCCTCGACTCGTTGAAGATCTGCTTCGACTTATCGAAGGTTACGCAGATAGCACACGAACTGCGTAAATTTGAGGTGGTTTCTGTACTATTCCAAGTCGGTGCGAAAGTGGGGTTTCCTAAAACTATAAATAGGAGTCCTTAGGGCCTTTCTAAATCATTCTAAGGCTTTCTAAAGGTATTATAAGGGTTTCTAGAAGAGGTTCTAGTATTCCAAAGGGTGTAGAAAGGGTGAGATTCGAGGTTGCTTGAATCAGGTAAGTCCTCTCTCTTTATAATTTATGCTTTCATAGTGGATTTTTGTCGCTTTGTGCCGTGGTTTTTTCCTGAAAGGGTTTTCCACATTAAATTTTTGTGTTCTTTTGTATTTGCCTAGTGCTCTTGGATTGCTATCCTAGATCCATTTCTTTGTGATTCTGCAGCACAATCCCCAACAAGTGGTATCATAGCTATCGTTGGGGCACAGATCTGAATCTGCAGGATTAGCAATAATGGGAAGTACTAGGTATGATATTGAGAAGTACTTAAAAAAATAACTTTGAGTTATAGAAGATTAAGATGATCAGTTCCTTAACCAAGCAAGGCGAGGATGGTGCTCTTGAAGCGAAAAAGTCTATTATGACTGATAATGAATGGAATACTCTTAATAAGAAGGCCTTATCCTCAATCTGTTTATGTCTCACGGATGAGGTTCTCTATAATGTTTTGAGGGAGAAAATTGCGGCTAGTTTATGGGCGAAGTTAGAGGATATCTATGCGAAAAATCCCTCTAAAAATCATCTACACTTGAAGCAACAGTGGTATAACTTCAAGATGATAGAGGGTGGAGATGCGGAGGCCCACATTAGGAACGTTAATAAATTAGTTTACAAATTGTTGGATATGGAGGAAGTGATCAAAGATGAGGAACAAGCATGTATGTTGTTTTATTCTCTTCTGGCATCGTAAGAGTCATTTAAGGACACAATGCGCACCATAAATAAAACCCTGAGTGTCGATGCTGTTATCTCAGCCCTTCAAGGGAAGGCTATGAAAAAGCTAAATGGCAACATGGGGATGTCTTCCAATGCACTGATTACGAGATGCAGTAATTCTGAGCGAAGTACAAAATATTCAAGACGTAGATCTAAACCCAAGGGCAAGGGCAAAGGAAAACCAAAGTGCTGAAACTGTGGGATGTCTGGACAATGAAGAAGGATTGTACCAATCCTAAATCGAAGAAAAAAAATTCAGCGGCTTCTTCCAAGGAGGCCAATGTTGTCACATCTGATGAAGAGACAAGTGGTGGTGATGTATTGTTTGTGTCCATGATCGGACACTTGCACGACAATCATGGAGATGAGTGGATCCTTAACACAGGAGCGTCATATCACATGACTCCTCGTCGGAGTTGGTTTGCCAATTACAAAGAATGCGATGATGGATGAGTTTTTATGGGTAATGACAATGCCTATAACGTTGTGGCTATTAGTATGCTGAACATTAAGATGTTTGATGGGATGGAGAGTACTTTGACTATTGTCAAGCACGTTCCTGATATGAAGAAAAGTCTGATTTCTCTCGGTGCACTCGAGACTATAACGTGCAAGTTCACTGACGTCAATGTTGTCCTTAAAGTAACAAAAGAGACACTCGTGGTTATGAGAGCGCAAGGACACGGAAACCTTTACAGGTTGATCGGAAGCACTTCAAAGGGTGGAGCGACAACGAATGTTGTAGATTCCACGTCTGCACATATATGGCATGCCCATTTGGGCAACATGAGCGAGCGAGGCATGAAGGTACTGTCTGACCAATGTTTGATTCCAGCTTTTAAGCATTCTGATTTTGATATATGCGAGCATTGTATATATGGTAAACAATTTAGATTATCCCTTAAAACTGGAAAACATGTATGTAAGGGAGTGCTTGATTATATGCACTCTGAAGTATGAGGGCCATCGCCAGAGATTTTCGTTAGAGGATCATCATGGTTTGTTTCATTCATTGACGACTACTCCAGGAAAGTTTGGGTTTACTTCATGAAACGTAAATTCGAAGTTTTTACCATATCAAACAATGGAAGGCAATGATGGAAAAACGGTCAGAGCGAAAAATAAAGGTTTTAAGGACCGACAATGGTGGAGAATTCACTTCCACTGAGCTTAATGAATATTGCAAGGATGAAGAGATCATTGGGCACAACACAGTGCGCCACACACCCGAACAAAATGGTGTGGCTGAGCGAATGAATCAGATTCTCTTGAAGAGGGCCCAATGCATGTTAAGTAATATTGCGTTAGGCAAGGACTTATAGACTGAGGCCGTTAACATGGCTTCTATTTGGTAAACCGGTTTCCTTCTACGACAATTAAATGTAAAATTCCAAAGGAAGTATGGAGTGGTCATAAGATCGACTACTCAGATTTACGTATATTTGATTGTGAGGCTTACTTACTCTCATGTCTTGAGAGATAGAGAGAGTTAGACCATAGAGCCAAAAAGTATATTTTTGTTGGCTATGGTGTTGGTGTGAAAGGTTACAGGTTATTCAACAAGGTCACACGCAAGTCATCACTAGCCGTGATGTTAGATTCGATGAAAACTCTTTATTCCGCAAGAATGATCAAGAGGAACCAGAAAGGTTGATCGTAGACGTCCAGATTGACACGGATGATACTCAGGCAGAGACAGATGCACAGACAGAGGTACAGGATTAGGTGGACCAGCCACCTGTGAGAAGGAACCCACTGCGTGATCGCTGGTTACCGACAAGATACAGGGACAACTCTAATATCGCATATGCCCTCATTACAGATTAGGGGGACCCGTCTATTATTCAGCAGGCTCTTAATAAGGCTGACGCAAAAAAGTGGAAGGCGGTTATAGACGATGAGATGGACTCGTTACACAAAAATCACACATGCGAGATGGTGGAGCTTCTATTAGGCCGAAAAGCGATAGGATACAAGTGGTTATTTAAAAGAAAACAGGATAGATACAAAGCTAAATTGGTAGCGAAGAGTTATGCTCAGAGAGAAGGAATCGACTTCACAGAGATATTCGCGCCGGTGGTTAAGTAGGTGTCTATCAGATTCGTGTTCGCATTGGTTACCCAATACGATCTCGAGCTAGAACAAATGGATGTCAAGACTACATTCCTACATAGGGAGTTGGAAGAGCAGATTTACGTGAAGCAACCAGAGAGCTAAAAAATTAAAGGGGCAGAGAATAAAGTTTGCAGGTTAATGAGGTTGTTGTACGGCCTGAAACAGTCGTCTAGGCAGTGGTATAAAAAATTTGATTATGTTGAGTCAGAAATTTACTTGGAGTGAATACAATCACTGTGTCTATTACAAGACACTAAGTGATAGCAGATTTATCATCCTAGTATTGTATGTTGATGATATGTTGATCGCCAGTCATTATGTGTCTGAAATCAATGTACTGAAGACTCACATATCAGGGACATTCGAGATGAAAGATATGGGGGCTGCAAAGAGGGTTATCGGAATAGATATTTATAGAGAAAGGAAGAGGAGCAGGCTTTGGTTATCACAAGCAGAATAACTTGAAAAGGTGTTGATCAAATATGGGATGGACCAGGCAAAGCCGGTGAGCGTTCCCCACGCGGCTCACTTCAAGCTTTCCTCAGAACAATGTCCTAAATCAAATGAGGAAAAACAAGTTATGTCTCATGTGCCTTAATCGAATGCGGTTGGCAGTTTAATGTATGCCATGGTCTGTATGAGACTAGATATTTCACAGGCAGTCGGTGTTGTGAGCAGATACATGTCAAACCCCATTAAGCAACATTGGGAAGCGGTGAAATGGTTACTTCGATACATTCGAGGTACAAAAAAGTACGCTTAACTTTTGAGAAGACGGGCAAAGTTTGTAGGGTATGTTGATTCGGACTATGCAGGCAGTGTGGATTCTAAAAAGTTTACTTCAGGATACTCGTTTGTATTAGCGGGTGGAGCAATCAGTTGGATGGCAAAGCTTCAGTCCGTGGTGGCTCGTTCCACGATCGAAGCAGAATATATGGCAGTGACGGAAGTATTTAAAGGTGTTTGGCTCAGGGGCATGATAAATCAGTTAGGACTTCAGCAGGAGGCCGTGCCAGTTAACTGTGATAGCGAGAGCGTTATCAATTTGGCTAAAAATTTTATTTATCACTCACGTACTAGACACATTGATGTTCGTTACCACTTTGTCCGACAGGTGCTTGAGGAAAGAGACGTAACACTGGAGAAGATTCACACTAGCGTGAATCCAGTAGACATGATCACCAAGGTTGTTCCTACAGAGAAGTTCAAGTTATGTGTAACTTTTCTGGGCTTGGTGATGGTGTAAAAGAATGATAGAGTGTGCACGAGAAGTGTTGATTGAAGCTATGATGCGATGCAGAGATAAGAGAAGAGGTTAAAAAGCTACATGTTTGAAGATTGAAGACATGGTGGAGATTGTTGTTAAAAAGATGTCTTAAATCTAAAAAGTTTTGGAAAAGTTCGACTGGTTGAAGAAAGTTCAGTTCAAAGTCCAGCAACGATGGATTTGGAATTTCCGTGATCCCGATCTGCTTCGACTCGTCGAAGGTGCCCTTCGACTAGTCAAAGATCTGCTTCGACTCATCGAAGGTTACGCAGACAGCACACGCACTGCGTAAATTTGAGGCGGTTTCCGGACTATTCCAAGTCAGTGCGAAAGTGGGGTTTCTTAAAACTATAAATAGGAGTCCTTAGGGCCTTTCTAAATCATTCCAAGGCTTTCTAAAGGTATTCTAAGGGTTTCTAGAAGGGGTTCTAGTATTCCAAAGGGTGTAGCAAGGGTGAGATTCGAGGTTGTTCGAATCGGGTAAGTCCTTTCTCTTTGTAATTTATGCTTTCATAGTGGATTTCTGTCGCTTTATGTGGTTTTTTCCCGAAAGGGTTTTCCATGTTAAATCTTTGTGCTTTTTTGTGTTTGCTTGGTGCTCTTGGATTGCTATCATAGATCCATCTCTGTGTGATTCCGCAGCACAATCCCCAACATCCTCATCACGTGCTAAACCAGTATTAATAAAAGTTCAAGCATAGAAACAAAACTAAGTAGGCCTAAGTGGGCAATACAAAATAAAGTAAAATAAAAAGAAGGAAAGGTGGGCAATACAGATACCACCCACATCCATTAACACTCTCCCTTAAGTTGGCCTATAGATGTTGTCGACGCCAAGCTTGGAGTATATGGGTGTAGACTGATTATGATAAAGAGCCTTGGTGAACACATCAACAAGTTGTTCCTGAGATCAGATATATAATTTAGAGATTTCACAACTAGAGACCTCACGTATGAAGTGACAATCAATTTTGATGTGTTTAGTTCTTTCATGATAGACCGGATTGTTCTTGATATGAGATGCCACCTAATTACTACAAAATTACCACATAGATTCACTATAGGCTCCATTTCTTACAATAGTTTCTTGATCTACATTAACTCATAGGTGTCATAAGCCATTGTTTTATATTCTGCTTTAGCACTTGATTGGGTCACCACACGCTTAATCTTACTCTTCCATGTGACCACATTCCTCCCACAAATGTGCAATACCCAGTAGTAAATTATGTCTGCTAAATGACCTACCTAGTCTAAATTTAAGTACCTTATGACCCGAAGACGACCGTTCCGTTTGTACAAAATATCTTGACTTGGTACTCCTTTAAGTTATCATAGAATCCAAATAATTGTATTCATACTCTTGAAGAACTCATAAATTAGCTCACTACGCTCACAACATAAGATATGTTTGGTCGAATTATTGTTAAATAAATAAGTTTTCCAACTAATCTTCTATACCTCACAGGTCTTTCACTGCATCTACTTGATTGCTTACAAATTTATTTATTTTTATTAGGATCCATTAGTGTATCGATGGCTTAATGCTTAGAAGACATGTCTCCATGAGCAAATCCATAACATATTTTCAGTGAGACAGATTTATTCCTTCTTTAGATATAACTACTTATATACCAAGAAAGTATAAAAAATGACCCAGATCTTTTGAGAGGAAATGTCTTCGAGTGTACTTCTTTAGCTCATCAATCCCTCTATTGTCACTTCCTATAACAATAATATCATCCACATGTACTACCAGTACAATAAATCTTAAGATACCTTTCTGACAAAAACGGAATGATCGGCGTGGCTTTGAATAAAGCTATAGTTCAACACAACTTTATTGAATTTGTTAAATCATGCACGCAGTGACTGTTTTAACAAATAAATTATCTTACGTAGTTTACACACTTTATTAGACTCTCCCTGAGCAACGAATTCAAGTGGTTGCTCCATATAAACTTCCTTTGTGATATTACCATGAATATAGGCATTTTTTTCATGAAGTTAAAAGATGGGTCAGCTTTGATTAACAACTATAGACAATATAACACTAATGGAGTTTAAATTAGTCACAAGAGAGAAGGTTTCAGTGTAATTAACATCAAGAAGTATATCGTCCCTTAACAACTGGGAGAACCTTTAGATGTTCAATCGTACCATTGGGATGGAACTTAATTCTGTAGGCCCATCTACAACTAACAATACGTTTATTGGCAGGCAGTGTTTGAAGTATCGGTATCGCTACAAGTTTCGCTGGCCGGGGATACGGAAACAATATCAATATTGTCGATAATATCGTTGATAACCAGAAATGTGGGAAAACATGGGGAAACCGGTAGAATTTTCAGTGAAACTTCAGGAGATGCTAAAAGACACATATTTGCATATTTAGGAATAAATTTTTTATAAAAAGAATGAATACATAATAAGTTTCCATTTAATGGGGGCTTAAAAGCATGTGTCATCATAAGAAACAGTCTAACCATCCCATCCATCCTATCGAACGATCCAATCATCCATGCAACCTTCCATCCAAACATCCATCGATATTGCAAAATATCGATAAGTCACGATATTTTGCCAAGAAATCATTGACAATTGAAAATGAAATGAAAGATTGTGGTCTTGATATCGCGCATGTTGCAATAACGATAATGTTGAGATATTATCAATATTAGCAATGACAAATTGAAAACTGCATACAACAATGTGCTCATAAAAAAATTGAAATATAATTTTTTAAATAAACAAACTTTTCGTGATATCTCTACATTGGCGATATTATTGAAATATCGCCGATACACTTGTGATACATGTGTCACCTCTTACACAGTAAAAAATATTGGCAATATCGATATATTGGAAATACAAGTGACGCCTGGAATTTACATAATTGAAAATATCGACGATATCGATACGTTGGTGATACTTAGCGATACATTTATTTATTTTTTAAACTACAGAAGATTTGATTCATCATGGAGGGAAATTTACAAAATATGGACATTCGGGCACCCCCATAGGCAAAAAGGACTATAGGGGGGCCTATTGTGAGAGCGACTGCTAACGGCCACCTAGAGACATAACAAGACTATGAAATAGCCCTATGGGATGACCTAAGGGAGCCAATACCAACTTTATCGAGGAAGATCAGCCCGCGGACCTGGGTTGGGAGGTCTTTCACCTGGCGAAAATAATCAGCAGATTGGCGCCTACTCCCTTCCCGGGCCATACCATCAGCCGGACCATTACCTTCTCCACTGATAAATCTGAAGATGAAAGATCCCCTTCGCACCAACCTCTCTATCCTTTGGACCCAAGGTTTCCACCGCCCGGTGTTGAGAGATTTCCCCGAAAGAAGGTCAATGACGACCCTAGAATCATATTCAATTTCAACCTTGTTCAACCCCAATTCTAGGCACAAGATGATCCCGTCATGAACCGCTCGAAGCTCGGCTCCATTATTGGAACCCACACCATAACCATTAGAGAAAGTGAAGATTAGGTCACCGTTGGCATTCCTACAGACGCCCCCACCTCCGGATAGGCCAGGATTCCCTCTTGCGGACCTGTCCACATTGACCTTTACCCAATCCATAGCCGGTTTAGCCCACCTAATAACTTGAGTGTGGAAGCGAGGAGGCGTAGAATAGATTCCTAGAACATCCCGGGACTGATACCGCGAGAGCGCATTTCCTAGCTTGCTGCCTACAAGAGAGGAGGTGAAGATTCTGATACGCGCGATTATGATTGAGGCTCTCATTGGTTTGTTATCAAATCTCGCTGCATTCCTGGCTTTCCAGATTTCCCAGAGGATCAGGATTGGAAGGAGCTTGCAGAAGCAAGATGGAGCACTGTTGGGGGCCGAGGCTCGATGCCATTGAAGAAGCCTACCTACCAGGGATTGATGTTGCAAAATGGGGATCCCGATCATGGAGCTGAAGTGGGCCCATACCGTTGAGGCCTAGTGACCGTAGAGGAAGAAGTGAAGGATATATTCCTGGTCAGGGTGATTAGAAGGCCCCACATCGCAGCAATTGCAGCGAGAAGCTATCTGAATACCTTTGCACTAGACTCTTGCGTCCACTAGGACTGCACCCTGCATTAGCCTCCGTGCGAAAATAGAGATCTTGGGCGGGAACACCTTATGCTAGATCCAATTCGACCAAACGATGGGAGGACGACGTTCTCTGATTATGGACCATGCCGACTTGATCAAGAAGGAGCTGGAAGATTCATGGGGCCAAAAACATACTGGATTCCCATCCGAAATGGCAAAACCACCTTGAACAATGAGAGAGAATACTACCTGGGATAAAAAGGAGAAAGCGGAGGATGGAGGCAGAGGACCGGCAGGGCCAAGGAAATCATTGATCTTAAGGGATTGCAAGGCTGCCGGGATAGGATTTGTGACCAAGCGTTAAAGTGGACCCAGCCCTGTCCAGTTAGACTCCCACAAGTTCTGATCTCCGCTACCCACTTCCCATTGAGCATTGTCATTAATAACCGGCAAAAGCTTTCTGATTTTCTTCCATAGTAGGGAGGC
Organism: Magnolia changhungtana; assembly: GCA_030180095.1. Taxonomy (NCBI): domain Eukaryota; kingdom Viridiplantae; phylum Streptophyta; class Magnoliopsida; order Magnoliales; family Magnoliaceae; genus Magnolia; species Magnolia changhungtana. Next base: position 626,835 of record JASAUF010000363.1, on the reverse strand, counting down.
GTTGCTTGTCCATCTGCTCTCATCTAGCATATCTAGGTCCGAATGATATTTAGCGTGAATCAACAGAACCCAAGTCCTGGTAGTAGAGCCATGTTTGATAGCCCATGCCATCTTCAACCAGAGAGCGGTCATAACTTCTTTTAACTTTCTGACGCCTAAGCCTCCTTCCTCAATTGGAGAGGTAATTTTCTGCCAAGCTATCTAAGGCAATTTCCTTTTATCTTCGGCCCTACCCCAAAAGAAAAGAGAAAATTTTCGCTCTAGATTATCGAGAACCTGGCCCGGGACATGCACAGCTGCCAATATGTGGAGAGGGATATTACCAAGGACGTGTTTGATCAACGCCAATCTGCCCGCTTGCGACATGAATCTAGCATTCCAACCACTGATTTTCTTTGTGACTTTGTCGATGAGGAAATAGAAGTCTGCCTGCCTCACTCTGCCCTTGGAAAGGGGCACACCCAGGTAGGGGACCAAAGCATTAGCTTTAGCAATACCCAGTAGGCGCTGAATAGATCTGACTCTGCCCACTGGCAGCTTCTCAAAACATATGAAACTACTCTTGTCGTAGTTGAATTTTTGGCCTGATGCGTCTTGGAAGGACTGGAGGAACTTCTTGATAGTGAGGAGCGAGGACTGGCAGCCGTTCAGGAAAAGTAGAGTGTCGTCTGCGAACAGTAGGTGGGAAATCAATGGGCTTCCGAGTTGAAGTTTGAAAGGTTGGACCTAACCTCTTGAAACCAGTAGCTTGAAAGTGCGAGAGAAGGCTTCAGTAGCTAATAAAAATAGACCGGGGGATAGCGAGTCGCCTTGACGGATGCCTCTGGTTGATCTGAAGAAACCCGATGCCTCTTCATTGATGTGCACTGAGAACCAGTTATTTCCCCAACAGGTTTCCATCAGCCGGATCCATTTGTTGCTAAAGCCGAACTTAGACATCACCTGTTTGAGGAAGTTCCAATTTACTTGGTCGTATGCTTTTTCTAAATCAAGCTTCAAGATGATATTGTTCCCACGGACCTTCCTATCCAGCTCCTGATGCCTAGAATTTCTAATAATACCAGTGTTACCGGTATCGCCAAGCTGGAGATAACGATAATATCGGAGATATTTCGATAATATCGGAGATATTTCAAATAATGCTGGCATGTAGATTGGTTAGTTCCCAAGTGTTATTCTGATAAAGAGAAGTAATTTCCTCTTCTATTGCCTTCTTTTACCCTTATGTAACAATGCTTCCTGGTATGACTTGGGAATAGAGTGAGAGGACAAGGATAGGGAAGACTTTCAAAATTTTAGAAATAAGCAGTGAAAAGCATCATATTTTGAGGTAGGGTGATTGATACAAGCACACTTACTTTTTCTCAAGGAAATAAAAATACTAACCCAATCTAGAGAAGTCAATGCATCACAAGGCTTAAAGAAAAATATGTTAGATGACACATCATGATTAATTGTACTATCTTTTTGTTTTTGTCATGAGTAAACCTTTAATCGAAAAATTGTGAAAATGGAAGAGTTAGCAAAGTGAGGAGGTCGTATGATGTCTTCAACTGCAATGGGTACAAGCACAACTTTGGTTTAAAGAGATTTACTGCCTTTTAAGAAAAACGGTGTAGAAGGAAAAGTAACATTTGTGTATACATATTGTTTTCGAAGTGAAGGACTATAACAACGATAACCTTTTTGTGTCGGGGAGTATATAAGAAAAATACATTCAACGGCTCCAGCATTTAATTTATCATGGCCCGACTCCAATGAATAAATAAGCAGACATATCCAAAAACTCTGGGAGGCAAAGAAAACAACAAAGTATTTGGGAGTAACATTTGATGGGGCGACTGACCCATTAAACAAATGATGGCATTCAAATTATCAGATATCATGTCGTAAGTACTACACTCCAAAAAAAATTTGGAAACATTTATGTGAATTAATAGAGCACAAGTTACCTTAAGTAGGTGACGTTTTTCCATTCCTCAACACCGTCTTGTTGTGGTGTGTGTGCACGTGATGTTTAATGTAGGATACCTATTAAAGAAAAATACAAATTAAAAGCTTGGGATATATATTCTTGGGCATTATCAAAATGAAACACAAACAGTTTTGAATCAATTTGATTTTCTACTTTAATATGAAAAGCTTTAAAAATAAAGAATAATTCAAACCTGTCTTTCATTAAATAAACAAGACATAGGATAATGGGACGGAATGACTTGTATGAGCAGTCCCCATTCCACATGCTTTGGATTGTGTACCATCTGTCAGAGTAACAAATGAACATGTTAACTATGTATCAATGGAGGAAAATACACTGTACCCACTTGTCATATGATCGGATGCTATAGAATCAATGACCAATGGAGTATGTTACTTGGACCCTAAAATGCTATAGTGGAGGTCACAAATGTATCTGTATGGGTGGAAGCAACTGCAGAAGTGGTAGGAATAGGCCGATTTTGTAACCTTTTCAGTAACTTGGAGTACTCTTGAGTTGGTGTTAACTGTTTCACCAATTGTAAGTTGTTGAGGAGTAATAGATGTATAACTAGCCGGATGTGGCCCACTGCTCTCTTGAACAAAAAATGCTTGATTAGCCTATGTTGGCTTTTCACCGAGATCTCAACTTTTTGCAATAGAGTGATTGGAAAATCCACAACGCGTGCACTTCCTAGGTCCACAACCTTCTCCCATTTTGTCACAATCACCTTGATACCTCTTCTACCATGGCTACCACCATGACCTTGATACTGAAAGATGCAAAAATAGAATTGTCATTGGCTCCACTCGTAGAGTTCAACGATACACGCTAGAGGCGAGCATACACCTTATTCAGAGGTAACACAGCTTTACCATCTAATATTTGTGCATGAACCGGTTCATACTCACGTTTTAACACTAATGAGAGTTTGGTCACACAAAACTCTTCACGTTGGTGACGTAGCTTCTCCAAATTAATGGTAATAGGCTAATACACATTTTGCTCCTCACATTTATTTGAGTTTGGAATAGTATTCACCTAGAGATTTATCAACTTGTTGAAGCTTAAATATTTTTCATATAATCGATATGTACAAGAGATGTTTTTGTTGGATGACTACAACTCTCGTAATGCATCCCACATTTCCTTTATTGTGTCAAGAAATATTATATTGGCACTGATGGGTAGTTCATGCTATTCCAAAACCATGTCATAATTTGGGTATTCTCTTGTATAAATCAGTCATAAGTACTAGAACTCTCACCAGGTTTGTCTGTGTTCAAGTATCTTGATTTGTCCTTGTCTATTAGAAACAGTTGCACAAACTTAGACCACCAGATATAGTTTATTCCATTTAATTTAATAAGGTTATTGGACTCCTAAAAGTTAGATGTATTTATGAATCCAAATTTTAGATCACTTTTCATCTCCATCAGAATAAGTAAGAAAAGAATACCACAAAGAACAAGTTAGAAGAGAATACCACAAATCTTTTGCAAACACAGGCTAGCCTAGCACGATCGACAAACACCCCACTTGTATGCTTCACGTAATGTGCACATCATGCTTAAAGAGAGAAATCAACCCATACATCCACCCTTTCCAACCGACTATGGATGAATATGATCACAAACACGACAATCAACACGAGCTAGCAGCCCGCATACTTCTAATTGTTGGGGATTTGTGCTGCGGAATCACACAGATCTAGATCTACGATAACAATCCAAGAGCACCAAGCAATCACAAGAGTACACACAATGATTTTACGTGGAAAACCCTTGCGGGAAAAAACGACGGCACAAAGCGACAGAAATCCACTATAAAAATAGAAATTACAAAGAGAGGACTTACCCGATTCGAACAATCTCGAATCTCACCCTTTCTACACCCTTTGATAACCCTAGAACCCTTTTAGAAACCCTTGGAATACCTTTAGAAAGCCTTAGAATACCTTAGAATAGCCCTAAGGACCCCTATTTATAATTTAGGAAACTCTACTTACGCACCTAGTTTGTAAAATTCTGGAAACTACATCAAATTTATGTAGTCCACGCATGGGCTGCGTAACCCTCGGCTAGTTGAGCTAGGGCTTCGACTGGTCGAAGGACCCCTTCAACCGGTAGAGCCTGACCCCGGACCTCTAAAAATATAGCTCGCTGGACTTCGAGTCGAGCAGGCCTCGACTGGTCGATCGAGGGTCCACTAGACCGATCGAGCAGATTTAAGACATTTGATTTCAACAATCTCCACCATGTCTTCAATCTTCAACCGTGTAGCTTCTTGGCCTCTTCTCTTATCTCTGCATCGCATCATAGCTTCAATCAACTCTTCTCATGCATACTCTGTCCTTCTTTTATGCTATCGCCAAGCCCAGAGAAGTCGTATAGAACTTGAACTTCTCTATAAGAACGACCTTGGTGAGCATATCTACTGGATTCACGCTGGTGTGAATCTTCTCCAGTGTTACGCCCCCTTCCTCAAGCACCTGTCGCATAAAGTGGTGACGAACATCAATGTGTTTAGTACGTGAATGATAAACAAAATTTTTAGCCAAATTGATAGCCCTCTCGTTATCACAGTTAACCGGCACGGCCTCTTGCTGAAGTCCTAACTGATTTATAATGTCCCTGAGCCAAACACCTTCTTTAAATGCTTCCGTCACTGCCATAAATTCTGCTTCGGTCGTGGAAAGAGCTACCACAGACTGAAGCTTCGACATTAAACTAATTGCTCCACCCGTTAGTACAAACGAGTATCTTGAAGTAGACTTTATAGAATCTACACTACCTGCATGATCGTATTCACTCTGAGTAAATTTCTGACTCAACATGAAAGAATCAAATTTTTTTATACCACTGCCTAGGTGACTGTTTCAGGCCATACAACGACCTCATTTACCTGCAAACCTTTTTCTTTGCCCCTTTAACTTCGTAGCCCTCTGGTTGTTTCATGTAGATCTGCTCTTCCAACTCCCCTCGCAGGAATGCAGTCTTGACATTCATTTGTTCCAACTCGAGATCGTATTGGGCAACTAACGCCAACACGAATCTGATAGACACTTGCTTAACCACCGGCGCGAATATTTCTATGAAGTCGATTCCTTCTCTCTGAGCATAACCCTTCGCTACCAATCTTGCTTTGTATCTATCCTGTTTCCTTTTGAATAACCACTTGCATTTGATCACTTTTCGGCTCACTGGAAGCTCCACCAGCTCCCATGTGTGATTTTTGTGTAATGAGTCCATCTCATCATCCATAGCCGCCTTCCACTTTTCTGCATCAGGCTCATCAAGAGCCTCCTGAATAGTAGACGGGTCCCCCTCATCTGTAATGAGGGTATATGCAATATTAGAGTCGTCCGTGTCTTTCCGGTAACCTGCTATCACGTGGTGGGTTCCTTCTCACAGGTGGCTGCTCTACCTGATCCTGTACCTCGGTTTGCACATTTGTCTCTGCCTGAGTATCATCTGTGTCAATCTGGACATTTACGATTAACCTTTCAGGTTCCTTTTGCTCCTCCTGATCATTCTTGCGGAATATGGAGCTTTCATCGAATCTGACGTCACGGCTCGTGATGACCTTGTGTGTGACCTTGTCAAATAACCTGTAATCTTTCACACCAATATCATAGCCAACAAAGATGTACTTTTTGGCTCTATAGTCTGGCTTCTCTCTTAACTGACGGTGAGAGTAAGTCTTACAACCAAATATGTGTAAATCTGAGTAGTCGATTTTCTGACCACTCCATACTTCATCTGGGATTTTACATTCAATTGCTGTTGAAGGAGACCGGTTCACCAAATAACAAGCCGTGTTAACGGCCTCTGTCTATAGGTCCTTGCCTAACGCAACATTACTTAACATGCATCTGGTCCTCTCTAGGCGAGTCTGATTCATTTGCTCAGCCACACCGTTTTGTTCGGGCATATGACATACTGTATTGTGCCTGATGATCCCTTCATCCATGCAATAATCATTAAACTCAGTGGAAGTAAATTCTCCACCATTATCAGTCCTTAAAACCTTTATTTTTCGCCCTGACTGTTTTTCTACCATTGTCTTCTATTGTTTGAATATGGTGAAAACTTCGGATTTACTTATCATGAAGTAAACCCAAACTTTCCTGGAGTAGTTGTCAATGAATGAAACAAACCATGATGACCCCCCAGTGAAAATTTCTGGCGATGGCCTCCATACGTCAGAGTGCACATAATCAAGCACTCCCTTACATACATATTTTCCAGATTTAAAAGATAATATAGATTGTTTACTATATATACAATGCTCACATATATCTAAATCAGGATTTTTAAAAGCTGGAATCAAACAATGATCAGATAGTACCTTCATGCCTTGCTCGCTCATGTGGCCCAGACGAGCATGCCACATACGTAGAGACGTAGAGTCTGCAATAGCTGCTGCCGCTCCACCTACTGAAGTGCTTCCAATCAATCTATAAAGGTTTCCGTACATTTGCGCTCTCATAACCACGAGTGCCTCTTTTGTTACTTTAAGGATACCATTGACGCCGGTGAACTTGCACGCTATAGTCTCGAGTGCACTGAGAGAAATTAGACTTTTCTTCATATCAGGAATGTGCCTGACATCAGTTAAGATACGCTCCATCCCATCAAACATCTTGATGTTCACTGTACCAATAGCCACAACATTATAGGCATTGTCATTGCCCATAAAAACCTGTCCACCATCACATTCCTTGTAACTGGCAAACCAACTCCGATGAGGAGTCATGTGATAAGATGCTCCTATGTCAAGTATCCACTCGTCTTTATGATTGTTGTGTAAGTGACCAATCATGGAAACAGATAGAACATCACCCCCACTTGTTTCTTCATCAAATGTGACCACATTGGCCTCCTTGGAAGAAGCCGTTGAATTTTTTTTTTTTCGCTCTAGGATTTCTACAATCCTTCTTCATGTGTCCAAACAACCCACAGTTTCAATACTTTAATTTTCCCTTGCCCTTGCCCCCTTGGATTTGGATCTAGGTCTTGAAGATCCTGTACCTCGCTTATAATCTCTGCCCCTCGTAATCCGTGCATCGGAAGATGCCCCCATGTCGCCTTTTAGCTTTCTCATATCCTTCCCTTGAGGGCCTGAGATAATGGTGTCGACACTTAAGGTTTTATTTGCGGTGCACATCGTGTTCCTGAATGACTCATATGATGCAGGAAGAGAATTCAACAATATACATGCCTATTCCTCATCTTTGATCACTTCCTCCATATCTAGCAATTTGCACATCAATTTATTAAAGTTGCTAATGTGGGCTTTTAGATCTCCGCCATCTGCCATCTTGAAGGTATAACACTGTAGCTTCAAGTGTAGGCAATTCAGAGGACTTCTTAGCATAGATGTTCTCTAACTTTGCCCACAAACTAGCCGCAGTTTTCTCCCTCAAAACATTATAGAGAACCTCATCCATGAGACATAAACATATAGAGGCTAAAGCATTACTATCAAGGTTTTCCCATTTATCATCTTTCATATTGGATTTCCGCTCCTCAAGAGCCTTAATCTCGCCTTGCTTGGTTAATAGGCTAATCATCTTAACATTCCATAACTCAAAATTATTTTTGCTGAGTACTTCTCAATATCAAACTTGCCGTTTCCCATTATTACTAATCCTGTAGATTCAGATCTGTGCCTCAATGATAGCTCTGATACCATTTGTTGGGGATTTGTGCTGCAGAATCACACAGATCTAGATCTAGGATAGCAATCCAAGAGCACCAAGCAATCACAAGAGTACACAACGATTTTACGTGGAAAACCCTTGCCGGAAAAAATCACGGCACAAAGCGACAGAAATCCATTATGAAAATAGAAATTACAAAGAGAGAGGACTTACCCGATTCAAACAATCTCGAATCTCACCCTTGCTACACCCTTTGATAACCCTAAAACCCTTTAAGAAACCCTTGAAATACCTTTAGAAAGCCTTAGAATAGCCCTAGGGACCCCTATTTGTAGTTTAGGAAACTCCACTTATGCACCTAGTTTAGAAAATTCTGTAAACCACATCAAATTTACGCAGTCCGCGCGTGGGCTGCGTAACCCTCGATTAGTCGAGCCAGGGCTTTGACTGGTCGAAGGACCCCTTTGACCGATCGAGCTTGACCCTCGACTAGTTGAGTGGCCCGGACCTCCAAAAACATAGCTCGCCGGACGTCGAGTCGAGCGGGCCTCGACCGGTCGAGTGGACCCTCGACTGGTCGAGCAGATTTAAGACATCTGATTTCAACACTGATAACCACATGAGAAATGAAATCACATGGACTTCATTCACCTACTCACACATTCACTATTACAAAAGGCTCATCATAAAAAAAGAAAAGAAAAGAAAAGAAAAGAAACTCTAGGTTTTTTAAAAGCAATTCAGCACAAGAGGGATGAGAAGTACCAATAAGGTAAAAGAAGGAGAAAGAAAGAGAGAATAGAAGAAAGGAAAAAGGTTAAATCATAAACAAGGATGCTCTTATATGATCTAAAAGTATTGAAAAAGAAAGAAAACAAGAGAAGAATGAGAGAGGAGAAGAAAAGGTTGGAAGAACAGAGTGACCCAAATATGGATTGACACCCCAGTCTAAATCTTTTATATTAAGGAATTTTCATTATAATAGAAGTACCTTTAATAACAAAAGCAAGAATCCCCATCATGTCCTAAATCACTGTTAACAAAAAAGCAAGTATAGAGATAAAACTAAATAGCCCTAGGTGGAGTTTATAGTGGTACGACCCACATCCATTCTTCGTATGGATTTAGTGTTGGATCTCATCCGAGGGTTCCTAATTTCTCACTTGACCTAGGTAGTATTAATTAACTAGTCAAACTTTAAACTTTCCTATACTTACATTAATTAACTACCAGCCTTTGAAAATAATAATAATAATAATAATTAGCTGCCAGTTCCTGGTTGCGAGTCAGGTCATTAAAAAAAAAAAAAGAGTTTGAGTCAGGTCAGCTTAATGTTGAGTGGCTCTAGACCTGACCCATTTAATAATTCAGGTCAAACTTTTGAACCCAGACACGCTTGATGGATTCGAATTTTAGACCCAGGCCTACTTATTATCAGGTTGGGTCCAACAACCCAACTGATCATTTGCTCCCTTATGTACGAATAAAAATGAAGGGAAAAGATGAACACTATCCACTCAATTTACATGTGCAGGCCACCTAATGAGAAATTAGATGTTTAAGCCAAGGCATGCTCCCAATGGTCCCCATCTAATGAGTGACAATGATCTCCCATACATGCACCACACTTGAACATGTACTACGAATCTCCTCTTCAATCTCTCCTTGTGTGTATAGCATCAGCATTTCTCTTTGAAATATTTCCTACAATGTATGTGGCATTGACCATAAGCTCCTTACACTATCTCCTGTTCAGGAACTTGGTTGCTAACAACTTCGACATCGATAGTAATAATAACAGGTATTTACAAATGACGTCTTTCTACTCATTTCTACAAAATAAAACATACCTAAGCAATTTTTGTAACTTTCGAACGATACTGCATTTCCTTACATTGGCTGTATATCTTTCTTGCATAAGAAATTCAAACTATTAGTCGCATTTAAATGTTTGATTCTTTTAGATTCAGTACTTTTCCTCCGGGTTGGAATTGTCTTCAGCAGGACTTTTCATGCTATCAGGATTTTCTAACAGGTAAGCCATCGTTTCTTCTTCTCCATTTTTTTATAGGTAATATATGGGATAGAACCCCTAACCTCAATGTTGAAACACACTCTATCTATCATAGAGGCTTCTTTTGGCAACATTTGGATGCAGGAGAGAATTGAATTGCAAGCATTTATTTTAATCAATAAGGAATGAGAAAAAGTAATGAGGAAGTAGTAGGTGATCACAAATAAAAAAAATAAAAATTGGGTCAAACCTGAAAGTAACAGGATTACCAATTGGAGCTGGGACCCTCAATATGAATGCTAAGGGAGGAAGCTATGAATTGGTTATTTCCACCTGGACTGCGTTAGCTTACCTGAGGTAGGTAAATGGAGGACGTCACTTTCACTAACCAAGCACCACATTGATAGACTTTCATGAGATCCACCGTCCATTTGGTAAGCTACTTCATGTTCACTTGGAACCCAAAAATCATGATGATCCAAAATTAGGCAGGCAACACCATAGGAAACAGTTGGGACGGGCACACCCACCATTAGTTTTGTGTAGGGCCCACTGTGGTGTTTATAAACCATTCAATCCAGGAAATGGATTGGCTACTCCCCCGCCACCAGCCCGGGGGCTGATGGTCGGTGCTCTGTGGTCCCCTCCATGATGTGTGTGTTTCATCCATTTCATCGTTAAAATCCTCCTAAGTCCCACTGTACTATTTATTTGACATCCAATCTGTTGATTAGGTCATACAGACCCACATGAAGGGAAAAAAACAAAGATCAGTTTGATCCAAAACTTTTATGGCCCCCAAAAAGTTTTTAATGGTCGACGTTCATCAACACTGTTTCTTGTAATGTGGTCCACTTGAGATTTGGATATACCTCGTTTTTGTTCTCATACCATGAAATGATCTAGAAAAATAAATGGACAACATGGATGAAACACATACATCATGGTGGGGCCAACAGAGCACCGACCATCAGCCATTGGCTGGTGGTAGGGGGAGTAGTCAATCCGTTTCCTTCAATCCATTCATCTAATATACTTCATTGAGATGAAAGAATTAGCCAAAACTCGGCCAGGCTTTGGGCTGGTTTCTCAACTCTTTGGCCAGGCTTTCAGGCCAGACCTCAAATATTTGCCATTGCTAGGCTAAGCCCAGCCCATTGACAGGCCCACTATTCCAAAATGCAGGTGGGCCACACCACATGTATTCAGAGGTTTTAGGTATATATTTATACGGTTCCCCATCGACTGGCCCACTTGAGTGTTGAATCAGCTTGCTTTTTGGCCATACATAATGCATGGGGTGGATCATGGACATAAAGTCGTTTCCTTCACCTACAAGAGAAAGTGATGTCCTCTGCAAACTTACACGTACGAGTTACCCCACGGTTTTTCTTTTTCACTGTATTGGACAAAATAGCGCATCCAATCGCACCCTTTTAGTTTTACCTTGCTATAAAATGCTAGAGCTTCTCTTAAGAGCATGTAGATCACCTAAATATATATATATATATATAAAAACTTTCCAAACTGTATATATAGAAAGGGGCTATACATCATATGAGACTCCTTCAGGCCTCCTCCCGGAAAAAAATGACGTGGAGGCCTATTGTAAACCCATGAAACCCAAAAACATACACAAAAAAATATTAAAAGGATCTATCTACTGGACTTTAGCTTGGGCATTGCCTTAAGGTACCCAATTCGACCATATCTAGGACGACATTGCCTCTGATTTGAGTGGGGAGGTCGGAAGTCTGTGGGGAGGTCGGAAATCTGCCGGAAGAGAACCGATGTCTGGCTTTCGCTTCCCAGCCGTGCAAACCCATCTGCCGAGGCGTTTGCTTCTCTTGTCATGTGGGAAAATCTGACTTGACCTTCGCTAGATAGCTTCCAGATCCTGGACACCCAGTATTTCCAACTCCAATTGATATTGGACTGGCCCATAAGAATGTCAATCGCAATCTAGGAGTCGGATTCCACTTCTATGAAGGCATGGCCCAAACTCTTGCATAGGGAAAGACTGTCCCAGATTGCTCTCAGTTCAGCCACGTTGTTTGATCCCTCCCCATAGCCAAGGGAGAATGCAAATATGAAGGAGCTTCTTCCCCCTCTACAGATCCCTCCACTCCCAAATAGGCCTGGATTGTTTTTGGCTAACCCATCGACATTCAACTTTACCCAGCCCGGCTGTGGCGGCATCCATTTAACCAAAACAAACTTCGTAGCCTGTGTACTTGGGGCTTCCATCCCTAGTGCCCTGTATGTTAGATCTCCCATTAGAGATTTTGTCTTGGACTTATTCAGAACAGAGCTAAGGGCCTTAAACCATCCAATAACATGGTGGATGGTTTTGGATGGCTAGGCAGCAATATCTTCAAACCTGGCCTCATTCCTACACTTCCAGATTTCCCAGAGAATGAAACACGGGGCCAGGCCTTGCAGGACAGCTAAATTTCCTGTTGATGTAAGGGAGGTCCACTAGGCTCGCATCCTGTCTTCCATGATCTGGTTCATGATCGTTATTCCGAAGATAGCCCCGAACTTGTGCCATACTTCCGAAACGAGAGAGCTGAAAATGAAGAGGTGTTCGATCGTTTCCTCAGCCGGGCGACGGGCCTGAGACTCTTTGCAGCACAAGCATTTAGATGCCAGACTAATTCCCCTGGACTGAACACTAACATCGGAAGGGATTGCCCCGTTAAGGAGTCTCCAAAGGAAGGAAGAGATCTTAGTGGGCAGCACGACATGCCAAACCCACTTCGCCCACCTACAGTTGTTGCCACCTGGTCTACTCAGATTCCATGTTGATTTGACTAAGAAGGTAACTGACGGCTTGAGGGGCCATATACAAGTGTTTGGGCTGTCTGATGTACAGAATCCGCCTTGAAAGATGATATTCACAACTTCCTAGGGAAGAAAGGAGAAGATCGCAGATAGTGGGGCCAGTCGGTCCCAGGAAGTCCCTCGCTTTCATACCCATGAGGTTAACAGGAATAGGCCTAGAGGCCCTTGCTTCTAATGGCCCCAGCCCAATCCAGTTGTCTCGCCAGAGATCAGTCCCCTTGGCCCACTTGCCATTGAACAAAGTTGCCCAGAATTTGGAAAACACATCTGATCTTCTTCCATGTTGGGGAGGAAGGAGGGGAAGAAGCTTGGAAATCTATCTCGGATGGGTAGATGTCCCTGTGGTATTTAGCTTTCATCAACCTCACCCATAAGCTTTCCCCATTTCCATATTTCACAGCCCAGGCTAGCTTGAGATGGAGAGCCATAATAACGTCTCTTAGGCTTAGCCCACCCTCGTTCCTAGGCCTGAAATTTTTGTTCCAATTGACCCAGTGAAGCTTTCTTTTTTCCATCTGCCCAACCCCAGAAGAAATTAGCGAAACTTTTCTCAACTTCTGCTAAAAACTGCAGCGGAATGAGGGAGGCTGCCATTGTGTGCACAGGAATACTGCCCAGGATGTGTCGAATCAGCGTGGCCCTCCTTGCTTGCGAGATGCACTTAGCCTTCCATCCACAAATTCTGCTTTCTATCTTGTCCTTAAGTTCTTGGAAATCCGCTTTCTTCACTCTTCCCCTGATTAAAGGGACGCCCAGGTAGAAAGCATCTGGATTAGTCCTCTGGATCCCCAAAGAACGCTGTAGCACTCTTATCCTGGCTGCAGGCAATTTATTGGAGCAGAAAAATTGGCTTTTGTTGCAGTTAATCAGCTGGCCAGACTCTTCTTGGAAGACTTTCAGGAAAACTTTCACCGCTCAAATGGTGGAGCTGCCTCCGTTCAGGAAAAGACGGGTGTCATCTGCATAGAGGAGGTGAGATATGATCGGGCAGCCCTGCCTAAACTTAAAGGGGAGACACGTACTGGCTTCGATTAGCCTGGAGATCCCTCTGCTGAGCACCTCTGTAGCTAGGATGAACAAGCTTGGCGAAATTGGATCTCCCTGATGGAGACCTCTTCAAGAATTGAAATAACCCGTAGCTTCCCCGTAACCAGAACAGAGAACCAGCAGCTTGCCCAACAATTTTCAACCAGGGAAACCCACCTGTCACTGAAACCGAACCTCTTGAGCACCCATTTGAAGAATTTCCAATCTAATCCGTTGTACGCCTTTTCTAGGTCCAACTTCAAGATTATGTTGCCACCGCGGACCTTTCTGTTGAGATCTCTGAACATTTCCTGCGCCGGAGCGATATTTTCTGCAATAGATCTTCCTTTGATGAAGGCCCCTTGTTTAGGCAAGATCAGTGCAGGGAGAAACTGGTTCAGCCTAGAGGCAAGGATCTTGGAGAAGATCTGTACACACAATTGCAGAGGCTTATCGGGTGAAAATCAGCAAAGGAAGAAGGGGATACCACCTTCAGAATCAAGCATATGAGGGAGGACGAGAGGGAGGACGAGAAAGCATGCGAGAGCTTGCCTCCTTGGAAAAGGTACATGGCTGCTGCATGGAGATCCTTCCCTATAATGTTCCAACAGGAGGTGTAGAAAGCCCCAGAAAAACCATCCGGGTCGGGAGCTCCATCAACAGGGAGGCTGCTGATAGCTTGTTGGACCTCCAGTAGGGTTGGAGGGGTGAGCAGAATGGAGTTGTCCTCTTCAGACAAAATACTGGGAATGGAGCAGGACAGGACATCCCCTACTGCTGGATTTTCTGCTTTGAATAAGCCTTGAAAGAAGTTAACTGCTTAAGCTTTGATGGTTGCTGGGTCATAGACGGTCAACCCTCCTTGGGTTTTAATTTCCCTTATTTCTGCTCTTCTCCTTCTCTCAGAGACTGAGGCATGTAAATACTTTGTGTTCCTGTCACCCTCTTGCAACCAAGAGTTCCTAGCCTTTTGCTTCACAAAAACTTCTTCCCTGAGTTTCATTTGGGCCAGATGGTTCTTAGCTTCCAATAGTTGAACATGGAGGTCCTCATCTGCGGAGTTTTGCATTTGGTTCTCAATTCTTTGGAGAGCTTCTTTAGCCTGTCTGACCTGTATATGGATATTACCGAACATCTCCTTGTTCCATCTTTTTAGAGCTTGCTTAACCTTGTGGAGCTTGAGCTGAAAGTTTAGCATTGGTTGAGGGTAAAGCTCTCCCTCCCAGGCCTGCTGGACCACCCATTGGAAGGCTTCATGGAAGGTCCACATCCTTTGAAACCTGAAAGGTTTCGACTGGGCGGGAATTGGGGTGGGGAAGGTAATTAGGAGCGGGGTGTGATCCGAGTTAACTCTAAGGTGGTGCTCCACTGTGAATTGATTGAAAGTATTTGACCATTCTGCATTAACAAGAGCTTTGTGTAATCTAGCCCAAGACCGGGATAAACCTGCTGATTGTTGCTCCAGGTAAATCTGCTCCCTGAGTACCCTGTGTCCCTCAGCCCAGAAGTGTTGATAGCTGCCACAAATTCTCTGGAGCTAACCAGGTCCAGGCGACTTCTTCCTCTTCTTTCAGAAGCTTCTAACACCGCATTAAAGTCTCCACACGGTGCCCACGACCCTAGCATTGCATTGGAAATGGCAGACATGTGGTCCCAACGGGGCCTCCTTTGAATTCTACCACATTTGGCATAGACTATTGAAATTCGAATGGGAACCTGAACATTCAACAAACACAAAACCATTGTCAACATTTGGTTAGTTGAAGAAAGCGTCAAGATGTTTAGGTTATTTTTGTAGAACACCCAAACTTTCCCCCCTTCTTCGGCATTGGAGAAGGATGAGTGGAATCCCAGTTTCAGACTGATGCTCACTCTCTTTTCTTCCCTTAGCATGGGTTATAGAATTGCCGCGATCCCCGGATTGTTCTTAATAATCTTTGAGATAGTTCTTATAGTAGGAGCATTCCCAATCCACGAGCATTTCAGATGAGGATGTATCCATCTGTCACACACAAGGTGTTTTGTAACGGTACAGTGGCCGTAACGGCCACCACCGTTACCTTTACGATATGGGTCGTAATGGCTGTTACGGCTCCTATAACGGCCGTTACGGTCTCTTTTTTATTGAAAAAGAATCCTGAAAAACTTGTATTTGTCCTGTAATGTTTATTAAAAAGTATGGAAAACTAGTATATGCCCCATAATAGACAATTATGGGGCTGTTATGGCCTTTATAGGGGACGTAATGTGCTGTTAACGGCAATTACAAGTCATTTTTTTTTCCATAACGGCTGTTATGGCCGTTACGACCCCGTAATGAGTAATGGTTGCCACCGTTACCTTTACATAACGGCCTTTACGACCCCATAATGGCCTGTACGGCACACCATGGTCACATGACCTGTGTTCACAGCCCTCCTCTTCAGTCTACGGAGTCTTCCGTACCAATCTATCGTAGCTGATTTTCCGAACTCCTTCCTGCGTGTATATGTTTTCTTAATAATTTTGGGTGCTTGGGCCTCTGTCTGGGAGTCTTGAATCTGTTGTGAATTACTGCACTGCTGAGTCTGGATAGTCAAGCTTACAGGACGTTGGCTATTAACCTGTTGGCGAGACTGGCTCCCTTCAGAATCTTGGTTGGGAGAATTTTGATCCTTTTCCTCCTTGTCCGACTGACCAGACCTGCCGAGAAATTCCTTTTCCAACAGGGTAGGAGTGTGGAGAGATCTCTTCCTAGAGGGCTCTGGAGAGAAGTAAGGAGAGAGATCAATGTGTAGCTCCAAACTGTTTTCTACACCATCCTCCTGGGAACTTTTTTGTTGTGTTTCATTTTCAAAGGGAACAAGTGGTTGGATCCAACTTGGCATGCTATCTGGATTCGCATTTCTTTCTATTGGATTGAGCGGAGAGTTCCCTGCTGACCTTGAGCGAGGTTGGATCCTCCTGATGCCTTCAATTGACAAATGGCCCTGCTGAAGAACCAGATTTTGTCTCATTGGGGCTTACCACATGAGTGGTTTCTCTCAAATCTTCTATTCCTGGGTTCTGTAGTTTTGCCGGAGGAACGACCTCTGAGGAAGCCTTCTTCTGAGGGAGGGGGATAGGAGTGGTCTCTCCTGACCCTATGTTATAAGGTACTGGAAAGTCACTACCTCCCTGGTTGCATGGATGGTCTGCTTACACTTGCCCTGCTGAGCCTATGTCTTCTAGGACTTCCCAGGTCCTTCTATCAGATGACCTTCTCTCCTCTCTTGAGCATAAACAGACACTTTGGATTTCATCATTGGGGATCCTCCTAATTGGGGAGGTGTAGGTGAGAGTAGCTTCATTTTCAATTCGTCTAACATCTGAGGTCTCATCTGCCCCGATGGTGTAAGGGACTGGAATGTCCCTACCTTCCTGGTTGCATATGGGGTCTGCTGGCTCTTTCCCTGCTGTGCCTTCGCCTTCTAAGATCTCCTAGGTCTTTCTGTCTGATAACCTTCTCTCCTCTCTGGAGCATAAACTGCCATTTTGAATTTCATCATTGGAGAGCCTCCTGGTTGGGGAGGTATTGATGGGAGTAGCTTCATTGCCAATACATCGAACATCTGGAGGGCATTCTGTGATATTGATATTGGTTGGGCCGAATTTAGATTCTACCCAGTGTTTGGTACTTTCTACAGCAGGGGTATTCCTGTCCTTGGAATCCAGAGATGTTTGCAGGGAATTGTTCACTGATGTAACTTCCATCTCCGCAAAACA
Source organism: Magnolia changhungtana (assembly GCA_030180095.1). Lineage (NCBI taxonomy): Eukaryota > Viridiplantae > Streptophyta > Magnoliopsida > Magnoliales > Magnoliaceae > Magnolia > Magnolia changhungtana. The sequence continues at coordinate 609,564 of JASAUF010000363.1, read as the reverse complement.
AATGGGGAAGGATTGATCTTGGACCTGGAGATTCAGGACTTTCTTCACATCTGCACCTAGCCTTAGAAGAATCCTGATTCTGGCGAACATCTGATGTTGTATTTGATGTCTTAAATCTAAAATCAGATTCTGCGCAGATTTTTTGCGCAACCGCGAAAGTGCAGGATTTGTTTCCGATTTCGTTTATGATTCTTTCCGATTTTGTTTGGGATTCTTTCTAAAACTATATATATGCGTGTAAATGGGATTGGGAGGTATTATTCTAAGGCATTTTAAGGTTTCTAAAAGTGTTATAGGGTTTCAAGGGGTGGAGAAAAGGTGAGGTTTGAGGATTGCTCAAGCTGGGTAAGTTTTCTATCTTTGTAATCTGTGCTTTCATAGTAGAATTTCTATCACTTTGTGCCGTGGTTTTTCCTCGCAAGGGTTTTCTACGTTAAATCTCTATGTTCTCGTGCTTGCTTGGTGCTCTTGGATTGCTATCCTAGATCCATCTCTGTGTGATTCCGCAATCCAAAACCCAACAAGTGATATCAAAGCTATTGTTGGGGCACAGATCTGGATCTGCAGGATTAGTATCTATGGGAAACGCAAAGTTTGATATTGAGAAGTACTCATTAGTCTATTAACCAAGTAAGGCGAAGCTAAGGCTCTCGAGAAGCTGAAATTGATTATGAAAGATGAAGAATGGGATACTCTTGATAGTAATGCTTTAGCCACCATCCGTTTATGTCTCACGGATAAGGTTTTCTATAATGTTTTGAGGGAGAAAACTGCGGTTAGTTTATAGGCGAAGTTAGAGGATATCTATGCAAAAAAATCATCTGAAAATCGCCTACATTTGAAGTTACAGTGGTATAACTTCAAGATGGCAGAGGGTGGAGATCTAGAGGCGCACATCAGCAACTTTAATAAGTTGGTTTGCAAATTGCTGGATATGGAGGAAGTGATCAAAGATGAGGAACAAGCATGTATGTTGTTGAATTCTCTTCCGGCACCGTATGAGTCATTCAAGGATACGATGTGCACCACAAATAAAACCCTGAGTGCTGACACCGTTATCTTAGCCCTTCAAGGGAAGGCCATGAGAAAGCTAAACGGTGGCATAGGGACATCTTCTGATTCACTGTTTAGGAGGGGAAGAAATACTAAGCAAGGTACAGGATCTTCAAGACCTAGATCCAAATCCAAGGGCAAGGGCAAAGGAAAATTAAAGTGCTAGAATTGTAGGATGACTGGACACATGAAAAAGGATTGTACCAATCCTAAAGCGAAGAAAGAAAACTCATAGGCTTCTTCTAAATAGGCCAATGTTGTCACATCTGATGAGGAGACAAGTGGTGGTGATGTTCTGTCTACGTCTATGGTCGGAAACTTGTATAACAATCTTAGAGATGAGTGGATCCTTGACACAGGAGCATCATATCACATAACTCCTCATTGGAGTTGGTTCGCCAGTTACAAGGAATGCGATGGTGGACAACTTTTTATGGGCAATGACAATGCCTGTAATGTTGTGGTTATAGGTACTGTGAGCATCAAGATATTTAATAGGATGGAGCGTACCTTGACTGATGTCAGGCACGTTCCTGATATGAAGAAAAGTCTGATTTCTCTCAGTGCACTGTAGGCTATAGGGTGCAAGTTTATTAGTTTTGATGGTGTCCTTAAAGTTTCAAAAGGGGCACTCGTGGTTATGAGAGCGCAAAGGCACGGAAACCTTTACAGGTTGATCAGGATCACTTCAGCAGGTGGAGCAGCAACAGCTGTTGCAGATTCCACTTTTGTACGTATGTGGCATGCTCGTCTGGGCCATATAAGCGAGCGGGGCATGAAGATCCTATCTAATCGCTGTTTGATTCCAGCTTTTAAGAATTCTAATTTAGATATATGCGAGCATTGTATATATGGTAAATAATCTTGTAACACCCTGAAAATCGGGGGTCGAGCATAAGCTCCACTCCCGAGTTCCAACGCATCACTTATGCAATATAGATAATGATGATTAAATGTTATCCGTGTTAGTGCATTAAACATGAGTGAGATTACACCAAAACAGCATATTATACTCCAGAGATAGTTAAATTATGCAAGCGGAAGAACTGTGATAGATATATAAAGTATATAAACTGTTGTAAGTCTCAAGAGTGTGAACATGTTACTAGGTTAAATATATACATGTGTACTTCCTAAAATGGACAAAAAATGAATATAAATGTGTGTTTCAAAAAGACAAAATAGCAAGGGTAATGGCATCTAGTCAACATCCCAGAAGTCTCCGTCGATTAGGCCACGGCTCAGATAAACCCGCCTGAAAACTGCATGAAAGAGAATGCCTACTTATCATCCTCATAGTCCGGCTCCGCCTCGTAGGCATCGCCACCACCTGCAACTAAGACAGAGTCTGGTTGGTGTTTAAAACACCGTTCCGGAACGTGGGAGTGAGTGATCAACTCAGTGGAACAATAAAGCAAAGGTTAACATGTTATCGATTCAATCAAGCAGTATTGATAAAGCAGTACAACAAACATGTCCTAGATACTTTTGTTAATGCAAAAATGATATGCGATAATGATGCATGCCCTCGCCTACACTCCCTCAGCGTCTTCATCTCACGGCGTGTATGGCAAACTCCCGAAAGTGCTCTTCCTCGCCAAAGCACATGCAGTGTGGTGCATGCTCATTGTAACGCCCTGAAAATCGGGGGTCGAGTATGAACTCAACTCCCGAGTTCCAACGCATCACTTATGCAACATACACAATGATGGTTAAATGTTGTCTGAGTTAGCGCAATAAACATGAATGAGATTATACCAAAACAGTAATTCATACTCCAGTTCAATTGTATAAAGGCAAGCGGAAGACTGAAATTTTATATTCAAAATATGTAAAGTATCAAAATTTGGTGAACTCCAGAGTATGAGTACTAACTGAGTACCAATATACATGTATTGTTTATAAGTCAAAAATCAAAATACAACTCTATAGATAAGCCTTGGAATCCCCGCGATGCAGTCGGCCTAAGCATAGCCGTCAGAGTACTGCATAAAGGAGAACTCCTCCTGATCCTCCTCGAAGTCGAGCTCCGGCTCCTGAACGGAGGCGCCATCTATACCTGTGAAAGAGTCTGGTGGGTGTTGCGAACACCGTCCCGTAACGTGGGAGTGAGTAGCTAACTCAGTGGAACAATAAAGCATAGGTTAACATGTTATCAAATCAATCAAGCAGTAATGATAACGCAGTACAAATCAAACATTTCTAATTACTCTTGTTAAGTACAAAAATGATATGACATGATGCTGTATGCCCTTGCCAAACCACCCTCAAGCGACATCATCTTATGTTCGCGAATGCTTACTCCCTTAGTGCGCCACATCTACAAAGTACATGCGGTGCGATGATGCTCATGATTACCAAGTTTTTATTAATCCATTTCAACCAGCAGTATTGGGAAACTAAGGTACCTCCCTTGTATCATTCCCAAACATGATCCATTCTAGGGTCGTCAATCCTAGCTAATCTCATACGATATTATGGTTTAAGAAGCGTAGTGAAGGCATCGCAAAGGGCTCGTCACCCGTCAGCACGGATACAGATCTCACCGTATGCGGCTCAATTGCTGGCCGTTAGCTCAAGTACATATCTCACCGTACTTGGCTCAATCACTAGTCGTCAGCTCAAGTACAGGTCTCACCGTACTCGGCTCAACTCATACTCTAGTTACTGTGAAAGACTCGTCGCCAATCACAGACACTTGGAGTATACTCGAAGATACTACGGAGGACTCGTCGCCACAAGACGAGCACAGTCTCACCGTACTCGGCTCTCGCCGTAAGTATCGACGGCTCGAATATAGTGTCCCATACCACCATAATCGGCTCACGAGTTTGGTTGCGCAATGGTCACTACAGGAGGCACATGACCCCAGCCGTAGGCCGACAGGCTCGACCACGGTGTCCCATACCAACATGCCCGGCTCATGCGTCTTAGCGGATCGAGGTACCATGGTTAACGGATCGCCACACGGTAAGTTTGGTACCCTAGGTTCAAGCGTAGCGACCAAACATGGTGAACATGCATATACACTCCGGTTTACTTGATGAGCCTGACTAGCTCGAGCGCACCACAAGTTGAGCGATATGGAGCGCAAAAGCACTCCGTGTGGCCAACCACTATCGCCAACCGAAGTACGACTCGGGTTCGCCAGACACGTCCGTTGTGGCGATATGAATCTCAGCCATAACCGCAAGTCTGGTACCGAATGTTTGGACAATAGACATAGTCTCAAACTCAAACAGTTTTCATCAATAACATGTGGAGTAAAGCATGATAAACAATCAATACAAGCATGTTAACAGGCATGTTATAAAGCATGAAGTAAAGCATGAAGTATAGCATGTTGTAAAGCGTGTTGTAAAGCACTATACACATAGGGATACGATTACATACACATCACAGTGAGTGGTTATAGCGAACCACCGCGTGGAGGGGATCCTACATGTCTCTAAGGGAGTCGGGAATCCCATATCAGCACCTCTCTAAGGCACTAACACTCAAACATTTACACACACAAGCATCTACGCGAACACTTAGAATACACTATTCCAACATACACGACGTATGTTAGCAAATGCGTATTAGGGCTATTCTTTCGCCAAGCGGTTATTTTATCCACTCATACCATATTCATACGACGAATAATCATGACAATTATATTTCCAAAATTTATACATATGCGGTATTTCTAGAATACGTAATTTCAACATACATAGTGTTTACAAGCGAACATAGATTGCGGCGATTCCTTTCGCCAAGTTGGTATTTTATTCATGTATTGTATAATCATATATTAAATAAATATGTCAAACATTATTCCAAAAGAAATACGTATACGGTATTTCTAAAATACACAATTTCAACATACGTCGCATTTACAAGTGAACATGTATTTTGGCGATTCCTTTCGCCAAACTAGTATTTTATTCATATATGATATAATTATACATTAAATAAACATGTCAAACATTTATCCAAAAAAAATACGTATACGGTATTTCTACGTATACCTAGAGTATGTGAAATTCCATATTTTACAACGTTAATCGAAACAGGAAACGGAAAGCACTTTGTACATGTGCAATTGCAAGCAGATCATGAACCTACCATTATCTGACATTGAAAACGTTGAAAACCGTAACTTATACACTTAAAGTCCTCACCTTTGCCTTTTGAAACGTAACGAATCAGCAAGGGTAACAAATCTTCCGTATACGGGAGTTTTCTAGCCTAAAGAGCGGAATCGGTTAGTCGTTACACAACCCACATCGATCCTACCTTAAATCAAACCTAGGGTTAGGGTTTCTTACCTTCAAACGGAATGGAAACCGCCGGGAAAACACCTGAAATGGAGCGGTGTAGGCCGTGTAACAATCCAAAGCAGTAGGAGGAAGATCTCCCACAAATCCCACACTATTCTCCCTCTTTTCTCTCTCTCTCTCTAGGGTTTTAATCCCAAATTCGTATGGCTGTGAGAGGGGCTGTTCTAATCCCCTTTTATAGCTAAAAACATTTCCAAAATAGACTCAGTTTCAAGGGTGACTGTTTATATAGGCATTTCGCCACTTTTCCAGCTCAAAAGGGAGGTTCTGGTGGCCCTCTTTGAGCCAAACGTCAGACTTAAGCTCACCATCTATGGATCTACGTGGGATTACGTTTTTGACTCGATCGGATTCCCAGATCGCACGTGGCGGACCACTTTCGGCGGTCGACGTGGGCGGCCACGATCGTAAATTCCAAGTACATGTAAATGTTCTGAAATTTTTCTTAATCCGAGGGTGTAATTTGGTCTGATTCTAACGGTCAGGTTGCTTAATACTGACGCGTCAACGAATTATGCCAGATCACTATTCCAGATATTTATTTTGGAATGGGAATAGTGTTTTTCACATACCCTCGCTCCGGATCGAAGCGAATGGCCATAGAACATCGGATGGAGCTGATTTTTAAGATGATTGTTAAGGACAGTGGGGCGGTCCTAGTTCCTTAGCTTCGGGTTAATCGGACTCCCGATGTGCGATCTAGACCTAATACGAAGTTTCGTTTCATTCCCGAGAGCAGCAGACGGAAATGGGTTTGGTTCTAAACTTTAGGGTAACCTAAGCGTCAATGATTCTGCAACTTTTGGGTCTTGCAGATCGTATTTAAAGCGATCCTAACGGATTTCATGACTAATCGAGTTTAGTACTTAGTTAACTTTGTTAAATTTCTAAAGAATTTAATCCTACGTGATTTCTGGTCGAGGTGGTACTCGACCCAATATACGGAAATTTACGGGTCGTTACACTCATGTTAGCCAATACTTAATTAGATTGATTCATACAGCAATGTTGGGAAGCCAAGGTACCTCCCTTGTATCATTTGCCCAAATAATGATCCATTCTAGGGTCGTCATTCCTAGTAAATCTCATACGATGTTGCGGTTCTAGGTCACTACAGAGGGCTCGTCACCTGATCAGTGTAGGCCGACAGCTCGAATACAATGTCCCATACCACCGTATCCGGCTCAGGAGTCTATGTTGCTCACAAGACACTACGGGGAGGCTCGTCGTCCCAGTGTAGGCCGACAACTCGACCACGGTGTCCCATACCACCATGCCCGGCTCATGAGTCTTAGCGGATCGAGGTACCAGGGTTAACGGGGCTTCTCACTGGTGAGTTTGGTACCTTAGATTCAAGCAGTAGCGTTCATACATGGTGAACATACATCGGGTCAATCGGTTTACTTGACAAGCTCGACTGGTACGAGCGCACATCGAGTTAATCGACATGCAGTGCGTAAGCACTCCGTGTGGCATAACCACTGTCGACAACCAAAGTACGGCTCGGATTCATCGGACATGTCTTGTGCGGTGAAGCAAACCCAGCCACCAAATCAGGATCCGTTACCGATTGCCTAGACTACATCGTAGCCCCAAACACACTTCAAATAAGATTGGAATACATGTGCTAGTCCAAAACAGCATGTAGCAACCAATTTAAATCTAAGTTTCATTTGAGCATTTCAACAAACACAGTATACATATTAGCATACATAGGCATTCAACCATAAAGCACGTAGTAATAATATAGGAAACTATAACCATAGTTAAGGGAAATGAGAATCCTATCTCAACACCCTCATTACATCCATTTTAACAGGTATTTCCTCATTGAGGCATTTTATCAAACACGTAGGCTACACATTTCAACATACACAGATTAGACTAGATATAACATATATCCTGGTAAGCTCTTTTACAAAAGAGTTGCCACATACTCAACAAGCATATATTCATCGTTAATAATCATAGCAAGCACAAATCCAAATTCCATACGTATTCAATTATTTCAACAAATACATAGAATACGCTATACTTGACATAGTTCATACGTATTCGTAAAGCGAAACAAACATCACGTTTTGCATGTGAAATGGTACCCACGTCAGTAATAAATCATTAATCGACGTTGAAAGTCTTGAAAACCGTAACCTAAACGTATATAGTCCGCACCTTTCACCGGTAAACTCGTAATGGATTCAGTTTGAACACTCTCACCTTGTAAACTAGACTTTGGATACCTAATCAATGAAACAGGTTAGCTATTTCACCAATCTGCGTATTTGGATTCCTAAAACAAGTTAGGGTTAGAATTTCTTACCCGAAAACGGAACTAGAATCGCTGAAGTAGCGACACGGTAGCGTGGATTCGGTACGTTGAACGGTAGGGAGGAATCCCTGTTACAAAACCCAGACTTCCTCTCTCTTTCCTTCTCTTTCTTTTCTTTTCTCTCCCTAGGGTTTGCAAATTCGTGTGGGGAGAGAGAATGAGGGTTTTAAGCCCTTATATAGGCTTAGATGTGAGCCCAATGGCCCCAGGTCCATGGTATACGTATATTATAGCCAAAATCCGTCTGTTTCTGCTCAACAGAGCACTTCCGGAGCCCCCTTTTCTGAGTGCGGTCGGACTTAAGCTCCTTGACTTTGGATCCAGGTCTAGTTAAGTTTTCGGTCCGATTGGATTTACAAATCGGCCGTGGCGGACCAATTTCAGTTCAACGGTCACCGGTGCTCGATCAGGGCCATATGTGTACTACCATGTGTTGGAAATTTTCCCTGATCCAAGGGTGTAATTGGGTCAGATTCTGACAGTCTGAATCCTTAGATTCAGCCCGTAAGTGAGACGACTCAATCACTCAAGTCTCAGTTCATTTTCTAAATATATTCGCGTTTCTCACATACTTCGCTCCGGGCTCAAGTTGTGCGTTTCTGGATACTGTTAGGACTTGATTTCCGAGATGGTTGTCAAGCCCAGCAAGGCGGTCATAACCGTATAGTTTCGTAATAATCGGACTTTCGACGCGCGGTCCAGGTCCGATACGGAGTTTCGGTGTGCTCCCGAGAGCAACTGGGATTAGAGATTGATCCTAAGTTTTAAGGTAATGTAGCGGTAATGATTCTGCACATTTTGGGTCTTGCAGATCATATTTAAAGTGATTAGTGCTAATTTCACAGGTACTCTAGTTTAGCACTAGCTACTTCTTACCTAATTTTTAAAGGATTTGGTCCTGAGTACTGGAAAACATGTATGTAAGGGAGTGCTTGATTATGTGCACTCTGATGTATGGGAACCATCGCCAGAGGTTTCCATTGGGGGGTCGTCATGGTTTGTTTCATTCATTGACGACTACTCCATGAAACCTAAATCCGTAGTTTTCACCATATTCAAACAACGGAAGGCAATGGTGGAAAAACGGTCAGGGCAAAAAATAAAATTTTAAGGACTAACAATGGTGGAAAATTCACTTGCACTAAGTTTAATGAATATTGCAAGAATGAAGGGATTATTAGGCACAACACAGTGCGCCACACACCAGAACAAAACGGTGTCGCTGAGCGAATGAATCAGACTCTCTTGGAGAGGGTCCGATGCATATTAAGTAATGCTGTGTTGGGCAAGGACTTATGGACTTAGGCCGTTAACACAACTCGCTATTTGGTGAACCGGTTTCCTTTTACAACAATTGAATGTAAAATCACCTAAATGTATTGTTGACTATTTATAGATTGCATTACACTGGGAACTTTACAAACAAAAAAAAAAAAACCTAATTAAAATGAGTTTTACATTTGGGTACCTTTTTTAAAAAGGTTTTCAAAAAGTTGCCTCATTAATCAATATAATTATCACTCAACCTCCTATCACAGCTGCCATGCGAGCAAATGGCTAAGGGCTCAGTTGAGCCGCAACATGATGTTTATGTAAATTCACAATGGTTACTAGATAAGGGTTGAAAATGGTATACTAGACAATGCTCATCCTCCAAAGAATATCCATTAATGTTGCCCACGTGAATCATGGATGGGTATGATTTTTGAGCCATCGGCCTATGTTTTTCTATGGAATCTAATGGTTGGAGTGGATTTCATATAATTATCACAATGGGCCCTGTGAAAATCAAGGGTGGACGTCTCTCTCCCAATTATTACCTTTGTTGTGGCCCACCAGAATTACAGGTCATCATGAATTTTTGTCCCTAACCTCAGGTCTAATATTGCACTAAATATCTAATCGTAGAAGTGGATCTTACATAAACATCATGGTGGGCCCTGTAAAATCAAGAGCAACATAACATATAAATTTTTTTTTTTCTAAATAATCTTTGTACAGATGGTGGAGCCTATTGTGATGTGTATGTGAGATCCACTCTTGCCATTAGATACATAATCCTTGTTTAGGCCCAGATCTAAAAAATAGGCTTACTTGTGATTTAGGTGGGTAACACCAAAGAAAACAATTAGTAGAGAGACCTACCCTTGATTTTTACTAGGTCCATTGTGATGGTTTTGTGAAATCCACTCCAACCATTAGATGCCACACCAAAATTTAGGTCTGGGGCCTAAAAGTCAGGCCCGCTCGTGATTCTGGTGGGCCATACCAAGGGAGATAATTTGGAAGAAGATCGTTGCATTGTACACTATTTCCAATAATGTGGTCCACCTGAATCACGGATGGGAGTGATTTTTAGGCCCTTGGCCTAACATGAGGTGACGCACCTGATGGTCAGGGTAGATTTTACATAAACATCATGATGGGGTCCATGCACGCAACCCGCCAACAGGCGGCCAAAGGAATGTAAGGGAAGATACTGGAATGATAATTATATATTAGCTTGGTAGTATTTTGTAAAATTTTCCATTTTGGTACTTTTATGGAAAAATTGTAAAAGTTTCCCCAAGTCATGCATTTCATAGTATAGTGAGTTGACCACCTTGGTGGTGGTGTATGGTCATTTTATTATATCAACAAAGTTATAGGTGGTGTGCTCCCACCTTTCTCCAATAAACGAAAAGAAAAAGATTTTTTTTTTAAGGAGAGAGTTAACTATACTGGATTTTGTACGAAGCATTTCCATCATGGGAACCTCCATATGGACAGGCTGGATATTCAATTTCTTTTCTGATTACATATCGTGGAGCTTGTGTATTCCATTCTTTATAGTTAACCGAATTAGGGCACATAACCATTCTTTACCGATAACAGTCTCTGATTCAGGCACATAACCATATTCAGGCAATGCAGCCTTTGATCGATCTTACTGTTTTGTTGGTTCACAGATTCTTCATTTGCAATAAATTGTGGGGGTGGTGAGTACACATCGGTAGATGAAATGTTGTATGATAGTGATGTCAATGATCTCGGTATAGCATCATATAATTATCTGGTAAACAGGACCAGGTTGGCTGTCAGTAATGTTGGGGTCCGTGATAATAACCTCGAAACTGGCATATACAGTACAAACTCTCAATCTCAGGTTACGAATACTTCGGACCCAAATCTGTTTCGGACAACAAGGACATCACAAGGATCGCTTATATACCACAAGCTTGGGCTTGTGAACGGACAATATAAAGTGACTCTGCAATTCGCTGAGATACAACTTGGATCCTCGATTATTCTGAATGGCTTGGGAAGGCGTGTATTCGACATTTTTATCCAGGTGTGTACAATATAGTACGTAGCACAACGTATTCAGTAGTGAACACTAATATTAATCGAGACTATATGATAAAAGTCAATGTAGTATATATACTTTAGAAGGTGTGGTTATGTTCCTCTCTAGGGCCAACAATGAGTCCAGTTCAGGTCAGCTTGGGCCTGACTGATTTACTAAATGGCCATGAAAAGTCCCAAAGCCCACCTATGTCCTAAGATGAGATGATGAGGTCCAACCCTTTAGTATATTCCTGTGCTCAGTGTTTGTGGTATCTATATTATCAGCCAATTTGGTATCTTATGGGTCTCATATGAAACACAGGTTGTGTCAATGAAAATAATTCGCATGTTATTTTTTGTTTGCTAATTCGATTGTATGATTTTTGACTTATATGAGCTCTTTTTGGATATACGTACATGCATCAATTCTATCATACAGTGTATAGTTTAGAACCATATTTGAGTCCTACTTATGTAATCATGCCTCTTTTAATATGTCCTGCAGTTCCATTGAAGAAATTTATAATTTTTCTAATGTTTCCATATACCTTCATGTTGGACAACCCCAAGTGCAGGGTTGTGTAGTATAGTACTTGGTAAGACCGTGGTTGATTCATAGGAATTAAATTTGATGAAACACTATTAGAACTAAACTAATTCTAAAATTAGTGGGTCTAGGATCTATTAGGGAAGTTTCTTTGCCAGAGAGGGGGTGATTTGTCTTGTTGTGTAGCCAGAGAGCCCCGGTCCTGGTCCTTGTCTTCCCTCAGTTAGCGAGCTTTGCATAGTTTTTCGTTTTTCTGTTCTTTATGATAGGCTTCCCCCAGGTGCTTTTATTCCTAGGGAATCCCTGAAATGTAATTGGTTTTGTTTTCATATATGAGAAGCTCTAAAGATAGTTCTTAAAAAATAAAAAATAAATAAAAAAAACTAATTCTAAAATTAAGGTTTTTAGTGAATTTAAGAGATTAAAAAATAATAAACGACAACCAAGGATTCAAGAATCTCCAATTAATCAATCATTATATGAATTCGTCAATTCAACTTGATCGCTTAATTAGAATCGAATAAGAATTCGTTTCTAATCAGAATATAGTTTTGTTAAATCAATAGATTATTCCCAAACAAGATACATGAATCGTAATTGGTTGATTTCTCATGAAGATCTAAGTAATTATTTGTATAGAATTTAAAGCATCTATTGTACCCAGAGTTAGTAATAGATCAAGGAATTTCACATATCAAAACTTTCACTAATACTAATAATTCAACCAAGACAATCACAATTCAACCATAAAAGGTTCACCCCTTAACATTAGCTACAAGATTAACCAAGCATAGCTAACATCTTAAACCAGAAAAATAAATAAATTAAAAATCCAAACTAGAACTGAAGGTTGAGGGAGAATGAAGGCGCTAAAGAAGCTCCGTCATAACTCTCTCTCTCTCTCTCTCTCTCTCTCTCTCTCTCTCTCTCTCTCTCTCTCTCTCTCTCTCCAAACCTTAGATTGTGTCTAATTCACGTCCACAACAACTCCTTAAATTAGAAAAATCCCACCGACTTAGAAAATTCAAGAACTTGGGCACTTGCATGCACCGTCGATCAAATTCTTCAATTGATCGAGTCCCATTGAAGTCCCTTCGATCAAATCAAAGTTGTCCAAAATTGTCTAGCAAGTGATGCAGGACAATTAACTACTTGCTCTAAAAGCTCAAACTGATAGAGCATGGTGAAATAATCCATTTATCTCATAGCTCAGGCCACACATCTCATGGGTTAGGACCTCGGCTGAACCCTCCTCATGGGCCCCACATCACATGGGTACAGCCTCACATGAGCGACCTGCTTTGATATCACTTTGATGCAGGATAATCAACCACTTGCTCTAAAAGCTCGAATTGATAAAGTATGGCAAATTAATCCCTTTATCTCATAGCCCAGGCCCCACATCTCATGGGTTTAGACCTCGGCTGAACCCTCCTTGTGGGCCCCACATCACATGGGTATCGCCTCACACAAACCACCTGCCTTATGTGGGCCGCCCACCCCAAGTGTGTCCCCGCATCCCACAGGCTACCCCACTCGAGCCTAGTGTGAAAATGCGTCGGCATTAGCAAGTCTCTTAAGAAAATATGAATTTATCGATATGTTCCTTCGATCGATCAAGTTCAATCGACAACCTGTCGATTGAATCAAAAAGTTTGAAAATTATCCAACAACCAATTTCGAATTTTCAGAGTTTCTCAATCGAATAAAAAATTGTGATTTTTTGTAATATCTTTCATGCAAGGCGTGCGGAATTAGTTACGTATCGGCTGTTACACGTAACGATAACAGCCGAGACCGTTACGCGTTACAAGGTCGTAATGGCCACCCCACCATTTTTGTAACTGTAACGGCCATTAAGGCCCCATAGCGGTTGTAACTCCCCGTAATGGCTGTTACTGCCCAGTAACGGTCAGAAAACGGCTAGTTTTTTTTTTTTTTTGCTCTTTAAGCTTAGATTTTTCACATTTGTTGATACTTTTCTCTTTCAAATTCTTCTTAAACCATTATATTGCAAATTCCGACCACTCTTAGCTTGAAATTAAGGATCAAAACAAGTTATATTAAGGATTTTCTTGATTCGAAGCTCCGTGGGCCATTTTTTGGAAATTCTTCAAAAATATGTATTTATACTTTTTATTTAATGTATTATTGTTTTAATGGTAGAATATGATGTGTTAATCATAGTAAGACAGATTAATGCCTATTTAACAGATTATGGTTGTGATTTTATTATTATTATTTTTATATTTTTTACTATTTACGCACTATTTTCGGCCATTTTTTTAAAATTCAAAAAATTATTTGTTATTCAATGTATTGTTGTTTTAATGGTAGAATATGATGTGTTAATCATAGTAGGACATATTAATGTCCATTTAACAGATTATGGTTCTGATTTTATATTTTTTTTCTATTTTCGCACTATTTTCGGCCTTTTTAAAAAAAAATTCGAAAAATCATTTCTTATTCAATGTATTGTTGTTTTAATGGTAGAATATGATGTGTTAATCATAGTAGAACATATTAATATCCATTTAATAGATTATAGTTGTGATTTTATATATTTTTTATTTTTTTCTATTTACACACTATTTTCGGCCTTTTTTTTTTTAATTTGAAAAATCATTTTTTTATTCAATGTATTTTTGTTTTAATAATAGAATATGATGTGTTAATCATAGTAGAACATATTAATGTCCATTTAACAGATTATGGTTGTGATTTTATATTTTTTTATATTTGTTTTCTATTTATGCACTATTTTCAGCCATTTTTTTAAATTTGAAAAATCATTTCTTATTCAATGTATTGTTGTTTTAATGGTAGAATATGATGTGTTAATCATAATAAAGCATATAAATGTCCATTTAATAGATTATAGTTGTGATTTTATATAGTTTTAATTTCTTTTTCTATTTTCGGATTAGTGACTTTATTTTTATATTTTCTTATTTTGGACAGGTTTTGGAGCTTCTCAGGGTTTAGAACATAAAATCATCTTTTTTTATTAGATTCAGAAGTTCGAACTTTCTCTTATTAATCTATTTACATTAGGTTTTCGAGATTTAAATTAATTAATTCATTCTCCTATAAAAAGTAAAAACCATATATAAATTTAGAGAATCGAGTAGACTCACAATCTCACATAGAAATAGGTCATATCTAATCTACCTAAGAAAATGTCTGTCTGGCCAACAAGTGAGGATATTGGATGGCAACATTGTCAGAGGGTTGGTGGTATTAGGCACCAAATGAAGTGCAACTATTGTGAGAGAATAATAACTGGTGGAAGTACGCGTCTTAAACAACATTTGACACATCGAAAGGGTCAAGTTGCTGGATGTACGAGAGTACCAAAAGAGATAATGATTTTAATGCAAGCCAGTCTGGATGAGTCGAAGGGTAAATGTGCTGTTGGACAGAAGAAGAAAGATGAGATTTTGGATACGTCCCGACAGGAGGTGTTTGGTCCTGAATATATGGGCGTTCGTGATGAAAATATTATTAATTCTGACGAAGATTCAGATCGGGAATTAACTATAGCTAGGAGATGCATCTTGCTCGTGAAGAGGAAGAACGTCGGCGCATGTTTAACGCGAGTGGGTCAATACGTGATACATGGGGCAGTGGGAGTGGGAGTGCAGCTGGGAGTGCGACTGCTTCTGCAAGTAGGGGTGGGGATGGGTTTGGTGGGTTACAACGTATGTTTGGGAGCCAACGAGAGGCACTTCATGTGATGCCCTATACATTTGGATGAAGAAGTAAATGAGCCTAGGAGACCATTTATTGATCCAATCCTATTTAGGAAAGAATCAACTAAACAAAATAAGATAAAACAAATGTGGAGTAGAACTTTTATTGAGAAGCTAGGTAGGGCAGCAACAAAGTTATGTATACATGTGAACATACCTCCTAACATGGCCAATTCTCCATATTGGTAGGTGGTAATTGATGTAGTATCAGAAGCAGGTGAAGGAATTAAAGCTCCTATGGCTCTGAAGATTAGGGAAAAATGGACAGATACAAAGTATGCGGATGTGAAAGCATATGTGGCTACCTTTAAACCTATATGGCAGGCCAAATGATGCACGATCATGTGCGATAGTTAGACTGGCCCAACCAGACGCATTATGATCAACTTCATGGTGTACTGCTAGTTGAAAACTGTATACCACAAGTCAATTGATGCCTCAACAGCAACAAAAAATTCTGATTATATTTTTGGACTAATGGATACAGTTGTAGATGAGATTGGAGAGGAGAACGTGGTGCAGATTGTGACAGATAATGAAGCATCATATAAGCTTGCAGGACATAAGATGAAAAAGAGACCACATTTTTTTGTCACCATGTGTTGCCCATTGTATTGATCTTATATTAGAAAATATTGGGAAGAAGAAGAGTGTTAAGGAAATGGTCGAAAGGGCAAGAGAAGTGACGACGTTTATTTACAACCATAATCAAGTAGTCGCAATAATAAGGAAGTTCACGAAGGGACGAGAGTTGCTGAAGCCTGCGGCGACTAGATTCGTAACAAACTTTATAGTATTGAGAGTTTACACCAGCATAAGGGAAAGTTAAGTGAGATGTTCGCTTCCCGAGATTGGCTCAACACAAAACATGGGCAGAAGACATCAGGAATACCGATTGAAGTTGTGAACACCATACGGGACAACAAATATTGAAAGAGGGTCAAGTCGATCCTAAAGGTGGAGTCACTAACGAGGGTACTCCGTCTTGTTGAAACCGATGAAACACCTACCATGGGCTTCCTATATGATGCCATGGATAAGGCGAAGTTGGCAATTCAACATGATTGTAGAAGATGAGAGTTTTATTGGAAGATGATCAACAAGAGATGGACAAGACAACTCCATCATGATCTTAATGCAGTAGGTTACTACCTAAATCCTAGGTACAGATATGCCCAATCATTTGTTGCGGATAATGAAGTTAGTGTCGAGCAAAAGAATAAGATAAAGAGATTAGAGCCTGACTTAGATATGCAAATAAAGGCGTTGAATGAATTAGATACATTTGAAAATCGTCGGGTAGCTTTGGAAATGCTCTTGCACAACATACAGTATCTACGTTGCAACCGGTCAAATGGTGAATGAATTTCAGAGAGTATGAAGGCTCTCCAAAAAATTGCAGTAAAAGTTTTAAGCCAGACAACATCTTCTTCTAGTTATGAAAGGAATTGAAGTTGTTTTGCACTTATTTATTCAAAGAATAGGAATATATTTCGGACTAGGATGTTGGATAGACTTATCTTCATGCACTACAATATGATGCTAAGAATGCGACGACATCATAGGAGCATTACACGCACCGATGACACAGACTACTGTCCAATAAACTTGAAAAATATTTATAATGAGGACGGCCCGCTTCTACCTTAGTTGGAAACAAAGGAAAAGTAAATTAAAGAGGATAGTGAAGAATTGGAAATTGATGACCCACTGATATGCGCAGTGCAACAAGAGAGTCGTGCAGTTGTGTAAGACCTAGAAAGAGGGGCAACTTTTATGCAAAGTACGGATTAAGATCAACGGAAGAGTACGAGCAGTGGTAGTAGCCTGACCGTGTCGGATGATGGTGATGATGACACCCCTGCCCCTGGTGTTAACACTTCTGGTGTTGGTCAACACACTATACAACCATCTACAGATCGCGGGACCGATGAACATCGACAAGGTAGTACACGAGGTCGGACTTATGAGTGTACTGAGTCACGATACAGTCAGCAGGAGGAGGGCAAGTCTAATGGTGCACCGGATCCGGGAGGTTTGTAAAATCAGTAGGCCCATGGTCCTGGGCATTATGATGGATATTTTTATGGCCAATTGGATTATGGTTATAGTTATACTGAACCTGTTCTATCACATTCATGTTGGAGTAGTCCTCTCGATCTATATCTATATGATTATAGATATCCAGATTCAAATCCAAGTTACTCATCATAGACACACAATCAATCTCAAGATTCTCAACAGCTGAGTACGGGCACTAGTATGGCTATTTGATGGGCACTGATGGATATCCTTACTCGGGGTTAGAGTTGTTGCCTAGTCAGGATCGGTCATCCTCTGGTTTCGTTGACCTGGTTTTTCCTTCTGGCACTGGATATTATGGATATGCAGCACCTCTACTTATTGGACAACCACAGCCCGATGATGACGATGATGTGGAGATCGAGCAACCACAAAAGGCAGATTTTCATTTTGGTGGTGACTTGTGAATTTTATTATGGTAATTGTAAGTATATATTCGTATTAAGGTAAGTATTGCAGAAGTACTATTGCTATATACCCATTAGTCCATTACCCACACATTCACCAAGCAAGCACACACTTGACACTGCCGAACTTGTATTTAAAATAACTCCCCTGACAACCAATCAAGTAATCCTTAATCAAGTTGCAAGGGAGTATATCAAACACTACTATTATTTATTTATTTATTTATTTTTAATATTCTTGACTTGAGGATGATAGGATAGGAATTACAGCCACAGGATAGGAGGAGAAGTCTCTGACATGTTGAAGAATGAAGACTTTAAAATAGAATGAACATTGTAATTTATGCAAGTCTGGACTCTAGTCTAGACTCTAGAATAGAGACCTCACTCCTCAGGTATGTTAATAACTTAATATAGAATAAATTATGAAAAATAATTGCAAACACCCACACATGTAAGATATTTTGATATTACATTCATTCTAATATATCTATCATTGATAGTAGATAGTTAGAAAATTAAATAAATGACTTTTGCAGTCAAATCCAGGTTGTTTGGTTCATAAATTCATTAGACTGTCCGATACAACTCACCAAAGAGTGGACCATTAAACCACCATAAACATGTTTCAAATTATAAACGAATGCATATTTGAAATATTTAGAATGTTCTGGATTTAACGGATATTTTTTTCATATTTTTTTGACGATTTTTTTTTTTTGCACCATTACGGGACCCGTATGGGCTGATACAAGGCGTATCCATATTGGTAACGGTGGGCAATGTTACACCCACCGATACTAATACAGAACACCTTGCTTCCATGATCTTCAAAGGTAGGCTTCTTCAAGGTTCTTTCATACTTTTTCTTAAACTCTTTTAGGCTTCGAATCTCCTCAATTAGCTCCAATTCATCTTGGACCTCATATTCTTTCATCCACATAGAAAACACATCTAGTTAGACCAATTTAACATTTAAACACATAGGAAAATAGATGGAAAACTGATGATAAATATACAATATTTTGCACTTAACAGATGTTTGAATTATCAAAATCACTACAAGTTTCGTTGGCCAGGGATATGGAAACAATATGGATATCGCCGATAATATCAGTGACAACCGGAAATATGGGAAAACATAGGGGAAACGGTAGAACTTTTAATGAAACTTCAAGAGATGCTAAAATACACATTTGCATATTTATAAATAAAATTTTGCAAAATGTATATGTAATAAGTTTCCATTTACTGGACGATTAAAAGCACATGTCCTCGTAAGAAATAGTCTAATCGTCTTAAGAAATAGTCTAATCGTCATAAGAAATAGTATAACCATCCCACCCATCCCATCTAATTAATCATGCAATCATCCATCCAAAAATTAGAATATTGACAGCTCGCGATATTTTATCAAGAAATCATCAACATCTGAAAAAGAAACGAAAGATTGTGGTCTTGATATCGCACATGTTGTGATAACGATAATATTGAGATATTATTAATATTAACAATGACAAATTGCAAACTGCATGCAACGATGTGCTCATAAAAAAATTGAAGTATAATTTTTTTTAATAAACAAACTTTCTATGATATCTCTATGTTGACGTTATTATTGAAATATCGTTCATACACTTGTGATACAAGTATCACGGCATCACCTAAAATTTACACACTAAACAATATTGATGATGTCGATACATCGGCAATACAAGCGATGCCTGGAATTTACACAATTGAAAGTATTATTGATATCGATACATTGGCGCTACTTAGTACATTGATTATGCCTGGAATTTTTAATACTACCGGTGTTATCAGTTTTGCTACCAATGTTATCAGTATCGACAAGCTAGAGATAACGATAATATCGGAGATATTTTGATGATATCAAAGATAATTACACTCCCCAAACCCTAGATTGTGTCTAATTCATGTCCATAAGACATCCTAAAATAAGAAAAATCCCCTACTTAGAAAATTCACGAACTTATGCACTTGCGCGCACCATTGATCGAGTCCTTTGATCGATCAAGTCCCATCGAAGTCCCTTCAGTTGAATCAAAACATCTTTTGATCGAATTGAAGTCGTCTAAAACTGTCCAGCAAGTTTCTTAAAAAAATCTGAATTTAGTGATCTATTCTTTCAATCGATCGAATCCAATTGACAACCTATTGATCAAATAGAAGCTTTCATCGATCGAATCGAAAAGTGTGAAAATTGTCCAGCAACCAACTTTGAATTTCCGGAGTTTCTCAATCAAATTGACAAGGTTGTCAATCAAATCGAAAAATATGATTTTTTGTAATATCTTCCATGGTCTTCAAAGCTAGGTTTCTTCAAATTTCTTTCAGACTTTTTCTTAAACTCTTTTAGACTTCAAATCTCCTTAATTAGTTCGAATTCATCTTGGACGTCATATTCTTTCCTGCACATAGAATGATAGAAAACACATCTAGTTAGACCAATTTAACATTCAAACACACGGAAAACGGATGCAAAATTGAGGATAAATATGCAATATTTAACACTTAACACCTCACATGTAATATCCATTTATCCACACACACACATACACATATAATCCATATATCCATGCGCACACACATACATGTAATCTAGGAACAAAGCATCATTCTCCACACTCAAGGCCTACCTCGCATTTGAATCAAACTATGCTACCTTCTAGAAACAAGCAAGTGAATTTTCTCCCCTCTTAATGGGGAAAATTCCTCCAGCAGAATTTCGACAGACTTACAGGGCAGGAAACTACACAAGCCCCATCTAGAGGGCTGAGACAGGGTCAAGCAGAGACAGGGGAAACCTTTTTACTGACAAGGAGCCCTTGTAGAACTTTCACCCACCCATAACAGGCGACCAATTGCTCCAATGGGCATCGGCTACCACACCCTAATTCCCTATAACGGCAATATCAACAATAATCATCAATATGGGGAACTTTATAAAGGAAAAGGTAGCATTAATACTTTAACGATGTCATATCTTGTGGATATGTTGCTGATAATTGAAAATATGTATATTAAAGGGAGTTTTGGCATAGCTGAACCAACAATACTAATATTATTGGTGATATTATCAGAAACACTAGTTATAAGGCTTCTTATATACTCGAAGTGTGCACGTGGGAAATGTATTTTGTATAGATCTCATGGCCATCTTGAGGTAGCTGGTTATTAAGATGCGGATTATACAAGGTCAAGACATGATTGGCGGTTGACTACAGGCTACTGTACTTTTCTTGGTAGTAATGTGGTTGCCCGGAAGAGCAATAAGCAAAATGTTGTTGCACAGTCTAGTGTTGAAGTGAAATATAGATCCATGCATTGTCGGAGTATCCTAAAATTATTAAAATATACCCGATATTATTTGTATCTCTAGCTCAGCCATACTGATAACACTGGTAGTCCTAGAAATTCGAGGTATCGGCGCTATATGTCTCAATATTGTCAATATTTTCGATGGTGTAAATTTTATGTTTTGTTGTATCAACAATATTTTTTACTGTGTAAATTCTTCTTGTCACTTGTATTGCCACTATATTGGCAATATTTCACTAATATCGCCAATGTATCGATATTGCCAAAATTTTGTTTATTAAAAAGTTTATTTTTGATTTCTTTATGGGTACATAATTGCATGCAGTGTTTAAATTGTTGACAATAATGCTGATCATATGGTGATATTATCATTAGTGTAACTTGGGCAATATCAAGGCCACAATCTTTTATTTACTTTATCATGGGAAAGTAAAGCCTTTTGCTCACAGAGTAGCGGACAAGAAAATTACCCTAAATTTTTTCTCCCTCATCAACCTCCTCATCATAGATAAGGATTGTGAAGGGATGAATGGGGCATATGGTATCCCCTCGCAGATATGTTGGGCCTAGCCATGTGGACATGAGAGCTTTTGATGTAGAGTGGGTCGCGGACACTTTCATGGCCAAGATGGATCAGAAAAAGCCTGGTCAACGACAGAAGTGATCCGGACTGTCAGAACTTAAAACAGACGTATCTCGCAAACCGGAATGACCTATTGGACGTATCATATATGATTTTGGGGTAGGATGAGCTACTTTAGCCACCCAACCCAGCATGGGGTTGCGCACACCGAATTTGCGAAATACCACTAGATCGACGGTCGAAATCTTGTTTTAATTTCGTTTTTATTATTTATAGTAAGTTTTAGTTTGAGTATAACTCTTCATCCATTGGGCTTTAGGAGTTGCGCCCAACATGAAAAGTGCTTAGAATAATTAGGAGAATAGCATGGTTGAGCCAAATAGGACACTTACTATTTTTGGCCGAAAACCATGAGGTCGAGTGGAAATCAAGACCGTTATTAAATAGTAAGTTTAGTATTTATAGTAAGTCGCGATTTATAGGAGTTTTAGTTATAGTATGATTATGAAACTTCTCCCTAGGGTTTGTAGCCTTATTTAAAGAGTTGTAAACTCATTTTTCATCATCAATAAAATTATTTCGAATATTTTAGAATTATTTCTATTTTCTTTTCCTCGTGGATTTGAGGTTTTTCTGTGAGGAGTTCAGAGAAGTTCTGTGGATTCGGAACAGTTATCCTTGAGGAAGATGGTGCTCGACCTCACGTCCTTCCCTGCGTCAGCTTTGCACATTGCCTAGACATTGTGAAGGTTGCTAAGGTCGAGGGGCTACAGTGATATGGTTAGATGTAAGCTGGGCTGAAGCAGCGACCCACTGATTGGTGTTGGCCTAAAGAGAAGGTCCAGAGTTTGTTGGCCCAGAACGAAGCCCATCAAGAGACTGATCATGGGGTGGGCCCAATGATTGGGGATGGCTCACAGCTCAAGCGGGTTTGGTTAATGGTCCATAAGGTCCAATAGATCTTGTTGGAGTGGGACCATTGGCAAGGAAATGATGGGGTTTTCCTCCTCAATTCAGAGGAGAGGTAGTGTAGCACGGATGTCTCACCGCGCTGCTCGACCAGTCGAGTGGGCTGCTTGATCGGTCGAAGGGAGCTGCTCGACCAGTCGAGGCTCGCTCGACTCGAAGTCCAGCGAGCACTGTCCGGGCCGCTCGACCAGTCAAGGGTAAGGCTCTACCGGTCGAAGGGGTCCTTCGACCAGTTGAGGACCTGGCTCGACTAGTTGAGGGTTATGCAGATACTGCGCGGATTTTGTGCAAACTGCATAAATTTGGGGTAGTTTGGCAGAGGTGTGGAAGAGGAGTTGTCTAAACTATAAATAGGGGTCCCTAGGGCTATTCTACGATATGAGAAGGGTATGCTAAGGCGTTTTCTCGACCAAGGTGAGAGAGAGAGAGAGAGAGAGAGAGCTTGTGGAAGGGAGGATTCTGCTCGTAGAGGTGATCTACTGCGCAGTCGATGTCTCAGCGCTTCTACATCCTTGTGATCGGTGAGATCTCTCCATTTTCATTAATTTTTTATTGTGCATCCACTCCTACGTGAGCGAAGAAGGTTTGATCCAAGTGGTGTGTGCTTGTGATCGGTTGTAACGTTCTACTTCATAGTGAATTGTTGCTCTAGACTAGGTCCCGTGGTTTTTACCTCTTCGAGGGTTTTTCACATAAAATCTCTTGTGTCGTTTGGTTTGTGCTTTGATTTATTTCATTGCTTTATTATATCTCATAATTCTAGTGTTTTGGGAAGCGAGATCCTAAGGTTTTTGTGAAAATGCTCCCAACAAAGTGGTATCAAAGAGTTCAGGTTGGTTGAACGGAGTGGGATCAGTTCTGAATTATGGAAGGTGGCTCATCAAAGATGATCAGTCTCAATGGTTTTAACTGGACCATATGAAAGGCTAAGATGGAGGACTTGCTTTATTGCAAGGACTTGTATGCTCCAATCCTAGGCATATCAACAAAGACAAAGGATTTGTCAGATGATGATTGGAAGAAGTTGGATTGGAAGGCGGTGGGGTTTATTAGACAATGGCTGGACAATTTCGTATTCCACCATGTGTCTAAGGAGACCTCAACCGCTAGCCTATGACTGAAATTGCAAGGGTTGTATGAGAGGAAGACAGTCGGCAATAAGATTTTTCTGATAAGACGACTTGTGAATCTCAAGTTCAAAGATGGTGGTTCTGTGGCTGAGCACATGAATGAGGTCAGCAACATATTGAACCAGCTCTCCGCTATGAAGATGGTCATGAATGATGAACTACAGGCTTTGCTATTGCTTAGTTCATTGCTTGACAGTTGGGAGACATTGGTGGTGTCTCTGAGTAACTCCGCGCCAGACAGAAAGGTGTCCATAGAATAGGTAACTAGTTGTCTCTTCAATGAGGAGACAAGGAGAAAGTCTCAGGGGTCTACTCAACAAGAGGCCCTTATGACACAAGATCGGGAGAGGAAAGAATAGAAAGGGTGGGAAGGCCTGAGATAAATCAAGAGGCAAGTCGAGTGTCAGGAAGGATGTTGAATGCTGAAATTGTGGCAAGAAGGGCCACTACAAGCATGAATGTCATAAGAAGAAGAATGACAAGAAAGGAAAAGGAAAGGAGAAGGAAGATGAATTGGACTCCATTGCAGTCACTTCAGATGTTGACGTTGTAGTTGTTCTTTCGGCAGATCATGATGTTTGTCTCACGGCTACGAGTCAGGACACCGACTAGGTGATAGACTCAGGAGCATCGTTTCATGCGACTCCACGCAGGGATTTCTTCACAAGTTACAAGTCAGGTGACTTTGGGACCGTGAAGATGAAAAATTCTGGTGTATCGAAGATTGTAGGGGTCGGTGATATTTGCGTGAAGACCAATGTGGGCTGCACATTGGTTCTCAGGAATGTGAGGCACATTCCAGACCTTCGTCTCAACTTGATGTCGATAGGAAGGTTGGATGATGATGGCTCTGAAAGCCAATTGAGTGGTGAGCGTTGAAAGCTCATCAAGGGTTTGTTGATCGTAGCTAGATGGAAGAAGTGTCGCACCCTTTACAAGGCAAGTGTCAGTGTGTGTAAGGGTGGGTTGAACGCAGCGGAAGATTCAGCTACTGACATGTGGCACAAGCATGGCGGCCACATGAGTGAAAAAAAACTTTAGCTACTAATAAAGAAGTGGCTCCTTCCAGTCGTAACAGGTATACCTCTCAAAACCTGTATTGACTATTTATCACGGAAACGGCATAGAGTTTCATTTATTAAATCTTCTTCCCATGTTAATAAAATGCATGCATTAGATTTGATTTATTCTGATGTTGTGGTCCTATGAGGATAAAAACCTTGGGTGGGGCATTATATTTTGTCACTTTTATAGATGATGCATTTAGGAGGGTTTGGGTTTATGCTTTCAAATCCAAGGACGAGGTCTTTGGTGTGTTTAAAATGTTTCATGTTATGGTCGAGAGAGAGACAATTAGATCATTAAAGTGCATCCGCACTAACAATGGTGGTGAATACATTAGTGACTTGCATGAGTATTGTTAGTCTTTGGGTATACGGCATGAACAGACGGCTCCCAAGACCTCTCAGCATAATGGTGCGGCTCAGCGAATGAATTGCACTATTGTCGAGAGAATCAGATGCATGTTATCCCATGTAAAGTTGCCCAAGATGTTATGGGGAGAAGCAATGCACACGGCAGTGTATTTGATAAACAAGTCTCTATCAGCCTCGTTGAATGGAGAAGTACCTGAGAAGGTGTGGACTGGACAAGATCCATCGTACAATCGTCTCAGGGTGTTTGGATGCAGAGCATCCGTTCATGTACTAAAGGACGAGAGGTCCAAGCTCGATGCAAAGATTAGGCAATGTGTGTTTTTGGAGTACGGTGATGAAAAGTTCGGCTACAGATTGTAGAATCCGACTGAGAAGAAGCTTGTCAGGAGCAGAAATGTGGTCTTCTTTGAAGATCAATGTATAGAAGATATTTGTAAGCCAGAGAAGACTTAGCCTAGTTCAAGTGAGCTAGAGGACATGGATCTGGTTACTCCTCTTGTGGTGCCTGATGACGGGGGAGTACAACAAGGTGCAGAGGACGAGGAAGATGACCGGGGGAGCAGTCCCCACTTGATCCACCTGTTGAGCCATAGGTGAGGAGGTCATTTAGGGACAGACACCTGTCCAAGAAGTACTCGCCGCATCAGTATATTATGCTCACTAATGGGGGAGAGCCAGAAGATTATTCTGAGGCCCTAGCTGACGAGCATAAGGGGGAGTGGTTAAAAGCTATGCAAGAGGAGATGAAATCCTTGCATAAGAACCACACTTATGATATGATGAAATTCCCTAAGGGCAAGAAAGCTCTGAGCAACAAGTGGGTGTTCAGAAAGAAGGTTGAGCAGAAGAATTCACAAACGATATTCAAGGCCAGACTTGCGGTGAAAGGGTTTGGTCAGAGTAAAGGTATAGACTTCGAGGAGATATTCTCACCAGTGGTGAAGATGACATTTATATGGGTGTTACTTGCGTTGGCGGCTAGCATGAATCTGGAGATAGAGCAGTTAGATGTTAAAATTGCCTTTCTCCATGGTGACTTGGAAGAAGAGATCTACATGCACCAACCAGAGGGGTTCGAATTCAAGGGCAAAGAGCATATGGTGTGTAGGCTTAGGAAGCGCTTGTATGGGCTGAAACAAGCTCCAAGACAATGGTACAAGAAGTTCGACTCGTTCATGTTAAAGCATGGATATGACAGAACGGAGTCGGACCACTGTGTATTCACGCGCAAGTTCTCAGATGGTGATTTCTTAGTTCGGTTGTTATACGTTGATGACATGCTCATCATGGGTAAAGACATCAAGAAGATTGACAGGCTAAAACAGGAGTTGGACAAGTCGTTTGCAATGAAAGACGACCTGGCTAAACAGATCCTAGGAATAGAGATAACCCATGACAGAAGCAGCAGAAAACTTTGGTTGTCACAAGAGCGGTAAATTGAGAAAGTCCTAGAGCAGTTCAATATGAATGTAGTGAAGCCGGTCACTACTCCACTAGATGGTCACTTCAAATTGTGCGACAAGCAGTGTCTCAAGACGAAGGCAGAGGTGGATGAGATGAGGAAGATACCCTACGCGTTAGCGGTAGGAAGTTTGATGTATGCTATTGTGTGTACGCACCCAGACATAAGCATATGCAGTTGGTGTTGTCAGTTGGTATCTTACCAATCCTGGCAAAGAACATTGGGCAGTGGTGAAATGGATACTACGGTATCTAAGAGGCTCATCCAGGTTGAGCCTATGCTATGGTGATGGAAAACTTGTGTTAGAAGGTTACACAGGTGCAGATATGGCACGTGACATAGACTCTAGGAAGTCTACATCGAGGTTCATGTTCACGTTTGCAGGGGGAGCGGTCTCATGGTAGAGCAAGCTACAGAAGGTCGTAACATTGTTGATAACAAAGGCCGAGTACATTGCGGTCACAGATGCATGTAAAGAGATGCTTTTGATGAAGAGGTTCCTACAGGAACTTAGCCTGAAGTAGGAGCAGCACGTGGTCTATCGCGATAGTCAAAATGCTATACACTTGAGCAAGAATCCAAGTCAGCACTCCAAGTCAAAGCACAAAGAGATTCAGTATCAATGGATTAGGGATCCTTTGGAACAGAAAGTGTTACAGCTTGAGAAGATCCACACGGACGATAATGGGTCAGACATGATGACCAAGGCATTGCTCAAGGGTAAGTTTGAGGTTTGTTGAAACCTAGCTGGCTTGAAGAAGGCAAATTCCTCCTGAGTCGGAAAGGAGGAGATTTAATAAGGTTTTCCTCCTCAGTTCAAAGGAAAGGTAGTGCAGCATGGATGTCTCACCGCGCTGCTCGACTAGTCAAGTGGGCTGCTCGACCGGTCGAAGGGAGCTGCTCGACCGGTCGAGGCTCGCTCGACTCGAAGTCTAGCGAGCACTGTCCGGGCCGCTCGACCGGTCGAAGGGGTCCTTCGACCAATCGAGGACCTGGCTCGACTAGTCGAGGGTTACGCAGATACTACGCGGATTTTGTGCGGACTGTGTAAATTTGAGGCGGTTTCGTAGAAGTGCGGAAGAGAAGTTGCCTAAACTATAAATAGGGGTTCCTAGGGCTATTCTAGGGTATGAGAAGGGTATGCTAAGGCGTTTTCACGACCAAGGAGAGAGAGAGAGAGAGAGAGAGAGAGAGAGAGAGAGAGCTTGTGGAAGGGAGGATTCTGCTCGTAGAGGTGATCTACTACGCAGTCAACGTCTCAGTGCTTATATGTCCTCGTGATCAGTGAGATCTCTCTGTTTTCATTATTCTCTTATTGTGCATCCACTCCTACGTGAGTGAAGAAGGTTTGATCCAAGCGGTGTGTGCTTGTGATCGGTTGTAACGTTCTACTTCATGGTGAATTGTTGCTTTGGACTAGGTCCCGTGGTTTTTACCTCTTCGAGGGTTTTCCACTTAAAATCTCGTGTCGTGTGGTTTGTGCTTCGATTTATTTCATTGCTTTATTATATCCCATAATTCTAGTGTTTTGGGAGGCGAGATCCTAAGGTTTTTGTGCAATGCTCCCAACAAGAAAGGCCCAACAGATATAGTATAGAACAATTATTATCCAGGCCAGAGCCAATCGGCCTAGCTTAATTGAAAACAGAGAGTGAATCTCAATTCCTCCAATGGTCGAAAATCCAACCATTTGAGGGGCTGAGTTGCCTGGACTGCTCGGAGGAGGAGAAGATTGTCGGCCGGCAGGGGTTTCTGGTAATTAAGCTTGACACTGGGAGAGGAGAAGTACAAGTGAATTGTACTTACAAGCATGTATTGTAAAAAACAAAAAATCAGTAAATGGAGTGTTTTGTACTATAAGGTTCTGTTTGTTAGTGCAAGTGAATTGAATTGCGATCATTTAGTTTAGTCAATATGAAACTAATAATGTTTACTAGCATTTGTAATGATGGAGTTTCCCACAAAATGCAGTTATGTTTCTTTCAAAACCAAATTATGAGAGAAATAATTGCCAATTCAATCTAGTGTGCTCCCACCTTTATGGGAAAAAAAAAAATGTAACCATCAAGCATCTTTTGAAAAGTAAGCTTACAATAATTAAGGCAGAAAAAAAAAAAAAAAAAAAAAAAAAAAAAAAAACTATTCCATAGAACATGGATGGGATAGTAGCGATATGGATCTTCTTCAACTCCGAAGGTAGGTCCAACAAATCTTTTAAAAAATGGTGAAAAAAAAATGTTCATGCTTTCCTGAAGTATGGATGTTTGGCAATCCCCAAACACATATCAATCACCATCCTTTGCAAATGTGTTTCAGCTTATGCAGTTTGTGAATTCATTATGACCGTATTCTCTGCTTGTTTTGATACTCTATAAATTGCTTTCCCAGGGTAATCTCCGATTGAAAGATTTTGATATAAAAAAGGAGGCAGGTGGACGGACTAATAGTGCAGTTTTGAAGACTTTCAAGGTTAATGTATCCAAGAATTTCCTTGAAATCCATCTCTTTAGGGCTGGAAAAGGGACGGTTGGGCCATCCATTTCGCCATCAACGTCATCATAGCAGTAATATATATTCAGATCTGAATATATATATCAAATTCTAAAGTTTCTAGATGTTCAGTACTAACAGATGAACATTTTGGCTGTACTTTTAGATTTCCCACGAACTTCTTGGGGAAAGAAGAACAAGACTGGTTTGATTGTTGGGATTATAGTTGGTGCTACTGCTCTGATTTTTATATCCATTTCTGCAATATTTATTTGGAAACAAAGGAGCAGGGGCATCCACGAAGATGAAGGTAATACCAATATTGCTAAATTAGAGTGTGTTCCGATGCTCAACCAAACTGGATTGAAATTTATTAAATTCATTGTAGAGGAATGACCAAAGTGGGGGTGGCACCATTTTAATTCATATATCAGCTTGAAATGGTAGTAATAACAATATAGGGAGATAGCCCCACTTTGATTATTTTCTATTTATTGAAATGAACTACCACAATTCTATTAGATTTATAGCCAATGTCTTAAACATCAACGATATCGGCTGATATATCCCACAATATATCTTGTATCCCACCTGTGCGATACGAAACAACAAGTAGTGCTGATATATCCCACACATTTGATCCGGTGAGTATTTTCAATTTCGATCTCTCTCTCTCTCTCTCTCTCTCTCTCTCTCTCTCTCTCTCTCTCTTTCTTTTTTTTTTTGAAATTATGTTAAATTAGTGTCAAATGGTTACAAATTCATTAATTCTTCATGTTTTGCATGAAAAATCATGAAGTTGAAGCTTTGATTTCGATATCCATTGGTTCTTCGTGTTCTCCATGTTTTTTTTTTTCAAAAATTTCCTTTAACTAGCTGTTGATTGAGGCCAATTTCGAAGTATTTAGGAGTATTCAATGAAATGATCATCACATACACTCTAATTTCAAAATTTGAGTGTAAGTGGCCCAATTTTGGAAAAATTCAAAATTTCCCTAATTTCTCTCAAATTGCCTACAATGTTGCATTCCAAACATGAAATCAAGCATGTATAAGGGCTAATCTATTGATTTGTTAAGTCCTTGTCAATTTTTGGAAAATAAAAATCATTTTTAATTAAAAATTATTAAAATATTTTTTTCTCAAAATTTTCCTTCAATAAGCTGTCAATTGAGACTAACTTCGAAGTATTTAGGAATGATTGATGAAATGATCATCACATATATAGTAACTGCTATGCATTCAATTTGAATATAGTTGCATTAGTTCAATTATTCGATCAGACAACGCATAGCTTAGGACACTATACAAAGGAAACCTATTATTCTTTTTTGAGATGTTATGATTTCAAAATGTGTATTAAGGTCTTTTTTAACAATCCTTGAAGTTTCATTAAAAAATTCAACCATTTTCCCAATGCTTTCCCATGTTTCCCAAAAGGTGCGATGAATTACCTTATACAAACGATATATCCCTTGCGATAACCGACACATATCTGTTGCCCAAGGATGCGATACGTAACATGATACCGATATTTCAAACACTAGATTTAACATCGAAACACAACCTAAGTGATATGTATTGAAACTCCAACTTAGACACTTTTAACTCGGATGTTATGGTCCTAAAATACTTTAACATGAAAATCCACTCAATAGGAGAGTGGATGCGAGTCTTTGGTTTGAGTTTTCTCAACTATGAGATATCGCAATTTTTCTTTGAAAATATTCTAGTTACCAATTAGCTTTCTTAGGCCATATTCAGTTATCCTTGTAAGTAGGATTTTGTTCCACCCAAATCAATATTCGTCACATTTCAAGCAGGACCCAAAACATCCTAGGTATTTACTTGGTATGAAAAAGGTGGAAAATTGCTACTCTACATACTAGACATCCCATTTTCAGTGACATTTGCAAACACACAACTAAATGGATAAACATAATTTCATAAATAAATAAAAAATCCCTAGTGCTTGTAATTTTAGGTACTAAATTAAATATAGTAATTGCAATATGGCTGCTTGAAATACATTGGAATTGAACCATCACAAATCGATTACAAACTTGAAAGTTGAGAAGAATATAGAAATGCCAAAAGGAACACGAAGAAAGTAGGAAATAAGGCAAAACTTAAGACACATCACGGTCTTTGTGATAGATTGGGAGTAGAATAGGTGATAAATGTCTTCAAACCGGTGAAATTGAGAGAGAGGAATGTAGGGGCTGTTGGAAATAATTTTCTGAAAATTATAGTTAATATCCGGAAAAATAAAAAAATTAAATTATAAAATAAAGTAAGAAAGGATGACTTATTTGTCTGAGTCGAGGCGTGACTGGGTCACCTGGCTTGAAACCAAATCTGCCCTCCTTGGACCGCGTCCCAAGTGCAACAGGAATCTTGGACAATTGGCCTCCAGGATACAATGACTATTACTTGGTCCCAATGGTGCATTTGCTGTAGACGGGCTCGAACCAGCGTGTGTAGAACTTAACTGAACTGTGTTGACTCAGTAGCGAACTTAGTTAGCAAAACAATATTGAACTAGATACGAATTTTTGAAGAAATGGAGAAAGAAATCGTTGGTTTGAATGAAAAATTCGAAAAAGGAGTAGGTCTATATATAGACCACAATTAGGTGCTTAAAGCACCATTTCAAATGGGTTAGCTCCGTTGGGTTTAAATTCAACTGGTGCGACTATCCAAATAGATGTGTTCCTAGTTTGAAATTCGCGCAAAACCGACATGTGCAAGTATACTTATGGAGTGCAGAATAAAAACTGTTATCACGAGTGTACTCTCAATCTATACATAGACCCAAACCCAGACCCGGCCCCGGCTTGGCATGGCATTTGCGCACATGGCCATGACACATCTCGGCTTGGCTTGGCGCACACGTTGTAAAGAGATGGTCCAACCCAAATGACTATTCTTCCTTGGCGGCTCAGGCCTTCTAGAAACCACATCTCTTATATACATGAGATTTCTTTGGTTCTTTCTTGTGTGGGATAAGAGAGCTACACTAAAAACAAAAACATTTTTAAAAAAGAATCATGGAGGGAAACTTGAATTTTGAAATAAAATTATTATAAAAAAAAAAGTTTTTTAAAATACGACGAGGGCATTAATAATATTAGTTGCATTAAAAACGATGACTATTGGTTAAGTTCAATGAGATCAATGAAAGGTGGAGAAGCTATTTTCAGAACTTGTTAAGTGACAATCAGTATGAGAGCATAGGGATAGATGGAATTATAAACTCAAATGAGCTTAGAAAGCGTAAAAACTTTCAAGGGATTAGTAATACGAAGTAAAAGAAGCTTCGAAAAAGATGAAGATAGGAAAGCCCAGATGGTGCACCGATGGATGTTAGAAGGTGCACGGGAGGTACAGATTTATTTTGGTTGGCAAGATAACAAAAGCTCCAGGAATTACTTTGCTTAGCCTATTTAGAAGTTGGTTGAAATGGGAGTCTTTTGTTTTCATGGGGTCTTTGGTTTTTTTGTGTTGTGTGACATGATGTGTCAGTTGGTGTGGAAGGCTCTTATTTCTTTTGCTTTTGGGTGCATGGCTTTTGGGTTTTAGTAGTTGGGTTTGGCTGTAGTAGGATTTTATGCTTTTGTTTTTTGTTATGTTCCAATAGTTTTTGTTTGGTGTTACATCCTATGTTATATGATTTCTGTTTTTTAAAAAATGAAAAAAATGCGGGAAGAGGAAAGATCTTCAGATGGTCATTACAGTGTGGTTGTTTCTTCTTGGTTTAAAAAAAAAAAAAAAAAAAAAAAAAACAGAATTCTATTTCATTGATCAAAATGTACAGCCGCTTTACATTCGGGCTCGATAGGCAGACTACCTATCGAGAGCCTATCGTAGGAATGAAAATAAAAGGACAGCCTCTCGAACAAAAGGAAATAGGGCGAGAGATCATCTCCTAAGAGCGCCCAGACCCATCCGTCTAGAAAAATCCTCCCCCCCCCCCCCCCCCTCACTTCTCTCGGGAGGTCGTTCACGTGGACGAAAATGGCAGAGGATTGCAGGCCGCTACCCAGCCTGGCCATGCCGTCAGCCGGTTCATTACAGTGTGGTTGTTTCTTCTTGGTTCAACTGAATGTTTACAATTCAATTATTTGGTTCCTCAAAACAGACCCTTATAAAGAAAATCGTCAATTAAGTAAATAGAACTACAAATTGGGGATTCATACAATTGTTTTCAAACAAGTTCATGAGAGAGAGAGAGAGCATGTATTTTTGTATTCCATTTAAGTAGATATACGATCCTAACCTGCTCACTTATGTGAATTCCCAGAGCTTCTAGAGATGGTTGCCAACCCAAACACTTTTACTTATTCCGAACTGAGGACTGCTACGGGAAATTTCAGTCTGGAAAATAAGTTGGGAGTGGGAGGATTTGGGGCTGTTTATAAGGTATTTTTTTTTTCTTACGGATCTGAAATGATTGTATCAGAGGACAGTATTATTTGTTTTTCGATTTGCAAGATTAGGTGAATGTGAATGATTGTCACAGAGGAAAACAAAGCACCAATTGAGAACTAAGGGTGTATTTGGAAGTGAATACAAATCCCAATGTGTGTGGACATCCAAACAGGCCTCTATATAACTCTCTGTGGTGACTCAGGCTCATTTTATACTGCAATTATGTGCATACCCACCCAGTACCCACTATACATACTAACATTTATACATCCATCCACCATACATATATACATAAACAAATACATCTTGGAGCATTCATTTACTTCTATCAAACTGTGGTATTTTTGTAGGGTACACTTTCAGATGGAAGGACAGTAGCTGCGAAGAAACTCTCCGTCGCATCTCATCATGGAAAGAGTCAGTTTGTAACAGAGATTGTTACCATATCAGCAGTGCAGCACCGGAACCTTGTGAAGTTGTATGGATGCTGCATCGAGGGTGATGAGCGGATTTTGGTTTATGAGTATCTTGAAAACAAGAGCCTTGATCATGCACTCCACGGTACAAAATATGTCCCTATTTCTGTAAAACCATATTCTTGAGCTATGACCAAAATGAGGAATGTGGTGGCCGTTGGTGAGAGTAGGATCTGGTAATCACACCTGCCAATGCAGCATATGCATGTGTGCAATCCAGGCCACAGGCCATTCATCTGGTGGGCCCTACATGAATATACAACTGCCCAAATCCAGGCATTCTGATCATCATGTAGCCCAACACATGTTTGAAACAAATGGACAATTATAAAAAATTGCCAACATCCACATTTATCATACACATGTTCCCCACTTGAAGATTGAACTGCCTTTATTTTTGGGTCATGGAAAATGCAAGGTGGGCCCCACCTGATGAACACTCTGTTTTCTTGCACATACGTTCTACAGTAGCAATTTGGCAGATACTGGGGGGGAATTGCTATTTAGGGGTATCAATGGCACCCTTACTGTGGTATCAATGGCAACACTCAACCAAAATAGACGTCCTGATCAGTTGTTTTCCCTATTACCTACATTGACCAGTGTAGCCATGAGAGTATTATGCATCATTTCCATTTAAATGCATGTCATTTCCTTGCAGGAGACAGTAAGTTGAATCTAAATTGGCCCACCCGCTACGGTATATGCTTGGGTACGGCACGAGGCCTCACTTATCTCCATGAGGAATCGAGGCTCCGAATCATACATAGAGATGTCAAGGCCAGTAATATTTTGCTTGATGCTGATCTCAATCCCAAGATTTCAGATTTTGGTTTGGCCAAACTATATGATGATAAGAAGACACACATCAGCACACAGGTTGCAGGGACATTGTAAGAAACACTCAATTGTTTACATTCACCTCTCTTACTTAACAATCTGTTTGGATGCTCAATTCAACTAAATTATAACAATTTACAAGAAACAATCAAAGTGGGATGGCCGTTTTAAATGATATGATGAGTAAACACCAAATTGCAATTCCATGAATTTCAAGTTGGAACTGGAACAACTTCAGTTCCGATTAAGGGGCTAGTACCTCATTATGAATGGAGTAGGGGGGAGTCCCACTTTGATCATTTGCACTTTAGGGCACTATCTAATGTAGCAGGAATGTGAAAAAAGATTAGGAGAAGATCATAGTCTTCCTCTATAATAAGCCTTGAATAGTTAAGAGCTTATGCTGACTTTCCCTCACATGACTCGAAAAGGACTTCCAAGTTATCACAGGACTCTTATCAGCTGATTATTGCAATTTAATTCAATTGAGCATCCAGAACACATCCTAATTTGCTCATTATGAGTTGTTTTTTGTGTGGATTCTTGAAGTGGGTATCTTGCGCCGGAGTATGCCTTGCGTGGGCATCTGACAGAAAAGGCTGACGTGTTTGGATTTGGGGTCGTCGCACTTGAGATTCTTAGTGGAAGGCCAAATACAGATGCAAACTTGGATCAAGATAAGATATATCTCCTCGAATGGGTACGACATTTTAATCACCTTATAGGAATAAGAGTCTGTAGGCTGGTAAGTCAATTCTTTGATTAGGATACACATGTTATGGGCACACACACAGTTTGTCGAGATTTGTTATCTTTCTCAGTGTTTCATGTTCCTGCTATTAGCTTTCATTGGTTATGATTCAAATGATGATCACAGAGGTCGTGTTTGGAGCACTATTGCTTGGAATCACGATTATGAATCAAATAAAGTGGAAATAACAAAATAGTAATTTCCTTCCCACTGTATTGAAGTTTTGGGAAAGAAATCACAATTGTGTTACTTTCAAGTTGGACTACAAAGATTTGTAATTGCAATTTGAGGGGCTACTTCCTGGATGTAGACTCTGGGAAACGTCAATTAACTTTCGTCGTTTTGCCATTTTGATTAAACTGTTGCCTGCATTTCAATTCGTGTGTGCATCCAAACACAACCTAAGAAGAATGTAACATGTAAATGGGCCAAACACAAGCATCCTATGTGTGCTGACATGGGATCATGTGTGCAAGAGCCGGGTCATCAATCAAGTAGGTTCCATGGAAACTGTTTCCTAGCCGATCGAAAAATAAGGCCAGCCCACTTTTCAGATGGACCACAAAAGATAGCTAATGGTTTAAATTAAATGCACAAGTGACCTACCTAATCAGGTAGGCTACATCCATTGCGGGACATGCCTAATTATGAACAGTCCATATCTCAGACACATGTGAGATATAGGCACATGTGAGATGTTTGTATTTCACATTTGCAGATGCGCATCTAAAAGTAGCATTGCTTCAATCACAGAATAAGGAACTTTCTTCACAATTCATTCTACTAAGTGATCACTAGCTATCTTTCAATGATGGATTTGTGGACATAAGATCGATGTACTTTTTCACTCAATGTATTAATAATACATCATCATTCCATAATGTTTTAGGCTTGGACTCTACATGAAGCTAACCGTCCATTGGAATTGATCGATCCGACACTGTCCGAATTTGACAAAGGAGAAGCGCTAAGAATGATTGGAGTAGCTCTTTTGTGCACTCAAACATCTCCAGTGCTACGCCCGCCCATGTCTCGTGTGGTGGCCATGCTCTCAGGCGACGTTGGAGTAAGCAGTGTCACATCACGGCCCAACTACTTGACTTTGTGGCAATTCGATGAATTAACCAACTCCCTGAGCGACTATACGTCAAGAGAGTCTATGGGAATAACAATGGAAGGCCAATGTGACATGTCGAACAATT
Source organism: Magnolia changhungtana (assembly GCA_030180095.1). Taxonomy (NCBI): domain Eukaryota; kingdom Viridiplantae; phylum Streptophyta; class Magnoliopsida; order Magnoliales; family Magnoliaceae; genus Magnolia; species Magnolia changhungtana. The sequence goes on along the minus strand of JASAUF010000363.1, from coordinate 572,630 downwards.
CGAGCTGGTCTACTCCTGCGGAACACCCACCTCTGCCCACTCAGCCATTTTTGCAAGAGATCATTGGAGAAAGACATGGCTGATGGACTTTTCTAAGCTCTGCATGCATTTCTTCAAGTTATCCTCTCACTGCTTATGAATCTTTCTTTTATTTGGATGTTGAATGTATTTTATCACACAGTATGTATATGTGTCTGTAACGCCCTGAAAATCGGGGGTCGAGCATAAACTCAACTCCCGAGTTCCAACGCATCACTTATGCAACAAAATGAATGATGATTGAATGTGGTCGGTATTAGTGCATTGAACATGAGTGAGATTAAGCCAAAACATCATATCATACTCCAGAGACAGTTAAATTTGCAAACGGAAGATTGTGATAGATAGATAAAATATATAAACTGTGGTGAGTCTCTAGAGTGTGATAAAGTTACCAGGTTAAATAATTACAAGTATAATTCTAAAATATACCAAATGTGTGAGGAAGTGTAATGTCTTCTATCCCAAGTACCATAGCCCCGTCAATACAGTACCAGGTCTTCATAGACCTGTCAAAGAGTTACATGTAGGAGAACTCCTCCTCAACATCATAGTAGTGGTCCGGCTCCGCTTCATAAGCATCGCCATCACCTGAAACTCAACGAATCTGGTTGGTGTGTACAACACCGTCCCGTAACGTGGGAGTGAGTGATCAACTCAGTGGAACAATAAAGCAAAGGTTAACATGTTATCAATTTAATCAAGCGGTAATGATAAAGCAGTAAATCACGCATCCCTAAGTACTCTTATTAATGCAAGTATGGTATGTATATATGATGCATGCCCTCCCCTACGCTCCCTCAGCGACTCCTTCTTACGATCGCGGCATGCCACACTCCCTCAGTGCTTGACCATCAACGCCAAACGCACACGTAATGCGGTGCATGAACGTGATTACCAAGTTCTTTATTAGTCATTTTCATACAACAGGATTGGAAAACTAAGGTACCTCCCTTATATCACTTCCCAATAAGGATCTATTCCAGGGTCGTCAGTCCTAGTAAACTCATACGATGATACGGTACTAGGTCACTGTAAAGGGCTCGTCGCCTCAGGCCTAGTTATACTCTAGTTGCTACGGAAAGGCTCGTCGCCTCACCGCAGTCTCAGAGTATGCTCGAAGTCACTACAAAGGGCTCGTTGCCTTATCAGTGTAGGCCGACAGCTCGAATACAGTGTCTCATACCACCGTATTCGGCTCACGAGTCTGGGTTGCTCAATGGTCACTACGAGGAAGCTCGTCGCCACAGCGTAGGCCGACAGCTCGACCACGGTGTCCCATACCACCATGTCCGGCTCACGAGTCTTAGCGGATCAAGGTACCAAGGTTAATAGGGATTTTACTGGTGAGTTTGGTACCCTAGGTTCAAGCAGAAGCGACCATACATGGTTAACATAAATCGGCAAATCGGGTTGTTTAACGGCTTGACTAGTACGAGCGCACATCGAGTTGAATGACATAAAGTGCATAAGCACTCCGTGTGGCCTAACCACTGTTGCCAACCGACATATGACTCGAGTTCATCAGGCGCGTCTCATGTGGTGGATCAAGGACAGCCACTCGTTCAAGTCTTATTACTATTGCCTGGACTATATAATAGCCCCAAACACATTCAATTACATCGATCTAACATATGAGATACTCAAAGCAGTAATGTAACAATGATTCAAAACATACAATCAGTTGAGCATGCTATGAAGTACAATATCAACATGAATTTGAACATATTCAATTCATAACCAAACAGATATCTGAATATATCATACATGGAGAAAAACATACACTTCGCTAGAGTAGTTGAGAATCCCATCTCAACACCCAATTAAAGAAGAATTCATAAGTACTTACTCATACAGACATGTTTACATACACATAGTCTACACCTCACATTATACATGACATATAGGAGTTAGAATATGTATTAGGGCAAGTCCTTTCGTCAAAGGATTGCCGCCTATATAACAATCACATACCCACGACGATTAGTCGTGGCATACACTAATGCATAGTTTATACTCACTTAGACAATTTCACAAACGCTTAGGCTACAACTTGTACATACACGACGTATGTTAATACAACAGGTATTAGGCTAATCCATTCACCTAGAAGTTGATACACATGCATCTAGCATACATAGACTGCAATTAATCATGGCAAACACAAATCCGTATTTCATACGTATACGGTATTTTCTACAAATACGAGGAATACAGTATATTCAACATAATTAACGTATATCTGAAAAATGAAACGGAAAGCACTTTGTACATGTGCAATTGCATGCAGATCATGAATCTATCATTATCTGACATTGAAAGCATTGAAAACCATAACCTATACGTTTAAAGTCTACACCTTTTGTTGTAGAATCGCAACGAAGTCGATAAGTTTGCTAGGCTTTCGTATACGGCAGTTTGGTAACCTGTAGCATGTTTTCGGTTAGCTATTTCATAACCTACAACTATCAAAACTCCAAAACAGGTTAGAGTTAGGGTTTCTTACCTAGAAATGACCTTAATCAATGCTAGGAAGCGATAAGAACGGTGCGGTTAAGCATGGATAGCAGCAGGGAAGAGTGGCAGGGAGAATCTTCCACTTCTCTCTCACTTTTTCTCTCTTTTCTCTCTTCTCTCTCTAGGGTTTCTCTTAAATTCGTATGGTTGCAATGAGAGAGGGTTTAAGGTCCATATATAGTCTAAAATCTTACCGAAATAGACTACAGGTTAAAATATACTTAGGTTATAACCAAAGCAGCACTTTTCCAGCTCAACGGAGGACTTCTGGCGGGCCTCCTTGAGCCAAAGGTCGGACTTAAGCTCACTAACACTGGATCTATGTACCATTAAGTTTTCATTCCAGTAGGGTTCTTAGATCACGCGTGGCGGTCCAGTTTCAGTTCAATGGTCAGCGGATCTCGATCGGAGATTCCGAGTACATGGATATGTGTATGAAATTTCTCCTGATCCGAGGGTATAATTTGGTCTGATTTTGACGGCCTGGTTGCTTAATACTGATCCGCAAGCGAGAGGTGCCAGATTTCATAAATTTCTATTTTATTTTGAATTAATTTCACATTTCTCACACTCTTCACTCCGAGCTCAAGCGAATAGCGCTGGGACACTATCTGGATTTGATTTCCGAGATAGTTGTCAAGCCCAGCAAGGCGGTCCTTAACTTGATATTATTCGGACTTCCGACGTGCGGTCCAGATCTGATACGGAGTTTCGAGATGCTCCCAAGAGCAGACGCCGAGAGAAGACGGGTAATGAGTTTGATCCTAAATTTTAGGGTAACCTAGCTCACTGATTCCACAAGTTTTGGGTCTTGCAGATCGTATTTAAAGTGATTCAAACGGATTTCGTAGCTAATCTAGTTTAGCACTTAGTTACTTTGTCTCATTTCTAAAGGATTTAATCCTAAGTGATTTCTGGTCGAGGTGGTACTCAGGCCTTTGTAGTTTGTATATCCAAGTTATAATACTTAACTAGTTTAAGATAGTGTCTTGGGTGAAAGTACTTAGAAAAATTGAAAGATCATGGTGGTAAAGGGTTGGATTTGTGAAGGAAATGGGTTCAGAAGCGATTTTAGATTGTGGGATTCAGTTCTGACAAGTTAATAAGGTGTTAGGAGCGGCCCATTGCCTAAGGACGTCTAATTCCAGGTTGGGAAAAATCCGGGATGTTACAGTGTCGTAGTTCGAAAACCTGAAAACTCGACTCAACCCGATGTCCAGCCGGGTCGGGATGACTTTACTACTCAGTTGAATCTTAAATTAAAATAGTATTAAATGTTTTCATTATTAAATAATACAAGTATCCTAAGCAAATTGCAACTACATTAGTATTCCATCAGTTAAGAACCTTCCTTCTGTTGAAGGAGTTGACTGGCCAGTGATTCGACTTGACTCAGTATGAATCGTGTCAACTCGACCAAGGCTACTATTGGACTCGACAAGTTTTTAAAAACTCAAACAAGTGAGACTCAATAAAAAGTTTCTGGCTGACTTGGGTTGATTTCTCAATGAGTCCAGTTAACTTAGTTGAGTTTGGAGTCAACTCCAAGAGTTTTAAACTATGATATTGTTGGAATATTTGGTTGAATTAAATAGATCTATTTAAAATTGAAATCCAAAAAGAAAATAAAAATTTAGATAGAAGATTTATAGAGTTGTGTCGAAGCGTAGCATGAGTCACTCAGCTTGAAATCAAATTTGCTCCCCTTGGATAGCATGTCAAGTGCAACAAGTTTCTGATGTAAAGAGGGTCGCGGAAACTTTCATGGCGAGAAGGCCCGATCGAAGGTGGAAGTCATGATTAGGATTGTCAGAACATTAAAGTGGTTGTATCTCGCAAACTGGAATGAATTATTCGACGTACCATATATTATTTTGGCGTAAGAGAAGCTACTTTAGCCAGCCAACCCACTATGTCAGGTTGCCCATACGGAATTTGCGATATTCCATCAGATCGACGATCAAATGTCCATTTTAATTTCATTTTTACTATTTATAGTAAATTTTAGTTTGATAATAATTCTTGATCCTTCGAGGTTTAGGAGTTGTGACCAACATAAAAAGGGCTTAGAAAAATTAGGAGAATAATGTGGTTAGGTCAAATTGGATACTTACTATTTTTTGGCCAAAAACCATGATGTCTACTAGAAAGCATGACCATCTATAAATAGTAAGTTTACTGTTTATAGTAATATATGTTTTTTATGGAGTTTGAGTTGGAGTTTGATTCTGAAACTTATTCCTAGGTTAGTTATCACTATTTAAAGGATTGTAAATTCGTTTTTATAATCAATCACTTTATTTTCAAATTTATTAGAATTTATTTTCATTTTTCCTATTTTTTCCTCGTGGATTTGAGGAATCTCTACGAGGATTCTAGAGAAGTTCCGTGGATTTGGGGTAATTATTCTCTTGAGGAAGACGGTGATCGACCTCATCAAGTCCATCTCTGTGTCCATTTTCAAAGCAATTGACATCCATGATATAAAGACTATAAACTGGTCCCAATGGTGCACTTACTGTACGTGGGCTTGAACCACTTGCAGTTTAGTCTATAAGTGTTGAGTTAACTTGGTGATGAACTTAGCAACCAAAACTCGTAAGTTAAAAAAAGAATGGAGAATTTTCAAAAGAGCAAAAAATAAATTCATGATTTTTTAAAACGAAATGAAAGTCCTTGTATAAACTCTGAAACGGTGCATTAAGTACCATTTCGAAAGAGTTTAGTCCGTCGGATTTAAATCCAATAGGTGCGATCAATTGACCAGCCACATATTTCTGTTATAAAATGAAAATGCGCAAGTATGAGTACACTTTCTCACAAAAAAAGTCCCACGAGTACCCCATGCCCAAACACCTGCGCGAGTACACCCGCTGGATGGAGTTGGTTTCTCCACTTGAGACCTAAAATTGGGTCACTCATCCGATGGTTGGAGTGGATTTTACAAATTCATGATAGTGGTCCCACCCTACTGGATGACTCGTAAATTTAATTCTCAATGTCCTTGAGGCGCTAACTACCCTTCACTTAGCTGTGAAGACACTAAGGAGCCAACCGTGACGCACGCAGTTTATCTTAGTTCTATGCATTTTTTTCAGCTTATTTCAGGGCATGAGACGAACATTGAGGTATATCCAAATCTGAAGTGGACCACACCATACAAAATAAGTAGGAATCGAAATCCTACCATTGAAAACATCATGGGCGCCACAGAAGTTTTGGATCAAGCTGCTATTTCTGTTTCCATTTCATGCCTTTCATGTGTGACCTTATGAGCAATTTCGATTACATATAAACATCGCTGTAGGCCATAGAAATGTTTTAAAGGTGGATGCCACATTTCCCACTGTTTTCTGTGGTGTGGTCCCGTTGAAATTTTGATATGCTTTGATTTTGGTCTCATGCCTAGAAATGAGCTAGAAAAACGGATGGACCGGGTGGATGAAACACATTCATCATGGTGTGCTCCACATAGAATCCACACCAAGCAAGCGTTGTCACAATGCTCCTCAGGACCGGCCACACAATCTACGTGGCAGTCAAACCAAGATCGGCAGGGCTGAGGGTGGGGTCCGTCATTATGTGTATGCGAAATCTACTCCAGACATAAGATGTATGGTGATAATTCAGCTGTAGGACTAAAAAAATCAGCCAAATCCGTAATTCAGGTGGTTCACCGGAGTTGAAACATTGATGGGACGTTCACTATTCAAATTGTTTCACTTAGCATGGCCCACATAAATCGCATATGGGCCTAATTTTTCCTACCCACACTTAAACATTTTATGAGGCAACTAATGGTTGGAATAGATTTCACACAAACATCACAGTGAGCCCCATATAAATAAAGAGTAGGCATCCTCTCTCTCAGTACTATTCATACTTGTATGGCCCACCTAAATCACATGTCTGCTTTATTTTTTAGCCTTATGGTTAAATTTCCATCATGCACTAAATGATCACGGTGGATTTTACATGCACAATACGGTGAAATCCACCATGAGCCCCATCCCACCCCCTCTCTGTTATATATATATATATATATATAACTAATTTATATGAAATTTATATCTCATACCATTTTTCAGAAAGTTTTTCAAAAAACTATCTCAAGAATTGCGTACTGTCAGTCAGGCCATGATTGTAGACCCACCTTGATGTATGGGTTATTTATCCATGCCTTTCATCCATTTTACTTGCTAATCTGAGGGCATGAGTCCAAAACTGAAGCAGATCCAAATTTCAGGTGGATCACACAATTAAAAACAACGTGAATGAACACCCACCATTAAGTTCTGGGGGGGCACAAAAGTTTTGTAACATACTTGTGTTTTCATTCATCCTGGTCTACGTGACTTTATCAATAGGTTGGATGACAAATAAACATTACTGTGGGCCCTTGATGTTTTCAATGGTGATCATTCAATCACCACTGTTCCAAGTGGTGTGGCCCACTTGATACTTAGATCTGGTTAATTATTGGGCCAACACTCTAAAAAATGAGCTGGCAAAACCAATCCAAGAAGTGGATTCTGATCCTTAAGCTGATATGGAGAAAGCATATGATCGCTTAAGAATGAAATTTTATCATAGTCAAGGTGCTGCAGAAATTCAATTTCGGATATATAGTTTTTCCATTCTTATTAACGGTCGTCCTTGGGAATTCTTCCAATCATCTCGCGGCTTGTGGGAAGGGGACCCCTTAAACCCTGCTATTTTCATTTTTGCAGTGGAAGTGCTCAGTAGGAGAGGATAACCTTAAGGTTCTGGACCAACAACTGCACGGGGGGCGGCCTTCTAGCCAGCGCAAGCTCAGGTCATGCTCCAGACCAACTCATGAGGCGTCTGTCAGATATTTCTGGAATCAAAATTTTTTTTTTTTCTTAGGCCTTATCCCACGGCCTGCGCCTCTTATTAATATATACATCTGACGGAGAGTATCAGCTCGGTCCAGGAAGACAGGAGAGAGCCTACACGATCCAATCCCAGTCTACGCAGAACTGCAGTCTCCTAAGCAGAAAACATAATCACAGTCAACATTGATGGGTTTTTTTGACCCATTGTCCTTTCGCAACTGGGATGCGCAAAGTCCTTTCGCAACTAGGATGCGCAAATCCTTTCGCAACTAGGATGCGGAAAGGAGTTTCCTAAAACTATAAAAAGGGGTCCCTAGAATTTTTCTACATATGTTGGGTTGATGAGAAAAATACAAGAGGGCTCTCAAAGGTGAGAGAGAGGGAGAAAGAGGAGAGGAAGCTTATAGAAGGGAGGTTCTGCTCGTGGAAGTTTTTTCTACTTTGCAATTTATATCTCAGCGCTTCTATGTCCTCATAATCGGTTAGATCTCTTCGTTTTCTCTATTTCTCTTATTATTCATCCACTCCTGCGTGAGTGAAAAATGTTGTAAACGTTCTACTTCATAGTGGATTGTTGATCTGGACGAGGTCCCGTGGTTTTTACCTCTTTGAGGGTTTTCCACGTAAAAATCTCTTGTGTGGTGTGTGATTGATGCATTGATTATTTTTATTGCTTTATTATCCATAATTCTGGTTTGTTCTGGAGGCTAGATCCAAAGGTTTGTGCAAGGCACCCCAACAAAGTGGTATCAGAGCCAAGTTCATTGAACGGGTAGGATCGGTTTTGAATTATGGAAGGTGGCTCAAGGATGATCAGCCTCAATGGTTCTAACTGGACCATATGGAAGGCTAAGATGGAGGACTTACTTTATTGCAAGGACCTATATTCTCCAATCTCAGGCATATCAGCAAAATCCAAGGATATGACTGATGATGATTGGAAGAAGATGGACCGAAAAGCGGTGGGGTTTATTAGACAATGGTTGGATGATTAGTGTTTCACCATGTGTCTACGAAACCTCAGCCAAAACTTTCCATGGCTTTGAAATTACAAGTAAATTTGTATGAGAGGAAGACAGTAGGTAATAAGATATTTCGATAAGGCGACTTGTAAATCTCAAGTTCAAGGATGATGGTTCGTGGCGAGCACATGAATGAGGTCGACAATATAGTGAACCAACTCACCTCTATAAAGATGGTCTGGATGATGAATTGCGGGCTTTACTATTGCTTAGTTCATTGCACGATAGTTGGGAGACATTGGTGGTGTCTCTAAGTAACTCCGCGCGAGACGGAAAGATATCCATGGAACAGGTAACAGTTGTATCTTGAATGAGGAGACAATGAGGAAGTCTCGAAGTCTACTCTCGTGAGAAGAGGCTCTTGTGACGCAGGAACGGGGAGAGGAAAGAAACAGGAAGAGCGGGAAGGCCCGAGATAAATCAAGAGGCAAGTCGAGTAGTAACGTGAAAAGATATTGAATCTTTGGAATTGTGGCAAGAAGGGCCACTACTGAGCATGAATGTCGTGGTAAGAAAAACGACAAAGAAAGGAAAAGGGAAGGAAGATGAATCGATTCTTCTGCAGCCGGTCGCTTCGGATGGCGACATGGTAGTTATTCTTTCTACAGATCATGACGTATTTCTCACGGCTACGAGTCAGGGCACCGACTGGGTGATAGACTCGGGAGCTTCTTTTCCTGCGACTCCACGCATGGACTTCTTCACAAGCTACAAGTCAAGTGACTATGGGACTATGAAGATGGGAAATTCTGGCGTATTAAAAATCGTGGGAGTCGGTGATATTTGTGTGAAGACCAATGTGGGCTGCACATTGGTTCTCAAGGAAGTGAGGCATATCCCAGACCTTCGCCTCAACTTGATGTCGACGGAAGGTTTGGATGATGATGGCTATGAAAGCCGGTTTGCTGGTGGGCAATGGAAGCTCATCAAGGGTTCGTTGATCGTGGGGAGAGGAAAGAAGTGTTGCACCTGTACAAGGCAAGTGTCAGTATGTGCAAGGGTGGGTTGAACGCAGCGGAAGATTCAGGTATTGACATATGGCATAGGCGTCTAGGCCACATGAGTGAAAAAGGGCTTCAACTACTAGTGAGGAAGCAGCTCCTTCCAGACGTGACAGGTACACCTCTCAAAACCTATCTTGATTGTTTATCAGGGAAACAGCATAGAGTTTCATTTGTTAAAACTGTTTCTCATGTTAATAAAGTGCATGCATTAGATTTGGTTTATTCTGATGTTTGTGGTCCTATGAGGACAAAAACCTTGGGTGGGGCATTGTATTTTGTTACTTTTATACATGATGCATCTAGGAGGGTTTGGGTTTATGCTTTGAAATCCAAAGACGAGGTCTTTGGTGTGTTTAAGTTGTTTCATGCTATGGTCGAGAGAGACAGGTAGACCATTGAAGTGCATCCGCACTGACAATGGTGGTGAATACATTGGCGACTTTCACGAGTCTTCGCAAGTCCCAGGGTATACGGCATGAACAGACGGTTCCCAAGACCCCCCAGCATAATGGTGTAGCTGAGCGAATGAGATATCGCACCATTGTTGAGAGAATCAGATGCATGTTATCCCATACGAAGTTGCCCGAGACGTTCTGGGGAGAAGCAATGCGCACAGCGGTGTATTTGATAAACAGGTCTCCATCAGCCCGTTGAATGGAGAAGTACGACGAGAAGGTGTGGACTGGACAGGGATCCATCGTACGGTCATCTCAGGGTGTTTGGATGCAGGGCATCCGTTCACGTACCAAAGGACGAGAGGTCCAAGCTCGATATGAAGATCAGACAGTGTGTGTTCTTAGGGTATGGTGACGAAAAATTCGGTTACAGGTTATGGGATCCGACCGAGAAGAAGCTCGTCAGGAGCAGAGATGTGGTTTTCTTTGAAAATCAGTGTATCGAAGACATTGTTAAGCCAGAGAAGAACCAGCCTAGTTCAAGTGAGCTAGAGGACATGGATCCGATTACTCCTCCTGTGGTGCCTGATGACGAGAGAGTACAGCAAGGTGCAGAGGACGAGAGAGTTCCTTCAGAAGATGGACCAGGGGAGCAGCCCCCACTTGATCCACCTGTTGAGCCATAGGTGAGGAGGTCATCTAGGGACAGACAGCCGTCCAAGAGGTACTCGCCACATGAGTACATATGCTAACCGATGGGGGAGAGGCAGAAGATTATTCTGAGGCCCTAGCCGACGAGCATAAGGGGGAGTGGTTGAAAGCTATGCAAGAGGAGATGAAATCCTTGCATAAGAACCACACCTATGACATGGTGAAATTGCCTAAGGGCAAGAAAGCTCTGAGCAACAAGTGGATGTTCAGAAAGAAGATTGAGCAGAAGAATTCACAGACGAGGTTTAAGGCCAGACTTGTGGTGAAAGGGTTTGGTCAGAGAAAAGGCATAGACTTCGAGGAGATATTCTCACCAGTGGTGAAGATGACATCCATACGGGTGTTGCTTGGGTTGGCGGCTAGCATGGATCTGGAGATAGAGCGGTTAGATGTTAAACCGCCTTTCTCCATGGTGACTGGAAGAAGAGATCTACATGCACCAATCGGGGGTTCGAAGTCAAAGGCAAGGAGCATATGGTGTGTGAGGTGAGGAAGAGCTTGTATGGGCCAAACAAGCTCCACGGCAATGGTACAAGAAGTTCGACTCGTTTATGTTGAAACATGGATATGTGAGGAGTCGGACCCACTTGTGTGTTCACGCGCAAGTTCTCGAGATGGTGATTTCTTAGTTACGCTATTATACGTTGATGACATGCTCATCATGGGAAAAGACATCAAGAAGATCGACAGTGAAACGCAGAGTTGGGCAAGTCTTTGCGATGAAAGACTTGGGCCGGCTAGACAGATCCTAGGAATGGAGATAACCCGTGTGAAGCGGCGGGAAGCTCGGTCATCACAAGAGCGGTATATTGAGAAAGTCCTAGAGCAGTTCAATATGAATGCAGCGAAGCCGGTCAGTACTCCACTAGATGGTCACTTCAGATTGAGCGATAGGCAGTGTCCCAAGACGAAGGCAGAAGTGAAAGAGATGCAGAAGATACCCTACGCATCAGTGGTAGGAAGTTTGATGTATGCTATGGTGTGTACACGCCCAGACATAGCATATGCGGTTGGTGTTGTCAGCCGGTATCTTGTCAATCCTGACAAAGAGCATTGGGCAGTGGTGAAATGGATACTACGGTATCTAAGAGGCTCATCCAAGTTGAGCCTATGCTATGGTGACGGTAAACCTGTGTTAGAGGGCTACACAAATGCAGATATGGCAGGTGACATAGACTCCAGGAAGTCTACATCGGAGTTCATGTTCACATTTGCAGGGGGAGCGGTTTCTTGGCAGAGCAAGTTACAGAAGGTCATAGCATTGTCAACTAAAGAAGCCGAGTACATTGTAGTCACAGAGGCATGTAAAGAGATGCTTTGGATGAAGAGGTTCCTACAGGAACTTAGCCTAAAGTAGGAGGAGCACGTGGTCTATTGCGATAGTCAGAGTGCTATACACTTGAGCAAGAATCCAAGTCAGCATTCCAAGTCAAAGCACATAGAGATTCGGTATCACTTGGATCGGGGATACTTTGGAAGAAGGTGTTACAGCCTTGAGAAGGTCCACACGGACGATAATGGGTCGATATGATGACCAGGCCTTGCTTAAGGGCAAATTTGAGGTTTGTAGAAACCTGGCTGGCTTAAAGAAGGTGAATCCCTCCTGGGTCAAAAAGGGGGAGATTTGATGGGTTTTTAACCCATTGTCCTTTCGCAACTGGGATGCGCAAAGTCCTTTCGCAACTAGGATGCGCAAGTCCTTTTGCAACTAGGATGCGGAAAGGAGTTTCCTAAAACTATAAAAAGGGGTCCCTAGGATTTTTCTACATATTTTGGGTTGATGAGAAAAATACAAGAGGGCTATCAAAGGTGAGAGAGAGGGAGAAAGAGGAGAGGAAGCTTATAGAAGGGAGGTTCTGCTCGTGGAAGTTTTTTCTACTTTGCAATTTATATATCGGCGCTTCTATGTCCTCATAATCGGTTAGATCTCTTCGTTTTCTCTATTTCTCTTATTATTCATCCACTCCTGCGTGAGTGAAGAATGTTGTAAACGCTCTACTTCATAGTGGATTGTTGATCTGGACGAGGTCCCGTGGTTTTTACCTCTTTGAAGGTTTTCCACGTAAAAATCTCTTGTATGGTGTGTGATTGATGCATTGATTATTTTCATTGCTTTATTATCCATAATTCTGGTTTGTTCTGGAGGCTAGATCCAAAGGTTTGTGCAAGGCACCCCAACAAACATTCCACAGCCAGCTTCCCTCAGTGGCCAGCTTAACCAGGCTACTTTACAGAATGCGGTGAGTAATAGGAATGAGAGCAGCGACGGATTTATCACCTCAGCGAACAAGGTTGCCATCGGCCTCAAATGTTCAACCAGGAACTGATGAAGGCTCTCTCAACTGATCACAAAACATATCAGGCTCAGAATCAGATGGTACTCATTTCAATGATAGATGGTTGGATTTTAAGTCAGGTGCAAAGGGGTTGACTGGGGATGTGATGACTAGTTTTCATGCAGTCTTGGTGGCTCATTCTTGTGGCTGCTTCGGTCAAGTCGTGAGTGGTATGTTGTTTAGTGGCTGACAGTCAATTAGAAGTGCTATTCAGATTTTCTTCTCCCTTGGATGTCCCTATGGAGGGGTGCTGGATATGATTCTGTTGTTCGGCTGGGAAATGGCTGACCTGGGCTGGATGAGATTCTGGTCTAACTAGGAAATGACCGACCCGGGTTGGAAGATTGATCAATTGGAGGGACCGTTGTGCTGGCATAATGGCCTTGAGGCTGCTTGGTGATTTTTTTTCTGGGTTTCTTGGTTCGCTGGATGAGGAGTGGGTTATGCTTCCAATCCTAGTATGCGGGGGAGCAGGGGATTGCACTTTCGTCAGTAGGAGTGGCTGGCTCGAGGGCCACAGGATTTATTTATTTATTTTTAAGGATATATGATGAATCAGGGTCGAATTTACGCAGCCCATCGGAATCTCTATATTCAAAATTATAGGGGCATGACCCTCTTTTCAGAAAAAAGAAAAAAAGAAAAAAAGATGGTACTCAGTCTACCTTCAGCTCCTGATTCTCAGCGTTCGAGTAAGGCAGAGGACTTGGACCATCTTTTCAGCTATGGTTATATCGCAACGAAGGGAGAAATCTCCTACAATGGTTTCAAATTAGAGGAGTTTGTACCTCAGAAGACATCAGCTTACATAAGCCAATATGACCTCCACATTCTTGAGATGCTTGTAAGGGAGACACATGATTTTTCGGCACGTTGTCTGGGTGTTGGAAGCAGAGCAAAACTCTTGATGGAAGTTAGCAGAAGGGAGAAAGAGTTGGGAATTGTACCAGAATCAGATATCGACACTTACATGAAGGCAATTTCTGTAGAAGGATTAGAGAGAACCCTCCAAACAGACTATATTTTAAAGAAAATTCCAAAGTGGTGGGTGTGGTGCTACTGGATTTGTCCAACAGCATGGAGTCTGAACGGCCTCCTCACTTCGCAACATGGAGATATAATCAAAGAGATCACGATCTTTGACTCGAGGATATGCACAGGCATTGGAGCCTTCAGTTTATACAAGCAGGGACCATGTCCCAGTGATCCAGACAATTAGTACGCCGGGCCCCACAATGGATTGGTCAACGATCATATAACTGCAATTACTGGAAGAGACATAGCTAATGACATTTCTTGTAAAAGGATATCAGAATATTTAAGAGCTTGATGTGCATTTTCTTTTATGATAGCTGGAAGAATGAATGACTACATATGCATTCCATACTAAAAATAAATAATTAAAAATAAAAAAAATAAAAATCGCAACGAAGGTATGGATTTACTCAGCGCGCGCATCTTTTTTATGTACGACAAAGGTACAAAACTGGGTAGCCGTCTCTCTCTCTCTCTGCATATATATATATATATACAGGAAATGATAAGGTCGACCTCATGGGAAGTTCCCATTAGGTCGAGCTGTGTGGGCCCCACTGTGATGTTTGCCGAACATCTACCCCATTATTCAGACTATGGGTTTAAAAATCAAGTCAATCCATGACTTGGGTGGGCCACACCACATTCAATGTTGATAACGCTAAGCATACTGTGTAAACTCCATGGGGCCCACCGTAATTTATGCATATTATCTACTCCATCCATCCATTTCACAAGATAATTTTATGGTTTTAAACCAAAAATTAAGAATATCCAAAACTCGAGTGGACTACACCACTGGAAACAGCGTGAGTTGAAAGTCAAGTCTACCGTTGAAAAGTTCCCTGGGACTAAGGAATTTTAGATCAAGCTTTTGTTTTTTTTTTTGTTAGCCTGTTAGTAGACCCCAACGTTAGTTCACACTTCAGTGTTAGCCACCCCCACTAGGGAATCGATGCCAAGACTGCAGTGTTGAAACGAGGTATCGTTCACTCAGTCTATACTTGAGCTATGTATCAGGGTGTATTTTTAGATCAATCTGATATTTATATTTTTCCTTCATCATGCATGTCTGATCTTATCAACATTAGATGACTAATAAATATCACTGTGAGCCTTAGGAATATTTCAACGGTCGTGATCAATACTTGGGCTGTTTGCCCTGGTATGATCCACTTAGATTTGGATATACTTCAATTTTGGGCTCAACCCCTAAAATGAGGGGAAAAACGGATGGATGGCATGGATAACCACATGCATGCATTCGCTGCATGCAGGTCGAATAAATATACCCTGTACGACAAAAGTGTAGTGAGTAACACAGTACGCAATTGATTTCCTCTACCGGACGGGGCTATGTGGGCCCACCATGATATAGGTGTTTTTGCTGCTCCGTTTATTCATTTTTTCAGCTCATTTCAGGGCATGAGTTAAAAAATAAGGCAAATCAAAATCTCAGGTGGACCATGCCACAGGAAACAAAAGGTTGGGATCAATCTTATATCTATGCTTTCTTTCGTTCAGTCATGACCTAATCAATTGCATGGCAAATGAATATTACAGTGGGCCTTCAAAAAAATTTAATGGTGAGATTTCAATCACCATTGTTTTCCAACGGTGTGGATCACCTGAGATTTGAATCTGCTTATTTTCAGGCACCTCTCTAAAAATATTCATCCAAAATGAATCCAATGGATACAAAACATGTATACATTCAGTGCACCATCAAGCAGCGACGTTTAGTAAAACCGGAACGCCGATTGCCCGCCAAAACCTCGTGCAGTAGCTTCCTGCTATAGGAAGCTAAGTGGGGCCCACCGTGATGTTTATGAGATATCCACTGCGTCCATCCATTTAGCCGGATCATGTTAGGAAATGGGCTCAAAAATTAGGCAGATCCAAAACCCAATTGGATCCCTACCGTTGAAACATTTGTGGGTCCACAGAACTTTTTGATAAGCTATAATAATATTTGTATTTTCAGTTCATCCCAATAGGAATGAGCTTATGAACGGTATGGATGGCATATAAACATCAATGTAGATCCCAGGAAAGTTTCAACGGTATGCATTTACCTACGCACTTTTTCCTATCGCACGGCCTACTTAGGATAATGATTGGCCTCATTTTTTGGCCCATATAGGATGGACGGTGTGGATATCTCACTAACATGCCCCACCTAGCTTCCCGTAGCAGGAAGCTCCTTCGAAAGGCTTTCGTCCGCGTCAGGCAAACCGCGTCCGCAAGAATTCCTGTATAAATACCATGTACAGCTCCCAAGCTCGCCATACCTCACTCTGTCAAAACCCATCTCCCTCCCTCCCTCCCTCAAAACCCATTTCTCTCTCTCCTCTCTCTCTAAAAGCCCATATCTCTCTCTCTCTCTCTCTCTCTCTCTCTCTCTCTCTCTCTCTCTCTCTCTCTCTCTCTCTCAACATGAAGAAACTCATCTGCCGCTCGCCCGAATCGCCGACTCGTTCAGCCACTACATTCCCCTTAGACCTGACTCCCCAACCACACTACCACCCACCAAGACCCGAAAAAACCGAATCGGGTCCCGCGTTGTCCCAGAGGGGCACTTGCCCGTGTACGTAGGAGAAGAGATGAAGCGGTTCGTGGTCCGCGCCGAGTTGCTGAACCGACCGATTTTCGTGGAGCTGCTGAAGATATTGGCTCAGGAGTATGGGTACGACCAGAATGGCGTCCTGAAAATTCCGTGTCGGGTCTCTCTCTTCGAGCGGATCTTGGAGGCTTTGAACGGTGGAGATGACTCGTGGACGAGAACTCCGCAAACCTGTTATCTTACGAGAAGTTCCTCTGATAAGAAGGGTTAGGAAGGGTATTTTGGGATTTTTCTTTTTTTAATATTATTCGGAAATTTGTAAATATTATTGAGGATAAGAAATATATATATATATATATATATATATATATATATATATATATATATATATATATATATATATATATATATATTGGGAAAAGGTACTATGCGCTCGAGCGTAAAGCGGTCATCCGTGAAGTCGAACTGTGTGGACCCCAACGTGATTCCGTTCGAAGATCCACACCGTCCACCAGATGCACGAACTTAGGTTGGATCCACACGGCCAAAAATCATCCGTCTATGTAACTCAGGTGGGCCATACCATCGGAAAATATAAGTATACACGCAAACACATGTAAAAGCACTTGGTGGGCCCCACCTGAGTTGTGGATACCACCTTAAACTTGGTCTAAATTACATCCAAGTGGGACACACATGATGGACGGTATTGATCATCAAAAGACATCTTGAAAGGTCTCCATAAATGGTTTTGAATGTTTCAATGGTGCACGGCCCCTCTCAACTTCTGTACGTGGTGTGGCCCACAAAAGTCACTGATTGACTTGATTTTCAGCCGTGTGGGCCCTCTATGGAATGGTGCATCTGACTGAGGGGTAGATTTTCTAACGGCATCACAGTGGGGCCCACATCAGCTCGACCTCACGTACGACCGCTTTACGCTCGAGCGCATAGTACCTTTTCCCATATATATATATTCATTTGTAAATATTTTCTAGAAGTAGAATGGTAAACGTGAAATTTGATGGTTAAAAGAATATTTTTGTAATGCATGAGAATGAGAAGTAAATTGTTTCAAGAAATTATATCTACACCAATCACGTGGTTGTAATATTCACGAGATCCATACTGTATATTAAGTACACTGCCCCATTTTCACTGTTGATACCAAGAGTCATTACCATCTTGGTGTAGGGGACACGGTGGTTTTTCTATATATGCCACTCAATCCATTCATCTTATCCCCACTTCGTCAGGGTGAAAGAATCACCAAGAAATCACAGCATTCCCTCGTGGTTTGAGTGTTGATCTAACCTGATTATCGGTTATCAATGATAAACAATGATTTATTCATTTTATTTAGTATTTTCTCGTTGCAATTGTTTCAATTTGAACATGGACCTGACGGGATTATTCTTATAGAGTATCTACATCTTGTTACATCTCTGATGAACGGATCAGATCTCATGCCGACATGACATGTTGCCGTATGTATGATATGGAATTGATTTACCTTGCCCAGTGAATCTTAAGTAAAGCACACACGTGTTTTAATAATAGAGCTATCCTAATCACATACATGAAATCAAGAGTTCGTCTAAGTACACTCGTGTTGTAACAATAAAGCTCATGTACCTGTTACACGTGACAGCATGTCTACGATACAATCCATTCATCGTTAATCACAGGCCTGATGTAAGGATCTAGTACAGATACATCCCTATCATGCTGGATAGATAGTTGGTTTTTCATGCTTATTAACGGTCGTCCTTGTGGATTCTTCCAATCCTCTCGCGGCAAAGGAACCACTTATTCCCTGCTGGACATAGAATTAATACAGCAAAAAGCTCCTTCATTCTTCCAAAGAGAGCTATTCCTGCCAAGGCTCACATGATATCAGCCAGTTTTCAGACTATAAATCGGCTTCCTTCTCAATTACTTACCTGGGCATTCTGCTAGTCAAAGGTAAAATCAGAACTCTAATGGTGTAGAGCCTCTTGCTCAAGATAATCAATAAAGTGGCAGGCTGGAAGGCTAAGCTTCTCAATCAAACCGCCAAACTAGTTCTCATCAAGCATGTTCTTGCAAGTTTCCCCATGTATCTATTATCTGCCTTCAACATCCCAAACAAAGCTTGGGATCAGTTAAAGTCAGCATTTGCAATTTTTTCTGGGGCCCTTCGGAGGGAGTTAGAAAAACACACTGGCTAGATGGTCTAAAATCTGTCTCCCCACCTCTGAAGGAGGGCTTGGGATTAGGAAGATTGTCGATGTCAGTCATGCTTTTCGATGTAAAATGAGTTGGAATCTGCTCATTGGAAACTCTCTAGGGGCCAAATGTTGAAAATATAATTTGAAAAGAATTATTCTTCCTAATCTAGTGTAGAAAGTATTTAGAAAGTATCATCCTTAGTCTAGTTTAGAAAATGTCTTTTGAATTTCCTAAATAATTAATGCTCATCATAGAAAATTGTGGTGCATTTACTCTCCACTACAAGAAAACTGGCCTTTACCGGCGTTCAAAACCGCCGGTAAAAGCCAACAAAACCGCCGCCAAATCCTTTACCCGCGGTTAGCTAACAGCCGGTGAAGCCTCGGTCGGTAAAGGCTTTACTGGCGGTCAGGACTTTACTGACGAATGTGCTGGACGCCGCTAATCGCTAGTTTTTGCTACAGTGACAGAAAATTGATCCAAAGCTACGGATAAAATCCGTAGCGAAATAAAACTAGCCCCACAAAGCGACCGTAGCATAGAGCAAATATTTCTCATTAAAAAAAAAAAAGTGAAATTGAAGACAAAGAAAAGAGTGAAATTGAACACAAAAATCTGGCAGAAATGTACAGGAAACACAGATTGCAAAACAAAAACAATGGATTCACTCACCGAAAGAGTAAAGCCATCAAATGGATTTTTTCCCTGCTTTTGAATCTGCTAATAGATTCCTAGCATTTCGAATATATGATGGAGAGTCTTTTGGCCTGTGCATACGATCCGATGCTCTTCTTTGCTTGCTGATGTAAAGATCTGAAAGCATAATTCCATCTACAAATACCTTGATCTTTTAGAGCTTCAACCGCTCCAATGCTAACAGCGACGATCCATGCTCTGCTAGTTGAACTCATCTCTGTCCTGTGCTGCTGCTGCTTCTTGGGTTTGAAAAGAAGCAAATTTTGGCAGTGAAAGATTATATAAAGAGACAAAGAAAGATGGGAGGTTACAAAAACTAGAGGCGGATTAAAATTTGAATTTGGTTCAGTTTTACAACTATGGGCTAAAATAACTTGTAAAAACACATAAGCAGTGCGGAATATAATGCATACATCAACTGAGATGGAAATCATAATAATGAAGGATAAATTTCAAAATAATCATAATAATAACAAAAATAAATGTTTGAGTGAGGAAAATGGAAGGTTAAAAGTTGAAACCGATGTTAAACTTTTGCTGCTTGGACTTGGAAATCGTCATTAAGACCAATGAAGAGGAAAATGGAAGGTTAAAAGTACAAAGGACATACTGAATCTATCCAGCTGAAAAGGGGAAGAGAAATTGAAGATGAGGATTTCAATGAAGAGAGAATCCATTAATTAGAGCTTTGAGTTTCTTGGACTGCAGGGGATATTACATTAAAAGAGTATAAAATGAGAGGGAGAGAGTTTTACATTTTTTCTTAGACAAACAATGTTAGAAAAAGAGTTAAAGGGTAATTTTTTTAATTTAAATTTCAAAAATTTTGAAATATGATAGGCCTAATTGGGTTCATGGGCTTTTGAACTGTTAAGTCCAAGCTCAGCCCGCTTGAAAAGGAGCTCTTGGAATTCTCTGCGACATTTGCTATAAGTACAGGATAAAGTACTACCATGAGCGGAACACCATAAAAGCTTTCAAGAGCAATACAGGCAAGATGGTAAAAGTTGCAATGAAACAATTAATGAAGAATTATAAGTACTTATCATCCAATTACCTGGCTTGTTCATCACTATACACAGGTTCAAAATTCATAGATGTCTTACCCTATGCAGCAAACAATAATAACATTAGATTCTACCAGAGCATATGTTGTAGAATGAGCACAAGGAAACATGTGAGAAAGATTTTCTTTTGCAAAAATATGTAAATTGAACATACTGTAAATCTAAAGAATATAATCTAAATACAGTTACTGCTATGGATGTTCTTTTCATCATGTTCCTGGTGAGGCCAAGTATCCAACACTCCTTTAATGCATTTCTCTCACTAATAAGTTTCATTACATTAAAAACCATGCTATAAACATTGTTTAGTGCAGCACATACCTCAAGGTATCCGAATGTAGTTTTATCAGCAGCTACAACACCATTCTTTCCCCCAGCTTCAACGACCATGTTAATCCTTTCTTCCATCTTACAACATTTAAAACAAGATTCAGTTCAATCTGTTTAAAAACTGCCAAAGAGAACTTTGAATTATCTGAAATAACTCGTATTGACATGTGTTCTTAGGTATTACTTATGGTAAAACTTTCGATGGTAGAGCCAGTGAACTCCATGGATTTGTATGTTGCACCAGACACACTAATTTCACCAATAATCTTGAGGACAAAGTTTACATTTTGCATCATGAAAAACAAGTTAGAATCCAGCATTCAGAGCCCTTAACAAAATGACATCTTGAACAAAGGAAGATCGAATTGAGTTATCAGTAAGTGTAAAATTTACCAACAACCATGACAAAATAAATAGACAGGAAATCCATGATACATGAAACGTGAAGCTTACTTGCAAAATCAAATCCTTGGCAAGCAAAAAACTGGGCATTTCTCCAGCCAAGATAAACCTCAGTGTTGGGGGAACCTGCCATTGGAGCATCTATGAAAACTGCAACTTGCTGACATTGATAAGCAAGGGAGCACCAAACAGTGAGAAACTACCATGGAAGAGTGCATATAAGAGTGCGCCCCACAGCAAATATTGTATCAAACAACCACAATAAAAGGGGTTGAAGGCATTGTGGTAAGCTATTGTTGCCTCGCCCCCTCAATTTCCAAAGCCTATGAACCATGAATAACAAGCTGAGGGGCCCTGATTAGAATGATTTTTCATCAAACACATATGACATACCCATAATAATATAAAGATTAATTTACAAGAAAATTTATAAATATAGCCATGTTCCTCGAAAAAAAAGGTTACCCACAAAGCATCCTAGTTTTTTTTTTTTTTTTACACCAGTCTAAGCAGCTAACATACCTGACCACAAAGCATTTTGTGTCTATGTAGCAACTAACTTGGAAATAATGAATATCAGTGAGTTCAAAAGACAGGACTTATCCTTAAAAGGCAACAGTAGCAAGAAGAATTCTACAAAATGAAGATGTGCCTTGCAACTTTTCAGTTATAGAAATGTACACTATTGAAACCTTTCTGAATCTGACCATGATGTTTACATGGTGTTAAGAAATGTTTACATGTTTCTCAATCTACACAGACCATGTAAAAGGAGTGATTGTGAAAAAAGAATATAGCTCATAGCTACCAAAAATCTGTAGCCATAGAGAAAATCTTTCTCATCCAAAAAAAAAAAAAAAAGGTGACCCTCATGTATCCTAGTTTTTTTTTTTTTTTTTTTTTTTAAACCAGTCTTTGCAGCCAACGTACCTTGGTTAA
This sequence comes from Magnolia changhungtana, assembly GCA_030180095.1. NCBI lineage: Eukaryota > Viridiplantae > Streptophyta > Magnoliopsida > Magnoliales > Magnoliaceae > Magnolia > Magnolia changhungtana. The sequence goes on along the minus strand of JASAUF010000363.1, from coordinate 550,507 downwards.
TGTCAATGATCTCCATGTTGCCAATGATTGCCATTGTTTCCAAGGGACTGGTTTCTTCTGTTGATCTTTGGTGAGCTGTGTAGCAGTAGAAGGCATCAGGACCAGTATTTCGGAGTCCCTCAATGCAGCAGATAATCTATCTTCTGGGCTGGAGTGGTCAGATTAAAAAAATCCCGGGATTTCCCGCCGAGGCTTGTCTGCGGTCATTTTCTGCAGGAGTAATGGTGTGCGGGTGGGTATCTATGGTACTGGCTCAGCACTGCAGGGGGATCTTTTCTTTTAATTTGGACTGCATCCAAGTCATTGCCTGCTGGGAGTTGCTTGTGTTGCTTTTCTGTTTAATGCAGGCTTGGTGGCAACTATTCTGATGCAGAAAGACACTTTAGGAAAGTCTTAGACTCTTAGTCCCAAGGATTTTAGAAAATATTTGACTACCAACAGGATTCATGAGAAAAGAACTGTGGTCGGAAGCTATGTTAGAGGACAAAATTTGCTCAACCTAAGATATACATAGCTAAGATAAAAGTATTTCAAAAGATAAGTACCTTCTTTTCACAAACCAGGTCAAAAAGTATTTCAAAAGAGAAGTATCTTCTTTTCACAAACCAGGTCTTATTCTCTGCATCTCTCACAGCAATAGAATAAACTGCACAAGATTTTGACCCAATCTTCTCGAAATATGCTCCCACAACCTATAGAAAAATTGTAAGCACTATGATATGAAGCAAAGATACAATGTAAAGATAAATTAAAAGGTTCGTATAAGATAGAAATATGAAAGTAGAGATGTTAATGAAGCTACCATGACCTTAACCATTTTCATCTTTCTCAAGATACCAACTCCAGAGCATCAACAAGTCGGACTGGATCCAGATCTTGGGGTCCGATTAATAAGCAGATTGGATCTGAGTCAAACCTGACCGACCATGCTTTATTTGTTTGCACTTTGGGGTGTGTATGTAATAGTTAGCAGGGGTTGAACACTGGGTGGAACCTTGCTGACATGTGAGTGGTGTCAATGTGAGCCTCTACCATGGTGAGTTCCAATAGCCCACGTAAAAGAGAAAGATGACAACAAAGATGATCTGGGTCGACCCTATGACCCAAATATTATAACATATTATCTGCCAAGAAAACCTTGAGACGAAAAAGATGAACAAACCCATTACTATCACCCTTTTGCATCTATAAGCTTCATATGAAATTCATTGCTATCTCCCTCTTGCAAGGTCCTCAAACAACTAATGTTAAAAAAGAAAAAAATAAATAATGTGGGGTGGCAGTACAAAACCAAAACAAATTTCATGCAACTATGATAAAACAATTCACCTTGTGTGATTGGATGATCCCATATATCTGTCAAGTTCATTGATTTGTGTGACCGTTGCAACTAGTAATTCAATGTGGGGTGGCAGATGGAAAAATTGAATGTAAGTTGGTGAGTCAGATCATGAACTTGAAAAAATTGATCAATACAATTTAACATTTTAAGTCATGAAAAATTTCCCCTGTACTTCAATCAGTCAAAAATTTGATCCCTATAATTTCCCTCACAGTCACACATAAAGCATGTAAAAGGTCAAGACCTGAGTAATGTGGAAAAGGGGAAAAGCATAGCAATTATTTCAATACTAATAGTTTCAATATGGGGAAAATCAGGGTCTCCCAATGTCAGGCATTAAAATGATCTTCACACCAATGCTCCAATACATAACAGAGGTGAAGTATGAGCCACAATGCTGCCACGTAAATGTAGCCACCAGGAGGAGATTACAATACAGGGGCATGTGAAAAAAGAAGAAAAAGAAGAAGAAAATCAATATATACATGCACATAAACCTTCTTTCTCTAACTATAGCACGTAGGAATACGCAAATAAGCATAGAAAAAAGGAATGTTGAAAAGAAAAAAATACCATTGATCTAATGCCCGCCAACAAGATCCTAACTACCAGATCTTTTTCTCCATTGAATGTAGACTGTTAGTGCATTTCATCAAATTCATCATCTGCAAGATCTCTTTTAAATGCCAGTGACTCATTGCATGCTTGTATGTTGATCCACACCAGTTAGATCATTGGGCTTATTGCATATGGAGCCACCTTGAAATCAGAATGATCTAAAGATTCTGAGCGTCCACATTAGATCCATGGATTATAAGTACTACCAACTTAATAATAATATCTTTGGATAATATTGTAGTATTAAATAGTGGACTGTAGCCTTTTAAAAAAATATTTATTTAAATAGTGGATTGTAATTTACAGAATTATGTGTATGTGTGTAAAAGAAAACAACAAGGAGAATATATAATCCAAGAAAAAGCTATAGGATAAGTGGCAAGTGGTTTCACCTACTGATTTTTTTAAGTAATGCATTCATGATTTTATTGACTGCTGCAAATGTAGAAACAATGCATTCTTGCATCCACCATCAACAGTCACCACAACCCAGATGCTGCCCATGTTCCAACATAGCACATTGTAAGAGATCTGAGCTGTCCATCAGACGTTTTCTTTGTTCTTTGGGATTTCAGACGTTTCATCATCTTCCCTAAAGGCAATTCAGCCCCCTCTGAGATTTCAATTAGATCATAGGATCTGAATAGAAAATTGTAGGATTTAAACAACATTGAGCAAAACATTCGGCTCATAAGTTAATTTACATATCCAAATAGTGCTAAATTAATCTATTAGGAAATCTCACACATCTGTAGGTTATGGTATCAACATTTGAATCTCTCTGGCAGATGGTTTCTATAGACACAACTAATGAAAGAGCCAAAGACCAACTAAAACGGAAATCATATCAGATTACCATTAAAAAGAGTAGACTAACAGATCCACACAAAATAAAGCCAACAAAACCCAGGGCATTGGACTTGAAGATATTGATGATAAACGGCAAATGGCGCTGAATTCGAAAGAAGTGGTAGAAGCTCTTGAACTATGCTCCAAGTAATATTAACAACTTGCTAACATTCAGCCATTTAGTACATCTTTTTGTATATTTACCTAGTAAAACCATTTTCTTTCCACATCTTTATGGCTTTTGGTGATGCCCTTCTTCCAGGTTTTGTTGATTTGCAAATCTTGTGTAAGTGTTGTCATCATGTATGCCATCTAAGTGGTTAGTAGAACAAGGAGACATATCCATAGGATCCAAAGCTCCATTGCCAGAAGAAAGAGTTGTATCAGTGGTGCTAACTGATGGCTGAGATGAGTTAAAGAGCAGAATTGAGACACAAGTACCAGAACATTAGATGAGAAACATTCAGTTGACAAAGAGATGGATACCAAACCTGAATATGCTCTAGGAACCTCAGCTGGAAAACAGACCAATCAAATTAAATAGCCCTCAGTTTGACTTTTGACCATAGTTCAAAAGTCAAACTGACATAATCATCCTGGCCATTTGATCGAACAGATGACTGAAAACAAAAATGGTCAACAGGGGAAAATTCCCCAGTCATTGTGAATTTATGTGTTGGTCCACCAAAGAAGGGTCAACTAGATGGATGATACAATGGGTTCATCCAATCATACAGCGATTTGTGCCCCATTTACAGAGAGTTGAAACGCAGGACCTCTAGCATGATTAACACAAGAACATTCTTGGTTGAGGCATTTCCTCAAACAATTAGCATGCAGATTTTCATATAAAAATAATAAAATGCTTTAGTGAAATAAAAATAGAAATTCGTATTATTTTTTTACTTTATTGATCAGTTACAAAACTTTCATATGATTACATTAACTTCATGTAACTATCAACAGTGAAATGAAAATGATAAGGGGAAAGAAGTCTCACCAAATTAGTTCACAAGAAGAGGAAATACAAGTTGCGAATTCAACGCCACCACATCTTAATAATCGCCTCCATCACTGAAGAACATATGTCGAATCTCATCCAAAAGCCCTAAACCTGGGAGGGATAAAGAGAGGGAAGGAAAGGGAAGGGAATGTAAAAGCCCTAAACCGCAGAGGGGTTTAGATCTGTACCGGTTTGCAGTGAGTAAAAGGAGCAGATCTGGCCAGAGGATGGGAGAGAGAGAGAGAGAGCGGTTCTCGAGGCGGGAGGGCGGGGACGGGGGCCGAGAGAGAGAGATCGAGCAGAGACGGAGAGGTGCGGAGAGAGAGGAAAGGCGCAGAGACAGAGTCGGCGACGGGGAGAGGAAAAATGCCAAAAATGAGATCAGGGCATTCGCATTTTGATTTAACAGAGACCCTCTTCCGGCAGCTGGATTTGGTTCCAGCCGGCAAAGGGTTCCACCAACAGTCGGTTTTGCCCTATTTTCTTGTAGTGCTCGTATGTAAATTCTCACTCAAGTGTTTATAAAAGGTGACCTTCATGTATGTATGTAGGAGGGAAGAAAAATCCTCCCTTCCAATAATTCAAAGCATTGTAACATCCACTTTCATAATTTAAAATTAATTCAAAATACACAAAAATATTCTACTCGCAATAATCGGTCTGAAAATATTTTCTTCCTCTCTTCTTCTCGAACACCAAATTGTTCACAGCCAAATATGTGCAGACAGCGGACAGCTCTGGAAAGACGTGGGAAAGAGACTTCTATTCATGTTACATAACTCTAAGTGTCTCGGGTACCATCAGCTTCTGGACCAACAAGAGGTGGCCTTCTAGCTGGCGCAAGCTCAGGTCATATTCCAGACCAGCTCCATGATGCATCTGTCAGAGATTTCTGGATCAATTTGGCCACTGGAACCTATCCGGGCTGGAAGGCCTTATCCCATCAACTGTGCTCCAGTCCTTTAAAGATAGCGAGGTGATCTTCTCAAACAACAAGGACAGGCTAATCTAGAAGCTTACTTCTAATGGGTCTTTTTCGCTTAAATCAGTTTGGATTGTGATCCGCGTTCGTAGGCCGAAGCTCCACTAAGCTAAAAGAGCATGGAAAAAGTTCGTCCCTCCCAAGATTGCGACCTTTATGTGGAAAATTAAGCATAAGTCAGTTTCCAGTTGATGTGGTAATCCAAAAGTTTAGCATTTCCATAGTATCTAAATGTGTTTGCTGTGAAAATGATTATCAGTCTTCATTTATTTTCAACTCTTCTGAGAATGGAATTAAATACAGCAGCTGCCCCCAACCTAGTTCAAATGAGAGATCCAATCCGGTAGCCAGAACGACTCCGACAAGCTGCAACCCTGCGCCTCTTATTAATATCCATCTGATGGAGAGTATCAGCTTGGTCCAGGAAGTCAGGATCGAGAGATCCTACTCGATCCAATCCCAGTCCACGCAGAACTAGTCTCCTGTAAAGAAAACAGAATCAGATTCAACATGCCTCAGCCAGCTTCTCTCAATGGCCAGCTCAACCAGGTTCCTTTACAGAATGCGGTGAGCGCTCGGAAATAATTGGACGCGCTTTTACTACTGACACCGTCAGGACTCTCTACTGGGGAAGGGAAACGGATTGGCTACTCCCCCTACCACCAGCCCCGTGGCTGGTCGTCGGTGCTCTGTAAGCCCCACCAAGATGTATGTGTTTCATCCATTCTGTTCATCCATTTTTAAATATCATTTTAGGTTTTTATGCCAAAAATGAGAGGGATATAAATCTCAGGTGGACCACACCACAGTAAAACTGTGTTGATTGGAAATCCACCATTAAAATCCTCCTAAGGTCCACTATACTGTTTATTTGACATCCAATCTGTTGATTAGGTCATAAAGACCCAGATGAAGGGAAACAACAATGATCAGCTTGATCCAAAATTTTTATGGCCTCCAAAAAGTTTTTAATGGTCTACGTTCATTCAACACTGTTTCCTATAATGTGGTCCATTTGAAATTTTCATTTATCTCAATTTTGATCTCATACCATAAAATAATCTATAAAAATAGATGGACGGAATGGATGAAACACATACATCATGATGGGCCCACATAGCACCGACCATCAGGCATTGGCTGGTGGCAGGGGAGTAGCCAATCCGTTTCCCTGGGGAAGCGGATTGCGTACTGAGTAACTCCGTGGGGCCCACCCTCGTTCATGCATTTTATCCACTCTATCCATCTATTTTATTAGATAAATTAAGAGCCTTAACCAAAAAAATTAAGCATATCCAAAGTTCAAGTGGACCATACTACAGGAAACAGTGAATTGAAAGCTACCGTTGAAAATTTCTTGAGGGCCATGGAAGTTTTTGATCAAGCTAATATTTGTTTTCTTCCTTCATCCATGTACTTGCGATCTTATGAACAGGTTGGAAATCTCAGGTGGATCCTACGTCAATCTCAGTTCGTTCATTTTTCCAGCTTATTTTGAGGCATGAGCTCAAAACTAGGCAGATGAAAATCTCAGGTAGACCACGCCGCAGGAAACAAAGGTTTGGAAGAAGCTTATATTCGTGCTTTCCTTCATCTAATCGTAACGTAATCACTAGGACGGTAAATGAACATTACACTGTGCCTTAATAAGTTTTTAATGGTGAGTATTCAATCACCGTTGTCTTCCAACGGTGTGGATCACCTGAGATTCGAATATGCTTATTTTCAGGCCCATGCCTAAAAATAATCATCCAAAAAGTATAACGTGGATAGAACATATACATTATTGTGGGGCCAGTGCGCCGTCAAATAGGGAAACGGATTGGCTACTCCCCCTGCCACCAGCCAATGGCTGGTGGTCGGTGCTCTGTGGGCCCCACCATGATGTATGTGTTTCATCAATGCCGTACATCTATTTTTTTAGATCATTTTATAGTATTATATAAAAAATGACGTATATTCTAATCTCAAGTGGACCACATTATAGGAAACAGTGTTGAATGAACGACAATCATTAAAAACTTTTTGGGGCCCATAAAAGTATTGGATGAAGCTGATCTTTGTTTTCTCCCTTCATCTGTGTCTTTATGACCTAATCAACAGATTGGATGTAAAATAAACAGTACAGTGGGCCTTAGTAGAATTTAAATGATGGATATCCAATCACTATTGTTTTCATGTAGTGTGGTCCACCTGAGATTTATATCCCTCTCATTTTTGGGATTAAGCCCTAAAATAATCTTTAAAAATGGATGAACAGAATGCATGAAATACATCCCTCGTGGTGGGGCCCACAGATCACCGACCATCAGCCACGGGCTGGTGTCAGGGGGAGTAGCCAATCCGTTTCCGTCAAATAGCAACGTTAAGAAAAACCGGGACGCCGATTCCCGGACGCGGATATCCTGCGAAATCCTTTCGCAGAAGTTCCTGCGCAAGGATTCTAGGTGGGGCCCACTGCGATGTTTGTGAGAAATCAAAGCCGTCCATCCATTTTTCGACCTCATTTTAAGACATTCTACCAAAATTGAGTCGGATCCAAAACTCAAGTGGGCCATAGGAGATGAAACAGCGGGGAAAGGAATGCCTACCGTTGAAACCTTCCTAGGCTCTACCTTGCTGTTTATATGCCATCTAAACCGTTTATAAGGTCATTTTCACTTAGATAAAGTGAAAAAACCAAAACAATTATATCGTTAAAAACTTTTATGAACATATAAATATTTCAACGGTGGTCATTAAATCTCCACTGTTTCCTCTCGTGTGGCCCATTTGAGTTTTTGATCCTCCTCGATTTTGGTCCCACGTCATAAAATGAGCTTAAAAAACGGATAGATGGGTTAGATTTTACACAAACAACTAAGCAGGACCCTAACAGAATCTTACGTTCAATCTTGCGCAGGAACGTACTGCGAAAGTCTTTCGCAGGAAATCCGCGTCCAGTGGGGCCCACCTTAAAGTTTATGGGATATCCACCGCGACCATCGGTTTAACCGTATCATGTTAGTACATGGGCTCAAAAAATGAGCAGATACAAAACTCAAGTGAGCCTCACCATAGAAATAGTGAGGATTCAACCTCCACCGTTGAAACATTTGTAGGGCCACAGAATTTTTTTATCATGCTATAATATACGTATTTTCAGTTCATCCCAATAGGATTGAACTTATGAACGGTATGGATGGCATATACACATTATGATAGATCCATTTCAACGGTATGCCTTTCCCTAACCACTTTTTCCTATCGCACGGCCTACTTAAAATATTTTGATCTGCCTCTTTTTTTACCCACATCCTAACATCATCTGAAAAAAAAAAAGAAAAAAAAGAAGATGGACGGTGCGGATATCTCACTAACATAACGGTGGGCCCACCTAGCTTCCTATCACAGGAAGCTCCTTGGAAAGGCTTTCGTCCGCGTCCGCAAGATTATAAATAGCACGTACCTCACTCTCTCAAAACCCACCTCTCTCTCTCTCTCTCCCTCTCTCTCAAAATCCATCTCTCTCTCTCTCTCTCTCTCTCTCTCTCTCTCTCTCTCTCTCTCTCTCTCTCTCTCTCTCTCTCTCTCTCTCTCTCTCTTTCTCTCTCTCTCTCTCTCTCTCTGTGTCAACATGAAGAAGTTCATCCGCCGACTCGCCCGACTAGTAGACTCGTCCACCCACTACACACCCCTTAGACCCGACTCCCCAACTCCACGATCACCCACCAAGACCAGAAAAAACCGAATCGGGTCCCTCGTCATCCCGAAGGGGCACCTGCCTGTATACGTAGGAGAAGAGATGAAGCGGTTCGTTGTCCACGCCGAGTTGCTGAACCGGCCGATTTTTGTGGAGCTTATGAAGATATCGGCTCAGGAGTATGGGTACGACCAGAAAGGCGTCTTGAAGATTCCGTGTCGAGTCTCTGTCTTCGAGCGGATTTTGGAGGCTTTGAACGGTAGAGATGGACTCGTGGACGTGATCTCCGCAGACCTGTTATCTTACGAGAAGTTTCTCTGATAGGATTGGTATTTTGGGATTTCACTTTTTTTTTCTTTATTATTATTTTTATATTATACAGGAATTTGTAAATATTCATGAGGAGGAAAAGAAAATGTCAATATTTTTTTATTCATTTGTAAATATTCATGGATAATTTCTAAATATTTTTGAGAAACAGAATGGTAAACTTGAAATTTGAAGGTTAAAAGAAGAACTTTGGTAATGCATGAAATTGTTTTAAGAAATTATAGCTACGCCAATCACGTGGTTAGAATTTTCACAAGATCCACACCGTATATATTAGGTACGCTGCCCAATTTTCACCGTCGATATCAAGAATCATGATCATCTTGGTATAGGGGGACACCGTGGTATTTCTACGCCACCCAATCCGTTCATCTTATCCTGACTTCGCCTGGATGAAAGAATTACCGAGAAATCACTGCATTGCGTCGTGATTTTATGGGGTGGCCTACATGAGTGTTGAACCAACCTGATTATCTGTTATCAAGTATAAACAATGATTTATTCATTTTATTTAGTATTTTCTCATTGCTATTGTTTCAATTTCAACATGGAACTGACGGGATTCTTCTTGGATAGCATGTGCATTTTTGTTACATCTCAGATGACGGGATCAGATCTGATGTCAACCCGACATGTTGGCGTATGTATGATATACGTGGAAGTGATCTACCTTGTCCATGATTCTTAGTAAAGCACACACGTGTTATAACAATAAAGCTATCCTAATCACACGCATGAAATCAAGAATTCTGGTAGGCATACACGTGTGGTAACAATAAAGCTTATGTACCCGCTGCAAGTGATAGCATGTCCAGGATACAATCCATTCATAACAAATCAGAGTAACTACAGGCTGATGTAAGGACCTGGCACATATACATTCCTAACAATTTCTAACATAATTATACAAAAATAAGATAAATCATTAATCAGTCGTAACTTTTCACACAATCTATTAAACTTTACTGGTCTAACAGGTTATTTAGAGTGAACTGAGTTGCAAATGAGGTCGTGTTTGCTAGTTTTATAAGAAAATGCGCGCTTTAAGTTTAAAATAGAAATTTTAGAAAAAATTATTATTTTTAATATTTCTATTTTCATTGCTTTTATTTTTATTTTTAGAGTTTTAGATTTTCTTCTTTTTTAGAAATAACTTGTAATCATGCTAACACTATTCTAGCAAAAGTTTATTTAAAATTCTTATTTTTAGAAATTAGACTTTAGACAAATTTTATTAGAATTGAGACTTTTATTAGATTAGAATATTGTTATTTTTGATAATTATGATTTTTGGTTTATTTTCTCTTTATTAAAGATATAATTGAAATACATATACATTACACAATTATTGATAAATAAAAATTTTCAATTTTCAATTTTTTTTTTCTTATAGATTCAAGGTTTTAATCACTTAAGAAAGATGATGATCTTTCTCATTATCTCTTTTACGCACTTCCTTGTGTCAGCTGGTATCATAGTGAGGCTTTTTCTCGGAACGATAGCATCTAACGAAGGTGATGACAATAATCCCATGAACGGCGCTTAAGAGAATAATCCTATAACGACGGCGGCATTTGAAGCTTTTCATCAAGAAAATCGACAAGCCATGAAAGGACTGCAAGATCAACCATTTGATGAAAGTCTTAGGACAAGTCCATGTTCATAATAATAAATAATATGAGATTGACAATGGAGCTTGCGATCAATATGTTTGTGGTGTGACATTGGAAATGAATCGCAAGCCACCACCCAATATATGGTGAATTGCAAGCCACAATTTTAATTATGAGGAAGCTATCATACGTGCCAAAGGTAGAGATAGATTTGCAGCAGCACGACATCTTTCGAATGATGTGCACTATAAACCAAAAAAGTATATAATTTGATCATTGATATTATGAGCAATGAAAAATCTTGTATAAAAAATAATGATGGAAAAAATACAATTGAAAATAGAAAAGTATCCATCTTCATGCCCGATTGGATGTATCTTATAAGAAGTTTGTATTTGGACTTAGTTGTGCGATTGACAGTACTTGGCTTGATTCATCTCTGTGTGCTTCCATATGGTTCCTCAGCATTTTTTGCTTAAATTAGTTTGGAATGTGATCCGTGTTCATAGGCTGAAGCTCCACTGAGCTAAATAGGCATGGAAAAGGTTCATCTCTCTCAAGATTATGACCTTTCCATGGAAAATTAAGCACAAGGCGGTCCAGTTGATGTGACAATTAATCCAAAGGTTTGGCATTTCCATGGTATCTAAATGTGTTTGCTGTGAACAAGATTATCAGTCTTCCTTTACTACCAACTCTTCTGAAAATAGAATTAACTACAGCAGCTGCCCCCACCCTGATTTAAAATGAGAGATCCAATCCAGTAGCCAAAACGACTCTGACAAGCTCCCACCCAGTGCCTCTTATTAATATCTCGGTCCACGAAGTCAGGAGAGAGCTTACTCGATCCAATTCCTGTCTACGCAAAACCAGTCTCCTGAACAGAAAACTGGATCACAGTCAACATGACTCAGCCAGCTTCCCTCATTGGCCAGCTCAACCAGTCTCCTTCACAGAATGCTACGCGGATTTCCTGCGAAAGCCTTTCGCAGTAAGTTCCTGCGCTGGGAAATTAGGTGGGGCTCACTGTGATGTTTGTGAGAAATTTTATCCGTTCATCTGTTTTGTAAGTTCATTTTAGGACAAGTTACCAAAAATGAACCGTATCCAAAGCTCAAGTGAGCCAAAAATGTGATAATTAAATGTCCACAGTTGAAATATTTGTGGGCCATATAAGTTTTGATTCATGCTAATATTTTTGTTTTCAGTTCATCCTAATAGGAATGACGTTATTAACGGTATGGATGGCATCTGAATATCACTGTTGAATCCAGGAAAGTTTCAATGGTAGGAATTTCTCTAACCACATTTTCCTTTAGTAGGGATCACTCAAGCTTTGGATACTGTTCATTTTTGACAACATGTCCTAAAATGAACTCACAAAACAGATGGACGGAGAGGATTTCTCAAAAACATCACAGTGGGCCCCACCTAAGTTCCCGCGTAGGAACTTCTTGCGAAAGGCTTTCGCAGGAAATCCGCGTCCCCACGGAATGCAGGCATGACAGCAGGACCCAATAATTGGACGCGCTTTGCCTATTGACACCGTCAAGACTCTCCACTGGGGAAGCGGATTGCGTACTGAGTAACTCTGTGGGGGCACACCGTCATTCATGCATTTTATCCCCTCCTTCCATTTATTTTACCAAGTAATTTTAGGGCTTTAACTCGAAAATTAAGTATATCCAAATCTCAAGTGGGCCACACTACTGGAAATGGAAACGGTGTTAATTGAAAGTCTACTGTTGAAAAGTTACTAAAGCCACATAAATTTTAGATCAAGGTAATTATATTTGTGTTTTTCCTTCAACCATGTATGTGTTATCTTATGAACAGTTGGATAACAAAAAAATATTAATGTGAGCCTTAGAAATATTTCAACGGTGGTGCTCAATACTTCCACTGTTTCCTATTGAATGGTCCGCTTGAGCTTTGGATATAATTCAGTTTTGGGCTCAACTCATAAAATGATATAGAAAAAATGATGGACGGCATGAATAAACCACATGCAATCACTATGGGCCTATTAGAGTTTAGGCATTGGGATAAGAGGGCACTGAGTAACTCAGTACCAAGTGCCATTTCCTCTACCGGACGGTGACATGTGATATAAGTGTTTTTTTTACTCCGTTCATTCATTTTTTCAGCTCATTTTGAGGCATGAGTTAAAAAATAAGGCAGATCAAAATCTCAGGTGAACCACGCCAGGAAACAACGGTGATTGCAGTCCTATACTACTAAAAACTTTGAAGGGAGTAACAACAGTTTTGGAAAAAGCATATATTTGTGCTTTCCTTCATCCATTCGTGATTTAATCAATTGGATGGCTAATAAACACTAGAGCCTTAAAAAGTTTTTTATTTTGTTTTCCAACGGTGTGGATCACCTGAGATTTGAAAATGCTTATTTTCAGACTCATGCCTAAAACTAATCATCCAAAATGAATCACGTGGATAAAACACGTACATTATTGCGGGCCCACAGTACACCGTGAAATAGCCACGTTTACGAAAACGGGGACGTCGATTGCCTGCCAAAGCCTGGTGCTGCAGCTCCCAGCATAGGAAGATAGGTCGGACCCACCGTGATGTTTACTAGATATCCACAACGTTCATCCGTTTAGCCAGATCATATTTGGACATGGGCTAAAAAATGAGGCAGATCCAAAACTCAAGTGAGCCGCACAGTAGAAACAGTGTGTATTCAACCTCAACCGTTGAAACATTTGTGGGGTCACAGAAATTTTTGATCAAACTATAATATTTGTATTTTCAGTTCATCCATTAGAAATGACCTTATGAACAGTATGGATGGTATATGTTGATGCTAAAATCCGGATCGTCCTCTCAGACCTTCGTATTCCTGCACAGAGAGAAGAGACAAAGGAGACCCTGGCTTGAGCAGGGGACCCTCCGATGCCAAAGTCAGGCCTGGATCCTGGGTCTAAACGTATTGAGAGGTTTTGAGAGAGAACTTTTTTCGTACCTCTTAGATGATGGAGGCCCCCCTTTTATAGCTGCTGGAGCGTTTAATCATAGGAGGATTCTTCTCCTGGTCTTGTGCAATCGAAAGAGGATTCTCTTCCTAGGATCGCGGACACCGGATGGCACCCGTCCGTGATCTTCGTCCGATCCCGCGAGCTTCGGGATCGGGGATCTTATCCCAAAATGTTCGGGACGAAATCCGGTTTTGCGCTATCATTTGGCTGGTTCCGTTAAGAGGGTCGGCCCGATGCGTCCTTGGATTAGCGGTTCTTCGCCCGAGGCGAGTTAACTTTCGTCTCGGTTTATAGAATTCATAACCCTGCCTCGGATCCGACGTAGTGCTTCCCAAGCCGAGGCACCAGGTCCGAGTCTCTGGACTTAGTATTTTTGTCCCCAACAGTAAGCCCCCTTACTCCGTGTGTCTCACGTGATACTTAGGAGTAACGAGTTGTGCGTCGGTTCATAACTTGGTCCGAGGCAATAAGTAAACATTTAATGCATCCTGTGTTGTCTTTGATGGGAGACGATTTAGTTTCTGACAATGCATGCGCCGGCAACCGTCGAATCGCTTATCCCGCCAATGAGGGTTGGACACGTAGCAAGGGCGTTTTTGTCGTCAGTCGATGTGCGCCACGTGTCGAGCCGGGGAGTCGACGCAGGCGTCGAATCATTTCCGCATTAATTGCCTCCGCCACATGGCAATCTTATAAAAGGGTAAGGGTCCCGCATTTCAAACTACTACTGCCATTCCCGCTTTTCATTTCTTTTGAACCTCTTTTCGGCCTTTCTTCTTCTTTCATTCTTCTTTGTTGACTGTCAGCGGCTCTTCTTCACCATTTCCATTTTCCTCCCTCCTTCCGGTGAGTCTCTCCTTCCTCTTTATTTAGTGATAATGGCGGTTAGGGGTTCTCAAAGTCCCCAGGAAGGAGCTTCCGGAGATGAAGGCGAAGCGCAACGTTTTTGGAACGTTGCGGAATCGCCTTCTTTATTGACGGAAATGGCAGTTGACGCTAACGCTGCTTTTCTCTCTGAGAGGGTCACCGAAGCTCCTGCGGAGCGCCCTGCTTCCGTTACTCCTTCTCGGGGTGGGTCGTCTTTAATAACCCGCTCGGGAAGGCCTAATCTTCCAAGGGATATGGAAGAAGAAGAAGAAGAGGAGGAGGAAGAGGAAGTAATAATTGCTGAAGGAACCTGCGCACGGTCCTGTGATAAGTGCGGCCCACATGCCGAGTCTGACGGAGAAGGGTCGGGGGATGACTTAAGCGGCCCGGTTCCTTCGGTCTTAACCGAGGCGGACTTGGATAGGATCCGAATTGGGTACCACATTCCCGAATCGGTCATCACTTATCTCCCCCGTCCGAGAGACTTGCCGGATCATCCTCCTCCTGGGGCGGTCGCGATTTACCAAGTCTCGATGCAATGCGGCTTGCGTCTGCCCCTTCAACCCATTGTCCGGGGAGTTTTGTCTCGTATTCGGATTGCACCGGGGCAAATAGTTCCGAATGGGTGGAGGAACTTACTCGGGTGTGTGGTACTGTGGGCTGAAATGGAACAGTCGCCGTTAACAGTCGACGAATTTCTTCACTTATATCAAGTGCGCGTGAATCCGAACTACCCCGGCTTTTACGTCTTCGCTGCTTGGCGGGGCGGAGGCGGCTCCCTAATAACTGACCCTCCCACTTCCAACAAACATTGGAGAGAGCGTTGGTTTTGGGCCTGTGGCCGTTGGGAGACGGCTGAGTCCGGGTCCTACGAGGCTCGTGTTCCTCGGTCGTTTCAAAGAGCAGGTGACTTGGCTCTCCTCTCTTGCCTTTCTTTGTTTTTTGTAATATTCTGAGTCTGACGAGCTTGTGTCTGGTAGACATTCCAAAGAAGCGGCAAAGCTCTGCCTGCAAGGCTCACTCGGATCAAAGAGTTGAGACGCCGGATCCCAAGCAGATAGTCCCGGAAAGTGCTTTTACAAATGGAGCGTCTTCATCTCGCAGTCTAGACTTCTACCGTCACGGTAATTGAGAATGTACCCTTGTGTGTCTTCTCGAATTTTCCCGACTTGAAGTTCTTTCTTTTCTTTTATTTCGCATTTGCACTGAAGCTCGTCCTCATTTAAGGATCGTTCCCGACCGCCCCAGCCCCTCGGAGACGACTGGAACCCGTCCTCCTCTAAGGACTGTTCCCGAATCTGTTCCTTCGGAAATGACCGGAGCTCGCCCTGCTCTTAGGGCGGTGTCGAGGTTGAAGGCCCCTCCACGATCAGTTCTTCTGTCCGAACCTCGGCCGCCGAAGAGACAAAAGGTGGTGCGGAAGGAGAAAGAACCTGCGGGTTCTTCTGCTCCTCCTGTTGTCGTAATTTCTGACCCGGAAGAAAGGGTGGAAGTGACGGTGACTGCGGCCTCTGAACCTCAGGCGGCGCCTGACTCGGGACACGTTGCGACGGAGGTTCCGAGACAGGAGGAGGAGGTTAGGGCCGGATCTTCCAGGGGGGAGGAAGAGACGAGGACGGCATCCTCCAGAGGGGAGGAAACGAGCCAAGAGGGGCCGTCCGTTTTGCAGAAGATGGTGTCGGGGATGGTTCCTTGGGCCTTAGCCCATGGGAGCGAGAAAGAGTTCATCGGCCTCTACAATTCTCCTTCGTCGCAAACCGTTGGACATGCGGCAAGGGTGCTTTTTGAACTTGCTCCTTGCTTGGTTAAGGCTAGTAAGGAATTATCTTCGACTCATCGGCTGCAGACCCTTCTGTCGGAAGCTGAAAGGCGACGCGAAGAGGCCGAAATTCGGGTCGGCATTTTGACAGGGGAGGCGGCCCTTGCCCGGAAAGCTGCCGAAGATGCGAAAGCAGAGGCGGCTTTCTCCAGGAGAGCCCTCGAAGAAGCGCAAGCCGAGATTACTCGGGTATCGGCTCTCCTTTCCAGCGCTGAAGAAGAGAACCGACGAGTTCTCGCAGTCCACTCTTCTTGCGTAGATGACTTGGCTCGGGCTAAGTTTGAGGCGGCGGGGCTTATTCAGCAGGCTAACGAGAAGACTCGGGAGGCCGAGAAGGCTAGGGATCAAGCCGTCCAAGCATTCCTTGAATCAGCAGAGTTCGAGGATGAGAGGAATCGCTTGTTTCAAAGCGAATTTCTTGAATGTGTCAAGGACATAAAGAAATCTTTTCCCGACCTTGATCTCTCGGAAATCGAGGGTGGAGGAGCCTCGGAATCGGAGAATCCGGATGCCGCTGCTGAGGTCACCGCTGGGGAAGCGGTCGGCACATGCGAGAACGCTTCTAGACAGTAACCAGGACCCCCTTTTTTTTTGTATTCACATGTTGTACTTGCATGTGGTCGATGAATGAAAGAAAACACTTTAGTTTTATTTGACTCGGCTTTATTCTTACTTAATTCAGAGTCTATACACCGAGCTAAGGATAGTAGATCTTGAGATGTTCAGCGTTCCACGGATGAGGCAACGATTGTCCGTTTAAATCTTCCAGCCGATACGTTCCTGGTCGGATAGTGCCCGATATGATGTAGGGTCCTTCCCGATTGGGTCCAAACGTACCCGATCCAAATTCCTTGGTATTGGCAAATACTTTTCGGAGAACCATATCTCCCATCCGAAACCTCCTGATCTTCACTCGGGCATTGTAGAATCGAGCCACTTGCCGTTGTCGTGCTTCCGTGCGCAGCCGCGCCTCTTCCCTTTGTTCATCCAGAAGGTCGAGTCCGAGTGTGAGGAGTTCCTCATTTTCTTCCGCATTGAACGACGCGACCCGAGCCGAAGGTAATCCGATCTCGACGGGAGTGACGGCTTCCGAGCCATACGCGAGTGAAAAGGGAGTTTCTCCTGTGGCGGTTCGGGCTGTGGTTCGGTAGGCCCAAAGAATTTTCGGGAGCTCTTCAGCCCATGCTCCTTTGGCTCGGTCGAGCTTGGTTCGAAGATGTTGCTTGATAATCTTGTTAACCGCCTCGACTTGCCCATTAGTTTGAGGGTGATGAGGTGAAGAATAGACGTTTCTGATTCTGAGGTTGTTGCACATATCGCGAAAACTCCTGTTGTCGAATTGTCTTCCATTATCTGTAATAATGGTATGGGGTACTCCGAACCGGCAGACAATGTTTTTCCAGACGAACTCGGTGATCTTCTGCTCGGCTATTTTGGCTAATGGCTCGGCCTCGGCCCACTTCGTGAAATAATCCACTGCTACCACGGCGAACTTGGTCTGACCTTTTCCCATAGGGAGTGGACCTATGATGTCAACACCCCATTGTGCAAAGGGCCATGGGACCTGTCATGGGCGTTAGCGCGGGGGCTTGTCTCGGGATTGCCGCGAATCCGCCGACATTTGTCACATTTTTGGACGAGCGCGAAGCGCCGTGTTGGATAGTGGGCCAAGAATATCCCCGTCGTAGAACCTTGTGGGCGAGAGACCTCCTCCAGAGTGGTTTCCACAGATTCCTTCATGGATTTCACGTAATACGTAATTCGCCTCACCGGGTGTGAGGCACCGAAACAATGGAGCGTAGTAACCTTTCTTATAGAGGGTATCGTTGAAGATGGTGTAACGGGAGGCTCGGAACTTAAGTCGTCGAGCCTCGGCACGATCTTCAGGCAGTTCCCCCTTGTCAAGGTATTGACGGATTGGATCCATCCAGGATGGTTCCGAGTCGATGGCATTGACGGCCTTAGTGATTGGTTCATTTACGCTCGGTTTATCGACGTATTCGACGGGGACGGACCTGGGTATGTCATCTTCATCAGCAGAGGCGAGCTTTGCTAATAGGTCGGCTTTGCCATTTTCCGTACGAGGGATCCGAGTGACCTGACAGAGTTGAAATCCATTGATAAGTTCTTTGCTTTCTCCATGTACGCTCTTAACTGGTCTTTCCGTGTCTGGTATACACCTGTCCACTTGATTAACGACCAATTGAGAATCGCCAACACACTTAAGTGCGTGACTCCCATGCTAGCGGCGAGCCTGAGACCGAGCAACAATGCTTCATATTCCGCCGTATTGTTCGAGGCTCGAATCCAAGTCGCAAGGCATACACGTATGTAGGTATGATCGGGGGTTTCTAGTACAATCCCACCCCACTTGCCTTCGAGTTGGAAGAGCCGTCGACAAACAGCTTCTGTGAATAGGGCGGTAGGGTCCGGGAAGCGGTTGTTGTTGAACCGCGACATCCTTTGGCATATTGTTGACGGGGATTTCAGTTGGTGGTGTTCCCTCGGAATAAAATCACCACGGCTTGCCCTTTGATTGCTACCTTTGGTCTCAGTATTGAATGTCGAACTCACTCGGTTCGATAGCCCATTTCGTGAGTCGGCCGAAGCTTCGGTTTCGCACACCGCGAAGCGGGAGATCTGGTCATCACGATGATGGTATGGGCATGGAAATACGGCCGAGTCGGCGAGAGGAAGTTATTAGTGCCGGTGCTACTTTTTCCAAGCTTGGGTATCTTGTTTCGCCGGCAATAACGCTTTGCTTACGTAATATACCTAAGAAATGCTTTCCTTCGGATTCTCGCATCAAAGCCGAGCTAACGGGCCGCCTCTGATATCGCTAGATACAAAGAAGCAGGGATTCGCCCGATTCGGGCTTTGATAAGAGAGGCGAGAACCGAGATATGATTTTAATTGTTGAAATGCCGCTTCGCATTCTTCCGTCCAACCCATTGTTTGTCGTCCTTTCAACCGCTCAAGAAAGGGAGACACTTATCCGTGGCTCGACAGAACCGATTAAGTGTCGCGACCCGTCCCAAATCCAACCTTTGGATGTCCTTAATGGTTTTAGGGATTCCATTTCGACCAAAGCCTTTATCTTCTCGTGGTTTGCCTCTATTCCTCGCCGACTAACCAAGAAACCGAGGAACTTTCCTGAGCTCACCCCAAAAGCACATTTATTCTGGATTTAACTTCATCCGAAACTTTCGTAGGATGAGAAACATTTCTTCCAAATCACTTACATGATCCGCACATACTCTTGACGAGCATGTCGTCAATGTATACTTCCATGGTTCGGCCTATAAGCCGAGCAAAGATTTTGTTAACTAATCTTTGATAAGTCAGCACCGCATTCTTCAAACCAAATGGCATCACTCTAACAATAAAGGCCTTTGTCAAAGGACAAAGGTAGTTTTTGATTTATCTTTTTATGCATTACAATTTGATTATACCCTCGAATATGCATCCATGAAGCTAAGAAGCTCATGTCCCATGGCATTACTATCTACTAGTCGATCTATCCTCTAAGCGGAAAGCTATCCTTCTGGGCAGTTTTATTTAGGTCAAGATAGTCGATACGACTCGCCACTTCCCGTTGGACTTTTTACCAAAGACGACATTCGCGACCCATTCTCGATAGTGTATTTCTTCTATGAAATTAGCCTGGAGGAGTTTGCTAACTTCTTCTTCAATGATGGCATATCGTTCGGGGCGAGCTGGTCCGTCGCTTCGTCGGATTGGTCGATATGACGGATCGACGTTGAGTCGGTGGGTCATCACCGATGGGTCAATCCCGTGCATATCGTCATGACACCAGGCGAATACATCTACAGCGTACCTACGAAGCGTAGGCTATCGCCTTGTCTTTCAAGGGGGACTGTAGAGACGAGCCAATTCGACCGCTCGGATGCATCCGTTTCGACCAGGGGACCGAGATGAGATCTTCAACCTACCGTCCCTCGTTCATGACTCTCGCCCATGTCCAACGATTCGATCGTTGAGATGTCGATCGGATTTTTGTCGGCCGTTCCTTTCACAGCCATCATGTAACAGCGCCTCGCATCTTGCTGATCTCCTTTGACAACTCCTACTCCCGACTCAGTCGGGAATTTCAGTGAAAGATGGTATGTGGATACCACGGCCTGGAGGAGACTTAAAGAAGGTCGGCCGAGTATGGCGTTGTATACTGAAGGTTGATCGACGACCAAGAAATCCACCATCATCGTTTTCTGATGCGGGGCACTGCCGGCAGTGAGTGGCAACGAGACAATTCCTTCTGGCAATACTTGTCCTCCGGAAAACCCGATTAACGGGGTCCGAACCTGACGTAACAGAGACCGTTCAATTCCCATTTTATCGAACGCCTGAGTAAATAATACATCCGCAGATGACCCCGTATCAACGAGTATCCTGAACACTTTCCTGCTAGCGATAGTCGAGTGACAATCGCGCGTCATCGTGGGGGTGATGGATACCTCGCGTCTTCCTCTCGTGAACGAAAGACAATATTTTTCCCTTTTCTTCTCCTTTGGTGGCCGCTCTATAATCATAAGCTCGACTCCTACCGCTAAGTTTTCTTGCATGGTTCCTTCTAGATTGTTCGAGTCGCCCCTCCTCGCGGACCGCCGATAATTGTCCTGATTTCTTCCATCGGCCGACTCTCGGTCGGGCGTCCCTCGCTTCCGCAGCTTTAACCACATGCTCTTTCGGTCGGCCGTCCTTTATGAGTCGCTCGATTTCTTCCTTTAGGTGACTAAGAATCACTGTGTTATGCCCGTGATCACGGTGATAGTGGCGATTTATCCTTGTCCCGCCGATTAGGGTTGCTTTTGAGCTTATCGGGCCGCTTAACAAAGCCTTCGCTTTTGATTTCCATCAATACCGTTCTCGTGTTTTGTCAGGGGGTATATGTGGAAAATCTTCGATCCGGCGTTTGCCCGACCTTCGCTCGTCGTGCGCTCGATCATCCTTGCGTTTCTTATTCCTGGCCGAGTCGGCTTCCTTTTTGGCCGACTCTTTGACCAAAGTTTTAGTTTCACGCAGATTCGTGTCTCTTCTGGCCAGATACTTATCCGACCGTGCCATAAATTCGCCAAAGTATCGGCGAAGTTTTGTCCGAGACGCCAGAATGGCTTGTCTCTAACTCCTTGCATGAGCGCATTGAGAGCCGTTTCCTCCGAATGTTTACGAACTCAAGGGATTCGAAATTGAAACGTTTGATATAATCTTTCATAGCTCTCCTCGCTTTTGAACTATGTTGTTCGGATGTGCGGGGCTTCAATTTCTTCTTTCCGCCGATGAAGTTAGTGAGGAAGGCGTCGCTAGCTCAACGAATGAACCGATGGACTTTGGTTTCAACTGCTTGAACCACGCCTAGCTACATCGGTCAATGTAAGAGAAAAGGCCCGACACATCACCGCATCCGAGGCGTCATGGAGCTCCATATATGTTCTCCAAGCATTCGATATGCTCCGTTGGGTCGGTTTTGCTCGGTGAAGGGAGTGATTTGAGGCAACCGAAACCTCTCGCAACCGAGTCGTCATTACCGAATCCACAAAGGGGGACGCCTTTGCCTCGTATCCGGTCGATGCATATTTCGACCATGCTTCATGTCCGCCATTTCTTTCGCCATTTCTTCCCGCACTTCTCTTTAAAGTTTTGAATATCGGCTTTCCACGGTTCACTATTTTCTTCCGTGCCTTCTACGGGAGGTCGGATGCGCCTTCTTCGCTCTATCTCGTGCCGTAGGTCGGTTGGGGGCAAAGATGCATTGGCCGACTGAGCTGGAGTTGGCTCGGCCTGGCTTGACGCCTTGGAGTTGGCTCGGCCGAAAAGACCGCGCGCGAAAGTTGAGGATCAACCGCTGCAGTCGGTACGTGTGCCGTTTCCCCTTGAGGAGGTGGGAGTGGCTGCATTTGCTGCTGATACATTCGCCTCTAACATCCGCTTTCATCATATTCATATCGGATCGGATTTCTTGACCTCCCGATCCAACCGCCCATCGCTCCGACCCCGCCGATTGTTGCTTGTTCTGTCGCTCCTCGTTGGCGCTGGTAGGTGGGTTCTCGGATCGCGGGGACCGCGACTGGACCTGCTGGCCCTGTAACCGCGATCTCATTCAGATCTTCTTCTGGGACCGTCCTTTTAGTCATCACCATGGGATGCAACAAAGGAATATGGGATGGCTTTTTTGTACGGTTCCCACAGACGGCGCCAAACTGTTGATGCTAAAATCCGGATCGTCCTCTCAGACCTTCGTATTCCTGCACAGAGAGAAGAGACAAAGGAGACCCTGGCTTGAGCAGGGACCCTCCGATGCCAAAGTCAGGCCTGGATCCTGGGTCAAAACGTATTGAGAGGTTTTGAGAGAGAACTTTTTTCGTACCTCTTAGATGATGGAGGCCCCCCTTTTATAGCTGCTGGAGCGTTTAATCATAGGAGGATTCTTCTCCTGGTCTTGTGCAATCGAAAGAGGATTCTCTTCCTAGGATCGCGGACACCGGATGGCACCCGTCCGTGATCTTCGTCCGATCCCGCAAGCTTCGGGATCGGGGATCTTATCCCAAAATGTTCGGGACGAAATCCGGTTTTGCGGTATCATTTGGCTGGTTCCGTTAAGAGGGTCGGCCCGATGCGTCCTTGGATTAGCGGTTCTTCACCCGAGGCGAGTTAACTTTCGTCTCGGTTTATAGAATTCATAACCCTGCCTCGGATCCGACGTAGTGCTTCCCAAGCCGAGGCACCAGGTCCGAGTCTCTGGACTTAGTATTTTTGTCCCCAACAGTATATATAAATATCAAGTAGATCTCGGGGAGGTTTCAACGGCCTCATTTTTTGGCCGACATCCTAACATCATCTGGGAAAAAAGTAGATTGACGGTGCGGATATCTCACTAGCATGACGTTGGGACCACCCACCTAGCTTTCCTGTCAAAGGAAGCTCCTCCGAAAGGCTTCCGCGTCCGCAAGATTTCCTGTATAAATAGCTTGCCTGCCATACCTCTCTCTCTCAAAACCCACTTTTCTCTCTCTCTCTCTCTCTCTCTAAATGAAGAAACTCATCCGCCGACTTGCCCGAATAGTAGACTCGTCCACCCGCTACAGACCCCTTAGACCCGACTCCCCAACCGCACGACCAACCACCAAGACCCGAAAAAACCGAATCGGATCCATCATCAACCCGAAGGGGCACCTGCCTGTTTACGCAGGCGAAGAGATGAAGCGGTTCGTGGTCAGCGCCGAGTTACTGAACCGGCCGGTTTTCGTGGAGCTGCTGAAGAGATCGGCTCAGGAGTATGGGTACGACCAGAAGGGCGTCTTGAAGATTCCGTGTCGGGTCTCTGTCTTCGAGCGGATCTTAGAGGCTTTTAACGGTGGAAATGGACTCGTGGACGAGATCTCCACAGACCTGTTCTCTTACTAGAAGTTTCTCTGATGGGAAAGGAAGGGTTTATTGGGATTTCACTTTTTTGTCTTTATTCAGTTTTTTAATATTCTTCGGAAATTTGTAAATATTCTTGAGAAGAAGAAAATTTCGATTTTTTTTTTTTTATTCATATGTAAATATTGATGTCTAATTCGTAAATATTTTTGAGAAGTAGAATGGTAAACTTGAACTTTCAACGTTAAAAGAAGGATTTTGGTAATGCATGAAAATGAAAAGTATATTGTTTTAAGAAATTATCTCTACGCCAATCACGTGGGTGAAATTTTCACGAGATCCATACCGTATGTTAGCTACACTGCCTCATTTTCACCATTGATACCAAAAATCATGACCATCCTGGTGTAGGAAACACCGTGGTGTTTCTATGCCACCCAATCCATTCATCTTATACGAATTACCGAGAAATCACAGAATTCATTCGTTATTTATTCATTTTATTTAGTAATTTTTCATTGCAATTGTTTCAATTTCAACATGAACCTGACAGGATTCTTCTTGGAGAGCATCTAAACTTTGGTACGTCTCTGATGAACGGATCAGATCTCATGCAACGTGACGTGTTGCGGTATATATGTACGACGTGGAAGTGATGTACCTTGTCCCTGAATCTTACTAAAGTAGACACGTGTTTTAACTATAAACTATCCTAATCACACACATGAAATCAAGACTTCTGCTAAGCACAAACGTGTTGTAACAATAAAATGCATGTACTCGTTGCATGTGACAGCGTGTCTAAAATACAATCCATTCATCAAAAAAATCAGGTTGATCACGGGTTGATGTAAGGAACTGGTACAGATACATTCCTACGAAGGTGAGCCAAACCTTTTGATTCGGTATTATTATGGGCCACACAATCTATCAATCTTTACTATAACGGCCCTTTTAAAGTACGTTTGCCAGCTTGGTAAGAAAATTATCAAAGTTAGAATGGATCCAAATCTTCTACCTTTCTTCAATTGGATTGTTGTGTTTCTTAACCATTTTTATGTAGGCCTCCAATTGAAAGGTTCTGATTTGCCATATCAGCCATCTGCAGTGAGCCCCATCACATGAATTACAGAATTATGGGCCCATATCTACAAAGTGAAACTGCAGACATACTATACATTCTCCTACATGTATATCATGGACACAGATTAGGTGGTGTTGCCCACACTACCTACAGTCGTACTGCTTGTATATACGTCTAGCAATTTTTAAGGGGTTGATTGGCATCATGGATTTGGGGGGATTTGAGGAGATTTCAAATTCCCTAATTATTTGGCACCATAGAGTAATTAGAGGTTACAAATGCCCTGAAAGAGAGGGTTTGAAATTTATAATTAGAGCTTGGACTACATCTAAAATCCTTCAAAGAGTTGCATGTGTAACATGTATGTCACTGAACTATTATTCTATTGGGCACATGGCTCACTAATGATGTCCCAAAACATTTAGATTATCAATTGCATCACTATAATTACTTTAATATGATTATCAACACCATCCAAAAATTGTCCATGTAAATCAACAGTTAAAAATCATTTGTTAGTCACTCGGACATAATTTTGTGCTTGTGGCCCATCCAAGATGCAAAGCATATATTTCAACAGGCTTATTGCAACCATTGTGTTAAACATTACATTTAACTGATTAGAGATATTAAAGTTGATATAGTAATTAAATTCAACTCCGTAAATATACCATGCATAGCTACTTTTAGATTAAAGTTAATTCCCAATCAAGGTGCCAAACACAATAGAAGGATTTCAAATCCATACTCCCGAACCAGCCATAAGGGTTTTTGGTGTTATGGTTTGTATAGTTGGGTGGGTGGTTAGATGGTGCGCATTCCGCTCCGACAATAATATGTGGCTCCTGTGAGGCCCACCGTGATGTATATGTTTATCTATGTTGTACATCCAATTTGTCATATCATTTTAAAGCAGAAGCCCAAAATGAGGCAGATCCAACACTCAAGTGGACCACACCAAATAATAAGCTTGGTTTGCATTAAATGCAAGAGTCATCTGACCGTTGGATCTTCATCATTTTTGGAATAATACGTTAAAAATGATGTGAGAAAATGGACAGACAATGTGGATAAACAGAAACGTTATGGTGGGCCCCACAGGATCCCCTGAATGGATGGATTATTGTTCAAACCCAGTCGTACACAATCTATTTCGGGTTATACGGGGTAACTGAAAACTCCGCATCTTTATTTTGTTAAGAAGCTACAGTATAGGATTCCCTTTGAAGTGAATCCCAAGTGTTAATTACTTTTTATTTTCAAAAATTCCACAGCAAAGGAGAACAGGTCATTGCGCACGTGTTGACTGAATCGACCCCATAACAGGGCCCCACCTAGCTTTATGTAGTCAGTTCATGTGGAAGGCATTCGCAGGTAGACCGCGTCCCCAATAATTCTCTATAAATACCATAAACGGCTCCTAATTCTCCATGCTTCTCTCTCAAAACCCATATCTCTCCCTCTCTCAAAACCCATCTATCCCTCTCTCTGTCTCAACATGAAGAAACTCATCCGCCGACTCGTCCAACCACTACAGACCCCTCAGACCCGATTCCCCAACCCCACGACCACCCGCCAAGACCCGAAAAAACCGAATCGGGTCCTTCGTAATCCCGAAGGGGCACTTGCCTTTTTACGTAGGAGAAGAGATGGAGCGATTCGTGGTTAGTGCTGAGTTACTGAACCGGCCGGTTTTCGTGGAGTTGCTGAAGAGATCGGCTCAGGAGTACGGGTACGAGCAGAAGGGTATCTTGAAGATTCCGTGTCCGGTCTTTGTCTTCGAGCGGATCTTGGAAGCTTTGAACGGTGGAGATGGACTCATTGATGAGATCTCCGAAGAGCTGTTTTCTTAGGTGAAGTTTCTCTAAAACAAAGAGTATTTTTGAGATTTTGTATATAAATATATATATATATATATATATATATATATATATATATATTTCTTTATTCATTTGTAATTCTTGAGGGATTTGTAAATATTATTGAGAGTCGAATTGGAAGAGAGTCATAGAATGGGAAGGAGTGATTTTGAAAGTAAAAAGAATTTTAAAAAAAAAAAAGAAAAAAAGTATTTTGCTGATGCTTGAGAATGAAAAGTAGAAATTATAACTGCACTAGCATAACGTACTCTGCGGTGCACCAACAGCTACGTGTGTGGAATTCACCATGGATACTAAGAATCATGATGATGGAGAACTCAGGTAGGCCACACCCAAGGAAAAAGTTAGATGGGATGCCCACTGCTATTTTTGTGTAGGGTTACACTGGCGTTTCTAACCCATCCAATCCATGTATCTGATGTCGCTCGTTGGGATGATTTATTTATTTATTTATTTTTTAAAAAAATGTTAGCTTGTTAGTACACCCACTGTCAGTTGACTCTTCACTGTTAGCCACCCCCTCATTGGGATGAATGAATTAGTCGGCCCACTGTTAGTTTGACTCTTCACTGTTAGACTTAGTTATGCGATTGGCAGTACTTTGCTTGTATGTGTGCTTCCATAGTTCCTCGACATTTTTCGCTCAAATCAATTTGGAATGTGATCCGCGTTTGTAGGCCGACGCTCCACTTGTTATAGACAGATGTCTTAAATCTGTCTGGTGGTCTGTCGATGATATCGAGGCTGTCATCGACAGGGTCTCAATGCCATCGATAATTCATAGTATTTTTCACCCCTGATCGCTAGAGAGTTTTGATCCTGTTTCGATATCATCGAAGGACCGTCGATGATATCGAGGCTGTCATCGAGAGTGGCTCGATGACATCGATAAGTTCAAATGCGATGGAAAAATTTTGTGGATTTTGTTTCCTATTTAGATTCTACCTCTTTTTATTCTTATTTAAAGGGGTGTATGCGGGATTGGGATATATGCAAAGGCTTTCTAAAGTAGTTCCAAGTTCCTGGTTTTTAGTATTTCTAAAGGGTGTAAATGTGAGATTCGAGGTTGTTCAATCAGTAAGTCCTCTCTCTTTGTAATTTCTATTTTCATATTTCCAACTCTTTTTCCCACAAGGGTTTTCCACGAATGTGTTCTCTTGTGTGTGCTTTGGTGTCATTGATTGCTATCCTAGATCTAGATAGCTGTCCCCAACACCACTAAGCTAAATGGGCATGGAAAAAGTTTGTCCCTCTCAAGATTACGACCTTTCCGTGGAAAATTAAGCACAAGGTGGTCCTGGTTGGTATCTAAATGTGTTTCCTGTGAACAAGATTATCGGTCTTCCTTTATTTCCAACTCTTCTGATAATGGAATTAACTACAGCTCGTCCCCACCCTGAGTTCAAATGAGAGATCCAATCCAGAAGCTTACTCGACAAGCTCCCACCCCGTGCTCTTATTAATATATCCATTTGATAGAGAGTACCACTCCACGCCAGAGAGAGCTTACTCGATCCAATCCCCTCGCCACGCAAAACTAGTCTCCAAGACGCAAAATGATCACAAATGAACATGACTCAATCTTCCCTTAATGGCACTCAACTGCTTCGCCTACTGAAAATGAGATCATACTCAATAATGGGGAAGCGGATTGCATACTAAGTAACTCTGTGGGGCCAGTGTCATTCGTGCATTTTATCCTTCCTTCCATTTATTTTACCAGGTAATTTTAGGGCTTTAAATTGAAAATTAAGTATATCCAAATCTCAAGTGGACCACACTACTGGAAACAGTGTTAATTGAAAGCCTACCGTTGAAAAGTTATTAGAGCCACAGAAGTTTTAGATCAAGGTTATATTTGTGTTTTTCCTTCATCTATGTATGTGTTATCTTATCAATAGTTGGATAACAAGTAAATATATTAATGTGAGCCTTAGAAATATTTCAACGGTGGTGATCAATACTTCCACTGTTTCCTATAAAATGGTCCGCTTGAGCTTTGGATATAATTCAGTTTTGGGCTCAACTCTTAAAATGACATGGAAAAAAACCTATGGAAGGCGTGAATAAACCACATGCAATAACTGTGGGCCTATTAGAGTTTAGGCATTAGGATGAGGGCACTAACTCATACCCAGTGCGATTTCCTGTGTCGGACAATGCTATGTCATATAAGTGTTTTTTTCTACTCCGTCATTCATTTTTCAGCTCATTTTGAGGCATGAGTTAAAAAATAAGGCAGATCAAAATCTCAGGTGAACCACACCAAGAAACAATGGTGATTGCAGTCCTATACTACTAGAGGTGGGCAGGGTCCGACTTGATCGAACCGGTCGGATCCGATCTGACCCGAACCGAAAGCCAGGTTCAAGTTGGATCAAGTAGACCCACTCAGATCTGATGTCAAATCGAGTTGAGTTCGGATCATGTAGCAATTCGATCCGATCCAATCCGGTCTGATCCGGACCGGAATTGGGCAGTATAAAGTTATATTTTACTTTTCTACTTTTTCTTTTTTTAACCTTTACTCTTCTTCTACCTGAATCTTAACCCTACCCAAGCTGGTGCCGCCAGATGAACCTATGTGGCACCACGGCCCGAGCCGACTTCCTCTCATTCCCTCCTCTCTCTCTCTCTCTCTCTCTCTCTCTCTCTCTCGATTTCCCTCCTCTCCTTCTTTCTCTTCCGATTTTTCTCATGTTTCCTTCCTAGCACCAGAGTCTTCGGCTTGACTTGACTCAGCCTAGTCCAAATCGACCAGACAGACTCAACTCGATCCAACTTGATTTTCCTGACCGAGTCAGACTCAGTTCGGATCAGGCCAAGAAGGAATCGGTTCGGATCGAGTTAGCCCTACTGGACTCTGTCCCAATTGGATCGAGTTCAGGTCGGGCACTTGCAAAAATTAAATCAAGTCAAGTTGGACCTAATCTTATCTGACTCAACTCAATGCCCACCTCTATATACTACTAAAAACTTTACGGGATTAATAACCGTTTCAAAACAAGCTTACATTTGTGCTTTCTTCATCCATTCGTGATTTAATCAATTGGATGGCTAATAAACATTAGAGCCTTAAAAAGTTTTTTATTTTGTGTTCCAACGGTGTGGATCACCTGAGATTTGAAAATGCTTATTTTCAGACTCATGCCCAAAGATAATCATCCAAAATGAATCGCGTGGATACAACACATACATTATTGCGGGCCCACAGTACACCGTCAAATAGCCACGTTTACGAAAACGGGGACGTCGATCGCCCGCCAAAGCCTGGTGCAGCAGCTCCCAGCATAGGAAGATAGGTGGGACCCACCGTGATGTTTACGAGATATCTACAATGTTCATCCGTTTAGCCCGATCATGTTTGGACATGGGCTAAAAAATAAGGTAGATCCAAAACTCAAGTGAGCCGCACGGTGCGTATTCAACCTCCACCGTTGAAACATTTGTGGGGTCACAGAAATTTTTGATCAAACTATATAATATTTGTATTTTCAGTTCATCCATTAGAAATGACATTATGAACAGTATGGATGGTATATAAATATCAAGTAGATCCCAGGGAGGTTTCAACGGCCTCATTTTTTGCCCCACATCCTAACATCATCTGGGAAAAAAGCAGATTGACGGTGCGGATATCTCACTAACATAACGTTGGACCACCCACCTAGCTTTCCTGTCAAAGGAAGCTCGTCCGAAAGGCTTTCGTCTACGTCACGCAAACCGCGTCTGCAGGATTTACTATATTAAAAGCATGCTGGCCATACCTCACTCTCTCAAAACCCACTTCTCTCTCTCTCTCTCAAAAACCATATCTCTCTCTCTCTCTAAATGAAAAAACTCGTTCGCTGACTTGCCCGAATAGTAGACTCGTCCACCCGCTACACACCCCTTAGACCCGACTCCCCAACCCCACGACCAACCACCAAGACCCGAGAAAACCGAATCGGATCCATCGTCAACCCGAAGAGGCACCTGCCTGTTTACGTAGGCGAAGAGATGAAGCGGTTCGTGGTCAGCGCCGAGTTACTGAACCGGCCGGTTTTCGTGGAGCTGCTGAAGATCAGATCGGCTCAGGAGTATGGGTACAACCAGAATAGCGTCTTGAAGATTCCGTGTCGGGTCTCTGTCTTCGAACGGATCTTGGAAGCTTTGAACGGTGGAAATGGACTCGTGGACGAGATCTCCACAGACCTGTTCTCTTACCAGAAGTTTCTCTGATAGGAATGGAAGGGTTTGTTGGGATTTCGCTGTTTTGTCTTTATTCATTTTTTAATATTCTTCGGGAATTTGTAAATATTCTTGAGAAGAAGAAAATTTCGATTTTTTTTTTTTTATTCATATGTAAATATTGATGTCAAATTCGTAAATATTTTTGAGAAGTAGAATGGGAAACTTGAACTTTCAACGTTAAAAGAAGGATTTTGGTAATGCATGAAAATGAAAAGTATATTGTTTTTAAGAAATTATCTCTACGCCAATCACGTGGGTGAAATTTTCACGAGATCCATACCGTATGTTAGGTACACTGCCTCATTTTCACCATTGATACCAAAAATCATGACCACCCTGGTGTAGGAAACACCGTGGTGTTTCTATGCCACCCAATCCATTCATCTTATCCGAATTACCGAGAAATCACAGCATTCATTCGTTATTTATTCATTTTATTTAGTATTTTTTCATTGCAATTGTTTCAATTTCAACATGGGCCTGACAGGATTCTTCTTGGAGAGCATCTAAATTTTGTTACGTCTCGGATGAACGGATCAGATCTCATGCAACGTGACGTGTTGCCGTATATATGTACGACGTGGAAGTGATGTACCTTGTCCCTGAATCTTAGTAAAGTAGACACGTGTTTTAACTATAAACTATCCTAATCACACACATGAAATCAAGACTTCTGCTAAGCACACACGTGTTGTAACAATAAAATGCATGTACCCGTTGCATGTGACAGCGTGTCTAAAATACAATCCATGCATCAAAAAAATCAGGTTGATCACGGGCTGATGTAAGGAACTGGTACAGATACATTCCTACGAAGGTGAGCCATACCTTTTGCTTCGGTATTATTATGGGCCGCACAATCTATCAATCTTTACTATAACCGCCCTTTTAAAGTACGCTTGCCAGCTTGGTAAGAAAATTATCTAACTTAGAATGGATCCAAATCTTCCATCTTTCTTCGATTGGATTGAAGACTCACTACAACAAAACTGCCTAAAACCGGCACTTTGGCTGCATCATTGACCGGCGCTATTTAAAAGCGGCCCACGGATGTTTTTATATAAAAATAAAAACAAAAACAAAAACTTTCCATTTCGCTCCCGACTCTCCCTCTCCCTCTCCCGACGACTCTCCCCTCTCCTGACTCTCAGCTTCTTCCTACCCCCGACTCTCTCTCTCGCGAGCTGCCATTAATTTCAGGGCTTAGATGAAGATCTGAAACAGGTAAGAGTCTAGATTTCATCAATTTCAACCTTAGTGATTTCCTAATTAGGGATTTACAATGTTGAAACCCTAATTAGGGATTTACTATGTTGAAACCCTAATTCAATGTTGAAACCCTAATTAGGGATTTTTCTATGTCCGGAAGTATTTCAAATCCTTGAGGGATTTGTAACTGTACCTCCGTTGTTAAGCTGTGTGGGTGGGTATCAACACGCATTTCAAAATGGGCTATATTTGAAAAATTCTCATTTTGAAGATGCAGCTGATTCCTGCCAAACCATCGTTAAATGATATTGTTGAACTAGTTTTTTCTTTTTATGGACAGTGGGAAACCAAGGACGACTCAAGGTGATGGATTGGCCAGTAAATTGGCTCCCGGAACAATTTGCAGAGTCTCGAGGAGGAGGTTATTGTTGGAATCTATGGGATTCAGTGCTGCTGTACTATATGTTCGTCCTGCTCTTACGGCGCCATTGCCAGAGATGAAGGAACCTGAAATCATCCGGTAATAATATTTGAGATGTGGATTTTTTTAGCTGTTGGAACTCTTTGTTATATGAAAGATGGAACATGTATTAAAAACCAATGGTATGGGGCCCAGGCATGTGTTCACAGCATCCAATCCATCCATAAGATGTTTCACCTCCGAAAACCTTCAGAGCCTAAAAATCAGCCCGATTCAAAACTCAGATGGGCTACAGAACAGGGAGCATATTAAGAGGAAGTGCCCACTATTTATTAGTGTCATGAACCACTGTCTTGTGTATATATAATCAAGGCCATTGAGACCCTTCACCCAGTCCAGATGAATGGTTGGGCCAAGATTTAAGATGTTTTGCAACTCATATAGGAACTTGTGAAATTTGAGAATAGACATTCCCTCCCAAGCTTGTTCTCTTTCTTTTGGCCTACCTTTTGTATTGGGTGCTAGGGTTTTTTTGAGGTAATGCATCGGAGAGATGGGTTGGATGGTGTCAATACATCACCTGAGCACCATATCTTCCCAGTGTCACCATAAGCTTAGGGTGGTATACAAGCCAATGTGTAACGTTTTGTGGGATGTGAAACGATAATCAGGTTAGGACTGTCATAACCATGCTTTGGCCCACAAATAGGTGGTCCACTCATCAGTTGAGCCGCATGTGTATTAGAAAAATGGATGGATAGGAAAAAGATGAATAATTGTCTATATTCAATGTAGACATGTGGTCCATCTGATGAGTAGATATTGATTTGGCTTGGGCAAGGTCATGGTGGTCCTCAACTGATGAGTGGTCTGTATTCTGCATGTGTGTGGCATGTCTGCGTGTTTAATGTGAATACTTCGTTGCCAGAGTACGATTACATGTATTGATTATGGAAGGGATTAGGTTCAGCAGATCCTTAAAAAAAAATCCAAATTCTATAGATATGGGTGTGTATCAAGGATTGGTCAGTGCTCACAAGTTAAATTTCTTGCCCGTTCTGCATGCTGCACAAAAAATTCTAAATAACTAGTAACTCAAAGACTTCAAAATCATAGTAAATTTGGATTTCAAGCCTTGGGAAAGGGAAATCCCTTATCTGAGCATCCGAGTATCAGACTTGGATAGTCCAATTTTTTGAAGGATCCAAGTATCCTCGTGTGAAATCTCTATTCAATCTCTTAAGCGAATCACCTCAGCATTTCTATTGCTGTTGGGAGAATAAAAACCAGTGGCCACTTCCTCAATCATTCAATGGAATCATGTTAAACAAAGTTGAAGAAAGAAACAAGAAATTGTTTTCTTACTTTGTCTTCTATTGTTATCAGTTCTTTTGAGCAATGCGTGTTTGAAATTTGAAGCATCCAGGTCTCTCTTTCTCCTCTCCCTCTCTCTCTGTTTGAATGATGATGATTATATTAGAAGAACAAACAACGGCAACCAACCACAACTGACCCTCTCATCACTCAACAAGCTGGGTACCAAAACAAAACGAAAAATACAAAAGGGAGAACCCAATCATGAAGGCAAGGAGACCAAAGAGGATTATCTTCCAAAGAACACCTCTGGAACTCCTTTCCTGGCAAAGCCCTGTTACTCACAATTCTTCTATTTAGCGGATCAATCGACAGAACTTTACTTAAAAAAAATTCTTCTATTCCTTCTCTTCCACATATCCCAAATAACCTAAAAAGTTACCATCCTCTAAGGCATTTACTTTCTTCCATTTAATGCCCGTTACCAATTCAAAACCAAGTTCCGGATAGGCTAGTTAATCATCCACGAGATCCCAAAAAGATGAGGCTAATGGTTCCACACCTCTTTCGCCACCGTACAATGAATGAAAAGTGGTCCACATATCTTTCTTCTTTTCTGCACATGAAGCAGGTATTTGGTAGGGAGATGTTTTTCATTTTTTAAATGATCCACCATTAGAATTTTCTTTGCTGGTGCAAATCAAGCAAAAGCCTTAACCCTGGGGGCACTGGTGCCTTCCAAAGTGAAACACAAGAGGGAGGTGCTTCCTCCCGACTGTTAGTGTGGGGAAAAAAAGACCAAGCCAAGAATGAGCCATCTGTCAACCACTTCACTTTAGATGAACTGACTAACAACAATTCTTCAATTGAAATATTTCTTTGCAATCTGATATTTCAAGTCAACCACCCCTTGACAGCTCATTAACATT
This sequence comes from Magnolia changhungtana, assembly GCA_030180095.1. NCBI lineage: Eukaryota > Viridiplantae > Streptophyta > Magnoliopsida > Magnoliales > Magnoliaceae > Magnolia > Magnolia changhungtana. Next base: position 515,954 of record JASAUF010000363.1, on the reverse strand, counting down.
AACAGATTTTTCATTCTTCACTTCAGTAAGCACGAACGGGTGTTGAACTGAAATCTCAAGAGGCACTTCAACCAACCATGCATCCTTCCAAAAGCGAACTTTGCCACTATTCTCTACTAGACAACTCATACTCTTCCCAAATTCCAATGCCACCCTACTCGAAATATCCATACCAGCTCCCTCGGACCGTTGTCCCACCTTGTAATGGCTTTCTAAATCTCAGAATCCATGATCATAGAATAATGCCCCAAGAATAACCCACCCCTCGATTCACCATATTTCCTACGAATTGCTGATGTCTATAATAAATTCGGTTACTGCACAAACCTCCACTATGACTTATTAAGGAGCTTCCTGTTCCTCTCACTCACATTAAGAATTCCCCAGCCTCCAAAGTTCATTGGTGAAACATGATTCACAAAGCTGGTCATTGGTGAAACATGAGTCTGGTGCTTTCCTATGCTTTTGCAGATTGGCACAAGGATATGATTCACAAAGCTGACCCCAAATAGCTGGGACAAGGATATGATGATGATACCATCTTTTAGCCATTGCAGTTAATCTAGCTGATGTTAATCTAGCCATTGCAGTTAATCTAGATGACCCCAAATAGCTGGGACAAGTACCATCTTTTAGCCATGATTCCCAAAGCTGACCCCAAATAGCTGACCCCAAACATGAGTCATTTGTGAAACATGATTCACAAAGCTGACCCCAAATAGCTCGGACAAGGATATGATGATGATACCATCTTTTAGCCATTGCAGTTAATCTAGCTGATGTTGTTATGAGTCTGGTGCTTTCCTATGCTTTTGCAGATTGGGATATTAACTTGATGTGTATTTTCAGGAAGCCGCAGCATATTCTCGAACCTGGTGGGCGCATTTGCAGAATTTGCTGGGCTATGCTTGCTCTGTGTACTGTGTGTATAAAATGATTAAGGTATGCATATGAAACCTTAGGCATCTTTTCTTTATTTGTTTTCCAATCTTTTCTCTGACCAAATTACGCTCTTGTCCTTTTATCATCTATTCTTTCTTTACCTGGTTTTACACAGTTAGTTACTATTGAGCGAGGTATGTGACTGTTATTGTTGATTTTTGTAGTCTTTGCAGAGTGTGGTTTTCAAGGAGGTATGTTTTTGTAAATTCCTCATGGATCCCTCTTAAATCAAAATTGTTCAACTATTCTCCTATAAATCTATTCCAAGGTATGCATGCTGTAATTTAGTTATTCGCATTGGTTCAAGAAATCAGGAAATGATGCAGTTGTCCTTGTTTTGCATAGGGGTTTCGAATATAGGTCATGGTTTTGAGCTTTTACAAGTGTATTTGCCTTTTTTGTAAGAAAATAGTTCATCACTTAATGGGCCTGTCTTTACAGTTTTTTTTTTTTTTTTACACACGCACACACACCCCCACACACTCACGCCACACGCACACACACCCCACACACGCACGCCGTGGGATTTCACCACCGTGGGTACTAGAACCCTTGACCCGGTGTTGAAACTCCAGGGAGTCTTTACAGTTATCCAGCCATTTTGGTGGCCAATTACGGGTATGGTCCCTGATCATTTGGTCTGGTCCAGGTTTTGAAAAGCTTCATTCAGTTTTCAAAGGGCACAACATCTTTTCAACAACTCTCAGAAAAACTTAAAATATTCACAACTAGGAGAACACAAGATTATCGAATTTTATTTTATTTTTCTTAACAAGTAACAGACTGTGTAGAGAATTTAATAATATTTCCAGGGACAACATAACATTACGAGGTATAGCACAGAGAATTAAAAGAGTGGTTTTTATTGAAATGGAATTTGATTTCCAATGTCTTAGCTCACAATTGTTTTTTTTTTTTTTTCGAAAGGTAACGAAATATTATTAGAAAGAGGAAGAACACAGACCGCTGAGATAGCGAACTGAGAAACAACCAGAAAAAGAAAAGAAAAGAAGAAAAAATAGAGAGCAAAAAAAACATGAAAAAAAGGCAAGAAGAATTCTCATTGCTCCTGTTTCTATTATTTCTATATTTTCTTTCTTTCTTGATTTTTGTAGGCATTTTTTTGGTTTTCTAACAAAGTTGCTTTCTTTTATGCACAACTCCAATAATAACTTTGTGCTCGAGCTGGACTTTTCGCCCTTCACTGATTCTCTTTTCCTCAGCCTACTCTGTCAAAATCCATCGGCAATGGTGTAGAGTTCCTAAATCAGCACATTTCTTTGATTTTTTTTCCCCTTAAAAGTCTTGACTAATGATAGTCCGTTTGGTTTAAAAAAATATGGCCCACCGAATAGAAGTGGCGTTGTACCTAAGATCATGTCTCCCATTCTTTTATAATCTTCCCTGTTTATTGAATTTTTTTTTTTTTTTTTTGAAACGCATGAATTGTTTATTGGTCGGCATAAAAATCGTGGCATTATCATGTAAATCCGCTCCATTTTATTTTAATTTCATGATGCTGTCAGATAATGGTTTTCATGGGAGACTTTCTTGTTGGGAACTATTCAACAGGTGAGGAAACATCTCTTAAATCTATGTTTGTTTTCTATATTCCATCGCATGCACCACGTGGTGGAATTTTAAGACGTTGTCGTGTTTCTTTCAGGTTTTTGTGCTGATGGTTGTGCTGCCATCGCTGATTCTGGAACTTCCTTACTCACAGGCCCAACGGTATGTGTTGTACCTTTTATTAACTAGTTAAATGAACATCTCAGGGTGCGTTTGGGTTCTCAAGGTAGACAAAATGCAGTAGCATCAGGACTTTGAATTCAGAAGAAGCACATCCCAGTCTTATCTTGACCATGTTTTCAGGCATAAAAAAAGCAAAAAAGAAAAAAAGAAAAAAAAAAAAAGATAAAAGATAAAAAGGTAGTAATCAAAGCACATCAAAATTTGGTGGTGTGGTGGCGAGAACAGCAAGTGGTGAGGCTTCGGAGATGCCCTCATTGGGCTTGGTTGATTTTGCGCCCCAGCAGGGCATTCAGATTAATTATGCAGCTGTGAGATATGTGCGATGTGATCCCGGCCAATTCGTATCTCTGATAGACGGTGAAGGGAAGGAAATCGGCAAAGGGAAGGTGTATCAGGTGGAAGGCAGATGGCATGGGAAAAGCCTAGAGGAACCAGGAATCTATGTTGTGGATGTTATCGAGCTAAAGGTCGAGAAGTGGTTGAGGGTCCCGCATCCTCTGGAAGCTGCAGGGATCACATTCGACGAAGCTGAAACTAAGAATGGAGTGATGAGAGTCGCATCGGATGCTCACAAGATCTTCCTGTTGTCTCAGTAGATTAGCATCACTGTGGTGCCTAAAACCGTTGATTCTGACAACCCTAACGAGATTTCTACAAGCGGGGGATTGTCATTGGCCACTTCCAAATCTCTTGGTTGGAGAGTAATGAAAAAGGAAGCTGACTACCTTACATGCTCTGCTTCGGAACTTGGGTTCTTTGGAGGGGCGCTTCTTCCTGAAAGTAACTACTTGTTCACACAGAGGAGATTTAACACATTTGCTTAAGCTTAACAACATATTGCTCGATCTCCCAAAGGAGGCGCTGGTGTTGTTCGTGATATGACATGGTCTGCAGTTCAAGTCACTGGGCCATGGTATCATCATTTGCTCTTTGGCGAATTGGAGACTTGGGAATCTTCAGTCGAATTTTGGTAGTCTTTTCCTCCCCTTTTAAGTTCTTGTAGTGTTTCAGATATTGGCTCCTTGTGCAGTAGCACTTGTATTCAGTAAGGGATTAGCTTCTTCCTTGATTGTTCGGCTAACCGTTTTAGGAACTTTTCAAAGAAAAATGTCACACCTCCTGTCTGAGGGTTTTCTTTACAGTCTAGTTTATTCATATATTTTTCCACTTCCCATACGCACATCTGAGGAACTAATTTTGGTCAGCAAGAAATTCTCAATTTTGTGTAAATGTAGATTATGATAAGCCAGACCTTGAATTACTTGTGCCTGATGCAGCTTTAATCCCATTGATTCATACATATGGTTTGAACTTTATGGTGCTCCATCAGATCGAGATGTTGATCTTGTTGGCAGTGTAAGTAAGTGGGTTATGTTCTTTTACAGTCCATGCAACCATTGTGAATGTTTCAAATAAAACACCATCATCTAATAAACATTAACTTGTGCAGGTTATCCAGTCATGGTATGTCATGGGGTGTTTAGGAGCTTTTAACTCTTCCAATCTGCAGGTTCACTTATAGACCACCATGCATCTTTCTTCTTGCTTTGGTTGCGTATGCATGAAATAGCATTGGTGCAACTTGCAAGCCAACAAGATGCCATTTGAATTTGGCTAGTGTTGAAAACGGAACCCACATTAGGACATGTTGGGGAAGGTGGCAAACTGTGGAAAAAAATACAAATTCCCCTGATGTGAGAATTTCCTCTGTTTGAGAAACCAAAAAGCGGGGGGGGGGGGGGGGGAGAACAAGTAAAACTATTTCCCAAAACAAGAACATGTTAGATGTAGATTTCCATGGTTACTAGAGACGGGTCTCACTGTATGACCATCAACCTTTTAACATATCCATGGAAACAACACTCATGGATAAACAATGGATTTACCGTTGGATTCTGCAGTTATCCATCTCCTGGGGATTCCACATGGTTTTTCCATGTCATATTTTGGATTCTCTCTATTCATAGGAGTTCTCCATTTCCATGTTCATGTCAGCTTGTTTTTTGGCTCTAGTGAATCGTGCTGACCTTGGGAACCAGGAGCATCAGATGTAGCCCATCTTTTTTGGTATTTCTAATTAAAGATATTTTGTCAAAATGAAGGATCAACAAAAGAGCGACATTGTTAGGCTGTCAGCCTTAGCTTGGTCCCGTTATTAGTAGCAATGTCTTTCTGGCTTCAATCGGTAGTAGCAATGTCTTTCTGGCTTCAATCGGAACGTATTCATGTCTACTTGGAGTTGTCTCTTTATTGTTTATGTTGAAACAAGTTACTTTTCTATGCTAGGTGGGTCCATTTTTGCCAGTGGACCTTTCCGTTGTCTCTCTTTTCCACTTTTGTTTCTTGTGCAGGGTGGGGTGACAAGAGGGTCGCCAGCCGACCTCTGAGTGTTTTTTGTAAAGCCTTGCATTTTCTTGGAATGAATTTGTCATCTTCTGCCTTGCATTTTCTTGGAATGAATTTGTCAACTTCTCAAAAAAAAAAAAAAAAAAAAAAAAAATTCTCTATTTGGGCAGTCTTCTCCTTATTGTTTATATTGATACAACTTGGCTTTCTATTTGGATTTTATTTTTGTAAAATGTGACCATGTAATTAACATTTTATCTTTCCTTTATGTCGCAGTTGGCAAATTCATCCATGGATTATAATCCTATCTACGATGCAGATAAAGGTGCTAAAGTAATGCCTTCATCATTCCATGATATCAGTGATGTTGAATTTCAAGATAATTGGGGCCGGGTTTGGTATGTGTCCTTGGCTTCCAGGTTGTTTTTGGAAGAGTGTAGTTCTTGAATGTAGACATTGAAGTAATAACTCTATATGAATATGACCATGGTATTCCATTTATAAAAAAAGAATTTTATACATATGAACAGGTTGGGATGTCCCACACACATTCCATGGTGGCTGTATGTGGTGTTGTTGGGACTTACAAAGGCTCTTCTTCTTGAGTATGATGCAATCATGTCTCTTGGGTTTCTGTTTTTTTTTTTTTTGAGTGCTCTTGTTTTCAAAATAAATAATGATCAACTGAGATAGATGATGGTGATTTTAAACTTCAGAATCCTAACATTTGTAGTTTGTATTGTACATTAATCGGTTGGATTGATTGTGACATAGGCTTGCTGGAGTAGATGCTGATTTCTTCTCTTCTCTATCTGTTTCATGCATTGAAGATCCTGTGTTCAACTCAAAGTCGAGTGGCCGCCGCTGCTTGCTTCGATTCCCTCCAATTCGTCCATTTTAGTAAGGTAAGCTCTGATTCCTCTTTGACATTATGGTTGCATTTGGACGTCTCAACTTTGTTGGACTTGCTGGATGTAGACATACTGTTAAAGTACTGTTGAATATTGTATTTTAAAATCCTCTCTTTGGTATCGACAATTTAAGGATAATGGTTGGTAATGTGGCTCAATATGAACAGGTTGGACTGATGCTTTTGGGAATGGGAGCTAACTCTGATGTTTTCAGAATGGTAAGATTAGGATAGCTGTTGATTTGTTAGGTATACAGGACTGTTAGATCTCTTACACTATTTTAAAATCATAGATGCTAAGAATTCTTTCAAAAGAGATGAATTTGATAATTTACTTCTTTTTTTCCCTTGTGCAGGATTTTAATCAATTGTACCTAAATTTAGGCTTACAAGCACTTCAGCCTTTTGACGCCACTCGGGCTAGGAGTATGCCATATAGAGGATTTGTTTATTTATTTATAATTCAAGACCATTTTCAATTTTATTGTAATAAATATTATATATATTTTTTGTGTAGTAATATAAATTTTGTTTAATATTCAATTTTAATTATATTGCAACATTTTTTGTTTCAAATATTAAAAAATTGCAGGTTTCAATAGAATTATATATAATTTTTTTTAAAAAATTACTGGCTGGGCCTTTTCAAACCAACAACGCGGCGCTTTGGAGGTTTTAGCGGCGCTTTCCTTGGCAATACTACTGCCCAGAAAAAGCGCCGCGGTAACCAATAGGCGCCGCCAAAAATAGTGAATGTGCGGCGCATAATAAAGCGCCGAAAAATTGGTTAGCGCCGCTGAATCTTTTACCGACATACCCCTCCAGCGGCGCTTGACTAGCGCCGCTAAAAAGTATTAGCAGCGGTTTTGGGTAGCGGCGGTTTTGGCCGCCGGTGAAAGTACTTTGTCTTATAGTGACTTTGTTTTGTGTTTCTTAACCATCTATATGTAGGCCTCCAATTGAAAGGTTCTGATTTGCCATATCAGCCATCTGCAGTGAGCCCCATCACATGAATTGCAGAATTAGGGGCCCCATTTTTACAAAGTGAAACTGCAGACATACCATGTACATTCTCCTCAGAATACATGCTTGCTCATATATCATGGACACAGATTAGGTGGTGTTGCCCACACCACCTACAGTCGTACTGCTTGTATATACGTCTGGCAATTTTTAAGGGGTTGTTTGGCATCATGGATTTGAGGGGATTTGAGGAGATTTCAAATTCCCAAGTTATTGGGCACCATAGAGTAATTAGGGTTACAAATTCTTCTAAGAGTTGCATGTGTAACATGTATGTCACTGAACTATTATTCTATTGGGCACATGGCCCACTAATGATGTCCCAAAACAATTAGATTATCAATTCTATCACTATAATTACTTTAATATTATCAATACCGTCCAAACATTGTCCATGTAAATCAACGGTTAAAAATCGTTTGTTAGTCTCTCGGACATAATTTTGTGCTTGTGGCCCATCCAAGACGCAAAGCATATAGTTCAACAGGCTTATTGCAACCATTGTGTTAAACATTACATTTAACTGATTAGAGATATTAAAGTTGATATAGTAATTAAATTCAACTCCGTAAATATACCATGCATAGCTACTTTTAGATTAAAGCTAATTCCCAATCCAAGGTGCCAAACACAATAGAAGGATTTCAAATCCATGCTCCCAAACCAGCCGGAAGGGTTTTTTGGTGTTATGGTTTGTATAGTTCGGAGGGTGGTTAGATGGTGTGCATTCTACTCCCACAATAATATGTGGCTCCTGTGAGGCCCACTGTGATGTATCTGTTTATCCATGTTGTTCATCCAATTTGTCATATCATTTTAAAGCATAAGCCCAAAAATGAGGCAGGTCCAACGCTTAAGTGGACCACACCAAATAATAAGCTTGGTTTGCATTAAATGCAAGAGTCATTTGACCGTTGGATCTTCATCATTTTTGGAATAATACGTTAAAATGATATGAGAAAATGGACGGACGATGTGGATAAACAGAAACATTATGGTGGGCCCCACAGGATCCCCTGAATGGATGGATTATTGTCCAAACCGAGTCGTACACAATCTATTTCGGGTTATACGGGGTAACTGAAAACGCCGCATCTTTTCCTTGTTAAGAAGCTAGAGGATAGGATTCCCTTTGAAGTGAATCCCATGTGTTAATTACTTTTTATTTTCAAAAATTCCACAGCAAAGGAGAACAGGTCATTGCGCACGTGTTGACTGAATCGACCAGGAATTCCATAACAGGGCCCCACCTAGCTTTATGAGTCAGTTCATGTGGAAGGCATTCGCAGGTAGACCGCGTCCCCAATAATTCTCTATAAATACCATAAACGGCTCCTAATTCTCCATGCTTCTCTCTCAAGACCCATATCTCTCCCTCTCTCAAAAACCCATCTATCCCTTTCTCTGTCTCAACATGAAGAAACTCATCCGCCGACTCGCCCGAATCGTAGACTCGTCCACCCACTATAGACCTCTCAGACCCGATTCCCCAACCCCACGACCACCCACCAAGACCCGAAAAAACCGAATCGGGTCCTTCGTCATCCCGAAGGGGCACTTGGCTTTTTACGTAGGAGAAGAGATGGAGCGATTCGTGGTTAGTGCCGAGTTACTGAACCGGCCGGTTTTCGTGGAGTTGCTGAAGAGATCGGCTCAGGAGTACGGGTACGAGCAAAAGGGTATCTTGAAGATTCCGTGTCCGGTCTTTGTCTTCGAGCGGATCTTGGAAACTTTGAACGGTGGAGATGGACTCATTGATGAGATCTCCGAAGAGCTGTTTTCTTAGGTGAAGTTTCTCTAAAACAAAGTGTATTTTTGAGATTTTGTGTGTGTGTGTGTGTATATATATATATATATATATATATATATATATATATATATATATATATATATATATCTTTATTCATTTGTAATTCTTGAGGGATTTGTAAATATTATTGAGAGTCGAATTGGAAGAGAGTCATAGAATGGGAAGGAGTGATTTTGAAAGTAAAAAGAATTAAAAAAAAAAAAAATAGAAAAAAAGTATTTTGCTGATGCATGAGAATGAAAAGTAGAAATTATAACTGCACTAGCATAACGTACTCTGCGGTGCACCAACAGCTACGTGAGTGGAATTCCCCATGGATACTAAGAATCATGATGATGGAGAACTCAGGTAGGCCACACCCAAGGTAAAAGTTAGATGGGATGCCCACTGCTATTTTTGTGTAGGGTTACACTGGCGTTTCTAACCCATCCAATCCATATATCTGATGTCGCTTGTTGGGATGATTTATTTATTTATTTATTTTTTTAAAAAATGTTAGTTTGTTAGTGCACCCACTGTCAATTGACTCTTCACTGTTAGCCACCCCCTCATTGGGATGAATGAATTAGTACACCCACTGTCAGTTGACTCTTCACTGTTAGACTTAGTTATGCGATTGGCAGTACTTTGCTTGTATGTGTGCTTCCATAGTTCCTCGACATTTTTTGCTCAAACCAGTTTGGAATGTGATCTGCATTTGTAGGCCGATGCTCCACTTGTTATAGACAGATGTCTTAAATCTGTCTGGTGGTCTGTCGATGATATCGACAGGACTGTCGATGATATCGAGGCTGTCATCGACAGGGTCTCGATGCCATCGATAATTCATAGTATTTTTCACCCCTGGTCGCTGGACAGTTTTGGTCCTGTTTCGATATCATCGAAGGACCGTCGATGATATCGAGGCTGTCATCGAGAGTGGCTCGATGACATCGATAAGTTCCGCAGATGCGATTGCGGAAACGCAGATTTTGCGGATTTTGTTTCCTATTTAGATTCTACCTCTTTTTATTCTTATTTAAAGGGGTGTATGCGGGATTGGGATATATGCAAAGGCTTTCTAAAGTAGTTCCAAGGGTTCCTAAAAGGTTTTTTAGGGTTTCTAAAGGGTGTAGCAAGGGTGAGATTCGAGGTTGTTCGAATCGAGTAAGTCCTCTCTCTTTGTAATTTCTATTTTCATAGTGGAGATCTGTCACTTTGTGCTGTGGTTTTTTCCCACAAGGGTTTTCCACGTTAAATCTGTGTTCTCTTGTGTGTGCTTGGTGTCATTGGATTGCTATCCTAGATCTAGATCTGTGTGATTTCGCAGGCGAAAATCCCCAACACCACTAAGCTAAATGGGCATGGAAAAAGTTTGTCCCTCTCAAGATTACGACCTTTCCGTGGAAAATTAAGCACAAGGTGGTCCTGGTTGGTATCTAAATGTGTTTCCTGTGAACAAGATTATCGGTCTTCCTTTATTTCCAACTCTTCTGATAATGGAATTAACTACAGCAGCTGTCCCCACCCTGAGTTCAAATGAGAGATCCAATCCAGTAGCCAAAATGACTCTAACAAGCTCCCACCCTGTGCCTCTTATTAATATATCCATCTGATGGAGAGTACCAGCTCGATCCACGAAGTCAGGAGAGAGCTTACTCGATCCAATCCCTATCTATAGCTATGCAAAACCAGTCTCCAAAACAGAAAACTGGATCACAGTCAACATGACTCAGCCAGCTTCCCTTAATGGCCAGCTCAACCAGTCTCCTTCGCAGAATGCAGGGAATGAGATCAGGACCCAATAATTGGGGAAGCAGATTGCATACTAAGTAACTCTGTGGGGCCAGTGTCATTCGTGCATTTTATCCGCTCCTTCCGTTTATTTTACCAGGTAATTTTAGGGCTTTAAATTGAAAATTAAGTATATCCAAATCTCAAGTGGACCACACTACTGGAAACAATATTAATTGAAAGCCTACGGTTGAAAAGTTATTAGAGCCACAAAAGTTTTAGATCAAGGTTATATTTATGTTTTTCCTTCATCTATGTATGTGTTATCTTATCAATAGTTGGATAACAAGTAAATATATTAATGTGAGCCTTAGAAATATTTCAACGGTGGTGATCAATACTTCCACTGTTTCCTATAAAATGGTCCGCTTGAGCTTTGGATATAATCCAGTTTTGGGCTCAACTCTTAAAATGACATGGAAAAAAACTATGGAAGGCGTGAATAAACCACATGCAATCACTGTGTGCCTATTAGAGTTTAGGCATTAGGATGAGGGCACTAACTCATACCCAGTGCGATTTCCTCTATCGGACGATGCTATGTGATATAAGTGTTTTTTTCTACTCCGTCATTCATTTTTCAGCTCATTTTGAGGCATGAGTTAAAAAATAAAGCAGATCAAAATCTCAGGTAAACCACACCAAGAAACAATGGTGATTGCAGTCCTATACTACTAGAGGTGGGGATGGTCCAACTTGATCGAACCGGTCGGATCCGATCCGACCCGAACCGAAAGCCAGGTTCAAGTTGGATCAAGTAGACCCACTCAGATCTGATGTCAAACCGAGTTGAGTTCAGATCATGTAGTAATTCGATCCGATCCAATCCGGTCTGATCCGGACCGGAATTGGGTAGTATAAAGTTATATTTTACTTTTCTACTTTTTCTTTTTTTAACCTTTACCCTTCTTCTACCCGAACCTTAACCCTACCCAAGCCGGTGCCGCTAGCTGAACCTATGCGGCACCATAGCCCGAGCCAACTTCATCTCATTCCCTTCTTTCTCTCTCTCTCTCTCTCTCTCTCTCTCTCTCTCTCTCTCTCTCTTTTTTTATTTTCCTCCTCTCCTTCTTTCTCTTCCGATTTTTCTCATGTTTCCTTCCTAGCACTAGAGTCTCCGGCTTGGCTTGACTCAGCTTAGTCCAAATCGACCAGATAGACTCAACTCGATCCAACTTGATTTTTCTGACCGAGTCGGACTCGGTTCGGATCAGGCCAAGAAGGAATCGGTTCGGATCAAGTTAGCCCTACTGGACTCGGTCCCAATTGGATCGAGTTCAGGTCAGGCACTTGCAAAAATTAAATCAAGTCAAGTTGGACTTAATCTGATCTGACTTGACTCAATGCCCACCTTTATATACTACTAAAAACTTTACGGGATTAATAACCGTTTCAGAACAAGCTTACATTTGTGCTTTCTTCATCCATTCGTGATTTAATCAATTGGATGACTAATAAACATTAGAGCCTTAAAAAGTTTTTTATTTTGTTTTCCAATGGTGTGGATCACCTGAGATTTGAAAATGCTTATTTTCAGATTCATGCCTAAAGATAATCATCCAAAATGAATCACATGGATAAAACACATACATTATTGCGGGCCCACAGTACACCGTCAAATAGCCACGTTTATGAAAACGGGGACGTCGATCGCCCGCCAAAGCCTGGTGCAGCAGCTCCCAGCATAGGAAGATAGTTGGGACCCACCGTGATGTTTACGATGTTTGTTATGGGAAGATCCGAGCCGACTACAATCGGAGGGATCGATAGTCCGCTACTCCGGGCGGAGAGTCCGAGCCTCGGCATGACATTAGGAAAGTAGGTTAAGATGAGCGAAGCTCTCATTCTTGACCACCATCCTCCCAAAGGCAGTCGGAAGAGAAAACATTCTAGTTGTACGATCAACTCCGACCGAACATCCATCATAATACCGAGAATGGCTAGCTGCATTACTAATGAGGGGATCAAGGTTCGGCTCGGGTTGGCACAATCAATCATCAGCTCGGGGTGATGCCGTCGTCCTCGATCTGGCCGAGCCGAGGCATCTCCAAGGATAAAAGTTTTACGCACTAAGTGAGGAAACTGCCATATACGGACGTGTCCTATTATCTCGCCCGTAGATACGCCCTCCACAACACATGATCTCCGAACTCTGAGCAATATCTCCATTATCTGTAAACCCACTGATCGTGCCGAGATTATCGGATGCGAATCAAGCGATGAAGAGGTATAAATATCACACCATCCCATGGGAACAGGTACGCAACATCCGGCACTCTCCCCTTCCTCCTAAGCTTAGACCCAAATTGTTGTCTTGACTTAGGCATCGGAAGGTCCCAGAGCTGTGGGGTCTCCATTGCTTATGGTTTATGTGCGGGACTCCGTGTCCGTCGCACCGTTCGGAATATGTGAAGAGGGGAAGAGGGTCCGACGATTTTGACCTCAACATTTTTTGGCGCCGTCTATGGGAACTGATACAAAAAGTCAGTTTCCTGTTCTTGAAAGCTATGGCTAGAGGGAAGAAGAAAGCAGTGGTGGTGGAACCGGAGCAGACCCGCTCTTCGTCACTACTTCATGCGAGTCTGCTCCGGCCCTTCTCAGCGTTCTCGCAACCGTTCCAACAAATACCGCGCTTTACAAGGTGAAGTACAGTGCCTTGCGCGATGAGTCGCAACGGATGAGACAGAGCGCGAGTCTCAAAGACAACCCGAGCGGAGAAGTCCAAGTGCCGAAGTCGTCGGACCCGGTCGTTCAAGCCCATTCAAGAACAAGAAGTGCGAGGCGTGGGAAATCTCCGCAACAATCTACAGAGCACCGGTGTCGGCTCAAAACCCTCCCCCAGCTCCAATGCGAGCTCCTACCAGGAATGTGACGACTCGGGCCCCGACGGATGTCCCAGCCGCCTCGGCTCTGGCTCCAACGGACCTTCGTCACACCCTGGAGAGGAGAAGGGAAAGAAGAATGCCTGAGCCAGAGAACACTGGGAAAGAAGTGGCGGAAAACAGGGATCCCTGGGAGTCACGATTCGCAGACCTGAATAACCAAGTCTTGATGTTACAGAAGCAACAACAGCCATCATCAATCCCGGCTACTGTTCAAGCCATGATGGAAGAAACCAAGCCTCCGTTCACCTCAGAAATCATGAATGAAGTGATGCCCCAGAGATTTCGGATTCCTCCTGTCATCCAGTACTCCGGGTCCGGCGACCCATCCGAACACGTGGAAGATTATCATTCGTGGATGCAGATACAGACCGCAACCGATGCAATGATGTGCAGAGGATTCTCGATTACTCGGCCGGGTCCGCTCGGAATTGGTATCGACAACTCAAGCCTGGATCCATATGTTCATTCGAAGAACTGGCTCGGTCATTCCTTACACAGTTCATAAGTGGTAAGAAAAGCCGAAAACCCAATACCCACCTGCTTACCATCAAACAAAGGCCGAAAGAGTCCTTGAAGGATTACATTGCTCGATTCAACGAGGAAGCACTGCAGGTGGAAGACTATGACGACAAGATGGCTCTCGCCGCAGTATGTAGCGGCTTGAGGGAAGGGAGGTTCGCCTTCTCTATAGGGAAGAACCCTGCAAAGACGTTAGCCGAGCTCATCGCTAGAGCCCAGAAATATGTTCATGCCGAGGAGTTCTCTGCTACTCGCAAGAGTATCTAAATAACCGAGCCGAACGGGAAAGGAAAGAGGCCAAGGAACGAGGAACCCCAAGCCCCGAGGAAAAACTCGGATGATCATTCTTCTCGTGATCACCGACCGAGCAGGAAACCAGAAGGGAGATTCCGTTCCTACACACCTCTCAATACTACCGCCGAGCAGATCTTACTGGATATCCGCGGCGAGAAACTTCTCAACTGGCCGGTCTGTATGCGGGCCGACCCAGAACTTCGCGACAAGCGCAAGTATTGTCGCTTTCATCGAGATCATGGCCACAATACCGATGAGTGTGTAGACCTCAAGGATGAGATTGAATCTCTCATTCGGAAGGGGCACTTATGTCGGTATACCAAGCAAGAGAAAACTACTCGGAAAGAGGAGCGAGTACGAGAGCGCCCTAAAAATCCGACCGAAGAACCTGTGGAGATCCGCACCATCTTCGGAGGTACATCAGGCGGAGGAGACTCAAACAGAGCCCGAAAAGCTCATTCCCGAAGGAGCCCAGAGCATTACATCAACCTTACCGAGCGGCCTAACAAAGAACCACGAGTCAGTCCCTGTAGCCTCACCTTCACGGAAGATGACGCTCGGGGGATCCAACATCCACACGATGATGCCTTGGTGGTCACTATGACCATAACCAATCATAAGGTGTACCGGATTCTCGTTGACACTGAAAGTTCAGCCGATGTGATCTACTCTGAGGCCTTTGGAAGGATGGGGATCCCACAATCTCGTCTCAGACCTGTGAAGACCCCCTTACACGGTTTTGCCAGAGAAAGAGTAATCTCTGAAGGAGTCATTTCCCTCCCAGTGACTGCGGGAGAGGGGCAACATCAAGTCACCATGATGGTAGACTTCCTTGTTGTCAATGTACCATCAGTACATAATGTGATTATGGGCAGGCCCTCCCTCAATGTTATGCGGGCGGTCGTGTCTACTTATCACCTGATGATGAAATTTCCTGCCGAAGGCGGAATAGGTTACCTCTGAGGCGATTAACGCGAGGCTCGGATATGTTATGCCATTGCGGTTCAAAAAGGGTCTGTGAAGCAAACACTCACTGTCAACATCTTGGACCCGCGCGGACCCACCGAGAATAAGCCAATTGAAGATTTGGAGAAGGTACCACTTGACGAAGCCGATCCTAGTAAGACGGTCCAGCTCGGAACATCACTCAGGCCTGAGCAACGCTCCGAGCTGTTAACTTTCCTGCGACGACACAGGGACGTATTCGCCTGGTCGCACGCGGATATGTTAGGAATCTCTCTAGACGTCTTGGTCCATCTGTTGAACGTGGATCCAGACCACAAGCCTGTGAAACAAAAGAGGAGACCGTTTGATGCCGAGCGATGTGAAGCCATTGCGGAAGAAGTCTCGGTCCTGTTGGACGCTGGCTTCATAAAAGAAGTATATTATCTAGAATGGATCGCAAATGTGGTGTTGGTTAAGAAGGCAAATGACAAATGGAGAGTTTGCGTGACTATTCAGACCTGAACAAAGCATGTCCAAAAGACAGTTTCCCGTTGCCTCGGATCCATCAACTAGTGGACAGTACAGCAGGACACGAACTATTTTCCTTCCTGGATGCCTACTCTGGTTACAATCAGATCGCGATGCATCCCCCAGATAGGCAGAAGACTACCTTTGTCACAGACAGGGGGCTCTACTGTTACCGGGTCATGCCATTTGGCCTGAAAAATGCTGGGGCCACATACCAGAGGCTAGTCAACCAGATGTTCGCAAGACAGATCGGACATACGATGGAAGTTTACGTCGATGACATGTTAGTAAAAAGCGTCAAGGCATCCAATCACTTGGCGGACCTCGGAGAAACTTTCGTAGTCCTCCGAGAATATCAAATGAAGCTGAACCCAGCAAAGTGCGTTTTCGGAGTCGGTTCAGGAAGATTCCTTAGATTCCAAGTCAGCTAGAGAGGCATCGAAGCCAACCCCGATAAGATTAAAGCACTCCTTGACATGAGTTCACCTCGGACTGTCAAGGAGATACAATGCCTCACTGGACGGGTAGCAACACTCGGACGCTTTATATCCCGAGCCACTGATAAATGCCTCCCCTTCTTTCAGCAATTGAAGGGTCATAAGAAGGCCGAGTGGACGCCCGAATGTGAGCAAGCTTTCCAGCAGCTGAAACAATATCTAGGCTCACCACCTTTGCTATCAAAACCGGAGGAAGGCGAATCTTTGTTCCTATACCTCGCAGTCTCAGCCTCAGCAGTCAGCTCGGCCCTGATCAGGGAAGTGGGGAACAAACAGCATCCAGTATACTATGTGAGCAAAGCCATGGTACCAGCAGAAACAAGATACCCCGCTCTGGAGAAGCTTGCACTCAGCTTAGTCGTTTCGGCTCGGAGGTTGCGTCCATATTTCCAAGCTCATTCGATCATCGTGTTAACCGACTCCCCCCTCAGACAGATTCTCCAAAAGCCAGAGGTCTCGGGTCGGTTGACCAAGTGGGCGATTGAACTTGGAGAATTTGACATTACTTTCCAAATGAGGACAAAGAAAGAAAGGCCGGCGGTGGGCGATTTCATCGCAGAATTCACCGTCTTAGATGAAGGGCGATCAACGACAAGGATGAAATGACCTGCGCTCGACCTCCCAAACAACTCACAGTCATTCCGAAGCTGGGATGGATCCTCTACGTGGACGGATCATCTAACTCAAAACGAGCTGGGGCAGGGATCGTCTTGATCGCCCTCGACTCCACAATTATCCAATATGCCATCCGACTCGGCTTCAAAGCTTCCAACAATGAGGCGGAGTATAAGGCACTATTAGCTGGGCTCAGACTGGCCGCCAGCCTCGGGGTCCAATCTATACAAGTTCGATGCGACTCTCAGCTGGTCGTGAATCACATCTCCACCGATTATGAAGCCAAAGAAAATAGAATGATTGCTTACCAAGACGAGGCCAGGAAGCTGATCGAGAAATTTTGGAACTGTGCGATTCACCAGATTCCGAGGACAGAAAATACATGGGCTGACGCCCTGGCAAAGCTGGCGTCAGCCGCAGAGGGAAAGATTCCACGGATCATTCCGGTAGAGTTCATTGAACGTCCCAGCATCGATCGAATAGAGAAAAGGACAGTTAATCCGGTGAATAACAGCCCGAGCTGGATGGACCCAATCTTTGGCTACCTTGAATCAGGGGAGGTTCCCTCAGACAGACAGGAAGCTAGACGTCTGAGAGTCCGAAAGCCAAGAAGATATGTTATTCTGAACGGAACTCTATATAAGAAGGGGTATTCTCAGCCATATCTCAGGTATCTTCGACCCGAGGAAGCGGAATATGTCATCCGGGAGATTCACGAGGGGATCTGCGGAAACCATTTTGGCAGCCGAGCCCTGGCTCTAAAGGTGCTTCGGCAGGGATACTTCTGGCCGACCCTCAAGGAAGAGGCCAAGAAGTATGTTAAAAAATGTGACAAATGTCAGCGTTTTGCGGCCGTGCCTAGGCAACCAGCAGAAGAAATGACTCCCATGAGCGGTCCGTGGCCTTTCGCTCAGTGGGGAATCGACATCATCGGCCCTCTGCCGACTGGAAAAGGACAAGTTAAATTTACCATCGTCGCTGTCGACTACTTCACGAAGTGGGCTGAGGCCAAGCCCGTCGCAAAGATTACCGAACAAAAAATAATTGACTTCGTCTGGAAGAACATAGTCTGCAGATTTGGAGTTCCGAACACAATCGTCTCAGACAATGGCCGGCAGTTCGACAATGACAACTTCAGAGGTATGTGTAAAGGGCTCGGTATCAGGAACGCTTACGCATCGCCTCGGCATCCGCACTCCAATGGACAGGTGGAGGCAGTGAACAAGGTCATCAAGCACCACCTCAAGAAGAAACTGGAAAAGGCAAATGGTAACTGGCCGGAAGAACTTCCCTTTGTCCTCTGGGCGTACAGAACCACAGCTCAATCTTCCACTGGAGAGACTCCATTCTCTCTTTCCTATGGGTCGGAAGCAATAGTCCCCGTTGAAGTCGGCCTCCCTACGGCTCAAGTGGAAAATTACCATGAGAATCAAAATGCCGAGCAAATCGCTGCCAATTTGGATCTTCTTGAAGAGATCCGAGAAGTTTTAAAGCTCCGCGCCGCTGCCCGACATCAACAAGTAGCCAGATTCTACAATTCTAAAGTGAAGCTTAGACGATTCTGGCCAGGGGATCTGGTTCTTCGACGAGTCTTTCAGAACACGGCTGAGCCGGGAGCCGGAGCGCTCGGACCTAACTGGGAAGGACCATACCGAGTGGTCCGATCGACTAAGCCCGGGTCCTACCACTTGGAGGATCTCGAAAGCCGTCAACTCCCCCACCCGTGGAATGCTGAGCATCTGAAAATTTACTATCCTTAATGAGGCGCTTCGAGCAAGCTACTGACCTTTGAGGTTATTCAATAAATGTACGTCCTCGAGCGACAAGCCTTTAAGGCTACGAATAATAACACATCTGATCGGCTTATTCCTGTCATCAACAAAGACCAAACGGACTAAATTCTACAAAGGCACCTCCTCCTAACCGAGGAGAAAGCTACGAGGCGATCTGACTTCCTAATAAGGAAGTCGGACCAATTTCTACAAAAGCATCCCCCCTTAACCGGGAGGGCAAAGCCAATGGGTAACTTCGACTCCCCAGTAAGGGAGTCGGTCCCACCTACTCGGAAGGCCCTTCGTTGAAAGCGAGACGAGTTGATCCTTTTAAGGATCAGACCTAGGCCCAAACCACATCCGAACGAATCAAGGACTCGGTTCGACTGCACAATCTAGTAAGCAAGTACATCAGTCATGCGGAAGAACGACCAATAAAAAAAAGGGGGATCCAAAATCGGCTCTTTCATTAAATGCTATAAATGTGAAGTACAAAAAAAAAATAAAATACAAATAAAGGAAGCGGAGTCTTCAAGAGGTCGGAGGAGCTTGGGAACCGGGGGCTTGATCCTGGCTGGTCGCCTCGGCGGCAGTATCAACAGGGTCCTCGGGCAGGAGGGGATCGAGGTCAAGGTCCGGGTACAACTTCTGGACCTCGACAAGGCACTCGTCAAAGCCACGGTCATAAAACTTGGCGGCCTCGATATCCCTCTCCTTCGAGGTCTTGTACGAATCTATTGCCGCGGCAACTGCCGCTGTCAAGGAGGCCTCAGCCTTGGCCTTCTGGGTCTCCAGAGCTCTGCTTTTCTCTTCTGCAGCTTCGGCCTTGATCTTCTCCTGGTCCTCACTCAATCGGGCAACCTCCTCAGCCAGGGTGTAAGTGCGGGCCCTGACATGATCTAGCTCGGCTACTGCTGCATCACGTCGTGCCTCTAGGTCCTTCGCGACCCTTTGAAGCTGAAGTAGTTCAGATCTGCTGCTCTCAAGCTGATGACACAGATTACTCCGCTCCAACTGAAGGATAGAAACCGTGTCCCGTAAGACTCCTGCTTCCTCCTTGACAACCTCCGTCTCCGCCCGGAGGGCTCCCACCTCGCTCCTGAGGGTTTCGACTTCAGCGTCAATTTTCTGACGCTTTCAGACCCTCTCCCGGCATAAGAGGATCCTCGGAACAGACTGATCCAAGGCAAGAAAACGAGAAAAAAATAATAATACAAAAACGACTACAACTTTTTCAAGAGAAGAGGCAGGAAGTACCTGATAGAAGACTCCAGCCAAGTCTTCCAAGAAGCAGTCGTCCGATTTATCAAGAAGGCGCGAAATAGATTCCTCCGTAACATGTCTCGCCGCCCAGTCTGTCAAACAAGACATGTGATAACTTGGCTCGAACCTGCCTCTGCTCGTGCCAACCTGAGCCGAGCCCGTCGCCTCCCCATCTCCCGTCCGACTACCAGCCGAGGGCTGAGCCTCACCCTCGGCACCGCGTACAGCCTCCCCCTCATTACTCGGTGGGGTAATCATGGCATCGGCCATCCGAACGGCTTCTTCTCTCTCGAAAGATGATGGAACAGTTATCAATGGAGGATTGAACCGTGCTCCCTCGGTGGGGGGAACGGCGATGGATGGAGGGGGAGTTGCCCCCGTTACCGGAGCGGGGGCGAGGTTAGGGCCGCCCAAAGGTACGACCATATCAACACCTACCAGGGGCACCGTGGCTGCACCCGGTAGTATTGGAATTGGGGACACAATTGCAGATGCAGATGGTCCCTCAACCGAAGGTGCCGCGGTAGGAAATAGAGCTGTATCCCGAACTAAAATGTTCGGGATAGGGGGGAGGTGCCGCCCACCGAGCCACGACCCCCGAGGCAGAACTTGAAGGACGAACTCCTTGAACGACCTTCTTCCTCCGAACTATCTTCGCCGGGGGCTCAGCTCTCAGCATCTCCTCTGCAGTCAGCGCAGCTTTCCTCCTCCGAGAACCAGATGCCTCGGCTATGCCTGTGCGGGAGAATAATAAGAATAGCGTTACCTCGGACCAATAAAAATACATTGGCTGAAGACAAGAATACTCACTGAGCGAGGTAGGGAGCGGCCTCGTCTTGCAAAGCCCCGTTCGGTGAAGGTTAGCAGCTGTGATCAGATCTGACCAGCGGCGACGCTCCTCCGAATATGTCCTCGCTTTGGCTATCTGGTTCCTTTGGTCCGAGGTAATGAAGGGCACGCCCCTCGCGAAACCTGCAAAACAGAAAGTTCTCTTCTAAACATAGCTGAAGCAAAAAGTGATGCATGAAAGAAATCTCGATCCAACCTGACATTGTAAAGCGGGTGGGGACCCGAGTCGACAGTGCCCCAATCTCTGCTGCCGGCGCCTCCCATTCACCCGTGGCCCAAAACCATTTATTCTTCCAGTCCTTATTCGAGGACGGAAGACCCAAGACGAGCCCTGACCCCTTGCTACCTCTGGTCGCGAAGTAGTACCATGGATCTTTGCCTTCGTGCTTGACCAGGTACAGGCTCATCAGCTCGGCGGGTGTCAACTCCGAGTTCCCTACTTGATGCCAGATAATGTAAGCAGAAATCAGCACCCTCCAAGCATTGGGTGCAAGTTGCCCAGGCGCGAGCCCTAAGTAAGCGGTCAGAGCTCGGATGAAGGGGTGCATCGGGAGACGGAGCCCGCATAGTAGGCCGCATAAAAATACGGCTATCTCCCCGACCGCGGGATTGCCAGCAGCATCAGTGAGCTCAAGGGCTCTGATTCGAACGGAGCGTGGTATGTCAAACTCAGTACGGATCCATTCCATTTGAGACTCCGTTATTACGGAGCCCCCTAGAACCAGTTCCGATGCCCGTCCACCAGGGGGCATCTCTGGGACATCAACGACTGCAGCTCTGGGGGCTCGTGCTGTTCCTTTCTTGCTGGCCTTCTTGCTGACCTGGCGAGTGTGAGCTCTCGCCACCGTCTGCTTCTGGGACCGAGGATATAAAGGCACAGCCTCGAAGGGACCTTCAGAGGCCTCTCTTCTATTATCGGAACTCCCCAACTCGGAGTCATCATTGTAGCCTCTAGCCATTTCCCTATCGGAAGACATCTCGAAACAGTGGTGTTAAGAATCGAACTCACCAGATAATCGCCGGAGATGGCTTCAGCAAGCGTAAAACTATATCGAAAATCACTTCTGCCGGAAATGGCCTTCGCCGGAAATCGCCTCCTCCGATAAACAACTCAAATGCAAACGATAGAAGTCGAATGAAGACCCCGGACGGGCCTTTTATAGACTGAAGAAACCCTGCATTAAATGGCCCGTAATAATGGCTGCGTCGGAATCATTGCAGGCCGACTTCGAGTCCGACGTGGTGTCATATCATTGATCCAAGACCGGTTAAAGGTAACGCCATCCGCCTCGATTGTTGTGCGTGAGTTAATCAACACGGCGCCCGAGCGCAGAAAAGAGTGCTCGACACGACGCCCCGAGTGCACGTGGCGATCATTCACAGGTTGGTGACGATTCGGAATCCTAACCGTCGCCACGTGTTCGTTCACGGTTAGCTCGAAGTCGATAAATCCCGAGGACGAGATGTTTCACACGAGGACCATAAACGCACCAAAGAACTGAGGCGACTGATCTTCCAATTAATTACTCTCCGAGCTCATGAATGACCTCAGAGAGTAGGGGGCTTCTGTTATGGGAAGATCCGAGCCGACTACAATCGGAGGGATCGACAGTCCGCTACTCCAGGCGGAGAGTCTGAGCCTTGGCATGACATTAGGAAAGTAGGTTAAGATGAGCGAAGCTCTCATTCTTGACCACCATCCTCCCAAAGGCAGTCGGAAGAGAAAACATTCTAGTTGTACGATCAACTCCGACCGAACATCCATCATAATACCGAGAATGGCTAGCTGCATTACTAATGAGCGGATCAAGGTTCGGCTCGGGTTGGCACAGTCAATCATCAGCTCGGGGTGATGCCGTCGTCCTCGATCTGGCCGAGCCGAGGCATCTCCAAGGATAAAAGTTTCGCGCACTAAGTGAGGAAACTGCCATATACGGACGTGTCCTATTATCTCGCCCGTAGATACGCCCTCCACAACACATGATCTCCGAACTCTGAGCAATATCTCCATGATCTGTAAACCCACTGATCGTGCCGAGATTATCGGATGCGAATCAAGCGATGAAGAGGTATAAATATCACACCATCCCATGGGAACAGGTACGCAACATCCGGCACTCTCCCCTTCCTTCTAAGCTTAGACCCAGATTCTGTTGTCCTGACTTAGGCATCGGAGGGTCCCCCGGCTTAGCCAGGGTCTCCATTGCTTATGGTTTATGTGCAGGACTCCAGGTCCGTCGCCTGTTCGGAATATGTGAAGAGGGGAAGAGGGCTGACCAGATTTTGACCTCAACAATGTTTACGAGATATCTACAATGTTCATCCGTTTAGCCAGATCATGTTTGGACATGGGCTAAAAAATGAGGTAGATCCAAAACTCAAGTAAGCCGCACGGTAGAAACAGTGCGTATTCAACCTCCACCGTTGAAACATTTGTGGGGTCACAGAAATTTTTGATCAAACTATAATATTTGTATTTTCAGTTCATCCATTAGAAATGACCTTATGAACAGTATGGATGGTATATAAATATCAAGTAGATCCCAGGGAGGTTTCAACGGCCTCATTTTTTGCCCCACATCCTAACATCATCTAGGAAAAAAGCAGATTGACGGTGCGGATATCTCACTAACATAACGTTGGACCACCCACCTAGCTTTCCTGTCAAAGGAAACTCCTCCGAAAGGCTTTCGTCCTCATCACACAAACCACGTCCGCAAGATTTCCTGTATAAATAGCATGCTGGCCATACCTCACTCTCTCAAAACCCACTTCTCTCTCTCTCTCTAAATGAAAAAACTCATTCGCCGACTTGCCCGAATAGTAGACTCGTCCACCCGCTACACACACCTTAGACCCAACTCCCCAACCCAGGGGCGGCTCAACATTTTTGGGGGCCTTAGGCAGGTCATAAAAATGAGGCTTTTTAGTTTAAAAAATAAAAAATTAATAAATTCAAAATTAAACTATAAAAAGTAATAAAGTTTTGTATTCAAGTTTATCCAATAAATCAGTTTCGATAGATAAAATTACTAAACCGTTCATAAGGTGAATCCTAGATGGATGAAAGGAAAACATAAATATCAGCTTATCCAAAATTTCTGCCACCTGTAGAAAACTTTTTAATGGTGAGCATTCAATATCCACTTTTTTTGTGTTGTGGTCCACTTGAGCTTTGGTTCCACTTCATGTTTTTTCTAATATTCTAAAATGGGATGAAGAAAGGGATCAACGGAATAGATATAACACATATAATAATGTGGACCCCACAGAGCTCAGGGATACAGGAATCCGTGTCCGTTGTGAGAATAATGAATTTAGAATTGTATGGTACTCGTTATAGTTAATAAATAGGCATTCTTAGATTGTTAATATAGCATATTTTGACTCCATACAAACCGTCTAAATTAGGTGATCCATTCTAGATAGGCTAAATTACAAAAAAAAAATCCATTGATTTAGCTATTCTATCTTCCCATTGGTGGAAATTTGTATGTTGAATTCAAATAATTTGTTTAGTGTACAAGAATCAACTAGTTAAGAGAACCATTCATTGTGTGTTTTTTTTTTTTTTTTTTCATGAACCATCTAAACTGGGACCCACTTTTATATCTGTCTAATTTAATTTAAAAATATTCAAAGGTTGTAAAAATATTAAAAGCCTGTTCCTATGATACAGGGCCTTCACAAATAGGGGGCTTAGGCGATTGCCTCACCTGCCTACCCCTTAGAGCCGCCCCTGCCCCAACCCCACGACCAACCACCAAGACCCGAGAAAACCGAATCGGATCCATCATCAACCCGAAGGGGCACCTGCCTGTTTACGTAGGCGAAGAGATGAAGCGATTCGTGGTCAGCGCCGAGTTACTGAACCGGCCGGTTTTCGTGGAGCTGCTGAAGAGATCGGCTCAGGAGTATGGGTACGACCAGAAGGGCGTCTTGAAGATGTCGGGTCTCTGTCTTCGAGCGGATCTTGGAGGCTTTTAACGGTGGAAATGGACTCGTGGACGAGATCTCCACAGACCTGTTCTCTTACTAGAAGTTTCTCTTATAGGAAAGGAAGGGTTTACTGGGATATCGCTTTTTTGTCTTTATTCATTTTTTTAAATATTCTTCGGGAATTTTAAATATTCTTGAGAAAAGAAAATTTCAATTTTTTCTTTTTAATTCATATGTAAATATTGATTCGTAAATATTTTTGAGAAGTAGAATGGTAAACTTGAACTTTGAAGGTTAAAAGAAGGATTTTGGTAATGCATGAAAATGAAAAGTATATTGTTTTAAGAAATTATATCTACGCCAATCACGTGGGTGAAATTTTCACGAGATCCATACCGTATGTTAGGTACGCTGCCCCATTTTCACCGTTGATACCAAAAATCATGACCACCTTGGTGCAGGAGACACCGTGGTGTTTCTATGCCACCCAATCCATTCATCTTATCCGAATTACCGAGAAATCACAGCATTCATTCGTTATTTATTCATTTTATTTAGTATTTTTTTCATTGCAATTGTTTCAATTTCAACATGGACCTGACAGGATTATTCTTGCAGAGCATCTAAATTTTGGTACGTCTCTGATGAACGGATCAGATCTCATGCAACGTGACGTGTTGCCGTATATATGTACGACGCACTACAAGATAAGTGAGAGTTATCGGCGCTTTTCTACTTGCGGCTGACATAAAACTGCCCCATTAGATATGAATCACCGATGGCTTCGTGAGGTCGGCCCTCATGTGGGAAATGACCGACTGGTTAAAGTCCAAGGAAAGCCCAAATTCGTTAGCTTTTATCTCATTTCTCTCGTCTAAAAATAAAAACACTAAAATTTCTCTCTCTGTCTCCTTCTACTCGCATCTCTCTCTCCAAAGATGATAACATCTTTTCCTTTTCTTTCATCTTTATCATCAATTCTTCTAGATACTTCTGAAATCTCTCAATCGAGAGTTGCTTCTATGCTCTGCAATGCTTAGAGAAGCAACACCTACATTCCAAAGCTCAAGCCTTTTAGCAGGAGCAAGAGCGATCGAAGAGTCAAAGAGCCTTCCTTCCTCCAAAAATCAGATAACAAGCTTGACGATATGATTTCCTTTTCCCAATTTCTTTTGTAATTTTTGACAATTTTCGAACTTGAATCAACAAAGATCTGTCATTCGCACAGGTTTGATCTTTTGAAATCGATGGAATCGGAGGCTCCTATCTACAGGTTCGATCTCTTCCTCTCTATGTTGCTCTTTCTCTGTTCTTTGCTTACATTAGGGTTTTCTCTCTAAGCTCTCTCTCTCTCTCTCTCTCTCTCTCTCTCTCTCTCTCTCTCTCTCTCTCTCAGATTTTGTTTTGCCTTTCAGATTTTTGGTGCGTGGACCATAATATCGTCATTTTAGGTCACTTAAAAATGGGCACGCTTGTGAAAACTAAAAATTCCCCTATGTAATACCTCTTGTATTTCATGCATGCTAATTGTTTGATGAAATGGCTCAACAAGCAATGTTTTGTGTGGATGTAACTAAGCAGAGGGATTTTTTAGCCCCCTTTCAGATTTTTGGTGCATGGACCATAATATCATCATTTTAGGTCACTACAATGGGCCCATTCATAAAAAATAAAAAGCCCCTTGTGTATACCTCATGTATTTCATATGGACTCCAATATGCAGGTCATATCAATGATTCTAATATGTGACTATCATCATCTATATAGTAGCGAGTAGGAAGGGATGCAAACTATGTACCAAGGAGACTACATTTCATCTTATCCTCTTGAATTCGGAAAGCCATGACCAAGGAATCAATTGTTATTGTTGGTGAATGCTTGGGACCTGTAGTTCTCCTGCACACACTGTCAAGAGCAAGTGAATGTCAGAAAGCTATGCATTTGTAAATCATTTATTTTTTTCTCTTATAAATGAGTGGCCCATCTGATGAGTTGTCCTACTTGTTTTTGTTATGGTCACATATGCATTGGAACCATCAGATGGATCGCTCATCTGTACCATACATAAAGTGGGGAGGTACTGTGGGTATACCACTACAAAAGAAAATGGTAACTGTCTAACAGAACAACAAAATTGATAAGGCAGAGCCAATAGAACCCATTTACTGTACATGGGTTATGGTCATGTGTCAATTGAGACTGTCCATCTAGTAGGACCCATCTTAGATCATGTTCTTAAAAAAAATGTTAGGTAATCCAAGACAATTTCTTCTCCTCTTCTCACCAAATGTGGGCCATTAACCTTTTTTTTTTTTTTTTTTCAACCATTGGTTTGGAATTTGCCGACCAAATGGCTAGGATCATCCAATTTTTATATTTCTAATCATTTTCCAACGAAAACAGGGATAATTTGGATTTTATTTTTTCTGACGATTGCGAAAAAATGAAAGTAAAATTTTCAATGACTCGTGTTCAAAAAATCAATATCCAAAGGTTAGGATCATTGACTGAATCTTTCATTTGCAGTCAGTTATCAATATCATTGCGATTCTCTTCTCAAACAGGTATGGTCCCTTTTCTCATTCTATTTTCTGTTAAGATTAATCATCATTAGTAAGATGATCTTTCAATTATCATCCATGCTGGGAAATACTGGTGATACCTTGGTTTTTCATTGCTTCAACTAATGTAAGCATTTGGTTTTGCAATATGCATACACATGTGCACGTATTCATAGTTAGCTCCCTGTTTTTAATATTCATTTGGGCTTTGATTTAAAATTCTTCTGAAATTGTTTGGTGTTGGGAATCATAATTTGTATTGAATTTCTCTGTGTAAGATTCTTGTGAGTCTTTATTCTGGAAGTGTCTGCATCTGGAACTATCAGTCCCAAGTGAGTAATTAATGTTGAATGTCTTTCTTCTTCATTTTATTACCATCTTGGGTTGTTTTGTTGTTTTAGTTAGTGATATTATAGGATGATGATATAAGATACATTTGTTAGTCTTTTGAGTTTTGTGCAAACAGTGGGATTTTTCTGTTTTACATGACTTGCTATATATTTGATTTTATTTGTCTACTAAACTTTGTATCAGTATGGGGTCTAAAGAAAACAAATCCTTTGGTTTGGATTTGATGGTGGTCCATAATGTCTTCAAACAAATTCATGACCTTGGGGATATTTTAATCGCTTATTATGTTTCCAGGGTCGGACATGGATTGATGTTTAAGAACTCATTGCGGTTTTGGAAAACCTTAGCAAGTTGACTCAACTTGACCAAGACACAAGTTGAACCCTTTTTAAATAATAAAACAGAGTTGATTAGTCCAAAAACTCAACTCAGTAGTTGGTACACTTGAAAGACATGAAAAATCTAATTATACCTTAAGCCCTTTTAAACTCAAAAACAAGTACCATATCAAGCTTTGGGCCAACTCTGATTTAGGCAATCGCTGGCTCCTACTTGCATTTTGATCTTTCATTCCTAGTTAAGGATATATGGGTGTATACACGTTGTGCATGGAAACAAGGCATGCACCTTTAAATGGATTCATATTTTTTTACTTCTATCTATTCTTTAATCACTTCTAGTTTCTACACCATGTAGAATAGATGTGGGTTCGAGTGGAAAGGCGATATCTGGGTTGAATATATTCTTAATCTAGGTGTTTCGTAAGTTGGATCTTTCAATAATTTCATGGTGTCACATTTCCATATTTAGCTAGAAGTAGAACTGCTTCAGATTGAATCCCGCTTATGAAATGCATGTTAGCTAAATTGGAGTATTTTCTCAATGCATATTAGCTTTTGCAGTGGAATGGCTTATGGTTCCTTTTGAAGGTATTAAAAAATACTCCTAGTGCTCATTACAAATGATAAATCTGAGTTAGTGAGAGTGATGGAAAAAGCTAAAGGGAGAGTTCTTTCATGGGCTTTAGTGCGCAAAGATTTTACAGGAGTTAATTAGGAGGATCTTTGTAGAAATTGGCTTTGGAAGTTCTGCTACAAGGAGTGCTATGTATCACTAAATGTGTGCATTATTCTTTGATTCTCTCTCTTTCTGTTACTAATAATCAATTAGCATTTCAAAAACGGAAGTGATATCCAATTGATTCACTATCTGCCGACAACCATCTGCACTTTTGTTTTTGCCATTGGGATGCTATCATACTATTGCAAATAATGTTAGTGGGCATAATGTGTTAAGTTTGTTTGCTGCAACCATACAAAAATCTTAGCATTTTTTTTTTGTTCTTCAACCTCATAAAATCTTTCTCATGGCTTATTATACAGAATCACTGTTAAGGCCTCTATAGTTTAACTTATATATGTCTCATTGCCGGTGTAGTTGGCATTCTTCTTATGGGAACTTATCTATCGGTCAAATATCCAACTCTTCTCTCTTCCAGGGCGCCATCAGCTCAACGTACCAACCTTCCAAAAAAAAAAAACACAAAAAGAAAAAGAAAAAAGAAAATGGACTCCTAATCTCTCTCTTCACTTTTACATCTCAAGAACAAAAAACAAAAAGGAAGGAAAAATGAAAAAAGAAAAAAAAGAGAAACTCAGCTTACTATATGGCCTTCCAGTGAAATTGGCTTCAAGGTAAGCATCTTCAACCTCCCCTTCTCTTCTTCTTTTCAACAGTGCCTTTTGATCAATGCTGAAGGTCCTCCACTTCGAAAATGACAATTTTTTTTTTTCTTTTCCTATCAGTGCCCATGAATGGTGGTGCAATGACCGATCCTCTTCAATGCCCTTCCTATTCTCTCCAGGGATCGAGTTTGCTCCAGGCATACAGAACTTTATGCTTTTAGAATCATGTTAAACGTGCTGGTGGCTTGAAAAGTATTTGCCTCATCTGATGTGATTTGGTTGGTGGATGTGATTCTATGCAGGTAGTGAACGCAATGTGTCCAAGCTCACAGTAGATGGCGTTGATGTCATGGGCGAGCGATTAGCAGAGGAGGTAATTTCCCCCCCTTGTTTCCCTCCAATATGGAAGTATAGTATATATGTTGTATAAACCTTGTGATTTGCAACTGTTGAATGTGCTTTCCATAATTTTCTTAAAAATGTGCATCTTCCATTGCACCCATCATTTTTATTTTTTTTTGCTCAGTGTTTGACAAAAGATGTAAATTTTAGATTATGGAAGTCATTCTGCGAAAGCCAGAAGTTAGGAAGATTTCCTTCATTGCACATTCTGTGGGAGGATTGGTAGCAAGATATACAATTGGGAGACTATATAGACACCCTAGAAGAGAAAATTCAGAAATTGAATCAGTCGGAGCCCAGGATGAAGATTCAAGAGGTACAATATCTGGTCTGGAGGTGATGAATTTTATTACTGTTGCTACCCCTCATCTTGGTTCCAGAGGTAACAAACAGGTATTTTTCATTTCTTCCCATCTATCTGCAGGAGTTCCAGTATTTATCAACCTCATACACCTTAATATTGTCCTCCGAAAGTCTGGATGCTAACATATGAAAAGGAAAACTGAATGTATCATCTCATTCTTTTTTTAAAAGGTCAAATGGGGCATAGTGCATCATTTTATTCATGGGCTTTTTGGGGAATTGTTCTTCATTTGCAGGTTCCATTTCTTTTCGGCGTCCCCTTTTTTGAGAGAGCTGCATGTTATGTTATTCACTTGATATTTAGGAGAACTGGTCGGCATCTTTTTCTTACTGATAATGATGAAGGGGAGCCTCCACTGTTGCAGCGCATGGTGGATGATTATGGTGACCTTTACTTTATGTATGCTTAATTACCATCCATGATTTCAGTTCTGATGCTTTTGCTAAACCACAGAAATTTGTCAGATGTCCTTTTCCAGGAACTAGGATACATGATCATGATACCTGATTTTTCTCATGTAGGTCTGCTCTTTGTGCATTCAGACGCCGAGTGGTATATTCTAATGTCGGTTATGATCGTCTCCCCTTCTCGGGTTTTCTTGTTGCTGCCGTCTGTACTGCTGTTGATTATTTATCTTGTCCTAAGCACCCTGCTTTTACTATATTTGTTTTTCATGACTAAGTTTCAATTAAGATATTGTTGGGTGGAGAACATCATCAATCAGACGTAATTGTGAACTGCCAAAGGTAATACTTGGATCTTTTTCAAGATTTGCTGATTTGTCTTCAAATTCTAGTTCAGTGATAATGACGGATCCAGCAATTCTTCTTGGTTGTGTAGTGGGAGGATTCTGTAAGCAAGAAATATCCACACATATATTGTATATGAAGAACTATCAAAGGGAAATGATGGTGAAGAGGGTGAACAATAGTAATATCAACAGTGCACTCACTAAGATAATGTAGCTTTGATTTTCTTTAGATGAAGATGTCCAAGTTAGATAGAAAAACAGTATGATCATTGGTATTTCTGCAAGCGAATATTATGATCACACTGTTGGTTCTATGCTTACTGAGCACTAACAAAAACACCATTTTCTATTGCTTGAAATGAATTGGAATTCATTGATATTATTAGAACTCAGATCCTTTTTGTCCTTGCTCTCCATATCTATTGCTTTATTCAGTCTACCCTACAAGTAATTAGGATAATGTCAAGAAGTAGATCAAATGAGGAATAATTTCTTCCTTTTCTATATATAACTGGACAACCAATAGGGGTTGTGTGGCTGTAGGTAGGGTTGTCAATGGGTAGGTATAATTAGGCCTATTTGAATGCTACTTTTTGACTCTCTTTTTTTTTTTTTTTTCCTTGTGTGCAGGATTTTAATCAATTGTGCCTAAATTTAGGCCTACAAGCACTTCAGCCTTTGACACCACTCGTGTTAGGAGTAGACCATATAGAGGATCGTAGCCTTTGATGCCACTCGTGCTAGGAGTAGACGATATAGTTGATGCAAAACTATAAATTTGGCTAAATTTCTTGAGTTAATTTATGCTAGGTAGTTCACAGCTTTTACTAAGTTGTTGTGAGTGGTCTGCTTAGTAGCATGCATGTGAGATGCTATTTTCTTGATGTTCTTTTGTTTTCATGTGTAGATGAAGGAATGGGTACTGTATGTTGGAATAAAAGGTCGCTGGTATCAGGTATCTGTAGAGCATTAGTTTTCTTTAGGTCAGACTTTTGGTTGGGGCATAGTTAGTACCTGATGTATAAGTTGGGGCAGAGTTACTGTTTCATGTGGTGAGTTGCATATCCAAGAGAATTACAGTTGCACACAAGAAAACTCATGTGCTTTTTTCCTGCATTCATTATTACTTTTGTTTTGCCAACAGTCTTCATTAGAACTTGTGGCTTTCCATTTCATCATCATCACCAGGTTTAGTTTAATCCATTGATTGATCTAAAACAGATCATCATCATCTTCATCATTGGGTTCAGCTTAATCTACTGGCAGTTTTTTTTTTTAAAGCTACCACCTTGGAAAATTTGGTCCATTTCATACTTGATTTATGAAAGCTACCAACTTCGTGAGGATAGTATGATTAGTTTTGCTTAATTAGTTTTTTTTTTTTAAAAAAAAAAATTTATACTTGATTTATGTGTAGACCATGTACCTACTTCTAATGGAGAAATCAGGTGCAAGGATGGGCTTTCATCAGACAATGTACACGAGACATACATGAACTCAAATTAAAACCGGATTGAATTGTGTGACCCACTGTCTCGAAGTCATTGTCCCAAAATCACATTGGCAATGGTGTAGAGTTCCTAAATCAGCACATTTCTTTGAAAATGTTTCATGACAGAGAGAGCTTGTGTTGTTTTCTATGACATATATGCAAGGAATAAATTATAAATTGGTAAAATGGGAGCCTTCATATCAAGATTGACACTGTCTTTATTCATTTGCTAGCCTTTTTAATATGTTTTCAAGATTTTTTGTTCCTATGAATTAAAATGGTTAGAATTCTCTGCTACGTTGGTGCAGGCTGCTGCCATGTTCAAGGTTATAAAGAATGAGTCCCCTCCTATACCAGATACATTGGCCCCTGAGGGTAAGAATCTCATGTACTTCTACTTACGGAGGAATCCGGCAGAGAGGCCGTCAGCAAGCATGCTGCTTGAGCATCCCTTTACTTTATTGGAATTCAAGTTACAACATTTGTTGCCTTGATAGTTTTTGACTTTTTAAGGATAGGATCAAAGGATTGATTATTTTCCATGCATCAATTTGTTGAATGCTACTTTTTGATTTTTTTTTTCTTGTGTGCAGGATTTTAATCAATTGTGCCTGAATTTAGTCCTACAAGCACTTCAGCCTTTTGACGATACGAGTGGACCATATAGAGGATCATTTGTTTTTATTTATTTATTCGAGATCATTTTTAATTTTTTGTAATAAATATTTTATTTTTTTATTTGTGAATTAATATAAATTTGGTTCAATATTCAGTTTTAATTGTATTGCATTTTTTTTGGTTTCAAATATTTAAAAAAATGCAGGTTTTTCAATTGAATTATATATAATAAGTGCTCTTCCGTGAAGAAACAGTTCAGAAGCGGTAAATTTAGTTGCGCTTGGATAAAAATATGCGGCGCTTTTGTTCGAAGCAGCAGCGCCCATAAAAGCGTCGAGAAATTCGTAATGAGCGCCGCCAAACCTCTATACTCAGGCAAGCACCGCTGAAGCTATACTGGCGCCGCAATATCTTTTATCGACACCCCCATTTTGGGCGCTTGCTTAGCGCCGCGCACGATACCGCGGCGCTTTATATAGTTTAACGGCGCTCTTACGCTTCTTCTTCTACTAACGTGGAAGTGATGTACCTTGTCCCTGAATCTTACTAAAGTAGACACGTGTTTAACTATAAACTATCCTAATCATACACATGAAATCAAGACTTCTGCTAAGCACACACGTGTTGTAACAATAAAATGCATGTACCCGTTACATGTGACAGCGTCTCTAAAATACAATCCATTCATCAAAAAAATCAGGTTGATCACGGGCTGATGTAAGGAACTGGTACAGATACATTCCTACGAAGGTGAGCCATGCGTTTTGATTCGGTATAATTATGGACCGCACAATCTATCAATCTTTACTATAAGGGCCCTTTTAAAGTACGTTTGCTAGCTTGGTTAGAAATTTATCTAAGTTAGAATGGATCCAAATCTTCCACGTACGTTTCTTCAATTGGATTCAAGACTTTGTTATGTGTTTCTTAACCATCTATTTGTAGGCCTCCAATTGAAAGGTTCTGATTTGCCATATGAGCCATCTGCAGTGAGTCCCATCACATGAATTACAGAATTATGGGGCCCATTTCTACAAAGTGAAACTGCAGACATACTATACATTCTCCTCAGAATACATGCTTGCTCATATATCATGGACACATATTAGGTGGTGTTGCCCACACCACCTACAGTCGTACTGCTTGTATATAGGTCGTTTGGCATCATGGATTTGGGGGGATTTGAGGAGATTTCAAATCCCCTGGTTATTTGGCACCATAGAGTAATTAGGGGTTACAAATCCTTCTAAGAGTTGCATGTGTAACATGTATGTCACTAAACTATTATTCTATTGGGCACATGGCCCACTAATGATGTCTCAAAACAATTAGAGTATCAATTGCATAACTATAATTACTTTAATATGATTATCAACACCGTCCAAACATTGTCCATGTAAATCAACGGTTAAAAATCGTTTGTTAGTCACTCGGACATAATTTTGTGCTTGTGGCCCATCCAAGACAAAGCATATATTTCAACAGGCTTATTGCAACCATTGTGTTAAACATTACATTTAACTGATTAGAGATATTAAAGTTAATTTAGTAATTAAATTCAACTCCGTAAATATACCATGCATAGCTACTTTTAGATTAAAGTTAATTCCTAATCCAAGGTGCCAAACACAATAGAAGGATTTCAAATCCATGCTCCCAAACCAGCCCTAAGGGTTTTTGGTGTTATGGTTTGTATAGTTGGGAGGGTGGTTAGATGGCACACATTCCGCTCCGACAATAATATGTGGCTCCTGTGAGGCCCACACTGATGTATCTGTTTATCCATGTTGTTCATCCAATTTGTGATATCGTTTTAAAGCATAAGCCCAAAAATGAGGCAGATCTAACACTCAAGTGGACCACACCAAATAATAAGCTTGGTTTGCATTAAATGCAAGAGTAATCTGACCGTTGGATCTTCATCATTTTTAGAATAATATGTTAAAATGATCTGAGAAAGTGGACGGACGATGTGGATAAACAGAAACATTATGGTGGGCCCAACACGATCCCCTGAATGGATGGATTATTGTCCAAACCGAGTCGTACACAATCTATTTCGGGTTACATCTTTTACTTGTTAAGGGGATAGGATTCCCACTGAAAACTTTTTATTTTCAAAAATTCCACAAAGCCGCATCTTTTCCTTGTTAAACCTAGCTTTATGTAGTCGGTTCATGTGGAAGGCATTCGCAGTAGAGGATAATTCTCTATAAATACCGGAGGTCCCGTTCCTCCGTACTTCGAAGTGAATCCAACTATCCCGTGTTACCCTCCGATGCCTACTTTTTATTTTCAAAAGTCTCGGATGTTGCGCACTGTCTTGTGGAGTGATGTAATATTTATACCACAGCAAATCTCGGACGAACAGGTCATTGCGCACGTGTTGACTGAATCGACCAGGAATTTTATTCATAACAGGGCCCACCTACGATACTTCCGAGCCGATGATGTAGTCAGTTCATGTGGAAGGCATTCGCAGGTCCTATGATGGACGCCCTCGGTGCTCGGTCGCATAACTCGAATATTTCCTCCGATGGTTCCGCGTCCCCAATAATGGCGGATAGTTGATCCTTCCGATTGTCGTCTCTATAAATAACAAATACCATAAACGGCTCCTAATTCTCCATGCTTCTCTCTCAAAACCCATATCTCTCCCTCTCTCAAAACCCATCTATCCCTCTCTCTGTCTCAACATGAAGAAACTCATCCGCCGACTCGCCCAAATCGTAGACTCGTCGAACCACTACAGACCCCTCAGACCCGATTCCCCAACCCCACGACCTCCCGCCAAGACCCGAAAAAACCGAATCGGGTCCTTCGTAATCCCGAAGGGGCACTTGCCTTTTTACGTTGGAGAAGAGATGGAGCGATTCGTGGTTAGTGCCGAGTTACTGAACCGGCCGGTTTTCGTGGAGTTGCTGAAGAGATCGGCGCAGGAGTACGGGTACGAGCAGAAGGGTATCTTGAAGATTCCGTGTTCGGTCTTTGTCTTCGAGCGGATCTTGGAAGCTTTGAACGGTGGAGATGGACTCATGGACGAGATTTCCGAAGAGCTGTTATCTTAGGTGAAGTTTCTCTAAAACAAAATGTATTTTTGAGATTTTGATTTTTTTTTTTTTTTTGTTAATTCATTTGTAATTCTTGAGGGATTTGTAAATATTCTTGAGAGTAGAATTGGAAGAAGTGATTTTGAAGGTTTTGAAAAAAAAAAAAAAAAAATTAAAAATTAAAAAATTAAAAAACAAAAGATTTTGATTATGCATGAGAGTGGAAAGTAGAAATCAGTGGAAATTAGAACCACGCTAGCCTAACGTCCGATGCTTATCTCGTGCACAAAGAGCGACTTGGGTGGAATTTTCATGAGATCCATCCCGTCCATCATGCAGGCCGTCTTATGTTCACCTTGGATACCAACAATCATGTGCACTATGGATATCAAGAATCATGATGATGGAGAACTCAGGTAGGCCACACGAAAGGAAAAAGTTGGATGGGATGTCCACTGTTATTTTTGTGTAGGGCCTAAAATGGCGTTTCTATGCCATCCAATCCGTGTGTCTGATGTCCTTCATCGGGATGAATGAATTATCAATAAATCACAATATTCCAAAGCTTAGGTGACTCATCCTATCTAAAAATTTAGGTGTTTTA
This sequence comes from Magnolia changhungtana, assembly GCA_030180095.1. Taxonomy (NCBI): domain Eukaryota; kingdom Viridiplantae; phylum Streptophyta; class Magnoliopsida; order Magnoliales; family Magnoliaceae; genus Magnolia; species Magnolia changhungtana. The sequence continues at coordinate 479,414 of JASAUF010000363.1, read as the reverse complement.
GACATAATTTTATAGGGTGACCAACCTGAGTGTTGGAACCACCTAATTGTCAGTTATTAAGGGACCTTAACGTTCCATGCATGTGCAGGGTAGAATTCTGTACAGGAATATACTAGGCAAGAGTGGAGGGAAACTCACAATTCACACTAATCTGATACTCTTACGAATTGGTTTTCGGCAATGGAAATGTGGGCACGCTAAAATTAAATTTGCGGCTCAATTCAAACCAAACAACTATGACCCCAAGCACTGAGATAGATATACACGTAGTGTATGACCAAGATTTGATGAAATCGGTCTCCTATTCAGTCACTCGCTCAATGTGTAAATAGGACCATGGGATATTTAGAGGGTAAGGTTCATTCTCTGATGACAGGTTACACATTTGCCTTCCAAACGAAAGGACTTTTCAGTATAGATAAATAGAAATGAGACAGGGATTCTTATAGTCGATCGTGAAGAACAGCTATAAAACATCTTTTCGAGTGAAAATCTGAATACAACGTGCAAGGTGTAGACTCAAATTACAGTTATAATTACCAACCACTTGATTATCATTATATATTACATTATGGAATGTAAACAGTATGCAAAGAAGTAAATAATTACACTAAGGAATGTAATTTACCTGGCAAGGAAAGTAAAGAATTACACTAAAAACTATAATTGACCAACAATTGAAAAGATAATGTTTAGTTTGATTGGGTTGGTGATGTAGGGAAGGACGTGATGAGGTCGATCACCGTCTTCCTCAGAGGATAATTACTCTAAATCCACTGAACTTCTCTGGACTCCTCACAGAGATTCCTCAAATCCACGAGAGGAAATAGAAATAAATTCTAATAAATTCAAAAATTAATTGATTGATAATTGTCTAATGTATATATGTCTTTGTTACACCATTAATAAAGAAAAAAAATCTAAACCAAAATTCGTAATTACTAAAAATAGTAAAATTCTAACTCTAATAAAAATCCTAATTATATTAAAACTCTTCTAAATTCTAATTTTTAGAAATAAAAATATCAAATAAACTTTTGTTAAAAGAGTCCTAAAATGATTACAAGTTATTTCTTTTTCTTTAAAAAAACAAAAAACTCTAAAAATAAGAAAATATTAAAAAACTGGAATTACTATAAATAGTATTTTTTTTCTTAAAATATCATTTTTGCACCGAAAGCGTGCGTTTTCTAGAGAAATATACAGACGCAACCCGCTATAGGTCAATTCACCTCAGATGGCCTGTTACAGTAAAGATTGATAGGTTGTGTCCCATGACAATACCTGGACCAAAAGTTATGACCAATTTACAATTCACCTTCTTTTGATCCAACCATGCTAGGAATATATATGCGTCACACCTACAACTACTTGTGATAAATCCACTCCATCCATTAGATAAGTCACCCCATGTTATATCCAGAGCTTGAAAATCAGCCCCACATGTGGTTAAGGTAGACCACATGATTGAAAATAATGTGCAGGGAAAGCTAACCCTTGAAATTGTTTTCCTTGGTATTGCCCACTTGAATCAAGTATGGGCCCGCATCTTAAGCATCAGGCCTATCATTTGGTGTGGTGTCTAATGATTGGAGTGGATTTTACATTCTCATCACGTTGAGCCCTGTAACAATCAAGAGTTGACGTCTCTCGCAATTGTTTCCATTAGTATGGCCCACTTGAATCACGTATCAGATTGATTTTTTCATACTCTGAGTCCTACATTGAATTACGCATCCAATTATAGGAGTGGATCTCATAGTACACATCAAGGTGGGCCCAATACAAAATTAACAGTTAGTTCTTAGAAACGTTGGACGTTACCGAGAAGTGAGACTGGATCCTTGTTACCTGAATGCTACGTAGTGAGGTGCTTCCCAGACCGTGGGGCCCACCTTCATGTATGAGTTGTATATCCATGCCATTCATCAGTTTCAACGCATAATCTTAGCATATGTTCTCAAAAACGAAGCAGATGGTAAATCTCAAATGGACCACACCAAAAGAAACAGTAGACATTGAGAGCTTGCCATTAAAAACTTCCCAAGGCCCATCGCAATGATTTTTTGAAATCTAACCTGTTGAGAAGGTAAGAAGACATTGAGAGCCTGCCATTAAAAACTTCCCAAGGCCAATTGTAATGATTTTTTGAAATCTAACTTGTTGAGAAGGTAAGAAAGACCTGGCTAAAGGGAAAACACACATGTAAGCTTGATCCGAAACTTTTGTAGCCCTGACGAAGTTTTAATGGTTAATCACCACTGTTCACTGTGGTGTGGTCCACTTGAGATTTGTATCTACTTCATTTTTGAGATCATGCCCTAAATTGATCTGGAAAAACTAACGAACGTCCTGGATATACAACGAATATATGAACGTAGCCCCACGGTCAGTGAAACACCCGATACGGTGTGACCTAGGTTACAAACTAACACCCGAGTTACAAACTGACTCGGATTGGGCAGCGACACAACCACCCAAGCTGGTGCTGTGTTGACGTGGCAAATTCTGTGGGCCAACCATGATGAATGTGTTATATCTACACTGTTCATCCATTTTCTTAAATTATTTTAGTGCATGAGCCCAAAAATCAGTCAAATCCAAAACTCAATTGGTCCACACCACAAAAAGCAATTGCGTTGATGACCCCACCGTTCAAATCTTCCTAAGGCTGACCGCGATGTTTATTTGACATCTTACCTGTTCATGAGGTCACACAGACATGGATGAAGGGAAAACGATAATATCAGCTTGATTCAAAACTTCTAGCTCTTAAGAAGTCTTTAATGGTGCGCGTTCAATCCCCATTGTGTGGTTAACTTAAGAGTTGGATCTGTCTCATTTTTTAGGTTACTGCTCTAAAATGATCAGCAAAATGGATGGTCAGCGTGGATAAAACTCATACATCATAGCGGGGCTCATGGAGCCTTCTATAAGTAGCAGAGGAGTATGTTCGTTTCCATTATTGTACCGGGGGAGATAAATTTAAACTGTTACGTGTTTGGACTAAGCGCGGCATATGTAAGACATCCAATCTGTTGATTGGGTAACATCCCTTGTAAGCAGGTGAAGATAATTTGTTATGGTGATCAATAATATTATATTCTTCTGAAAAAATTAGACAATTAGAAATCCATTCCAACTGTCCATATTCAACTTACAAGTGTCGCAATAGCGATGAGAACCATTTAATAATTTTTAGTAGAAAAATTTTAATTAATGGACTGTATTTGATGAACAAGTTATATCTTTAACATGTAAATTTCATCACACATATGTAAGATATAGTGTCACACATTCTCACATGGTATATTACATTGATACCAAATTGAATGGTCGAACTACTTGTGTGTGAGCATTACTCTCTCTCTCTCTCTCTCTCTTTCTATATATATATATATATATATATATATATATATATATATATATATATATATATATATATATATATATATATATATATATATATATATATGTTGCTCACCTGTGCACCAAATTCTAGTGGTCCATTTATAGAAAAAAGAAATGCAAATCAAGTGAGGAAACTGTTTTTATTTTTCATGGCACAGCGAAGTTTGGGATCAAAGTAAAAATTGGCCTGGGGGTTTAATAAGGTGTTGCTTCACGTGGACCGTTTAGATTTTGGAGTCAGATCACGTATGAAAAGCTCTCAAAAAATTTCACACGAGTTCCATGTGAATTGGTGCACAGGTATGAATTCACACACACATACTATGAGGTCCACATCATGGGAACTTCCCATGACGTTGAGCTGTGTGGACCCCCACCGTGATGTGTGTCAAAGATCTACCCTGTCAATCAATCAGATGAACCATTCCATAGTGGGCCATGGCGAGTGGTTACCCTCCCATTAAAACATTGGTAATCATTTATCGGCCCACAGCGATGTCGTTCATAGATCCAGCCCATTAATTATGTGGTCCCACTTGGATGAAGGGTCAGACTAAGTTTCAACTGCATCCAAAACTCAGGTAGGCCGCACCAAGTTCTTTTTATATATTTTAGGTATGTCTTCACATAGTCTTAGATGGTATGGCCTACCTAAGTTTTGTGTACAGCTAATTTTTGGGATATCCCATAAATTACCCATCAAATGCACGATGTTGATGTTAGACACATATTACGGTGGGGCCCACACAACTCGACATCATGGGAATTTTTCATCTTTCTTCAGTTTGATGTGGACTTTGTTTTATGTTTCTTAACCATCTATTTGCCTGCCACCAATTGAAGAGTTAGGATTTTTTCCCTATCAGCCATCCGCTGTGAGCCCCATCACATCAATAGTTGAAATTAATGGGCCCCATCTCTACCAAGTGAAAGTGCAAACATACCATGCATTACCCCGAGGATACATGCTTGCTTTTGCAGAAGGTTATGGAGTTGGCTCCAACAACATTAATGCATAGCTTCGGGCAGTACAAGACAGGTTGGATATATGCTTCAGTTTGGGTTTAACTAGAATAGAGGTGGAATCAAACTCCAAGCTTGTTATTGGTTTCCTAAACAGGAGTGTTAGCCCGAGTTGGAAATGGGACTTCTGGATAGCCAGAATTAAGAGATTTGGTATGCAGGGCCATCTGAAATTTGTTCATATCTTTAGAGAAGGCATTGAACTTGCTAATGGTATGGTCCGAATGGGCAGCGTATCTCAAACCTCTTCGATGGTCCGTGAAGTCACCCTTTTCCCGTGTCAGGTCAGGGGTAGCCTCTTCCTTGATAGAGTGGGCTTGGGAGTGATTAGGCTCGGTTCAGATAGTGTCGTTTAGTGATCCGGGTTGGTGCTCAGGGCTTGTGGTCCCAGTTCTGTTTTTTTTCTTTTGGTTTTTCTTTTCTTTCATTAGCTTCCTTATGATAGGCTTCGCTCAGGTCCTTTTTTCTTGAGGTTGCCCGAATGTCTATCGCCATGTAAATTGCCTTAGATGAATGAAAGTGACATTAAAAATAATAATAATAATTATTATTACAATTAAAAAAAAAAAAACACGCTTGCTCATATATTATACAAGCCACAGCCAAACAAGATGTTTTTTCCTTTTTCTTTTCCTTTAGGGGCAAATTTGTTAGTGGGTCAACCTTTTCTATGGTCCATATTTAACCTATCTTAGGATGAGAGCTATAACAAAGATTAAAAAAAAATTTAAAATTAAAAAATCTGACAAACATATAGCCATTCTCAATGAGGTTTCCTCTTTCCACACGCACGTGGAAGCCACATGCATCCTCCACACATAGGCACATTTCCCAATATAAAGTTTGAGAGATTTGAGCTTTCCATCAAGTGTGCTACGCTACATGAATCTTCTAGCATAAATAACGGTGGGCCACAACTTATCGAAACAAATGAATGACTTAAAGAATTTAAGTGCTCGCGCGTCTATTAGTTTGTACATTGTGGCCCACTTGAAGAATGAAATAATCTAATTTCTATGCCAACCTAAGTTTCAACTCTTCTCTCTGTTGGGGGAACGTGGAAGCACACAGAAATGAATCAAGTGAAGTAATCCAATCACACCAAGCAAGTGCAACACAAACACCCAGAATTTATCATGGAAAAACCCTTACGAGGTAAAACCACGGCATAAAGCAATAGTAAATACTATGAAAGTAGAAATTGCAAGAGATAGAGAGAATTCCCAATTCGAACAACCTCAAATCTCCCCTACAAGCCCTTGAAATCGTAGGAACTAATTGTTGAGGGTCAAATATTACATATCAGACCCTACTTGCTTTGGATTCTGAGAATATTATTTAATGGCTTCAATTAATCATGTTTGTAATGCAGAGGATGTGATAGTCGAGATCCCTGAGTGCTTAAAGTGAGATTTAGCACTCCGACATCACCAAGACAAGGGACGGACTCCAGAGGACAAAAATTGATGGATTTGCATGCCGTAGATCGAGGAAATCAAGCCGTTTAGCATTTAAAGTGCGAAAACCAACTGAATGCAAGATCACGGGGAATTCTCATCATTTGACCGGCTCAAAACTCTATACAAGGGCCTCTAAATGAACCGTACATCGTCGAAATTCATCCGTTGGATCATCGCGAAGACTTTCAACGGACAAATCGACTTAGATCATCAATCTGGGGCCCACCTGATCTCTGGATATGCCTAACCTTTGGGCTCAACACCTTAAATTATTTGAAAATCGATGGAAGATTTGTACATACATTATGATGGACCCCACATATGCACTATGTGCCGCAGTGTTGTGCACCAGCCGTGCACCACACTCAAAGTGGTCGGCGCCGGTTGACCGACAAAAAAACTCAAAAACGCAACAATTAACGCCGTCCGGCGTTGGGTTGCTCGATGGGCCCACTCATCATCTCAAAATCCGGACCGTCTATTAGTTTCATAAAAAGGCGTGCGATCCAATTCTAGGTAAAATTTCTGAAGATAGTGTGGATTGATTTTAACCATCCAAACGGAAGACGGACGGTGGAGTATTAGAATTTGTGGGCCACGGCTAAACACATATGAAACCATCCCTTCCCTGGATTTTTCGCCGAGAAATACAATGGACTAGGGATTTCGCCATCACCGACAAACCGACCATCACAAAATAACAATGCCCGGATCCCTGTTTCGCGGCGTCCTCAAAATTCCGATCGGTAGGGCCCCACTGTGTGTCGCTATCATGATCGATGACATCCGTCAGAAAGATGAGGGTCATAACCCCGACCATGATGTTTAAATGGAAGGACTTGGATGTTTTAGAAGGAAAGCAAGGATCGAAGGAAGTTGGGACATTTTCCTCGAATAAGCTTTGTTCTAATCTGTTGATCTATGTAAAGATCCATCCGTCTCAAATGTCTTTCCTTTAAGAAAAACAACAAGGAAATTGGGTTTCTTCCTCATCGACCGTTTTTCTGATCACAACCAAACTTACGCAGGGGACTGTGCGGAGACTTCCGCACCAACTCGGTTGTTGCGTGAGACTCGCTATTGTGCAACTCTTCCAGTTATAAAAGGGAGAGAAAAAAATCGAAGAGAAAGACATTTGTTTGTTTTTTCTTTTATTTTTTATATTTGTTTAAGAGCTAGCCCGTTCATGTGTGGCTAAACCTCTTAGCTAGGGCTAAGAGGTGAAGCTTGTAACGTGATGGGAGGCCTCTTTGCTTGTGCCTTTTATTTTAACTGAATGGATTTTGATTTAATTTATTAAGGAAATGTTTTCATCTTTAATGGTCTCATACATCAATGGGTCTCGCAATGGCTTTGAGCATGTTCTTTTTCTCTTATGTTTATGACGTCAAAGCCCCGTTTGTTCACCATAGTCTCATGGGCATGGTTGATGTCATCTTTCCTAACCTTCATACATTGATTGGTTGGTAATTAGTTTAATTCTGTTGTTTGCTTTGTCTCCTGGGCATGGTTAGGTGATGGAATCCATTCTAATTCATATACCTTTCATCTTTTCAAAATTACATTAAAGGAAGTTCAGTTAATTTTCCTGATTTATAATACAGGCATAAGATCTCCCTGATCTCTACAAATGGATCCTCTGAATCCCTAGTTTCCCTTCTTCTGATTTTTCCTAAGTTTTAGATTAATTATTTCACCATTATTCCTCAAATCAAAATTGGTTTAGATTTCATCTTAGCCTAGTTCTAGATCTGCCTGTACGTTTCAATTCACGGATTCGACCTCGGTCTTACCGAGATTATTACTACATCACAACCCTGCACTTGGGGTGTGAACACTAATTAGAAAGCCTTAGATACCTCACAATCCCGATAATACTCTTATATATAGCATTTAGGAGAATCCCAATCAAAATTAAAAATAAATCCCGCAAATTCACAAATCTACATAACTCTGCGATACGCTTGATGACACCTTCGATATCATCGAAATTAATACTAGAACGATCTAGTGACCAAATATGAAAATCCAAATTTTACCAATTACATCGACCAGGCCTTCGATGGCATCGAACGACCTTCAATGACAACGAAAATGACACCTAAAGTGCTCAATAACCAATTCGATTTATTCTAGAAAATCTTGATGGCATCGAAGTCTGCTTGATGACATCGAACCTATCATCGACATACTGTTGAATTACAAATTTAAAACATCTATCAACAATCTCCACCATATCTTCAATCATCATCCTTCAAAGCTTCTTTTCCTCTTTCTCTAATCCTACGTTGCATCATATATCTGTCATCGCTTCTCATGCATACTCCGTCCTTTTTTTACACCTTCACCAAGCCCAGAGAAGTTGCACAGAACTTGAACATCTCTGTAGGAACCACTTTAGTGATCATGCACGTCGGATTCACGCTTGTGCGAATCTTCTCCAGAGTCACGCCTCCTTCCTCAAATACCCGTCGAATAAAATGGTGACAAACATCAATGTGTTTAATACGTGAGTGATAAACAAAATTCTTAGCTAAATTAATATCGCTTTCGTTATCACAATTAACCGGCAAAGCCTCCTGCTGAAGCCCCAACTAATTTATCATCCCCCTCAACTAAACGACTTCCTTAAATGCTTCCGTCACTACCATATACTCAGCTTGGTTATGGAAAGAGCCACCACAGACTTAAGATTCGACATCCAACTGATTGTTCCACCCGTTAGCACAAACGAGTAACTTGAAGTTGACGTTATAGAATCCACACTGCTTGCGTAATTTGAATCCACATACCAAATTATCTTGGCCTCTGTTTTCTCAAAAGTTAAGACGTAGTCTTTTGTACCTTGAATGTATCGAAGTAGTTATTTCACCACTTCCCAGTGTTGCTTGCCGGGGTTGGAGATATGCCTACTCACAACTCAACTACGTATAAAATATTCAGTCTTACACAAACCATGACATATATTAAATTACCAAAGGCCTTTGAATAAGACACACAAAACATATCATGATTTTCCTCATTTAAATTAAGACATTGTTCTGAGAAAAGCTTGAAGTGAGCCGAGTGGGGAACGTTAACCAGATTTCCTTTGTCCATCCTATACTTGGTCAACACCTACTCAAGGTATTCTTTCTGAGATAACGAAAGCCTGCTTCTCTTCCTATCTCTATAAATATCTATGCCGAGTACCCTCTTCGTAACCTCCATATCTTTTATCTTGAATGTCCCTGATAATTTAGTCTTCAGTACATTAGTTTCAAACGAGTTATGACTAGCGATCAACATGTCATCAACACACAATACTAAGATGATGAACTTGCCATCACTCAGTATCTTGTAATACACACAATGATCGTATTCGCTCCTAATAAATTTCTAACTTAACATGAAAGAATCAAATTTTTCGTATTACTGCCTAGGTGACTGTTTCAGGTCGTATAATGACCTATTTAACCTACAAAGCTTGTTCTCTGCCTATTTAACTTTGTAGCCCTCTAGTTGCTCCATGTAGATATGCTTTTCTAATTCCTTGTGTAGGAATGCAGTCTTGCAGTCTTCATGTCCATCTGTTCCAGCTTGAGATAGTATTAGCCAATTAGTGCCAACTTGAATTTGATAAATACTTACTTTGTAACCAGTGCAAATATCTCTGTGAAGTCGATTCCTTCTCTCTGAGCATTACCCTTCACTACCAACCTTGCTTTGTATTTATCCTATTTCTTCTTTAAGATCTACTTGCACTCGATCACTTTTCGTCCCACTAGAAGCTCTACAAGCTCCCATATCTCATTTTTTTTAATAAAAAGTCCATCTCATCATCCATTGTCGTCTTCCACTTTTTTACATCAGGCTCATCAAGAGCCTCGTAAAGAGTAGACAGCTCCCCCTCATCTGTAATAAGGGCAAATGCGATATTAGAGTCGTCTTTATATCTCGTCAATACCCTACAATCTCATGGCCAATTCCTTCTCACAGGTGGCTGCTCTACCTACTTCTGTACATCTGTCTACGGATCTGTCCCATCTTAAGTATCACCTGTGTTAACCTGAACGTTTACGATCAACCTTTCCGGTTTCTTTTGCTCCTCCTAATCATTCTTGTGGAATAGGGAGCCTTTATCAAATTTGACATTACGGCCTTCTATTGCTTGAAATTGACGAAATGGATTTATGTTTCATGAAATAAATCCAAACTTTCTACAAGTAGTCATCAATGAATGTGACAAACCACGATGACCCTCCAGCGAAAACTACGAGCGTCAGCCCCCATACATCATAATGCACATAATGAAGCACACCCTTACATATATGTTTTCCATATTTAAAAGATAATCTACATTGTTTACCATATATATAATGCTCGCATATATTAAATCAAGACTTTTAAAACTTGGAATTAAACATTGGTTAAAAAGTACTTATATGCCTCGCTCGCTCATGTGACCTAGATGTGCATGCCATATACATGCAGATGTGGAATCCACTACCCTAGCTGCAGCTCCACCTATCGAAGTGTTTTTTATCAATCTATAAAGATTATCATGCCTCTATTCTCTCATAACTATGAGCGCCCCTTTTGAAACTTTAAGGACCCCATTAAAACTGATGAACTTACACCCAATTGCTTCGAGTGCACTAAGAGATATCAAACTCTTCTTTATATCAGGAATGTGCCTCACCTTAGTTAAGGTACGCTCCATCCTATCAAATATCCTTGATGTTAAGAGTACCAATAGCCATAACATTACATGTATTGTCATTGCCCATGCATAAATACATGTCTACCATCGCACTCCCTGTAGCTGGTGAACCAACTCCGATGAGGAGTCATGTGATATGAAGCCCTTGTGTCCGAATCCACTCGTCTCTAGGATCATTGTATAAGTGTTTGATCATGGACACCGACAACACATCACTTTCACTTGTTCCTTCACTAGGCATAGCAGTGTTGGCCTCCCTGGAAGAAGCCTCTAAGTTCTCTTTCTTCTCTTTAAGATTGGTACAATTCTTTTTCATATGTCCTAACATCCCACAATTCTCTTTCTTTTTACCCTTGCTCTTGCCTTTGGATTTGGATCTCGATCGAGAATATCCTGTGTTCCGCTCAAAATTTCGACCCCTCGTAAAAAATGCATCAGTAAAGGCCCTTATGCTACCATTTTTCTTTCTCATCACCTTTCCTTGAAGGGTTGAGATAATAATGTCGACACTAAGGGACAAGTTACCGATGCATAATATGTCTTTAAAGGACTCATATGAGGCCAGAAGAGAATTCAACAAGATACACGTTTGATCTTCATCTTTGATCGCTTCCTGCATATCCAAGAATTTGCAGATGATCTTATTAAAATTGCTAACAGAGGTTTCAATATCTCCTTCCCTTGCCATCTTGAAGTTGAACAACTACAACTTTAAGTGTAGGTGATTTTCAAGGGACTTCTTCGCATAGATGTCCTCTAACTTCGTCCACAAATTTGCTGCATTTTTTTACCTCATGACATTGTAGAGAACCTCATCTGTTAAACATGGATGGATGGAGGATTTCACTTTTTTATCCAGTTTCTTTCGTTCATCATCCATAGATTTCGGTCGTTTCTCAAGGACCTCATCCAATCCTTATTGAGCCAATAAGCCAATCATCTTAACCTTCCATAATTCAAAATTATTTTTCTCAGAGTATTTCTCGACATCGAACTTAGGATTGACAATCACTGTTAGTCACTTTCATATTCAAGCCTGCGCCCCAACGTTTGCTCTGATACCACTTATTGTGGGATTGTGGAAGCACATAGAGATGAATTAAGTGAAGTAATCTAAACACACCAAGCAAGCATAATGCAAGCACCCAAAATTTATCATGGAAAAACCCTTGCGGGAAAAAACTACTGTGCAAAGCAATAATAAATACTATGAAAGCAGAAATTACAAGAGATAGAGAGAATATCAGATTTAAACAACCTCGAATCTCCCTTACAAGCCTTTGAAACCCTAAGAACGAATTAGAAAGCCTTAAATACCTCCCAATCCTGATAATACTCTTATATATAACATCTAGGAGAATCCCAATCAAAATTGGAAACAAATTCTGTAAATTTGCAAATCTGCGTAACTCTATGATACGCTTGATGACACCTTCGATGGCATCGAACTAAACATGAGAGAGAAAAAATGTTCATTAGTGGCCGCTAAATACGAAACTATAAAAAGACGTTCATCGTATCGGGCTTGAGTCCATCATGTACATTAAGCCGAGATAGCGTTTAGAATCGTTCAACTTGAGCTCGCAAGACGAGTGCATAGGATGCATAAATGCCTTAAGAAATTACAACTTAAGTTAAAAATTTTCATTTATTATTTGCCCAAGTTGTGGCCTTCGGACCATTAAATCGTGACTAAATTTAGGACACCAATCTAAGTTAATACCTTACACCTATTCTTATAGTTGTGGACCCAGTTGATGATTGGTAACCATTGGACTGACTTCAAATCATACCCGTCAATCAGTGCATCCAAATGATGGACCAATCACATCCATGTGTAGATCATCATTAGGGTTATCTACCTTACACCGTAGATTGACCCGTACATCCCCTAGTGGACTCCAAAAGTTAGAAAAAGCCTCTCATAGAGTTATAATAGTAAATACTTAGCTCTCGGGGCCATTTGCACACTTTTTTGCATTATAAATTGTCCACTATTTCACATTTCCTCTCCCCATACAAAATTTTTCTGTAAGATTGAGAAATAAAGAGTGAAAGAGAGGGAGAAGAAGATAGAGAGAGAGAGAGAGAGAGAGTGTGTGTGTGTGTGTGTGATAAAAAATGTGAGGGTTTTGCACCTTCGCCCTTTCATCCCTTTTATCGCAACTGTAGCCGCTTTCAGATCCTTTATCGGATCTCTTTCGTCGACAAAGAAATGGATCATACTTTTCAATCTAGATCTTCTTAGGTTGAGCTTCAAGAATCTTATATAATAACTTATGTGTTTATTAGATTCATGTGATCTTTCTTAAAACCCTAACCCTAAAAGTGTGAGTAGGTTGGGTAAAACTAAGGTGCGGACCATTCTTCTAAGTTTTCTTTTTTATCAACCCTTGATAGTGTTAGATAATGATTTTTTTGTACTGTTAAGATTTCATATATTATTCGTGTTTATATTGCTTTATTATTTCATCCATAATGTTATTTAAAATTGGTGGCTAACATATTTGATGAAATGCTTGAACAATATGAAAATTTTATTGTTAGAACTCTTGTATGTAAGTTGATAAATGATGTTAATATACGTTGGATTTTATAGATATACATTGATTTGTACTGATTCGTACATATGTTTGGTTGGTGCACCATATTGTGTTATTAAGTTGCTTCATGATTATATTTATGTATTTAATAATTTGATTTGTAGTCATGTGGATCGAGCCCTGCAAAATGTTAATCAAGAAGATGACCCGCTTTTGGGTTGGCTATCCGAGACTTATATGGTAGACTGGGGTTAAATAAGGACGAGAGGAGGTAGTTAGAGTTACACGGGATGGTTTATACCTAATACCGATTTTTTTTGTCGCCCATTGTCGATCAGATCAGTCTAATGTATGCCTCGATCATTCTTATGTTTGGTAGTTATATAACATTCAAAGGAATCTATGATACCACTGTTACCATTCAATTGAGTCCTTTTATAATTGTCAGTGTGTTATGATCCTACAAAGACTCATGAGCCAGGCATGGTAGTATGGGACATCGTGTCTGAGTTATCGACCTATAATGGGTGATGTGTCTGTCATATTGGTAAAAAATGGAATGACTAGCTCGCCATATCGGTAAAAAATTGGTGATGGGCCTCCACATAGTGACCATTTCGCACTATTGAAGGACATGAGCCTACCGTATTATTAATGGAATTGATGTCGTGACTTCATCACATTTGTATCTGGGTGACGACTCTCACATTATTTGTGGTCGTCCTTGGGTGATGAACCCTAAAATGGATCAAGGGACACAGGTGAGGAGCCATTACGACATCATCGAGTCTCATGATCCGGGTAAAGATTTGTGATATTATTGCGATATTCGACCTCACCAAATTACTGCTTGAAGTAGGATTAATAATTATTTGGCTAATCATACATATTATGACACTTGTCAGGATATGTAGTTTGTGAAAGGTGTTAGAGTCGCATAATGAGGAAGTATTGACATTTTAAGAAATATGTGTTGAAGTCACTCGTTGAGAGAGTATTAGACTGTGAGGATCATGCATCATCATATCATAGCATTCATGTACCTAAAAAAAACTAGATATACATTGTTTATTTTGTTATGCTACATTAGTTGCGATTGATTGTGTTTTTTTTTTTTATACACACACACACTCACACCACCACACACTCATAGTGGGATTTCACCACCTATGGATACTCAAACTCTTGATCGGGTGTTGAAACTCCTGAGAGTCTACCACCGGAGCAAGAGTAAGGATCCACTAGACAATATTATTGACTGGGTGTTAAAACTCTTGAGAGGATCCACCGAAGCGATTAATTGATTGTGTTGATAACATGTGTAACTTAGATAATGGTATACCGCTAAGTTAGCTACTCACACCTGAGATAGTGTTTTAAAACACCAACTAGATGATATTATTGATGTAGGTACCATCGAGATCTCGGATGGACGGGGTTAAACCGGCTTGCACCATTGTCATGATGTTTTGGAGCATTAGGCGAAAATAAAATACTTTACATTTTTATTTCATTTTGAATATGTGTATTGTGACTCGTATAGTCCTCATTTAGGCGAACACTACTTTTGAATATTAACCATATATTTTTTAGTTTAATTATCTCTACTTAATTTTTGATGTCATTGATTTAAAGTTACTCTGATAATTGATCATGGGTGAATGTTAACCGAACTACACGAGCACACGGGAACTTGCCTATGTGCATTTTTGTTATGTTCACACCCAGGAACTCGGGATCGAAGTCTCCATACTTGAGTGCCGAATTTTTGGGCATGACACCGCACTCTGTGGAGCCACCATGATGTATGTGTTTTATCTATGCCGCCCATTCTTTTTTACCAACTCATTTTAGGGTTTAAGCTCAAAATTAAAGGATATCCAAAGCTTAAGTGGACTACACCACAAGAAAATTGGAAATAGTGGGAATTGAACACTTATCATTGAAAACTTCTCGACGGCCACAAAAGTTTTGAATCAACTAAAATTTGTGTTTTTCCTTTGTCCATGTTTGTCTGACGAATGAGGTCCTCTACAATGAAACAAGAGTGGAACAGGTTAGATAAAAAAGCCAATATTTTAATACAGTTGTGTTTGACGGATGAGGTCCTCTACAATATTATGAGAGAGAAGATTACATCGAATACATGGGTGCAGTTAGAGAATAAATATGTGAAAAAAATCTCTTGATAATCATTTGTATTGGAAAATACAGTTGTTTAATCTGAAGATGACTGGGAGGGTTGACATTAAGGCCTATATCAATAACTTCAATAGGCTCGTTTGTAATTTTTTGGATATGGATGAAACGTTGAAGGATGAAGATCAAGCATGTATTCTGTTGAATTCTTATAAAGAATCGTATGAGTCATTCAAAGACTCTTTGTGCACCAGTAGGATAACCATTAGCATTGAGACCATTATCTCAATGCTTCGGTGGAAGGCAATGAGAAAGAAAAGCGGTGACAAGGGTGCTTCTACAGATGTATTGGTTACAAGGGAGAGAAATTATGAGTGAAATAGTGGATCTTCACGATCAAGACTAATAGTAAGGGCAAAAGCAAGTTGAAGTGCTAGAATTGTGGCATGTTAGGGCACATGAAGAAGGATTGTCAGAATCCTAAGTCTAGGAAGGAGAAATCAGAGAATTCTTCCAAAGAGGCCAACACTATGGAATCTAAGGAGGAGGCGAGTGGTAGTGACGTGCTGACCGCGTCAAAATCTGGATACTTCAATGGATAATGAATTTTGTATACGTAGGCTTCCTATCATATGATCCTGCATAAGAGCTGGTTCACCAGTTACAGTGAGTGCGATGGTGGCTAGGTATTTATGAGCAATGATAATGTCTGTAATGTGGTTGGTGTATGATCAGTGCGCATCAAGATGTTTGATAGCATGGAGCGTATCTTGACTGATGTGAGACACACTCCTAAATTGAGGAAGAGTATAATATCTCTAGGTACACTCGAGGCACAAGGGTGCGAATTCAACAGGTTCGATCGTGTCCTTAAAATTTCAAAGGGGACACTCATGATCATGAAAGCACAGAGGAATGAAAACCTTTACAGGTTGATCGGGAGTACTTTATTGGGTGAAGCTATAGCGTCTGTAGCAGATTCCACATCTACACGTATGTGGCATACATGCCTAGGCCACATGAGTAAACAGGGCATGAAGGTGCTAAAGGAATGCGGAGTGACCCTCGAGAATATACATACAAGCATGAATTCGACATATATGCTTATGAAAGTGGTTCCTACAAAGAAGTTCAAGTTTCGTACGACTTCTCTCGGTCTAGCAAAGATTGAGTGAAGACAGAGTGTGCACTAGAAGAGATGCTTATTGAGCTATGATGGAGACGAAGTAGAGACAAAGGTTCGAGCGTTGTGTGTTGTATCATGAATATTAAAGTCATGGTGGAGATTATTGAAAATCGGATGCTTAAAATATGTGCTGAAAGAGGGGCCTTCCAGCAATCGAAGGATATCGAATTAAATTGATTTTTTGGCACTTTCAATGGGTCAAAAATGTTGGTTGATAGGTCGACCCAACCGGTAGAAGGATTTCATCCGGTCAATTCGACAGGTCGACGTATTGCATAGTTTGCATGTTTTTACGTGAAATATTTATATTTATATTTTTTATTTAACTAGGAGGGCGTAAACGAAATTATGGTTAATGTAATTGTGCTGGAACGTTTAAGAGGATTTTGAATAGAAGAAAAGCTTGGGGTTTTCTTCTTGCATAGTTTGTATCTAACCTGCATTCTCGCTTTAAGAACGCACAAACTATGTAACAAAAGATTCCATCTCTTGTATCTTTATTATTCATACTGCATTCTCACTTTGTGCCATGTGTTTTTCTTGCAAGGGCTTTCCTACGTAAATTCGGATATTCTCTGTTAGATTTATTTGTGCGATTGTAATTACATTGTTTGATCCTGTTTTGCGTGCTTATATAAGTCTTAACAAGCCATTCAAAACCTTCTATGAGCCACACAAGTTTTGGATAAAGCTTATTTTTATTCTTTTTCCTATCACCCAGGCTATGTGATCTTTTCATCAGGTTGGATTAGTCATTAAACATTATGGCAAACCATAGGAAGTTTTCAATATTGGGTGTTCCATGATCAATGTTTCTTGTGGTATGTTCCACCTGAAATTTGTGTCTGCTTCAGGAATCACTAGGCTTGGAATTTTTTGTGGTGTGTTCCACCTGAAATTTGTGTCTGCTTCATTCCCATGATGATGCCTTAGAATAACATGGAAACACAGATAGACAGTGTGGTTATAGAATGCAAACATCCAGGTGAGATTGCAGCCAAGTCGCCCTCTTGGGAGCGGGAATCGTAATCCGCTTACATCACGTGGGAAACGGACGCGGATGGCCGGCAGCACATCTGGTATTCTCGTGGGCTAAGCTATGTGGTGCCCATCATGATATTTGTGTTTTATCCACATCATCCATAAGCATCAGCAGGTCATTTTAGGGCTCAAGTCCTAAAATGAGGCAGATCCAAAGCTCAAGTGGACCACACCATAGGAAATACTGAGATAATAATGCCCACCATTGAAACCTTTTTACAGCCCACCTTGATATTTATTTGCTATCCAATCTGTTCACAGGGTCATACCAACTTAAATTAAGGAAATTAACAAATATGAGATTAATCTGATTCATCTGTAGCCCCCAATAAGTGTTTAATGTTGGGCGTTCAATTCTAATTGTTTCTTGTGGGATGGTGCACTTGAGCTTCATATCTGTATCATTCCCGCGGGAAAGCGAATTGGCTGGTAGGGGTGCACACGGGTTCGGTTCGGTTCTGGGGTGAAACCGGAACCGAACCGTTCCCAATGGTTCTAGGATATTTGGAACCGGAACCAGATCGTTAGCACGCTAGAACCGAACCGGAACTGGACCGTTAAAACCGTTTTGGTTCCGAATCGGCTCCACGGTTCTTGGCTTTTTATAATCCAACCCAATTGCATGTTTTATTTTATAATTTTGCCGATGTCCATTCGTGTTGTGATCCATTTGATAAATGGTTTAGATATTGTATAAGGTGTGCTAAAATACATTTA
The DNA here is from genome assembly GCA_030180095.1 of Magnolia changhungtana. Taxonomy (NCBI): domain Eukaryota; kingdom Viridiplantae; phylum Streptophyta; class Magnoliopsida; order Magnoliales; family Magnoliaceae; genus Magnolia; species Magnolia changhungtana. Next base: position 461,192 of record JASAUF010000363.1, on the reverse strand, counting down.
TGGAAATAATCAAATAGTGCATTGTAAACCATAAATCATGAGTCAAATATGGAAACAATCAAAGGGTTCCTGGTTCGATTCCAGGGTTCGGCTCCGTGATGCAGATCCACGATTTGGTTCTACGGATCGGTTCATGGTCCGGTTCGTTTCTACATACCCCCAAACCGCAAACCGAACTGATGTAATCAGTTCTTTGATTTTTGGAACCAAAATTGGAACCGGTGCACTCTAAAACCGGATCAAACCGAACCGTTTGGTCGGTTTCAGTCCGGTTCCACGGTTCTACCGGTTCGATGTACACCCCTATTGGCCGGCATACCACACACCAACTATATAGCTGGTGTAGGTACATGTCCTGCGAAGACGAGCGTTGATGCTCCATATTCGAGTTGTAGGAACTGTTCGAAAGAGATCAAAGATACATGGGCCCAACAATGATGTATTTATTATATCCACACCCTTCATCCATTTTTCGAGATCATTTTAGAGCACTATCCAAAAAATGAATCATATCCAAAAATCAACTGAACCACACCACAAATAGCAGTCGAGATTATGATTTTCACCATTAAAAATCTCATATGGCCACCATAACGTTTATTTTCCATCCAATCTGTTAATAACGATCACAAAGACACGGATGTATAGTAAAAACAAATTTCATATTGATCCAAAACTTCTTTAGAACTCCAAAAGGGTTTCAATGGCAGACGTTCGGTCCCCCACTGCTTTTTTCAGTGTGGCCCACTTGATTGTTAGATCCATTTCATTTTTCATCTCAAGCCTTAAGACGAGCTTGTAAAATGGATGGACGGTTTGTATATAACACATACCTCATGATGGACTCTCGGAACTTACTAACGTCAATACATCGTCTATATAGCTGGAGTGTGGTACACAAGCCAATCCGCTTCCATTCTTGGGCTCGTGCTAAAATAAGCGGAAAATCATATGGCCGGCATGGATAGCCTGGGCATGCCCTGCCACGGCGGATGGTCCTAGTGCCGTGGATATTTTAGTGACACGTGCTGCCGCAATCTGCGTTAACGATGTATGTGAGTCCTTAACACCAAATGCCAAGGTGGATTTCACAAAGTTCTTCCACTACGGTGAGTTCGAGAGAGTCCTTACACCACCGTCCAAAGGAAGACGCGGTTTGGATAGTGACCCAACACCATACAGCTAGTGGTGCTAAAGCTCTATGGGCCCCACCATGATGTATGTGTTTTATCCGGAAATGGATTGGCTACTCCCCTGCCACCAGCCAATGGCTGACGGTCGGTGCTCTGTGGCCCCACCATGATGTATGTGTTTTATCCGGAAATGGATTGGCTACTCCCCTGCCACCAGCCAATGGCTGATGGTCAGTGCTCTGTAGACCCCACCATGATGTATGTGTTTCATCCATGCCATCCATCTATTTTTATAGATCATTTTATTGTATGAGATAAAAAATGAGGTATATCTCACTCTCAACTGGACCACATTACAGAAAACAGTGTTGAATGAACGTCGACCATTAAAATCTTTTTGGGGGCCAAGTTTTGGATCAATCTAATCTTTGGTTTTTTTTTTCCCTTCATCTGGGTCTATATGACCTAATCAACAGATTGAATGTCAAATAAACAGTACCGTGGGCCGCAGGAGGATTTTAATAGTGGATATCCAATCACTACCGTTTCCAGTTGTGTGGTAGACCTGAGATTTATATCCCTCTCATTTTCGGGATCAAGCCCTAAAATGATCTGTACAAATGGATGAACAGAATGAATGAAACACATACATCATGGTGGGGCCCACAGAGCACCGACCACCAGCTACCGGGCTGGTAGCAGGAGTATCCGTTTCGGTTTTATCTACACTCTCTATCTATTTTTCCAGCCCATTTTTGTTTATGAACCTTAAAATGACACAGATCAAAAACTGAGGGACCGCACCAAAAGAAAAAAAAAAAACAGTTGGGATTGAATTCTTAACATTGAAATCTTCTTGGTAGCCACCTAAGTTTTAAATCAAGCTGATATTTGTGTTGTCCCTTCATCGTAAGTTTAACCTCTCACCAGGTTAGATGGAAAATAAACATTACAGTGAGCTTAGGAAGTTTTTAATGGTTGGAGTTCAATCACCACTGTTTCCAATTGGTATGGTCCACCTGCCATTTAGATCTGTCACATTTTTGAGCTCATGCCCTAAAATGAACTGACAAAATAAATGGACGGCATGAATAAAATACATAAATCATAATGGAACCATGTAGCTTCGACACCAACTAGCTGGCTAGTGGTGGGGTCACCAGCCAATCAAACCGCGTCCAAAACGGCTGCTGAGTTGCAGTACCCAATCCGATTACGGAGAGAGGAGCAGCGGAATGTTTTCATACGTGGTACTTCAGTGGACCCCACCATGATGTATGCGTTAGATCCACACTGTCCATCTATTTTTATAGATCATTTTACGTGATCTTCCTAAAAATGATAAATAAATAAATAATGCTCAAGTGGACCACACCACAGGAAACAGTGGGAACTGGATGTCTACCGTTGAAAACCTCTTGAGTCCAAAGAAGGCTCGGACCAAGCGTATATTTGTGTTTTCCCTTCATCCATGTCTACATGACCTTATAAACAGGTTAGATGGAAAATATATTGCTTAGAAAGGTTTCAATTGTTTTAGTTCAATCCCCACTTCTCTCAGTGCTGTGGTCCACTTTGAGCTTTGTATTTAGTATTTACCTGATTATGGAAATCATGCCCATAAAATGATTGGACGGTGTAGATCTAACACATACATTATGGTGTCGCCCACATAAGTTTCACACGTTAAAACATTCCCTGGATATGTTGCGCAGTCCAGGGTAGAGAAAATTGGTGTACCAAAGCGGAAATACATAAATATCCGTATTGAAAATCCCTATGTATTTTCATGGTTTTCTTCTTTTTTTTCTCCGCAGAACTTAGCTGATGTCATCGTGCTTACGTGTAACAATAATAAAGAAAGGCCCCCATTCGTTCAACACAGACGACCTGAACACCATAAGAAGATACTAGAAGCGTTTGGCTCATTTCCCATCTCTACACGGTTTCTTTCATCTCATGCGATTTGATAGAAAGATATGAAGTTCTTACTAAAATCTCCATCTCATGCGTTACTTGGCTTTTGCATTTGGTGTATGCATCTCTTGTGTTTGGTAGAGAGGTCCACAGCTCAGACTACAGATCCATTTGAAGGTACGTAGTTTGCAGTCATAGATGTATATGGGGGGCTTTGATACTGAAACGGTTAGAGAGAGAATGTGTGTGTTTCACTTTTATTCATTTAATAGAATTTCACTTTCAATTTTTAAGGGAAGAGAATTTACAAACTGCCTAGTTAATATTGAATTTACATTTAATTATCTTTTTTCATTAATTTAAGTTATTATCACTGGAGTACCTTACATTACATTTTGTTAACGAAAGTTGGCCGACAAAGGGTTGCAACTCCGGTTGACCCACTGCAGTGTCTATGTAAAATCCACCCTTTAAAATAATAAAAAAAAAAAAAAAAAAAAGATATATATTCATTATAAGGGGCAAAAGCTATACAAAAGAGTTTTTGGGTGGACCTATCAAAAAAAAAAAAAAAAAAAAAAAAAAAAAAAAAAAAAAAAAAAAGAGGACCGCTTACTGTGAGAAAAGAAAGATGGGCAACAAAGAAATTATCCCTCTCTCAAATTATCCAATCCCACCCCATCCAAAGAAATTATCCCTCTCTCAAATTATCCAATCCCACCCCATCCAAAAATAAAAGGCCTCTGGTGATAGAGGGGAGCTCTGTCGGAGATTGTAAAATCCACCTTGACTAGTAGGTCTGTCGCCTCATATTAGGCCCAGGGTCTAAAAATCAGCCTCATCAGTAATTCAGGTTGACTCCACCAACAGAAATAAAGTATAGGGCAACACTCGCTAAACTATTTCCCTTGATATGGCCCATTTTAATCATGGATGAGCCTAATTTTAAGCCCATATCTGAATTTTGGTGTGGCATCTATTAGTTGGAAAGGATCATAACAGTGATCTTTGTAAAAAATCAAGGATGAACATCTCTGTCAATAGTTTCCTTTGGTGTGACCCTCTTCAATAGCAGCTCAGCAAAAAATATGGCCTATGCATAATTCCCTTGAACCACACCAAGAAAAAAGGTTTAGAGGTGGGCATTGCCATTACACTATTTTAACGTACCGTGTGTTTGCATGCTTCGTGTTAAGCGAAGTATGCACTGTTGTGAGGTGTCACTGTTGGTCTTTACCAAAACTATTTGGTGAGTAGGCATAGTTATTTATTTCATTAGCTTGTTAGTACATGCCTCCATTGTTAGTCACACTACACTTTGGAATCGATACAAAGACCTTAGTGTTGAAATGAAATTATCTTCGGGTCTACCACTTGAGAAATGAACAGAGTGGTGAAAAACTTACACATGAATGTTGAATTTATGTGCTGAGCTTTGAGGTGCTGGGGCACGGGGTTTATGTCTTGTAGACTGGATTAGTCATAAAGGAGAAATGGTCACCCATAGGAAAGGTTCCACAGCTTGTGGTACAACACCATGTTTCATGCCAACATGGCCACTTGCGTTGTGCGTTCCTTATATATATATATATATATATATATATATGGGAAAAGGTACTATGCGCTCGGGCACATACAGTCGTCCATGAGGTCGAGTTGGTGTGGGGCCCATCGTGATGCCGTTCGAACATCTACCCCCTCAGTCAGATGCACCATCCCAGGTGGGGCCCACACGGCTGAAAATCACCTCAATCCGTGACTTTTGTGGGCCACACCACGTACAGAAGTGGAGAGGGGCCGTGCACCATATAAAACCAGTTGTATAGGTTTCTTCATGATCAAAACCGTCCATCATGTGTGTCCCACTTGAATGTAATTTTAAACCACTTTTCAGGTGGTATCCACATCTCAGGTGGGGCCCACCAAGTGCTTTTACATGTTTTTACTTGTATACTTATGTTTTCAGATGGTATGGCCCACCTGATCACGGTGGACGGACGATTTTGGGCCGTCCAGGCCCAAAATGGGATGGTGCATCTGGTGGACGGTGTGGATCTTCGAACGGAATCACGGTGGGGCCCACCTCACGGACGACCGCTTTGCGCTAGAGCGCATAGTACTCTCTCTCTCTCTCTCTCTCTCTATATATATATATATATATATATATATATATATATGGAAAAGGTACTATGCGCTCGAGCGTAAAGCGGTCGTCCGTGAGGTCGAGCTGGGTGGGCCCCACCGTGATGCCTTTTGAACATCAACACCGTCCACTAGATGTACCATTCCATGGTGGGCCTGGACGGCCCAAAATCAAGTCAATCCGTGACTTTAGTGGGCCACACCACATACAGAAGTGCAGAGGGGCCGTGCACCATTAAAACATTCATAACCATTTTTGAGGGCCCACCGAGATGTTTTTTTCAAATCCAGCCCATCCATTATGTGTGTCCCACTTGAATGAGGGTTCAGACCAAGTTTCAGGTGCATGGAAAACTCAGGTGGGTCCCACCAGTGCTTTTATATGTTTTTGGCATGTATACTTATGGTTTTAGATGGTGTGGCCTACTTGAGTCATGGATTGACCTGATTTTGGGCCGTCCAGGCCCACTATGGAATGATGCATCTGGTGGACGGTGTTGATGTTCGAAAGGCATCACGGTGGGGCCCACCCAGCTCGACCTCACGGACGACCGCTTTACGCTCGAGCGCATAGTACCTTTTCCCATATATATATATATATATATATATATATATATATATATATATATATATATATATATATATATATAAGACACCTCCGTGAAGATTGCATGGCACAAAAGTCAAGTAGGTCCACTCGACAGGTGGTTCACAATCTTGGAATTAATGGACAACTAACTGTTTGACTCAATATAAAGGTGTGGCTTACCTGCTAATTGGATCAATCTGATTTTTAAGAAAGGTGATCTTCATGGTGAGGCCTAACATTTTCACAGTACCATCACCTTAAAAAGTGGCATCTCTAAGGGAAAGATGGTACAATTGACAGCTTTTGGTATATATCAAATTCTATATTTATCCAGTGTATTTCCTTACAAAGAAAATAGCGTATTTAACAACTTTACAAGAGGATATATATGGTTATACAGAGATTGCACCTAAAAAGATTTAACGGAATCTGACCTTATAATTAAGGGATTTTATCCCTCTATATTTCAATCTGAACAACTCACGCCAACACTCCCCCTCAAGTTGGTGCGTATAGGTTTCTGAGGCCCAACTTGTCAAGTGAGTTGTGAAAGTTCTTGCTGCACACTACTTTTGTTAGTATATCTGTCAGTTGGTCTTCGGACTTACCGAAAGGAAACCGGATTATCTTTGCTTCAAGGTTTTGTTTGATAAAATGTCGATCCACCTCCACATGCTTGGTTCGATCATGCTAAACAGGATTATGAGAGATCTCTATAACTGCTTTGTTATCACAAAAGAGATTCATCTCACAATCCGGAGCAAAGCCAGTCTCTGTCAAAAGCCTTCGAAGCCAAAGAAGCTCACAAAGACCCTTAGCCATTCCACAGAACTCAGCTTCAGCACTTGATAATGCCACTACCTTCTGTTTTTTACTCCTCCAAGTCACGAGATTTCCTCCAACAAAGGTGAAGTAACCTGAGGTGGACTTTCTATCTGTGACATTCCCTACCCAATCAGCATCAATATAGCCTTCGACTCTTAAGTGATTATTCTTAAAAAACATAAGTCCCTTTCCAGGAGAGGACTTTAAGTATCAAAGGATTTGAACCACTACCTCCATATGATCTTCACTCTGGCAATGCATGAACTGACTAACAACACTTACTGCATAAGCAATATCGGGTCGTGTATGAGAGAGATAAATCAGCTTACCAACCAATCTCTGATATCTTCCTTTGTCAGTTGGTATTTGATTTGGGTACTCTCCGAGTTTGTGATTTTGGATCATTGGTGTATCCGCAAGCTTACACTCCAACAATCCAACTTCAGATAATAGGTCAAGGACATATTTCCATTGGGATAAGAATATCCCTTGATTGGATCTAGCGAATTCGATTCCCAAAAAGTATTTGAGTCCTCCCAAACTTTTCATCTCAAATTTTGTTGCCAACTGCTTCTATAGCTTTGATATTTCTTCTGAATCATCTCCCGTAATAATCATATCGTCCACATAGACTATTAAAGCTGTGATCTTTTCCTGTCGGTGCTTTAGAAAGAGCGTATGGTCTAAATTGCTCTGATGAAAACCATATTTCTTCATTGCCAAGCTCAACCATCCGAACCATGCCCGAGGAGATTGCTTTAGTCCATATAACGTCCGTTGTAATTTACATACAATTTTGGTCTCAGAGGTCGCTACATATCCTGGAGGAATATCCATGTATATTTCTTCTTCGAGGTCACCATGGAGAAAAAGATTTTTCACGTCGAATTGGTGTAATGGCCGGTCGAGATTTGCTGCTAAGGACAGTAGAACTCTGACAGTATTTAACTTGGCAACTGGTGAGAACGTCTCTTAATAGTCCACGCAGTACGTCTGTGTATAGCCTTTCGCCACTAGTCTCGCCTTGTATCGCTCCACGGATCCATCGGCTTTGTATTTGATGGAGAACACCCACTTGCATCCCACCGTTTTTTTTTCCTTTGATTAGAGGCACGAGAATCCATGTCTCATTCTTCAGTAATGCTTCCATCTCTTCCTTCATGGCTTGAGGGTCTTGCAAAGCTTCATCAACACTAGTGGGAATATGGCATGAGAAAAGTTCATTTGCAAAGGTCTTGAGAGGTTCAGATAGTTTCTTTGTAGATACATAGTTGGCAACTAGAGTATCCACATCTCTGTAGATACCTCGACCTCCATTCCTTGACTTCTGGAGAGTATCTGTTAGGTGGTTTTCCACAATTGTGCCTGAAAGGAAGCTCATAGCTAATTGGAGTATCCACATTGTTAGAAATCTGAGATATGGGTGGAGTGCTTACCTCAGCGATATTCTCAGGAGATGGGTCGTTGGATACAGGAGAGTGGGGGGTTATCATTTCATCTTCAGTTTCCGAAGATGTCGTTGGCTCAGTATTTGCAGTAGACGATGTCGTTGGCTCAGTATTTGCAGTATTTGGTTTCTTGAGGGCTGGTTGAGAAGGAACTAAAGATCCTCCAGTAATGTGAACTGAAGATCCTCCAGTAGTGTGATTAAGTAGCCAATTCATCTCTTCACCACTGGTCTCCCCCTGAAGGGAAGAATTGGAAGCGGCGGGAGAAAAAAACATGTCAGATTCTAGAAACGTGACATCCATCGTCACATAGGTACGCCCTGTGGAGGGAGCATAACCGCGATACCCTTTTTTATTTATAGCATATCCCAAGAACAGACAACAAATGGCACAGGGATCGAGTTTCGTGTGCTGGTTCTTGGGAAGATGAACAAAGGTAACGCAACCAAAGACTTTTAGTGGAAGCATCAACACCATAAGTAAGTGAACGACTGTTGACAAGACCTATAGAGGGGTCTTGAAAGCAAGAATTTTGGTAGGCATCCGGTTGATGAGATGAACAGTTGTGGTAATCGCATCCGGCCAATGAGTGCTGGGCACATGAGCTCCTAGTAGAAGGGCACGACAGTTTCAATAATATGACGATTTTTCCACTCAGCGACACCATTCTGCTAAGAGGTTTAAGGGCAAGATGTCTCGTGAAGCAGACCATGGTGTCGAAAATAATCTTGAAATTGACTGTTCATATATTCGCCACCGTTATCAGACCGCAGACTCTGAATTTTAGCAGAAAATTGAGTTCGAACCATGGAATGGAAAGCTTGAAAAATGCTGAAGACCTCATCTTTATTTTTTAGTAAGTAAAGTCAAGTCATTCTAGTGCAGTTATCAACAAATATCACAAACCACCGTACACCAAACATAGAGGGTTTTGGGGAAGGACCCCACATATCAGAGTAAATTAGAGCGAAAAGAATATCACTTTTATTCATACTCAATGGATATGTAACTCGATGACTCTTAGCTAAAATGCAAGTATCACATGTAAAGTCTGAAATTGACAATCCCGAAAATAAATCAGGTAACAAATGCTTCAAATATCCAAATGACGGATGACCTAACCGACGATGCCAAAGCAAAATCTGTTGTACTTTCTGGTCCCTCTGATGGTGTACATGAAATGCTTGGCCTACACTGAAGTCATCCATGTAATAGAGCTCCCCCTCTTAGTACCACGCCCAATGATCTCCTTGGTGAGAATATCTTGAAGAAGACAAAATGTAGGGTAAATTAGCAGCAAACAATTCAGGTCTTTGGTAACTTGACTTACAGATAGTAATTTGTGAGAAAGGGAGGGCACAAGTAAAGTGTTAGACAAGGATAGAGCTGGTGACAACTTTATAGTGTCAGTCCCTGTAACCGAGGAAATAACCCCATTAACATTGGCAATGCTAGTGTGCCATAGTGGGGAACGTTGAGAAAAATCCTTGGTGTCAAACGTCATGTGATCTGTAGCTCCAGAATCAAGTATCCAAGTGCTCCCATCACCATAGCTACGGGAACAAAAAAGAACACTACCTGCGGTGGAGTTAACAGGAATAAAAGAGAGCTTTGGTTCTGCTGTAACTACTACAGCCTTCCCTTGACCTCCATCGTTTCCATCACGACGCTTTCGGGCTTGGAGTTCATGCCACCAGTCAGGGTACCTGTGAAGTTTGAAACAAGTTTCACTGGTATGCTTGCTATTTCCGCAATGAGAGCATTTAGCTCTGTCCCCGTGACATTTGGCTTAGAGTTTGTCACTTACTTGTTGCCATTTAAGGAAAGGAAACCAGTGGTAGGTATCTCGACTGGTATGTTATTTTTTTCAGCTTTTGATGCCAAAAAAAACACCCGAGGACCCATTGGAATCTCCCGCTGTCATCATAGCTTGGCGAACTGCTTCCCTGCCGACGTGAGTGTAGGCCTGTTCTACCGTGAGGAACAGTTGCATCTATAGAACATCACTGCGGATGTTATCGAGGTGGTCATCGAGCCCATCTAGAAACACATAAACACGATCTTCCTGAAGCAACATGTTGTAGTGCTTGATATCCAAGGGGCACTCCATCGGATTGGGGCGGCGGAAGTCTATCTCACGCCAGAGGCTCTAAAGCTCATTATAAAATTTTTCCATGGAGCCGCCGCCTTGCTTGAGCCTTGTTACACGTCACCGAAGGTCATAGAGTTGAGAGGCATCACTGCCGTCGAAATACGTGGTGGCAATGACATCCCAGACTAACTTGGCAGTAGGAAAACGAATGAAGTTACCTATGAGGGAGGAATCCATAGAGTTAATGAGCCATCCTTTTACAACAGCGTTGTCTGTGCGCCATTGTCGGAAGGTCTGGTCGGTCGGAGAAGGTTGAAAGAGGTCGCTATTGATATATCCCAGTTTGTCTTTGCCAGAGATATACATCTCAACGACCCGGGACCAGAGGGCATAGTTGGTGTCGTCTAACTTGATGTCGATCGGTGCAGCAGCGGCGTCTGTGGTTGTGGTCGAAACGGAGGCTTTGGTCAGAACCTCCGTCATCTTCGTAGTGAGCTCGGCTAGTATGGCAGGGGTCGATGAATCTGCGTCGGCCATTAAAGCAGAAGCGATTGGTGGGTCAGATCAGAATGAAAGGCTTTGATACCATGACAACTTTTGGTATATATCAAATTTTGTATTTATCCACAGTGTATTTCTTTACAAAGAAAATGGTGTATTTAACAACGTTACAAGAGGATATATATGGTTAAAAAGATTGCGCCTAAAAAGATTTAACGGAATCTGGCCCTATAATTAAGGGATTTTTATCCCTCTATATTTCAATCAGAACAACTCACGCCAACAACAATATCATAAGTTGTGGTACCATTGCCGGTGCATGGTTGATAGATTTCTAGATGCTAATTACAATTTCGAGAGAGAGAGAGAGAGAGAGAGAGAGAGAGAGAGAGAGAGAGAGATATGATGTTTACAAAGCCCGTCTAATTTCATTAGTAAGAAATGATTTATAATCACCCAAATCCAAGAAAAATGTTTTGCAACGTCTTTTATATATTTTTCGAAAGTAATATTTTTTTTTTTTGTTGGGAGGAGTCATCGGTGCATCTTCTTTTTCCTTTAATAATCTTCTTTTTCCTTTAATAATCACATACAATATTGTATGTAACTAAAAAATAGAATGGTGTAGCTTTTGGCTTTTATGTCACTTTGTTGGAACATGTGATGGGTGACAAGGGTAGAATTCATGAAGATCACTAGGAGTGAAAATCTGAACAATCTAATCATAAGGTGGGCTTTTCTGCCTATTGAATGGGCCATCCAGATCATCATCCCAATCCCTAATGCATGGACATTTATCATCCTAGACCCAGTTGATTTTTATGACGACGTGCACTTTTTTCATGGCTCAGATGTTTATCGCTTGCTACAATGCCACCTGTCAAGCATAATTAAAGAATATATCATCCTAAGGCTTTAGATTATAGACTCAGTTTAGAAGCCATTGAGAATTTATTGTGATAAAATTATGGCAGTGTTATTCTTGAATAATAATAAAAAGTTTATTTAAGTTAAAATGTATAAATTAAGTAAGTTTTTTATTGTGAATGAGAAAATTCAAGATCGTATGGTGTTTGTAAAAAACATCAACAAGAAATTGATCCTTATAGACCCATTAACTAAAGGCTTACCTCCCAAGTCGTTGAAGGAATTACTGAATAGCTATTCAAGGAATTATTGGTGAATTAAAAAGGTGTTTCATTAGTTGGAGAATATCAACACTCTAACAATATGTACATTTCAATTTATTTAATATAGTTTACAATTTAATTTATGGCAATGGGGTTTTTGTTCCTTGAAGTATTATTCTATGCGCATGATTTAAAGTGAAGAAAATATTTCATTTTTTTAAGGCATAAGGTATCACTTGGTAGAGATGGTATAGGATCATTTAAAAATCTGCGTGCATTTGCCACACTTAAGATTTCAAACCCACACACCTGAGTTATCAGGATCTCTGTCATTTGGAGTGTCGATATTTATGATTATATCTAGTCCCACGACGAGAAACGTCATGATGACCTCCATGGTTGTATATCAGTAGACTCAATAGACCGAATTATACGGGGTACTGCCCATGATCCATTATAGATCTCTAGTAAAAATTTTGAACTCATAAAATAAATAATAAACATACTTAATCCAATATATATTAAATAATGAAATGTAAGTATGGGCCACATATGGCATTATCTTACCGGGTGATGAATTGAATGGTTTGGATCATAAGAGTGGGAATCAGGTGGGGCCCACAAAAGTGTGGCGTATGGGGTACCATACCACTAAGTGATAAACTGGAGGGGTACCACTAAGTGATAAACTGGAGGGGCTCTCTCTCTCTCTCTCTCTCTCTCTCTCTCTCTCTCTCTCTCTCTCTCTCCATGGAGTCGGAGTTACAGCAAGCTTGTTGATGGATAGGACTCACCACTGATATATAAAAAAAGAGCTTGGGCCCCAACTCTTCTCTTTGCGCAAGAAGGTTTCGTCTCATCACTATCGTGGAGGAAGGGGAGTAAGATTTGATTTACTGCTGGGACATAAGGAGGTGTTTGTCATGTTCTCTAGTAGAAGATTAATAAATGGAATACAGATACCTGCATATGTATTTAAGTTATTCGTCTCTGGTGTCTCACTCTCAATCTTAATAGTACGGGTCGTACTAGGGGCAGGAGTAGAAGTACCACTATGGTAGTGGCTATGAGTGTGTGTCCAGCATTTAGTAGATATTCTTAATCGGTTTCAACACAACAGATGACTAGTGGAAATGAGGATCATGGTCAGTCACCTTCAGGTTTTATTGGCGGTCCTTCCCTTCGGATCTAATTATTACGAACATGCAACACTTGTTCCGCACCTGTAATGTGGAGGTCGAGCAACCACAAATGATAAGATTTTTATTTTGGTACCGACCCATTTGGTGTGTAACTGTAAATTGTAAATTTGTATTACTTTTGTATTTATGTTTGTTCATTAAGCTCTATATAGCGTGACACTATTTTATGACTTATATTTTGACATTCTTTTAATATTGTTTTTATTATTTTATAACTAATATTTTGAACCATTATCCATGGTTATATAAATATAAATAATTAATTATCTAATTATTAGTATTACATTCATGTTTATATAATTTTATCATGGGTTTTTTTAACCCAAAAATTCATCTTAGGAACTGATTTTCCAAAAAAAAAACCTCGAGCTTTGGTATTTACGAAAGCATGCTTTCGAACGATGACTTCTTTGCCTATATTCTTTAGAACTGAGATATACAATGGGAAGACCCAAATTAAAATGAATTTGCCCAAATTGAAAGGAATTGAGACCTGTCTTCAGTGCACACGTGCGTAATAAAGTTGTGTACATGCTACATATGTGACGACATGGGATCTGATCCATTCATCAGGTTAGTTCGATCTGTGTATTTTCCCATAAAGAAAATCCTACGCCACAATATTGGAAACATGTGGATGGGTTGGAAAAGTTCATTAATAAGTTGTTTCAGCAAATTGTAGGCCATATGAATGGTGGATCAACCTGATTCTTGGGCTAGTGAATCAATATATAATGATTCCAATCTAATGGATGGATTGGATCTCAGACCATCAAGCCATGCATGCTGGCACATGTGTGGTGAGTACATAAGCTTTATCACAAGCACCACCCGGGTAAGAGTAAGGACCCAGGTGGTAGACTCCCTCTTTATATACAGTGTATTAAATCCAGTAAAGCTGACTAGATTGAGAAGCCCTCTTTATCCTAGGCCACGGTTCAAATGTTCAATAGATTGGTTAGTCATAGCTTCTGATTCGTGGATGTTTATTTGTGGAAATACAATCGTTGGATATTTTTCGTTTTTAACCATCTAATAAATGTCTCACAATTTAATAATAGAATAAGCTTAATTTTAGGTTCATGATACATCTACACTAGGTCCCATAATTTGGACGGTTTAGAGTAATTGTATGCCACGTATGTAATATCTAAATAATTTCTAAGTTCCTGCATGGCATCCTAATGTAGAGCTAATTTTATGGCCAAGATGGACCAGAAACGGTCTGATCAGAGATAGAGATGATCCGGACCGTCAGAACTTAAAACGGACATATATATCTTGCAAACCGGAATGAGTTATGAGACGAAAAATATATGATTTTGGGGTAGGACGAGCTACTTTAGCCACCTAACCCGTTACGCCGAGTTGCATAAGCCAAATTTGTGAAATACCATCAGATCTACTGTCGTTTTCTGTTTTAATTCCATTTTTACTACAAATAGTAAGTTTTAGTTTGATTATAACTCTTCATTTCTAAAATTCTAGAAGTTTTTAATTATAGTTTGATTTTGAAATTTCTTCCATTTCTTAGTATCCCTATTTAAAGGGGAACTCATTTATTTCATTCATCGATCAATTTTAAATTTTATAGAATTTATTTTCTATTTTATTGTTCTTTTCATCCTGGATTCAATCCCCTTGAGGAAGACCTCGAGCTCCCGTCCTTCCCTGCGTCACATCCATCCCACTCTACCAAAGTATCCAAGATTTTCTCAATTTAAGAGTCCAGCTTTGTTTAGTTAGATTTTCTCAATTTAAGAGTCCAGCTTTGTTTAGTTTTACAACGCAAACTACACGCAACCAACTGGGGGGCTTTAATGGATTGTGGAGCCTACCGTAATGTACGTGTATTAAATCCATGCCATCCATCCATTTTTCCAAATCATTTTAGGGCACGAGTCCAAAAACAAAGTGGATCCAATTCTAAGGTGGACCATGCCACGGGAGATAGCGGTTATTGCTATTAAAAAAATTTTGAGGTTGGCAATAGTTTTGGGTCAAGCTGATATTTGTCATAACCTGAGCAACAGCTTTGCATGGCAAATAAACATTCCAGTAGCCCCAGGTAGTTTTTAATGGTTAATCATCACTATTTTCAGTGTTTGTGGTCAACCTGATATTTGAATCCACTTAACATTTGGACTCATGCCTAAAATGAGCTGGCGAAATGGATGGATGACATAGATTTAAGACACATACATCAAGGTGGGCCCACAGTCAGGGATCCACCCACCTCGGTGCATCTGGGTATCTGGGTATCCATCAAAGCCCCGCCCTGAATGGCAACACGGATTGTGCCGCCTCCCTGCCAAGAGGAACTCGATCAGGGCAAGGCCTCTATTTTCGCGTTCTCGACAGGGTATGGGGTGGACTACAATAACCTTGCGGAATTACGTGCAATTCATGACGGAATGCTGCTAAGTCTATTAAAAGGGACAGGCCAAACTATAGTGGAGTCGGACTCAAAACTTATAGTGGACACCCTGTTGGGTGCTACTACTTGTCCTTGGAGTTGGAGGCCGTGGGTCAACCGGATCAACTCTCTGAGAAGATCGGGAGTCTTTCATTTTAATCATATTTTACGTGAAGGTAACCGTCCGGTTGACGGATTAGCGAAGATTGGAAGCGAGACTTAGCAATTGTCCCTTTATAACCAATCCGGCTCTTTGCCCTAGCATATTAAGGGTTTAGCTTTTCTAGATAAGGTGGACCTCGGCTCAATCTGCAACCTTCCAGAGAGGACTTTATCTAGATTTTGAGGTTCTTCTGCTCATAGGGGATTGTTTGGTGCCGGGTTGTTTGCCGATGCCTTAGTGGTCAGGTTGTATAGAGGAAAATTTTCTTTCAATAGCTTAGTAGGCGATGGGGTGACACGATAGGAGGGGCCGTTGTCTTTTTGTTGCGGCCCTCCCGAATACCTGTACATTTCTTCAATTAATGAATTTCGGTGGCAGGGTCCACTTTTTTTTTCTTTTTTTTTAAGTGTTTATTCATGTCGTCCATCCATTTAACCAGTTCATTTTAGTGCATGATATAAAAAATTTTGGGTAGATCCAAAGCTCAAGTGCACCACACAGAGGGGATTGAACTCCCATTATTAAAATTAAAACTTCTTATGTGCCATAGAAGCTTTAGATGAAGCTAATATTTGTGTTTTCCTTTCATCCAATATTGGGGCCCACTTGCATGTACAGGGTGGGACTAACTTGATTTATGGATTAGATCTAGTGCCGTCATATGTGGTGTGTACACGAACTTCATTGCACACGTGGCTTAGCAAAACCCTTAAGTATGTAGTAGGTGTTTTCATTTCCCACACTATCAATGTAGAAGTTGCTGCACTGGGAAGCTAGGTGAGGCCTAAATGATTGCTACGATAAATCCGCCCCTTTATTCGGTCCTTTTTTTTCAACTCATTCCAGGATAAGATGTAAAAAATGAGGTGGTTCCAAAACTCAAGTGAGCCACATGAGAGGAAACAGTGGGGATTAAACAAATACTGGCAACATAAGTTTTGTGCAAGGCTAAGGCCCCGTTTGTTAAATCTGAAGTCTAATGCCTGAATCTAGGGTCTATATCCTAAATTTGAAATCTAAAGCTTAAACCTGAAATCTGACGTCAAAAAACTTGTTTGGTAATTATGGCTGAAGTTTGAAATTTTAGTAGTGAATTTGAAACAATCTGTTTGTTAATAAACATCTGAAATATCTGAAATATGTTAATTTAACACATTTGCTTCTATCTCTTGTTTACATTATAAAGAAATTATTTTTTATTAAATAAAAATAAAATTATTCTATTTAATTTAAATAAAATATGAAGTACTTGATAGAAAATTAAAATATCATTATTCACAAAAGTAGACTAGCTATATAGCTGGTATAGATACGTGTCGTGCGAAGATGAGCGCGGACGCTCCTCGAGGTCCTGAGTTGTACGAACGGTTCAAAGGAGATCAAAGTTACATGGGCCCTACAATAGTGTATTTATTATATCCACACCGTTCATCAAAATTTTGAGATCACTTTAGAGCATTATCCAAAAAATGAATCATATCCAAAACTCAAATGGGCCACACCAAAAATAGCAGCGGCATAATGATTTTCGCCGTTAAAAAATTCACAGGGCCACCATAACATTTACTTTCCATTTAATCTATTCATAAAATTAAAAATATCTGAATGAAGAGGAAAAACAAATTTCATATTGATCTGAAACTTCTGCAATCCCAAAAGGGTTAATTTCAATGGTAGACAATCAATCTCCCACAGCTTTTTGCAGTGTGGTCCAGTTTATCTTTAAATCTGTCTTATTTTTCAACTCAAGCCTTACAACGAGCTCGAAAAATGGATGGACGGATTGGAAGTTACAAATACGTCATGATGGGATCCATGAAACTTGTTGACGTAAGTACACTGTACACCAGCCAATCCGCTTCCCAACTCCATCTCATCCCAAGGGCGGATTAGCTACTGACGGGTTGAGTAGCGAGACCGGCTACTGAAGTAACGTCACCAAGTTTCTTGGCCCACCATGATGTATGTTTTGTATCCACACTGTCCATCCATTTGGAGAGATCATTTTAGGGCAAGATCTAAAGAATGAGTTAAATCCAAAGCTCCAGTGGACCCCAGCACAGAAAACAGTGGGTGCAGTGACACCACCATTAAAAACTTCTAAAAGCCACAAAAGTTTTAGATCAACCTAATATTTATGTTTTCCTACTTTCATGTCTTTTTTTTTTTTTTTTTTTTTAAAAAAAAAAAAAAAAAAAAAAAAAAAAAAAAAAACTTTTGAACAAGTTGGATTTCAAATAAACATTATGGTGGGCCTTAGGATAGTTTCAACAGTGGGAATCACTCTCTCCACTGTTTTCTGTGGTGAGGTCCACTACAGCTTTTTATCTGCCTCATTCCTTGGATCATGCCCTAAAATGATATCTCAAAATGGATGGACGGTGTGGATAAAACACATACATCACTGTGGGGCCCATATAACTTGGTGACATCACTTCAATACCTGATGCGCCACTCAAGACTCAACCTGCCAGTATCTAGGCAACCGGGCAGGGCTCTTTGGGGCCTACTGTGATGTAAGTGTTTCATCCACGCCATTAATCGTTTTTCTCGAATCATTTTAATGTACGAGACAAAAAAGAGGCATGTAAAGGGCTTAAATGTACTACAAAGTGGGGATTTAACTTCCACCATTAAACACTTCTTGGGAGCTGGAGAAGTTTCGGATTAAGCTGATATTTGTGTTTTCACTTCATCCACGTCTACATAACCTTATTAATAGGTGGATGGTAAAAATAACATCACGGTGACCCTTAGAAAGGTTTCAACAGTGAGTGTCATCATCACTACAGCTTCCTTTTATGTGGTCAATTTTTGTCTCACATGTTAAAATGATTCGAAAAAAATGATTAATGGCGTAGATGAAACACTTACATCATAGTAAGCACCACAAAGCCCTGCCCGGATGGATAACCGTCCGGGTGGGGGTAGGACGCAATCCGCGTTCGTATCTAATCCACCTCCCCCAACCCATCCGCTTCAAACGCGGATTGCGTCCTACCCCCGCCCTGACGGAAGGGCTTTGTGGGGCCCACCATGATGTAAGTATTTTATCTAAGCCGTTCATCATTTTTTCTCATATTATTTTAATATGTGATCCTAAAGATGAAACCGGTCTAAAGCACCAATGAACCACACCTAAGGATGCTGCAGTGATAATGACATCCATCGTTGAAACCTTTCTAAGGGCCACTTTGATGTTTTTTTTACCATCCACTTATTCATTAGGTCAGGTAGATGTGGATGAAGTGAAAACACAAATATCAACTTGATCTGAAACTTCTCCAACTCCTAAGAAGTTTTTAATGGTGGACGTTCAATCCCCACATTGTGGTCCGATCAATCATTGGACCTGCTTCTTTTATTTACTCACACCTTAAATGATCTGAAAAAGTTGATAGACGGTGTGGATCAAACACATAAATTATGGTGGGGCATAAAAAAGTTTTACAGGTTAAAGGTTGATTTTGTATTTCACAAACAATTTAAAAGAAAAAATTGCCCTAGTTATTTGAAAAAGGGTACTTTAAGAAGCAAAAAAATTTGTTTAATGAAAAATCACGGAGCGCATTCCGCATTCACCATTAAGCCAGACTCTTATCACGGAAAGAATTCAGTGAAAAACCACTTAGGCTTTCCGTCTTCCGCGTTAATAACGCATTAACAAACATCACTAATTAAACACGAAAAATTTTCCCTATTCCATGTTAAGTGCAAAAATTCAGCGTTAACAAACATGGCCTAAGTTATTTTTTAATGTTTTCGACCTTATAAACAGTTTGGATGGCATATGAACATCAAGGTAGACCTCGAAAAGGATTCAAATGAAGGCTCTCCATTTTTCTCTCTAGTCCCTAACGCAGGAATTTCCTCGTAAAAGCTTTTGTAGGAAACTGTGACTGCCATTATGACTATAAGGATAAATTGGTCTTTTTAACTTCATTATTTGGCTCCTTGTTCCTCTAAGAGGTTCAACCGGAGTTCATGAGTTTGAGTACCCATTGTGGTGAACAATCACTTTGGTGTGAGTGTGTGGTTGTGTGGGGGTGTGAGTGAGAGCATAAAAAGAAAATATTACTAGGTTCAGAACCATACTTTCGTAAATTTGAAAGCAAAAGATATTTTATCATAAAATTAGAAGGTGCTGAGCTTTTGAAGGCCTATCAGGTTCATAAAATTATCAGACAAGCTGAGACAGTATTCTTCTTAAAAAGTGGACCATTACACCATCACGAACATATTCAAAATAATAACATATTTAGGATCCTCTAATTATATGGGATTCTCTCTTTTTTTTAATGGTTTTTGGCACACAACAGTCATGTGCTCACTTTAATGATAATGGTGGGGATGGAGACTATTAAGCACACTGTTACCAGGACGCGGATTGCGTCCTACCCCGTCTAAACGGTAATTCATCCGGGCATGGCTTTGTGGGGCCTATCGTGATGTAATTATTTTATCCACACCGTTAATCATTTTTATACGATCATTTTAAGATACCATACAAAAAATGAAGCACTTGCACAGTTCCAGTTGACCACATCAAAGAAAGCTGCAGTGATAATGACAACCACCGTCAAAACCTTTCTAAGGGCCACCGTGTTGTTTTTTTACCACCCAACCTATTAATGAGGTCATGCAGACTTGGATGAAGTGAAAACACAAATTTCAGCTTTATCTAGCACTTCTCTAGCTCTCAAGAAGTTTTTAACAGGGATATCCTGGACCACATCAGAGGCCTCATCTTTCTGGACAAAGTCAGCCCGGAGCAATTAGAATACTCTCCTGGCACGATAGGTTTCTCCAGAGTTTCTTTTTGCTCTCTAGGATTCCCAAATCTTTGTACATGCTGATCTTTGATCTTAATGATATATAATTTTCTTAAAATATATATATATATATATATATATATATATATATATATATATATAATAAAAAAGAAGTTTTTAATGGTGGATGTTCAATCCCCACTTTGTGGTCCACTTAAGCCCTGTAACTACCTCAATTTTTGGCTCATATCTTAAGATGATCATATAAAAACGATTAACGGTGTGGATAAAATACTTACATCTCGGTGTGCCACACGGAGCCCTGCCGGGACGGATTACCGTCCGGACTAAGGGTAGGACGCAATCCGCGTCCCTGTTACCATTACAGAATACTTTGGTCCAGCTGGAGCATCAAAATGAATAGAAAAATACTCTCTCTAACACTTTCCCTTGTGTAAATCTTATTTTAATTAAAACTTAATGAGTAAATTCGCCCGCATGTCTTACCTTCATTGCTGCATAGGTAGTTACTCTATTTATTGTTTGATGGAAACAGTGGATTTGTTTGTCTTGTTTGTACTGCTGATCATTGATGCATACTTTCATGACAGAAGATGCGTGTTAATAATCCTAACCGTTGACTCCTAACATGTTTACTTTGGATGGTGCAGCGGCTACTCTAAACTCAATCTTTCAGCAATGGGGCATTTCCGAATCATCTAGGTGGAATATAAGCGGGGAACTGTGTAGCGGAGATGCCATTACGGAAAGTGGCGCTTCCAGCCCTGGGATCAGATGCCAATGCACTTTCAACGGCGGATCCATTTGTCGCATAGTCAGCTTGTATGTTCTATGATCTATCACACGCACTATTCATTGGTACACTCATAACATACCCAAAAATTCTTGGATTTTGCTTAATGGGGAATGATATTATTGGGCCATTGACAACTCAAAGGATCAAAAGTTATACTCGAACTAAAACTTACTATTTATAATAAAAACAAAAATAAAATGGGCTTTTGATTATCGATCTGATGGAATCTCACAAATCCGGAGTGGGCAACCCAGTGTATGTTGGTTGGCTAAAGCAGCTTCTCCTACCCCAAAATCATACATGATATGTCAAAAAACTTATCTTGGTTTGCGAGGTACAATTGTTTTAAGGTTCTGACAATCCGGTTCATTTCCACCTCCGATAAGGCCTTCTCTGGTCCATCTTTGCAATGAAAGTGGCTGTAACCCACTCTACATCAATTATGAGGTCGATTACCGTCTTCCTCAGGGGATATGTACTCTGAATCCACGGAGCTCTCTGCAGTCCTCATAGAGCTTCCTCAAATCCACAAGGTATAAAAGTAGAAATAATTTCTAAGAAATTTGAAATAAATTGATTGATGGTAAAAAGAAAAAAGAAATTACAATCCTTTAAATAATGAGCTCAAACTTAGGATGGAGTTTTACACTCAAACACCCAAAAAATGCAACTTTCTATAAATAGTAAACCTACTATTTATAATCGATCTTCATTCCTACTAGACTTCATGGTTTTAGCATCTAATTTGTCCAAACCACATTATTCTCCTAACTTTTCTAAGCCCTTTTTATGTTGGGCACAACTCCTACAATTCAAAGGATTAAAAGTGACACTTGAACTAAAACTTACTATTTATACTAAAAATAAAAATAAAAGGGACTTTAGACCATTAGTCGGATGGAATCTTGCAAATTCGGCATGGGCAACCCTACATAGCTAGGTTGGTTGGAAAAAAGTAGCTTCTTCTATGCAAAATTATATATGCATGATATGTCGAAAAACTCATCTCATTATGTGAGATACGATTATTTTAATATTCTAACGGTCCGGATCATTTTCTCCTCTGATCAGGCCTTATCTGGTCCATCTTTGCTATGAAAGTGCTTACAACCCACTCTACATCAATGATGAGGTCGATCACCGTCTTCCTAAGGGGATGTATACTCCAAAGGAGCTCTTTGGAATCCTCATAGAGCTTCCTTGAATCCACCAGGCATAAAAGTAGAAATAATTTTTAAAAATTTTGAAATAAATTAATTGATAAAAAATGAAATTACAACCCTTTAAATAATGAGCTCCAACTCAGGACAAAGTTTATAACTCATACTCCCAACTCAAACACCCTAAAGACGTGTCTTACTATAAATAGTAAACTAACTATTTATAGACGGTCTCCATTCATGGTTTTTGGCCAAAAATAGTAAGTGTCTAATTTGGCCTAACCATGTTATTCTCCTAACGTTTCTAAGCCCTTTTCATAGTAGACACGATCCTACAACTAAAAGGATCAAAAGTTATACTCAAATTAAAACCTATTATTTATAATAAAAACGAAAACAAAATGGACTTTTGACTGCCGAAATGATAGAATCTCACAAATCGAGCGTAGACAACCTGGCGTATGTTGGTTGACTAAAGTAGCTTCTCCTGCCCAAAATAATATATGATATGTCGAAAAACTCATTCCAGTTTAGGAGATACAATTGTTTTAAGGTTCTGACAGTCCAGATCATTTACGTGTCTGGTCGGGCCTTCTCTGGTCCATCTTTGCCATGACAGTGTCTACAACTTGCTCTACAGCAGTGTACTACCTAGATATTTGGTATGTGGCATGATCACGGTGTCCCCCTACTTAATGAATGAGCCTGGAACTCTGAAACGAGTTCCACCGTCTCATGAGGGGCCTTTCATTGAATCACGCGACCCTTCCAGACAGGCCCTCTAGCTCAGTTGAGGTCCATTTATTTCTGGTTAGGTCCGAATCAGAGGTGGGCCCATCACCAGACCTCTTTGTTTCTGGTTCATAAAAAAGAGGAGATTGACTCCCTACGCCTGCATGCGCATATTAGGATATGCCTTCATAAGAATTCATTTATTTCTATTTGTTTTGATCTTCAGGAGTATCAATGGTAGGAATATAACAGGTCAAATTCCGGAAGCCATTGGGAATCTGACTCTCCTCAGCAATCTGTATGGGTTTCTCTTCTCTAATTTGTGATTTCCATGGAAAAAAAAAATTAAAAAAAAATTAGATAGGAGGCAGAGTATGATGGATGATGATATACGCGTATTTAGAAATTACTTAGAAATTGCATAAAGTTATGTTAATTTTATTATCTGTCTATTAGATTGGTGGACAATTTATTGGACAGAAAAATGAAAATATATGAGTCCTATTTTAATAAACAAGTGTCCAGAATAACACGTTAGGATTGTTCAACCAATCTGATTTTTGGTCAGTTTAGTTGGAGATGACTAAGCCCACACAGGTGTACAAGGCATTTCATCCATACGCTACCTGATGTGTGCCTTGTGAGATCCAAGCCGTGTCCATCAGGTAAGTCGATCCTATTATTGCTGGTGGCCCCCACAGGTGTATAACGCATCTCATCCATACGCCATATTTGTGCCAACATGGCACACGGGCATGAGATCCAAGCTGTCCATCCATCAGGTTAGTAGCATCATTTTGACACTTTGGTACAAAAGTCAGGCTGTAAGCTCTTTACGTGGGCCACACTTTTTAAAAGTAATGGTTGGCTGAAAAACCTTCTGCAAGTTTCTCTAAGCTGTCTTACGGCTTGGATCTCATGTCCACATGCAATGCTGGTACATGTCACGACATGTACTGATGTACATGCCTTGTAATTGTGTGAGGACTTAGGAAACCTCTAAAAATATATTGTATTACTGCCTGATGGAAAATTGGACCACTTGATCATGGTCCATCCTTACTCTTTTGATGACTGTTGTTTCAGTGCTCGCAGCTTACTACTGCCACTAATTACAAAGTTCGGCCTATATTTTCAGGGATTTGACTGGAAACTATTTAACAGGTCCCTTGCCTTCATCTATCGGCAACTTAGGGTCCATGCAGTCCATGTAAGTTATTTAAGGAAAAAAAAAAAAGAACTGACTGGGCATGATATTGATGATGATAATGATGATGATGATGATGATGATGCAGTTGTTGGTAGGGATGATGATGGTCATGATCATGATTTTCACGCAGCTGTTGGCAATGATGATGATGCAATGATAATGATAATGTGTTTGGCTTGCTTTAATGAACCACAATGCACTCCACAAGTTTAACAACAGTAAAATATTATGCAACGGCCTAGTGATGGGCGACGGGTTGGAATGTGGTGAATAGAGGGTTTCTGCTCATTGATAGTGATGTGCGCACCTTTTTTTTTCTTTTCTTTTCTTTTCTTTTTTTTTTTTAAAAAAAAAAAAATTATTTTAATACCAAAACCAATAGTTAACATATGCTCCCAAAGTATGGGTAAGGCCCGGGCTTGGGCCTAATTAAAACTTAATTTTATAACTTCCATGATTTACAACTGAAATTTTAAAGCCATCTATCAAGTGAGACCCTCCGACCATTTGTTTTTCATGTGGGTTCACTTGTATTGAAAGTGATAGCCAGAGTATATGAAGCATTTGTCCTTGATCAAAGTTTGATTTTTAAGGATTGAATTGATCATAGCTTTCATGGAGCCCACCCGTATGCTCAATCCAAATATCGTTCATTGTTCATGTAAGGCCCACTTAATAGAAGTCTTACAAGCTAGTTTAGAGATAAAACTGGCCTATACAAGTTTTTTTTTTTTTTATATAACTTTGTTAATATGAACAAAAGGATGTACAAACAGGTTTCTTCAGGTGGGCTCCGCAAAAACAATGGGTCTCACTTATCATATAACTCCTAAGATGCATTGATCACAAAAAGAAGACAACCATAAAGCCAGAGCCGCCTAAAACCAGACTCAAGTCAACCAAACCACCCTGCATCAAGAAGGGCTGTCCGGTTCCTAACTGCTTCTACTACCAATACGAGTTCAAGCCATTGATCTGACTAATTATAATTCCAATTCTTGATTTGTACATGACGAAGCATCATGTGGTCTCCTGGGGGAGAACAGAATGGCTCCTTAGGACTTTTGTCTGTTTCACCATTGTTTCCTATGCGGGATAAGATATCCGCCACTGAATTACATTCCCTAAAGACATGACTGAGATGGTATTGAGTGCTAGGAAGCTCTTTTTTGGATTTCACAGACTAAATACCAGATCCTTCAGTGGGGCTTGCCTGGACATTTCTAACACAGTCTATTATCACGTTCGAGTTTGATTCCACTATTAATTTCTGGATACCTTGAGTTTTGCGTAACTTAATTCCTTCCAACATTGCCCAAGCCTCCTCCGTATTATTAGTGACGCAGCCATAGTATTGGTGAAATGCAAAAATGATATTACCTGTTGGGTCTCGACAAATTCCTTCCCCCCCCCCGCGCTCGCTCAGGCTCGCTTGCTAGAACTACTTTATTTGAAAGACAGAAATAAAGTGGTTCGCAGCTCGTTCTAAGCGCTATGCTCGGGCTTCTCTCTCCGGGAAGCCCTACGCTCCGCTTTTCAACATTTATTTTGTTCCAAAACCTGTTGTAAAAAAAGAATTTGGCTCTTTATACGAGTATCCCGGAGGTGAACAGAAGCTGGCAACCCGCCCTCCCCCGGAGGGGGCGTGTTGCCATACGGGTATCCCGGATGTGAACAGAAGCTGGCAAACCCCCCCCCCCCACAGGTTACCATGAGATGAACCATCCACATTAAGTTTGACCCAACCCTCCTTTGGTAGCGACCATTTTATGATCTTCAGCTTCTTCTGATGTTCCTGGTTCAAGATCCTAGCAGGCTTCAAGATGTCTAGTTGCTCAATGACATTGGATCTACCCTCACCTGGGAATAGACTTGCAAGCTCTCCTAACCAGCTAGTTATTTTAGCTGTCACATTATTAACTTGAACAGGTTTACCCTCGTACATTTTCAGGTTTCCAGCCAACCAGATTTCCCAAACAATTATACTTGAAGCAATTCCTCTCATGCATTTGAATTTCGATGTATTGCTGGCAAGGCTATACCACGGCCGCAACCTTTGGGCTAGAGACTGATTTGGGCACTCCAGAATTCCAAACTTTCTGCTGAAAAATGTCCAAATCTCCTTCGCAAGGCACCCTTCGCTAAAGAGGCGATTTATAGTTTCCTCTACTTCCTGTGGGTATCGATCTTCCACACTTGATCTTGTTCCTTGCTGTTGGTAGCCTACTGTCCTAATGTCGGTTGTTGTTGTAGCTGCCATTAGATCTGCCTCTCTGTTCATCCTGATGGCTGGCCTTGCGAGGCCGTCAGCTGTTTCTTGTGGTTGATCATGAACCACAGTGGTGCTACTACATTTCTGTGTAAATATGTTATTTCTTAGGACATGGGAAGATGGATTCTTTGAAGGTCTCTTGAGGCACTATGAGTTATCAGTAATCACCCTCTTGTTAGCTTCATCCTTCTGCAAGTTGAGCTTTGAATCAACTGGCCTTTCATCACCATGCTGAATCTGATTAGTTTGGGGGTGAGATTTCAGTTGAAAGCCTGCACAACAATGACACATGGAGGCCATTTCAATTCATCCCTACTCTGTGAATTGAAATGTCCACCGAGATAGCTCCATGTAGGACCTTCCAGAGAAAGATTGATATCTTAGGCGGCATCAGTTTGTGCGATGCCCATTTTGTCCAATCCTGAATCGGTTGCCTATTTCTTATGAGGTTCCAAGCTGACTTCGTAGTAAAATTCCTGGAAGAGGAGGCTGGCCATATGAGTTCATCTTGATCAGATAAGTATATTCCACTTGCTTTAAGTCTCTCTAGAATATCATTTGGAACAGTTTCTGCAAGAGAATCTAAGTTCCATCCTCCTTGATTCCCCCAGACGTCTTTCACTTGAGATGTAGCTAGCGGTCTTGGCACTCTAATACCTTCTGCTCCAGTGATTAGACCATTTCCAAGCCAATTATGATTCCAGAAATTAACTTCTCCTATGCCAATCATCCACCTTGAATTACGAATGGTGAAAGGTAGGAGTCGAGCAACTTTCCTCCAGATCTTGGATCCTATCAGTCTTGAGCTGCGTTGGTTTCGAAGAAATTTGTGTAGATGCATGCCCTGCATAAACTTAGCCCATATAGAGTTACCTTTGATAATGGAAAAACACATCTTGATTCTTAGGCTTCGCACCACCTCTCTCAAACTTCAAATGCCCACCCCCCCTTCTTTTTTAGGGAGGCAGATTCTGCCCCAACCAACCCAATGTTTCTTCATCTTAGCTTCTGTCTCTCCACAGAGAAAATCAGCGAATTTTCTTTACATTTTATTCTTTGTTTTTTTTTTTTTTTTTTTTGCATATGGCTATGGGGATGTCTATGGCTGCCATAGTGTGGATTGGGTAGCTGGACAACACGTGCTGGATGAGTGCCAATCTGCCTGCCTGATTTAGGGACTTTGCCTTCCAACCTGATACTTTACCCATCACTTTGAGATTGAAGTTGGTGGAAATCGAGAGTTTTTAACCTCCTTTTTGCAATAGGGACCCCTAGGTAAACCATGGGAAACTTCGCTAGCTTGAATCCCGTGGTTTGCTTGATCGCTTGAATGCGACTCGGGGATGCCTTTGCCGAAGTGCAGAAGCAGCTCTTTCTCTGGTTGATTCTCTGGCCTGAAACTTTCTCGTAATAATGTAGGAATGACATCATGTTTTGCATGGATTTCTTCCCTTCATTTGTGAACAGCATCGTGTCATCCACGAAGAGTAAATGTGAGATACTGGGACAAGATCAGGGCAGCTGAAATGGAAGGCAGTCACCTCTCTGTATCATTGCATGGACTCCCCTGCTCAGCGCTTCTGTGGCAAGTAAAAAGATAGCTGGGGAAAGTGGATCACCTTGGCACAATCTCCTAGAAGGTTGAAAGAAACCCAACATTCTCCCATTAATTAGAATTGAGAACCATGTACATTTCCAACATATTTCCACCATTTCTATCCATTCTGAAGAAAACCCAAACTAGAGTAGCATCCTATTTATGAATTCTCATTCCATTCGGTCATATGCATTTTCCATGTCTAGTTTGAGAATTACATTGCCACCTCTTACCTTCCTATTAATTTCATTCACCATTTCAGTTGCCAGTGCTATATTCTCCACAATGTTCTGACCTTTAACAAAGGCTCCCTGCTCTCCCGAAATCAGCTTAGGTAGAATGAGAGCCAATCTGTTTGTTATAACTTTAGAAAATATTTTATAAATGCAGTTGCATAGGCTGATGGGGCGGAAATCTGTGAGGCTGTTAGGGCTGGTATAAGGCAGATTTGGGTGCATCCCAGCCCCTTCGGGAAAAACCACCAGCGAAGAGATCACACACTGCTCTATGCACACCCATACCCACCGTACCCCAACATTAGGCAAAGAAACTACCTGTGTAGCCATCCGGATCTGGAGCACTATCGGCAGGGATGCTAAGGACTGCTGCTTTGACCTCATCCATTTCTAGGGGGCATTCCAAATCTTGTTGTCTTAATCTGAAACTAGTTGAGGAATACTGTCAACTAGGTTCCATTGTTTTGGCTCGCTATCAGACTTGTAGAGTTTGCTATAAAATCTAATCGTTTCTGCCTCTATGTCAGCTTGCATTGAGATGATGTTTCCTGGCTCCGTTCTTAGGGGGAAATGGTTGTCCAACATCTCCTTTCTATCACCGAATCATGAAAGAATTTTTTATTTCGATCTCCTTCCATCAGCCACTTGTTCCGAGACTTTTGCTTCCGGAATGTTTCTCCTTGTAACAGGGCGATTGCCAGTTTTGTTTTCGATTCCTCTAGTATTTTCCTATCCAGTTCTGAACCCGATGATAGAAGATTGTGCTCTGCTTGAATGACTGCATCTTCTGCTTCTTTGGCATTTTGAAACACTTTACCAAATACCTTTTTATTCCATTCCCTTAAAGTGAATTTCAATCTTCTAAGCTTCGTACAAACCAAAGCCATGGGGGAGCTGTAATCTCTTATTCCCAGCTCTTTTTTACAACTTCCTGGAACCCAGCATGAGTGGCCCACATTCTTTGAAACCTAAATGGAGTGGGCACCCGGTCTTGGTCTTTCGGAATTGACCATAGCAGAGGTGAATGGTCTGAGAAAAGGCGAAGCAGATGCGATAATTTGAGGGATGGGAACTCTTTAATCCATTCCAAGTTTACCAGTGCTTTATCCAGCCGAGCCTACATTCGCCTCATACCTTGTCTATTGTTGCACCAAGTGTATCTTGTTCCTTCAAAACTTGCATCCACAAGCCCTTCATCGTCTAGACATTTCTGAAATTCTTCCATAGCCTTCGTATCGGGGTCGTTGCCTCCAATTCTGTCTTCTGCTTCAAGGGTCACATTAAAGTCCCCACATACCAACCATGGGAGGCTGCACGCTGATCCAACCCTTCTTATTTCATCCCATAACTCTCGCCTTTCTAAACGATTGCACTTGGCGTAAACTACTAACACCAATACCTCTGTATTATTTCCTTCCATGGAGATCCTCATTGTCATGCATTGCCGAGATGCCTCCAAATAGATAATGTTGATGAAGTTTCTATGCATGACCCAAATTTTGCCTTCCCACTCTATTTCCTCTATCCATTTTTCAAAACGTAGTTTCTTGGCCATAACCGCTAACCTTCTCCCATCGATCATCGGTTCTTGTAATGCTAGAATACTCAAATTTTCCTTCCGAACAAGCTGCTTCAGATATCTTATCGTAGGCACATTCCATGACACTAGGCTAATAATCAGAAACACATTTGTCTTGAGCGACCCGTTTGCCCTGTCTTCCTTTGCTGCAGCCTCTCTTTTCCTGATTTTTAAGCTTCTTTTTTGGCCCGTTGCAATTTTCTGTTGTTTGTTTCCAACCCCTTTCTGCATTGCTAATAGAGTGGAAGGACTCAATGTCGTCCTCCTCCACCTCCTCTCTAAGATCTACCGATCGCACTGGATTTTCAACCCATACTGTGCCTTCTGACTGATGGCGAAGATGATTCAGACTGTCCTCAGCAGTTTGCTCTACCTCATCTTCTCCCCAGCTCCGCATCAGTAAAGTTTTCTTCCATTTTCGCCGATTCTTGAAGGCTGGAGTCCATAGACCATGCCCTGTAAATTAGCCATGCCTCCCTGTTCACTGTGTGGCTACTATTTGGAGTTCAGTTTCCTCAGCTGTGAGATTTTCCGGGCTGCCTGATGTGGGTCCTGTTTGGCATTTCATTGAACAGGTTGCGCACGTCTGCTAATCTGTCCTCTCATGCTGCTAGATCTTGTGCCTGCAATATCTGAAGTTGTTCCTCGCTTCTCTCCATAGATCCTCAATTTTATTTTTTTTTACACACTCACACACACCCCACACACTCATGCTAGTGGAATTTCACCACCTATGGATGCTCGAACCCTTGACCGGGTGTTGAAACTCCTGAAAGTCTACCACCTGAGCAAGAGTAAGGATCCCCATAGATCCTCACTTATTGCCCTTCTGTCCGCTCTGTTTAATCTTTTCCTTCTCCTTTCCAGATGAGGCCCCTCTAATTCCCTGACCCTGGTTTCCCTTTTTCTGTGGGGAGTTGCAACTTGGTCCTAAGGAATTCCCAATAGGATGTCTGTTTTTTTTTTTTTTTTGGTTGAGGATCAGGCCCTCGCCCCCCTTGTTCATTTCTCACTTCGTCCAACACTGGATTCGAAGGAGTGGTTCCTGAAGGGTCTGCTTCTTGGACATTTGGTCGAGCATCTAGCAGCTGTCCCCCTGTTTTGTCTCTCCCCCCATTATCTTCACTCTCCTGGATCTCCGAATCCTGTTCAGATCTGTCAAAAGCTTCCTTCACCCATTCCTTTGTGCTCTCGTTCTTTTTTCTGCTGAGGGGTGTTGGGGAGAGGTGCTTTCCCAGCTTCCTTCATAATCTGCTGGGGTAGGATGTTAGAGAGAGGCACTTTCTCAGCTTGAATCATCAATGCTGGTTCTGGATACGCATAAAAGGAAACGACAAGCCATCAGCCTCCATGTCGCCGAACTTGCAGCATGTTGCACCTGGCCGTGGAATAATCCTTACTCGAGCTAACATTAGGAAGGAATTGGTGGCAGATCTATAGCCCAATTCGATGACATCCCAAAAAAATAAAAAATAAAACACAATTTTTTGATAAGGTTAATAGATAATTGAAAATAACCCTCCTCTTATCTGACACAGGATGAACGTGACGAGGTCAGTCACCATCTTCCTCAAGGAAAAAGCAAGAAAATAAAAATAATATTCATGAAAATTCGTGAATTTATTGATAGGTTGTGCTCCCCGTGACCAGGCATCCCAATCATGCTAGGAATATATCTATCACACGTTCTACATCGATTGACGCAGGGATGAATGTGATAAGTTCGATCATTGTCTTCCTCAAGGGAATAACTACTTCAAAATCATGGAGTTTCTCTGTAATCGTCACATATACTTCTCGAATCCACGAGGAAAAATAAAAATAAAAAATAAAAACTAGAAATAATATTCATGAAAATCCGTAAACTGATTGATAGGTTGTGCGCCCCCTAATGACACCGGGAATGAAAGTTGCAGTCCATTTACGATCCACCTTCTTTTAGTCCAACCATGCTAGGAATGTAATTGTGACAATTTTACGTCATTACCATTGTTGTGGAAGGGCCATAGCCCGTAAGATATGCTAAATCAATAATTCTCATACATCAATGTGGGCAGATGGATATGGATGGTTGGAAGGACAACTTCCAACCGTGGATGTTCTACTCCACAAAATGGTCAGAATCCTCCTTTTAGTCCAATTATTAGATCCTTACCCATCAATGGCACACAAAAATATAAACGGTTCCAATGATCAAACTGTCTATTGTGTGGGATCCATGATCTATGTGCCCATGTTAATGCACCTAACAGAATAAACTTGTTCCTAACTCTTTGCTTCATGTGAATTTTGTGATCTATGTTGTTAACATTCATTTTCTTTTCTTCTTCTTCTTCTTCTTCTTCTTCTTCTTTTTTTCTTCAGGAGTTTTGCTGGCAATTTGTTGTCTGGAAGCATCCCAGAGGAACTTGGAAATCTTTTAAATCTAAGCTACTTGTAAGAAATCCTTTATTTTCTTTATTTGTACAAAAACATAATTAGTTTAGTTATTTAACTTTTAGCTATTTAAAGTTCAATGTTGGTAATTATAATTGCAAGAAGTTGTTCATTTATCTAGCATAATCATTGACACTAATTTTTGGGTGCAAGCGGTTGTTACAACCGTCAGATCATGATTGAATGAGGTGTCACACATACGTGGGGAGCACCACTCCAGACCCCACAAGTGTGGCACCGAACAATTTGCCAATCATAATGACCACACTCTTTAGTTTGCACAGGCTCAACCATCATTTCAATTGGAGGTGTACACGAGTCGAACCGAGTCAAGCTTAGCACAGTTCGGCTCAGCTCGGCCACTAGCTGACCCCAGCTCGAACTCGGCTCTACTCGGTCCTCGAGCCTGATTAGCCAGCTCGGCTCGGTTTGGTCAGCAGCTCGGGCCAATTCAAGTTGAGTTCGAGCGTCTTAGATTAAAATCGCTGTTTTGTTTCATGGCATTTTCACAAACACATGGAGTACACTTTCAATTTCTTACTGTATGTACAACAGTAGCAGCCGTTTACAAGTATTTCATCAAACGCCTTATATGCAATATTAAAATTAAGAAAAAAAAAAAGGGTATTTGTTTCTTATACATACCTTCCTTGCCACCAACTGACACTTTGTTGAGTCATTTAATCAAACAGTTGGTGAGCAGCATCAATATCAAAGTAATCGAGTCACCGAACTAGTTCGATTCGAGTTTGATTTGAGTTGGGGTTCAATCCAAGTCGAGTTGAGCTCGGGCAAGCTCAAACTCGATTCGAAATTTTTTTGAGCTCAAAAAATCAGCTCGACTTAGCTCGAACTCAGTTTCAAAACAAGTTGAATCAAGCTTTTTTGAGTCGAGTTGAGCGAGCTAACCGAGCTAACTCGGTTCATATAGAGCCCTAATTACAATAGTATGTGATTGCATTGGAATTTGTTTTCTAGTGTTGTGACTCAAAGTTGAGTCGATCCAGATGAGTTAGCTTCATCTGGTAGTTAAAAACACTAGGGGTTACATGGCATTTTTCAGTTGTTTGACTTTCCATTTATCATCTTGGTTAAATTATTTGGATTTTCCATTCTTTTGCAGGTACTTGAGCACTAATAATTTCAATGGGCCACTCCCTCCACAGATGGGGAATTTGGTAAATCTGCGAGTATTGTAAGTTCTTAATCATATCTTTTATCTAGTATATAACACAGCTCATCTACATGAGTAAGATCCAATTCATCCATCAAGTGGAATCCTGTGTAGATGATCTAGCCAAAACAATTAGGTTGGTCAACTCATCGGGTGGGCCACATTGTACCATGTTAATGGACAGCTAAAGAAAGTTGTTTTAGCCATTTAATTGTTCAGTACACAGTGGCGTTGCTAGTTTTTCACTCATGCTCCACACGTTCATACGTGTACACGATCGGGTATAATCAATTCAAACAAGGCTAAGGGGTAGTTTGGCACCATGAATTTGGGGGGATTTGAGGGGGTTTTAAATCCCCTGGTTGTTTGGCACCATAAGGTAACTGGGGGTTTTAAATCCAGGGTGTTTCAAATCCCTTAAAAAAAAGATTCCAAATCCACCATGAAACCTGGATTACATCTAAAATCTTTTCAAGAGTTGCACGTGTAATATGTGTTACTAGAGTATTAATCTATTAGACACATGACCCACTAATGATATCCCAAAATAATTAGATTATCAATTGCATCACTATAATTACTTTATATTAAATATTGTCCATGTAAATCAACGGTTAAAAATGGTTGGTTAGTCACAAGGACGTGATTTTGTGCTTGTGGCCCATTCAAGCCTGTGAATTTTATCATTTTTGGGCAAAACATATATTTCAGCGGACTTATCACAACCATTGTGTCAAACACTACATACGTTCACTAATTAGAGATATTAAAGTTGATTTAGTAATTAAATTCAAACCCATGTAAATATACTATACATAACTACTTTTGGATTGAAGTTGATTCTGAATCTAGGTTGCCAAACACAATAAAAGGATTTCAAATCCAGAGTGTTTCAAATCCAGGGCGTTCCAAATCCACGCTCCCAAATGGGCCCTATAGCTAATCTAAAAAACAAACACCTCTTTTGTTGGGAGAAGCAAGCAGGGGAGTCAGCTAAGAGATCAGAATTATTATCAGGGAATCCTTTCTCTCCTCCTCTTGAGGAGAGAGCCCGCTCAGTGGGGAGCTCCCCTCTGGGTGCTGAGAATGTTCCCTCTCCAAATAGCCCAACAGCCAACCCTTCGGTTGCCAGGGGTGGGGAATGTATTCACAATTAGAACAGTCAAGAGGTACATCAAAAACTTCCAAGTTTTTCATTGTGGCTCTCCTTGAGCCCATGATCCAAGAAGAGAGGAGAGTAAGAACAGGCTTGAAGATGAGCTTTCATTCTTCCTTGTCTAATGTTGGGGAAGGTGGCAAGATCTGGATCTTATTCGGATCTTCTTTAATAGATCCCTGGTTGTTGATGTGTTGTCTGTTTCCGATCAAATGCTTTCCTTAAGGATCGGTCTTCAGGGCAGTTTGGAAAAGGTGGTTTTATCAGTGGTCTGCACTAGATACTCCAAAATTCTACAGGTCTCTTTGGTCTGACATGGAGGGCTTGGCAAGAACTAGGCCAGGGGCTTGGGCAGTTTGTGGCAATTTCAATGCAGTCTATGGGCAGTCAGAAAGTTTTGGAGGTCGCAACTCTGACACCGCCAGCTCATCTGGATGCGGGGTTCATCAGTAACAAGTTCACATGGGGTAATAACCAAGCAGGGATGTCTCGTGTTTGGATAGAGTTCTATGGAGCGTAGATTAGTTTAATCAGTTTAATCAGTTCCTGTAATTCAAAGTCATGCACTTGCTGAGGGTGGGGTCAGACCACGCTCCATTGTTACTCTCCTTTCCTCTAGAGTCTCCCACCCCCAAAACCGTTTCATTTTTAGAGGATGTGGATGTTCCATGAGTCATTCCATCAGTTGGTGAAGAACTCCTAGACCTCAGACGAGTCTAATCAGCTCATGAACCTTCTCCTTAGCAAGATGAAGAACCTCAAGCTGGCCCTCAAATATTGGAATAAAGAGATCTTCGGGAATATTTTATCTAATATCAGGAGAGCTGAACAGGAAGTTAATAGGGTGGAGGTGCTGTTCAGAGTTCTCCTTCTGAAGACAACCGGGATTGTCTTAATTCAGCCAAAGATGACCTGGCTCAGCTAGAACTCATGGAAGAAGTTTTCTGAAAACAGAAAGTGTGAATCAACTGGTTTGAGGAAGGGACCGGAACAAAAAATTTTCTGCAATGTCGCTAATGAACAAGTTAGGTGAGCGACAATTTAGGAGATTCAACTAGATAGTGGAGAGAATACCGAAGACTAGGTAAGAAGTAAAAAAGAATTACGGGTGATTTCTTTAGCAGGTGTTGGGACATAGTAGGGCAAGACATCCATAATGCAGTCAAATACATCTTTCAAGGTGGAAATATCCCCCTTGCATTAAGTTCCATGCTCTTGTGCCTCATCCCAAAGACCCATGCGCCAGACTTTATTTATTTATTATTATTTTTTTACCTCATTAGTCTTTACAACTGTATTTACAAAATCTTCTTAAAGATTATTAGAGCCGAGCTGAATTCGTTATTCCCCAGGCTTATTTTAGAGGAGTAAGGAGCTTTTGTCCAAGGAAGGCCAATAGAGGAAAGAATTGCTCTGGCCCAAGAATTGTTCAAGGACATTGATAGGAAGGTGCAGGAGAGTATGTGATTTTGAAGCTTGATATGGAGAAGGCTTATGATGAAGTAAGTAGACTGGGGTTTCTTCAAAGCAGTGTTGTTGAAATTTGGATTCAGCCGAGACTGGGTCAATCTGGCTGAAAATTGTTGGGCAAACTGCTGGTTTTCAGTCTTAGCGAACGGAAAAGCATGTTGTTTTTTCAAATCGTCTCGAGGGCTGCATCAAGGAGACCCCATCTTGCCCAACTTATTCATCCTGGTAGTAGATGCTTTCACCGGGGATTCAGGAGGCTAGTCGAAACGGGATTCTGTCAGCCATACAAGGTTCACAAGGGCTGCCCACCAGTCTCCCACCTGTTGTCTACCGACATACGATCTTGTTTGTCAATGGCAGCAACAATTCTTTGAAAGCTGTGAATGATTATTATTATTATTTTATTTTTTTTTGAATTGGTACCAAGTGGTCTCAGGCCAAAAAGTTAATAAGTTGAAAAGCGGGTGTTTTGTTTCGACCAAGCCTCTGTTAGGGAGGGCGGGTTAGAATGATTGAAAGATCAATGGGCATTCCAACATCCGTGACCCACTTTACATACCTTGGAGTTTCGATCTTCAAAGGAAGATCCCGAGTTCCCTTCTTTCAGCCATTGGTAGAAAGGATTCAGCATCAAACAGTGGGTTGGAAAGGGAGATGTCTGTCCCAAGCGGGTCGAGCGGTGCTTGTCAACCACTTGCCAGGCAATGTCCTGATCCATACATTGGCAACAACAGACGTTCCTACCCAGATTCTTTCAGTGTTGGAGAAAAATTTTGCAGATTTCTTTTGGGGCTGGGAGGACGGGAGGAAAAGGCTTCATTGGGCTTCATAGAACTGCATTGCCTTGCCGAAATCAGGAGGGTTGGGCATCAAAAGGTTGAAAGAGATGATGAAGAGTCCTCGTCTGAAGATGACATGGTCTGTTAGATATGTCAGTGGTAAGAGCATTTGGATAGCGTACATGAGAGCCAAATACAAGGCAGATTTTCCCTCCCTGGATAGTGCTATGCAGAGTGGCTCTAAATCTCCGTCATGGAAGGGTATTTATAATCTTTTGGGTAAAGACGACGTCTATGTCTAGACAGATGACTGGTCTGGGCTTGGCCCCTTGGATTCTTGGGTCCAGGGTAGATTCCACACAGTCAGAATGATCTGAAGGTGAAGAACATCCTCGTTCCAGAGCGACTCCTTCCCTCGGACTCCTTGACCCCTTTGCTGCCTCTGATTGTGTGGGATCACATCAGGGAAGAAGGCCTCTACACATCCCAAGGGGAAGATAAGCGTGTGTGGTTTTTGACTTTGTTAGGAGAATCCAAGGTTAAATTAGCCTGGAACCTTTGCAGATCAGCAGGTGTTCGCAGAGCTTGGGCCCTTTAGTCTGGCATGCAAAAATGCCACTTGAGATATCGGTTTTCGTCTGGAAACTACTTCAAGGAGCAGTCCCAGTGGAAGAAAGAGTCCAAGATAGAGGCGCACATTTGGCTTCCAAATGCATGTGCTACTGGAACGAGTTCAGCCCAGACCGGGAATGGTTGGATCATCTCTTCATTTCAGGAGAATTGGCAACAAAGGTATGGCTCTAGTCTAGCCATTTGTTTGATTTGCCCCTCTTGGGGGATCTGTCTTTTCCTGATCGTGCATCCCTTTGGTGGTGGGGGCATCTAATGGTGATTGTCTTTTTGCGCTGAGAGGGTTTCTTCCTTGCTTCTTATTTTGGGAAGTCTGGAAGGAAAGGAATGGAAGGCGATTTGAAGATGTGCAGGTGATTGAGGGGAGAACCATCTTCGTATCTAGAGATGGTTGAAGCTTTTAACTCCCTTCCTCCTCCTAAGGGCAACAATCTTGCCCGTCACTTGGCCATGCAGGCCCTGGGAGTTGATTTGGGGCCCCCCAAGCTCTGTTGTTTGTGAAATGGACCAGACCAGCAGAGGATTGGGCTGAGATAAATGTGGATGGCTTAGTGCGAGGTAACCTGAGGCTGTTAGGAGGGGGAGGCATTTGCAGGAATAGTGAAGGTGATTTTCTTTTTGCCTTTTCCAATGGTTATGGTTGAGATACCAATATCCGTGTTGAAGCAGGTATGCTGGTCGAGGGTCTTGCTTTCTGTATGAGCTGAGGGTTCTATAGAATAATTATGGAGAGTGATTCTAAAGTAGTAGTGGACATGCTCAATAAGGAGAATCCATCTATACAGAGCATGTGGTATTGGTGGACCAGGTTTGCTGCTATCAAAGGGGGAGTTTAAGTCGTTATAAATTATGTCCCAAGGAAGGCAATAGAGTAGCAGATGGCTTGGCCTGTTTGGGTAGCCAATTTCGAGCTTACAAGAATTTTCAGGTTGTGTCGGACCTCCCCTAGCTGTCCGGGGGTTCTCATCCTCGACCGTGTGGGCCTCGGGTGCATTAGAGAGAGTCTTGTTTCCTTTTAATCTTCAAGAGGTCGAGCATTAGGGGTATACGATAGGTGGGCCCAGTTTTTTTTTTTTTTGTTCCTTCGGTGACGTAGGGAAGGACGTGATGAGGTCGATCACCGTCTTCCTCGATCGATAAACACCATGAATCCACAATGCACACAAGAGAAGACTCTAGAATCCATGAGAAATAATGAAATTTCTATGAAGTTTAATTGATTGAATGATGAAAAAAATGAGTTTAGCACCATTAAATAATCCTAAACAAATCCTAAAAACGTAATTAAAGAGTCCTAATCAAATAGGGAAACAAATTCTAAAAACATGTAAATTCCCATGCCCGTCGACCTATCGTCAACCGGTCGACCCAATCGGTCGAAACAACTCAAAAATGTCTAGAGACAAACCAAAAATTTTGTGAATTTCGACCTATCGACTTGATCTATGGACCGGTCGAACAGTATTTCGACCTGTCGAAACAAGTAGAAATTGTCCAGCAACAATTTTGGAATTTCTGGTGGGATTTTGACTTGTCGACCCAATCGATCTACTAGTCAAACTATGTTGTATGTTGTTGATCCTTTTTTGGCTTCTTTTCTTCTGTCCATCATCGCCATGAATGAATCTGTGACCCGTTCTACATCAATCCCCTCCACTTTAAAAGAATTCGTCCTTGATTTATTTTCCAGATTCGCTTCATGATACTCATACATGTCCGTTACGTTGAACGTGCGTGAAATCTCTGTCTTCAGGAAGATCAACAACATAAGTGTTGTCCTTGATTTTATGGAGGATAGGTACCGGTCCAATCTTCTTGTTCTTCAGCTTATTGTATGTCCTGGTCGAAAATTTTCTTGGCACAGATGAACCATCACATTGTCACCCACCTCGAACACCTTTGATTGCCGATGTTTGTTAGCCAACTCCTTGTATTTGTCATTGGAAACTTGCAACTTGGCTTGAACATTAACGTGAATGCCCATGATTCGATCCGCCATATGTTCTACAACAACGCTCGAGCCCAGAAGCTTGTGCAAAGGAACCAAATCAAGAGTATGTTTGGGCACTCGTTTGTACACAACTTTAAACAGGGAATTGCCAGTGGAACGGTTCAACATGTTATTGAACACGAATTCCACCTAAGCCAAGGCTAAATCCCACTGCTTCAGTTTATCTCCTAAAATGCACCAAATGAGGTTTCTAAGTGTACGGTTTACCACTTCAGTTTGCCAATCTGTCTGCGGGTGATACACACTACTAAACTAAAGATGGGTGTCAAATCACTTCCACAAAGCTTTCTAAAAGTGATTGAGGAACTTCGTGTCACGATTAGATGTGATGGATTTAGGAACGCCATGTAGCTACACAACCTCTCGAAAGAACAGGTTCACAACATGTGTAGCATCGATAGTCTTCTTGCACGGAGTAAAGTGCGTCATCTTTAAAAATGTTCACCACCACGAACATTGAATCCATGCTACGTTGGGTCCGCGATAGACCAAGCACAAAATCCATGGATAAGTCTTCCCAAGGACCATCAAGTACAGACAATGGTATGTATAAGCCCGTATTTCGAGATTGACCCTTGGAAGACTGACAAATGTGGAATCACTATATCGCTTTTCCCACATCACACGTCAACTGTGTCCAGTAGTATCGTTCCTCTACAAGAGTTATAGTCTTGTCTCACCCTAGGTGACTGTCAAGGCCACCTCCATGCAGCTCTTGGATAATGCGCTCTCGCAAGGAACTTCATGGGATGCGTAAGTGATTTCCTTTGAAGAGAAACCCATCTTGAATGTAGAGATCACTGGGCTGACCTTCCTGGTATCTAATCTACGCATCCTAAAAGTCGTCATCTTTTAAGTACATCTCTTTGAGGCAGTCAAACTAGACAACCTCGTTACTCATAATGATCAATAATGATGCGCGTCGGCTAAGTGGATTAACGACCTTATTCTTCTGCCCGGCCTTTTGTTTCAACGCGAATGTGAATTCTTGCAAGAACAAAATCCACCTAGCATGTACACGATTCAAATTAGTCTGAGTATTTATAAATTTAAGAGCTTGATAGTTAGTGTAAAGAATGAACTCCCACTGAATTAAATAATGTCTCCAATGTCGCGATGCCTAAACCACTGCGTACAATTCAAGCTCATACGTCGACCACTTCTTACGGATTACTAAGCTTCTCGTTGTAGAAGGCTACTAGCCTACCCTCTTGTAACAAAACTCCCCCAATTCCAACATATGAAGCATCGTATTCGACCTCAAACAATTTGTCGAAGCTGGGAAGTACAAGAACCGGGTTTGTGGACAATTTATGTTTGATTTCAGTGAAGCTTCTGTCAGTTGCGTCAATCCACTAAAATGGCATCTTTTTCATACAATATGTAATCGGTGCCATAATGATGCCGAAATTCTTCATGAAACGACAATACAACGTCATCAATCTGTGAAAACTCCGCAATTCATGGATGTGGTTGGAATCAGTCATTCCTTTATGGCTATCACCTTCTGTTCATCCACTTGGATGTCCATGGATGTCACTACAAAGCCTAAAAACAAAAGGCTCTCGGTCAAGAAGCTACACTTCTTCTGGCTGAGGTATAACTTGTTCTTGGCTAGCACCTGTAACACTTGCCAGAGATGCTTCGTATGGTCTGCTTCATTTTGACTGTATATAAGTATATCATCAAAGTAGACCACTTCGAGCCACCTAATGAATGGTTTCAAAACTTTGTCCATCAACCTCATGAATGTACTGGGCACGTTCAAAAGACTAAAGGGCATGACTAACCATTCATACAGCCCCTCCTTGATCTTAAAAGCTATCTTCCACTCACCACCCGGCCGTATTCGGATCTGATTGTAGCCGCTTCTTAAATCCAATTTAGAAAATAGTTTTGCACCCTCAAACATATCCAACATATTGTCCAGCCACGGTATGGGGAAGTTGTACCTTATGGTAATCTTGTTGACCACTCGGATGTCGTTACACATGCGCCAACTCCCATCTTTCTTAGGAGTTAATAAGGTCGAAACGGCTCATGGACTCATGCTTTCTTGAACTAGTCTCTTATGAATCAATTCCTCCACTTGTCCTTATAAAATCTCGCACTCCTCCGGGCTCATCCGATAATGAGGGTGATTAGGCAAGCTAGCCCCTGGGACAAGGTCAATGTGGTGTTGAATATCTCGCATAGGGGGTAACTTATCGGGAAGGTCATCAGGCCAAATTGCCTTAAATTCTTCTAGCAAGGGTTTTAGTTTCTTGGGAATGATGGTGGCCTCGATCTCTTCCCCATTTACAATTAATGCATAGGCTTGTCCTGTCTCTTTGGATTCCTCCACAAAGTCCCATATGACTAGGGTCTAGGAGAGTGTCCCTCCACTTTAGAAGCT
Source organism: Magnolia changhungtana (assembly GCA_030180095.1). Taxonomy (NCBI): domain Eukaryota; kingdom Viridiplantae; phylum Streptophyta; class Magnoliopsida; order Magnoliales; family Magnoliaceae; genus Magnolia; species Magnolia changhungtana. The sequence continues at coordinate 419,208 of JASAUF010000363.1, read as the reverse complement.
TTGGGTTGCTCTTCCGGGCCTATAGGGGCTAGTATGGTTTTTCGATCGTCCTTGACAAAAATATACACATTATCAGTGTCACGATCTGATTGACATGATTGACCAAGTAAAATGTGACAGGCCTCCATGTCGATAACGTTGCATACGACTTGGTCCTTATAGTACTTGTCAATTGAAAGAGATATAGTGCATTATTCAATTACCTTTTTTTTCGCTTACTTTTTTAAACTAGCTGATCGTGTATGAGGAGGGATGTCATTCCGTTTTCAGCTGTAACTTCTCCACCATGACCTTGGAGATGATGTTCTTACTGTTTCTGTTGTCAATGATCATATCGCAGACTTTTCGATTCACTGTATACCTTGTTTAGAAGATGTTATGTCGATGCGGGTGTACCCCCTTCTTTAGTGCATACAATAGCCGCCTCACTATTAGGGACTCACCGTGAATCCAATCTGCCTCATCCATGTCATCCTTCGTGGTGTGCTCCAATTCATCAACATCTGGGTATTCCTCTACGTTTTCAACACTACCATCGTTAATGGTGAGGCTAGCCACTTGTCGCTAGGGGTAAGTGTTTGATAGGTGACTTGGTTGACCACAATGATAGCAATGGTCGAGCCTTGGCCAACCATAAGGGTTCGGGATCCTGCTTGGACCAGCAGTAGTGGTCACACCCCTTTGGAGTCTAACTTGCCCGTTTCCCGACTCTTGGTTCGCGTGTGTACGAGGTTGAGAACATCCCCTATTGGTTCTTTCTCCTTGGCCTATGGTGTTTCCCACGAAGGACCCATTGTGGCTACCCTATTAGTAGGATAGGTTTGTGTGTTGGAAAACTCAAGCTGCGCTTCCACTTGGGTGGCCAGCTTGATCGCTTCATTTAATGTCCAAACAGGTTGCATACGAACTCGATCCTGGATCGCAACACGCAACCCACTATTGAATCGGGTGACTTGCTATTATTCAATTTCAACCAAATCATTCCACACTGCCAAACGGTAAAATTCCCCTGCATAATCTCTCACCAATCGACTACCCTGCTGACAATTTTGGTATTGTTGGAACAATACCTGATCGTAATCATTAGGGAGGAACCGCAAGCCCAACAACTGCTTCATCCTCTGCCACGTGCGGATTAGTGCTTTCATCTGTCTCGTCCGTGTGAGATGAAATTTCTCCCACCAAGCCGAAGCTCTGCTCTTTAACTTGTATGCCACCAATTTAACCTTCTTCTCCTCAGGGATTTTCATGTAGTAAAAGAAGCACGCAACTTCACGTAGCCAATCGAGGAAGTCCTTGATGTAGAGTTGCCCATTGAAACTAGGAAGATCAACTTTCATCCTGAATTCTTGATCCAACAAATCTATTTGATCACCGCCTCATCCGGGATGTTGGGGATCATGTCATCGATCTCCTCATCGATGGATCCCACCTCATCGGGTGTGATTCTATGATTCACCGCCGGCATCGCCCTGCGATCAACACGATTGCGAATTCCAGTGCCTACCGGAGGCGGATCATCACCACGAACACAAATTTGCCCTAGAGCCTTCGTCATGCAATCGATAGTAGCCTGCCACCCCTTGCATGACTTGCCGATTCTCTTGCTGCACTACTTCAAAAGTTGTTGTTGTTAAAGGACAATACCGCGGAGCACCGTCCATGGGATTATTGCTCGACAAGTCGTTAAAACCCATTGATTCGAGGAAAAACCTCACTTTAATACCAACTAAAGCAGGTAAGGACGTGATGAGGTTGATCACCGTCTTCCTCGATCGATAAACACCTATACTAGTCCATTAGTCATTAGTCCCATGGAAATCTCACACATGTACTAGTCCATGTACATGCCGATTTTGAACTCCCTTTTGCATGGATAAAGAACATCAATGGTCTTGTCTCTCCTTTCTTGCTTGGGGGAGAAGAAAAGATCTTACTCCTGTTCTTGCTTGGTACCATGTTTTCATGATTAAAGAGAAGATAAAGAAAGGAAAGAGAAAAGAATGGCAAGCAAAGGAGACAACACACGCAGGACGCGCTTCTCCTCTTATTATCATTACATTGAAGCCCTAATACAAAAAAATTAAAAATTAAAAAAATAATAATAATAGAAAAGACAAAAGGAATGGTATCATTATATGTTCATAATATTGATATCGTTACATGTATTGCTAGCTGGAGATATGGAACCATGTGTCGATATTGCCGATATTACCACTAATACCCTCAAACGTATCATTAACTGAGGGGAAACATTAGGAAAACACGAGGAAATTGTGGAATTACTCAATGAAGCTTCAAGAGATGCTAAAATACACATACATATTTAGGTATTAAATAATTGCAAAAAAGATGCACGCATGCTAAGTTTTTATTTAATGGGGGTCTAAAATCATATAATACTAACTCAAGGAAGCATTAGGGAAACATGGGGAAGATTGTGAAATTTTTTAATGATACTTCACAGGATGCTAACATAGCTACCTATTTAAGAATCAAATATAAGTTTCCCTTTAATAGGGCCTAAAAGCATGTATCATTGACTCAGGAAAATATTGGGGAAACATGAGGAAAGTAGTAGATCCATCTATCCATCCATGATCCATCCATCCATCCATCACACACACACACACACACACACACACACACACACACACACACACACACACACACACACACACACTCTTGTACAAACATGCATTTCATCAAACAACCATGCATCCATTCAAAAAATTAAAATAAATTTTTTTAATAAACAAATTTTTGACGACATTGATACATTAGCAATGTTATCGAAATATCACCAATACACTGGCGATACAAGTGACACCTGGAATTAACACAATTGAAAATATTGGCAATATATCAGTAATATCTATATATTATAGATACAAGTGACAACTGAAATTTACATAGTAGAAATTATTGGTGATACATTGCTGATATCGATAAATCGGTTGTAGTTAGTGATATATCTCTGACCCTTGGAATTTCTAATACTACCAGTGTTATCAGCATCGTTACTGGTGTTATTGGTATCCCCGAACTGGAGATACAGAATATCAGGGATATTACAAACAATGGCATGGGAAACTTGTATGGACGATGCAAGTTGTTTTGCTTGATTTTGCATTGGCCCACAGCCAACACAGTTAGATACTTTCAGGATCTGACCCTTTGTATCTGATTGTTGTATCAAAGCCTCGTCTGGTATCTGGGCATCATGATCAACAAGGAACTGTATATAGGTAAATGATCACAGTCAAATCGGATCTTAAAGTGATCAAATAGCCAGGCCCTCCAAAGCTATCTTCTTTAAGTTGTGTTGCAAAAGAACTGTACGAAGCAAATCGACTATGAACCAAGATTACCATTGGTGGGCCCAACTGTTTTATCACCATCATATTCTGATCTGATGGTGGTAGGTCCACAATACACTAATAATCTGGATACACTATTGACTATCACGTGTTTTTTTTTCTTCTTCTTGTCATGCCAACTACAATTTGCCATTTGGGTGTGATGGATTTCGATCCATTTCTTCATGTAAACTTCAACAGAACCCTTGACAGTAGTGGTGTGAGTGGTCCAATTCCTTCCACATTTGCCAATCTAGTAAACTTGGAGAAATTGTAAGTCCTTTTTTTGGTTGATTTGCATCCAAGCAATGAAATTATTGTCTACCTGAATGTTATTTTACATTGTGAAGCATGTTGTGATCTCAGGTGGGCCTTTGATAATGAGCTCACGGGCACGATACCTGACTTCATAGGGAGTTGGACCAAGCTTAACCTTTTGTAAGCTAATATAATGAGATTTGCTCTTTTTCATTCTTCAAGGGAATCTTTTCTTATTTATGGGTCAGGGTTGTAATCAAACAGGTTATACATTGGACCTGAAAGTTAAGATAGGGCTTCAAAGTATGGCCTGGTCCTGGCCCTGGCCCTGGATCGTGGCTTGGGCCGGGCCTCCATAGAGAAAGTTGTCAGACCCAAGTCTGGGCTTGGCTAGTTTACTTGTCAGATCTAAAATTCAGGCTTGGGGCTACCAACCATTATTTTAAAGGTCTTGGATTGTGACTCATTCAGAGATTGAAACTGGTATGACTTGCTCTGACTCATTCCGACTCGGTTTGGTTTCTGAGAGTAATTCTCCCAATGACCTGTGTTGTTCTCCACAAATACTAACTTGGAGTCGACTTGATATTGGATGATATTTGGAACCATGCAACAAGCAGGCCTGCCGATGTGGCTGGATCGAGCCTGCATTTCATATCAGTCCTACACCGCGGGACCCACTCCAGATCATCTACGATTAGAGTCCTACTTAAAGCACATCTTGGGACAAGTCCCTTTAATAGATTCTTATCTCATTAGGATGGAAAGACATATTTGGATTCTTATCTTTATTTTTTTAAGCTCTGTAAGCGGGTGAAATCTCTAGATTGTTAGTAGTTGATTTTGAATGAACTTTGATGTTAATGGAAGTTTGAGTTCTTTTTCATGAAATTCCAGCAATGCCATATCCATTGTTGATGGGTCGTGTCATGTAGACCCTCGCTGAGTTGCTCGTGGGTCCACCCATAACTGTGCCTTTACTATTTGCTGCTGAGACACTTGCAGGATAGCCAGTTATCCCCTTTGTATCACCGTTGTATGTTGCCACGCTGATTTGTCGGTGTTTTTCTTCACCCTCGCCTCTGCCTGCACGTGTCAACATTTTGACCTGAATGGACCATGTCACCTATAAATCAGGCTCATGATAGGTCCATTAAGTTTTCCTCAGTAACTAGGATTCATTGTTTGATTGAGAAATTTAACTAGCGAATGCTTATGTAGGGAGTTGCATGGGAATGCTTTCCAAGGTCCAATACCTTCCAGTCTTTCCAGTTTAACATCCCTAACTGCTTTGTAAGTATTTGTGCTTCTTTGTCAATTATCATTGCATTTGTTTAATTAACTATCCAATGTTTGCATAGGCGAATTGGTGAACTAACGGGTGGAAGCTCATCTTTGGCATTTATCAAGGGCATGAGGAACTTAACCATATTGTAAGTAATCATGGTACCTATGTATTAATGCTAATTTTTAATTTATTATTGTTGTTCTTGTTATTGTGATATAATCAAAATCTTATTATTATTTTCTTTGTTTGGAGAATCTTGAGAAACAGTCAGATTTCAGATAGAATTCCATTTGACATTGGAGAGTACCAATCATTACAGCATCTGTAAGTTTTTTACATCAGTCTCCTATGTTTGCACATGGTTTGGGCCTAGGGCTGTCAATGAACCAGGCCAAGCTGGGCTTCACGCTACCTAGTCTCACACGTTCATTTTAATTGAATGTTTGGCAGGATATCACATATGAGCCCCAGACTGGAGTAACCCAAGCTTAGCCTAGAATTGTTCAAGCTAGCTTTTATATCTAAGCCCAAGCCCATCCTTTGGGCCTAGAAAGCGTGCCCAAACCTTGCTCAAAACCTGCCCGGTCCAAAAACCCAGTCTGGCCGGACCATTGATGGCCCTAGTTTGGTCGTGTCAGGGTCCGCAGCCCACCTCATTTATTTTTTTGGCCTGAATTATAAGCCGAAGCCTACCCATGAAAGCCATAAATAGGCCTGGGTATTGGCTGATGCTGGGCATCAACAGAAGAAGTTGTAATATATGGGTCTGGGTCAACCCATTTATTCTTTGGGCCTGAGAATAAGCCTTGGCCATAGATTAGACCATGGACCTATAAATGAGGTACAAGTCTTTTTCGGGCCGAAATGCCCCGAAGAGCTATGCTAGTCAATTTTTATTTTTTATTTTTTCCTGTTATTTCATTAATCTTTAATTTTAATTTTTTAGGGATTTGAGCTTTAACGATTTAACTGGTGAAATTCCAAGCTCGCTTTTCACTTTGAGTTCGCTTTCTTCCTTGTAAGAATCAAACACCTTCTATCCGAAGCTGTTTTAGTGCTGATCCTAGTATTTCTCCTTTCACTTTTCCTTCTTTCTCATTCTCATATTATGAAATATAAAAACTTTTAAGTGTTGTTTGAAGCTGCATTTCCTTTTCGTTTTATTGTTTTGGTCTCAATCTGCAGGTTTCTCGGAAACAATAGCCTGTCTGGTAACCTTCCTTCTAGTAAAAGCTCATCTCTCACGAACATGTAAGTTCATCTGACTTAGTTGTACTGAATTGTAATCAAAATTGCATTTTTATTACTTGGCCACCTTTGGATCTGTCATTGAATTGAATTGTAATAATTAGTTCAATAAAGTGGAAATCGCCAAACTAGGATTACCATCTATGGTGTTCATATTGAAAGAATCAGCTCCAAATTGCAGTTAAGTTTCTTTGGAGTTCGATGGAGGAGTTCATTTGCAATTCGAGGGCCACTTACCGAGATACATACTACTACAGCTACAATGTGGCCATGTCCTTTCTATTCTATTGGACTGATTATTGTAATTCAATTCAATTGTACAACCAAATGCATCGTTACCGGCCCCCACCCCAGAACTCGGCATCCCACCTACTCAACAACCCCCAACTTCTGCCAGGGAAGGGGATTGCCCTCCACATGTTCGACCTATTGACCCTGTCCCTCAGGCTCAGCTACAGGACCACCCACCCGCTCGACCTATTGACCCTGCTACTCAGAGCCAGCAACTGGACCATCCTCTGGCTCATCCTATTGACCCTGTCCCTCAGACTCACCAACAGGACTACCCATCTCAGCAGGCCCAGCCAAATCTATTGCCATCTACTGCCCTAAGCCAAACCTTCCCTCTCCCTCCTCCACAATCATCTGGCCCTGTTGGACTGATTGCTCAACCCCCACCCACCCCCTCTCAGCCTATCAACCCCCACAATCATCAGACCCCTTCCCTTGCCCACTCTACTCCAACCCAACTGGAGTCACCCACCCCAACTCCGATCACCCTGCCTCAAGCACCAACCCTCTCTATTGGTCCGACTGGCCCTTTCCCTTGTCAAGCCCCCCACCCCCCATCCCTGCACCCCACCAATCCCAACCCCACCCAAATACCTCTCCCCATGCCTGCTATTCCTCCCTCTATAACCGCTGACTGGGAGGGCTGGCTATCCGGGGTCCAACAATTATTCAGGGAGGGCACCCTGCAATTCAAATCCCCATCCATCCACATCCCTCTGAGCACAGCTGCGCACCATGATGAGAATCTCATTCTCCGCACACTTGATAATTGCTCTAATTCAACCCCAATTCGAATGAATGCCCTCGAGCAGGACACTTTTTCCAGAGTTGATAACTGCTTAACTATCCCCCAAGACAGAGTGGCAAGACCCAACTCCAACTGTGAGACGGACCTAGCTGCCAACCAGCTTATGGGCAACAACGATGCAGGCATTTCTATCTGGGTCGACTTAGCAGCTCAGGAACACCATGACGAGTCCAACGCCCCTGACTCAGGCACCTCATCAGGCGAGGAATCAGCAGTCTCGACTCCCGGAAAAAAGCAAATGACAAGTGGCAGGAAAAGTAAACCACTCTGCTCCTTATTCAAAAGGGAGAGCCAGAGATTGAAAAGTATTCGAAAGAAGACCGAGGGCAAAGGATGGGTGTCGGATGTATAGCATCCTCTCCTGGAACGCGAGGGGGGTAGGCAACTCGCATACCACCCGCCACCTAAAAAGACTGGTCAAGAAGCACAAGGTTCTGATTCTCCTTATTCAAGAACCCATGATCAGGGAGTCTAAAAGGATGGCTCTGGCTGCCAAACTAGGATTCCAATTCAACCTTATGGATCAGGTAACAGATAACAAAATCTGGGTCCTAGCAAAGAGCGACTTGCTAGTTCAGACCATCAGCGCCACCAAGCAATGTGTCACGCTTTCATTTTCTCTCCCCAATTTCCCACCCATCTGGATCTCGGTTTTCTACGCGAGCTGCAGTAGGGCAGGGCACTCTGAGCTATGGAGCGAGCTGAGATGTCTCTCTTGCCTCACCACCGATCCGTGGATGGCCTGTGGCGATTTCAACGCCACGATTAGCGTGAATGAAACATTGGGTGGGACTCCAATCATCTCCAATTCAATGTCCGATTTCCAAGAGGCCATCAACGATTTGGGGTTGCTAGATGCAGGCCATGTAGGCTCGATTTTCACCTGGTGCAATAACAGAGAAGGGAGTGGGTGCAGATGGGCCAGATTAGATAGAATGTTGATCAATACTAGATGGTTATCGTCTCTTCCTCCCTACATTGTTGAGCATTTACCAAGATCCTGTTCGGACCACTCCCCAGTCCTCATGCAGTTCAAACAAGCCTCGGCTAACTTCCCCCGCCCCTTCCGCTTTCAGCGAATGTGGACAGCCCACGAAGACTTCTTGCGGCTAGTTAAGGCAGCATGGGAGACTGAAGTTGCTGCCACCCCCATGTACAAGGTTTGCATCAAGATGAAGATCCTCAAAAAGGCCTTGGTAGAGTGGAACAAATCAACATTTGGCAACATTCACAACAAAGTTCAGCTGGCTGAGGGCTGAAGTCTCTCTTCTCAATTCCCAATCTCAAGCGTTTGAGGAGAGACTTCGATCTGCCCAGGCTAACCTGAAACTGGTCCAGCTCCAAGAGGAGATTTTCTGGAAGCAAAAATCCAGGAACAGGTGGCTTCAGGAGGGGGACAGAAACACGAAGTTCTTTCATGACTCCGTTCTTGACAAGCGCAGAAAGTCAGTCATTAACATGATCAAATCCACCTCTAGGGAGATCCTGGAATCCAGCGAAGACATTGCCAAGGAAGCTGAGAACTACTTCAACAATCTATTCTCATTGCAAGTCGGTGCGATTGGTGATAACATTTTAGCCTCCATCCCTCCTCTTCTGAACGCTCAAGCTAATGAAGATCTGATGAAGATTGTCACGATCGAGGAGGTTCAGGCAGCTGCCCTCTCTATTCCGATTGACAGTGCTCTCGGTCCAGACGGCTATGGGGGAGCTTTTTTTTTTTTTTCCTCCTGTTGGGAAATCATCGGAAATGACATTTTCGCAGCTGCCAAAGACTTCTTCGCAAGAGGGCCCATCCCTCGTTCCTTCCAATGCACGCTTATCTACCTCATTCCTAAAAAAACAAACCCCGAGTGTATCGCTGATTTCAGGCCCATTAGCCTTTGCAACGGTATCATGAAGATTTTTTCCAAAATCCTAGCTTCAAGACTGGCCAACATCCTTCCATCCATTATCTCTGATGAACAAGGGGCTTTTGTTCGCGGCCGATCCATTATCGAGAATATTTCGATCGCCAGAGAAATGACTCATGAGTTGGACCACAAGGTATTTCGGGGCAACATGATCCTTAAACTAGACATGGAAAAAGCCTACGACCGACTTGAATGGCCTTTCCTGGTTCTAGTACTGTAGAAATTCGGCTTCGACCAAAGATGGATTCATCAAGCGCAACGATGTTGGATGGACCCTTGGTTTTCCATTCTGATCAACGGCAGATCTTTTGGGTTCTTCCAATCTTCCAGAGGCCTCAGACAAGGAGACCCTCTCTCTCCTTCCCTTTTCATTTTAGCCACCGAGGTCCTCAACCGGGGCATGCAAGGCCTTTTTGCCTCGGGTTGTTGCCAGCCGTTCAAGCTACCCCGAAACTGCCCCTCGATAACTCATTTGTTTTTTGCTGTGATGCTATCTTCTTTCTCAATGGCAGGATCAATTCAGTTCACGCCCTCCTCAAGTTCGTAGCTGACTATGAAAAGGCTTCAGGCCAAAAGATGAACACGGCCAAGTCCTCCTTCTTCATCCCAAAGAAAGCCCCGCCTTCCAAAGACCAAAAAATCAGGCACTTGACTTCCTTCAATCAGGCAATCCTCCCTTGTACCTATCTTAGCATCCCTCTCATCAAGGGGAAGTCTGTGCCCCCCTCTTCGCTCTGCTGGTTCAGAAATTTCTAGGCAAAATCGAGGGCTGGAAGGCGAAGCTTCTCAACCCGGCGGTGAGAGCAATTCTGATTCGTCATGTTCTCTCTAGCATTCCCATTCACGTCCTCTCAGCAGTGAACATCCCCAAAGCTGTCTGCAAATCGCTGGAGACTTCTTTCGCCAACTTTTTTTGGGGAAACACTGAAGGCAGGAAGAAGAAACATTGGGTTCGATGGCAGCGAATCTGTATCCGCTTGAGTGAGGGAGGTTTGGGCTTCCGTAACATGGAGGATGTCATGCTCACCTTCCGAATCAAAATGGGCAGGAATCTTGTCGAAGGGAATTCCCTCTGGGCGAGGCTTATATCAGCCAAGTACAGCAACTATTCCTCTACCTCTAGGGGCAGCTTACCCGCTGCCACCTCCACCATCTGTAAGGACATCTCCAAAGGTCTCCCCTTCGTCCATCTCCATTCTAAATGGCTCATTGGCAAAGGGAATATCAATTTTTGGGATCACAACTGGACCGGGGACGGCCCCCTCGCAGCATCGGTCTCTCGCCCTATCCCACCCCAGCTGCGGGACAAAACTGTCAAGGACTTCATCTCTCCCTCGGGCATGTGGAATCTATCCCAGATCCATGGTATTCTCCCTCAAACTCTCATTCAGTCGATCTTAACCTGCCCTTCCACTCTGACTTCAAGAGAGGATTTCCTGGCGTGGGATTTGACTATTTCTGGAAGATTTTCCTTAAAATCTGCATGGAACGGGATTCGTCAGCAACACCCAAAGCTCCATTGGGCTGATTGGATTTGGAATAAATCCCTTCCTCCGAAGATCGGCATCTTCATTTGGAAGATCATGCACAATGCAATTCCCGTGGACGCCGCAGTTCAAAGGGCTGGAGTTAGCCTTGCCTCGCAATGTGAATGCTGCAGAGGAGAGTCCCAGCAGTTACATGGTTTCAGTATTTCCATCCCTGGCTCCCATCAGGACCCCCTCACTCTTCAGCACCATCTGAGGCAGAGAAACCTACAAACTCTCCCCACTGACCCTCATTCTCCCCAAGCAGCCCCAGCCCAGGATTTAACAGCCCGCAGCTCAGCAGGTATCCTTCCTACCCTGCGCAGCTAGCTGCGCACCCCCCAGGCTCAGATCTCCCCTGCCCAGCAACTGCCCCATCCCAGACGCTCTACCCACATGCAGGAAGATTTCCACCATCTATTCTGCACTAGTTCCATTGCAAGCACGGTGTGGATTCACTTTTCCCGCATCTTCAACATTCCCTATATCCTTCTGGTTCTCGAGGGCGGCCCGAACCTCATGCATTAAGCAGCTCTTGGGCCTTACTCCTTCCTTTATCTGCTGGGAGTTATGGCTGAGCCATAATGATTCCAGATTTGAAGGGACCATCATCTCTAGCAGGAAAATTATTCTCAAAGTTACTAAATGGATCCAAGATGTTGGATCCCAATTGCCTAACACCGACGCTCCCTCCCTCAGCAATGTGACTACACTTCAGGCTTTTCATATTGCCAAATCTAGCTCTACTCACCTTGAGAAACCGACGCTTGTTAAATGGAAAAAACCTCCTCCCGGCTGGCTAAAACTCAACGTGGATGGTTCTTCTTGCGGCAATCCGGGGGGGGGGGGGGTGGTGCGGGGGGCCAATGTAGAGACTCCAAGGGCCGCCTCATTTTTGCTTTTCACAGACACTACGGCATCGCAACGAACACTAATGCGGACGCTCAAGCCATGCTGGATGGAATAATTTTATGTTTGAACCTGGGGCTTTCTTTCATTCAAGTGGAGTCCGACTCAAAGATGGTGATCGATGCTGCGTCGAATCCTTCGACTCATTGCCCGTGGAACCTTTGGTACAGGTTGGGGCTGATCACCACCTTTCTAGTCAGCTTAACCTCACCTTTTTTCACACCTACCGTCAAGGAAATTCAGTCGCTGACGCTTTGGCAAGACTAGCGAGTGAGGGCCATGCCAACCGCCTCTTCCTTTCTCAGGATGAGCTCCCCAGGAGCATCAGGGCTCCCTGTTCCTCGATAACACCGGTCTTGGTATCCTTAGATAGCCCTGTTGGTCAGCGGCTGATTTGTATAGCTCTAGTGTGCAGAAATGATAGGCTTGGCCCGATCCTTTTTGTTGGGGCCGGCCTGAATGGCTGTATCCTTTTTCCATGAAAACAAGATTCCCGTTTTTTCAAAAAAAAAAAAAAAAAAAAACCAAATGCATCCTTAGATATTGTTCAGGTTTGCTTTTATATGATTGTTTCTTCTCTTTTATGGTTCAGCATAAAAGATTGAGTTGTGAATATTCAATTGATTCATTATGTCTATCATGATGTTCCTCTTCTACAAAAGGAAAAGGATCTTTTTGTTCTTTAATTAGAATGCTGTTTGGTATCAGATGAAAGTCTAATCATTTATCTACATTGGATTGGTTCTGGCTCTGTTACTGACTTGCATTAAATGTTTGTTAATTCATTTGTTTATATGTTGTGTTGGCAGAGATTTATCATACAATCAACTATCAGGAAGCTTTCCCTCTTGGGTTACACAAGGCTTGCAACTGTATGTCCAAAAGAAGCATACAGTTTGTTATTTTCATCTTCATTTCTCTAGTGACCAAACAATTCATTATATCATTAAGGGTGTGTTTGGATGTCCTGTTGAATTGAATTGCAATAATTAGTTTAGTAGAGAAGAAATGACCAAAGTTTAGTCACCCTGATATTCAGAACGAGGAAGTAGTCCTCAAATTGCAATTACATTCCTTTCAAGTTCAACTTGAATGTATTTGGAGGCTACTATCTCAATATGAATATAGAAGAAGGTGATGGAATCAGTGTTTTAAATAGCGAATAGCGTGTAGCATAGTGTTCATCCTTTTGAAGCATGAGGCGCAAGCTACATAGCGTGTAATGTAAGCTACACACAACTTCCAGATTTTTAATCAAGGTGCTTGGTTGCACCAATGTCATGATATATATTCTATACCAAATTAGACTCATTAATAATGAAATTTAAGAAAATTTCATGATATTTGGTGCAACAAAATGCAACCTAAAGTAATAGGACATGACAATGATTAAGCATATAGGTAAAAAAAAAAAAAAGAGCAATGAAACTGATTTAATATTATTATTCATATTATTTTACTAAAAGCATTAAAAAGATTGGCTAATTTTTATTGAAAATGAAAAAATGTAACAAGTTATTGAAAACATCACGTGAGCTACATAGCGTGTAGCGTAGTCTTTTTTTTTTTTTTTTTTTTTACGCACGCACACACCCCACACTCACTCCCTACACCTGGGGAATTCCACCCCCCTATGGATACTCGAACCCTGGAACGGGAGTTGAAACTCCGGGAGTCTACCACCCGTCCAAGAGTAAGGATCCACCCGTCCAAGAGTAAGGATCCACGTGTGTGTATCCTTACTCTTGGACGGGTGGTAGACTCCCGGAGTTTCAACTCCCGTTCCAGGGTAGGGAGTGTAGCGTAGTCTACGTTGTGTGTAGCATATGCAAATTATGATATAGCGTAGGCTACATATGACTTAAGCCATTTTCATGAGCTAGGTAGCGTTAAGCCTATGCTACTGTACATAGCGTTAGCTACATGCTACATACCAAAGCTATTTAAAACACTGGATGGAATTTGGTGATTTCTACTTCATGAACTAGTAATTCTTGCAATTTGAATCAATAGAGAAACCAAATGCAAGATAGGACAATGACCCTCTTTATTTCTTCTTATGATATATAAATATAATTGTGGATTAGATTAACACCTGTTATGACACATTTGAAGGTTCGATAACCATGACTGGTTAGACCTGTGAACACCAGAATCAGGCATATGCAAGTTGCAATATTATGTTTGGTATCCATATTCAATATTTAAAAGTGCTAAATTGGTTTACAGAATGAGAACATGCATAAGTGTCCAAGATCGGGGACATTCATTAGGAGTGTCCGACTTTGAACATGCCCTTGGCAAAAATCAAGCTGCTCCATGCATCATAAAGGCCAGAGTGGATGAACAAAAAGGAGAGCTGGAAAAAAGACAACAGATGCTATATATTCAACAAAATGTGAACACACAAGTGCTAAAATGATTCGCTGAACGTGAAAGTAGCACATGTGCAAGATTAGGGATTTTTTATTTTATTTTATTTTATGAGGGTCCTACCTTGAACCTGTCCTTGGTAAAAATCAAGTTGGTCCATACATCATATGGGCCACTGTCTGTAAGGGTGCAAATGGGTTGGGTCAAGGGGTCCTAAACCCGACCCATGCACTGATCAGATCAAAACTTTGGCCCCATACCCAACCTATTAAATTTTGGGTCGGGTGTCTAGGTTGGTTCAAACTCCCAAAACTCCAGCACATTTATTTATTCAGTTAGGTGTGGGTCCTCCTATACCTGACCTAACCCATTAATCTCATGGGTTGGGTATAAAATTACAAGTGACAATACCAATAAGATTTAAAGCAATGAGCTTCACAAGCCTATGGTAATTCTATGCTGTCTTAGATAAACTTGAGAAGAATTTAAGATAAATTCCACATAAAACTTATCTTAATAAACTAACCCACATTACAGATTTTTTTTTTTTTAAAATCTATTTATAAACCGTCTATTTGAATTTCCAACTATAAAAGTATATAGAGAAAGAGAGAAAGAAGAGGAGTAGGTTGGAAGAAGAGAGGAACCCAAATTAAGGTTGCCATCCTCACTCTCTATATTTTATATTAATAAATTTTTGTAATGACAAAAAGTGTTCTTACTAATAAAAGCAAGAATCCCCATCGTGTACTAATAACCAAAGAACAAGCATAGCAACGAAACAAAGCATGCCTTATACGGACCACATCCACATCCACATCCATCCATAACAATGCTATTAAAGTTGGAACATAGACGTTGTTGATGACAATCTTAGAATACATGCGTGTAGTCTGACTGTGATGAAGAGCCTTGGTAAACAAATTAGCAAGTTGATCTTGAGATGGGATATATGGTGTAGAAATTTCACCACTAGAGACCTCATCTATGAAGTGACAATCCATTTCGATGGGTTTAGTTTTTCAGTGATAGATCAGATTGTTTACGATATGGGATGCCACCTAGTTATCACAAAATAATTGCATAGATAAGCTTCCTATAAATCTTATTTCCTACAATAATTTCTTGATTCACATTAACTCACAGGTGGTATAAGCCATTGGTCTATATTCTGTATTAGTACTTAATTGGACCCCCACACACTGATTCCCATGTGACTATTTTCTCTCGCAAATGTCCAATACCCAATAATAGGTTGTCTATGTGCTAAAGAGCCCGCCCACTCTACATCGAAGTACCCTATGACATGGTGCATCTTTAAGGTATCACAAAATCCAAATAACTGCATCCTTGTGGGATACTCTCGAACAATTCAAATTGGCTCATCATGTTTATAACGTAAGATATATCCAAGCAAGTGATAATCAAGCTGCGGTGGAAAGGTCATTTGCTTGCTCAAGCTGGAAGGTTGGTCCTCATAAATCATGTGTTGGCTAGGATTCCGATCCATACTCCAACTGCAGTTAATGTTCCAATGCAAGTCCTGAAAGCCTTGGAGAGATATTTCTCGGATTTCTTTTGGGGTTGGGATCAAGGGAAGCGGAAGTTGCACTAGGTGAGTTAGAACCACATTGCGAGGCCGAAAAGCGAAGGCGGTCTGGGCATTAAGCTCCTCAAGGACATTGTGAAGAGCCTTCGAATGAAGCTTGCGTGGACATTCAAATTTGAAAATTTGCATAACCTGTTGGCTGAATTCTTGAGGTCCAAGCAAGGTCAGTACCCTCCCAATAGGCTTGCTGGTGCCCCAGCAATTCCTTCTCCCCCTTCTTCAAATCTATCAGCAAGCTCCTCCCATTTATTAAATCTCACACTCAGAAGTTGGTGGGTATTGGTGGCTGTAATTTTTGGTCGGAGGACTAGACAGGCCTTGGGCCCCTCACTGCCGAAAGATCTCCCTGGTCTTCTGGTTAAGGTCATGCTAGGTCCTGAAGGTCCCCTGCATCCTTCATCGTTTTTGTCCCTTCTTTCAAAGTACATCCTCGACTTTTTGAAAGAGGAGGGTTTCTGTACTTCTATTGGGAACAACAGGATGGTATGGTCGTTAAATTCTTTAGGGGAGTTTAGTGTCAAATCAGCGTGGGAAGCTTGCAGAGAACCAAGGACAAGGAAAGCCTGGGTGAGGTGGGTTTGGCACGCTAAATTACCACCCAAAATCTCTTTATTTACCTAGAAGATGATCAAGGGTGCGATCCAGGTGGATGTTAGAATTCAAGCTAAGGGAATTCTCTTGGCATCAAGGTGTGAATGTTGTGGCTATGGCAGCAACCCTCTTTTGGATCCCCAGGAAGAATCGCTAGATCACCTCTTCTCCAAAGGCGACAAAGTAGGTATGAGGGGATCCCTATGGACCATAGAAAGGTGATCTCTCGTATTCAGACCTGGATGCGTCTCATTTCTTGGTCTATTCCCCCTCCTAGAAATATGCATCTGTCACGCCAGATGTCTTTTCAAATGTTGAAAATCAGTTGTCCCCTCCCCCGGATCATCAAGCTTTCGGTTGTGAGGTGGGAGAAACTGGACAGGGGATGGGTTAAAGTTAATGTTGATAGTTCGGCACGCGGTAACCCAGGGCAGTCGGGTAGGGGCGGGGTAATTAGAGATAGTCAAGGGAACCTAGTTTTTACCCTTTCGTCTGGTTATGGTTTGGAGAGTAACACTCGGGCTGAGGTTCGGGCCTTGGCTGAAGGTCTAGCATTTTCTATAGAGCGTGGATTCACCAAAATCATAGTGGAAAGCGACTCAAAAATTATGGTTGACATGGTAAACGAGGGCTTCACTAATACTTGGAGGATGTGGTACTAGAGCGCTCGTATAGAAAGTCTCAAATGCAAAGTTGAAGTTACAATTAAGCACACTCCGTGGGAGGCTAATGGGGTAGCCGACAGGTTGGCTAGGTTAGGTAGTGGGTCCCAACTTGTTAGGTTCTTTTGCGAGGTGATGGACCTTCCCATTAACTTGCGAGGGGCCCTATTCCTAGACAAGGTGGGCCTTGGGAATGACATAGATGATTGATCAAGCCAAATTTCTAATGGGCAGGATCCGATTATATATAGGTAAGCCACAAAGCATACGTTTAAAATGATCCAGTGTAGGTGCAAAGTAGGATGTATAGGATGCTTGATGCTGTATGGATGCTTATGATAAAACGACGGCCAACTGGCTAAGATTTTTGGTGGACCTGCTTCGATTATATCGGTAAGCCTCAAAGCATATGCTCACCAGTTAGATGCGAGAAAATGATGGAATGCAATGTAATGCTGATATATATGAGGAGTAAGGGGGTTGATAAGGGAATGAGTGTTGCACAACGCTGATGCTTTGATTTGATGAAAAATGATTGGATGACCGTTGGTATCGCAAGGCTAGATCGAGTAGCTCGGATTTGAAATTAGGTAGCTCATGAGGATTGGAATCTGGCTAGAGTGAGCTAGACAAGGGTTGGACTCTCTTTCTCAGTCTCACTCTCCTTAGTGGAGGGATGGCTATATGGCTAAACCTTAAGGGATGAGGAAGGATGCTTAATCCTCCCTGAATGCCTGATGCTTCTAGATGTAGTGGATGCCTGAAATGAGAAGGGGATGAGGCTATTTATAGCCTCCAACCCAGTTTTATGGTGATTGCTGGTAATCATAGGGGCAAAAGGTGGTTGAAGGGTTATGACTAGAGATTGCCACATGGCATCATCTCATGGGTTGGATGAGGTGGTAAAAGGATCATATTGGGTAAGGAGGTGGGCATCGAAGTAAATACATTTCAACCGCACACTTAGGGTCTGAAAAAGGGAGATTCTACATACTTGAGGGATGCCATCCCAAAGAAGGGGAGTGCCACGTGACCGGGGGCAAGATGGTTGCCGCTGGTCCCCACTTAGACTCTCTGTTTTGGCTGGCAGCCTCCTCCAAGCATGTGGAGGCTCTGCTGTAAAGGTTGCTACTTTGACGTTGTGCATATTTCTCTAATTGGGCTTGCTTTTGGGCTTGGGTTCGGGCTTGGATTTAGACTTAACTAGGTGAGTTGATTGGGTTTTTGGATTGGATAGGTTGACTTAGTGAGTTGACTAGGTTAGTTGACTCGTCGAGCTGTTTCAAGGCTCTAGGGTTTTAGATTCATAGGATTTAGGGTTAGGCTGACTCGGTAATAAAGAAAGAGAGAAAGAAGAGAAGAGAGAGAGAAGAGAAAAGAAGGTGACCCAAATTGAGAAGAGAGGGACCCAAATTTGGGTTGATGCCTGCACTCTCCATCTTTTATATTAATAAATTGTTATAATGACAAAAGTGGCCTTAATAACAAAAGCAAGAATCCTCTTCATATCATGAACCACTATTAACAAAAGACCAAGCAAAGAAACAAAACTAAATAGGCCTAGGTAGGTTGTATAATGGTATGGCTCACATCCACATCCATTAACACCAACTTAGGATGGAATTAGTATTGTCCAGTGGATCTCATTTAAGGGTTCCTAATTTCTCGCTTGGCCTTAGTGTTAATTTGCTAATTGAACTTTTAAACTTTCATATACTTGTATTAATTAAGTACTAGTTTCCTGGTTGGGAGTCAGGTCATTGGTAAAAATGGGTCTGAGTAGGGTCAGGTTAATTTTGAGAGGCTCTAGACCTGACCCATTTAATAATTCAGGTTAAGTTTTTAGACCCAGACCCGCTCCATGGATCCAAATTTTAGACACAGGCCCGCTTATTCTCAGGTCGGGTCCAACAACCCGACCATTTGCACCCTTATGTATGAGTTAAAAAAGAACAGTTGGGAAAAAGACAATGCTATGTGTCCAACTTTCTCACAGTTGGGAAAAGACATGCCATGTGGATGCAGGCCATACAAATTAGATGTCTGGGCAAAGGCACAATTGGCCACCTAATGAGATGACAAATTAGATGCCTGGGCCAAGGCATGCTCACGATGGTCCCCATCTAATCAGTGACAATGATCTCTGGTACATGCACTACACTATAACATATACACCAAATCTCCTCTTCAATCTCTCCTTGTTTCTATGGCATCAGCATTTTTTATTTTTTATTTTTATTTTTTACACACCCACACACACCACATGGGTACCCATGATCTCGGTGTTGAAACTCACGGAGTCTACCACTGAGCCATGAGTAGGGACCCTATGGCATTTCTTTTCGAACTACTTCCAATGATGTATGTGACATTGACCATAAGCTCCTTAAACTATCTCCTGTTCAGGAATTTGGTTGCTAACAACTTCGTCATCGATGGTTCTAATAACAGGTATTTACAAATGATGCCTTTCTGCTTATTTTGAAGAATACCTAAGTAATTCATATAACTTTCTACGCCACCGAATTTCCTACATTGCCTGTATGTCTTTCTGAAATAAGAAATTCGGTCTTTTGTGGCATTTGAGTGTTTGATTCTTTTAGATTCAGTACTTTGCATTCAGGATTGAATTGTCTTCAGCGGAGCTTTTCATGCTATCAAGATTCTCTAACCAGTAAGTCGTCTTTTCATCTTCTTCATTTTTTATTTTTTTTCTATAGGTAATATATGGACTAGAACCTTTGACCTCAATGTTGAAACACACTCTATACGCCACAGATGTTTCTTTTGGCTGCATTCGGATTCACAAGTGAATTGAACTGCAAGCATTTATTTTAATCAAGAAGGAATGAGGAAAAGCATTAAGTAGTAGCCGATCACAAATAAATTTCTTTTGGGTCGAACTTGAAAGCCACAGAACTGCCAGTTGGAGCTGGGATCCTCAATATGAATGCTAAGGGAGGAAGCTACAAATTGGTTATTTTCACTTGGACCACACACTAGCATACCTCAGGTAGGTAAACGGAGGACATCGATCACTTTGGTTAACTGAGAGCCACATGTATGGAACTTTCATGAGATCCGCCTTGTCCATTAGGTAAGCTGCCTTATGTTCACCTAACTAAACCCAAAAATCATGATCTAAAAATCAGGCAGATGATACCATAGGAAACAGTTGGGATGGGCACACCCACCATTAATTGTGTAGGGCCCACTGTGGTGTTTATATACCATCCAATCCACTCATCTGATATGCTTCATCGAGATGAAAGAATTGGCCAAAAGTCACACTATTCTATAGGGTTTCGGGCCAGGCCTACTCAAATTTTTGCATTTGCTAGGCCAAGCCTCAGCCCATTGACAGCTCCGGTATTCCAAAATTTAAATGCAGGTGGACCGTACCACGTGAATTCAGAGGTTTTAGGTATATATTTATATGATTCCCTATGGAGTGGCCCACCGGAGTGTTGAATCGACCTGCTTTTTGGCCACACAAAGGGTGGTGTATGTACTTGATGGATGGGGTGGATCATGCACATAAAGTCGTTTCCCTCAGGTTAGAGAAAGTGATGCCTCTGCATACCTACACGGGTTACACCAATGATTTTCTTTTCCACTTTACTAGAGTAACAATGAAATTCAATTCGATGGGGCATCCAATCGCACTCTTTTAATTTTACCTTGTCATAAAATGCTAGAGCATCTCTTCAGAGCATGTGGATCACCTAAATGTGTTGTTAACTCTTTACAGCTTACATTATATTGATAATTTTACAAAAAAAAAAAAAAAAAAAAAAAAATCTAATTAATATGGAATTAACATTTAGATACCTTTCGCAAAAAGGTTTTCAAAAAGTTGCCTCATTTCACTACCTTCCGTCACAATTGAGTGACTGAGTACCAATGATCCGCTTTGCCTTAACTTCTCGGATTAAAGCCCAAGTCCATACTTAAGTTCCCATATTGGGAAAATACTTCTTATGATCTTATCAAACTCCTCGCAGAATGTGCAGGTCCATACTTAAGTTCCGGAATTCATCCTAGTGACTGAATCCCACCAATGATCCGCTTTGCCTTGAAGCATATAGACAACCAATTCTACCTTTTGGCAGTGAAAATCTTTTCGATATGTTTCTTTCATTTTTCAGCTTCATTCAAATTGGACTGGTGCGCCCTTGAATATTGACAGCCTTTGCCTCTTAAACTTCTCGAGTAAAGTTCCCATCCCTTGTTAGGTTGCAGGCATATATAGGTCGAGCCTAGCCTTGTATCTGATTTTGGAGTACATACTTGCGAGGGCCATGAGATCTCCAATCGCCTTAAGAATTCCATTAAGACATAACTTACCCTAAGCATCTTATAATTTATATTCATGTCAATCATGTAAAACAAGGGTTATATTCAAGTGGTTGAAACATTCTAAGGAGTGCACGTGTGTGAGGCAACATATACAAAGATCTAAACATGTTATGTGTTCATATACATATTTCTGAAGTTAAGGATTCTAGCAAATCATCCTAAAATTGCACATGTAATATAGATTACAGGGTTATCACATGATTCACAAGTCAATTAACAAGATTATTTAAATACTGAGACTATTACTGGACTAAAAACATCGTAGGAAAGCTTGAAGGGTATATCTTCACCTTAAGGTCGGGATTCCTTGATTCAAATGCAGTCTAGGCGTAGAATTTTGGGAGAAAGCTCAAAACCCTAAGGTCAATCACAAATCTATCGTCAATAACTTGGATTTTATTCTAATTAAACTTTCAATAAGGGTTTAGGAGCTATCACTTGACGTAGGAACTCTATCCATTTCAGCATTCAACACTCTTCTAGAAGGAAATGCGGTTGCAGATGTGTTGGCAAGAATGGGGAGTGGAGGCTTGTCAAATGTGCAGTATTTCTCTCGCTCGAACCTTCCTTCTAACATTCGGGGACTGGTGACTCTGAACAATGTGGGTGTAGATTTGATTAGAAAGATGTAGTATTCATGCTCTTCAGTTTGCCTGGCCTAGGTGGTGTTTCCTGGCACCTCCTAGTCCTTGTTTGTGCGAGGATTGCCTATAGTTCCATACGATAGGTGAGGCCTGTCTCTTTTTGTGTGGAGCCCACCCAAATTCCTTGTTGTATCTCTCCTTTGCAATTAATCCCAGGTGGAGTCTTCCCACTTATTTCTACCCAAAAAAAAAAAAAAAAAAAAAGTTTAGGGTTTTACCTACCTCAATTAGGACGACTCCTAACTCGAGCTGGAAACTTGGGCCCGAGCTCAGCACGAAACCAAAGTTCTCACAACGCCTCTCTCTACCACTGTCCCGCATACAGTTGGGTTGCTCCTGATCAACTGTCACGACCTCAAGACCTGACATGCACATGAAAATCGTAAAGTAAGAATTTTTGATTGGACCTTCTCAATTGAAATATGCAGTTTGGTGTGTTTTAACCAGCAACATCACGTTGATGGTTCTCACAAACCCAAACTTCAAGAAGAACAACCTGGAGCAGCAAGATCTTCTTCCCCCTCATCCCCCCCTCCCGTCATGGACTGATGGATTGTGAATCCATTGCTCTAGGGTCTGAGGGGTTAATCGAATGAACTTTATGGGTTATCCTTTCAATTGAATATGCAGTTTGGTGTGTTTTTAGCGTAGGTTCTATCAAATCAGACATTAGGGCCTAATGGACTGGGGATCCAGCGATTCAGGTCCCATAACTGGTTTTGTACGTACGATCGATTCGTTTGTGTGCAAAGTTTAATTAAGTTTGAGTTTCCAGAATTAATGCTTCACATGCAAGTTCTGATATTTTTGAGTTTATACGCATTCGAGCACGTGAGACTGCGCAATTAATTGAAAAAAAATTTGGGTAACACCCAAGGACATTCAATACCCGAGTATTGGAAAGCAAGGGTGTTACATCACTACACCAAAATTTAGGCCTAAGGCCAAAAAATCAGGCCCATCCATGATTCAGGTGGTTCATACCAAGGGAAATATTTTGGAGGGCAATTGTTGCCCTAGTCATTGTTTCAAATCATGTCGTCCACCTGAATCACGGATGGTGGTGATTTTTGGGCCATTGGCCTAACATGAGGTGATGCACTAGTGGTTGGGATGGATTTTACATAAACATCATGGTGGAACACACCCATTTGCTTGCATGCCCATCTAGCCGACCGTTAAAGAAATGTAACAGAAGGTACTATAATGATAATTTTATCAATTAATAAGGTGGTTTTCTAGAAAGGTAGCTTTTTAGAAACTTTAAAAAAAAAGTACTGAAATGTAAATTCCATATAAATTAGGCAGTGTTTTGTAAAATTCCCTTTTTTCCGGGTTCTTTTGCGAAAACCATGTCCAAGTTTTGAGTCCGGATCCTCTGTCTGCTTCAAAGCAGGAAAATTGCTGTTGTTGCAATCTAATTAGACCGTGTTATTAGACACTGCATTTTATACTGCATTGCTAACTGCCACGGACGAATTGCTAACTGCCATGGACGAATGACGATACAAAAAAGCAGGAAAGTCATGCTTGATGCAAACAGAGGATCCTCACTCCCAAGTTTTTTGTAGCCATGCATTTCCTAGCATTGTGAGTTGACCATCCTAGATTTTGCACTGAGCATTTACATCATGGGACCCTCTGATGGACAGCCTGGATATCGCGTGTGGTGAAATGCATATTGGCCATCTTAGACATGCATGTGGTATTAGCAAACCTATATAAAAATATTAAATTCTTTTTTCTTTTTCTTTTTTTAATTACATATCGTGGAACTCATGTCTTCCGTTCTTTACAGTTGGCCAAATTAGACACTCCATAGCAGTCTCTAATTCAGAGGCACATAACTATATTCATGCAATGGAGCCTCTGATCGAAGTCACTGTTTTATTGGTTCACAGATTCTTCATTTGCAATAAATTGCGGCGGTCAAGACTGGACATCAAAAGATGGAATGTTGTATGATAGTGATGTCAATGCTCTCCGCCCATCATCATATTATCTGGCCAGCGCGAGCAGGTTGGCCGTTAGTAATGTTGGGCTTAATGAAAATGACTTGTACACTACCGACTCTATGCCGCAGATTACGGATACTTCAGACCCAGAGCTGTTTTGGACAACAAGGGTATCGCAAGGATCGCTAAGATACTACAAACTTGGGCTTGTGAACGGACAATACATTGTGACTCTGCAATTTGCTGAGATACAAATAGTAGATTCGATAGGAAGGCGCGTGTTCAACATTTTTGCCCAGGTGTGTATGATATAGTATGATATATTTCCTTAAGTTCGCACTTGGATGCACAACCAATTTAATTGTGACACTAATATTAATCCAGACTAGATGATCAAAGTCAATGTTGTAGTATATAGAATATAGAGTTTAGAAGGTGTGGTTATGTTCCTCTCTAAGGGCGGCAATGGGCCTGGTTCAGGTCAGCTGGGGCCTGACTGATTTACTAAATGGGCCATGAATACAGTCCTGAAGCTCACTTTTTTTTTCTTTTTTTTTTTTGTCCTAATAAACTATGCTTTTATCACCTAGAATAAAAATTGAAATGGGTTCTATTTTGGTCATGACTGGAAAGAAAAAACAAACAGAAAACCTGCAAATGCAAAAATGAGGTTTCGATGGCAACTGAAAGAGCAAGATAGAAGATAGAGATGTACAGAGCAAGTACCAAAAACTCCATTCTCAGTCCTGAAGCCCACTTAGGTCCTATGATGAAATGATGTGGTCCAACCCTGTAACAGATTCCTATGCTCAGTGTTTACGGTATTGGTAGTATTGACCAATTTGGTTTCATACGGGTCCAATACAAAACATGGGGAATTGCCAAATTAATGAAAATATTGCACGTGTTTGTTTTTTGCTACTTCCATTGTATGATATATGACTTATATGAATGCTTTTTGGATATAAGTGCATCAATTTGTTTAGACAATGCATAGTTTAGGAGTGGTTGAAATTAGCTATAGAGCCAAATCGTCACAAAAATAAAAATAAAATCCATTCTTCTATTTTTATTTATTTTCTCTTTTTTCAAGTATTTACACCACTCTCCCACTCTAACCCCCGGTGGCAACAATATCGACGATAACATCATCAATGCATGGAACTTTGTAAATAAAAAGGTAGCAATACTTTAACAATGTTGACACGTGTCAATGTCTTGATGATATATTACTGATAAATAGGAATACATATATTAAAGGAAGTTTCAATATCACCGACCTAGCAATACTAATATTATCGGTGATATTATCGATAATATCGTCAATAACAGAAACAGTGACTACAGTTGTGAGGACGCTTAGATAGTTGAAGTGTGCACATGGGAAAAGTATCCTGTATAGATATCATGGCCATCTTGAGGTAGCTGGTTATTAAGATGTGGATTATTAATGGTTAAGACATGATCGGCGGTCAACTACAAGCCACGACACTTTTCTTAGTGGTAATGTTGTTGTCTGGAGAGCAAGAAGCAGAATGTCTTTGCATGGTCCAGTGTTAAAGCGGAATATAAATCCATGGCACACATTTTATAAATCCATCTGGCTAAAATTACTTTTGGAAGAGTTGGGGTTTGGGTTCAAGCTCTAACGCATTTACATTGAGAAAATTAAACTGTTATGCATACTCCCAACAATTCAGTGCTCCATGAGAGGACAAAGCACATAGAGGTCGATCCCACTTCATTTGAGATAAGATCTCTCGTAAAGAAATTCTCTCCATATATTTCGTCCAATGACTAGATTGCAGATTTGTTTGCAAAAGGACTTGGGAAATCTCAGTTTGGAAAGCTTATATACAAACTGGGCATTCGTGATATTTATGCTCCTCCATGAAGGAGAGTGTTAAATGTAAATTATTCAACGTGTGGACCCTATGGGCTATTGGGCTTCAATGTACATGTTTGGGTAGAGTTTTAGGCCCATGGTTATGTCTTTCTTCAAGTTAAGCAAGAGGGGTAATATAATAGTTTCAGCCAAATAAGTGAAAGCCCTAATGAAATAAAGGAGTGGGGACGTGGGGAGGCTATCACATTCTTGCCGTTCCATTTTTCTTTGATCTATTCCTCTCGTCCCAACATATCATATGCCATGCATATCATTGTCTAATTTATTTATGTTTTTAAAAAGGTGGCAGCACACCACCTGTAACACATTGTATGCCATTCTTATCAATGTCAAACTTGTTTTAGCTCCTTTCTATGTTCAATATATTGGAGTTCGTCAATATGTTGCGTACCTTAGGCACTTTGCATCATACTTTACCGTTTCCCTCATCCCTCATGCTTCAGTTGGATGCTCATGTAGATGCTTATTAGTCTTGTGATGTTACTGATATGATGATGATGATGTTACCAATCATCTCTATTCTCTCATATCTTGAAAGAGTAAGAAGTAAGATATTGTTTCTTGTTCTAGCATGAAAGCCAAATGTCATGCTATAACTCAAATTGCTTCTTCTTTTCTTTCTTTTTTTCAGCAAAAGGATCTCTATAATTTATTAACAAAACTGAAACAGCTGTACAAAAGGATTTCGGGCAAGCCAAAGCAAGCCAAAAAAAAAAAAAAAACCGTGGCCCACCTTTCATATAACCAACACAGACTGGAAACTAAGTAAGAGCCGCATCCTCGGCCTCTTCCCTGATGCACCCAAGCCCCACCTGATCTAGAAAAAGGCTCCCCTGACCACGGCAGGGAGGCGCTGGACTTGCTGAAACACTTCTCTAACTTGGGACCCACTCCCTTAAGGCGCTAAGCTGTCCACCACTCCATTGGCTTCCCTAGGGGCGAAGGTGATGAGAACCTGCACTGTCCTCTTGATCGCATCCACCCTGGCCCACCAATACCACATATTCCACACCTTAGGGGTCTTCTTGTTGAGCAACTCCACCACCACTTTGAGGTCACTCTCGACAACAATCCTCTCTAGGCCCCAGATCACACACAAGGAAAGACCCTCCACAAGAGCTCAGGCTTCAGCACACATATTTGTGCTCCAACTGAAGCCGCTGGAAAACATGAAAACAAACTCACCCCCGCTATTTCTACAAACTCCTCCTCCAGACAACCCTAGGTTCCCACCTGCTCAAATTGCTTCTTAGATTAATTGTCTAGCTCCATCATCTATTCAATGATCTTGGAGTTGAGCTCCCTTCTTGCTCTTTTATTTTATTTTATTTTATTTTATTTTAGGGATGAAGTTTTATTAATATAGGGGAAGAGACTATACAGCCATAAAACTTCGGTGGCCTCAGGCACACAAAAAATCGCCTAGAGCCACCTATCATAAACCCTTCAAAGAGGAAACAAATCAACCTGACGTAATACTACCAAGGCCCATCCGATCTAGAACAATGGATCCCCCGAATGAAAAGGGGAAGCTTGGCTGAATGTCAGAGAAAGCGGTGCAACCATCTCTCTACCCATGCCTCTTTACTGTGGTAACTACAGTCATATTCAAATTGCTAGCAATTGTATTCCATTAGCAAACCAAGTATATAGAGATTGATTGTCATTTTGTTTGCCGTCATTATCAGATTGGCATTTTCTCTCACTTCCAATTTCGTAACATTACCTCTGAGTTTGATTGTTGACTTCTTCACGAAATCTCTTGCTATCTGCACACTTTCAATTCTTACTCACCAATTTCTCATTGATATTCATCATGAGTTTGAGAGGGTGTTACATGATGCTGTCTACAAGTGTCGTTTAGTCATTTGTTATATTTAAAGGCAGTTAGTCATTTTGATATTTATCTTATTCATAAATATACCTTTTTGTTCCCTTGAATGTAGTTGGACAAAGACTATTCTCTCGGCTCTTACTGCAAGTTTCAAACATCATGTTTTAGAAATGCGCTTGAGCGTGCATCATTTTAGAAGTCTTATTTTTCTACCTCTAAACTAAACTCTTGGTTTTGAGCTCTTCCAAGGCTACTCATAAGAGAACCTTGCATTGATGACGAGCTTGCGGATGAAGCTAGCCTGGATAGCCCACTTTGCCAAAGGTTGTAGCTTGTGGGTGGACTAAATGCAGAAAAAAAAAATTTATTTGCCAAGATCTCCCAAACCCGGTGGGTGGGGAGCCGCGGGTCACTAAATCTCCTCCGTGGAAGAGTATTAGTCTTCTTCTCCCTACGTTGCATGATCAGGTGAGATGGGTGATTGGTCGGGGCGATTGTAATGTATAGGAGGTAGATTGGATGTGTCTCGACTCTTTGTTCGCGTTGTGCTCCACCCAGATCCCTGAGGCAGTGATGCACCTAAAGGTCAAGGGCCTCATCAGCCAGGTCGGTATTATTCTGGACTCTCTGTTGCGCTCTCTGTTGCTGCAAGTGGTCCAAGATCACATCCAGATCAACACAGTGGTGGGGTACTCCGTCGGCCGGCCCCAAATCGTCGTTGATCCATAAACTGGCCCCCTGCCTGCTGCTCTGGGAAGTTTGGAAGGAAAGAAACGCAGCTGTCTTTGAAGGAAAATCTCCTTCGGTTGCCTCGGTAATAGCTGTTGGGGATTTTGTCCTGCGGAATCACACAGATCTAGATCTAGGATAGCAATCCAATGACACCAAACACACACAAGAGAACACAGATTTAACGTGGAAAACCCTTGCGGGAAAAAACCACGGCACAAAGCGACAGATCTCCACTATGAAAATAGAAATTACAAAGAGAGAGGACTAACCCGATTCGAACAACCTCGAATCTCACCCTTGCTACGCCCTTTAAAAACCCTAAAAAACCTTTTAGGAACCCTTGAAACTACTTTAGAAAGCCTTAGCATACCCTGGAATACACCCAATCCCGTATACACCCCTTTATATAAGAATAGAAAGAGGTAGAATCCAAAAAGGAAACAAAATCCGCAAAATCTGCATTTCCGCAATCGCATCTGCGGAACTCTTCGATGTTATCGAGCCACTCTCGATGACAGCCTCGATATCATTTGAAGGTCTCTCGATGATATCGGAACAGGACCAAAACTGTCCAGCAACCAGGGGTGAAAAGTCCAACAATTATCGATGTCATCGAAGGTCTCTCGATGACAGCATCGATATCATCGACAGACCAACAGACAGATTTAAGACATCTGTCGATAACAATCTCCACCATGTCTTCAATCTTCATCCGTGTAACTTCTTGTCCCCTTCTCTTATTTCTACACCATATCATAGCTTCTCTTGCACACTCCGTCTTCCTTTTATGCCATCGCCAAGCCTAGAGAAGTTGCACAAAACTTGAACTTCTCTACAGGAACATTCTTGTTGATCATGTCTGTTGGATCTAAATCCACATGCTCAACCACCTTTGCTCCTGTCTTCCCAAAAGAAAAGACGTAGTCTTCTTACCATCTCATGGCTACCCAATATTGTTTGTCGGGGTACTTGCTCACAACATTGATAGCCTGTAAAATAACTGGTCTAATCCAGACCATGACATACACTGCCAACCGTATTCGAATAAGGCTCATGAGATATCCTGCTTTTCCTCATCTGTTTTGGGACATGTCCTGATGAAAACTTGAGGAGAGAGAGAGACGCGTAGGGAACGCTCTCCGGCTTTACCTGGCCCATCACATCCTTGATCAATACCTACACACAAGGTATTCTTCCTGTGATTACCAAAGCCTACTCCTTCAGTCTCAACGCTGAGAACCATCTTTGCAACCCCCCGATCCTTCATCTCGAATGTCCCACTTAACCGAGTCTTTAGTACATTGATTTCAGACATGTCATAATTGGCGATCTACATGTCATCAATTCCTGACTCACCATGAAGGAATCAAACCACTGCCTGGGCGACAGGTCGAACCACAACCTCCTGCAAAGTCTTTTCTCAACCCCTTTAACTTTGAACCGCTCTGGTTGCTTCATGTAGATCTGCTCTTCACTTTCCCTTGTAGAAGTGCAGACTCCACATCCATCCTTCTAGCTCAAGATCACATTGGCCAACCAACGCCAATCACGGATCTAATAGACACTTGCTATACCGTCGGCGCGAATATCTCTAAGATGCCGATCCCTTCTCTCTGAGCATAACCCTTCGCTACCAACCTCGCCCTGTATCTATGTTGTATCCTCTTGAAGATCCACCTTCATCCAACTGCTCTCTGGCCCACTAGAAGCTCCACCCGCTCTCATATGTCGGTCTGGTACAACGAATCCATCATATCGCCCATAATCACCTTACACTTCTCAGCACTAGGCTCACCTAGAGCCATCTGAATAGAAGATGAATCCCCTGCGATATTGGAGTCGTCCATGTACCTCGCTGCTATCCCGCGATCATGTTGTGTGATTCTTCTCACAGGTGGCTGCTCCACCTGCTCTGTATCCCTGTCCGCACTTCTCAGCCTTCCTACCCTGCCCGCTCATGTGGCCATGCCCAACATGCCACACACATGCAGAGGTGGAATCCACTACATCCACTGCAGTTCCACCTTTTGAAGTGCTCCCGATCAACTTGTACAAGTTACCGAGTCGTTGCGCTTTCATGATTACCCGTGCCCTCTTAGATACCTTAAGAGTACCATCAATACTTGTGTACTTGCATCCTTTTGTCTCAAGTACACCAAGAGAAATCAGATTCTGCTTCAAATCAAGAACGTGCCTGACATCAGTCAAGGTACGCTCCACCCCATCAAACATCTTGATATGCACCGTACCAACAGCCACAACATTACAGGCAATATCATTGCCCATAAATACCTGTCCACCATCGCACTCCCTGTAGCTGGCGAACCAACTCCGACGAGGAGTCATGTGAAAATATGCCCTGTGTCTAGCATCTACTCGTCCTTACTATCATCGTATGGCCGCCTAATAGTAGACAGACAAAACATCACCATCACATCCACTCGATCCATTTGACGTGGCAACATTAGCCTCCCTATACGAAGCCTCAGAATCTTCTCTCTTCGATTTAGGATTTCCGCAATCCTTCTTCACATGTCCTTCATTCCCACAATTTCAACACTTTACCTTTCCTTTGCCCTTGCCCTTTGATTTGGATCTATAACCTGAAGAACCCGTACATTGTTCAGAATTTCTACCCATTGTAAATAGTGCATCAGAAGATGTCCTCATATCGCCGTTTAGCTTTCTCATAGCCTTCCCTTGAAGGGCTGAATAACGGTGTCGACACTTAGGATTTTATTCGTGCTGCACATGGTGTCCTCGAATGACTCATACGACGTCGGAAGTGAATTCAGCAACATAAATGCTTGTTCTTCATCTTTCATCACTTCCTCCATATTCAGCAATTTGCAAACTAATTTATTAAAGTTGCTGATGTGAGCCTCCAGATCTCCACCTTTTGCCATCTTGAAGTTATACCACTGCCGCTTCAAGTGTAGGCGATTTTCCAAGGATTTTTTCGCATAGACATCCTCTAACTTCGCCCATAACTTAGTCGCAGTTTTCTCCCTCATGATGTTGTAGAGAACCTCATCCATGAGACATAAACGGATCGATGATAAAGCTTTCTTATCAAGAATATTCCAATCATCATCAGTCATAGTAGACTTTCGCTCCTCAAGAGCACCATCTTCACCTTGCTTGATTAAGGAACTCATCATCTTGATCTTCCATAACTCAAAATTATTTTTCCCTGAGTACTTCTCAATCTCATACCTGGTGCTCGCCATTATTACTAATCCTGCAGATTCAGATCTGTGCCCCAACCGATTGCTTTGATACCACTTGTTGAAGATTTTGTCCTGCGGAATCACACAGATCTAGATCTAGGATAGCAATCCAATGACACCAAGCACACACAAGAGAACACAGATTTAACGTGGAAAACCCTTGCGTGAAAAAACCACGGCACAAAACGACCGATCTGCACTATGAAAATAGAAATTACAAAGAGAGAAGACTTACCCAATTCAAACAACCTTAAATCTCACCCTTGCTACACCCTTTAGAAACCCTAAAAAACCTTTTAGGAACCCTTGGAACTACTTTAGAAAGCCTTAGCATACCCTGGAATACACTCAATCCCGTATACACCCCTTTATATAAGAATAGAAAGAGGTAGAATCCAAAAAGGAAACAAAATCCGCAAAATCTAAGTTTCCGCAATCGCATCTGCGAAACTCTTCGATGTCATCGAGCCACTCTCGATGACAGCCTCGATATCATTTGAAGGTCTCTCGATGATATCGGAACAGGACCAAAACTGTCCAGCAACCAGGGGTGAAAAATTCAACAATTATCGATGTCATCGAAGGTCTTGCGATGACAGCCTCAATATCATCGACAGACCAACAGACAGATTTAAGACATCTGTTGATAACAATAGCTTGAGTCTCGTGGTGGGTTTCCTCCATCGGTGGCTCTAAGACCATCATTTCCGTTGTCCTAGTTGCCCCCCGCTCTTCTTCCTCATACGTCACTCGGTCTGATAGGGGACGCCAACCCAAGGGATCCTTGGTGGTGAAATAGAGTAAGCCCACTATAGGGTGGGTAAAAATGAATGTTGATGGCTCCTCCATAGGAAATCCCAGGATCTTAGGGGGCGGAGGTGTTTGCAGAGATGATAAGAGCGTTTTCCTCTTCGCCTTCTCGACGGGATACGGCATGGATTCAAATAGTTATACTGAAATCCGTGCGGTGCACGACGAGATCTTCCTTGCGCTCTCTAAGGGCTTCCTCAAGGTCATGGTTGAGTCTGACTCACAGCTGGTGGTGAGGATGTTGAATGGGGAAGCTAAACTGGGTTGGAAATGGAGATATTGGATTAACAGGATTGACAGGCTTAAGAGGAGAGGTCAGATTGTCTTCTCTCATATTTTCAGGGAATGGAACGCCCCAGTAGATGCCTTGGCTCGCTTGGGTAGCGAAAACCAAGCTTCCTCGTCTTATGGTCGTCTTTCAGAGCTCCCTCCCCAGGTTAGAGGGCAACTGTTCCTCGATAAGGTGGGCCTGGGGGCGATCAGGGAATCCTTTCGGGAGATGAGGCCTTTCTTAAGTTTTTGGTTTTTTGTTCTTTGGGCGTTTTTTGTTTGTGGTTTATGATAGGCTTCCACAGGTCCTTTTTCTCCTGAGGACAGGGTGTAGAAAATCGGTTACGTATCGGCCGTAACGGCCGATACGTAACGGTAACGGTGGGACCCGTTACGCGATACGGGGTCAAAATGGCCGTTATGAATTTTTGTGACCGTAACGTTACTTGGGCCGTTATGAATAACGTCGTTACAGCATGACCAGAACTGGTAATGTTAAAAAAAAAAAAAAAAAAAAAAAAAAACATACCTTTTTTCCTTTCTTTTCTTCTTCTTTTCTTCTTCTTCTTCTTCTTCTTCTTCTTCTCGAGCAAAATGGCATGGCTATGCTACTGTCTTGTCATTGCATTGATGGGTTGCGGCTTCTTCTTCTTCTTCTTCTTCTTCTTCTTCTCTCTCTCTCTCTCTCTCTCTCTCTCTCTCTCTTCTCTTCTTTCCCCCTTTCCGTCTTCTTTCTTTTCTCTTTCTTTCCTCTTTTTTTTTTTCTTTTCTCTCCATTCTTTTTTTTTTCTTTTCTTTTCTTTTTTTATTTGGCAAGAAGTAAGTTGTAGTAAAATGTCACGCAAGACGATCACGACACTCCTCGAGTCTGACTTGTACTGAACGGTTCAAAGGAGATCAAAGTTATATAGGCTCCACAAAGTGATGTATTTATTACATCTACACCGTTCATCAATTTTCAGAGATCATTTTAAAGCACCCCCCGAAAAATGAATTATATCCAGAGATCATCTGGACCACACCAAAAATAGCAGCAGAAATAATGATTTTCACGGTTAAACAATTAGTAGGGCGCACGGTAACATTTATTTTCCATCCAATTTGACCCAGGTGAGCCCCACCATGATATATATATATTTTATCTATATTGTCCATCCATTTTGCCACATTATTTTAGGTCAAGATCCAAAAAATTAGTAATATCCAAATTTCAGGTGGACCACACCATAAGTTAATGTTGTAGGTTATAGGTTATGGTCCATCCATTTTTTTATTTTTTTTATTTACGCATTTATTTTAGTCCTTTTTTGAAATTTCGAAAAATCATTTTTTAATGATTATTTTGCTGTTTTAATGATGCCATATGATGTGTTAATCATAGTAGAACATGTTAATGTGCATTTTACATATTTGGGGTGCTATTTTATATTTTTTAAATATTTTTTTCTATTTACGCATTTATTTTAGCCCTTTTTTTAAAAATTTAAAAAATCATTTTTTAATGATTATTTTGCTGTTTTAACGATGCCATATGATGTGTTAATCATAGTAGAACATGTTAATGTGCATTTTACATATTTGGGGTGCTATTTTATATTTTTTAAATATTTTTTTCTATTTACGCATTTATTTTAGCCCTTTTTTTGAAAATTTAAAAAATCATTTTTTAATAATTCTTTTGTTGTTTTAGTGATGCCATATGATGTGATAATCATAATAGAACATGTTAATGTGCATTTTACATATTTGGGGTGCCATTTTATATTTTTTTAATATTTTTTTCTATTTACGCATTTATTTTAGCCCTTTTTTTGAAAATTCAAAAAATTATTTTTTAATGATTCTTTTGCTATTTTAATGATGCCATATGATGTGATAATCATAGTAGAACATATTAATGTGCATTTTACATATTTGGGATGTCATTTTATATTTTTTTAATATTTTTTTCTATTTACGTATTTATTTTAGCCCTTTTTTTAAAAATTCAAAAAATCATTTTTTAATAATTCTTTTGCTGTTTTAATGATGCCATATGATGTGATAATCATAGTCGAACATGTTAATGTGCATTTTACATATTTGGGGTGCTATTTTATATTTTTTAAATATTTTTTTCTATTTACGCATTTATTTTGGCCTTTTTTTTTAAAATTCAAAAAATCATTTTTTAATAATTCTTTTGTTGTTTTAATGATGCCATATGATGTGATAATCATAGTTGAACATGTTAATGTGCATTTTACATATTTGGGGTGACATTTTATATATTTTTTTCTATTTATGCATGAATTTTGACCTTCAAAAATAATTGCAAACACCTAAATGTAAGATATTTTCATATTACATTCATTCTAATATATCTATCATTGATAGTAGATAGTTAGAAAATTAAATATATGAATTTTGTAGTCAAATTCAGTTATCTGGTTCATAAATTCATCGATACTTCGATACAACTTATCACCAAAGAGTGGACATTACACCACTATAAATATGTTCCAATTTATAAATGAATGCATATTTGAAATGCTTAGAATATTCCGGATTTAATCTATATTTTTTCATATTTTTTTGACAAAAAAAAAAAATTTGCGCCGTTACGGGCCGTTACGCCCCCGTATCCGTATCGGCTTCGGAGGGCACCGTTACGCCAACCGATACCGATACGGGATACCTTGCCTGAGGAAGCCCGAAAATTGTAATTATATCCTTCATCAATGAAAAAAGAAAGTGTGTCTAGCCTCGAGTTTCGTCAGGGGACTTGATGTAGAACGGGTCGTGGAATCGTTCATGGCTAAGATGGATTGAAGAAAAGAAGCCAAGAAGGATCGAACACTTAGCATAGTTCGATCGGTCGACAAATCTGGTCGACAGGTCGAAATGCTGCTAGAAATTCCAGATTGCTTGCTGGTTGATTTTTGTCAGTTTAGACAGGTCAAAATACTATTTGATAGGTTTAAATATTGTTCCAGATTGCTTGCTAACTAATTTTTGCCAGTTTAAATAGGTCAAAATCTAGTTTTACAGGTTGAATCACATAATTTCTAGTTTAAATCTTTAAACACTTTTTGGTTGTTTCGACCTGCCGAGTCGACAAATCGAGTATAAGTCGACAAGCCGGAAATTAGCATGTTTTTCTGAAATTATTTCTTGATTTGATTAGGACCCTTTGATTATAATTTTAGGGTTTGTTTAAGGTTATTTAAAGGTGTTAAACTCATTTTTATGATTATTTATCAATTAAAACTTCTTAAAAATTCTATTTCTTCTCATGGATTCGAGATTTTCTCTTGTGGATTCAAGGTATTTATCGATCAAGAAAGACAGTGATCGACCTCATCACATTCTCTCCTGTGTCAGTTGGTATCAGAGTAAGGCTTTCTCCTCGGATCTATGGCTTCTAATGATGGGTCGGGCAATATTACCATGGGCGGTGCTCCAAGGAATTTTCTTTTAACAGCAACGACTTTCAAAGTATTGTAACTAGAGTATCGGCAAGTCATGCAAGGGCTACAGGCTGCCATCGATCGAATGATGAAGGCCCTCGAGTAGCTCCGTGTTCATGGCGGTAATCCGCCCTCGGTAGGTGCTGAATTTCGTAATCGCGTCAATCGTAGGGCGATGCTAACAGTGAATCGTAGAATCATGCTTGAGGAGGTGGGATCCAACGACAAGGAGATCAACGACATGATCCTCCAACATCCTGAACAACACGGCAATCAGGTAGATCAGATGGATCGAGACTTCTAGATGAAAGTTGACCTCCCTAGCTTCAATGGCCAATTCCACATCGATAACTTTCTCAATTTGCTGCTAAAAGTCGAACACTTTTTTGACTACATGGATATCTCTAAAGAGAAGAAGGTTAAGCTTATGGCTTATAAGTTGAAGGGCAGGGCTTCAACTTAGTGGGAGCAATCTCAACTCTCACGGACAAGACAGATGAAAGCACCAATCCGTACATGGCAACAGGTGAAGCAGTTGTTGTGTACACGATTCCTCCCCAATGACTACGATTAGGTATTGTTCCAACATTACCAAAATTGTTGGCACGGTATTCGGTCAGTGAGAGATTACACAGAAGAATTATACTGCTCGGCAGCATGGAATGATTTGGTTGAAACTGAATCGTAGCAAGTCGGTTGATTCAATGGAGGATTGCATGTTGTGATCCAGGATTGGGTTCAGATGTAACCCATATAGATAATGAATGAAGCGATCAAGCTGGCCACTCGAGCGAAAGCACAGCTCGAGTGCACCAACACACGGACCTACCCTACTACTAGGGTAGCCGCGACGGGTCCTTCATAAGGAGATCCACAGACCAAGGGGAAAGAACCTGTAGGAGGACAACCTCAACCTCCTATACCCGCGAACTGAGAATCGAGAAGTGGATGAGTAAGGCCCCAATGAATGGCAACCACTGTTGTCAGTCTAAGCATGATTCGAACCCCTATGGTCAACCACAGCCTGACCACTGCTATGATGTGGCCAACCAGTTCCCTTATCAAACACTTGCCCTCAACGACAAGTGGTAAACCTCACCATTAATGATGGTGGCGCTGAGAACTCAGAAGAAGACCCGAAAGATGATGAGTTAGAGCATGTTGTGGATGGCAAAGTTGATGAAGCAAATTGGGTTCCACAGGATGTAGAACAAGTCGCGGATTCATTCATGGCTAAGATGGACCGAAGAAAAGAGGCCAAGAAGGATCGAACACACTCAACATGGTTCAACCAGTTGACAAATCTGGTCAACATGTCGAAATTCTGCCAGAAATTCCACATTGCTTGCTGGCTGATTTCAGTAAGTTTAAATTGGTCGAAATATTGTTTGACGGGTCGAAATACTATTCCAGATTGCTTGCTAGTTGATTTCTGCCATTTTAGACAAGTCAACAAATCTTGTCAACAGGTCAAAATCTAGTTTGACGGGTTGACAGATCGGGTTGACAAGTCGAAAATCCCAGAATTTTTGGTTTAAATCTCTTGACACTTTTTTGTTGTTTCGACCTGTTGACTCATTAGGTCGGCGGGCATCGAAAATTTACGTATTTTTTCGAAATTGTTTCCTTATTTGATTAAGACTCTTTTATTAAGATTTTAGGGTTTGTTTAGGATTATTCGAAGGTGTTAAACTCATTTTTATGATTAACTATCAATTAAAACTTATTAGAAATTCTATTTCTTTTTGTGGATTCAAGATTTTCTCTTGTAGATTCAAGAGCACCTTGTGGATTCAAGGTATTTATTGATCGAGGAAGACAATGATCAACTTCATAACATTCTCCCTTGCGTCAAGACTTCTCAATCAAATCAGCTTGGGTGCTTTGCAGATTGGCTATAGACCGGAAAAGTTGGGCCAGATGAGTTTCCGCCTATGATCTCAATGCTTACTTGGAAGTTACTACAAGGAGCGATTCCAGTGGACAACAAATCCAAATGCATTTGTTTTTAACTTGGGGTAGGGGCCTAGCCTCGAGTCCCTAGATCATCTGTTTGCAACAGGAGAGCTAGCGACTCGGGTTTGGAAGGACAAACGGCAAGGGGTTGTGCATCTTAATGGTGAAGAGTGGCTTCCGGGACTAGCGGCTTCTTGACCTTGCCGAGGCTTTAACTAGAGCTGTATTTTTTGGGAAATCTGGATAGCCAAAAATGAGAGTAGATTGGAGGGTTGCCCGGTTCATGTGGGGAGAACCATTCTTTGTGTTCAAAGATGTCTTACTCTTATCCTCCAGTCACTGCCCTCAATTTATGAAAGGAGTCTCGCTAGAAGATTAGCGTTGCGAGTGCTAGGGATTCACTCTAATCTCCAGCGGTAGTGTACTCGGGCTATTCTCAAATGGGAAAGACCGAAGGAGGAGTGGATCAAGATTAATGTTGATGGCTCCTCTCCAGTGAATATTGGCCCCTCAGGGGATGGATTGGTTTGTAGATGTAGCAAAGGTAAATTCTTCTTTTCCTTTTCTTTGTGATACGGTATTGGATCGAATGCTCGAGCCTAGATCCAGGCAGTGTATAAGAACCTATATCCCTAGGGTGAGAAGAGGATTCAACAAGATACTAGAAAGTGATTACATGACCATCATTAGAGCTAGACACGAACCAACTTGACTCGCCTAACTCGACTCATCTAACTCAACTCGTCTGACTCGTTCGGAACCAACTCGAACTGAACCGAACGAGTGAGTTGGTCCGAACCAAGTAGCCTTCGCCCAATCTGAACTCAAACCGAGTCGAGTTCGAGTTACCAAGTAACTCGACTCGACTCGACCCGAAACTCAATCTGGTCAGACTCGACTTAACTCGGATTCGGGTATATATATATAACAAAAAACCCTAATTTTTAAATATCTCTAACCCTATACGCCGCACCCAACCCACCTCGACCCGATCCCAAACTCTCTCTTCCTCCCTCATCCTCCTCTTCCAAGTCCAGCAACCACCCACCACCATCACCACCCTCCTCTCTCTCTCTCTCTCTCTCTCTCTCTCTCTCTCTCTCTCTCTCTCTCTCTCTCTCCCACTCCCTCCCACCCTCCTCTTCCAAGCCCAACAACCGCACGACAACAACCCAGCACCATCATCAGATTCACCACTGTCCTCCTCTCTCTCCTCTCCACTCCCTCCCTCACTCATCTCTCGATCCAAATCGGTGCTAACTTGAACCGACTTGATACTTTTTACCGGGTCGGACTCGGTCCGGATTAGTCCAAGCCAAACCTGGATTTGGATCGGTTCAGGCATGTTGGACTCGGTACCGAGTCGAGTCGAGTTCGAGTCAGGCCTATTTAAAAAGTGGAACGAGTCAGGTCAGCCCTAACTCGGTCCGACTCAACTCGATGCCCAGCTCTAACCATCATAGAATCTCAAGAAGGACAGACCTTCCAATTAGACCGTGTGGTGTCGGTTGGCCCATATTAAGTTTCTCATGAGGGGTTCAGAAGTTCAATTCACTATGTTCCGAGGGAAGTTAACAGAGTAGCTGACGCTCTAGCAAGGACAGACAGTGATTTACAAGCCGGAAGGACCTTCACGGTCGTTACCGATCTCCCAAAACCCATCTATGGATCCATTTTCTTAGACCAATCGGGTCTATGGGAGGTTAGACAAGTTTTCTCTAGAGGGTCAATTATACTACAGGTAGCCCATAGCAGTTTTTTTTTTTGCTCTCAGGTTACTCGAAATAGTGTGGTCGGTCATATATCCTATCCTATTGTTTAATAAAATTTCCTTTTGAAAAATAAAAAACTACGAGAGAGAGAACCTTAAATTGTAGTTGAGAGAGAGAGAGAGAGAGAGAGAGAGAGAGAGAGAGAGAGAGAGAGAGAGAGAGAGAGAGAGAGAGAACCTTGAATTGTAGTTGCACAAAGCATGATGAAAGTGGCAACAAGTTTGGGTGTGGGAGTAGGGAAGCATCTACTTCAAAATGTTAACTAGTGTAAATAGCTAGGAGGCGGAAGCATGAGTGGGAGCACAATTTGAAGCAGAAGTGGCACCCAATTAGAAGGACTGTGCAACTAAACCTTGAATCCTTCTCACTTTGCCAATGATGTGCTTGATGAACAATTTTTGGTAATTTATCAAATTGAAAACTAACAAAGCATGTATTGTAAAAAAATCAAATGATGGAATGTTTCCTACAATAAGATTATATTTGTTAGTATAAGTGAATTGAGTTTTTCATAAATTGGAGCTCAAAGGCTTTACAATCAGATACATTTCGGGAACGGCCAATCGACAAAAAGAGATAGGGCCCCTCTATCATATGGAGAGACAAAAAGAGAGAAAATAACAAGAGAAGATTAGACCACACACAGGTTGCCTAAGCCAACTCTATCAAGAAACACAAGGCCCCGCACAAAAGAAGGGAGGTCTTCGGATGTGCAATAATGGAGATCCATTTGGCCTTCACTCCCCAAACGTGTCAGGCCATCAGCCGTTGAGTCGGCCTCCCTGGGCGTATGGGAGATCTGAATCTCCAGGTTACTCTTGGTGGATTCGATTCTCACTTTCCAGTACCACATGTTCCAAGAGGGAGCATTGTTATTGGATAGGAGCTTCACCACAAAGCTAGAATCGCTGGCTACTTCCACTCTATCATAGCCTAAAAGCTTGTATTGGATTAGGCCGTCCAGGATCGCCTTAATTTCAGCCCTTGAGTTTGTACCGAAACCATAAGCTTTAGCGAACACAAATAGGAATTCCCCTTTGTGGTTTCTCCCAATGCCACCCCCTCCTGAAAGGCCCGGGTTGCTCCTTGCCAACCCATCGACGTTAAGTTTAATCCAACCTTGCTTTGGTCTAGCCCATTTGACAACTACTATGTTGGGAGGATTGGGAGGAGGTGTTTTGATTCCCAACAAGTTTAGAGAGAGAAACCAGTTCCTTTTGTTTATTAGAGAAATAATTGTGAAATCATTCCATTAGTGCATCCAAATATACCTCAAGTAAAATAATAATAATAAGTGTTAGACACATATGATTGCTCATCTCACATATGCCACACATGGTTGAGCCATACGGCTGGATGGCCATGGTGGATGGGTCTGTCCCCTCACCTATTTATATTATGCTCGTATTATTACTTGTAATATATTTTTCCTCTTTCAACCCTTGGTCCATTTTAGGTGGCTATGTCTATATAGGGGTATTCTGGTACATTGTTCTCTTTCTAGGGTTGATATATATTGTTGCTTTCTTTAAGGGTTTTGCATTAAGACAAACCTCACCAATCTGCAATTCTGTTATGTGTAGTAATTTCTTCTTATTTTCTCTGAAACCTATCAGTAAGGTTAGAATAATTAAGAAGGCAAGAAAAAAAAAAAAAAACAACTATTCCATAAAACATGGATAGAACAGCAGTGGTATGGGTCTTATTCAACTTTGAAAGTCGGTCCAACAATCTTAAGATGGTGAAAATAGTGTTCATGCTTTACCGAAGAATGGATGTTTGAGCAGTCCCAAACATATCAAATCACTATCCTTTGTGAATGTGTTTCTGCTTATGCAGTTTGTGAATTCATTATGGTCGCATTCTCCGCTAGTTTTGATACTGTATTAATTGTATTTCCAGGGTAATCTCCAATTGAAAGATTTTGATATAAGAAAGGAGGCAGATGGAGTCTCTAATAGTGCAGTTTTGAAGACTTTCAAGGTTATTGTATCCAAGAATTACCTTGAAATCCATCTCTTTTGGGCGGGAAAAGGGACTTGCTGCAGGCCTGTTATGGGTAACTTTGGGCCATCCATTTCTGCCATCTGGGTCACTCCAGGTAATATATATTCAGAACTGAATATTTAATAAAATTCTAAAGTTTCTAGATGTTCAATACTAACAGATGAAATTTCGGCTTTACTTTTAGATTTCCCACCGCCAACTGCTTCAGGAAAGAAGAAAAAGACTGGTTTGATTGTTGGCATTGTAGTCGGTGCTGTTGCTCTGATTTTTATATTCGTTTCAGTAATATTTATTTGGAGACGAAGGAGCAATAAAGATGAAGGTAATACCAATATTGCTAAATTAGGGTGTGTTTGGATGCTCAACCGAACTGGACTGCAATTCCTTATATTCATTGCAAAGGAATGACCAAAGTGGGGGTGGCACCATTTTAATTCATACACCAACTTGAAATGGTGGTAATAACAATATGGGGGATAGCCCCACTTTGGTCATTTTCTATTTATTGAACCGAACTACCAAAATTTTGTTTAATTTAGCATCGAAACTCAACCTAACTGATATGTATTGAAAATCCAACTCAGACACTTGTAAGTCACATGTTATGGTCCTAAAATACTTTAACATGAAAATCCACTCAATAGGAGTGGATTGAAGTCTTTGGTTTGAGTTTTCTCAACCAGGAGTTATTGCGATTTTTCATTGAAAATTTTCTAGTTACCAATTAGCTTTCTTAGGCTATATTCAGTTCTCCATGTGAGCAGGATTTTGTTCCACCAAAATCCCTATCCACAACATTTCAAGCAGGACCTCGAACATCTTAGGTATTTACCTGATGCAGAAAAGGTGGAAAATTGCTACTTTACATACTGGACATCCCATTTTCAGTGACATTTGCAAACACGCAGCTGAATGGATATATGCTTTAGAATCTAAAGGTTTTAAAATTAGTTCGATTAAAAATAGAATAATAGGCAATGGAAGCTTAGTAACAATAAGAGTGTAAACAAGGAATTAGTTAAGATTGTTGTTCAAGTACCCAAAATATCATTTTTGATATCTTGCGTGAACAATTCATGAGAGTGGAAGAATTTAGAAGGATGTTACTCATAGAATTCAATCTAGGTAGAAGAAGTGGAGATAGGCCTCCAGAGTTTTATGCGGTCACTATGTACCAATCAAAACAGAAGAGGTAATTTCATTGAAAACCTATAAAACCATCCATACTTATGGGATGAAATTTTGGGCAGTTAAAGAACATGTTCATACCTTTCTTTGGTCTTGGATTGGAGTCTTCGTAACCAGGAGATAAGTTCAATTTTGATTGATAAACTTCTAGTTGACAATTACCTTTCTTAGGTGATATTTCAATGTCCAAGTGTTCACTCCCCAAGTATAGGGTTGTGATGTAGTAATAACTCGGTAAGACTGAGGTCGAATCCACAGGGACTGAAACCTATACGTAATCTGAAGTTAACCAGAGCTAGAACTAGCTTAATATGAAATCTAAATAACTTTTGAGGAATAATGGTGAAATAAATATCTAAACTTAAAAGAATTAAAGGAAAGGAAACTAGAGATTCAGAGGATCCACTTGTAGAGATCAGGGAGATCTTACGCCTGCTTCACAAATCATGGAAATTAACTGAACTGCCGTTGATATAGTTTTCAAGAGAGGAAAGGTATATGAATTAGAATGGATTCCATCACCAAACCATGCCCAGGAGACAAAGCAAACAACAGAATTAAACTAATTACCAACCAATCAACATGCCATGAAGGTTAGGAAGGGTACCGACATCCAACCATGCCCAGGAGACGATGGTGAACAACAGGGCTTCCTGACGTCATAAACATAAAGAGGAAAAGAACATGCTCAAAGCCATTGCAGACCCATTGTAATTTCAGTCACAACAGACCATTAAAGACTGAAAATATTCCCTTAATTAACTAAAATCAACATTAGTTCAGTGTAAATAAAAAGCACAAGCACAGAGTCTCCCCATCACGCTACAGGCTTCACCTCTTAGCCCTAGCTAAGAGGTTTAGCCCATAAACATGATTAGGCTAGATCTCTTAAACAAAAGAAAATAAAAAATAAAAATAAAAATAAAAGAAAATAA
Source organism: Magnolia changhungtana (assembly GCA_030180095.1). Lineage (NCBI taxonomy): Eukaryota > Viridiplantae > Streptophyta > Magnoliopsida > Magnoliales > Magnoliaceae > Magnolia > Magnolia changhungtana. Next base: position 375,326 of record JASAUF010000363.1, on the reverse strand, counting down.
AAATCTACTCCCTCTTCTCCCTGTCTCCACGTCCAAGCCCAAGCCTCCAAGGCTGCCACGGCTGCCCCCTTTTTCTCTCTCTCCTCTTCTATTTATAGCCGCAGAAAAACGGTGGAGAAGGTAGAGAATTTCCGCACAAGAGGCGGTGATGAGTAGTTTACACAGCAACAGAGGAAACCGCAAGGCAAACCTGCGTCCGATCGAGTTTTGGGGCAAACAATCATCCCAAACTTCTGATTTAGCTCCGTGGTTAGGGTCACCTTATATGAATCTGTTGGACGGATTGGATCATCGATCTGATGATCTGCATGAACGCAGTGGGGCCCACGGCTGCCGGATCGCGCGGACGCACGTACCAGCGTAAACAGAGTACGCTGACGTGTTTGGTGGGCCCCACGGTGATGTTTTCAATGAAATCTGACCCGTTCATTAGATTTCTGGTGAAAAACCACTCAGGAAAGAGTAGTTTTTATCAAGTTTTGGTGTGGTCCACCGTATCAAACAAACTCACCGTTAATCTTGCATTTCTCGACGACACACGTGAAAAGACATGTATGGGGCCAAAAGGAAAGCTAGGCGAGGGTCACACCCCACCTCTGGATCGAATAGACGATTCGGATCTTCGAGATAAACGCTTAGTGGGCCCCACTACTCAAAAACGCCTCCGTGCGCAAGGACGCTGGGCGATTTTTTTTTTTTTAAACGATCGGTCAATCCTTTTGTTGACCGGACTCCGTCCGGTGCACATCTTGTGCATGTGTACCCTCTGTACATGCAATGTACATGTGGGGTCAATCATGACGTATGTTTGGAATCCGTTCCGTCTATTTGATGTGTCACGTGTTTAAAGGCGTTGATACCAAACTTGAAGCATATCCAGATCTCAAGTGGGCCCTAGATTGAGATTTATGGGCTGATCTGTCCGTTGGGCTGCTTCCGGGATGATCCGACGGATGAATTTCGACGTATACAATTCGTTTATGGTCCTCAAGCCATGTATAGAGTTTTGATCTGAACGGATGGTGGGAACCCTGTGATCGTGCATTCTGGCTGACTTTTGGGCCACTTGAGCTTCAGTTTTTCAGTTTTCATAGATTTCTGGCATTGATCTTGGTCCCCTGGAGTCCGTCCCTTGCTTTTGGTTTCATCAGAGCGTTAAATCCATGCTTTAGACACCCTTTTTCAGCCCAAGCTCCTAAAGTCACCTTGCAACACACACGTTTTAAATAGTTTGTTAAACAGTATCATGTTCATAAATGTAGGCAATAACTGGGGTCTGATATGCAATATTTGACCCTCAACACAACCCCCAACCAGCATTTTGCTAGTCCCGAGCAAAGTATGCGAAAAATAAATTGAGAATTATATGACAAATTCTATAACCTCGAATGGTTTATGAAAAACAATTTAAATCCTAGAATTATAAGATACATGAATGGTAGGCATAAATTTCTCCTGGAATCAAGCTCACAATAACTTCATAATCAAGTTCAAATATTAATCCATTAACCAGAATAATTCTAAACATTAAGTTACATGTGTAGTATAATCTCACTTACCATCATTAAGAGATCCAATCGTCACTTTCCATGATATCTTTGGTAACAAAATTCATGACAACCAAACCTGAAACCAACACTTGCCTTTTAGATCATCTTTTCGTTCTATCAGCCTTTGATTTCCTGTATAAATAGTAGCGTCAAGGAGGGGAATCAAATCCTCACCTATAGGGAGCAAACCTATGGTGAAAACTTATCGCCTAACTCTTTTCTCATGTCAACATGGGGAATCGAATCTTCATCTATAGGGAGCAAACCTATGATGACGATTATGCGACTTACTCTTTCAATTCTTCTTTATAAACTGATGCTGAAATTTTTGTTTTTGAGGCTAGTTCTTTTCATGCTCAGTGATTACCAAATTAACCCTTCAGTTTCAAACTGAAATCTTAATGTGTAAGCGAGATGTGACATGGGAAATCATGACTCAATCAATGTTTACAACTTCTAATCATGGATTAATAATTCAAACTTAACTGTGAAATCTAACGAGCAACTGAATCCAAGAGTAGTAAATCACCAACATTCCATATCCTGTAATTCTAAATCAAAGATGGCCGTCAAATCACTTCGAATTCATTAGAAAGTCCAGAAAATTTTAAAAATTTTCACAATTTTTGCTCGAGACTAAGAAAAACACTGATTAGGTTACCTAATCTCCCACCCCCAACCTAAAATCTACATTGTCCTCAATGTAAAAGATGTAAACATGTAATGCACATGGGACAACGACAGTAAAGAAAAAGTAATGGGAAGATAGTACCTGGATAACGAATCAAGAGAGATTTTTCAAGAGATTGCTGGGAGAGAGAAGGTCAGTACAAGAGTGAAAGCAGAACAAAAATAACAAAAATAAAATCCTACCTATACCACTTTCGCAGGTGCTTTCGATTGCATTTAGCGTATGCAACAAGCCTTTAAACCCCTAGGTTGCCCCTAGTGGACGAGTTGTAGTCTCGTGAGGGTTTGCAGCAATGTTACCCACAAACATTGAACTAACTAACTAGGAAAATAAAATGGAAAGAAAAACTGGGTTGCCTCCCAGGAGCGCTAAGTTTACTGTTTATCCTAAAACAGCATAAAGGAAACTACCCTAGTCCTAAGAAAACAGAGAAAAGCTACTCAATCATGCCGCAAGGTTCTTCTTCTGGCCAGTATCTTGATAAATTTCTCAGTAGGCTTCTTAACAGGATCGTCCAAAAGCCCTTTTTACAATAGGCTTGGATGCCCTGGAGCATGACATTCCAGAGAAACTTATGTACCTTATAAGAAAATTTTCGTTGAAGTGCTTGAGGTATCCAGAGTATATACGATTCACCTGCGACAGAAGAAGTTTCGAAGTTAGTATCCCATGGTGAATCAGTGACTACACATAAATGAATTTCAGAAAAATCTTCAGAAAGTGGTGTAGTCTCAACACATTCCGAGGTTCCAAACTTCGGTTCAATTTTTAGCTCCTCCTCCCTTAATGGTAAACATTTAGGATGTGTGGAAGGAGGGGGCTTGAGTAAGGGTTCTCTCGGTCAGTTGATGACTACCGAGATATTGTTTTGTAAGGCATTCACTATGTCTCTTATCATGGGATCATCTGAATCTGCAAAGTGTGCCAAGCAATCATCCAAAGAGTTGGGACATTCAGCTGAGAGTAACTCATTTTCCACATGGAAGTGTGTGCTGATCTGCCCAAGGAACCCATCGTTTTTAAATTAACCATACGTACGCTCTCTTGCTTCAGCCCTACACAGACAGATAGATGGTCAGTAGACGAAGTATTGAAGTGCGGACTCTGTTCATTAATACTACTCAGAAGAGGCCTGGACTCGTCAAAATTCGATAGTTCAGATGGTGACCTCAACTGCGTGGTTTCAAATTCCAGAGTCGTATCGAGTAGCTCATCCATCTCCCGAATCATATCATCATTCGATTCAGAGGAGTGGTCCAAACATGTTTCACAAGAGTTAGAAGTGTCGGTTGTAAGGGACTCGTCCTCCACCTTTAAATCAGACATGTCAGGTGAGGGGAGTGGCTCATTATGACCGATCACTTCGTGTTCGTCTTGATCATTGACCTGGACCAATCTTGAAATTGATTCAAGGGGAATTTGGGTTGCACATTCATAATCATCTTCCCAATACGCATCATTGTCTACTTCTGTGCAGTGCACACTTGGGATGGGGTCACTTTCCTCACATTCTAAATTCGGTTAAGGTTCGAATAAACTAACCTCAACCTCATCATTGAGATCCTGTGTATCATGTAAGGAAAGTGTGTCATCATCACTGTATTTGAAAGACACCCAAGTATCTCCATCATTCTTTTGAACAGTCATTGAGATCGACTCATTGGGGAATTGAACCGTATTCTCATTAATGGAATCCAACTCCTCATTCCAAACTCCAGATTTCGTCAAAAGCGAGTGAGGATCACTTTCCTCGCATTATATTTCTGGATTGGATTGTAGTTGGGATGAGCGAGCTTCCTCTAACCTATCAAGGTGTGACTCAAGCTCTTCTAGTAATTTCCTCATGTTAGCAGAAGAGTCTGTGTTACTTTGAAATGAATTCTCTTGGATCGATTTTGGTTGAATCTTAAAGGTAGGGGATCCAAAAGAATAATCATTATAATAGGTTGTTGGTTCATCTTTTTAACATTGATGTTTCCACTAATTATAGTCATACGGATCATAGGTGGGAGAATCTGATGGTTGGTAATACTTATTATCACTCATAATATAATCACGCATTGTTTTCTTTTTCTCAGATGGGTGATAGTAATTCTTACTCCCATAGTTATGATAACCCCAACATTCACGTACTGTCCTTGGGGTGGAATTGTTCTCCCGTATATGATCGCGTAAGGACTTCTTAACTGGTGGATCTTTATATTCCGGTCGATTCTCGATGATAGTTTCAAAAAAGTTTTGAGACATTGGTGGATTTCTATCATAATCATCATCCCAATATATGTTATTCTTCTCAGCATACTGACGTTCCCACTTGTGCATATACATGGTGAATCCCGAACTCTGAGTCTAATCCTAAAATAAAATAAAATTCCTACAACAATATGGAAGGTAAGCAAAAGAGAAATGAGAAGGGTGTTACCAATTTAGAAGTTCCTATGTTAATACCCTACAAAACAAAACAAAACCAAGTTAGTATCTAGGGGATAAGACCTAATCTAAAAAATACAGAAAGTAAAGAAATTAGGACGAAGTTACCAAGTTAGACAATCTATCAAAGACCCTACAAAACAGGAAAGTTAGTTCTAAAAAAGAAAAATCTAAAATTAAAGTTAGTACAATCCTAATCTTAATCTAATTCTAAAACCAATTAATTTCGAAAAAATCGTAGCCGTCGGTCCTTGAAGAACGCGCCAAAAACTTGTTCACTCCCAAGTATAGGGTTGTGATGTAGTAATAACTCGTAAGACCGAGTCGAATCCACAGGAGTCATGTACGTAATCAAAGTTAACCGAGCTAGAACTAGCTTAATATGAAATCTAAATAACTTTTGAGGAATAATGGTGAAATAAATATCTAAACTTAAAAGAATTAAAGGAAAGGAAACTAGGGATTCAGAGGATCCACTTGTAGAGATCAGGGAGATCTTACGCCTGCTTCACGAATCATGGAAATTAACTGAACTGCCGTTGATATAGTTTTCAAGAGAGGAAAGGTATATGAATTAGAATGGATTCCATCACCAAACCATGCCCAGGAGACAAAGCAAACAACAGAATTAAACTAATTACCAACCAATCAACATGCCATGAAGGTTAGGAAGGGTACGGACATTCAACCATGCCCAGGAGACGATGGTGAACAACAGGGCTTCCTGACGTCATAAACATAAAGAGGAAAATAACATGCTCAAAGCCATTGCAGACCCATTGTAATTTCAGTCACAACAGACCATTAAAGACTGAAAACATTCCCTTAATTAACTAAAATCAACATTAGTTCAGTGTAAATAAAAAGCACAAGCACAGAGTCTCCCCATCACGTTACAGGCTTCACCTCTTAGCCCTAGCTAAGAGGTTTAGCCCATAAACATGATTAGGCTAGATCTCTTAAACAAAAGAAAATAAAAAATAAAAATAAAAATAAAAGAAAATAAAAATCTACTCCCTCTTCTCCCTGCCTCCACGTCCAAGCCCAAGCCTCCAAGGCTGCCACGGCTGCCCCCTTTTTCTCTCTCTCCTCTTCTATTTATAGCCGCAGAAAAACGGTGGAGAAGGTAGAGAATTTCCGCACAAGAGGCGGTGAGGAGTAGTTTACGCAGCAACAGAGGAAACCGCAAGGCAGACCTGCGTTGGATCGAGTTTTGGGGCAAACAATCATCCCAAACTTCTGATTTAGCTCCGTGGTTAGGGTCAGAACCCTTATATGAATCCGTTGGACGGATTGGATCATCGATCTGATGATCTGCATGAACGCAGTGGGGCCCACGGCTGCCAGATTGCGCGGACGCACGTACTAGCGTAAACAGAGTACGCTGACGTGTTTGGTGGGCCCCACGGTGATGTTTTCAATGAAATCTGACCCGTTCATTGGATTTCTGGTGAAAAACCACTCAGGAAAGAGTAGTTTTTATCAAGTTTTGGTGTGGTCCACCGTATCAAACCAACTCACCGTTAATCTTGCATTTCTCGACGACACACGTGAAAAAACATGTATGGGGCCAAAAGGAAAGCTAGGCGAGGATCACACCCCACCTCTGGATCGAATAGACGATTCGGATCTTCGAGATAAACGCTTAGTGGGCCCCACTACTCAAAAACGCCTCCGTGCGCAAGGACGCTGGGCTATTTTTTTTTTTTTTTAAACGATCAATCAATCCTTTTGTTGACCGGACTGTCCGTCCGGTGCACATCTTGTGCATGTGTACCCTCTGTACATGCAATGTACATGTGGGGTCAATCATGACGTATGTTTGGAATCCGTTCCGTCTTTTTGATGTGTCACGTGTTTAAAGGCGTTGATACCAAACTTGAAGCATATCCAGATCTCAAGTGGGCCCTAGATTGAGATTTATGGGCTGATCTGTCCGTTGGGCTGCTTCCGCGATGATCCGACGGATGAATTTCGACGTGTACGGTTCGTTTATGGTCCTCAAGCCATGTATGGAGTTTTGATCTGAACGGATGGTGGGAACCCTGTGATCGTGCATTCTGGCTGACTTTCGGGCCACTTGAGATTCAGTTTCTCAGTTTTCTTAGATTTCTGGCGTTGATCTTGGTCCCCTGGAGTCCGTCCCTTACTTTTGGTATCATCAGAGCGTTAAATCCATGCTTTAGACACCCTTTTTCAGCCCAAGCTCCTTTCATACCGTGTTAAACAAGATTCGTGTTCATAAATGTAGGCAATAACTGGGGTCTGATATGCAATATTTGACCCTCAACACCAAGCAGGTGGGATGTTGTTCTACATGCTGGGTGCAGAGGCAACCTCAAACGTGAATCAAACAAGCAATAGAAAAATGAAAATTCAAGCAAACACAAAGAACACACAAATTTTTTGTGGAAAACACTTGCAGGAAAAAACCACAGCACAAAGCAACGAACAATCCACTAAAATCAAAAGAATTATAAGAGATGGAACAACTTACAGATGAAACCCTAGCTTCTCCCCTTCAAAACCCCAGAAAATTCATGCTAGGCTCCTCTCACCATACAAGATCTTCCCTAATCGCAATTATAACGTCCATTTATATACTACCATACAAGATTAGGCAACAAAACCTGTACTTACGCAAAAACTTACACGACCGTTTGGTCGACCCAACTTGACCTTTGGTTGACCGAAAATATCACAGCGTGCTTCGGTCGACCCAACTGAACCTTCGGTTAACCAAACATATCACAGTGTGCAACAGTCGACCGAAACAAAACTTGATTGAACCGAGAATAAATTTGCAACAGATTAAAGGCACTCGATCAACATTATTCAAATGAACATTCACAACATTTGATATAGATTTGGGGTAGCAACTATGGAAAATTGTTATTCTTTGTTTAATTTTAAAGACAATGATATAGATAAACATTTATTTCACCAAAATATTCATTCCGCTTGTAATTTTTATACATACTACCATAGGATACATTTGGATGCACTATTGAATTACATTTCGATGCATTATTGAATTGAATTGCAATTGTGATTTCAATAGACTCAAAATTTACATATTGTAGATGACTTTAGCATTCATATTTATGGAAAATGCTCCAAATTGCAATTATGCTACTTTCCAGATCAGATTTGAAAGGAGTGTTAACTGCAATTTCACAGCTATATCAACATTCTTTTTTACACACACACTCATGCACTCACACCCCACACACTCTCGCACACTCGCACCACAAGGGGTGCTGTGCTCAAGCCCGTGACCTCGTGTTGAAACTCTTGTGAGTCTTCCATTGAGGCACGTCAACAGGTGTAGCTATATCAACATTATCAATGAAAGGGAATTTCATTACAGTGTGGTTGTTTCTTCTTGATGCAATTTTTTTCAAATAAGTAAGAGTGTGCGAGAGTGTGTGGGGTGTGAGTGCATGATCCTAACCTGCTCACTTATGTGAATTTGAAAGGAGATGTGAGCATGCATTTTTTGAATTCTATTTAAGTAGATATATGATCCTAACCTGCTCACTTATGTGAATTCACAGAGCCTCTAGACATGGGTGCCAAACCAAAAAAATTTAGTTATTCTGAACTGACGACTGCAACTGGAGATTTCAGTCAGGTAGACATGGGTGCGAAACCAAAAACTTTTAGTTATTCCGAACTGATGACTGCTACTGGAGATTTCAGTCAGGAAAATAGGTTGGGAGCAGGAGGATTTGGGGCTGTTTATAAGGTACTGTTTTTCTCTCTCTTACAGATCTGAAATGAATGTATCAGAGGACAGTATTATTCTTTTTTCGATCTGTGAGTTTGGGTGAATGTGAATGATTGTCACAGAGGAAAACAAGGCACATATTGGGAACTAAGGGTATGTTTGGAAGTCTGAACAAATCCCAATTTGTGTGGACATCCAAACAGGCCTCCCAATAATGTGCAACGACATGTGCATACCCAGTCAGTACCCACTGCATACTAACATTTGAACATCCATCCATGCATACATATGAACATTAAAAAATTTAAACTTTAAATTAAAATAAATAAATAAATAAAAAAGAAAAAAAAAAAAACATACGTACATAAATAAACACATATTAGAATGTTCATTTACTTCTATCGAATTGTGGTATTTTTATAGGGTACACTTTCAGATGGAACGATAGTAGCTGCGAAGCAACTCTCGGTGGCATCTCATCATGGAAAGCGTCAGTTTGTAGCAGAGATTGTTACCATATCAGCAGTGCAGCACCGGAACCTTGTGAAGTTGCGCGGATGCTGCGCTGAGGGAGAGGAGCGGATTTTGGTTTATGAGTATCTCAAAAATGGGAGCCTTGATCATGCACTCTTCGGTACAAACCATGTCCCTATTTCTGTAAAACCATATTTATGAGCTATGACCAAAATGAGGAATGTGATGGCCGTTGGTAAGAGTAGGATCTGGGTAAGCACACTTGCCAATGTAGCATGCATATGTGACATCCAGGCCATTCATCTGGTGGGTCTCAAATTAATCTGCAACTGTCCAAATCCAGGCAGTCATCAGTAAACCCAACATGTGTATGAAGAAATGGACAATTAAAAAAATTACCAACATCCACATTTGTCATACACTTGTTCCCCACTTGATGAATGAACCGGCTTTTTATTTGGGCAATGGCAAATGCAAGGTGGGTCCCACTTGATGAACAGACTGTATTCTCGCACCTAGATTCCACATTGGCAATTTCACAACATGGGGGGGGGGGGGGTGGGTGGCTAGCAATGGGCCGGGTTTGGGTCAGGTCAAGCTAGGCCTGGGCCTGGCTCGACAATAAATGTCCAAGGCTTGAGCCTAGCCCCAACCCAACATGGGCAGGCCTGGGCCAACCTCATCCAACCCGCCCTAGCCTAAAAACATGATAAAATCCTCATTTCCCACTTGAATCTTCCTAATCTTGTTGATCAACTGGGCCAACACATGCACAAATAAATAGACACTTAGGGGAACGATTTTAACTTACTACATTCAAGATACATGATTTCCTAATCAAGGATTAAAATGGCATATTTGAGGATATAAGACTTGTACATATGAAGTCATGAGGTCAGGCCTGATTCCTATATCTATCAGTCTATCCATAAGAGTATCATGCATCATGTCCATGTAATTGCATTTCATTTCCTTGCAGGAGAGAGTGCGTTGCATCTAACTTGGCCCACCCGCTACAATATATGCTTGGGTATGGCACGAGGCCTCAGTTATCTCCACGAGGATTCAAAGCCCCGAATCATACATAGAGATGTCAAGGCCAGTAATATTTTGCTTGATGCTGATTTCAACCCCAAGATTTCAGATTTTGGTTTGGCCAAACTATTTGATGATAACGAGACACACATCAGCACACGGCTTGCAGGGACATTGTAAGAAACAATCAATTGCTCACATTCACCTCTCTTAACGATCTGTTTGGATGCTCAATTCAACTAATTAAATTCTAACAATCAGTTTATAAGAAATGATTATAGTGGGATGGCTGTTTTAAATGATATGATATGTAAACACCAAATTGCAATTTGATTCAAACAATTTTAGTTCCTATTAATGGGCTAGTACTTCATTGTGAATAGAGTGGGGGTGCCCCACTTTGATCATTTTCACTTTAGTGCACTATCTTACGTAGTGGGAATGTGCAAAAACATTAGGAGTAGAACATTGCCTTCCTCCCTTATAATAAGCCTTGTATCCACAAAGGTTTTTTTTTTTTTTTTTTTTAAATCAATAAATTGATAATTACATTGAGATTTGTTCCTTTACTACACAATTAACGTGGCTTTTATAAGCCTAGATTCCTTAAATTTCTGAAATAGTAAACTTAGTAAAAATATCTGTTAGATGACTCAAAAATGACTCTCTAAAACCTAAAATGGCTGAAAAATAGCAAAATCATAACTTGCAGATCTGAAGGAGATGATTGTTGGCATTTGTTACTGTTTAGTCATCAAATCATTTAAAATGGTCATGCCACTCTGATCATTTCTTATAAAGTGATTATTGCAATTTAATTCAATTGAGCAAAAAAATCAATTGAGCATCCAAACTCATCATAATTGGCTCATTATGAGTTGTTTTTATGTGGAACTTTGAACTTCTTGAATTCTTGAAGTGGGTATCTTGCACCGGAGTATGCCATGAATGGGCAGCTGACAGAAAAGGCTGACGTTTTCGGATTTGGGGTGGTTGCACTTGAGATTCTTGGCGGAAGGCCAAATACAGATAGAAGGTTGGAAGAAGACAAGATGTATCTCCTCGAATGGGTATGAAATTTTATCACCTCAATTGGAATCAGAGCCTGTAGGCCGGTAATTCAAATCTTTCATTTGCTTAAACAGAAGCCTACAAATCATTTTTCATGTGCATTCAAACTCAACCGAAGAGGAATGCAACTTGCAGACAGGCCAAACACAAGCATCCTACACATGTGCAAGATCCGGATCATCAATTGAGGTGGGTTCCATGGAAACTGTTTCCTTGCCTAAAAATCAGGCCAGACCACTCTTCAGGCGGACCACAAAAGATAGCCAATGGTTTAAATTAAATGCACAGATGGCCTACCGAATCAGTGGACCAGCCTGATTTTTGAGCTAGGCTACATTCACTCCAGGACAAGCCTAATGAAAAGCCCATATCTTGTACACGTGAGGTGTTTCTATTTCACATTTGCAGATGTGCATCTACAAAGTAGCATTGCTTCAATCACAAAATAATGAATTTTCTTCTTAATTCAATCTACTAAGCGATCACTAGGTAGCTTTCAATGATGGATTTATGGACATAAGATTGATGTACTATTACTTTATCACTCATTGTATTAATAATATCTTATCATTCCATGATTTCTTAGGCTTGGAATCTAAACGAAGCTAACCATCCATTGGAACTGATCGATCCAACACTATCTGAATTCGATGAAAGACAAGTGCTAAGAATGTTTGGAGTAGCTCTTTTGTGCACTCAAACATCGCCGGTGCTACGCCCGTCCATGTCTCATGTGGTGGCCATGCTATCAGGCTACGCCGAAGTAAGCAGTGTCACATCGCCACCCAGCTACTTAACTGTGTGGCAATCCAATGGTTCAACCCGCTCCCTGACAGACTATATGTCAGGAGGGTCTGTGGGAACAACAACGAATGGCCAAGAGATCATTGGAGGAAGATAGTGCTGATCGACTTCTAAGCTATGCGTGCGTGTCCTGAAGTTATCCTCTCACCGCTATGTATCCTTATACGTATCATCTTGTCTTTGTATGTTGAATGCATCTTATAACGCTTATGTATTTGTTTCATAGTTCAAAACCTTGAAAACTTGACTTGACTCGATGTCCAGCTCAGTCTGATTGATTCTAAGACTCCGTCGAATCTTACTTGGCTTGGCTTAATAATTATAATGAAATTAAGATGGTATTAAATGTTCTTCCTTGTTAAATGATACAAATATCCAAAGAAAGGAAGCAAGGAAACGGAATGTGTCCTGCCCCACCTGGGCTGAATCGGTTGGGGAAGGGGCTCTGTGGGGCCCATTGTGATGTATTGGTTTTATCCATGCCATTCATCCATTTTTTAAAGATCATTTAAGGGAATGAGTCCTTCCTTTGGTGAAGCAGATACAATGCTCTAGTGGACCATCCAGTGGGGATTGAACGCCCAGCATTAAAACTTCTCAGGGGTCACAGAAGTTTTGGATCAAGCTGACATTTGTGTTTTCCCTTCATCCAAGTTTGTGCGATCTTGTGAACAGGCTGGATGGCAAATAAACATCACGATGGGTCCTAGGAAGGTTTCAACAGTGGCCGTCATTATCATTGCTGCTTCCTGTGGTGTGGTACACTTGAGCCTTGGACCTGCCTCAGTTTTCAGATCATATCCTTAAATGATTTGGAAAAAATGGATGGACGGCATGGATAAAACCCATACATCACGGTGTGCGTCCTGCCACTGCCTGGACGGAAATCCATTCAGGATGGGACTCTACGGGGCCCATCGTGATGTATGGGTTTTATACATGCGGTTCATCCATTTTCCAGATCTTTAAGGTTATGAGCCAAGGCTCGTATGGACCATAGAGTGGGGATTGAACGCCCACCATTAAAAATCTCTCGGGGTCCACAGAAGTTTTGGATCAAGATAACAATTGTGTTTTCCTTCAATAAAAAGTTTCTGTCTGACTGGGCTTGATTTCTCACCCAGCTGAGTTAATTCAGTTGAGCTTTGAGTCAACTCAAGGAGCGCACACACAGCTGGGGTGTTGCATTGCATTGCAGGGGACATGGACAAGCCAATCTGGCCGTTCACTCCAGCTGGGGTGTTTTCTGTTAAGTCTGCCTGGGCGTTGAGTAGAGTACCAACAACGGGTCGTAGCTGGTCAAGATGGGTTTGGCACGCAAAACTTCCACCCAAAATCTCGCTTCTTCTCTGGAAAGTGTTACAAAATGCGGTCCCTGTAGACTGTGCGGTTCAGTCTCGTGGTGTTCAGCTGGCCTCTAGGTGCGTTTGTTGTGCGCTGCAAGATGTCCAAGGCCCTGTTATTTTCACTCAGGAATCGGTGCTCCATCTTTTTGTCTCCAGCAATTTAGCATAGAGGGTATGGAGTACTATGGAGTACTATTGGAAGATGGTTTGAGATCGCAGTCATGAACGCTGCTTCGATCGAGGCTCGGTTAAATCAGTGGTGGACAGTGGCCTCGACAAAGAAGAGGAATGCGGTGGGGCACATGCTTGCTCTGTGTTTCATGGTTTGGGAAATTTGGAAAGCTAGAAATGCCACCATTTATGACGAGGGGGTGGTATCCTCGGCTAGGGTGATTGCTAAAATCAGGAGGTGGATTCTTCAGGTTAACGGATCAGAGGAGGATGTTGGGGGAGAGGATAGGGGACGTCAACCCCGGCCACAAGCTGCTGCTTTGAATTCGGTTAAAAAATCAGCTTGTTGTGCCTTGGTGGTTAGGTGGGAGAGGCCCCCACCTGGCTGGTTTAAAATAAACGTCGATGGCTCTACCCAAGGAAATCTAGGAAGGTCGGGGGGTGGAGGGGTCTGTCGAGGAGAAAATGGGGAATTCATTTTCACCTTCTCAGATGGCTATGGGATAGGAACTAACACTACAACCGAACTACATGCGGTGCATGATGGTTTATCACTTGGTCTCCAAAGGGGCTTGTCGCGAATCATAATCGAATCGGACTCCAGACAAGTAATAGATATGCTCAATAGAGTGGCTACGCCGGGATGGAAATGGATAGCATGGATGTTTAGAATCAACCAGCTGAGGATGCAGGGGTAAATTGTGTTTACACATATTCTGAGGGAAAGGAATTCTCCTGCCGATTTGATGGCCCGGTAAGGTAGCGGAGCCCAATTGTCTTCTTGCTTCGATAATCATTTCAAGCTTCCAATCCAGGTCAGAGGTTCTATTTTTCTCGATAAGGTTGGCTTAGGCTCGATTAAGATGCTGCATTGATTTTTGCTTTCTTTGTGCAGTTTTCTGCGTTAATGATAGGCCCTCTATTTTATGTAAAGGGGTGTCCGAATGTATAGGGGAAATTGGATTAATGATATAGAAAGCGTTTTTTGAAAAAAGAAAAAGAAAAAGGAGCGCACACACACCGTTAGAGCTGGGCAAGATCCGATCCGAACCGACGGATCTGAATCATTCGAACTGGTTGGATCTGATCCGAACCAAAAGCCAGGATCAGGTCGGATTGAGTAGACCCACTCAGCTCCGACTGCACATCGAGTCGAGTTCAGGTCAGTAGCCAATCCGATCCGATCCGATCTGAAATCTAATCCGATCCGGTCGGGTAGTATAAATAATATATTTTTTTTTAACTTTTACTTTTACCCCTCTTTTACGCCAACAGCGATCCCTAACCCATCCCTACCCGATGGGCGCCACACGAGGTCATTCTTTCTCTCCTCCTTTCTCTCTCGATTTCCCTCCTCTACTTTCTCTCCTCCTTTATCTCCCATTTCCTTCCTAACACGAGAGTCTCCGACTCGGCTTGACTCAGCGCACTCCGAATCGACTGGACAAACTCGACTTGATTCAACTCGGTTTTCCTGACTGAGTCGGACTTGTTTTGGGTCAGGCCAACAAGGATTCAGATCAGATCGAGTTAGCCCTGCTCGACTCTGTCCCAGATTGGATCGAGTTCGGGTCAGGTTTTTGGAAAAATCAGATCGAGTCAAGTTGGAGCCAATCCTATTCGGCTCGACTAGATGCCCACCTCTACACGCCATAGCGGGATTTCATCACCTTTGAGAACTCGAACCTAAGACCTCGTGTTGAAACTCCGGATGGTCTCCCACAAGCAAGGACTCAACCCTAACCTATTTGTAAGTGCCGTTTTATATCATGCATACCGGCTTAAGTAGTGTTTTTGTGAAATATTTTTTGTGCAATGCTATTATAATGTATTGAGAATTTTATCCGAAAATTCTTCACAATTGTCAATTTTTCGAGTTATATATATATATATATATATATATATATATATATATATATATATATATATATATATATATATATATAGGGAGATGGTCACCTGCACACCTTTTCACGTGAGCACCAATGAGCACCTTTGCACACGTGTCATGTGCACATTATGGTCCAATGTATATTATAATAGGCCATGGCAAAAGGAAACAGCTTCCTCCCTTGATTTGCATTTCTCTTTGCTATGGCTCACCGAGTCATGGATCAAAAATTGGGCCTATCATTTCAAGGGTGCGGCATCACTTGGACCATTCGTATTCAATAACACTTGTGCAAAGGTGCTCATTGGTGCTCACGTGAAAAGGTGCCCAGTGACCATCTCCCTATATATATATATATATATATATATATATATATATATATATATATATATATATATATATATATATATATATATATATATATATAGGGAAAAAGGTACTATGCGCTCGAGCGCATACGGTCGTCCATGAGGTCGAGTTGGTGTGGGGCCCACCGTGATGCCATTCGAACATCTACCCCCTCGCCGATGCATCATCCTAGTGGGGGCCCACACGGCTGAAAATCACCTCAATCCGTGACTTTTGTGGGCCACACCACGTACGTAAGTGGAGTGGGGCCGTGCACCATCAAACATTCAAAACCAGGTTGTGGGGGCCTTTCGAGAGGTTTCTTCATGATCAAAACCGTCCATCATGTGTGTCCCACTTGAAAGTAATTTTAAACCACTTTTCGGTGGTATCCACATCTCATGTGGGGCCCACCAAGTGCTTTTACATGTTTTTGCTTGTATACTTATGTTTTCAATGGTATGGCCCACCCGATCACGGTGGACGGACGATTTTGGGCCGTCCAAGCCCAAAATGGGACGGTGCATCTGGTGGACGGTGTGGATCTTCGAACGGAATCACGGTGGGGCCCACCCCAGCTCGACCTCACGGACTACCGCTTTACGCTCGAGCGCATAGTACCTTTTCCCATATATATATATATATATATATATATATATATATATATATATATATATATATATATATATATATATATATATATATATATATGCTCAGCTTTCGTATTTATGAAAAAATGCTTCCAAACCTATTAATGAGTATCTACTTTTATTTTGAGAAATGAGATGATAACCAGAAGAATCACATTAAAAAGAAACTAAGAGCTTAGCGAAGTAGACAAGCCCGTGCACTAAAGCTTGGGTACGTGCGACACGTGGTACATATGTAAGAGATATAATCCATCCATCATGTTAGTCCAACCTTCTATATGTTTTTTTTTTTTTTTTTTCCAAAAAGAAAATCTGATTTCATTAGCATGCTGGCCTCAATATTGGAACACATATTGATGGGTTGGACAAAAAATTCCTAGGAATTTTTAATGGAGTGTTCAATCACCACTGTTTCGTATAGTATGGTACACTTGAGATTTGGTTTTGCTTAATTTTTTTATTAGTACAGTACTGAAATGATATGGAAAAATGGATAGATGGCATAGATATAGGATACATACATCAAGGTAGTCCCTTGTTAAGGGTTGCACCGCGGACCTAATCAGCTATCCAAAAAACATAAGAAAGGAAATGTCATTTCTTTTATCTCTTGGTGAGAAAATAAAAGGACACTTTTGAGGGAAAATTAGCTAGGTGGGAAATTTATTTGGCTTCCTTTTCTATGATTTTGATATTTACAAATAATAAAAATTATAATTTCTCTCATTTCTTTTCCCACAATTTCACTGAATCCAAATAGGCCCAAGGGAATCTTACAAAATCTACCCAATTAATATGAAATATGAAGTACCTTTTTCAAGAAGGTTTCAAGAAAACTACCTCATTAATCAAGATAATTATCATTCCACTACCTTTGGCTGCCATGCCAACAAAAGAGTTAGTGGCTTGGGTGGGCCCCACCATGATGTTTGTGTAAAATCCATCATAACCACTAGGTGTGTCACTCTATGTTAGGACGGGGCCTCAAAAATCAGCTCCATCTATGATTCAGGTGGACCACATGATTGAAAATATGTGTATAAGGTAACGCTTGCCCTCCAAACTACTTACATGAATGTGGCCCCACGTGAATCACTAATGGGTATGATTTTTGAGCCACATGCCTAAATTATTTTTGTGTGCAATCTAATGGTTGTAGTGGATTTCATGTAATTATCACGATGGGCCCTGTAACAATCAAGTGTAGACGTCTCTCTCCCAATTGTTTCCTTTGGTGTGGCCCACTAGAATTATAAGTTATCCTGATTTTTTGTCTCTAGGCCTATGGTTGGAGTGGATCTAATATAAACATCATGGCGGGCCCTCTTAAAATCAAGAGTGGCATCCCATAGTCCCTTTTTTTTTTTTACAAGTGTCTTCACAGCTGGAGAGGGATGCCAGGACTTATTTTTTCGTGGGGCCCACCATGATGTATATGAGAAATCCACTTTGGTGATTAGATAGGTGATCCCAGTTTAGGCCGAGACAATAGAAATTGGCCTGACTTATAATTTAGGTGGACCATAATAAAGAAAACGGTTGGGAGAGACATTTACCCTTGATTTTTATAGTCTCACTATGATTATTATATGAAATCCACTACAACCATTACACGCCTATGGAGGTTGGATCATCATGGGGGTAGATTGGGTCGCTCTCACGGGTTGGGATTTATTGTTGTTTGTGAAAGAAGGATTATATCTAACCGAAGTTTCCACTAGCTAATTAATCTGATTCTACAGTTAGCTAAAACCAGTAGAAACATTAGGATAGAAGATAGAGGATATGAGGATTCCATGTCCTAAGATGACCCCTTGATATGTGATTAAAGATTCTAAGTAAGGGACCACAGTTACAGAGAAGGAAAAGGTTAGGCACTCTCTCTTCCCGTACAAATGTACGGTCTCTACTTCACAAAATCTTATGAACTATTGAGAATTAAGATTCGTTCTTACGCACTAATGATGCAAAGTATGTACAATGTCGTGTTAAACACAGCATCTATGACGAGTTGTAGCCTAATCTAGATAAATCTGCCTTTACCCAACCATTTGCCGAAGTGATTAACCGATCAGTCTAAATTTTTGATAGGTAAGATCCAGCTACATCAGCAAGCTGCAGAGCATACGTTTGAACAAATGAGTGCTAAGTTTGATGTATGCAATATAATATTTATTAAAATGTATGTAATGTTGTATCTGTGATGCAGTGTTAGATGTAATGCAATTATGATGGGGTGTTGCCTTAGCTAGATAAATTCAACTTGACTCTTCCACTCGTCGAAGCGTAACTAATCGATCAAAGTTTCTAATGTGTAGGATCCGATTATATCGGCAAGACACAAAGAATACACTCGCAATTGATTTGGTGAGTAATGTTATGTAATGAAATACATATGTTGGAGATGAGCAGGGGGTTGAGAAGGGAATGGGTCTTGCATAGTGCTAATGAAAGAAATACATAGTGCTTATAGCCTTCTCCCTGAGGTTGCTCCATTCATCTTCCATCATCTTCTCTAATTTAGTCTCTAACAACGCCTTTCTCAACCCTTATGATACTACAATATCCTTAATCTTCTACTGTCACAAACTAAAATTATTCTTCCTGTCAAATTTTTGGATATCAAATTTCGACCCTAACATTTCTGTTGAATTCCCTAATGTATTTAACCTGACACTCTGATACCGCTTTGTTGTAATTCGAGCCCACGACAAACCCAGATTAACCCTAGATATTAGAAATTTGAATCTAATACCAATGTTAATCTTGCGCTTTGCGGAAGCACGTTCAACGAAGTTATAATAATCAAAACTAGAAACAACCAATCAAACAAATACAAACATATGAATTTTATATGTAAAATCCTTACGGAAAAAACCACGGCACAAAGTAACAAAGATCTCCACTATAATCGAAGTCTTAGAGTTACAACACTCACCTTCTCTGATTACAGAAGCAATTCAATCTCCCTTTGCAACGCACAACCTATGAAAAATTCATTCCTAAGTCGTTACAAGTGGAGAAAACTCTCTCACCCTGCAAAACCATTGTCCTATGAGAGAAAACACTCATCTTTACAAAGCCCTAATCAAATTTGGACTTGAATAACATGACTTTCGCAAAACTACGTAATAGAGATGGTGTTTGTCGATCGGAAAGAACACATCATCGATTGGACCAATATCACCTTCGGTCGAACCGATAGATCGACAAAGTCTTGTTCTTGATGCAGGGGAGGATGTGATGAGGTCGATCACCGTCTTCCTCAATTGATAACTACCTTGAATCCACAAGGATCTCTTGATTCCACATGAGAAAACCTCAAATCTACAAGAAGAAAGAAGAAAACTTCCAAGGAATTAATTTATTAAATGAACACCCTTTAAATAACCCTAAGCAAACCCTAAAAATGTAATCAAAGAGTTCTGATCAAACTAGGAAATAAATTCAGAAATTTCCCGCATTCATCGATAGGTCAAAACAACCAAAAAGTGTCCAAAGGCTTAAGCTAGAAATTCTATGATTTTCGACCTGTCGAACCGATATGTCGACCTGTCAAACTGGATTTCAACCTGTTGAACCAATTGTCAACCTGTCAAACTGGATTTTGAGTTGTCGACAAGATCTATCGACCTGTCTTAACTAGTAGAAATCAGCCAGCAAGCAATCTGGAACAGTATTTTAACCTGTCTAAACTAGCAGAAATCAACTAGCAAGCAATCTAAAATATCGGGCAGAATTTCGACCTGTCGAAACTATGTTGAATTTTGTCAATTTCTCCTTAGGCTTCTTCCAGTCCATGTGTGTTAGGAATGTCCTTGAACCACGTCCTACATCTGACCCTTTCACTTGAAAAAAAAAAAAAAACGCATCCTTGAGTTTGGTTATATGATACCGATTCAACTTCCTCGAATTCTTCAACAGACTTGGTTCATAACACATATACTGGTCTACTACATTGAAAGTCAAGCCCTCTAAAAGATTAAAAACAAAAGTATTATCATTGTTTTTCTTAAGGATTAGAACCGAGCATATCTTCTTATTCATCAACTTGTTATATGCCACAGTCCGAAATTTTTCCTTGTGCAAGTACACTAGCACATCATCATCTACTTGAAACACTCTCTAGTACCAATGTTTGTTAGCATCTTCCTTGTACTTGACGTTTAACACTTGAGTTGGCACAATACATGTACTTATGTTCTTCTTGACTTGACCCTTATGTATCAGTTCCTCCACTTGTGCCCATAAGACCTCACATTATTTCTGATAATGTGGGCAATTATGCAAACTTACTCTTGGGACAAGATCAATATGGTTTTTTATATATCGCACAGGAGGTAACTTCTTAGGAAGTTCATCGTGCACAATTGCCTTGAACTCCTGCAACACTGAATTCAAATTTTCTAGAACGTTCATGGGCTCCACTTCTTTGTCATTTTCAACTAATGCATCTACATCTCTCGTCTCTTCAGATTTTTTTACGAAATCTTATTTCATTAGGAGAGACTGCCCCTCCACTTTAGAAGTCTTGGGTTGGTTTTCCGTTTTCGTAGGGACAACAATAATCTTTATATCGTCTTTAATAAATATAAATACGTTATCCCGACCTCTATGCGTAACATCAACATTATATTGTCATGGTTTACTAAGTAACATGTGATAAGCTTCCATGTTAATCACGTCACACATTACTGCATTCTTATAATATTTACCAATGGAAAAAATAATATGACATCATTCAGTTACATCTATTTTATTGATCTCCTTGATCTATCCAATTGTTTACGGAAAGAGACGCTTTTCTATTTTTAGTTGCAACTTTTCCACCATTATTTTTTATATGAGATTCTCGCCACTCCTGACATCGATGATCACATTACAAACTTTTTGGTCGATAATTGACCTTGTTTGAAAGATCATTTTCCACTATAAATCTATATCTACCTTTGGCATATACCACAGCTTTCTCATGATCAAAGTGGTGGCCTGTGATTCACCATTATCGAGTGGTGGCCTGCGATTCACCTCCGGAAGTGCTCTTAGGAATTCGAGGTTGTGTCGAATAACGATCATAGGCGGCTAAGCAACGCCTTGGGCTTGGGGTGGAATTAGCACTTCCGCAATACGGTCAAGGGTTGAGTGTAGTCCTTGCATAGTCAACTAACTCTCTCGATAGAAAGCTTTCATTCTTTTCGATAGATAACAAATCACTGGATCACTATCCATGGGATTTTGATTCACTCCATCATTAGTTGTCATCAGCCCGAAGGGAGTCCTAGCTCTGAAACCACTGATGCAGGGAAAGACGTGATGAGGTTGATTATCGTTTTCTTCAATTAATAACTACCTTGAATCCACAAGGCTCTCTTGAATCCACAAGGAAAAATTTTGAATCTACAAGAAGAAAGAATAAACTTCCAAGAAATTAATTTGTTGAATGAATTAATTATTAAAAAATGAGTTTAACACCCTTTAAATAACCCTAAACAAACCCTAAAAACGTAATGAATTAGTTCTAATTAAACTAGGAAATAAATTTAAAAAATTGTGCAAATTTCTTGCATCTATCAACCTGTCGTCGATAGGTGAAAACAACCAAAAAGGTGTTTAGAGATTTAAGCCAGAAATTTTGTGAGTTTCGACTCGTTGACTCGATCCATCAACCAATCGAACTAGATTTCAACCTGTCAACAAAATTTGTGGAGTAGAAATCAGCCAGCAAGCAATCTTGAACAATGTTTTGACCTGTTTAAACCGGCAGCAGCTGATAGAAATCAGCTGGCATGTGATAAAAAATTTCAGGCAGCATTACGACCTGTCGACCTCAAAGGTCAACCTATCGTCAAAACTATGCTGAATTTTGTCCATTTTTCCTTGGGCTTCTTCCAGTCCGAATGTATTAGGAATGTGTTTGATCCACATCCTTATGAAGCAGATTGCGTAATGAGTAACTCAGTACCTTAAGCGTACTGTGTAAATTCTGTGGGTCCACCTTGATTTATGTATTTTATCCACTCCATCCATCCATTTTGACAGATAATTTTAGGGCTTGAATATAAAAATGAAGTATATAAAATCCTCAATTGGACCACACCACAGGAAACGGTGTAAATTGAACATCTACCGTTGAAAATTTCTTGGGGGCCACAGAAGTGTTGGATCAAGCTTATATTTGTTTTTTTCCCTTCATCCATGTCCCTGTGATCATATTAACAGGTTTGATAAGAAATAAACATCACTGTGGGCCCTAAAAAGGTTTCAACGGTGGAAATCATTATTCCAACTGTTTCCTATGATATGGTCCACTTGATCTATGGGTATGATTAAATTCTGGCCTCAACCGCTAAAATAAGATGGAAAAACAGATGGACGGCATGGATAGACCACATACATTCACGGTGGGCCCAACAGAGTTTACTCAGTACGATAAGAGGGTACTGAGTAGCTCAGAACGCAATCCGATTTCACATCCTTACATCAATTCTGCTCAAAAAATGAAAATCCTGCATTTTTTGCAAGTCGGACTGACACCCAGCTCGATCTGACCCGACAGAACCCACTTCATCTCCTGAAATATGCAGAATCCAAGGCATTCGATGCAACAAAAAAAACTCTCGCTCAAGGTCACTCAATCCACACGTGGCATATACGAAATTCATGTTAAACCATTCGGATAGTGGGTTTTGTTAATACTATTAGCTACCGGCTGTAGAGTACTTGTTTGCCAGATTAGGTTCATCCCAGCCGTGAAATATCTGAAAAGAAATCCCACACCATTAATATTATTTAAAAGTAAGCCTTTATTTATGATCCAACCAAAGTAAGTTAAAGTTACACACTTTGAACCGTTTATTTGCTTTACACATGTAACAATTATATAGTTTTTAAGTGCATGAGTATATATAAACCGTTATGGTGACAGAGTATAAACGTTTTTCTCTTGGCCAAACGTCTAGGATTTGTCAGAACCTGACAAATCAGGACGCAAAGAGAAATTTAGGACTGTGGACCCCACCTTTTATCCAGCTGTTTTTATGAAACAATACAAACTTTGTTATGCAGCTTAGACCTGCAAGTGTGGAGACCGAATTCCCGGGACGAAAATACCCGTCCTTTTCACTGCTATTGGCTTTTCCTCTCCCTTTCAACCTTTTGCTTTTCCTCTCCCTTTCCACCACTGCTTCAGTGCCCTTGCTTTCACCCCGTTAGAAAAAAAAACCCTTTTTGTGGCCCCCTTTTCAACATTTCGTCTTCATCTGAAAATGGTTGGTCCAATGAAAAAAGCACGCACCACAGGTATATTTTAAACTCAGTTAGGCCCACATTGAATGTATCAAGTATAGGAAACGGATTAGCTACTCCCCCTGACACCAGCCCCGTGGCTGGTGGTCGGTGCTCTGTGAACCCCACCATGATGTACGTCACTGGTGGTCGGTGCTTTGTGGGCCCCACCATGATCTATGTGTTTCATCCATTCCGTTGATCCATTTTTAAAGTTCATTTCAGGGCTTCATCCTAAAAATAAGAGGGATATAAATCTTAGGTGTACCACAATACAGGAAAACAATAGTGATTGGATATCCATCATTTAAATCCACCTGAGGCCCACCGTACTGTTTATCTGAAATCCAATCTGTTTATTACATCATAAAGACCCTGATGAAGGCTAAAAACAAAAATCATCTTGATCCAATACTTTTATGGCCACCAAAAAAATTTTAATGGTCGATGTTCATTAAACACTGTTTCCTGTAATGTGGTCCAATTGAGATCAGGATATATCTCATTTTTTGTATAATATCATAAAATGATATATAAAAATAGATGAACGACATGGTTGAAACACATACATCATGATGGGGCTCACAGAGCACCGAACACCAGCCATTGGCTGGTGGCAGGGGGAGTAGTCAATCCGTTTCATGTAGTATATCCACGCCGTCCATCCATTTTTCTATCTAATTTAAGGCGTTGAGCCCCAAATTGAAGCATATCAAAATATCAAGTGGATCATACCACGGGAAATAGTGGGCATAATGATTTTCTAGTTTGCCCCGCTGATTTTCTAGTTTGTCCCGCTAATTTCATGTTTCCCCCGCTCAATTTCATGTTTGCCCCACTCAATTTCATATTTGCCGGAAGTGCATGGGTGGATGTATAGCATACTTTGTAATTTTGGTAGATGAAATGTGTTGTTTGAAATTAGATTGAGTCCACTATCTAAATCAGTCTTATATGCATGTGTAATTTCATTTTGAAATTACATTGATTCACGAGGTGTAGTGGGTTTTTAATTTACATCGTATCCTACACTATTGATACTGAAATGATGTCTTGGGTTTGTTGTAATTTTGAAAATAAATTGAGGGCTTTTTCTCTTTCATGGCAAGTGATAGGTCTTAGGTAGCCATGATTGTTGGCTATGAAAAAGATGGACTTTTTCGAAATTTCAAGAATTGCATTGTGTGATCGCCATATACAATCAAAACCATATGCCTGCATCTATATCTATATGTGCATATGCATATCCATATATTTCTATAAGTATGTATGTTTGTATATGTGTATGAATTTACAAATGCATCATCATCACCATTATTATCTTAATCTTCTCCTAAGAATTTGGGTTGGCTTTTAGGAAGTACATGGCAGAGGTTTCTACATGGAGCACTCTTTATAACCAACTCCAACCATGTGAACTACCAAAGCAACCAGAGCAACATTCATCACATTGGGCATTTATTGAAGCTAAGCAGATGGAAGTTAGAAACTGAGCCAGACTTCAGATTACATGAGTTATATTATAAAATATATTATATTGTAATTCAAATATTGGTCTGATTGCATTCTCATCAATGCACTATCCTATTTTGGAATAGGACAAGAATCTTGTTGATACTTGCTTTATTAGATTGTACAGTAGTAATTCTTTTATTATAGGATTTTCCCTTATTAGATTGTATAGTTGTAAATCTCCTATTATAGGTTTTTCCCTTATTAGATACAGCTAGCAATAGGTTGTACTATGCCTATAAGAAAGGCTTCTCTCCTTCATATGAAATACAGAGAAATACAATTGATTTATTCTCACCTTACATGGTATTAGAGATCACTCTCTTTTGTTTCTGTTGTTGTCTACCTATTTCATTTGCATCACGGAAGGCTGCCTTATTTTCTGTCTTTTTTTTTTTTTTGTGCTTCGTAGAAGCGTAGAAATCTGGTGTCCCTCTTTCAAATTAGTCCTAAATGGCTACTTCATCGGCTACTTCACCTGACCCCAAATCCAATTCCACCAATGTTTAGGCAATTCATGATTCTTCCAATCCACTGCACCTTCACCATTCTGATCAACCAGGTATTACACTTGTCACCCAACAACTCAATGATGACAATTATGCCACTTGGAGTCGCGCCATGATTGTTGCGTTAAGTGCCAAGAACAAGCTCTGTTTTATTGATGGATCTTATCCACAACCATCCTCCTCCTCTCCTGACTTTGCATCCTGGACTTGTTGCAATAATATGGTCATCTCTTGGATCCTTATGCCCTCACAAAGGAATTGTCTAATTCGTTCATCTACATGGAATATGCTCATGACGTGTGAACAAATCTGCAAGATCGATTTTCTCAAAGCAACAGCCCCTGCCTCTTTCAACTGCAACGATCCATCTACTCCCACACACAAGGACAGACTTCCCTTGCAGTCTATTTTTCTGGATTGAAGACATATTGGGATGAACTATCTTTTTTTACTACTCTCCCCGTGTGCACTTGTGGCACTGCCAAGGATATCATTCCTCATCAAAATCAAGAGCGTCTTATGCAGTTCCTCATGGGACTCAATGAAAGCTATTTAGCAATCCGAGGTCAGTTACTTTTAATGAATCCTCTCCCTACTGTCAACAAGGCATACTCCCTCCTTCTTCAAGAGGAAAAACAATGTGAGGTCTGTGCTCCCATCCAGTCATCTGATGATGCAACAACACTAGTTACTCCATCCATGGGCCTCTCTCACAACTCTGGACAAAGCTCTTCTAAGGACACTCGTGGTCGGCGCCGATCTCCCCTCATTTGTGCCCATTGCGGATGGGTTGGTCATACAAAAGATAGGTGTCTTACACTCCATGGTTATCCTCCAGGTCATCATCTCCATAGCACTACTTCGACAAGACCCCCTAAAACATCCGCTCCTGACAATCCAGGCTCTTCCAATCACGCCGTGTTTCCCCCCCACTTTTACTCCAGATCAGTACCGCCAAATCTTGAATCTACTGGATAAAGGTATTACACAGCCTACGGCTAACCTTGCAGGTATCTCCTCTTCCTCTACCATTTCTTATCCTCCTTCTTCATGGGTCATTGACACTGGGGCAACCACTCATATGTCTCCTTCATCCTCTCTATTTCCCACCATTTTTCACTCTCCCAAAGTCTCTTCAGTCACCTTACCCACCGGCCAACTTGCACTTGTTTCCCATGTGGCCATGTCCATCTCACACCATCTATCTCTCTTACAAATGTTTTATTTGTTCCTTCCTTTCATTTCAACATTTTATCTGTTAGCCAACTAACTCGCTCTTTAAACTGCTCCGTCACATTTTATCCTGACTTTTGTATATTTCAGGACCTACTCACGAAGACGACGATTGGACTGGGTAAAGAGCAAGGCGGCCTTTATCACTTTCTACCACAAGCCCCTGCCGCCTTCACTGCTTTACGTTCTTCTTTGGCCTCTTCAGCCCTTTGGCATCAACGTCTTGGACATCCCTCAGATGTTCGTCTTCACCATCTATCAAATACTTTTTCTAGTATTTTATTTTTCAATAATTTTGATTGTAATATTTGTCTTTTAGCCAAACAAACTCGTTTACCATTTCATTTAAGTTCTATTACTACAAATGATCTTTTTTATTTAATCCATGTTGACATTTGGGGACCCTATTCGGTCCCTGCTCATTCTGGTGCACGTTATTTTTTAACAATTGTCGATAATTTTTCACGTACAACTTGGACCTTTCTCATGCATCACAAATCTTCCACCAGTTCCCTTCTTCGCTCTTTTTTTGCTATGGTTGTCACACAATTTCATAAGAAAGTTAAACAGATTCGTACGGACAATGGTATGGAATTCTTTTCACATAACTTTCAATCACTCCTCAAGGAACTTGGTATTATCCATCAACATTCGTGCCTCGCCACCCTACAACAGAATGGGGTCGTTGAAAGAAAACACCGACATATCCTTGAGGTTGCACATGCCTTGCGATTTCATGCACATCTTCCTCTCGCTTTTTAGGGCGATTATATTCTTACAGCTATATATCTCATTAACCGCCTTCCCACCCCCCTTCTTTCAGGCGCAACCCCAATCCAAAAACTGACCTGTACACCTTCGCACTACTCTCATCTTCGTATTTTTGGTTGTTTATGCTACGCTTCCACCTTATCTCAACATCGTGATAAATTCCAACCCTGTTCCCGTAAGTGCATCTTTGTGGGCTACCCATATGTACAAAAAGGTTACCGCATTTTTTATATTTCCTCTCGTGAAACTTTCATTTCAAGGGATGTCGTATTTCATGAAGATATTTTTCCTTTTGCCAATATTTTTACTCCTGACATGCATGTTTTCCCTCTTCCTTCTGCAGAAGCAGATGACCCCACCACCCCTGCCCCTACCCCCTCTACTAAATCCCCTACTATTCCCCCTCCTGCATCCTCCCCACCTCGTCCCTACTCTTCCCTCCCCCACTTCCATTTGTCATACTACTCATCCTCGTCATCCACCAGTTTGGCTGCATGATTTTGAGTGTTTAAATGCCGCCATGCCTTTTTCCCCAACATCGTCCACTTCAGGTAAGGTTCTTTCCTTCCCAATTTCCCAATTTCTTTCATATTCTCATTTCTCACCACCTCATCAAGCTTTTATTGCCAATATCTCTTCTCTTGTCGAACCTACTAGTTACTCTTAGGCTGTGAAAGCTCAATGTTGGCGTGATGCAATGGCAAAAGAAATCAAGGCCCTTGAACAAAACAATACCTGGACGCTCACTCCTCTACCTCCCGGTAAAACTTCGATTGGATGTAAATGGGTCTACAAGCTTAAATTCCGTTCTGATGGCACTCTTGAACGGCACAAAGCTCGTCTTGTTGCTAAAGGATACAGTACCCAACAAGAAGGTCTTGATTACCATGAGACCTTCGCCCCTATTGCCAAGATGGTCACAATCCACTGCTTACTCGCAATTGCTGCTATCCGCAAATGGCCGCTATATCAACTTGATGTCAACAATGCCTTCTTACATGGTGATTTGGATGAAGAGGTTTACATGTCTATTCCACCAGGCTTTTCCAGCAAGGGGGAGACTCAGGTCTATCATCTTCTCAAATCTCTCTATGGCATCAAACAAGCTTCTCGCCAATGGTTTGCCAAGTTTTCCACTGCCTTACTCTCTGCAGGCTATACTCAATCCAAAGCTGACTATTCTCTTTTCACCAAACTTCATGGTGACTCCTTCATTGCTCTATTGGTCTACGTTGACGACATTATCGTTATTGGCAATGATACTTCCGCCATTAACTCCTTAAAGACATTCCTTCATCGTCATTTTGAAACTAAAGACTTAGGCCCACTCAAATACTTCTGGGAATTGAGGGGCCTGTTTTAAACATGACATTTACATCAGTCAACGAAAATATACTCTTGGCATTCTCTCTGATGCTGACTTACTTGGTTCTCGGCCCACTGATTTACCAATGGATGTCAACACCAAGCTCTCCAATGAAAATGGCGATATTCTTTCTGACCCTACTCCATTCCGCCGTCTAGTTGGATGCCTCATCTATCTCACCATTACTAGGCCTGATATTGTGTACCCGGTTCAGATTCTTAGCCAGTTCATGAGTCAACCACGTCGGCCCCACTGAGATGTTGCCCTTCGCATCCTTCGCTATCTCAAAGGCACACCAGGATAAGGTTTGCTCATGTCTTCTTTCAGCTCCTTCACCTTGAAAGGGTATTGTGACTCTGATTGGGCCAGTTGTCCTATGACACGCCGTTCCTTAACAGGCTATTGTACCTTTCTTGGTGACTCTCTGTTATCCTGAAAATCAAAGAAATAGTCTACTGTATCTCATTCGTCAGTCGAAGCCGAATATCGCTCTATGGCCAATGTAACTTGTGAGCTCACTTGGCTATTTATCTTCTTCACGATCTTAATGTCTGCGACATTGGACCCGCTTTGCTATTTTGTGACAATCAAGCTGCTCTCCACATCGCAGCTAACCCTGTCTTCCATGAACGTACCAAGCATATAGAATTGGACTGTCACCTCGTTCATGACAAGATTCAATCCGGGACCATTAAGACTTCATATGTTCCCTCTCACCTACAAATTGTGGACTTATTCACCAAAGCGTTGGACAAAGATTCTTTCCATCATTTGAGCTCCATGTTGGGAGTTTTTAATGCTCACTCTCCAACTTAAGGGGGAGTATTAGATTGTACAATTGTAATTCTTTTATTATAGGATTTTTCCTTATTAGATTGTATAGTTGTAAATCTCCTATTATAGATTTTTCCCTTATTAGATACAACTAGCAATAGGTTGTACTATGCCTATAAGAAAGGCTTCTCTCCTTCATATGAAATACAGAGAAATACAATTGATTTATTCTCACCGTACATGCTCCTTTCATAATTTGAGCCTTCTCATGTTGTAGAAAGATGTTGCCCATGAAGCTCAGACAGGCAAAACATTGCCTTCTAAGGTTACATTCTCTATGGTGTCCTAATACTTTGTTTCTTTCTTTTCTCTCTTTTTTTGTGTTATGTTTTGCTTTATTTATTTATTTATTTTTGCATCAGGTGTGAAGAAGAAAGTTGATAAAGTAATAGTACTTGTGGGGAAAAGAGAGGAGAAAATGACCGTAGACCTATGGCTATGGATTAAAAACGTAGCCATAGATATCTACCATAATTTGATAATATCGAAAATGAATGCCAAATTGGCCGGCAACAAAACTTGAAAAATAGATGAATTTTCAATATTATCGAGATATGTTCGATAGTATCGAGCGTAAGTCATCAATAATATCAAGACATGATTGAGTAATGACCATAGACCTATGGCTATGGATTATAACCGTAGCAATAGTTACCGTAATCGATCTGGCATCAACCGCAACAAGGAAAAAATTTCATAGACTTTTACGGACTACAGTTATGGCTACAGCTATAATCCATAGCTATAGCTTCGATACATATCGAAAACACTGCGATATGTATCGAAAATTGCAGATTTTTTAGTCAAACTCGCTAGACAGTTATCGACTTTTTCGATAATATCGAAAGACCTTTGATATATCAAAGCTACGGTTATAATCCGTAGCTATAGGGTCCCACTGACCCTAACTCACTAGCTTCTTTTTTTTTTTCTTTGTAATCCCCACGGCATTTTGTGGGTCCCATTATGAGGTATGTGTTATATCCAAACTGTCCATCTATTTGACGAGCTCGTATTAAGGCTTGAGACGAGAAATAAGACAGATCTAGCTATCAAGTGGACCACACTGTAAAAGGCAGTGGAGGATTGAACGTCTACTATTGAAACCCTTTTAGGGGTCATATAAGTTTTGGATCATTATGAAATTTGCTTTTCCTCTTCATCTAGGTCTTTGTGACCTTATGAATAGATTGGATGGAAAATATATGTTATGGTGGGCCTACAAAAATTTTAACGGTGAAAATTAATTTTTTCGCTACTCTTTGTGGTGTAGTCCAGTTGATCTTTGGATATGATTCTTTATATATATATATATATATATATATATATATATATATATATATATATATATATATATATATATATATATATATAATGCTCCCAAATGATCTCGAAATATGGATGAACGTTGTGGATATAATAAATACATAACTGGGGGCCCATGTAACTTCGATCTCTTTTAAGCGGGGCGAACATGAAATTGAGCAGGGCAAACTAGAAATTGAGCGGGGCAAACTAGAAATACATGAAATTGAGCGGGGCAAACATGAAATTGAGCGGGGCCAATGAGAAATTTAACGGGACAAACATGAAATTGAGCGGGGCAAACTAGAAATTCAGCAAGGCAAACTGAAAGTTTAGCGGAGCAAACATGTACATTAAACAAATACCTTTTTTCTCTCTCTCTTTTTTTTTTTTTTTTAGTTTTTATGTTACTTAGAAGGTGTTTGATAAAACACCTGTAAAACCATTGTATTTGTTTGTAAAACAGTGGATTTTTGAAGTTGCAGTTCAAGTGTTTGTAAAAATGCCTCATGGTAAGGGCTGCATTATTCTGGGTGAGGCTGGGGTGCATCTAATATACTCTTGAAAATTGGGTGGCTTTTCGCTTATGGGACAAGATGTAGCAAATCGTTTGCATTCTCTCTGCTTGTGCAATCGTTTGCATTCAGCGGGTCAAACTGCCATTATTAGCAAGGAATAGATGTTTAATTGACCTATAAGTGAGGGAATAGAAACTTTACCGACATCATTTTCCGATAATCAATGGAAGAACCAATTTTATGAACTAAACATCTCTCTTACGTTGAAAAGTTATCAGATGCGAGACAAACAAATTGTTTCCTTTTAGTGTTCAAATTGAAGGGAAAAAGTGAAATAGCATGGAGCTATAAGAAATCAAAGCAAAAATAAAGAAACCTGAATTAACAAAGAGGAGAGGGAGGCCCTCAGGGCCATCTGTAAGGTCTCGACCTCGGTACAGGTTGTCGCAGCCACTTCGGCTCCGCAGCTTAGGCTTGGATCTACTTCATTTTTTGAAGCATGCCTTAAAATAAGCCATCAATTTCATTTTAGCGGGGCAAACATGAACCATCAATTTGAAGCATGCCCTGCTCAATTTCATGTTTGCCCCGTTTAATTTCTAGTTTGCCCCGCTCAATTTTCAGTTTGCCCTACTCAATTTCATGTTTGCCCCGCTCAATTTCTAGTTTGCCCCACTCAATTTCATGTTTGCTCCGCTCAATTTTCAGTTTTCCCCGCTCAATTTCTACTTTACCCTGCTCAATTTTCAATTTGCCCCACTCAATTTCATGTTTGTCCTGCTCAAATTTTAGTTTGCCCTGCTCGATTTCTACTTTGCCCCACTAAATTTCATGTTTGCCTTTTATATGAAATCCTCCCCGTCTAAGTTCATTCATAGGGTCACAAAGACCTGGATGAAGAGGAAAAACAAATTGCATAATGATCCAAAACTTCTGTAACCCCTAAAAGGGTTTCAATGGTAGACGTTCAATTCCCCACTGCCTTTTACATTGTGGTCCACTTGATAGCTAGATCTGTCTTATTTTTCGTCTCAAGCCTTAATACGAGCTCGTCAAATAGATGGACGATTTGGATATAACACATATCTCATAATGGGACCCACAAAATGCCATGGGGATTACAAAAAAAAAAAAAAAAAGCTAGTGAGTTAGGGTTAGTGGAATTCTATAGCTACAGATTTTAACCGTACCCATAACCGTAGCTTCGATATATCGAAGCTCTTTTGACATTATCGAAAAAGTCCAAAATTGTCCAGCAAGTTTGCCTAAAAAATCGTGCAATTTTCAATACACTATGGTTAGACTGCGCGGGCGGCAGTGCTGCGACAGTCTGTGTTTTTTTTTTTACTATGTTGCTTTTGTGGGTCCCATCATGAGGTCTGTGTTATATCCAAACCGTCCATCTATTTGGTGAGCTCATATTAAGGCTTAGACCAAAAATAAGATAGATCTAACTATCAAGTGAAGCACACTGTAAAAGGCAGTGGGGAATTGAACGTCTACCATTGAAACCCTTTTAGGGGTTACAGAAGTTTTGGATCATTATGAAATTTGTTTTTCCTCTTCATCCAGGTCTTTGTGACCCTATGAATGAACTTAGACGGGGAGGATTTCTCACAAACATCACAGTGGGCCCCCTAAAGGTTTCTAATGGTTGGCGCTCATTCAACACTGTTGCCTGTAATGTGGTACGCTTGAGATTTGGATATACCTCATTTTTTGTCTCATATCATAAAATGATGTGGAAAAATATATGGACGGCATGGATGAAAAGCATACATCATGGAGGGCCCATAGGCCACCGACCATCTGCCATTGGCTGGTAGCAGGGGGAGTACCCAATCCGTTTCCTTGAAAGGAGGGGTATTTTCGTCCTCAAATTCGCTGTCCGTACGAGCAGATCTAAGTTCCCAAACAAAGCTTGTATTGTTTCATAAAAACAGCTGGATAAAAGTGGGGTCCACAGTCCCACATTTCTCGGACGCAAATAGCGTACACATGCATCTATTTTCTTGAAGTGGAACTGGAAGCCGATTGCGTATTGGGTAAGTAAGCAGCCTAGCGTGGTGTTGGATACGCTTTGGACCTCTCTCAAAAAAAAAAAAAAAAAGGCTTGATTGATCATCAAACGGACCACATGAGAGGGAAGGATGGGCCCTCCACCGTTAAAAACTTCCATATTGCACTTGGGGCCCACTGTGATAGGGGACATCCAATCCATCCAGTGCATACATGCTTTGATGCTCTCCTAGGACCCTAAAAAGAAAAAATCAAGTCCTTTTTGTGTGATTTGCTGAATTTGGCGTGATTTACTGCACACTGATCTCTATTTGGGGCGAATACCTACTTTATACATTGTATTTGTAAACACATTACTAGGGGTGTACACGAACCGAGCTAGCTCGGTTAGCTCGCTCAACTCAACTCGAAAAAGCTCAATTCGACTCGGTTTGAAGCCGAGTTCGAGCCGAGTCGAGCAGATTTTTTGAGCTCCAAAATGAGTTCGAGCAGGCCCCAGCTCAACTCAACTCGGATCGAATCCAGCTCAAATCGAACTCGGATCGAATCCAGCTCAAATCGAACTCCGATCGAACCAATTCAGTGACTCGGTTACTTTGCCATTGATGTTGCTCACCAAGTGTTTGATAAAATGACTCAACGAAGTGTAGCTAGTGGCAAGGAAGGTATGCACATGAAACAAATACCCTTTTTTTTCTTGGTTTTTATGTTGCTTAGAAGGTGTTTAATAAAATACCTGTGAAAACCATTGCTACAGATGGGTTTTGAAGGTGCAGTCCAGGTGTTTGTGGAAATGCCTCAATGGCGAACTCGGCTCGATCTTGGCTCGAGCTTGGCCCGAGCTGCTGACCAAACTGAGCCGAGCTGGCCAGTCGGGCTTGAGGACCGAGCCAAGCCGAGTTCGAGCTGAGGTCAGCTAGTGGCCAAGCTGAGTCGAGCAGAGGCCAACTCGACTCGGTTCGACTCGATGTACACCCCTACATATTACTAGTTAGACAAAAGACATTATCTGTTTACCTGTAAACAGATTTCCATTTAAAAGCCAAACAGAATAGCATGTTAACCTGATATTCTTTTCAAGTGTAAAGTGTTTACAACTTAAAAACTTTGTGGGCATCCGAATGACCCCTAAGCTTCACTTACAAAACACCATTGGATGAGGCCTGAGAAATCAGATTTTCGATGAAAAGAAAATCCAAAACCCTAATTAAGCAGTCCTTGGCTAGCATGTGACTGCAAAAGAATCAACAGCTCAAAAAAAACGAAAACACCTAAATTTGCAAAACTCGAATTAGGGATTGAA
This sequence comes from Magnolia changhungtana, assembly GCA_030180095.1. NCBI lineage: Eukaryota > Viridiplantae > Streptophyta > Magnoliopsida > Magnoliales > Magnoliaceae > Magnolia > Magnolia changhungtana. The sequence continues at coordinate 340,481 of JASAUF010000363.1, read as the reverse complement.
AACATCACTATACCTTCAACCCCTTATTCTTCATTGTCGTTGAAACCGCTTTTTTTCTCTTCTTTTGCTTCTTGTATTCCGCATACATATTCAAGGATGCCAATGTAAGATTCAATTCTCCCCTCAACCTCTCATTTTCCGCAATATCTCTAAGCACAACGAAATGATCAGAGAACCTCTTCATCACCTCATCTTCCTCTATTAAATCCTCCGCGTCTTGAATCTGGTTGTGACTCGAAACCAAAGACCCAGTTCCTCTCTTCCTTTTACGATTGGAAGTGGCGAAATTGCCAGATGGGTTGAAGGATTCCCGCTCGATTGACAACTCGGTGAAAGCTTGTTTAGGAGAGGTGGTGGAGAGATAGACCTGATTATGAGAGGTGCTCATGCTCGAAATGCTTGAAGCCATGGACGACACCACCGGGTGATAATGCTTTGAGAGTAGGCTTAGTTCCCAGAGAACCGAAGCGAGTGCACCACTTAGATTCGGATCTGAGGCATCAGGCTGATATTTCTGCATATGAAATGCTTGGGTGAGAAGCATAATTCAGAAACTCCCCTAAACTGACAATATGACTTCAGCAGGACTCCACAAAAACTCGATTTGCTCAAGACAAGATAGACCCCACTCAAAAAAAGTGAGTCCACTCACCAGGACTTAAAAATATTACAGTTTAAAAGTATTAAATATGAGATCTTAACTCCGACCAGTTGGACTATTAAGTATCAGTCCGCCCAGCAGAAAACTTCCAACCTTTCATGTGTGTGCTACATCCAACCCGTCTAATAGGTTGGCCCCATCATGAGGACTGCCTGGTGCAAAAATCTGCCATATCAACTCATCGAGTGAACCACATTTGTGTTTTGCTATTTATCAATGGCTATACGTTGTTTTCATGGTGTGGCCCACCAGATGAGTAGATAGCGCTGAATGTTGAATTAGGTTATCATCATGGTGGGGGGGTTGGATTTCACATGCACTCAACAGGTTGGAACTTGGAAGCAATTTTGTCAAAATCATTATCGTATCGCAAATCGTAATAGGGGTTGAATTGTATCGAATCACAAATCATACTATAAATCATAAGATTTTTTATGATCTTCTTAAATATATGAAAAATATAAATAAATTAGACAAAAATTTAAAAGCTCAGCAATCATCCTTTTTCCATCAACATGTGCCAAATAAGCCATGTCATGATAGCGTTCAAGGATTCTCATCTTCAACTCTTTCAACAAATTTTCCTTAAAACATACAAGGATCCTTTATTAATTTTTGTTCTTTTTAACTTTCTTGAATGTAGAATCATGTTGGAAAGGCGGCATTTGAATTTGTAGACTGATGAAAAAAGATATTTTGATTTCTAACTATCCTTCTACAATACATACAAGTCCACATGATCGTAACCATGCATAAAAATATTCTAGATAAGTCATACATCAATTTGGTGTTTTGACCGGTTAAGAAGTAAGAAACCATTTAAAAAAAAAAAAAAAAAAACACTACGATTCAACATTGAAGGGAATATATATCATTTAACCTCTTATAAAAAACGAAATAAAATAATTTTCCTTTTCATCAATTCAAAAACATAAAATAAAAGTCAAGTGAAGCTTAAATTAGAAGAGAACAAGTATAATTTGAATCGTAAATCGTAGGATTCAAATCACGAAATCGTAATGGCCTGTTTGTTTCAATGGATTACCATGGTAATGTAGTGTAAAACTCACATCATTACATTTTTACTGTGATTGGATGTTGCCAACTATCAAATCACTGTAATCCTTCATAATCGCACAAGACATTTCTAGGCAGAAAGATGTTTACATGGCATAGTTTTGTGGGCCCCACCATGATGTATGTGTTATATCCACATTATCCATCCATCTTGTGTGACCATTTTATGGCTTGAGACAATAAATGAGGTAGATCCAAAGTGGAAATGGACCACACCACAACTAGCCATGGGGGCCTGCCATTGAAAACTTTTTGGGGTCCACAGAAATGTTGGATCAAGCTCACATTTGTGTTTTCCCTTCATCCGGGTTTGTTTGACCTTATGAACAAGTTGGATGGTAAATAAATGCCCTGGCGGGCCGTAGGAAGGTTTCAATGTTGGGCATCATTATCCCAATGCTTTTTGTGGTGTGGTTCACGTGAGCTTTGGATCTTCCTCATTTTTTGGCGACATGCCCTAAAATGATATTATAAAATGGATAAATGGTGTGGATATAACACATTGATGAAATTACATTCAAGTGCATCTAATCAGGGGAAGTACTTGTCTAGATGTGAAGCTGTGAGAGGCGTATTCCGTACGGTAGTAAAACTGTTTACTTCCGACTACCGTGGTAATGATAATCATTACCCGTTTACCATACATTACACTACTTACCATGGAACTTGCCAAAACAAACAGGCCCTACGATTCACATAAAAAGGGATTCAAATGTGGTATTCAAATTGTTTTGCTTAAGATTCAACTCAAATCGTAAATCGTAGGATTTTGACAGCAGTTACATGGAAGTTACCAACACATGACTTCTGTACCATGTTTTCTAGTTTTTAACGACATGGAAATTGAGAAATCCTTAGCCTCTCTTTGATTAAAGGTGTGTTATCAATTTGGAAGGAAAGGAAAGACGGGGCTGATAGTTTTCAAAAGGCAGTGTGAGTGGGGTCAATTGGGAGGGGAACTCATGTTAAATGAGTATAGCCATGAGCAAAACTTGGGCCCTTGGGGGCGACGGTTCCTAATGTAACGGGTGTGATGATAATGTCTTTGACTAACTTGCAATGTATTTACAAGTTAGCTTTCTTTTTTTTATATATAAAATTTTATTATCTTTCAAAAAAAATTTGTGGTGTGCTGTGTACAAGCTTAAGAACATTAGAGCAACCAGGCCGGATTCAGGACCGATATGGATCAGACAATGAACACTGCATTGTTTTTTTTTTTTTTTTTTGAAGATGATGCACACTGCATATCTTCCATCCACATTGGCGGAAATTTTGGCTGATTTTAATGCTGTATCAGCAGCAGGTCCCCTAGGTCAAAACCCAATATGGATCAAACCATACAATGCATTAGGGAAGGCTTTTTGAACAATGTCCATGTGCGTCTCTAATGCATATGAGAAAGGAGGGATATGAGCATGAATGTCAGGTTAAAAGGCCATCAAGAAAGGCATAAGCGGCAAACGATAGAGAGTGAGCCTCTCGTCCCTCCTCTCACAAGGGCTGCACCTTGGGTTTAGGTCAACCTGAACCCAATGGACCCAACCTGAGTTTGGGTCAAGTTGTCAAGATCGTCAGGTTGGGTTCGGGTTGGAAAACGCCAACCTGATTTGAATTTGTGTTGGGTTAGGTTGAGTGGATTCAGTATGGTCAGTTTGGATCAGGTTGGGTCAAGTATAGAGGACTTCGGATTGGTTTCCGGTTGGGCACCTCGGGATGGAATTCAGGCTGGGCTGGGTTGCAAGTTGGGTCCTCATTGAGGTGGCTGGGCTCAGGTTTACCCTCAACCCCAACCCAACCAGCCCAAGTTGCAACCCTACCTCTCAGAAGCCTGTCGGCCAACTAATTGGCTGACTTCAGCAATGAAGAGCATCCAGTTTTATTCACTTTTGGTTATTCCTCTTCTAGCATTGACTTCAAGCACTATTTCACTTTCACCATTGATGAATCTTCTAAGATTTCTTTTCATGTGTTAAACTTGACCAAATGTTATTTTCAATCTTACCGCAACTGAACCCGAAAGCGATCCACCGCCATCATCATTTTCTAACAGATTGCGGCACTTGATATTCTTCTGGAGTAGATGCTTCACTGTGACCAGGCCTGCAAAAAATTCAGCAAAAATTATTATCCACTCGAGTCCAAGGACTTGAAACATATCTAATTCCTACAAAATCGCATTTCTATGAGAGGAAATACACAATGTCCAATCAAGTATTTACTCAATCATGCATGGTACCATCCTTCTAGCAATCCAAATTGTTCATATGGAGGCCCCATGGTGGACAGGAGACAGCCCTAAAATCTCCCCCATCGTTATCTGTGGACCACTGGATGTCATGATCCATTATAGAGCCACCAATCATATGCCTAAGATCACCTGATAGGGAAAATATCTGACAATGGCCCATCACGATGGTATACAGGAGACAACCCAAAAATCTCCCTCAAAATTATGTGGACCATTGAATGTCATGGTCCATTTGGGAGCCACCAATCATATGGCCAACATCATCTGATAAAGGAAATATCTGAGCATGCCCCAACCCATGCTGGATGGGAGACAACCTAAAAATCTCACACATTATATATGGACCCATTGGATGTCATGGTCCATTATGGAGCAACCAATCGTATGGCTACGATCATCAGATGGGGGAAATATCTGAGCATGGTCCATCCCATGATGGCCCTACCAGCTAAATAGATAAGAATATCAAAAGTGTGCCCTGAATGTAGCGTTGCAAGGTCTTCCAAAAGAACCAGTTGTTTCCACCAGGCATCGTGATTGTAATTGTTCTCACGAGCTTCGCTAAGCATACACGTGCAATAAAGCTCGTGTACACATCACAGATATGCCAGCATGGCACAACAGGTCCAAGATCTAATCCATCCATCAGAACAGCACCACTATATCAGGTTGATGCACTGGTCGGGTGAGCCACAGTTTGCAAAACAAAAGTACAGCTCTGAAAAACTTAACTGAAGTTTTCTAACCCATCCGCCTGCTCCCAATATTGGAGTCCGCATGCTGATTGGCCCCCCTCTTCTTCTTCTTCTTCTTCTTCTTTTTTGAGAGAGAGAGAGAGAGAGAGAGAGAGAGAGAGAGAGAGAGAGCATGTACAATGCCGATCCAACCCTGATGGATGGATTAGATCTCTCACACATGTGTGGCCTGTACATGAGCTTTATTGCACACATATGTGCACTTAGCAAAGCTCTTGTATTCACATCACAAAATCTGGAATCAATTCTACATGTAAGCCTTTAAAAGTAAGCTTCCATCATTCAGAGACACCTCGTCCAAAAAAAAAAAAGGAAAGAAGAAAAAGATAACTCTCCTACAGAAAATAAATATATGAGAGGGGGCAAGAAAAATAAGATCAGATTACCTGTCATAGCCTCTGCAGAACAAAAGCACAAGGCAAAGGTAGCAAGACGCTTAATGAAAGCCGCAGCCCTTTGCATGTCATGTTGTCTACCCTCACACAACATTGTCTTTAGAGCTTCGGCCAATACTTCACCCTGACCTCTGCAAATATGCGTCTTTTCGCTATTATTTAATTCTTAAATATACAAATGTGCATTTTAGCATTTCCTGAAGTATCATTGAAAAATTCCACCATTTTCCCTATGTTTCTCTAATGTTTCTTTGAGTCACCATTACATGCATTTAGACCCCCATTAAAGAGAAACTTATGATTTCCTTGAGTTAGCATTACACGCATTTAGACCCCCATTAAAGAGAAACTTATGATTTCCTTGAGTTAGCATTACATGCATTTAGACCCCCATTAAAGAGAAGCTTATTATGTATGCATCTTTTTTGCAATTATTCGATTCCAAAATGTGCAATGTGTATTTTGGCATCTCCTGAAATTTCATTGAGAAATTCCACCATTTCTGGATATCAACGATAATATCAGCAATATCGATACATGTTTTTGTATCCCCAAGCAGCGATACATGTAAGGATACCGACACTATGAACACTGAGTACATCTAACACATTAACATAGCACAGATATTTCAAGACAGTAATTTAGCCAAACCTGTCAGGCCTGTACTCAAGCAACAGATTGTAAAGCTGAATAAAGAAATCTTGTAGATCGACATTCAACGCATCGAGATTGTTCCGCATCACTTTAAATGCAACTATGCAGCACTGGAGACGTTCAGAAACAGTTAAATGATTTTCAGGCGAAAGAGTGTCGCAGCTCACATCGCCACCAGCAAGCCTCTTGAGGGAGTTCATAAGATCGCCCATAAAATCTAAATCGATGAGGTGCGAGAACTTCCCCAACCCATTCAAGCAAGGAGTGAGCAGTGGGTGTTGCCCAGATCCACCAGATTCAGAAACTGTATTGACCTTAGACCTGAAAGCGAAGAAGTAAAAAAAAAAAAACATCTACTTAGCTTGTACCAAAATCTTAGAACAAAGATTTAATGAAATGTTGGGATCTTATATTGTACAGTTCAAACACTATTTAAAGTGCATAAAGGTAAACTACCTAGCTTTCTTCGTCTTCCTTTTTTGGAGAGAGAGAGAGAGAGAGAGAGAGAGAGAGAGAGAGAGAGAGAGAGATTACTTAGCGTTCATCATTTTTCATTGAAGCTCTGAAATCAATAAACTAGCTAGGTAAAGAGAAAGTAGAAAAACACCGAACTGCATCACTACACTTCTTATGGAAATTGGAAATATCCAGAAAAGTTCATGCCAGGCAATAATTAAGATTTCAAAGATTGTACATAAACATTGAGTGAACAGATAGCATTCTGTTCAAAGCTGTACAAAATGAATTTTGTTTGAATATTTTAGTCGTCAAGTTATTCACCCACTGAAACTGCAACTGTCAATTGATTAAAGAAAAAGGAATGCAGCTCTCTTGGATGTAATTCGAGAAGACTAGGACCCTAAATGGGGGAAAGCGAGGACCAACCCTAGGAAGTGATGGGGTCCTGTGGCCCCCATTTCAGCAGCCAATGGGGGTGCTTTAGTCATATTGGGATCCCATTTGGAACCACTGATAAACAGCTCATCAATGATTAATTGCTTGTACATCTCAGATTAATTCACAGGCTGAGAATAAGTAAAGAAAACGAAAACAAAAAGTCAGCAAACTCTCAAAAACAATGCTTTTTAGACCATGCACTATGGCTTTTCCTTTCAAGTGATCAACCAGCTCAGAAACCGGCAACCAACCTTTACTCAAAGACACAAACAGTTAAGTTAGACGGTAAAACTTTAGCAAGGCAAGGAGCTTCATTTATCATTCACCAAGCTAAGTGCAATATAACAGAGTAATGATTCCAAATTGACCATATGTATTAATGAAAAAAAAAAAAGCCTTGATGTATTTTTTCCAATTTGAAATCACACCTGGCAGTAGCCGGCTCCATCGTGTGCTTCAAAATACGGAAATATGTCTGAAATACAAAAGAAAGTGTTTCTGATTGCATCCTTCTTTTTTCCTCTGGATCCAGAGCAAAGGAAGCAGCCTTAAACTCTGCATTGACCTGTACAACACACGTGCTTATGAAAGCGAGTGACATTGAGAACTGGAAGGTCAATATTGTTAAAGTCCCTCAATATACATTGACACACCATCCTCTAATGGCTCCAGCTTTTAGAGCAACTGGTTATTTGACATGGTATTAGAGCGGAAGGTCCTGTGTTTGAATCCCGGGAGCAGGAAATATGCATCCCTAATATATTCTCCCACCAGGGACGTTTATGGTGTGAGTTGTGAGTGTCCCTCCACCTTTGCCCAGTATGTTCCCATGTAGAGTTCCACCCCGCACATGCAAGGGAGTGTTAAAGTCCTTCAATACACATTGATACACCATCCTCTAACAGCTCGAGCTTTTAGATCAAGTGGTTTGACATGGTATGACAAATATAATACCTCTTCTCTTGTTTTCGACTGCAGTTCCTGCTTATTCTTCTTTCTATCACCATTTTGTAATTGTTTTGACTCCTTGTCATTTTTCCTTCTCTTTTTATTGTTGTGTTTGACTTTTTCCTCCTCCTTCAACGATGAATGCTTCCCGAGATCTTCATCGAATGACAAAGACAAGAAAACCTGAGAATAATAACCATGCGATGAGAAAAGGCAAGTACCAAAGGAAGTGAATGCATCAGATCTATTTGAAATTCCCATTGCAGACACAATAAGAGATACGTTCTCTTTTTGGTAGAGAGGGTAATTGATACATATGTTCGTGTACCATATCCATGCAAGTTACACAAGATATTTCCAGAGTCATTTGCCCTCTTATTGATGTATTTCTGCATGTTCATTATGCCCTCTTATTAATGTATTTCAGTTCGCATGACAAATGACTAGAGCCAAGAAAGTCACTCTTATACGGAATGACTCCCAATGAGACAAAGCAGCAAATCCCTTTGTAGGAAGAGCCTGCAACCATAAGACCCAGTATCTCCTCATCCCCATTGTCATCTTTTGACCTGTAGACACTTAGATACTTCAAATCCCCAAGAGTTCCCATGTCTAATATAACAGTCATCGGTATGGTATAGGATTAGGATCTCAGGAGATATGGCTCAGCTATTCCCATACATTTCCCATAACTTTTTTATAGGCTCCATTTTATATAACTTGTGATATACATACTAAACTATTTCAGCATATGACCATGTCCTCACACACTGAGATGTGTGGATCAAGCAAATCCTACAACCCTTTTAAAGGCCTATCCCTCCCTCCCTCCCTCCCTCCCAAACTGCTTATATTTTCAAATAGTGAGCTTTGAATTGTCAAATAATCTTATCTTATTTAAGTCAATTCCTTTTCCATCTCATTACTTCAATACATTTGTTCCTTATGCTAATAGCACGAGATAACGTAAACATGACACTGATCATATTCATATGATACAAACTATCCGATCAATAACACGAAAAATGGACACCCAAGATCGAGCAGAGAAAAAATAGGTTGACCATCACCTTGAAACATATATCCAATAGGCGCCCCATCATGGATTGCTTATGATTCCAAGGAAGAACTTTGGTCTGATGATGCTAACCATCAGATATATTGCTAGTAAAAAGGTTGGTGAGAACAAAATGACCAAAATTCAAAGGGTCGGAATCATCCGGTGTGAACGCCCATGGTAGGACTATCCCAGGCCTAAGCTGGCGTTGGGTATCAGGAGAGATACAAACCAGCTGGGATACACATGACTCTCACAGGACAGTAGTAGATGACACGAGCAACAAGCCACGGGAATGACAAAAGAACACAACGGTTGACTTGTAAAAAGTTATAAGAAAAAACAATAATAATACATACCTCAATACAGTCAGGATGAAGCTGGCAATCATGAATCTTCACATGGTCTGCAATTAATTGAACAGCCTCAATAGTTGCTTCACCACCATGCTTACCCTCATTCGTGAAAAGTGATTTCACGGATGAACAACATAGTTTCCTATATGAATTGGAAATACCTCAGCAACCTTAAAAGAATTTACTTGACACAAGCAAAAAGCCAGTCCATAAGCCATGCATACACAATTAAATGCATCAATGAAATTTTAAAAAGACATGTAGATACAATTTTCCACAAAAATAAAAATAAAAAACAGCATATTTACTTATTCTCATTGCCCTCCTATTAATAAAATATAGTTTTATTTTATTCCATTGCAGCTTCACTACGTTGAGATCCCAACCTCAAAAACTGCCTCCCAATTCGGCAAAGGCTTGCCTTGTGGCTCATGACATTTAACCTTAACTGCAAAGGCGGTGGAATAGAAGAGGTTCTAAACATAAGAGGAAAAGTTTATTCCTAAGGAATTTCTGAAACAAAATCAAAACTGCTGCTTTTTAGTAGAAACTGTGAAAAAATGGAAGCTTCCACTAGAAGATAGGCTCCTCGCTTTCGAAAATACACTCCTTGCTGGGTTGGATGTCTTCACACTAATGCAGGGGCATTTTCACACTGGGCTCGAGTGGGGTCGCTTGTGGGATGCAGGGGTACGCTCAGGGTGGGTGCGGCCCACGGAGGAGGTCTCGTGTTCGAGACTCCTCACCGGGGGTGATTAATGCACATTTCACACCGGGCTCGAGTGGGGTAGCCCGTGGGATGTGGGGACACGCTCGAGGTGGGCGGCCCATGTAATTTGGGGCCCACAAAAGGGGTTCGGCCGAGGTCCTAACCCATGAGATGTGGGGCCTGAGCTATGAGATAAAGGGATTAATTCGTCATACTCTAACAGTTCGAGCTTTTAGAGCAAGTGGTCAATTGACCTGCATCACACACCTCCAAGGAAGAGAAATTGGCAACCACTCATGGGTCATGGCCGCTCCCCCTTTTAATCTTTTGCTTGGTGTTGAGGAGCTTTTCCATGCCCACAGAGCAAGTAGGTTTTTTTTTTTTTTTATGACAACAAGGTGTCCCTACCCCTTCTTAAGGCAGGACTAATCCCTGCTTGCTAGTCAATACCAGCAGCAACTAATTTTTTTTCACATCCACATGGCAAGGAACTTCAATTCCTTCGTTTGAGGCTCTGGATCTACATTTTCATAACTTGGGTGAAAGACTATAATGCATAGTTTCATTTACAACGTGATGTTCGTGCAAAGAGGTTAACATCTTTACAAAAATATCCTTGTAATGAAAAGGAATTGCAAATGAGCTTTGCTAAGCACATATGCGAGTGCAATAAAGCTCATGTACACACCACACACATGTGCATCGCACATATATGCAAGATCTAATCCATCCATCAGGTTGGTCCAACCTTGTACATGCTTTCTCAAAAATTAAATCTGGTCCAACCAGAATTAGGGCCCCAATGTTGGAAACAGGTGGATGGGTTAGAAAACTTCAGCCAAGTTTTTTAGAGCCGTACATTTGTTTTTGCAAACTGTGGTCCACCTGACCAGTGGATCAACCTGATTCCTGGGGTAGGGCATGGGCATCAATATAGCAGTGCCATTATTATTGATGATTGGATCTTGCATGGGACATGTGTGGCGTATACATGAGCTATATTGCACGCACGTGTGGGCTTAGCAAAGCTCATAGAAAATACAGCTTCACTACTTGCATAATGTGACATAAGATATAACATTTTATCTAGCTAGCCATTATTATTGATGGATTGGATCTTGCATGGGACATGTGTGGCGTATACATGAGCTATATTGCACACACATGTGGGCTTAGCAAAGCTCATAGCAAATACAGCCTCACTACTTGCATAATGTGACATAAGATATAACATTTTATCTAGCTAGCCGCACTGAAAGGGTATCGATAGATAATCCTGCTTTCACATTAACCATGTGATCCCAGTATTTTAGTGTGCATGTCCAAGGCAACCAAACTCATTCTATTGTAGTCAGGTAAAAATTTAGGAAAGATATAGGTCACAATTGACCCCTGCAGCAATATTTGTAATGTAGTCCCTTATCCAAGCCCAAGAAAGTTGTTAAAAAATGCATAGAACAGATTGCATGGATTTAACAGTACCTTACGGCATCATCTGAGGAGCCTATATTCTTGATAACACTGGCTAACAAGTTCTCCCGGAAGTTGAAATGGGGAACTGCATCAAGCAAATTGCACATACAACGAACAGCCACATGCTGAAAAGAAGGGTGCTTTTCTAAGACTATCAGCTTCTGCAAGTATGCCTGATAATAAATTAAAGAAAAGTTAGTTAATATGATCCTGTTCACCTGCAAATTAAGAAATAACTACAATCCACCACCACCAGATGAGGAAATCACTAAAAGCCAACAAGATTGTTCTCGAACCAGAATGCAGGATCACTGCAACAAGCACTGGCTTGTAAGTGAAATAGCATGTTGTGCCTATGGTAATAAAGAGTGTTAGAATAACTCCAACCGCGATACAAACTTTAACAAAGTGGAAGTTCCAGCTATCTTGAAAAGAGTGCGTGTCAACATTCTCCTAAAAGCTCCAGTGGTGGTGGCAGGGCTATTCTAAGGATTGAAACCACAGTTTCAGCACCTGAATCAGTTGGATCTAAGTAGGTCTGTCAATATGTCGGCTCAAGGTCTATCCAAGCCCCAACTGCAAAGTATAGCCTCAACCCAGGCCTGTGACAAGCCAAAACCAATGTCTGAGCCCGGCCCGAGATGTTTATTCCAGGCCTGAGCCCCAGAACATGTTGTAAAATGCAAGATCCGGGGCCCCACAAAGCAATGTACAGGGGCCAAAAAACCAGGGCATTCAGACGAGACCTTGTGCAGTACATTTTGGTTTTCAGTTTCTACAAGCGGTGCCCATGAGTCAGTTATACAAAGTTACAAATCTTCCATATGATGAGCTATATCTGCATCCTAGAATGAAATACATAGATGAATGGTCCGGATCATGTGTGACCCACCTGGTACATAGCCCAGATCTCACAAGTGTTCAACAAGCCCAGATCTCACAAGTGTTCAACATGTGACATGGTTCAATGGGCTCTAGATAAAATAAAGATAGGCTCCACTCGTACAAATGGACTGATTTGGTAAGACCATGTGCTGTTGATCTAGATTTTTATTTTTTTACAACGACAGGGTGTCCCTGCCCCCTTTTGAGGCGAGACTATTCCCTGTGGATGAACACAATCACCCGCCAACAACGTGCATCAGGTAATCCACAAGGAGGGGCATCGAACTCGTGTCTGCGGGGAACAAACCCACAACCCAAGCCGTTCACCCAAACCATGACGGATTTTGTTGATCTAGATTGTTGATATGATAGCACGATACGAAGCCAGCCATTGATCTAAGGAGAAACACCACGCCAATCGTTTGGATCACCCAAGGAAATGTCCATCAACTCTGGGACCCACTAGGTCAATGGTGTGGATCACAAATCCAATGACCCTATTTGCAGCCCTATGAAAACTATTGGTATGTGGCAGAGAGAAAAAATAGTTACTGATGGATTTGAGTTCATCTTCTTCATGATTCTTCAGAGAAATGTAAGAGGCTCTTTTTTCACTTTTGAGAGAGAGAGAGAGAGAGAGAGAGAGAGAGAGAGAGAGAGAGAGAGTTGCTTGAAAGAGGGAACAGGTGGGGCTATGCACGTGAATTTTGAATTTGGTGAACCAATGATAGCCAGTTCTCTCATTCGTTTATTGTTTTCCCTAGGTGAGCATTAGGAGAGCAATTGGAATAGATCCAATGGTGAAATTGAGTGTCATACCCTACGATATTGTATTGGCAATTGTACCTCTTTAATTGCATTTTCAATGTGGGGGAGAGCATAATTCAAAATCTCACCATCCAGAGAGATGTCATGACGTGTGTGACCCTGTAGTGGTGGATATAAACCTCTTTTTTCTTTTTTACCTTTTTCTTGCCAAGGAAGAACCCTTCCATAGACCCACACATCACCCATGAAATTTTGAAGACCTCCAAATGTCGATCCAAACACCCCAAGCAAAGGAGTAGTGGATGAAAAATATAATTCACAAACTCTACATTATTCATGCATAAGAGACGGACATTAGGAAGCAACATACCTCTCTTGCACATGTAATTAATGATGAGCACCCTATTCCTATCGATAAGCCAACCGAATGCCGCTACATTAGGCGGGGCTCCATGGGACCAAATTGAGCCCATGTGAGTGCACCTTGCACCAACGTCACCCGGAAGATCATATCGAAGAAAGATTTCACAGAAAACTTCAAAGATACATCTTGAACTAGACCAATGAGTCCTTTACACCCAGAGATGGGCAAGTTCCTTGGAGGCGAGCTAACAAGCTCTACAACTTGACCACCTCAGCGTCATTGACGTTGCACCTACCGGGGGGTCAAACACTGCCATTGGCCAACCCAGAGAAGCATTAGGTGATCGATAAATCCAGAGGAAAGTGGAGGGTGGCAAGACTAAGGAACACCAATCGTAGCTAGGGCCGATGATGGGCAGTTGAACAAGGACATGAGATACAGAAGCAAGTTCGAAACAGTAGCTTCGATAAGCATAATTATGCCTCCTAGACATAGGCATGCTTTTCCAAAACCAGAGCTTCCTCTCCACTCTCAACAACCTTACCCACGAATGCTTAGGTGCTTTGTCAACAAAAAGAGGGAGACCAAGATAAAAAGAAGGGAAAGAGCAAACTCAGTAGCCGAAGACTTCAGCCATCTTAAAAACTTCCGCCTCAAACATGTGAATCCCAAGGATCTCGCTTTTAGAGATGTTGACTTTCGGCACCTCACGATTTTACGTAAGTTGTCCACCATAGACTCGACAGCTCTACAGAAGATGATTTTGTCTTCTACAAATTGGAAGTGGGAAATCCTAAAGTCGACAACCTAAAGTCCTTCAAAGTGACCCAAGGCCTGGCCCCTATTCGACATTCTACTCAACGCTTCCAAGACAACCATGAACAAGAAGGCAAACTGGGGGTCCCCCTACTGAAGACCCATTGAGGCTCGGATGAAGCCGAATGGGGAACCGTTTGTTAGAATGGAGTATTTTTCCGATCGAACACATGCTTGGATCTACTTCATTGAGCTCTGCAACCCAACTAGCGCAACATATAGTCGAGAAACTTCCAATCAACATGGTCATAGGCTTTTTCCGAATCTAGCTAGCCGATAATACCTTTATTGTCAGCACAGTGGCACTAGTCAATGCACTCACAAGCCACCAGCGGCCATCCAGAATCTGCCTGCCAAAGGTGATAGCACTCTAAGAGGGGGATATGACCTTTGGGAGGACAAATCAAAACCTTTGAGCTCGTATCTTGGTCTTAGCAATGATTTTATAAAAGCTACTACTGAGGCTAATGGGCCTGAAGTCTTTGGCCTCTCAGCTCCCTTAGATTTAGAAATAATGGCGATGAATAATGCGCCATCTCTGTCGATAGCATGCCAAATTAAAATAGAACTCATGAGTGAAACTTAACAAATCAGCATTAACCATCTCCCAAAAGACTTGGAAGAAGGCTAAGGGGTACTTGTTTGGCCACAAAGCTTTATCACTTCCAAGCATCTCCACCATAGCCTTGACTTCCGCTTCTAGAACCGGCTTCTCAAGGTCAGTCACTTCTTCCTTCGAGATTCTATCGAATAGCAAATTACCCAGATTTGGTTGCCTCCACTTCTCTTTCAAGAAGAGATTTGAGTAAAAGTTGATCACAGCATCACAAATCTAGGTTTTGTCTACAAGTCTCAATCCATTCACCAACAAGGAAGAAATCCTGTTAGCTCTGGCTCGAGCACTGGCAATCCCATGGAAGAATTTGGTGTTCTTATTCCCCTCCTTAAGCCAAGTAACCCTCGCCCACTGACGCCACTTGATCTCATCCGCCTTCAACTTGTTTCTATAGTCAGTGGCTTCTCCTTCAAAGCTCTTTCTGCCTGAGATCTCCCCCTTCCTCGTCTTTAACATCCAACTCTTGGATATCCCGCAGGATGTTATCCATTTCCTACTCCCGTAGATCGAGCACCTCTTTCTTCCACGCCTTAAGCTTAAATATTAGCATCTTTAACTTTTAGAAGAGCCTAAATCCAACGAGGTCCCCAAAACATGGTTGTGTAAGCCCTCCACCTCAAGCCAAGCTAACTCGAAGCAAAGGGCTTAAGGCCCCAATTATTTTCATCTCTCTCCTGGAGCACCAAGCAATGGTCAAAGGACAGAGCCTCTCCGGCCACAAGAGAGACCAGAAATCGATCCGACCTTGACATGGTGGCCCTCTCACGACCATTGAACGAGGTAAACTTGACTCCACCCACTGGCAAATCCACCAGCTCATGCCTTTGGACCTTGTCAGAGAAATCATGCATGATACTCAGGTATGGACACTGCTAAGCTTCTCGTGGGAGAATCTGACCACATTGAAGTCAAGCTAGCGTCTCCTAAAGCACGGTAAGTTGGGGCTTGGATTTCTTACACACATCCAACACCTAAAAGCGCTTCTACTCACAGCTGAGACCCCTCATGTTCTGGTTGATGATCTTCATTAGGGAACCAACCTAACCCATTTGCCTCTCCTTTCACACCTAGAGATGGCCTCTGCTATACCTCTGGAAGAAACCCCAAGGACAGCTAGCTCTCTGGATCCTTTAACAAATTTAGGGAATTTCCTCATAAGGCCTTCTTTGCTTTTGAGGAGGCACCTTTCTTCCGCGAGCTTGAAGAGAGAGACATAGTCGTAGTCACAGTCGACAAAGACGACAACTATCATCCTTCCCGCATGGTTGATAGCCTCCCCAATCCACCTCTTCCCCCTAACCATCACGACCATATCTCCTCCACGCCTGGCAAAGGATGCATGAAGACAGAGCTTACCATACGATCATGACGTCGCAGGTAGCCGCTTGCAAAGGGAATACATCCATAGCATCCGAGAGAACTCTAGGCTCAAACTCAAGAGCATTTAGAGGGCAACTCCACCACTAAACTCAACAGACTTCAGCTGGGAGAACCACGATTAGGGCCAAGAGGTCTCATCAGGCCACAAGCCTCTAGCTCGACTTCCAGAGAGTCACTTGAGACAAGCAAAGGAAAAGAGGAGCTAGAAGGTGTATGAAAGCCTTCTGAGGACCCGGGGGAAAATGGGAGAGATTCGCACTTGTTAGGACTAACCAACTCACAAGTGAGTAGAAAGACACACGAGAGACCACCGGTCGAAGGACAATATAGGGGCCACATGTCAGGGTGTTTGAGGCTACCTACCCCTACTAAAGTCCGAGCAGCCATGCATCGCTAGAAGCAACTTAAGAGCATACTCCAACGGACGTTGGCATCATGTCACCCTCCCATCGAGCACCATCTTGCTCCAAAGTACCATTATCTACCTTACACCTATCCCACTCCTCTTGCCATGAGCCACCCAATGAAGGAGTTGAGGGGACGCATGTCACACCCCCACCGAGAGATTTGACCTTCTCGCCTCAAAGTTGCAGTCCCACCAACACTATGCAGTTGTTACTGACATTTTCAGGGACATGTCAACCGCGTCACCGCCACCATTGACCTGCAAGACAACCTCCGCCATCCACGTGTTCCCCCCATCAACCAAGGGCACTGCCAAGAGAGAAGGTCAGCGCAATGCCATAAATGCGTTGGCCGAGAGTCAGCCTGTCTCTCGGTCAATTGTCGCTCCAATGCCTCGCGCCTGATAGGGACTAGGCCACGCGTTGCTAAGCTAGGGTCTTTGCGCCACCTAATACCTATTGCGCTATCTCCATCGCGTGCGTAGCCAAGCTCGCTACTAGAAGTCCACAAGCACTAAAATAGTACACCTTCACTCCCCTCAACCAGTCCACCGCTTCTTGTAGCCGAGTCAAACACTACGCCTGGCCTAACAACTCCCCACCTCCATTAGCTAACTGATATGCTCCCCTTCCCGAATGATGCGAATAGAGACTTAAATATCTCCAACCTCCACCGGAATCTGGTGTGGTATTGTTTTCGAGTTCTTCAACGTTATGCAGAGGCTAGTAGCCCTAAGGTCCTCCATCAAGCGGTAGCTAGATCAATGGTGACAACTTCTCTGAGAGAAGAGCCAACCACCACCATCATCTCCTCAAATCACAACTCCAATGGCAAATCCCACAACAAGACCCAAACATCAGTGTTTCCGAACTTAAGACCTATCAACCCACTTGAAGATAGAGGCTACCGGCCCATCCCTGAAGACATGGCAAGAGAAGATAATCCTATCCACGTTGTTGGTCTATCAAAAGGAGATCCAAATCTATAACTCGTTGAGAGGCCTTAAGATACTATCATCTTCTCCCACACCACATCTATGGTCGAGCCACTTCCTCAAGTCATCAACAGAAGAACCTTAATTCAAAGAGGTGACGAGGCTCCATTGGAGGGCCTTCCATGCATTGTCGACCAGCTAGGGGTGGGCCTTCATCACCAAGCCAAGCAGTGACACCTTCCACACCCATCTACTGTTATCCCAGGAGGGTGCAGGATGACCCCCCCTTGATGGCAGCTTGAGGCTCACTCTGCTGGAGGATAGGGGGATCTACCAATACAACCTCCTTGCAGGACTTCACTCCTCCATTGGTGCACCCTTTTCAGCCTTCCAACAGGTTCGAGGCCTGCATCAGCTTCCTTCTTGTTCCTTCCTTTTCAAGATCTTTCTCCTGCCCTTCTTCCTTGCCTCAAGGTTAATCAATTATGGGTTGAAGTGCACCTTTTGCACACAAAGCTTTCTCCCGCCGTAGCTTATTGTCATTCAACCACTCTATCACCTTAGCCAACTCCTCCAGATAGCTCATGAGAACAAAAGCAAAGCCCCAAATAATAGATGAGCCTCAAATCATGCGGATGACTATGTCCTTCACTGCCCTAAAACTGCCAAAGGCTCTAAAGAAGTCCTTGTCCATCCACTCCTCCGAGAAATTATCAACATCAAAGGTAGGGAGTTCTTGCAGAGGACCCACTTCCCCTTCAAGGCATCTTCCTCCTCATCAAGATTGTCCTCAGGGGAGGATCCCGTTACCCCTTTACGTTTAAGAGGTATCTACTCCAGAGCAACAGACTTCTCTCCCAAAGACCCTTTTAAGAGTTGCTTCCTCCCAATAATCTCCCTCCCTCACCTCGAGATCTTCTAGATGGGGCTCTCTCCAAAGTCTTCGAACAAGACTGTTTGGTATCGGACTATTTTAAAATCATGGAGGTGGCGATTTTCTTCTTTTTTTGTTCTTTTTTTTTTTTTTTAATAAGTTGGCTCAAACTCAAGAACTCAATGTTTCAACACACCCTCAACAGTGGTAGCAACAATATTTCTGAAAAAAGAGATATATATATATATATATATATATATATATATATAGAGAGAGAGAGAGAGAGAGAGAGAGAGAAGAAAGAAATCTACAAGTAGATGTAAAAGCTGCCATAATCAGAGAGTTCCAATCCATACCAAACCTAACTCCACAACCAAAACCCAATAACTAAGAAACGGACTTATTTTCTCTTTGAAGGACACAAAACTTCCATACACAACTCGAAATGTATCCTTTGGGCAACAAACCAAGACCAAAATTTGAAATCTTGAGGTCCACTCGACTTCAAGATTAATTCTTTTATGTAAGACACTTTCAAATGGTTATCAACAATTTCACAAAGAATCAAGTCAAAAGAAAAGAAAGACCTTGTATGACTGCAGGAGAGTTGATTCATAGTACCGCATCTTCTTTACTTCCTTAGAAACCGTCATCTCTAACTCCTTCTCAGTAGGTAACCTGATACGGTAACTGTTGCAAGCAGAAAAAGAATTGGATCAATAAAATCGAACGATAACATTGCATAGTGCAGTACAAGTAAGCATCATCCAAATTGACAGAATACAGCATGAAAGAAGAGAATACCCAGGAATGATGTCTTTGAAAATGGCTAACAGCGACAGGAGCCCAAGTTTGACTATATTCTGATCTTCATCTTTACAGATCTGCAAGAGCTCTTTCAGGAATTTGATATTTGATTCTGGATCTGCCAGCAGGGCCA
This sequence comes from Magnolia changhungtana, assembly GCA_030180095.1. NCBI lineage: Eukaryota > Viridiplantae > Streptophyta > Magnoliopsida > Magnoliales > Magnoliaceae > Magnolia > Magnolia changhungtana. Next base: position 321,266 of record JASAUF010000363.1, on the reverse strand, counting down.
TTCCAATCTCTGCTAGCTTACTCTTCTTTTTTAGAAACACTTCTTCGGCTGAAAGATCTTCTTTCACTTCTGCCTGAAACATAGAACACCACACTCAAAATACTCACTGAGACTGCTAAAAACACATAACAGTACCAAAATAAATAAAGCGAAAGAGTATAAAAGGATTTGGTCCACAAAATTGAATGGCATATTTTCTACGTCTTCATTCAGGAGGTTATTGACAAGTCCAATCCAGTTGGAGACTCACTGGACATCTGTGGTATGGGGAAGGAATGCCCCGATGAAAGTCAATGCTTTCATGTGGTTCATCTGCCTCGACAAGGTCCTAACGGTGGATCTTGTTCATAGAGGTCTCACAGTCCCTAACAAGTGTGTTATGTGTAAGGAGTTGGCGAAGCTGTGGCGTGTCTATTCAGTCACAATCAGTTTCTTGCAAGCTATGGGATGTCATAATGGTCAATGTCGGGATTCAATGGATGATGCCTAACAAAGGGAAAGATTTGGTGGCATGCTGGAAATTAGCTCCCAGAGGACTGGCAGGAAAGGTGGTCTGGGCCTTGATGTTGAAAGCAATGATGTGGTGCCTTTTTTGGGGTGAAAAAAAATGTCACGATATTTCAAGGCTCCAAAAAATCTGCTGCTTCAGTGTTTGACTTGATCATTTCTATGAGGGTAAATTGTAGCGGTCATAGTAAAGCTATGGAAAAGACCCCTGCAGGTTCATTGCATTCGAATTGGGGAGAGGTTATCAGTTGCAGCTGACCTCCAAACAGAAGTCCAGAGGTTTGCAAGGCCCCTTGTGTGGGTACAATTAAAGTGAACCTTGATGGTTGCTCCCTTGGCAACCTGGGGCCTACTGGGGTGGGAAGTTCCTTCACAAAGAGCAAAGGAGATGTATGAATGGATTTATTGAGGCCGACAGGCTATGGGGCTTCATCCTTCGCAGAAGGTATGGCTCTTCTTCATGGCTAAAGAATGGCGAAGCAGGGAGGTTTGCTGCCATTAATTGCTGGGGGGAAGATTCCAAAAATGTAATCAAATCAAATGGGATAAGGAGGAACATGCTCCATGGAGGTGGCCAAAATTCTTGAAGAAATTCACAACATCGCCACTGAGTTGAGAGTTGAATTCTCACATGTCCATCGTTCCACAAATGATAAAGCAGACCTGGGCAAGGAGGGAGGTTACCTGGAGTGTTTTAGATCTCAAATGGTGGATAGGAGGCCTTGCCATGGATAGGCTTCCATAGTCCCATATGCCCAATAATGTTTTGGCCTGTAGTCATTTGTGCATAGTCCCTGCGTAGTATTTGCCCCAGTTGCCATGCCTTGTATTTCTTTTTTCCTTTTAAATATAATAATAATAATAATGGGGTACATTTCAAGAATCATCATTCTCCACTACCACTCGGTAGCGGAGCTGGTTAAGATGCCCCCTTCCAAATCAGAGGTCCCAGTCTCAAGTTCCACTTTCTGTAAGGAAAAAGCCACATTGACCCACCAAAATTTGTATAGGAACTACAACCCCCAGGTAGAATATACATCGCCATTTCACCATAGGCACAACCATTCTTTCAGCAGAAGGCTAATTAATGGGAGAACCAATAATAAAGCTCAAAGGGGAAGGCGTACCAACACCAAAATTGCATTGTTTTTCTAACAGTACTAACAACAAAAACGGCATTGTCAAAAACTAATATAACAATACCAATCAAAACTGTAAGGATTACTAAGGAAAGCTTGATGGGAGGAATTGTACCAGCACTTCAGATTGCAAATTTTCCCGCACAGTATCTTTCTCATCTTCCTCATCTTTCTCCTTCCCCTTTGCTTGCTTCTTTGCCTCCTTTTTAACTTTCTTCAGTTTTTTCCTCCGCTCTGCTTTTGTGAGCCTTACTGTAAATTTATCCTTGTCATCGACTGCAGCTTCATCTTCCTTTGTTACATTTTCAGACTCCTTAGAGACTGCAATTGCTATTACACATCAGTTAAACAGTTCCATTAAGCAGATCTCAAAATTTTAGTGCATTGATGTTCCAAAGGGCTGCTAAATTACATGATACAGCAGGATCACAGTGGATTACAACTGATTATAGCGGAGAATATCAAAATCATCTATGTAGCTTTGACACAGATCCGTGCCAATGTCCCAAATCAGACAAACATGGAAACAGAAATCCTGGTACATTGTTCGTCCATATGGTTATATGATAAAACGTTTATTATACAAATGTTAGTTCATGAAAGCATATAAAAGTGCAGGCCATCTTATGGGGTTTATGGCAGGAAAGGAATAATAAAACTATAAAGAAGGTGGTGTCGATATTGTAGATAATCAGGAAAAGATTACATGACCCTCAACCCAAGGATATGCATGCTTGCTTGGGTTGTTGATTGTTACAAGATCAATAGTCAATCTGATGGGGCCCACCATAGACAGACCATGCAAAGAATCTCCTCAATGTTGACAATTCTAGTTCTTAGATTGGCATCTTAAAAATATACCATTAAGAAACACAATACAGCAAAGGTCAACGTTCAACCGAAACAAAAGGCCAGAGATTGGGTGGCCATGACCTTCCAATAAGGGAAATTTCTAGGCCATGGTCCATTCAAGGTGGGATCCAGCAGATAAACATTTTGATGAGCCCCACCTTAATCAGTACAAAGAAAAAGAGAAGATAGTATGGATTTTATTTTTTAAGATATAGTATGCATATTGTCTGGTCAAGGATCAAATAATAGCTCACTGTATAGAACATCAGTATTGGAAAGGGCTTTAGAGCTGAGTATCTCAATGGTAATTGGAATTTGGAAATTGGTAGCTAAGGGTGGTCTATGGGAACGAATAAAGAGTACGACCGAAGTGAAAAGAACCACCAAAAGCTTAACAAGAAGGGAGTTCGACGGGTAATGCAAGATGGTCTGGATAGTGTTTAGAAATGACAAAAGCAAAATAGAAGTAGTGGTCTTGTTACCAGCAGATATTAAAGACTGGCATATAGCAATATAAGAAGAAGGAATAAAGAAACAAAATAATCAGTACCTGTTCTGTAATACAGTTTTCCATCTAATGTCTTCACAGGAAGGGCATCGACAGGATCGACTTGAAGCCCTTTTTCATCCTCAATCTGTTTCTGTAACGCCATCTTTTTGTTCCGTTTCTCATACAAAGATTCCAAAGCATCTTCTTTCTGATCGGCAACGCGAACCACGTGCCTTTCAACATACAAGTAAAATATAAAATTAACTAAGGGAAGAAAAGTAGGTCCATTACAGGATGGCATCCTTCGTGGATCCAACCACCCATGATGGCGACTACTCATACAGCAAGCCACACAGTGGATGGCCCTAAATGCAGAGATCCCATTGATCAGAAAATCCGGTGCACCACACCATGGCTGCAAACAAATGATTAATATAGGAAGGCCAACACTTCACAGCTACAAGCAGAAGTACACTGAATGGTCGATGGGACCATTTCTTTGATGTACTTCTACAAAGCAAACTGCACAAGACAGACCCACAAGATGAACAACTCCAATCCAAGGTGTTCCATATCCATCACGATACACCCGTAAAGGTTGATACGTATAGGTAACGGCCATGAGTGACCGTTATGTGATACGGGGGTAAGACGGGGCAGTTGGTTTTTTTGGACCGTATCGGCCATTATGCGGCATAACAACCGTTACTCCCGTAATGGTCGAAAAATGGCCACTTTTTTTCTATTTAAATCAAATTTTCTTCTCATTTTTTCACTTTTCTCATTCCAAAAACTCTCCTAGGTCATTTTACAATAGATTTCGACCACTCTTACTATAGTTTTTAATATTAAAACCATAGATTGAAGTGATTTAAGCAAATAAAAGCTCCAATGGCCTTTTTTTTTAATTGAAAAAGTATTATCTATCCTTTTTCTGATTTCTAGTTCTAGTGCTTGATTGTGATGTGTAAACATTAGAGACATAATCATGTTCACGAATTCACTAGACAGCCCGATACAACACTCTCACCAAAGAGTGGACCGTTACACTACCATAAACATGTTCAAAACAAAAAATGAATATATATTTGGAATATTTACATTATTCTGGATTTTCTATATATTTTTTTCAGAATTTTTTGGGCAAAAGAAAATTTCCAACCGTTACGGAGGTCATAACAGTCGTTACGCCCCCATATCGGCTGTATTAGTAATGGTGGTGACTGTTACCAATACGAAATACGTTGCTCCAATCATTTACATAAGTAGACGACCATAGACTCAATTCAAATAGACCCACGCACAACTCAACTGTAGTTTAAATATTTAAATTTTAAAATAATTAAAATATATTAAATAGTAAATTTAATCAAAAATATCTTTTTTTTATGGCATTAACAAAAAAAATTTAATAACCGTTCAAAAAAAAGTTAATAAATGTAGTTCATATATTTCAGTTCCGGAGCACATGATTAGTTTTCATGTCTGCTTTGATAAAATTGAATGATGATCATTATCATCATCATAACAATCTCTACTGCATGTAATGCAAGGTATTCAAAAATGGTTGCATAACAAGCCGTTATGTAATGATAATAGTGGGAACCGTTACGCATTACGGTAAGGAGGTGTAAAATAAAAAAGACAGTAACGGCCATTACAACCCATATTGTATTGATAACAGCAGTGACCATTACAGCCACCATTACCATTATTGAATACCTTGATATAGCATGAGTAACGAATGACAGTTTTACCCACACAATTAGTCCTTGTAGAGTCTTGAACTACGGGTTTTAAAAGGACATTGGAAGGAATTTCAAATGTAGGCGAGGGCATTTAAGTAATTTTCATAACTTCACATGCTCATCAACCAACAGTTTAGATTTCATCCATACCCCACAAACGAGCAGTGTTGGGTACTCGTTCCATTTTTTTTTTATATGAGATTTGGTGTTCACACATTGTGACCAATAACACCATGATTTTGAAAATTCGTGATTTTTTTTTTCAGAAAAACGATATTATCAAGACAATATCACGAGATTTTCAAAATCTTAATGTTTTTTATTTTTTGAGATTTTATCACAAAATATCGCAATTTTAACAAAAAAAAATATTTAAAAGTTTAAATTAGTTCTTTTTTACACATGCTTTAAATTTAAAAGTTATTTATTATTAACTTATAATCGAATTTTTAATATTTTTACTTTTAGCGAGATTTTCCTGACAATATTGTGATAAGAAGGTCAAACTCTTAAATTATCCTGAGAAATTACTGCGGTGATAAATTGCAGATTTTCATGATGTGCATACGCTTCTGTTTTATTTCAATTGCCAAAATGAAAAAAGGGGGTGTATGAAAAATTAATCTGGGGGTATAGTGAAACCAACCTTGTAATAGAATTCGTGTCGAGATTGGTGAGAAAGCCGGCATAGTCCCGATTTGCCTTGACGAAATCAAGGTCCTCGTCGGAGACTACAATCTCCTCATCTGCGATCTCCGGAGGAAGCTGTGGCGGAAGGATTACCTTCTTCTTCTTTCCCATCCCTAAAAATTCCAAATAATGGATGCATGTAAGTTCTGTAAATGGGCAGTCACTTCCAGGTGGTGTTTGTGGGACTGGGGTGAGAAGTCACTTTCCCTGTAAAGGGGCCGTTTGGATGCCTGTAACTTGTGTAAAATGTAAGAAAGTTACAGGTGACTTTCTTATAGTTTGTGTTTGGGGGAGAAATGTTACAGGCAACAAAGTCTCAACCTGTAACTTTCAATCAGGTAAGATTGCAAGAAATGTAACAGAGGAATTAGGTGTTTTTCAAGTCACAGGTTACTTTGTTACAGGCAGCGGCTATCCATTTCCAAGTTGGGATAGGGAGGTGGAAACGCAGCTGCATTGAAAGTGCACCTACCTGCTCTGACCCAACGTCTCCTTCTCCCTCTCTCAGCATCTCGTCTCCTTCCCTCCCTCTCTCTCTCTCTCTCTCTCTCTCTCTCTCTCTCTCTCTCTCTCTCTCTCTCTCTCTCTCTCTCTCTCTCTCTCTCTCTCTCTCTCTCTCTCAGCGCCTCCTCCCTCTCTCTCTCTCTCTCTCTCTCTCTCAGCGCCTCCTTCCCCTCTCTCTCTGCTCTGGCAGGGTAAGCCCTGACCCTAATTCGTTTTTCTTTTTTCTTTTTTCCCCTGCTTCATTTTTTACTTTTGCGTTAGTGCGGAACGGCGCTGTTTGGCAGGGAACGGATTGGCTACTCAGTCTACTCCCCCTGCCATCGGCCAATGGCTGATGGTCGGTGCTCTGTGGGCTCCACCATAATGTATGTGTTTCATCCATTCTGTCCACCTATTTTTACAGATCAATTGGACCACATTACATGAAACAGTGTAAAATGAGCGTCAACCATTAAAAACATTTTGGGCCATAAAAGTTTTGGATCAAGCTGATTTTTTGTTTTTTCCCTTCATCTGGCCCTGTATGACCTAATCAACAGATTGGATGTCAAATAAACAGTACATTGTGCCTTAGGAGGATTTTTAATGGTGGATATCTAATAACTATTTTTTCATATGGTGTGGTACACCTGAGATTTATATACCTCTCATTTTTTGGATTTAGCCCTAAAATGATATTTAAAAATGGATGAACTGAATGGATGAAATACATACATCATGTTGTGGCCCACAGAGCACCCACCGTCAGCCCCGGGGCTCAAGTGAGCCACACCCCAAGAAACAATCTTAACTAAATTCCACTGAAATATTTATTTGTCATCCAACGCAAGCGTTTTGCCCAGCGAGGAACTACCTATGCTTAGCATACTGAGTAAACTCTGTGAGGTCCACCATGATTCGTGTATTTTATCTGCTCCGTCCATCCATTTTCACAAATAAATTTAAAGGTTGAGACAAAAAATGGAGCATATACAATTTTCAAATGGACCACACCACAGGAAACGGTTACTTAAATTTCCACCGTTGAAAATTTCTTAGGGGCCACAAAAGTTTTGGATAAGCTTATGTATAATCTTATGAACAGGTTGGATGACAAATAAACATTAAAATGAGGCATAGAAAGGTTTAACAGTGGAAATCATTATTCATTGTGGTATAATCCACTTCATCTTTCTATATGCTTCAATTTTAGGCTCAGCTCCTTAAATCTGATGGAAAAATATATGGATGGCAAGAATAGACTACATAGCCCAATTGAGTTTACTCAGTATGATGAGAGCATATTGAGTAACTCAGTGCGCAATTCGATTTTCCATCCAACCTGTTGACAAGGAAATATGATTGTGTGCTAAGTTAGTCGGTATGCTCTTATTGTATTGAGTAAAGTCAGTTGGGCCCATGGTGAATGTATATGATTTATGCACGCCGTCCATCCATTTTTCCATCTCATTTAAGGGATTGAGATCAAAATTGAAGCAAATCCAGAGCTCAAGTGGATCATACCACAGGAAATAGTGGGAATAATGATATCTACCATTGAAACCTTGCTAGGCCCCACAGTGATGTTTATTTGGCATCCAACTTGTTCACAAGATCATACAACACATGGATGAAGGGAAAAAATCAAATATAATCTCTATCCAAAACTTCTATGGGCCTCAGGAATTTTTCAACGGTAAAAGTTCAATTTACACTGTTTCCTGTGGTGCGGTTCATTTGATCTTTGGATCAAGCTTAGGTTAGCGTGAATATAAAATATCTTACCTGTAACTAACTTACAGGTTATCTAAACAAAAAAATTAAGTTACCTGTAAGTAAGTTACAGCTTACGCCCAAACAAGATTACTTATAACTTTCTTTCACATGTAAGTAGGTTACTTGTAATTTACAACTTAAAAAACTTAGAAGCATCCAAACACAGCTTAAGTGAATTATAGGCTAACATTCTAATTTTTCTAAAATATAAAAAGAGGAGGAAATGCACATTGTCTGTATTGAACTGTGACTGATTGAGGGTACGACCCACCAGATGAACAGTGCAGAGAGAGTCGTACGTGGGTTTGGAGAGTGAGAATCAAGCGGTTTCAAGAGAAAGAGAAGGATTTCTTGCAGGATGAAGCTAGGGTTTATGAAATATGAACCCACTTCTTTTCTTTGCTCTTTCCCTTCCTCAGAGAGAGAGAGAGAGAGAGAGAGAGAGAGAGAGAGCTAGGTGGGGCCACCATGATGTTTGTGAGAAATTCACCCATCCATCCGTTCTGCCGTTTATACTATGGCGTGGGCCTAAAATGAGGCAGATCCAAAACAATAAGTGGGCTTCATTACAGGAAATAATAAGGATTGACCGTGTCCATGGTTGAAACATTCGTGGGGCACTGAAGTCTTAGATCAGGCCAAGATTAACATATTTCATTTCATCTCAATGAGAATGGCCTTATGAAAGGTATGGATGGAATATAAACACAATGGTGGATTCAAAAAAGTTTCAATTTAGGCATTTTTCCTATTGCCTTTCATGTTGTATCGCACACAAGAGTTTTGGATCTACTTCGATTTTAGGCCCATGTTGTAACATGATTTGGCAAAACCGATGGATGCATTCAATTTCTCACAAATATCACGATGGCCCACCTAGTTACTTGTCACAAGAAGAATAGGTTGCTCACACCCAATTTATTGGTCCTAGCATTATAAACATCCACTCCGTTCATCCATGAGACATTATTTTCTATCACTCTTGCATAATAATTATGTTGATCAAAAGCTAAGGTTGGCTACCAAATAATAAATGGTGGGATGGAAATGCTGTCAAATAAATCTCTTTGAGGACATTAGTCATGTTTATATATCATCCAACCTGTTCATCGAGTCATAATGGAGCGAACATAAATTCAAAAACTAATTCTCATACAAAGCTTAGTTTAAGTACACTGTTTTAATTTAGAGGTTTTAACTATTATATAGTTTATTCGAGTTTTTCGTCGTGTTAAATTTTATTATTTACGGTTAAAATAGAATGTTTAAATTGATTGATAAATTAACTTTTGTATAAGCAAGTTGATTAGTTCTGAGTATTACACACACTTCTAACCATCAATGTATTAAAGAATAAGTAATTAGGTACCAACTAGGATTTGAATTTGGTTAGATGAATTTAGACATGCTTATGTTTAATTATAAAGATGTCCATCAAGAATTTATCTCGAGGATTTATTGTAGCAGTTTGAGTACCATCACAACTACTGTTGGAGAGAAGGTTGGAGGTGAAAGTTTGACAAGCTAGACTAAGCTTACAAGCTTTCAAATATTTATGTTTAAGCCCTGCCTTATTTTTGTAAGCGCACCACACCACAAGAAACAAGGAGATAATGATGTCTGAATGGTGAAACCATTGTGGGTCTCACATTGATGTTCATCCGTGATCCAACCTGTTCATATGGTCACACAAACATGAATGAAGGGAAAACAAGAATATAAGCTTGATCCAAAACTTCTATGGTTCTAATGAAGTTTTCAATGGTGGGTGTTTAATCTCCTTGTTTCTTGTGTTGTGGTCCACTTACAATTTGGATCTACTTCAATTTTTTGCTCATATCCTAAAATGAGTGGTTAAAATGGATGGATGGCTTGGATCAGACGTGTATATCATGGTAGGCCCCATAAAATTTTGAAGTTCCTCTTAGTATTACTGTAAGTCAAATGATTGGTTCGGTGTATTTCATCCTGTAAATATTGATGCTGTGAGGTGGGTTGGAAGTTCTTGAAGGAAGTTGGGGGTTCCGCCATAATATTTGTAAGAAATCCACCCCTGTTCATCGGTTTTTCTAATTTATATAACAATATATGACTCCAAAAATAAGAAAGATCCAAAACTCAAGTGGGCCACACGATAGTAAAAAATGAGGAGCAAAATGGATACTATTCAAACCTCCCGGGTTCACTGTGATGTTTACATGCCATCCAAACCCTTGGATAAACTGAAAAACACAAATATTAGCCGGAACAAAACCTCCTGTTGTGTTAGGTGGAGTTCAATCCCCACTATTTCCCATCATGTGTCTGACCCGAGTTTTCGATTTGCCTTATTTTTGGGTCATGTCCCAACTTAGCTAGAAAAATGGATGGATAGGGATTTCTTACGAGCATGACAGTGCCCCACCTAGCTCCTCACCTGCCTGGCTTAGATTATAACACTTAGAGCTTCGTCCTTCATAATCAAACTAAATGTTGTGTGCTTTGGGAGCCGATTACTTGATAATGTGTTATATATCCACGCCATTCATTCATTCTTTTCAGCCACAAAAGTTTTGGATCAAGTTGATATTTGTGCTTTTTGCTAGGTGTTCTTATCTTATGAACAAGTTGGATGACTAATAAACATTTATGTGAGCCTTAGGAAGTTTTTAATGGTGAGTATTTAATGATCACGGTTTCTTGTGGTGTGGTCCATGGCCAAAAATGAGAAGACCAAATGGGACACCGCAGATTGGGTAGTACTACTCTCACAAGGGCTTACCTGGTGACGGAAAGACTAAATAGGGGCTCTGAGGGGTCCACCGTGATGTATGTGTTTTATCCATGCTATCCATTCATTTTGATAGATCATTAGGTCTTGTTGTGTTTTTTAGAATAAAAAAATAAATTTCAAAAATAAACGTTATTTTTAGTGATCCATTAACACTAAGTATTGAAAGTATTGAAAGTGATCCATCAACACTTAGTGAAGCTCTCTCATCTCCTGATGTACAGTTTTGGAAGGAAGCCATTGACGATGAAATAGATTCCATAGCCTCTAATAACACATGGTGTTTGGTCGACCTTCCACCAGGTTCAAAGCCTATAGGATGTAAGTGAATTTTTAAAAGAAAGCTTAATCCTGATGAAACCATAAATAAGTTTAAAGCTCGATTGGTAGCCAAAGGATTTAGACAAAAGGAAGGTATTGATTTTTTCTATACATATGCTCCTATTGCTCGAATATCTACCATTAGGACTTTAATTGCTCTTGCAGCAATTCACCACCTAGTAATCCATCAAATGGATGTCAAAACGACATTCTTAAATGGTGATCTAGATGAAAAAATCTATATGAAACAACCTGAAGGGTTTGTTCAACACGGGCAAGAGAAGAAAGTGTGTAAACTGGTCAAATCTCTCTATGGGCTCAAGCAAGCTCCTAAGCAATGGCATGAGAAATTTGATCAAGTAGTACAATCTAATGGTTTTAGAATAAACCAAGTAGATAAGTGCATATATATTAAAGATCAAATCATTATCTGCCTATACGTAGATGATATGCTAATATTTGGACCAAATGAGGACTGTGTGAAAGAAACTAAAAAGTTTCTAAGTACCAACTTTGACATGAAGGATATGGGCAAAGCCGATGTAATATTAGGCATTAAGATTTATAATCTTAATGATGGAATAGCCTTAACACAATCTCATTACCTAGAGAAAGTGTTAAAGAAGTTTAATCATTATGATAGTAAACCGGTTTCAACCCCATTTGATCCAAGTATTAAATTGGTTAAAAATACTGGTAGATGTAAAGCACAACAAGAATATGCGAGTGCTATTGGGAGTTTAATGTATGCAATGAATTGCACTAGACCTGATATAGCATTCACAGTAGGAATGCTAAGCAGGTATACCAGTAATCTAGGACAAGTACACTGGAATGCGATTTCGAGAGTTTTAAAGTATTTAAGAGGAATCATAGACTATGGACTGCATTATAAATCATATCCCGCTGTACTCGAAGGGTACAGCGATGCAAGCTGGAATGCAGATAGCATAGAATCAAAATCTACAAGCGGCCGGATATTCACTCTTGGAGGAGGAACAATATCATGAGCATCTAAGAAACAAACGTGCATATCTCACTCTACAATGGAAAGTGAGTTTATAGTACTTGATGCTGTTTGTAAAGAAGGTGAATAGCTAAGATACCTACTGTTAGAAATTTCGTATTGGCCAAAACCTACTCCTGCCATATCTATCTTTTGCGATAGTCAGGCTACTCTTTGTCGTGCTATGAGTAAGACTTATAATGATAAGTCTAGAAATGTAGGTCTAAGGCATAACTTTGTTAAAGGATTACTCAGAGATGGAGTAATCACAGTGGAATATGTTAGATCCATCCTGAACTTAGCAGATCCCTTGACAAAAGGTTTATCAAGAGATCAAATAAGAAGAACCACTAAAGGAATGGTACTAAGATCCATAAAGATGTAACTTTCACTCTTGATGGCAACCCTACCTATGTTTTAAAATATAGACTAGCTTCAAAGGGACAAACAAGTCAAGTATGTGACTGAAATATATACTAGAAAAAGAAAATTTGAGTATCATTCCTAAAAAGTCTAGTGTTTGGTTTTTACATTTAATAAGAGGCTGAGTACTAACTCTTAATAGATCTATAAGTAGAGTTTGCTGAGATGAAGCAGAATCATCTTTAATAGATCTACCTATATGAGTAGAGAAGTGGGGCCGCTTTTGAAGAGATTGTGATCGTCTCTAGAATACACATGAAATAAGGATACGCACAAGGCCAGAAATGTGCGAACTTTTAGATCTCCAATTATATATGAATAGATGTGTGTTATATGTCCGGTAAGTCATATAAGGTCCTTAGTTCAAGACTAATGGGTCACTAAGTACCTGACATAACTTTGATACATATACACTAAAGTAAAGGTTCAAATCCAAAAGATACCTTTACTTGTGCACCTATTTATACCGATATGCCATTCGTTCTAGAATCTGATTTTATTTTTGAAATTGTGGGGGATTGTTGTGTTTTTTAGAATAAAAAAATAAATTTTAAAAATAAACGTTATTTTTAGAAAGTAAATAAATATATTAATTATTTAAACTTTCCATAAATAGTGTGTATAGCCAGTCGGTAAGAGAAGGGGTTTTTGCTTGTGCAACCAGGGTTCAAATCTCCTCGACGCGCGCTGTAGGGCTGCTTGGGCCCTTTTTGGCGATTTATTAGGCGCACTTAGCACTTCGCACGTTCGCATCATCGCAAGGAGCAAAATGTGCCTTAGTCTTTTTAGCACATGGTTCAAACTTTTTTTGGCCATAGTTCAACTGGAATTGAACGAGGGTTTATCCTGATGATTTATGACCTTTATTGATTAAGAGTAATTGTGACATAAATGTACATGTGGCATCTATGCCATGTGTCGCTTATGTGGATATAGTTATTCCTGTTGGATAACTACTCATGTCTGAATGGATACAGAAATAACTGTCATAGGACAAAAAGTCATGTCCTTTCATGAAAAGGCAATTATTTGCTGTGAATGGGTATGGATTTCTTGAAGAGGCTCTTTAGCACCTCTTCAGGAAGAAATTCATAACCCTTCAATTGATATAAATCCTGGATACTATAATTCAGAAAGAATAGACTCTTAATCCTGGAGATTATATCTTCTTCCGTGCAATTACTCTCGATATTATCTCTTGCTGAGTTTTTCTGAACGTCTTAAGGCATATTGGTGTTAAAACTAGAGATCTGTTCAACACTTAAATGTGCAAATTTTCGTGTTGAAAATCGGATTGAGAGTTCATTGTATCCTGAAGACAATTTGCAGATTTCCTTCATTTGCACTTGCTGGAATTTCCAGAAAAGGACAACAAATCTGTCTTGAGAAATTGACTATTCAAGTCAAGCCTTGAACCTGACAGATCTGATCGTTTTCTTCTATCCTCCGTTGTATACGAGAAACTCTATAATTCTAACAGGTCATGTGCCAAAAAAGAGTTGGATTGTAAGCTCAACTGGACTACACCACAGGAAGTAGAGGTGACTGTGATGGCCGCGCCTTGAAAACTTTCTAGGACTCGTTGTAATGTGTCATCCAACCTGTTGATAAGCTCACGTCAAGAATGAATGAAGGGAAAACATTAGTATTAGAGTGATTCAAAACTTCTAAGCCTTAATAAGTTTTCAACGGTAGACATTCAATCCTCACCACTTCCAGTGGTGTGTCCACTTATGCCTCATTATTGAGCTCATGCCATGAAGTAATCTGTCAACATGGATTGATGGTTTTGAAGCAATACAAACTTAGAATACGCACTTGGACCTCCTGGTACGGATTCAGAATTTCAGGACGAAAATACCCCTCCTTTCACGACTGTGGCTTTTCCTCTCCCATTTCTGCTGCTTGTTTTTCCTCTCCCATTTCTGCTGTTGCTTTCACTGCCGTTGCTTTCACCCCCTTTCCTCACTGCGTTTCCGGCAGAAAGACCCAAAAAACCCTTCTTGTGGACCCCCTCATCAGCATTTTGTCTTCTTCTGAAAATGGTCGGTCCAGTGAAGAAAGCACGCAGCACAGGTATATTTTAAACTCAGTTGGGCCCACATTGAATGTATGTAGTTCCATTTTTATTTCTGTACTAGAGGAAAAAGTTCTATACGGTCGAGCTGTGTGGGCCCCACGATGATGTATGTCGAACATCAACACCGTGAACTTGATGGGTGCCCTTTAAATTATGGGATAGCAGAAAAATCAGCTGTATACGGAACTCAGGTGGGCCATACCATCTAAAATCATGTGAAGACATGCCTAAAACATATAAAATTACTTGGTGGGGCCCACCTGAAATTTAGATGTGTCTGAAACTTGGTCTAACCCCTCATCCAAGTGGGACACATATTATGGATGGGCTGGATTTGTGAAACACATCTCGATGGACCCAAAAAATAAATATGAATGTTTAAATGGAAGGTAACTCCTCTCAAGTTTTGTACGTGGTGTGGCCTACAAAAGTCATGGATTAACTTAATTTTTAAGCTCTAGGCCCACCATGGAATGGTGCATCTGACTGATGGGGTAGATGTTTGACATACTTCATGATAGCGCCCACACAGCTCGACCTCATGGGTAGTTCACATAAGCTCGACCATATAGAACCTTTTCCCACACACACGTATACATACACACGACATATGTGCATGCATGTGCATGCACATGTATGTAGTATATGAGGGGTTGAGCCCCAAATTGAAGCATATCAAAAGATCAAGTGGGCCATAGCACAGGAAACAGTGGGCATAATGATTTTCCAGTTTACCCCACTGAATTTCTAGTTTGCCCCGCTGTTTTTCTAGTGTCCCCCGCTCTTCTTCATGTTTGCCCTGCTCATTTTCATGTCTCCCCCACTGATTTTCTAGTTTTCTCCGCTCATTTTCATGTTTCCCCAGCTGATTTTCTAGTGTTCCCCGCTGATTTGTATGTTTGCTCCGCTGATTTTCTAGTTTGCCCCTCTAATTTTCTAGTCTCCCCCACTGATTTTCTAGTTTGCCCCGCTGTTTTTCTAGTGTCCCCCACTCATTTGCATGTTTGCCCGGCTCATTTTCATGTCTCCCCCTGCTCATTTTTTAGTTTTCCCCGCTCATTTTCATGTTTCCCCCGCTGATTTTCTAGTTTGCCCCGCTGATTTTCTAGTTTCCCCCGCTGATTTTATAGTGTTCCCTGCTCATTTTCATGTTTGCCTCATTATTTGTTTATTACCTCTCCTTCAACAATAACATCAGCAACTCCAAAAGAACTTTCAACATTTCCTGCATACAAAGTCCAGTTTTATACGAACTTTTCCTGCATACGAACTTTCAACATTTCCTGCATTGTACCCTAAACTAGGGTTTGATAGTTAATAGCATGTCATCCTAACTAATGAACTAAATCAAGAGAGTGCATGGAGACCATTTATGTCTGATACTCTGCGTGAAACAAGGATCTGACCAGGGAAATCAAAAGCTTCTTGATGAGTTACTTGAAGGAATGATAAGAGTCATCCCTTGAATTAAGATGTAACTGCGTGAAGGTGTTGAGTTGTTATGTTTTTTCTTTGAGTCTTTTGGCCATAACATCTGCACTCTAATATTCTATTTCAACACGTAGTCGGATGATTTCTTCAACTTTTGTTTTTTAAAATGAATGGGAACCTTGAAGGAATGACTCCCACACTATTTGCCCATCAGCAGCCACAGAAATCTTATCTACTAATGATTGATTCAGGCATTCAATGAGCTAATACATGTTGAACTTAGGTTTCTCAACAAAAATTTCACCAACTATGGCACTCGAACCCTTGACCGGGAGTTGAAACTCCTGAGAGTTTGCCACCCGAGCAAGAGTAAGGACCCCAGCACAAGTATATTTTAAACTCAGTTGGGCCCACATTGAATGTATGTAGTATATCCACGCCGTTAATTTGTTTTTCCATCTATTTTAAGGGGTTGAGCCCCAAATTGAAGCATATCAAAAGATCAAGTGAATCATACTATGAGAAACAGTAGGCAGAATGATTTTCATGTTTGTCCCGTTCAATTCAAATTTTCATGTGGTGTGGTCCATTTGAACATTAGATATGTTTAGATTTTTCGGCTTAAGCCACGAAATTATTTGTTAAGTTTGCCCCGCTCATTTTCATGTCTCGCTTGCATTGAAATCTAGTTTGCCCGATTTTTTTCATTTTGCCCGTTGATTTTCCAGTTTGCCCCGCTGATTTTTCAGTTTGCCTCGCTGATTTTTCAGTTTGCCTTTCATTGAGTTTCCGCTTGCCCGCTGATTTTCCGCTTCCCGCTGATTTTTTCTAGTTTGCCTTTCTATTTGATTTTTAGTTTGTCCCGCTGATTTTCTAGTTTGCCCCGCTGATCTTCCAGTTTCTCCCGCTGATTTTTCAGTTTGCCCCGCTAAATTTATTGATTTGCCCAGCTGAATCTCATGTTTCCCCCACTGAATATCAAGTTTACCCCGATTAATTTCATATTTTCCTCACTGAATTTCATATTTTCCCCGCTGAATTTAATGTCTCCCCCGCTGAATTTCATGTTTGTTTCGTTCAATTTCATGTTTGTCCCGCTGAATGTCTAGGTTCCCTCCCTCAATGTCTAGGTTCCCTTCCACATATGGGGTTTTGGTGTATACATATTGCGATGAAAACGGAGGGGTATTACATAATCCGATGAACATGATGTATTACAAATAAAACACCATTGTTGGGCATAACAAGCGTAATCGGATTGCGTACTGAGTTAGTCAGTACGCTCCCATTGTACTAAGTAAACTCAATTGGGCCCACTTTGAATGTATGTAGTATATTCATGCCGTTCATCTGTATTTCCATTTATTTTAAGGGGTTTAGCCCCCAAATTGAAGCATATCAAAAGATCAAGTGGATCATACAACGGGAAACAGTGGGCATAATGATTTCCACCACTGAAACCATAGTCAGCCCAACAGTGACGTTTGTTTGTTATCAAACCTATTCATAAGATCATACAGATATGGATTAATAGAAAACACAATTATAAGCTTGATCCAAAACTTCTATGGCCCCTAAGAAATGATCAACATTAGAAGTTCAATTCAAAATTTCATGTGGTGTGGTCCATTTGAACATTGGATATGTTTAGATTTTTCGGCTCAAGCCACGAAATTATTTGTTAAGTTTGCCCCGCTCATTTTCATGTTTGCCCCGCTGATATCCTAGTTTGCCCCGCTGATTTTTCAGTTTGCCCCGCTGATTTTCTAGTTTCCCCGATTTTTTTTAGTTTGCCCAGCTGATTTTCCAGTTTGCCCCACTGAGTTTCTAGTTTGCCTCGCTGATTTTTCAGTTTCCCCCGCTGATCTTCTAGTTTGCCCCGCTGATTTTCTAGTTTGCCCCTCTGATTTTCCAATTTGCCCTGCTGATCTTCTAGTTTCCCCCGCTGATTTTCCAGTTTCCCATCATACTGAGTAAACTCAGTTGGACCCACATTGAATGTATGTAGTATATCCACGTCGTCCATCCGTTTTTCATCTAATTTAAAGGGTTGAGCCCCAAATTGAAGCATATCAAAAGATCAAGTGGATCATACCACAGGAAGTAGTGGGCATAATGATTTCCACCGTTGAAACCATATTAGGCCCAACAGTGATGTTTGTTTGTTATCAAACATGTTCATCCATTTTTTAAAAGAATTTTGCAATGGAATTGCATGGAATGTGTTGTTTGGAATTGGATTGAGTCCACTATCTAAATCAGTCCTATATGCATGCTAATTGTTTGATGAAATGGCTCAAGAAGGAATGAGAAGCTAGCACTACTATCATTAGGCTATGATTTGACTAATCATTGATCTTGGGCGTGTGGAAAAAAGTTTATCAAGATTGAGCAGGTTTCAATTTTTATAGTGATGCCTCTTATAATAGCTATTTCTTTCTGTGTTCTGAAACACTTCTTACTAAGACTATGATGACACCTGTAACTTTATTGGACTGACACTATGTGTCTCAACCTTAAGATCATGGGCCAGATCCTAGCTTATCTACTGAAACACATGATTGCACAAAATTGGTAAAGAAAACTGATGAGCGATTGTGTCTTTGATTTTTTTAAATGACTGGCTCTCTCCGTCTTACTTCTGCCTACATTTACATCACTAAATCCATAAGGGGTCTTCCATTTACGATAGACCTTTAGAACCTCATTGCCATATATTGAAACCTCTCAAGGAGAGAAGGCATCTTGCACTTTTTCCTTGGTGACTAATGAATAAGGCATGCACCAACATTCGGTATGCAAGTACTATGACATATATAAATGTATATAGACTTTTATGTTCCATGATTGTCATCTTTGATATCTTGTTTATAGTTGGCCTCATGTTTTGACTTTTGTTTAGCTCTGATCAAAATTTGCATTTTTTTTTTGTGTGAATAAATATTCATATTTCCAACTACCATTATCAGTATATATGCTTCCTTTAGCCATTTGATTTGTTCACTAGTTTGCATTTACTTCCTGTTGTGTGTCTGCTTATGACATTATTGCATGTTTTGTGGAATGATTTATATATTTATAAAATGGATCAAAGAACTTGGTGTTTTCACTATTCATTTGCACAAGCTTTATCACTATTTATGGTAGGCTTGATTCTCTGTTACAATTCTATATTTCTGTATGTGAAATTTTATTTATTTATCTTTGGTATTAGGAGAATTTGGAGTGGAATGATTACTGGGATTGCTCTACAGACCCTCATCCTTGTTTAGATGAGGGGTATTATTCATTTGATTTAGATACAAATGCTACAACAAAAACACAAGTATAAAATCACTACTACTAGATTTATGGCTCTAACTTACAGCTAGATGGACATATTCCACACATGGAAGCAGACCCATTCCAAAAGAACCCCAAATACATGCAAGGTTCATGTTAGATGATATTGAGAATGTTGGAAGTTATCAACATGAATGATTTTGCAAATTGAGAATCTTGGAAGCTATCAACATGAATGATTTTGCATGTAATCTAATTACTTACAAGCACATAGTAGAACTCATATGCATTTGTTTGGTTACACTTCCAAATAAGTTGGTTATAATCTTCTATTCCTTATCCATATATGATGTAACGAATCTGTAGTTTGGGTTGTTTGGAAACTAGGAATTTACAAGTTGCTAAAGAATTTATTTTCTGGAAACAAATTCTTTATGAGAAACTGATTGGGTGTACCTTACCATCTAAGTTCTCTTTGGCCATCTAGGAATTTATAAGTTCTCTTTTTGCCATAACCCAACCAAATCTAATTGGGTGTAGCTTACCATCTCTGTCCATCTTTTTCCTAAACAATTGATATTATATTCTATATTCTTTGACAGAGCTTATCAAATTAAAGTTTATATCTTACAACTACTGGCCACACTTGTAACAGGTAACAGGACACTTCAACCTAATACAAGTCAAGCTCAAATCATGGGCATACATGTACTATTCCAAACTCAAACCATGGGCCCATCTTTAGATGGGGCAGGGCCTCAAATTAAGAAAGTTTGCGAAATTGTAAGTTTTAACCTCTGACTAATGAAAATTTATTCTTTCAATGTGTTTCATTCTTTAATTTTCATTTTATAGTCCATTTGGTTGGTTATTTGTTCCAATGCAAACTAGTAATATGCAAAATTCCACTTGTCAATTTGTTTTTTGCAGATGCCAAAGTGCTTCATTATTGTATGAATCATCAAGTATCCAATGCTAGATGCTAATATCTTAGTTATGTCAGGTACGTAAGGCACATATGTATGAGATCCAAACCATTCATCTATTATACCTAACCGTGGATACTCCATATGTCCGAAATCATAAAAACCAAATGATCCAGAGCCATGCCACTATTTTATACCTAACCATGGATACTCTAATTGTAGTATATCCACGCCGTCCATCCGTTTTTCCATTTATTTTAAGGGGTTTAGCCCCCAACACAACTCACTCGACTCGGCATGTTCTTCTTCTTCTTCTCTTTTTTTTTTCTTTCTTTTTTTTAAAAAATGCTTATGCACAAAGAGAGTTTCTGTAAAACGGATGGATCAAGAAGAGAACATGATTCTAGTGCTACAATACAACCCATAGTTTATTAGTGAAATTAAAAAAAGAAAAAAGAAAAAACAATAACATATGAAGAAAGGAAAACTCCTTTGGGACACCTCCATTAGTGATGTTTGTTTGTTATCAAACCTATTTATAAGATCATACAGACATGGATTAAGCCAAAAAAACACAATTATAAGCTTGATCCAAAACTTCTGTGGCCCACCTCCTCCACTTCAGATCCTCCACCAGATGATGAAACTGACCCTTTCTCTATTGATGAAAATGATGTCTCCAAATTCGCTTCAAAATAAGAAGCTCAAGTGGGCCACGTGATAGAAAACAATGCAGATTGAAATCTGACAAAATAGAAAACAGACGGGGTCGACCAAGACTCCCCGACCCCAACTCACTGGACAGGTCCAACAGTGATGTTTGCTTGTTATCAAACCTATTCATAAGATCATACAGATATGGATTAATAGAAAACACAATTATAAGCTTGATCCAAAACTTTTGTGGCCCCTAAGAAATGATCAACATTAGAAGTTTAATTCAAAATTTCATGTGGTGTGGTCCATTTGAACATTGGATATGTTTAGAATTTTTGGCTCAAGCCATAAAATTATTTGTTAAGTTTACCCTGCTCATTTTCATGTTTGCCCCGTTGATTTTCTAGTTTCCCCCGCTGATTTTTCAATTTGCCCCGCTGATTTTCTAGTTTGCCCCGCTGATTTTCTAGTTTCCCCGGCTGATTTTCTAGTTTGCCCCACTGATTTTCCAGTTTGCCCCGCTGAGTTTCTAGTTTGACTCGCTGATTTTTCAGTTTCCCCCCCTGATTTTCCATTTGCCCCGCTGATTTTCCAGTTTGCCCCACTGAAGTTTCTAGTTTGCCCCGCTGATTTCCGAGTTTGCCCCGCTGATCTTCTAGTTTGCCCCGCTGATCTTCTAGTTTTCCCCGCTGATTTTCCAGGTTGCCCCGCTGAATCTCATGTTTTTCTTGCTGAATATCAAGTTTACCCCGATCAATTTTCATATAAAAGACCATTTTCGCCCTGTGTCTTATGCTTGGCCATTAAAATGGCATGGCCCACCATGATGTTTCTATGATATCCAGTGTCCATCTGTTTTCGAATGCATTTTAGGACACTGGATAAAATCAGGCATATTCATCACTCAAGTAGGCCATGCAAGAAGATATATTGAGGATTTGAAGATGATCTGTGTCCTCCATCCTAGTGTTAATAAGCAAATGAATGAGTTGGATTGCATGGTGAATGGGCAGCTAGATGGATTAGCTAGCTAGGTTACCTATAACTTATTAACTATGGGCTTTTTGGTCATTTACAAAGCACAATATTTATGGATTTCTAATGGAGTAGACTTTCTTGACTTGCAGCTTAAGAGTTTGGCATTTATTTATATAAACTTCTAAACTTGATGGTTTTTAGAAAATACACTAAAAGATGAACATTTATATGGAAAAACTCCATATTATATAACAACCCATTGGCATCATACAGAGCTGATTACTGAACTCGGTGAATTTCATAATTACTATTTGATAAGGCAATACAAACTTGCTAATCTGTATCACTACAGACTAATTGTAATAGTTTCGAGTTCACGGTCGCATACCAAAAGCATTAAAACTCGTGAAACATTTTCTTTTCTTCATTTTGTTGCCTGTATTGGATTTTTTGAATTCATGTTGATTTCAGTTACTTCTTGATCCTTGGGAAAAAAAATTCATCTATGGACTTGGATTTGGAAGTTTATTAGTTACAATAAACTCATAGTTTATTAGTTAAATTATGAGAACATGATTCTAGTTTATTAGTTAAATTGAAGAGAACATGATTCTAGTGCTACAATACAACTCATAGTTTATTAGTTAAATTAAAAAAAGAAAAAAAAAACATTTGAAGAAAGGAAAACTCCTTTGGGACACCTCCATTAGTGATGTTTGTTTGTTATCAAACCTATTCATAAGATCATACAGACATGGATTAAGTTAAAAAACACATGATAGAAAACAATGATGTCTCCAAATTCGCTTCAAAATAAGAAGCTCAAGTGGGCCACGTGTATAGAAAACAATGCTGCCTTTAATGTAATTTTGATAAGATGAAAGGTATATGAATTAGAATGGATTCCATCACCAAACCATGCCCGAGGAGACAAAATCTTTACCAACCAATCAATGTATGAAGGTGGAAAATAGACATCCAACCATGCCCAGAGACGATGGTGAACAACGGGGCTTCCGACGTCATAAACATAAAAGAAAAAAGAACATGCTCAAAGCCATTGCGGACCCATTGTAATTTCGGTCTGAGACCATTAAAGACGAAAACATTCCCTTAATAAAATTAAATCAATATCGACGATCTAAACCAAAGGCAAGCAAAGAGGCCTTCACGCTACAAGCTTCACCTCTTAGCCCTAGCTAAGAGGTTTAGCCCGACATGAGTGGGCCAGGGTAAATAAATAAATAAAAATAAAACCTCTGGTCGACCCTATTTAGGTGAAATTTATCTAAATGATGTCGACGTCAACTCGACACAACCCAACCAACCGAGTTGGCCTAACTAGTTTATCCGAAAATCGTGGCATGCTAACTGGACCAAGGTACCTATATCTACGGATTATTCCCGCGTTTATATGAGATTTTCGTGGGCCATACCAAAAAGATCTATGGCTACGGTTATAATCTTGTAGCCATAGAGACCGCCATTAATTCCCATTGTCTTCGTGGCGAAAACCGTCCGTAAAATGGTTTGGTCAGTTGGCCCACGCTTCATTCCGCTCGTTCATCCTACGATTTACTTGATCAACGTCCATGCCGTAAAAATCCCAGTATAGGCGGGCTTACTTAAAAATGAATCCAATGGTTTGAGTTGGGGTCGACCGGGTTGGGAGAAATCCGTTAGTCCGTGTCACCTTAGTTTAATCATGTTGAGACCAAAATTGAAGCATAGTTAGGCCTATCGCTACGGATTATAACCGTAGCTATAAACGGATGGTGTAGTGTTATGCACTTTTTTCTTTTTTTCGATTTTTATTTTTATTTTTTGGTATTTTTTTACATGGAGAATATTTTCCCCCTTACATTTTTCTATAATACATAATTATGTAAATATGTATATATAAGTATATAAAAATATTTTTCTATCTTTTAATTCATTTCTTTGTCTATTTATTTAACAAGCATTTCTCCTAAACTAGAATGATTTACTTAACGTACCACATATGATTTTAAGGTAGGAGAAGTTAATTTAGCCAACCAACCTAGTTATTTTTCAAGATTCCATCAGGTCGATGGTCGAAAATCTACTTCATTCAGTTCGTGGTCAATTTCAATCACTTCGCGGTCGAGTTGGTTCAGGTTGAAAGTCGGGTGGGTTGGTACTCAACCCTAACCCAACCCAATTTTCTATCTTTTAATTCATTTCCAAGCATAACCCAACCCAAGGGGTTCGGGTTCCTATACCTAAACTCTTGACCTGGGTGTAACCTAATATTTTCATTATTACATTAGTTTATTATATTTCAATATAGGACTTATTTTTTGTATCTATGATTTTATTAATTATATAGGTGATTATTCATCATAAAGAACTTTATTTTTTTTTTTAAAACCAAGCTAAAATATAGAACTACTCCTTTAAAAAGTCATGTAGCATAGCACACAATCTATTTGGGAGAGAGAAATCAAGTCCTTGGGTTGGTAGACAAATGAGACCCGACATCACTAGTATACCTTCGTGAAAATCCATTTTAATTATAATACATCTAATATATTATATTTCAATATAGGACTTATTTTTCGGGTTGGTGTCTATGATTTTATTAATTATATAATATATCCTGGTGAACCCAATGTCGGGTTATTCATCGGGTTGAACATTTCACCCATACATGAAATTGAGCGGGGAAATTAAAATCATAGAACTATCAATGGCAAACTAGGAAATTTTTCAACAAGGTAAACTAGGAAATCAACGGGGCAAACTAGAAAATCAGCGAGGCAAATTAGGAAATCAGCGGGACAAATTAAAAATCATAAACTAGAAATCTACTCTAGAAAAACAGTTTAAAAAGTCATGAAAAACAGTATAAAAACAATGCACACAAAATTAGAAGGATTTCTTACAACCATAGATGCCATTCTTTTCTCAAGACTATTTGGGTGGCAGCAAAAGTTTAATCCTAAACAACTTGTTTTGGTCAAGTCATCTCTTGTTATTTTCATGCTATTTGTCAAGTTTTCAAAAGAGAATTTAGTGCATATACGCATCAAAATTTTAGCAAATATGGCCCGATGAACATGTGGTGCATATATGACATTTGAAAATGTACGGTGGCATGACTTATAGGTGCTTGATGGCGCATAATGCACAAATTGATGCATGATGCATGCACATGCGGCGCATGAAAAGAATCCACATAAGAAAGAAAAAAATTGTACCGCAGCCCCCAGCTCAAATACTAGTTCAATCCAATCCATTGAAGAGAAAAAAATAAATAAATTTGATGGCCGCCAAGAACCCTTAAGTCAAGGCATCAAACCCATCCAATATGGCCACACCACCATAGCGAGGGACACCCCAAAAAACATGTCAATCCTGGCATTAGGCGGTCCCACCACTAGAATTTTGGAGGCTCCTGGCCACTTTTGAATCATTCTATACGGTGTGGTCAACCTAATGGCTGGATCAGCCTGACCGCTTGCTTGGGTCATCGAACCATCATGCTGGAACAGACCTTTTGTACAAGTTGGATGCTGAACCAGGTCATTAGAAACCCAGGTCAATTGGTAGGACACCTGCTTTCTTCAGGAGAAAAAAATGGTATTTCCAGCAGCCAAGGGTCTAACCCACAACCTCACAAACCAAATACCGACAAAATTTCAGGAAACCCTCTTTTGCTGGAGTTGCTTCCAAATAGGCCCACAAGGATTTTAGATTGAGGAGATTTGAAATGCCCATAAAAATGGGTTAAGATTGTGTTTCAAAACATTGGTTTATTCCTTAGCAACCTTGGCATGTTGGCATATTATAAAAATTGTCCTGATCAATTAGAGCAGAATGACGGGCCCAAGAGCAATGTATCATCTGGGATTGATTTCAGGCATTGGGATCCATTGTTTGGTTATCCATGCCATTGATCTAGTCAGGCCCACTGTGAATGGATGTTGCTCCAAAAATCTCCCCAATCCAACAAACCCAATGCTGTGATCATTGGATTAAGAATTAACAGGCAAGGAAAAAAGGCCACATTCAATAGAAAAAAGGCCAAAGGTCAGATGGCTATTTTTCTAGTTTGCCCCGCTGTTTTTCATGCTGAACCTTAGGCTTATCAATAATGAAAAAGTCGTGTCTTATTTATTTATTTCTGTAGCACCTTAAGCACTTTTTGCATTATATTATTATTTGCTGTGTAAAGAGATGAATTCTGTTTGTTTACCTTGTTTTGACAATTTTTGGTTGATATTTGATGTAGAATCATGGTTTGTTAAAATTTTCGTTGGTGCTTGTGTAGGAAAGAAGAGCATGCATTTGGGATTATGTTGTTATAATTGAAATGGATTCTGCAAGGAGCTGGTTTCACAGATTTAAACCTAGAAGTGACAAATCGAAGTCATTGCCAACTAAGAAGAAGGAAACAGAGAACAGAAAACATGGACAAAATCTCCTCATTGATGAGGCACCTTCAAACCTGTTTCCCCCACTAATTTTTCAGTTTACCCCACTGATTTTTTAGTTTGCCCCGCTGATCTTATAGTTTCCTCCGCTGATTTTCCAGTTTGCCCCGCTGATCTTATAGTTTCCCCCGCTGATTTTTCAGTTTACCCCGCTGAATTTAATGATTTGCCCTGCCTATATCTGTATCTGTATATGCATATGCATATCTATATATTTCTATAAGTATGTATGTTTGTATATGTGTATGAATTTACAAATGTATCATCATCACCATTATTATCTTAGTCTTCTCCCAAGAATTTGAGTTGACTTTTAGGAAGTACATGGCAGAGGTTTCTACATGGAGCACTCTTTATAACCAACTCCAACCATGTGAACTACCAAAGCAACCAGAGCAACATTCATCACATTGGAAATCTCATGAAGCCAGGCAGATGGAAGTTAGAAACTGAGCCAGACTTCAGATTACATGAGATTTTTCGGCTCAAGCCATGAAATTATTTATTAAGTTTGCCCCGCTGAATTTCATGTTTGCCCCGTTGATTTTCATCTTTACCCCGTTGATTTCCTAGTTTGCCCCGCTGATTTTCTAGTTTGCCCCGCAGATTTTCTAGTTTGCCCTGCTCATATTTCAATTTGCCCCGCTGATTTTCTAGTTTGCCCTGCTCATATTCAGTTTGTCCCGCTGATTTTCTAATTTGCCCCGCTCATATTTCAGTTTGCTCCACTGATTTTCTAGTTTGCCCCAATTCATCTAATTTTAGCAATTTAGCCCTAAATTTTACCAATTAATTTCTTTTATGTGGAGTTATTTGGAAATTAAGAAAAGATAAAGGTAAGCATGGAATAACATTTTTTTTCCTTCTATATTTGTAGATTCTCACATAAGAAAACTATGTTCGCAAGAACGACATTCTTGATGTGCAACTATTGCAAGTGACACGGCAAGACTTGGACGTGTTACTATGATATGGGGATTATAGGACCTGATCTGTTGGCATCCTTGTATGCCTCATGTATAGGCCTTAAATTGCTTAACTTCTAACTGTATTTGGCTGTGCCTAGAGGACTTGGTCTATTTGTTTGGATTGTGCTTGCACTCATGCTGATTCTAACCGCACTTTCCTCATTTATGGCCTTCAAAGAAAGGTCAATGGTCCAATATTGCCTTTTATATCTGCTCTCTACACTGACTTCATATTCACTAGATTTTGTTAGAAGTTACATTTGAATTTGGAAGTTCATATATGCACCTGAACCCACTTGAGTACACATATATTGGGATCTCTTCCCTTAGAAAAGGCACATTGTTCCATTGTCATTGAATGCAAGTCCCCATTGTGTATAAATATTCTCCTGAAATATATGGATCTTCATGTGCTTCTACATGATCAACATATTCATGTAGTTTTTCTTTTTCTCCATGAAATGCTAAGGTACTCAAGGGCATCATGTAAGAATAAACACATTGAGAGCATTGCCCAATGGTGCCATGTAGATTCCCAAATGGCATGAGAAATGAACTGGCATTGTTACTGGACCCACTTTAGATTTAGATAGGTCAACATTCAAAATTCAAATTGATTTACCAATCTTTACCTCTGATTAATGAGCATTTGTTTGGTGGTCCATTTGAAAACACAATTATAAGCTTGATCCAAAACTTCTGTAGCCCCTAAGAAATTATCCCTTGAATTCAAAATTTCATATGGTGTGGTCCATAAGAAATTATCATCATTAGAAGTACAAATTCAAAATTTCATATGGTGTGGTCCATTTGAACATTGAATATGTTTAGATTGTTTTCTAGTTTGCTTAAGCCAGTTTCCCCACCGAAATTATTTTCCTAGTTAAGTTTGCCCCGCTCATTTTCATGTTTGCCCCGCTTTCAACTATCCTAGTTTGCCCAGTTCATAATGATTTTCTGAGTTTCCTCCACTGATTTTTAATAAACTCAGTTTACTTGTACGCTTTCTAAAAATAACCAGATCCCTCTAAGATGGAATCTAAACCAATTATGATTTTGTAATGTTTGCCTAAAACTTAGTTGATTTTCTAGTTTGCCCAGAACTACACTTGATTTTCCACCGAACTTCTTTGTAATTTTGAAAAGATTTATGAATTAGAATGGATTCCATCACCAAACCATGCCCAGGAGACAAAGCAAACAAACAGATTTTCAATGTATGAAGGTTAGGTTGCCCGTGAGACGATGGTGAACAACGGGGCTTCCGACGTCATAAACATAAGAGAAAAAGAACATGTTCAAAGCCATTGCGGAGACCCATTGTAATTTCAGTCTTCTAGATTTTCTAGTTTGCCCACTTTAATTTCCTAGTTTACCCTAATAATTTTCAGGTTGCCCCGCTCATTTTCATGCTTTACTTCATTTTCATTTACTCATTTTTCAACCATTAAATATTTCTCGACGCTGTTCATAAGCCATAACCAAATTTAAAGACAAAAATCCATTCAATTAAATCAAAATTCGGCAAAAGGCACAAGCATAGACTCTCCCATCACGCTGCAAGCTTCACCTCTTAGCCCTAGCTAAGAGGTTTAGCCAACCATGTTGGCTAGATCCCTTAACAAAAGAAAATAAACAAATAAATAAAAGAAGAAAAAAATATCACTAAAACTCTCCCTGTCTCTCTCCCACATCCGTAGATGAAGCCCAAGCCTCCCCTGGATCTGAATGCCTTTCCCACGTCCAAAACTTCCCTTTTATAGCTGCTGGATGGCTGGAATCGGTGGCAGAGTCGTAGAAGGACTCAGAGTACAGATTTTCGCAACTCCATCAATCGTGTGATTGTGAGTTCATAATGGAGTTTTTCCTACCTATTCAAATAAACATGAAAATCAAAGACCCATCCATTGTAAAAACTAGAAGAGGAATGGCTGATCGTTGACAAGAAAATAATATTCATAGAATAGTACTTTTGGGGTCTTGAGTTTATTTAAGATAGAGTCGGTCAGCATATGCTGACCGATGTCCGGTGCACGCATGGTTTGGTGATTCGGGTCCGATCCGTCCATCCATCTTGTCATATCATCTAATGGGTCGTACCATGAACCAAATTTTTCCCACAACGGAAGATCCTAGTTAACCAATCTTAGGCCCATTTTCTAAGGAATGTGGATTGTTGTTGTATCATTTATTTAAACCATCCATCTGTGGAAGACTAAGGAATGGCCCACCTTGTCGCACTCTCTCGTCCATTAACATCTCTTGCACACCCATTTGTATGTAAGGTAGCTCCTTGCTAGGCAGCTAGTGGCTCACCTCCACTTGGAATCCTTCACCACTTGGCCCTTTTTCTATTGATGAAAATGATGTCATGAGCTTCGGTTTCTCAATTTCCTCGGATTTCGACATGTCTCAAATTCATAAATCAAAGCTATTAAACGGTGTCATGCTCATAAATCCAGGCAATAACTGGGGTCTCATATACAATATTTGACCCTCAACAACTGTAAAATTAGAAGACGAATGATGATCTTCAAAATAAGAAGTTTTTTAAGCGTCTATGTTTTTGCAAGTTAAAAAACAAGCCCATGTTTCACCAAACCAAAAATTTTAAAAAAAAAAAAAAGGAATGGCCCACCTTGTCTCTTGTTTTATCTTGATAAAGAAATGCATTCTGTAGCAAATCCTCAAACACTTGGCAATTACTAGTTTGCCCCACTCATATTTTAGTTTGCCCCACTATTTTTCTAGTTTGCCCAAAAAAAAAAAAATCTCTTCATATTTCAATTTGACCCACTATTTTTCTAGTTTGCCCCGCTTAATCCCCTTCACTTCACGGTGAATTCCATGCATTTCACGGTCAATCCCCTTCACTTCACGGTCAATTCCATGCATTTCACGGTCATTTTCGGCGACTCCCCTTCACTTCACGGTCAATTCCATGCATTTCACGGACAATCTCCCTCATGTCACGATCAATTCTATGCATTTCAGGACAATTCCTTTCAATGGACGGTCAATTCCATGCATTTCACGGATAATCACCTTCATGTCATGGTAAATTCCACTCATTTCACGGACAATTCCCTTCAATTCAATGCATTTCACGGTCAATCCCCTTCACTTCACTCTCATGTACCCAAAAATAATGTAGATCCAAAACTCAATGGGCCACATGATAGAAAGCAGTGGAGATTGAATGTCATCACCATAAAAATCATTCGGGTCGATCGGAGACGAGTCGACCTCTCGCCGACAATTACCGGTCGATTACGACCGGGTTGTTACCCGGTCGACCCTATTTATGTGAAATTTATCTAAATGGGGTCGACCGGGTCATAACCATCGACCATGAAAGTGAGTTGGGGTCGACCGGGTAAGACAAAAATGAGACAAATATAAAAAAAAGTGGGCAAGACAACTAACCCGGTCGACCAACCCGACTAGTCTACGACTCGACCCCAACTAACTGACCCAGTTTATTGGGTCCCTGGACCAGGGTACCTATAGCTACGGATTAGCGATATCTATGGCTACGGTTATAATCCGTAGCTATAGAGGCCTCCAAATCCGTAGCTATAGGCCGATTTTTCTCTTTTTTATTTTTATTTATTTTTTTTTTTTTTTACATGGAGAACATTTTCTCCCTTACATTTTTCTATAATACATAATTATGTAAATATGTATATATAAGTATATAAAAATACTTTTCTATCTTTTAATTCATTTCTTTGTCTATTTATTTAACAAGTATATCTCCTAAACTAAAATGATTTACTTAACGTACCACATATGATTTTGAGGTAAGAGAAGTTAAGTTAGCCAACCAACTTAGTTATTTTCCAAGATTCCATCAGGTCGATGGTCGAAAATCTATTTCATTCAGTTCGTGGTCAATTTCAATCACTTCGCGGTCGAGTTGGTTCGAGTTAAAAGTCGGGTGGGTTGGTTCGAGTTGGTGCTCAACCCTAACCCAACCCAAGGTTCCTATACCTAAACCTTAACCCAACCCAAACCAATCTTGGGTTGGGAATTCTTAACCCAAGCCAACCCAAGATGGCTCGATGGGTTGATTGGGTTGGTCAGGTGTATACGTGCTAATATTTTCGTTATTACATTAGTTTTTATATTTCATTATAGAACTTATTTTTTGTATCTATGATTTTATTAATTATATAGGACTTATTATTATATTTCAATATAGGACTTATTTTTTGTATATTTCAATATACGTGCTAATATTTTCGTTATTACATTAGTTTATTTTTTCTTTTAAAAACTAAGTTAAAATATAGGACTACTCCTTTAAAAAGTCATGTAGCATAGCACGCAATCTATTTGGGAGAAAGAAATCCAGCATATCTTGTTAGCCTGAGTCCTTGGAAATGACGTAGACAAATGAGACCCAACATCACTAGTGTACCTTCTATACAAATAATCCACACTTAATTATAATTTATAATTAACTAATATATTGATCAGGTACGGGTTGGGTTGGGTAACCTGAGACCTCAACCCAAGCCCAACCTAAGTTTTATCGGGTTGGTGTTTATATAGCCCAAGCTTGAGATCGGACCCGATATATCCTGCCCGAGCCCAACCTAATGTCGGGTTGGTCACGGGTCGGTCGAGTTGAACCCACCAAACTTTCAGCCATACATGAAATTGAGCAGGGGAAATTAGAAAATCAGCGGGGCAAACTAGGAAATCAGCGGGAGAAACTAGAAAATTAGCGGGGTAAACTAGGAAATCAGCGGGGTAAACTAGAAAATCAGCGAGGCAAAATAGAAAATCAGCGGAGTAAATTAGAAAATAAGCAGGGCAAACTATGAAAAACAGCGAGAGAAACATGAAAAACAGCGGGAGAAACATGAAAAACAGCGGGGCAAACTGGAAAAACTGTGGGGGAAACATGAAAAACAGCAGGGCAAACATGAAAAATAGCAGGACAATCTAAAAAAAAGCGGGGGAAACATAAAAAACAGTGGGGCAAACTAGAAAAATAGTGGGGAAAACATGAAAAACAGCGGGGGAAACAAAAATAGAAGGATTTTTTACAACCATCGATGTCATTCTTTTCTCAAGACTATTTGGGTGGCAGCAAAAGTTTAATTCTAAACAACTTGTTTAGGTCAAGCTATCCTAGACTAGTTATTTTCATGCTATTTGTCAAGTTTTCAAAAGAGAAGGGTTCTCTCATATTTAGTGCATGTATGCATCAAAATTTTAGCAAATGTGGCCCGATGAACATGTGGCGCATATATGGCATTTGAAAATGTACGGTGGCATGACTTATAGGTGCTTGATAGCGCATAGTGCACAAATTGATGCATGATGCATGCATATGGCAAATGTGGCACATGAAAAGAATCCACATAAGAAGGAAAAAAAATTGTACCGCAGACCCCAGCTCAAATACTAGTTCAATCCAATCCATTTGCATGATGTGCATGAAAAATGCAGAATCAATCCATCCTTTTCATTTATTGCCCTTTGCCTTAAAGTGGGAGGGGTTTCTTATTCTTTCCAAAGTGTCGTGAGTAATGTTGGGGATAATTGAAGATCTTCTCTTGGCCTGGCTTGGAGGAGGGATTGGGAAATAAGGATGGTGTGGTGGTTGGCTTGATGGTAGTCTTATGGGCTATTTATGGGGAAATGAATAGTAGGTGTTTTCGAAATAAGAATGGATTGGTGTTGGTGTTTATTAGGGTAAAGCTAGAGGTTGTTGGATGGACTGTTTTTAAAAGCTTATAATTGAGTGTGGATTGTTTGTGTAGAAGGTACACTGGTGATGTCGGGTCTCATTTGTCCACGTCATTTCCAAGGACTTAAGATAACAAGAATGCCCGATTTCTCTCTCCCAAATAGATTACGTGCTATGCTACATGAATTTTTAAAGGAGTAGTCCTATATTTTGGCTTTTTTTTTAAAGAAAAAAATGAAGTTCTTTATGATGAATAATCACATATATAATTTTTAAAAATCATAGATACAAAAAATAAGTCCTATATTGAAATATAATAAACTAATGTAATAACGAAAATATAAACTTAGAGTACCCACTTGGACCTCCTCGTACGAAGTTGGAATTTCAGGACGAAATACCTATTCTTTTGAGAGTAATTTCCAGTTGTACAGCTCTGTTGCTCAGGTCGAAAATGCCCCTGCTTTTTCCGCTTTTTGGTTTGTGGAAGCTGGAGTTACCTTTGGCTACGGAATATAACCGTAGCTATAACCGTAGTTATAGCCATAGCTATAGCCTTACCCATAGCCCGCCCATTGCAAAAGGTTGGACAGCGAGTTGGGGTCAACCGGGTCCAAACCCGGTCGACCCCAACTTGCTGTTCCACCATTGTACCCCCTTTTTTTTAAAAGGAGAACTTTTTCTCTCTTACATTTTTCTCTAATACATATTTATATAAATATGTATATATAAGCATATAAAAATATTTTTCTCTCTTTTTATTCATTTCGTTCTTTATTCATTTAATAAACATATCTCTTAAACCAGAATGAGTTACTTGACGTACCATATAGGATTTGGGGGTAGGAGATGCTACTTTAGCTAACTAACCTACTTATTTTCCAAGATTCCATCAGGTTGATGGTCGAAAATTCATTTCATTCACTTCGTGGCTAATTTCAATTAGCTCGTGGTCGGAATTTCACCACCTATGGATACTTGAACGCTTGAGCGGGTGTTGAAACTCCTAATAGTCTACCACCCGAGTGGGGCAAAAATGAAATGAGAGGGGTAAACTAGAAAATCAGTGGGGCAAACTAGAAAAACGGGACAAACTAGAAAAACAGCGGGGCAAACTGAAATATGAGCGGGGCAAACAAGAAAAACAGCGGGGCAAACTGAAATATGAGTGGGGCAAACTAGAAAAACAATGGCGAAATATGAGCGGGGCAAAAAAGAAAAAGCAATAGGGCAAACCGAAATATGAGCGGGGTAAACTATCTCGATTTTTTGAAGAATTTGGAACTTTGAACATCTTTTCTTTGAGAGTAATGATCTCCTACAACCAGTTATGGAATAGCTTACAATACATCCATCTAACTCTGTAAACCTATCATTTGTCTGGGATATGAGGGCCATGCTAAAGGAGGGACTCACCTTGAAGAATCATTTGGTGAAAAAACTAGGCCATTGTGCATGAAAAAAACAGAGAGTTTAAATCAGAGATGCTAATGGTGTGCTTCCATGTACTCATTTGGCCCACCTGATAAATGAGTAGGGCTGATTTTACATGGTGGGTCACATTTCTTCATAGTTCAAATATCCTATACGTGACATATTGGTACATGTGATTAGTTGTATCTTAAGCTAAGCAACAATGAATTTTCCAAGATTCCATTGCTGTTTTTCATGTTTCCCCATTGTTTTTAATTTGACCCTGCTTTTTCATGTTTCCGCGTTGTTTTTATGTTTCCCCATTTTTTCTAGTTTGCCCCACTCATTTTCATGTTTTTCCCGCTGTTTTTCATGTTTCCCCCACTATTTTTCTAGTTTGCCCCGCTATTTTTCATGTTTCCCCCGCTGCTTTTCTAGTTTGCCCCGCTGTTTTCATGTTTCCGTGTCTTGTTTTTCATGTTTCTCCCATTGTTTTTCTAGTTTGCCCCGCTCATTTTCATGTTTCCCCATTGTTTTTCATGTTTCCCCGCTATTTTTCTAGTTTGCCCCGTTGTTTTTCATGTTTCCCCGTTGTTTTTCTAGTTTGCCCCGCTCATACTTCAGTTTGCCCCACTCTTTTTCATGCTTACCCTGATCATTTTCATGTTTGCCTCGCTTATATAACGTATAGCCATAACTGTAGTGCTATGCACTTTTTTCTTTTTTCTCTTTTTATTTTTTACATGGAGAACATTTTCCCCCTTAGGGCCCGTTTGGCTGGGTGGATTGGAAGGGAGTGAATGGTATTAGGGTGGATGACATGGATTTCAAGGTAATGATGGTGTTGTTAGTGGATTGTCTTAAGATTCATAGGATTGCTATATAGAGTCTGTTTGGCACGCCCGGCCAATCCCGGGATTAAACCTTCCCATCCCTTTCAATCCCTCAAACCAAACACGTCCCAGGCAAATTTGATCGGATTAGGGTGGATTGGATGGGATTTAAAGGTAATGATAGTGTTGTTAGTGGATTGTCTTAAGATCCATGGGAGGATCAGGTCACCCTGTCTGTTTGGCACTCCGGGCCAATCTCGGGATTTAACTTCCAATCCCTTCCAATCCGCTAGGCCAAACAGGCCCTTACATTTTGTTATAGTACATAATTATGTAAATATGTATATGTAAGTATATAAAAATATTTGGTAATTAACTTCTCCTACCCCAAAATCATATGTGGTAAGTTAAGTAAATCATTCCAATTTAGGAGATATACTTGTTAAATAAATAGACAAAGAAATGAATTAAAAGATAAAAAAATATTTTTATATACTTATATATACATATTTACATAATTATGTATTAAGGAAAAATGTAAAGGAGAAAACGTTCTCTATGTAAAAAAATAAAAATAAAATAAAATAAAAATAAAAAAGAGAAATAAGTGCATAGCACTACAGTTTTGGCTACGGTTATAATCCGTAGCAAAAGACCCAGCTCTAACCCGGTTGATTAGGTCCCAACCCGGTCGACCCCAACTCGCTGGCATCTTTTTTTTTCTTTCTTTCTTTTTCCCCTGTTGTAATCCCCACCGATTTTTATGGGTCCCATTATGAGGTATGTGTTATATCCAAACCGTCCATCTATTTGGCGATCTCAAATTAAGGCTTGAGGTAAAAAATAAGACAGATTTAGATATCAAGTGGACCACACTATAAAAGGCAGTGGGGAATTGAACGTCTACCATTGAAACCCTTTTAGGTTTTGCAGAAGTTTTGGATCATTATGAAATTTGTTTTTCCTCTTCATGTAGGTCTTTGTGACCCTATGAATGAACTTAAACGGGGAGGATTTCTCACAAACATCACAGTGGGCTCCACCTGAGTTTCTAATGGTTGACACTCACTCAACACTGTTTCCTGTAATGTGGTACACTTGAGATTTAAGTATACCTAATTTTTGGTCTCATATCATAAAATGATCTGGAAAAATATATGGACGGCATGGATGAAAAGTATACATCATGGTGGGGTCCACAGATCACCGACCGTCTGCCATTAGCCGGTGGCAGGAGAGTACCGAATCCGTTTCCGTCTAAAAGAGGGGTATTTTCGTCCTAAAATTCCAACTCCGCACGAGGAGGTCCAAGTGCGTATGTTAAGTTTGTATTGTTTCAAAAATATCTAACGGATAAAAGGTGGGTCCACAGTCGTAAATTTCTCTTATTTATAACAGAGGGAATTCGACAATACGCAGCCATGGTCCACACGCTTCATGGTGCACAACCATGTGTGAGAATCCTCACGCAGCACTTCAATATTCTGATCATGGCTGTTGATTAGGTAGGACAACATCTGGATGCTTTATATATAAAAAACAAAAAATCAAGAAGGGTAGACTATGATATCCTTTGGATTAGTGTCCTGAGGATGGACGGTCAGGTTAAAACAGTGAGCAATCGGTCCATATTCACTGGCCAAAATCACGGAAATCGGACGGTCAAAATTGCTCAATCACCCTTTTATTTCATATGGGCCATGCAGGCGGTGGCCTATCAGATAGACGGTTCGTGCAGCACACATGTTACCACGTGTATGGTGCCACGCAGCGCACGTCCCAGTACCATTTGGCAGAGTTAACTGAATTGGACGGAGGAAAGAAGACCCTTTCAGTGGAATGGACGGCAACAGATTCAACGACGTATCTTCAACTTCCAAATGGATGTATGATACATCTACCTCTCTCCCTATATATATCTAAGTACCCCAAACCATTCCCATTTCACAACTCGAAAATTTTCAAAGGTTTCTAGCCGTTGGAACTCTTTTCCTTTAATAGAAGAGAGAAGAGAGGGAGTTTTTGAGATGGCCCAACACATTCTCCTCTTATATTTTTTTTAGCTCTAACTTGTTCTCTTGCCTTACGGCCTGTTTGGGAGCGTGGATTTGGAACCCCCTGGATTCGCAACCCCCAGGATTGGAAACCCCCTGGATTGGCAATCCTCTAGGTGTGTTTGGCACCTTGGAGTGTGGATCAACTTTAATTCAAAATACCAATAAATGACATATTTATAGGGGTTTGAATTTAATTACTAAATCAACTTTAATATCCTCAATTAGTGAGATATATAATTTTTGACACTATGGTTATGATAAGCCCGCTAAAATATATGTTTTGCCTAAAAATGATGAAATTCCAAGTCTCAGATGGACCGCAAGCACAAGATCATGTCTAAGTGACTAACCAATGATTTTTAATCGTTGATTAATATGGACAATGTTTGGACGGTGCTGGATTGTATTTGGACGGTGCTGATCTACATGAACAATGTTTGGACGGTGCTGATCATCATTAGTGGGCCATGTGCCCAGTAGAATGATAGTGTACAGTGACATACATTTATACCTGCAACTATTGAAATGATTTTAGGTGTAATCCAAGCTCTCACCGTGGATTACAAACCCCTTCAAAGGGGGATTGGAAACCCCCTGGATTGGCAATCCCTAGCTGCTTTATGCCGCCAAACAACCAAGGGGATTTGAAACCCCCTCTAATCCCCTCCAATCCAAGGTGCCAAACGACCCCTTAGCCTCATATCCAAGCCCTCTGCAGGATTTCTGTGTAGCCAAGCCCAATAGTCCAGGTACTTCCACCATCACTACTACTACAACTAGGGGTGCACATGGTTTGGTTCGGTCTGATTTTGGGGTGAAACCGGACGTATAGCGTTACTAACGGTTCTAGGAAAACTAGAACTGGAACCGAACCATTTGCACTCTAGAAGTGAATTGGAACCAAACCGTAAAAAATCAGTTCGGTTCTGGTTTAGTTTTACGGTTCCGGCCTTTTTATAATCCACCATAATTGTGTGGTTTGTTTTTATAATCCAGCCCCATTACATGGTTTGTTTTTATAATCCATCCCAATTGCATGATTTTTTTTATATAATCCAGCTCTAGCTCCTCTACTGAAATTTTTCATAGAGAGTAATCATGTTAGGGTTTATTTTTATGACCCTTTCGTATTCCTAAAATGATTTTGCTACCAATGTCTATTCATGTTGTGATCCATTTGATAAATGGTCTAGTTGTTTATGTTTTAACAAAATAAAATTTAAATATTTATTGACCAAAGGGTTTGGTTTTACGGAACTCCGAGCCGAGAACTGAACTGAACTAACCAGTTCTTTAATTTTCGGAACCGAAACCGGAACCGAAACCGATGTACTACAAAACCGGACCAAATTGTGCAGCCTGGCCGGTTCTGCTCCGGTTTACCGATTCTACCAGTTTTGTGTGCACCCCTAACTACAACCACCATCATTCTATCAAGGCCGTCAATGGGCGGGGCCAGATCATAGTCTATTGGCAAAGACTACCATAGCCAGACTTTGTTTTAGTTTATGGACCTGATTTTCAGAATTCGAAATAATCAGGACAGGCCTGGGTTTGATTTTTAATGACATACTCTATTCGGGCTCTAGCCTGAGAGCCAATCTAAGCCCATTTATATCGAAAATGGGCCAGATTAAGCCGGGCCAGGGCTGGGTTCAGGCCCAAGATTTAAACAGTCCTACTCGAACTGACCACAGTCCAGCCATAACCCGGCCCAGGACAAACCTACCATTGGGCAAAAATCAAGGTTTCAAAACTCAGTGGCTCGGAACGACTCATGCGATCTAGAGTTGAATTGGAACTCAGCGAGTTAGGCCCAGTTAATCAACATTTTCAATGCTGAACCATGGTATTGAACTTAACTGGGTCCGAGTCGACTCGGTCAATGTGCTAAAAGTGAGATAGTATTAACATTTTAGTAACACATTTCATTTCACTAATTTAGATTATGAATGTTGGCAGTGTTGGTTAATGGATTAGCCTGTGAGGATCCAAAGCTCGCTCAAGCCGACAATTTCTTCTTCGTCGAGCTCCACAAACTAGGCAACACATCGAACTTCCTTGGATCGGCGGTCACTCCTGTCTTTGCGGCCCATTTACCTGGACTCAATACTCTCGGCATCTCGATGGTTCGCATAGACTATGCGTCGTGGGGCCTCATTCCTCCCCACACTCACCCGCGGGTGTTCACTCCCCAAGTATAAGGTTGTGATGTAGTAATAAACTCGGTAAGACCGAGGTCGAATCCACAGGGACTGAAACCTGTACGTAATCTGAAAGTAACTAGAACTAGAACTAGAATGAGATGAAATCTAAATCAGATAAAGATGGAAGGAATAATGATGAATTTATAATCTAAAACTTAGGAAAAATTCAGAAAAAGGGAAACTAGGGTGCCAAGGATCCACTTGTAGAGATCAGGGAGATCTTACTCCTGCTTCACAAATCATGAAAATTAACTGAACTGACGTTGATATAGTTTCCAAGAGAATAAAGGTATATGAATTAGAATGGATTCCATCACCAAACCATGCCCAGGAGACAAAGCAAACAACAGAATTAAACTAATTACCAACCAATCAACATGCTATGAGGGTTAGGAAAGGGTACCGACATCCAACCATGCCCAGGAGACGATGGTGAACAACAGGGCTTCCTGACATCATAAACATAAAAAGGTAACGGAAATACTCAAAGCCATCGCAGACCCATTGTAATTTCACCACATGTACCATTGAGAACTAAAAACATTCCCTTAATTAGAACCGAAATCAACATCAATTCAGTCCAAACAAAAGGCACAAGCAACGAATTCTCCCCATCACGCTACAAGCTTCACCTCTTAGCCCTAGCTAAGAGGTTCAGCCCAACATGAATGGACTGGATCTCTTAAAAAAAACAAACTAAAATAAAAAGAAAAAGAAAGAAAAAAACAAAAACCCTTAAACAAGCTTCACTTCTCCCTCTTCTCCTTGTCTTTCTCTCTCTCCCCTGCTCCAGCCGTGCTTCCTCTCCAAAAGCTCTCTTTCTCTCTCCCTTTTATAGGCAGCAAGGAAGGTGGTTGGTTGGTTGCTGACGTGCATAGCAGCAGAGCATAGCTGAAGCCGGTGCGAGAGATTTACGGACCCCTGCGTTACGAACCATCTGGCGTACCTGGAATCATCACATAACTGATCCTGTTGTGGGATCTGAGCCATTCAGGCTCCTTGGCGATGGACGGCCATCCCTTGGGAAGGTTTTGGACGGTCCAAATGAACGGTCCGATCACCTCCATGATCGTGTAACGGACAAAAGTCCAGCTTTCTCTCGGACGCGCGTAGCTTTACGTAAGAGCTGCGCTGATACTTGGTGTGGCCTAAGATCAATCATCGGACCTTAAATCCATTCCGTCCATTGGATTGGTCTCGTGAAACCGGTCAGACATGCTGAGATTGAAGTCTGTTTCGGTGTGGCCCACAGTTTTTTTATTCAGCCGTCCGTCCTACGTTTTGAATGCTATCTTCTTGTGTGTGCGTTGTTGTTGCAGATGTTCACCATGACTATGGTCGACTCCCCCTCTTTGATGCATTGGACGTCTTGGATCGTCAATCTGAAGGTTATCAGAAGCACAAAGGGGCCCACAGCGGCCAGATTTCCCGGATATCTGCGAAACAAGGACCTGCGTAATCTCTTACGCTGTGAAGCTCGGTGGGCCCATGATAGGTGTATTTGAGAAAATCCACTCTGTTCATTCTACTCGTGACAAAATTCCGGCTGGAGACGGCCTGTTTTGGATCGCTGCTGACGCAGCCCACCTGATTTTCTGATCTGCCATCTGTTAGATGTTGTGGAACCTGTTTCCTTGTGTACACGTGATGAATCTGAAATTCTCCATATGTACAATCCGTTCTGCTTCTTGGAATGAATGGACGGTCCGGATCAGCAATACCGATGATGATGGCGGCCCACCTGACGTCAACCGCACCCCCTGTTGCGTAGCAGAAAATGGAATCTTCCATTTTTTTGGAAGGAAGTCGAGTCAGCGTCTGACCGACTTGGTTTGTATGGTGCACGGCGAGTGCTCGTATGCACTATACACATGCTATACTATGTGGGTTCCACTGCAATATTTCTGAGAAATCT
Source organism: Magnolia changhungtana (assembly GCA_030180095.1). NCBI lineage: Eukaryota > Viridiplantae > Streptophyta > Magnoliopsida > Magnoliales > Magnoliaceae > Magnolia > Magnolia changhungtana. The sequence continues at coordinate 280,153 of JASAUF010000363.1, read as the reverse complement.
AATCCGACCACCTGTTTTGTCTCCTCATATAATGGGTTAAGAACAAATTTGAGGCATATCCAGAGACCAGGTGGGCCTAGAATTAACAGTCTATGGGCTGATCTGTCATTTGAAGCACTTCCACAGGGATCCGGGAGCTGAAATTTGACGTGTATGGTTCATTTATGATCTCCTGACCCTGGATGAATTTTCGAGCCGATCAGATGGTGGGAACCCTGTGACCTTGCATTCTAAACATTTTTCAGGCCACTTGAGCTTCAGTTTCTTGATCTTCTCGGATCTCTGGCATGTAAATTCTTCGATCTCGGTCCCCTGGGGTCCATCCCTCGCCTTTGGTGACTTCTGTACATTAAATCCATGCATTTAGCATTGTTTTCGGTTCACGCTCATAAATACACGCTGCATCATAAACATAGTTAAAACCGGACATTAAACAGCATCATGCACGTAAATCTAGGCAATAATTGGGGTCTGATATGCAATGTTTGACCCTCAACAGCGGGCGACCGAGATCCTAACGGTCATGGAGGGCACCATCTATGCTGGCTTCGTCACATCCAATCCCGACAACCGTCTGATCACGAAGGTCCTCAAGAAGGGTGATGTGTTCGTCTTCCCAGAGGGACTCATTCACTTCCAACGTAACGTAGGGTATGGGAATGCTGTTGAGATTGCGGCCCTCAACAGCCAAAACCCAGGCGTGATCACCATCACTAATGCCATCTTCGGATCGAACGGGCCCATTTCGGCTGAGGTCCTTACCAAGACCTTCCAGCTGGACAAGAATGCAGTGGATTATCTCCAGTCCAAGTTCTAAAAACCTATCTTTCTTATTTGTTGTAGCATTGGTTTTTCTTAATGTTATGTTATTTGGAGTTCAATGATAGTTGCTTTACCTGTTGGAAAGACTCTAGCAGAGTCCTAATATAAGTGTGGTTGCATTCTTGTGAGTTCTACATGAGTTGTGGCAGCTATTGAAAGCCTCAAGTAGTATCTTAATAAACGTGTGATTGTGTTTTGTTGAGTCCTGCATGAGTTTTGTTAGCCATTGAAAGCCTTGGGTGGTGTCCTAATATGAGTGTGAATTCTTTTGAATTCTACAACAGTTAGCCATCGAAAGCCTTTAGCGTTCTACTATATAAGTGTGATTGTTTCCTTTTTAATATGAGTGGGATTGTATTCTTTTTTATTTTTATAGGAGTTATGATGACCATTGCAAACCTTGACTCTGGAGTTGTAGCACTGAGCAGTACTTTGTTGATAAGTGGCGATCTTCAGCTGTGCTATCTTCCTTTCTTCCTCGAGAAGATCTAAGCTCAAAGTTATCTGCTTGGCATTTTCGTTTGAGTTGAACGACTTGATGCGCGCCGTTGGTATCCCGACCTCTCGACCAGTATTACGGCTTATGCGCCAAATGCCAAGGAGAAAGGGATCTCTCCAGTTGAGGTTTGAGCTGTTATTTGGTACGCCCAGAGGACATGTGGCAACTCCTCGGCCCGACTCCTTTAGATTTCTCGAGTTTGAATTTGAGATGATTTTTTATGATCTTATTGATCGCTTCTACCTGTCCATTTGCTAGGGATGCCGATGTGACGAGAAGACATTGCGAATGCCAAGTCTTTCACAGAGTCCTCGATCGGAAGCGTGCGTTGTCGAACTGCTTACCGTTATCAGTAACGATTGTGTGCAGGATGCCATATTTGCATATAATGTTTTTCCAGATGAATTCAGTGATCTTCTACTCGGTAATTTTGATGAGTGGCTTGTCTTCAACCCGCTTAGTGTAGTCAAAAGCTACGACAACAAATCTAGTTTATGATATCAATACCCACTGGACGAAGGGCCAGGGGCCAGTCATCAAGGTCAATTGCTCATATAGCTGTCGAGGTATCACGACAAATTGTTGGCACTTATAGCACTTCATTGCATATGGTTTGGCATCCTCATGTATGGTCGGCCAGTAGTACCCATGTCGAATCACTTTATGGGCCAGTGATCTTCTGTTAGAGTGGTTATCACAGATACCTTCATGGATCTCCCTGAAGATATATTCAACTTTGTCGGGTTGAAGGCATCTAAGGTACGATATGAAAAATCCTCTCTTGTAAAGGACGTCTCTTATCATGGTATACCGATCTGCCCTGTTTTGAATTATTCACGCTTGGAGCTTGTCATTGGACAGTTCGTTTCGTTGGAGGTAGCCCACGATCGGATCCATCCAGCTCGACAACAGGGTTATAAGAAGTGCTTCCCTTGGATCAAGTCAGCCAATGTTGAGCTCGGGTAGGAATTCGATTATGACGATTTTGGCGATATCGTTGTTGGTTGCCGCGGTTATTTTTGCTAGAGTGTCTGCTTGGGAGTTCTCTGCTCTGAGGACTAAAGTGACTTTACACCTGTTAAACTCACTAATAAGCTCTTTCACCTTCTGTAGGTAGGCGATCATTTTCTCCCCCTGGTCTGGTACTCAGCGGCAACTTGGTTGACGATGAGCTGGGAATCGCTATGGATCTTTAGGGCTCAAGCTCCTATAGCTTTCTTTAGTCTGAATCCTGCAAGGAGTGCTTCATACTCTGCCTCCTTGTTGGAGGTTGAGAACCGAAACCTTAGTGCTTATTGTATGGAGGTCTGGTTGGGTGCTACAAGGATTATTCCTGCTCCACTACCCTTTGAATTTGAAGATCCATCAACATGGAGAGTCCATTCTTGTAGATCAACATCTTCATCATTCTTGGTCTTCTCTAGAGGTTCAGCTTTGGTGAACTCGGCAATGAAGTTGGCCACAGCTTGGCTTTTGATTGCGACTCGAGGCCGGTACGCGATGTTGAACTCTTTGAGCTCAATCCCGATACCTCATGTTTTTAGAGAACTTGATAGAGTGGCTGATTGGTTGGGACGATGATTGTGTGAGCCTGGAAGTTGGGACGGAGACATTGTGATGACATAATCAAGGGCCAGTGCTAGCTTCTCGATATTAGAGTATCTAGTCTCAATCTGGACCAAGGCTTTGCTAATGTAATACACAGGAATCTGTACCTCCGAATTCTCGCACCAGAGCCAAGCTAATTGCGGCGGCCGATGCAACCAAGTAGACCAGTAGCGACTCTCCCTGTTTAGGCTTGGAGAGCAGTAAGGGTGACCCCAGGTACTACTTAAGCTATTGAAAAGTTCGTTCACAATCGTCGGTCCATGTCGACTTCATCTTGCCTTTCAATTGTTGGAAGAGGCATGCATTTACTAGTAGCTCTAGAGATAAACTTGTTAAGGGCTACGATCCTGCCTGTGAGACGGTGAATTTCTTTTAGTCTTAGGCGAGTTCATGTCCAACAATGCCCAAATCTTGTCGGGGTTTACTTCTATTCCCCTATAATTAACCAAGAATCCAATGAACTTCCTCGAGCTCACCCAAAAGGTACATTTGTTCGAGTTCAACCTCATCCGGTATTTTCTCAAGATGGCGAACATCTCTTTAATTAAGGTTAGTTACGTGGCCTGCTGCTTTGGTGCTCTTGACCAACATATTGTCGATATAGACTTCTATTGTGCGTCCAATCTTCTTGGCAAAGATTTTGTTGATGAGACGTTGATATGTCGCTCCGATGTTTTTTAGCTCGAAGGGCATGACGGTATACTCCCTTGTTGGTCACAAAGGCCATTTTCTACTTGTCGTGTTTGTGCATGGTGATCTGGTTATAGCTCGAGCAGGTGTTCATGAAGTTAAGGAGCTTGTGCCTGGCTGTACTGTCGACTAATTGGTAGATCCTTAGGAGAGAGAGACTATCTTTCAGACACGCTTTATTCAGGTTGGTATAGTCGACACATATGATCACTATTTTTTTTTTTTAAAGATTTCTTCACCAACACGATATTTGCTATCCAATCAGGATAGTAGAACTCTTTGATAAACCCAGGCTCGAGAAGCTTAACGACCTCTTCACCTATGACTGTGTATCATTTTGGTTCAAATGCATGCTATTTTTGTCTTACGGGTCGATGGTCAGGGTTGACATTCAATTTGTGAACCATTATCTATAGGTTAATGCCAGGCATGTTCTAGTGTGACCATGCAAATATGTCGGCGTGCTGCTTCAGCAGGCTGATGTTTCGTTTCACTGATCTAGCGCTAGTAATGACCCGACCTGAATTATTTGGGTTGGGTTGGTTTCGCAGAGAGGCACGGCCACCAGATCCTCGACTGGTGATCCTCTCTCGACGGATTCTTGTCGGGAGTATAGAGAGGTGATGGTCATTGTCTACTGCTGCGCTTTTGCCTTGAGCGGTGTTGAGTAGCATTGTCAGGCCTCATGCTAGTCACCTCTAACTTGGCTGACGCCTTGTTCAGTCAGGAACTTCATCGCGAAGTAGTATGTAGACACTGTGCCTTCATAACATCGAGGGATAGTCGTCCCAATATTATGTTGTAAACAGAGGGGCAATTGACCACAAGAAAGTCGATCATGGCAGTCATCTAGTTATGACCCTCTCCCATTTAAAGGTGATTCTTTCCATTGCAAACCCGAGCAAGGGGGGGACCTTCCGATTCCCATCTTATCGAAGGCGACAGTGAAGATGTTAGCCGAGCTATCGATGTCCACCAGTATGTGATGCACCTTATGGTTGGCTATAGTCACGATGACCATCAGGGCATTGTCGTATGGGTGGTAGATTCCTCGGGCATCTTTCTTAAGCTACAAGGGTTTATCTTTTGTTCTTTCACGGCCTTGCTTGTGAGGCATACATGGTGCTCCATGCTACTGTTGCTAATGTTTTGGGCATGAACCCTACGCGCTTTGTTCGAATGTCCGCTTCCATCTGTTTCCCCGAATATAATACATATCTCGCAAGTTGCTTTGTTGTTGTTTCTGTCGCCTTGTTGCTCGTCCTGTTTGTCTGGTCGGTCATCTCTCCTTCTAGTGACGTACTCTCGTAGGTGCCCGCCTTGGATGAGAGACTTTATCTCTTCCTTGAGATCGAAACATTCAGTGGTAGTGTGGTCATGGTCGCGATGAAAGTGATAGTACTTCTGCTTGTCTCTCTCTTTGGCATCGACCTTCATCTTGCTCGGGTATTTTAAGTTCCTTTTATCACGTATTTTCATGAGAACTTGCTCAGGAGTCACATTCAGTGTGGTGTATGAGCGGAATTGGCCCTCTAGTTGTCGGTTTGGGCACTGACCTCTGCTCAGATCATCCTCCTTGGTCTTTTTGTTGTTGACGGTGGGCGATTCTCTTTCCTTCTCTTGTCTTCTCTCCTTAGCCGAGCTACCTGCGCTTCGAGTAGCTTTTCGTGCGCTGAAAAGCTCCTCCGCGTTCGAGTACTTTTGGGCTTGATTAAGGAGATCAGCCAAGGTAGTCGGGGGGTTCTTGCCAATCGAGAAGAAGAACTTCCCATCCCTTAGACCAAATATCATGGCGGTCAGAGCTATCTGGTCAAAGTAGTCGTCTCATGTACCGCCTCATTATTGAAGCGGATGTAGTCCTTTAGCGACTCATCTTCCCTTTAGGTGATAGTGAGGAGGTGCGTTGCATGTTTCATTCTGTCCTTCCCACTGATAAACTATGTGATAAAAATCTTGCTGAGCTCTGCGAAAGAACTAATAGCCTTCGATTTCAGTTATCTGTACCATTTTTGCATCCTTCCTGACAAAGTTAGGGAGAATGCTCAACACATCACTGAGCTCGAAGCACCGCGAAGCACCATCTAGGCTCTGAAAGACTTAAGATGCTCGATCAGCCGGGTCTTTGGATCCAGAGTAGGGGTGATATGGGGCATCCAGAACTTTAACGGGAGTTGAGACTTCATGATGTCGTCAATAAACGGAGGTTTAGTCTCCTCCAACATGGCGTCAACTGATGTCGGGCCCCGAGCTCGGTAGGCTTATTGGATATCACTGAGCTATCCTCATATCTCTTTGAGCTTGGCTTCCCACGAGACCTCACTTTCCGCGACGACTTCAGGGGCCTTCCCACACCTCCTTTTCTCTAGGGTGTAGCGTAGGTTAGTGTCTGCAAATATGGTCGTCCTCACAGTATGCGTGAGAGCTTAACTATGTGTGCCCTGGTCACTGCTTTACTATGTAAGAGTCGTGGGGTACCTGGGGAGGCTAGGACAATTCGGTTGACGCACCTGCTTCGCACCATGATTAGGAGGTGGTTGTTCTCTCCAGTATATGCATTATTCAGTTGGCGCTGCTGGCTAGGGCTTCGACCTAGCTTTTCAAGGAGAGGAGCCGACTCCCCTTGTGCGAGGCCTTTGCGCGGCCATCGCCAGGAGAGGGTTGGTATGATGTTCTAAAGGCGGGTCTTGGAGGTTCTCAAGCTGTTCGTCTAGTGCAGGGATTGGTATAGTGATGGAGGCCAAAGCCCTCTTTCTTCCTTTAGCCATAGTAGGGTAGATGAAGACATGATAGGTGATCTTTAATGGCTTTACTGTCGCTTCCCATAGACGGCGCCAAACTGTTGATGCTGCAATCTGGTTGTCCCTGCTAGCCCATCATGTACCTGCAAAACAGAGAGACACTAGGGGCACCAATTAAAGTCGGGGGCCCTCCGATGCCTAAGTCAGGGTAGGCACACAATGGGCATAGATGAGTTAGGGTAGTGGTGCATACATTTCTCTTTAACAAGGGTCTCTATTTATAACTTTTGAGTCCACTTACGTATATGGCATTGAATCTGCTAGATAGATTCGTGTGATAGACTAAATCCGTTCCCATATCACGCATTTCTCAGCGTAATCCTTAGCTGAGATCTCGAAAGGTAATCTCAACCGTATACGGAGCGGATTCTCCCTTCTATTGCGAGGTAGCGGTCGGCTGTCCCCGAGGCCGATGTCAGTGGTTGATGCCGACCTAGGTAGGGGTCCTTGGTAGAAGCTGGTCCTCGAGGCTGATGGTTGAGGCCATCCCTCGAGGTCGACATACGATACTGACCTCCAAGGTCACTGGTTGAGACTGTGAAGCCTTAGCTTGGCGGCTGAGGTTGGTATTCATGGCCGCTACTTGGGTTGGTCGTGGAAGTCATGGTCGGCACCTGATGCTAAGCTGATATCCCACCATTCACGTTGGGGTGTTTTCCCTGATCTTCCCATTTTTATTTTAGGTGTTTGGTGAGTCCAATTTTACTTATAACAAAACTAAATCATTCAAACCTTATGTCCATCTATTTCATGAACTCATTTTACCCCATGAGCCCAAACATCATAAATATCCATAACTAAATAGAGTTGTATCACTGCACCGTACATGGAAGATTTGTCCTATCATGTGTCTGGCTTGAGTTTTGGATTCGCCTCATTTTTGGGTCATGTCATAACTCAACTAGAAAACGGATGGACAGATAAATTCCTTACAATATGGCAGTGGGCCCCACCCTTTTTTTTTTTCAGGATCATTTTATGTTACAGTCCCAGAATAAAGTGTTGGGATTTTTAGCTTGCGGAATCACATAGATCTAGATCTAGGATAGCAATCCAATGGCACCAAGCACACACACAAGAAAAGAGAACACACAGATTTAACGTAGAAAACCCTTGCGGGAAAAAACCACGGCACAAAGCGACAGATCACCACTATGAAAGCATCAATTACAAAGAGAAAAGACTTACCCGATTCGAACAACCTCGAATCTCACCCTTGCTACACCCTTTGATAACCCTAGAACCCTTTAGAATACCTTTAGGAAGTCTTGGAATAATCTTAGAATAGCCCTAGGAACCCCAATTTATAGTTTTGGCAACTTCCCTTTCGTATCCCAGTTGCGAAAGGACTTGCGTCACAAAAATTTGCGAAACTCCTTTCGCATCCCAGTTGCGAAAGGACTTGCAACACGAAATTCGCGAAACTCCTTTCCGCATCCCAGTTGTGAAAGGACTCAGATTTAAGACATCTTGCAACAATAAGCACATCCAAATCTTAAGTGAACCATACAGTAGTTAAATACTCACTACTAAAAACTTATTAAAGGCATCAAAAGTTTTGGATCAAGTTGATATTTATGTTATTTTTACGTTGTACAGGTACATATTATCTTATGAAATGGTTCGATGGCTAACAAACTAAAAATGAGAAGACCAAATGGGACCCCTGGATTGAGTACTACCAGACAGGGGCTCTAAGGGCCTCACCTGATGTATATGTTTTATCCATTTATTTTCACAGATTATTTTAGGGCATGTACCCAAAAAAGAGGCAGGTTGTAAGCTAAACCGGACCACACCACAGGAAGCAGAGGTGACGGTGACTGCCGCTGTTGAAAACTTCCTGAGGCCCTTCGTGATGCTTATTTGTCATCCAACGTGTCCATAAGGTCACATCAACCTGGATGAAGGGAAAACATAAGTACTAGAGTGATTCGAAACTTCTATTCCCCGATAAGTTTTCACCGGTAGACGTTCAATCCTCACTGCTTCCAGTGGTGTATCCACTTGAGCCTTTAATATACCCCATTATTGGGCTCATGTTAACTGAATTGGACGGAGGAAAGAAGACCCTTCCAATGGAATGGACGGCAACAGATTCAACGTTGCATCTTCAACTTCCACATGGATGTATGAAACGTCTACCTCTCTCCCTATATATATCAACCCCAAACCATTCTCCTTTCACAACTGGAAAAGTTTCCAAGGTTCCTAGCCGTTGGATCTCCTTTCCTTGATTAGTAGAGAGAAGAGTTTTTGAGATGGCCCACCACATTCTCTTCTTGGGTTTTTTTAGCTCTCACTTGCTCTCTTGCCTTAGCCTCGTATCCAAGCCCTTTGCAGGATTTCTGTGTAGCCAAGCCCAATAGGCCAGGTACTTACACATCACTACTACTACAACTACGGTCACTCTATCAAGGTTTCAAAACTCAGTGACTCGGAACAACTCATGTGATCTTGAGTTGAATTGCAACTCGGTTGAGTCAGGCTTAGTTAACCCACATTCTAAATGTGGAATTGTGGGTTCGAACTTGACTGGGTCCGAGTTGACTCAGTTGATGTGCTAAAAATGAGATAGTATTAACATTTTAATTACACATTTCATTTCACTAATTAATTAGATCATGAATGTTGGCAGTGTTGGTTAATGGATTAGCCTGTGAGGACCCGAAGCTTGCTCAAGCCAACGATTTCTTCTTTGCCGGGCTCCACAAACCAGGCAACACGTCGAACTTCCTTGGATCAGCGGTCACTCCCGTCTTCACAGCCCATTTACCTGGACTTAACATGCTCGGCATCTCGATGGTTCGCATAGATTACGCACCATGGGGCCTCATTTCTCCCCACACTCACCCGCGGGCCACTGAGATCCTAACGGTCATGGAGGGCACCATCTACGCTGGCTTCGTCATATCCAACCCCGACAACCGTCTGATTGCGAAGGTCCTCCAAAAGGGCGACGTGTTCGTCTTCCCAGAGGGACTCATTCACTTCCAACGTAATGTAGGGTATGGTAATGCCATTGCGATCGCGGCCCTTAGCAGCCAAAACCCAGGCGTGATCACCATTGCTAATTCCGTCTTTGGATCGAATGGGCCCATTCCAGCTGAGGTCCTTACCAAGGCCTTCCAGCTGGACAAGAATGCAGTAGATTATCTCCGGTCCAAGTTCTAAAAACCTATCTTTCTCATTTGTTGTAGCATTGGTTTTTCTTACTTTGATGTTGCTTGGAGTTCAATACTAGTTGTTTTAGCTGTTGGAAGACTCGAGCAGAGTCCTAATATAAGTGTGATTGCATTCTTTTGAATTCTACATGAGTTGTGTTAGCCATTGAAAGCCTCAGGTAGTATCCTAATACAAGTTTGATTGTGTTCATTCGAGTCTTACATGAGTGTAGTTAGCCATTGAAAGCCTATCCTACTATGAACGTTCAATCCCCATTATTTCCTGTGGTGTGGTCCACTTGAGAATTAGATCCGTCTCTTTTTTAGGCTCATACCCTAAAATGAGCTAGCAGAATGGATGGACAGCGTCAATGAAAACATATACATCTTAGTAGGGCCCACACTGCTTTTCCAGCACCTACTAGTGGCATCGAGATCGGAACTGGCAGGGTCAATGTGCAATAATCGTCGGAAATATTCGGAAGCGGCTTCTGAGTTACTAAGCATACTGAGTAGATTCTGTGGGGCCCACCATAGATGTATATATCATATTCACTCCCTGCATCTGTTTTTACGGATCATTTTATGACATGATTCCAAAACTGAATCATATCCAAACCTCATGTGGACCACACCACTGGAAACAATGGGAATAATGGTGTTACGGTGATGTTTATTTGTCATCCAACCTGTTCATAAGGTCACACAGACATGGATAAAGGGAAAACACAAATATCAGCTTGATCCAAAACTTCTATTACCGTCCAAAAGTTTTCAATGGTAGGCATTCAATTCACGCTATTTCCAGTGATGGGTCCACCTGAGCTTTTTATATGCTTCAGTTCTAGGTTCGTGCACTAAAATGATACGGTAAAACGGTGGAGAAAGTGGATAAAAGATGTAAATCGGCTTCGAAATATTCAAGCCATATGTGGCAAGGGTTCTACACTGTAGGTTTCCTCCACTGTCTTCCAAAATATTCAAGCCATCCGTGCATGGGAAGGGTTCCAATGTTAGTACACAACCGGCTTTCGAAGTATTCAAGCCGTCCCTCACAAGGGTTCCATTGTATAAATTTCCTCCACCAACAATCAGATCAGATCTGCACAATTGTCAGTGAAACTATAATTAAGTCGTGGAGGGGGGTGAATAAGATCTTTTTAAAATTTTTTAGATTTAAAGGTTCAACAAATCACAGACAATCGCCCAAAGATTTAAATAACTAAATAGATTAATAAATACACAAAAATCAACTCAAGTGTAAAACAAAAGATAGTAAAGATCGTGTAGAATTTTATAAGACATGTAATATACAATTTTTTTTTTTTGTTAGCTTGTTAGTACACCTACTGTCAGATCACACTTGACTGTTAGCCACCCCCACTAGGAATCGATGCTAAGACCTCGGTGTTGAAACGAGGTATCTTTCACTCTATCTAGGCATTCATAGAAATTGAATAAAAGAACATAAGCATAGATAAATCATATTCATTACATTGCACACGATTTATTGTGGTTCGGCTAGTTGCGTATTCCATTCTTGGCTAATGCACTCTCTCCATGAGTATATCGGATTTTACTATTCTTGATGGTTTTAAACCAGGTTTACCTTTACATCCTACACAAGGACTAAACGTTTTAAACCCATCGGTGGCCTACACAAGGTCTTACTCTACACTTGTCCTACACGAGAATAAGTCATGTATTCTTCCGCCGAAGGCCTACACAAGGTCTTAATGTGTGAGTTTAGGTCTTAAACTCTGAACCCAAATCTCCACGAGAAATGGGTCAGCAAATGAACTCTATACTAAGACATACCTAATTGGATCGGCCCCATGATAGTGCAATGTCGAAGAAGCTTCTTCTTGCATGAAACATCTACTCTTCAACTCCCATGATCAGCCACCTTAAATGAATGTACTAATATAGTGCCAAGGTTAGGAAAAGGGTTAGTGAACCTAATTATAAGATAGGGGACTTGTAGCGTATAGCTAGGTTAATTAGGATTCACCTAAGCTAGCATTTTATGACCTTTAAAATAAGAGATTTGCGTATTAAGATCAAAGTCAGGGCCATAATGAATGCTTGAGTTCATGATTCAATCCGAGCTTTGAATGCTCATTAAATGTGCTTAATCATAAGTGTTGAATGATGAACTCAATGAGATTAGAGCTAAGGATGAAGGATTAGAAAGAGGGAAAACACTCTAGCAAAGTTCTAATGGATTCTCATCAAAATGCCAAAATGCCCTAACCAATGTATAAATTGATAGAGTTGCAACGGTTGGAAAATGGGCAGAAAATGTCTAGTCTCGGATCGAGCGATCAAGCCAATTTCGAATTTTTAGTAAAAATCTCGTTGGATGCTTTTGTGCAAGTTTGGTCGATCAAACTTGCATCCTTGATTGATCAAGCTTAATCATTTTTGTCTAGAGAACTCGTTGGACAGTTTTAGGACTTCTTGATCGATTGAGCTTGATAGATTGAGACCGCTCAAGGATTTTCTTGAGTGATCAAGAAGAGCTTGTACTTGTGCATCTTTGGATGTTTTCACTATATAGACTTTTGCATAAGATTTCCCCAAGTCCATGCTATTCTATTAGACATCTCCTCTAGCTAATGGAGGCTACGGGTATTACTATCAATGGTCAAGCCAACCAGAGGGTTCGGTTTTGAGGTTTACAAGGTTCATAGGTCTTGGAATTTACCAATGACCTATATGGTTTACTTGTCTCTTCCATGCCGTCGCCGCACAAGACTATGAGTCTTTAGTTCTTCAACTACTATTGGGGCTAGGGGTGTACATCGAGTTGAACTGAGTCGAGCTGGCCTCAACTCGACTCGACTCGGCCACTAGTAGACCTCAGTCCGAACTCGGCTCGGCTCGGTCCTCTGGCCAGCATGGCTTGGTTCGGTCAGCAGCTCGGGCTAGCTTGGGCCGAGTTCGAGCCAAGATCGAGCCGAGTTCGCCATTGAGGCATTTCCATAAACACCTGGACTGCACCTTCAAAATTCCTCTATATGTGAAACAGAAGTAATGGTTTTAAAGGTATTTTATCAAACATCTTTTAAGCCACATAAAAACCAAGAAAAACCAATAAAAAAGGGTATTTGTTTCATGTACTGTAGACACCCCACCCAGGCTAATATCTTGATTTTGTTAAGACAATCCGAGAACCATGATCATGTCCCTAACCCTAACTTGAACCATTATTCAATCCAGACCATGTCCAAAACCGATCTATTTCTCGAATCATTCTCGGGCAACGATCGAGCCAATTTCGAGCCATTTTGAGCCAAACATCCAAAACGGACTTTGTTTCGTCCTAAGGACCTAAAAAAGGACCCATCGGATGAATTTCAAAGGAAGCTGTACCGAAGCGGTAGTTTGACTACCGCCAGAGGTAGTCAAATTACCACTTCCCCTAAAAAAGCGAGCACTGAGTCAACCACACGAGTTTCGGACTCAGCCAGGTCCGGGCGGCAGTCGGACTACCGCCGGCGGTAGTCGGACTGCCTCCGGCGGTACTCGGAGTACCGCCACGTCTTTGTCTGACGAGGGACAATTTGTCCCCGTCCCAAAGTCAACTCTCCCATACATTTACCCTCCTCATTCTCACTATTTACCGTTTTACCGGCCCTTTTAACCAATGAGAGCACGCCATGTGGCGTCTCTCTTTCTCCAACCAATCGCCTATTGCCACATCAACATTTACCCCTCCCAAAGTCTAAAATTACCACAATGCCATTGGAGAGGGTTATAAATAGCCCTCTCCTCCTTCATTTTAGGGGACCAAGCCACCAAGGGAGGGAGAGAGAGAAAGAGAGAGTGAGTGAGAAAGAGTAAGTGAGGAAGAGAGTGAGGGAAGGGAAGGGGCTCCCAAGCTTTCAAGCCCAAATTTTTCAGCCACCTCCTAGCCTTCATCTCAACCCTTTCAACCTACAAGCCTAGCCCAAAATGATCATGGTTCAATCTACATCCTAGCCTATTCAAGAATCAAGTCAAAGATCCATACAAGCATTCATCATGACATCTACTCTCTTCTCAACCCCCCTGCTTCTCTAGATCTCTAGTGGACATATGTTCTGTGACTCGCCGTACATCGGATCCTGTCACATCAGAAATTTCTAGTGATCTAGTCCACTTTTCTTATCTCTTTGCATAAGCATCATCACATCCGCCTTCTAGACACATTGTCGGACGTATGCTCTGTGGCCTGCCGAAATCTCGGACCTTGTTACATCATAAATCCACATGTGACTAGTCCCATCATGACCATAGCATCATCATCATCCCTTGAGATTATTTTACCACACTAAGTTGAGACCGTACACTTGTATGGGCAGAGAGGGTGCCTAACACCTTCCCTCTTTGTAACCGAGGTCCCTTACCCGGAATCTCAGATCGTAGACCAGGAGTCAATCTAAGGTGGGAGAGTCTTCGGATTTCTTTAACCTTATGTATTCCGCGGGTTCTAGCCGACCGCGGGATTCTGAGTAATATTGGCTAGTGGCGACTCTAACAAATCGGCTTAATCACCCCCAACATCATCACCACAACGCCACATTTTTCACAACAGCGTGGGCGCCGATTTTTCAGTGTCTACAGAATGGCGACTCCGCTGGGGATGAGTCTAGAACGCACTAGCTGAGACCTGACTCGACAACGTGTGGTATACTAATTTCAAAGAACATTCATCATCATACAAAAAAAAACCTCTTTGGCTTACACTTGCTTAAGCAAAGATCCGAACTATGACCACTCGATCCCATGCAGCCATGACTTCTCAAGCGACCCATGAAGAAGAGCCGGCACCCCAACCAGTTCCTGAAATATCCGCACCTGCACCCGCACCCGCACCCATGCCTACACCCGTACCCTTACCAATAGCTCCGACAGATTTGTCAGCCAACGTCGCCACATAAGAGCTACTACTTCGAACAATGCAAGAGCTACTGCTTAGCACTCGGTACCAAGTGCCACACCGAATACACAAGCGACCCACCTAGTGTGCGAAACGACTCCCACTCCCTCAAACTCCTTTTGCCTTCTCTCTCATTCCTCCAGCAAATCCTGTGCTCTCACTCCCAGAAGAATCAGCACAGGATCAACAACGACAAGCAATCTGGAGCAACCCTCCCCCACATCTCTACTCAACACATCACAACAATCCGGTTCATAAAGCACGGAGCAAATCACGGACAAGAATCGGCGGATGCCCACGAAGGGGCCGGTTCGAGTCCACTCACTCCCTTAACGGGAGTAACATCCCGGAATTGGCAGATACCCCAGGCGGGAGCCATTTCCGAACATCCCACCCTCCTCCGAAAGGGAGTGGTGTTCAATTCCAGCTACCTCCCACCACCGAGAGTCCACCTTCTTTCCATCAAACCCCCATTTTGGATCCATATGAAGAAGAAGCGGCACAAGCCCTACAGCAAGGGGCAAGACACCCGCAGCAAAGTAAGTCAGAGATCGAGGAGTTACGAGAGCAACTACAAATGATGCAAAACCAGCTTCAAAGACAACAAGGAGTGGATCACCCATCCACTAAGTTCAGGGACCTCTGTCCCTTCCCAGACGCCCGGGTACCTCCAAATTTGGAGGTACCAAAGTTCAAAAGGTATGACGGTAGTGGGTGCCCCACAGCACATCTAAAAGCCTTTTGTGGGGAGCTCAATGCGATAGCAGGGAATGATGGAGCCTTAATAAGGCTTTTCCAGAAATCCCTAAAGGGTGACGCTCTGAATTGGTACACCTCACTAGATAGCCACCAAATCAGAACCTGGGAAAAACTTTCTCAAGCATTCATTGACAGGTTCTCATACAACCTGAACATGGCTCCAAGGAGAGCCGACTTGGCTGCCCTGAGGCAAAAAAGTGATGAATCTTTATCAGCATACATAGGACGATGGCGAGCTATGGCAGCTCGAATGAGAAACCCCATCGATGACGAGGAGCAGATATCCATGATTGTGCATTCAGCACATCCCAGCATTTCAGGATATCTGATCTCGTATCCGTACGTAAACTTCTCCCAACTCATCCGAGCTGGAGAACAAGTAGAAGCTGGGATCAGAGTTAGAACCATCTCCCTATGGCCACATCAGGCCCCCTTAATCAAAAGAAATAAAGTTGAGGGAAAACCTGTTGGATACGGGAATGGAAACAGCACTGCTCCCATGCAGCGTACTACTAAAGTTAACAACATCATCGCTAACACTCAAGGCAACCAGTATGCTCCACCACCAGAGCCATGGCAGGACAGGCAATACCAGCCACAACAGAATAGGCAGTACCAACCCCAGCAAACCCAACAAGGATATCAGGCACAGTCATCTCAACAGCAATCACAACAGCCTAGGGGAAATGCGTAAGGACCATACAACCAAGGAATGTTAGGGAGAAAGTTCACTCCGTTGGCACAATCATACAGCCAAGTGCTAACAATGCTCATGCAAAAGCAACTGTTAACACCCCTCCAGCCTCGACTTCCACCTAATCCCTTGCCTCCTGGTTACAATGAAAATCAGTACTGTGCATATCATCAGGCTCATGGCCATCTAACGGACCGCTGTTTCACTTTGAAACATGCAGTCCAAGATTTGATCGAAAGCCAGAAGATTGCGATCACCCCACAGGCCAACAATACAGTTCAAGCCAATATTCTTCAAAATCCCCTGCCCTCGTATTAGGCAGGACCCAGCACATCCAGCACCTCTACCGTCAATCACATTGAAGGAGGTCAACCCACACATGCTCATCCACATCATTCCATCCAAGCAATCATGCCCGACACAGCCAATCGGACATGGGGACACCAGCAAGCACCATCGCCTGGACCACAGGTGTCCCTTGAAGCAGCACCAGCTACTCAACCTCTCATATTTCTTGAAGCAGCGCCACGACTTCCGGTCTCTCGTGACTTTGGAAGCAGCACCCAATAGGTCATACCCTCAGAACCTCGCCCTCCAAGGGGCACACTCAACCCCATCCTCGGCATATCCAAAAAGGTTGAATTCTGAATCTGTCATCCTCCCGATAAGTCTCCCTGACCTAACCCTGCTAACCTTGCAAGGGGCACCCTCAGTTCAAACCCCGCAATTCCTGATGCCTCACCAACTGGCACATACCCAGAGAATCCCTCCCCCACATCAAAGGAAAGAAGAAAAATCCATGGCCACAACTAATCAGAACTTGGTGGCATCTCAAGAGATATCACTGAGTCTACCACAAACTGCTCCAGTAATGACCCCTCAGCCTCAAGAACCATTAGTATACTTGGAAGGAAGAACGGTTCCTTCCTATAACCCGAAAGTAGTCCCATGGCACTACCCAGAATGTGATGAGGTGGGTAACAATGGGAGATACCTCAGGAGAGATAATCAGAACCCAAAAGAAACCCGGGGAATTTTATCGGGAACCACCAGCAAAACTGACGCTGCTTATGACATAGCAGCCCAACTCAAAACCATTCCCGCACAAATATCCATCTGGGAACTCCTATGTACGTCAAGGTCGCATCGAGAAATCTTTGCGAAGACCTTGAATGATGCCCATATCTCTCCTGACGTACCTCCCGAAATGGTGGCAAGCATGATTGGCCAACTTCTCGCACCACAAGCTATCACCTTCTGTGATGATGAGCTACTACCTGAGGGTCGTGAGCACAGGCGCTCACTAAACATAGTGGCCCACCACAAGAATTTCAAGATCCCACTAGTGCTCATCGATAATGGATCCAGTCTCAACGTTTGCCCTTTAAGAACTATTGAACGGTTAGGGATAGAACCATCCTCCTTCAGACCCAGTACCATGAGCGTTAGAGCTTTCGATAATTCTCGAAGGCAAGTGGAGGCGGAAATCGACCTAGAATTACAAATTGGACCAGACATGACCCTTGTCACATTTCAGGTCATCAATATCCCTGCCTCATTTAACCTCCTCTTGGGGCGGCCATGGCTCCATGCTGTTGGAGCCATCTCATCTACCCTCCACCAAAGGGTTAAATTCCCTTCGGGAAATCGAATCATTTCAATACTGGCTAAGCCAGAAACCATCCTCCCGGTGACGGTCAGTATTCCAGAAACTAACCTTCCAGTGATTGACATTCAGCATACAGAAGGCGATATTCCATATCACAGTTTTGAATTCGAAATAGTGAACGCGATCGCTAACCCTCGCCCTCTAGCTGCTGAATACGTCATTCCCCCTGCTGAGCGATTGATCCTAAATTACCGTACCGAGTTCCATGAAAAAGGTATGGTAGTGAGACCAGCACCTGCCAATGTACAGAGACAGGGACTGGGATATCAACCGACACCGGAAGATCAGGCTGAAAGGCCAAAAAGGGGTCAACTGTTTAAATGCACACCCATCGAGTTTGTCAAAGCTGGGACAGTTTATGAGGATAAAATGTCATCTCTTGAGGACCAATTCCAAGCACTTAGACTAGACAGGAGTCTATCTGGCCACCAATAAGGTGGGATCGGATCCTCGGGACACCAGAGGAGCACACAAGGCCAGGGGCAGAACCCCCAGATCCATTGCATGAAACTAGGGGCATGAAAACGGGTCCATCCGCAAGTGACTCAAAACTGAGACTGTCCTTCGCAGGCAATGTAGACCAGAACAGGGAGACACCCATTCAGGGGAATACAGGGCAGAAGCAACCCATCCATTGGGTTGACAAAGGTAAGTGGCTTGCTCTGGATTGGACGGATGTTCAAATCCCGTCCCAGAAATCCGAGGAACAAGAGGAACTTCAACTCCTGGGCACAGAGGTCGAAACAGATTCTGACTCTGAGCCCAGCCCAGCAAATATCATGGTCATCGAGACAGGTGACCCACAGGAACAAACAGGGCAGATCAGCAAGATCGAAAGAAGAAAGGAGCCTGAATGGTCAACCATCCCCCTAACAATCGAATCAGCTAGCGAACCATTCGCTAGCACCAGCCTAAAAAAAAAAACGCCAATGTAAATAGCAATTGGTATCCCGAACCAGGACAAGACCAATCATAGTTTGCAACACCGTCCTATTCAGGATATCTTGGCAACACCAAAAAATTAAAAAAATCTTTCAAACACAAAAACATCAGATATTTTCAAAAATACAAAAACATCATATATTCCCCAAAATCACAAAACATCAAAAAACTTCCAAAATACAAAAACAATAGAAATTTTTTCAAAAATCACTGTGCCAAACACTTCTCATGACAAGCACGAGTTTGAAGTCGACTCATATGATTTTGATCTAGAATTAGACTTTGAACTCATGGGTTTGGATGAAGCCATGGATGAGGGAAATGATGATACCGCTCTTAAATTCGAGGATTCCCTCAAAAAATTCGAAACAAAGGCCAATGTTGTGGCAGACGACTTCGAAATTGTGAACTTAGGGTCAATGGAATCCCCCAGGGAAGTGCGTATCGGGAAATCGCTTCCCCCAGAATACAAGCGGAAGATGATGGAGTTTCTGAAGCCGAGGTTGTCCAACTTTGCTTTCTCTTACGAGGACATGCCAGGGCTCGATGAAGAGTTGGTGGTGCATCATCTGCCAACAAAGCCAGAAATGAAGCCAGTCAAGCAAAAGCTGCGAAGGATGAAGCCAGAATGGGCCCTGAAAATCCGTGATGAAGTCATCAAGCAATACAATGCGGGATTTCTGGTAGTCTCCAACTATCCGGAATGGCTCGCAAATATCGTACCAGTTCCAAAAAAAGATGGGAAAGTCAGAATGTGCATCGACTTTAGGGACCTCAACAGAGCAAGCCCTAAAGATGACTTCCCGTTGCCTCATATCGACACACTGGTAGATAATACTGCTGGACACAAGATCTTCTCCTTCATGGACGGTTTCTCCGGTTACAATCAGATCAAGATGGCCGTCGAAGACCGTGAGAAGACTTCCTTCATCACGCCGTGGGGAACTTTCTGCTATCGAGTCATGCCCTTCGGATTGAAAAATGTAGGAGCTACGTATCAACGAGCCATGACTGCCTTGTTTCATGACATGATAAACAAGGAAATGGAAGTTTATGTGGATGACATGATTGTCAAGTCTCGCACGATCGAAGGACACTTTGAAGATCTCAAAAAGCTCTTCGACAGGCTGGAAAAGTTCAAGCTCCGCCTCAATCCACAAAAATGTGTCTTCGGTGCAACCGGAGGCAAGCTTTTAGGCTTCATTGTCAGCGAAGACGGTATCAGGGTGGATGAGACCAAAACCAAAGCTATCATCGAAATGCCACTGCCCAAGACTGAGAAAGAAATTCGGGGCTTCCTCGGGCGAATCCAATATATCAGCCGATTCATCGCACAACTCACTCCGGTCTGCGAACCCATATTTAAGCTATTACGAAAGAACTCTCCAAAAGAGTGGAATGACGACTGTCAAGCGGCCTTCGATAAAATAAAAAAATACTTGCTAAATCCCCCAGTGCTCATGCCGCCCACTCCAGGTAGGCCACTCCTGTTGTATATCTCTGTCGTAGCGGAAGCAATCGGATGCGTCCTCGGCCAACACGATAATACGGAAAGAAAGGAGCAAGCGATCTACTATCTAAGCCGACGGTTTACAAGCTACGAAGCCAAATATTCCAGCTTAGAAAAAACATGCCTCGCCTTAGTTTGGGCAATACAACAGCTAAGGCAGTACATGATATCTCACCCGATACTTCTGCTTGCTCGCATGGACCCGTTAAAGTACTTGTTCGAAAAACCACGCGACGGAGTAATTGCAAATGGCGATTCTTGCTTTACGAGTTTGACATCACATATATCACCCAGAAGGCAATCAAGGGGCAAGCTGTAACAGCCCGAAATTTTCACGGCCAGAGTTTGTACTCGTGCCCGAGGAAATCGGGTGTTAATAATGAATAAACTGGATGCTCTGAAATCGCACATTTTTTTTTTTCATTTATTTAATCACATCCAGATACATTCATAAAGGTAACATTCACAAAGAGAGATTAACTATATTTATTATATATCATTAGAGTAAAAGGAATAATCAAGGCCTCATAATGAGAGGTTTATTACAACATCAGAGTTCACAGCGGAAGTGTAAATCTAATTAAGCAATTTAGCTTCCAATTCTTTCAGCTTAGTCTTCTATAGGGAAGTAGCTCTCTAAGTCTTCACTCTGTACGTCACCTGCATCAACTGTAAGGTTGGGAGAGGGTCAATGCCCTACTCATAGTGAAGGTTACCCTTCCAGATTAACAATAATTCAAGAGATTCATAACAGGTAAAGTAAGGGTTTGATATGTCTCATGCTCCACTAACATGAGGGTATCAGCATGCACAAACAATCTACATGCGATGCATGCCTAGCATAGTGTGTGTGGCTCATCATACGTAGTGATCGTCACAATGTGGGATATAATTCATAGGAAACCTGACTCGACCCGCATCCCATAACTACGGATATTCGCCGGTATGGCCAACGCTAGCGTGGATTTATGCGAACATCTCAAGGCAACACAACACGCTGTTGGAGATTTACGTAACACGATGTGTTCATGGAGCGACTAATTGCGACATCCAATCCCGAAAAGTTGATGTAACACGTATACCGATTTACATACATCGATTGTGCACCACGCCAACCAACCCACGGAATTACGTGCCGACCAAGAGGGCCGCTACCCGTAACGCATTACGTCCATGGTAAGATAATTGATTCACTAGTTGTGATACCTCATAACACATCACTTGCACTTATAAAGAATATAGCTGAATCATGAAGAATATAAACTGAATCATGGAGGTTCTGGAATAACAAAACACATGCCCATATCTTGAAAGATAAACGGTACAAGACCAATATAATAAGAGAAGAGTGACAATGGTCAACTCAGCAGAAGTGGCAATGGCCAACATAACAAGAGAAGAGTGACAAGGGTCAACTCAACAAGAGGAGAGTGGCAGAGCCAACTCAAATAAAGAGACGAGTGGCAGAGCCAACTCAAATAACCAGATGAGGCAGGGCAAGGCTTGTATCCATGGCCTCGCATGAATTCAGAGAAATTCTCTTATATTTGACATCAAGTTATAATCCCAAAAAGACCAATAATCAATTGATGGGATAATTCCCAATGGACATATAAACATGTAATACATGATAATTCATATCGTAAAAAGGCACGAAAAGGCCATAATTGATGGTGAAACATATAATAACATGGAAGATTCAAATTGATGTATGAAAGGAATACATGTAAAGGCAATAATAAATCCATGAAAGCATGTATAAAAGCCAAGATAAAATAATATGAAGACAAATAAAATACAGGACGGCATGTAAAAGCATAATAGATAAATCAACTTAAGTTACTGTAAGCTTAAAGGATAAAACCCTCACCTTTGATGTCGGATCGCGCTCACTTATTCTTGTTTTTATGTCAAAGGATTGAATTCTAAAAAAACAATTCCAAAAGGTTAGGATTTTTCTTGCTTAAGATTTTGGTTTAGGCTTAGAAGGATGATGATATTAGACCTTAACCTAGCATAGGGTTATTAATAAATGAGTGTTTTCCCGAAATCTTGATTAGTGATACTAAATTTTACCTGTTGAGTCAGCCCAAATCCGTGAGTAAACTCACTGAGTCACCCTGAGTCACTCAGTCGGACTCTACCTCCTTCTTTCTTCTTCTTTTCTTCTCTTTCTCTTTTCCTTTCTTCTTCTTTTCTTCTCTTTCTCTCTCCCTTTCCTTTCCTTCCTTTCTTTCTTTCTTTCCTTCCTCTTTTCCCTTTTCTCTTTTCTTTTCTTTCTTTTCTTTCCTTTCTTCCTCCGCTGGACGGCAGCAGGTCTGACGACAGCTGCCAGATTTCTCTCCCTCTCTCGTGTTGTTTTCTCTCTTAAGTCGAACGGAGGTAGATATTTTATAGGGGTACGAGTGTCTAGACCCTTCTTATCAATAGTTTACGCGATCCTTGATTACGCAGCCTGGAAATCGCTGTAACTTACGCACGGCATGAGGGTCACGCTGTCAGTTTCGCAGTTAACCGAGTCGGTTTCACGACGTCATGCTGGCCAATCCTCTTAGAACGAGTTTATTCCCCAAACCGACTTCATGGATGAGGTTGAAAATCACTGGGGAAGACTCTGAACAGTCCATATCCCTCCGATCAGGCACGGTGGTGGCCCACTTGTTTCACAGTTCGGTTTTGCTATGGAGTCCATCCATTTGAAGGAGTTTGCAAGAAGACCAAGGTTTTGGTTGTTTTCCACTTCCGGTTATGATGGACGGTCCGGATCATCCTTCCGGATGGTGATAGTGGCCCATCGATCATCCCAGCGGACGATCGTCCACACCGGCGCGAGAGGGGAGGAAGATTCCTTCTCAAATTCAGCTTTCTGTCGGGTCAGACGGCTTTTGACCTAACATCACGTATGGTGCACCGCGAGTGCACCCTTGTGGTGTACGCGTAACACTTGTGTGGGGCTCTCAGTGATGTCCTTGCTTCGATCTTCACTGTCCATTTTCTTCTCCACTCTCTTTAAGGGGTTGAGCTCGATATTGAAATGTATCTAAGGGTCAAGTGGGCCCCAAAATCGGTGTTTATTGGCTGATCTATCCACAAGGCCCTTTCTACAACGATCTAAGGGCTAACTTTCGACGTTAATGGCTAATTTATGATCCCTAAGCATGGTATAACTTTTCTCATTAAACAGACTGACAAAACTACGTGATCTAGAATTCAAGGGGCTAGGTTAGTGGCACTTTTGTAATTATTGTTGATCTTAGAGTTTTGGGAAATCCAATGGCCCCACATGGTTATAGGCACATTTCTAGGAAATTCTTATGAATGAATGTATATCTAATTCACTACGGATAGAGAGTTATTCGTCGTACCCTTCGTGGGAAGGTACTTCGTCAAATCATGCGATGGATGGTCCTTCCTGGAAATCAACGGTTAGATGGCTTAATTTATGAATGAGGGTCATTCCTAATGGTTAGGTTTGTGTCAGGGTGAGGATGTAAGGCTAAGATTGTCGAATTGGTATCGTACACATGTACATATAAGTAAAATTTCAGGTAACGCTCGAGAACTTCCAATACTCGAGTATTGAAAAGTTCGGGGCGTTACACAAGCACTGACCGATCACTTAGCAGCACACTCCCTGCCCAACTACCAACCCCTGAAGACCTTCTTCCCTGACGAAGACATCCTCCAGATCGAGGGAGAAGAGGAAAGAAAGGCAGGAGAGTGGACACTCTTCTTCGACGGAGCTGCAAACTTGAAGGGGAATAAAGTAGGCGCCATACTCTACTCCCCCGAAGACGTCCCAGTTCCTATATCTAGAAGACTAGCATTCTAGTGCACCAACAATGTAGCTGAGTATGAGGCATGCATTGCCGGCCTAAGAGAAGCCATCATCCTCAACGTAAAGAAGTTACGAGTCTTCGGAGATTCGCAACTCATCATCAACCAGATAAATGGCGATTGGAAGACCAAGGATGAGAAGCTGATTCTTTATCATATCTATCTGAAAAATTTGATCGAGGAGTTCGAAGAAATCACATTCTCTTATATGCCTCGGGTCAAGAATCAGTTTGCGGACGCTCTGGCTACCCTCGCTTCAATGCTGGAAATCCCAAAAGGAGTTGCTGAATGGGAACTCACTGTCGAACTCCAAGAGGAACCTGCATTCTGCCTACAAATCGAAGAAGCCGAGCCTACCCCAAATGATCAGCCATGGTACACAGACATAAAAAAATACCTCGAATATCAGGAGTACCCTGAAGGAGCAGCTCTGACTGATCGACGTACAATACAAAGATTAGCAGCTCAGTTCGTGATCATTGGGGGCATCCTCTACAAGCGATCCTTCAACCAAGTCCTCCTCCACTGTGTCAATGAGACAGAGGCAGCCTAGATTATGTCAGAAATCCACGAAGGACTATGCGGCCCGCATATGAATGGACACATGATGGTAAAGAAGATCCTACGACTCGGCTACTACTGGCTTACAATGGAGACAGATTGTTGCAAGCACGTCAGGAGATGCTTCAAGTGTCAGGAGCACGCAAACCAGATCCATGCGCCTGCTTTCGAACTCTACAACTTGACGGCACCATGGCCCTTCTCTGTATGGGAACTCGACATCATAGGTAAGATCAGCCCTAAAGCTTCAAACGGGCATGAATATATCCTGGCAGTAGATTACTTCACTAAATGGATAGAAGCAGCATCCTACACTACCGTCACAGTATCTCATGTGGTCAAATTCATGAAGAACAACATCATTAGCTGATATGGGGTCCCTCAGACCATTATCACTGATAACGGAACTCCGTTCGTCAATAAAAGGATGGGCGATTTCCTCGACAAGTTTAAAATTCAACGCCATCGGTCGAGCCCCTACCGCCCTCAGATGAATGGTGGGGTGGAAGCCGCAAACGAGACTATCATCCGCATACTCGAAAAGATGGTGAAGACATATCGTGGTCAGAAATGCTTCCTTATGCACTCGGGCTTATCGCACGTCTGTACGGTCTGCTCTGAGCGCAACTCCATATGAGCTCGTTTACGGAATGGAAGCAGTACTACCAGTCGAAATTGAAATCCCATCACTGCGGATACTACTGGAAAGTGAAGTCGAGGAAGGCGAGTGACAACAAGTAAGGTACGATCAACTGCATCTGGCAGATGAGAAGCACATGCGGGCGCTAAACCACTCCCAATGCTATGAAAGAAGGATCGCTCGAGCTTACAACAAGAGAGTCCGGAAGAGAAGTTTCAAAGTCAGTGACATGGTCATGAAACATATCCTGCTGCCGAATTTGCCAGATCCCAGAGAAAAATTCAAACCATTGTGGGACGGACCACTGATCATTCGGGAAGTACTCCCAGGAGGTGCTCTTCGGCTCACCAATCTGAAAGGCGAGGATCTTCCCGAGCCCATCAACACCGACAATGTGAAAATCTATCACGGGTAACCCTACCTAATCTTGTCAATGATTACAATCGAAAGGCTGCATCTCTCACCTCATTACCAGAAATAAAATTGTATATATCCACCAATTACCCTTTCCAGAAACACCCATCATGTCCCCAAAAAAAAAAAAAAAGAGAAAGAAAGAAAATAAAACAAAAAGAAAGAAAAAGAAAAAAGGAAAAGACAAAAAGAAACCTCAATAAGAAAAACCCAAAAAAAGTGAAGAAATCCATCCCGCATCCCTAGAAATCTATCTGTATCCCCAAATAATTTCAAGCAACTTACGATTATGATTAAAGACAAGGACAGGCAGGTAGCCAATCGGCCAGCTATGAAGGAAGTTCCCCCATCACTCCTAGCACTCCAACAAAACAAAAAAAAGAAAGAAAAGAATAAAGGCATGCCTAAGCAAAAGGGGCGAGTTGAAAACCTGAAAAGGCGGCTCGAGTAAAAAAAAAAAAAAAAAAAGGCACGTAGTGGACTTGGTGAAAACCTGAAAGGGCGTCAAGGGTAAAAATAGCACAAGCTGCCAAGGGGCAGCAAGATCAAAAACCCGGGATGTAGTGAAAATCTGAGAGGACACTACGGGCAAAAATGACGGGAAGAACCAGACGTAGTGAAAACCTGAAAGGGCGCTACGGGTAAAAATGGCAAGAAATAAAAAATAAAATAAAAGTGCAGGAACAGAAGAAGCCGAGGTAGCAAACGACACAATGAGATACAAAGAAGGATCAACTTCAGATCAGTACTCCATCAGATGCTGTTCAAATCCAGGGGATGTAATCCCGGACACCGTCTCAAGAAACCAAGACCCCAAAGGGCACAGTCTAGAATACTGTACACAACGTGGGCTGAGCCCAAAATGCTGATCCCAGTCATCCAAAGTACAAATCCAAACATGAGTAAACATGGCACGAACAAAATATTTCATTTTCTTAAACCATTTTACACTGTTTTTCCTTTTATAGCAAAAATCCTCTGTGCATACAAAATAAGCAGTCAATCAACAGCAGAAATTGCAGGTAAGTCCCTACCTCTCATATGCCAACAATCTCTCCCTGAGCCTCTCTATGTCCATGCGCAGGTAGAAGATCTCATCCCTATCCAGACGATGTGCCGCAGGCATGCTCTCATCATATCGCCGCCCTATGGCTAATCAGCCTCACACAAATGGCGAAGCACAGCAATCTCACTAATGAAATGGCCATGTGTGGCTAGCAGAAATGAAGGATCAATGAAGGGCCACTCCTCAAAGGCCTCAAAAGAGTCAATAACACAGGAAGAAGATGTAGCAGTGTCACCTATCATATCCTGATCAGCAGCCTCATCTGCCAAGTGCCAGCCTGGAACCTGATGATATAACGATTGCTCTACTACCCATCGCTAGTATGGTACCGTCGCCATAGGAGGAGCCCAAGACTCAAGGCCTAGAGCCGTCGCATCCAAAGAACCTTGCTAGGAAATCCAGACTCACCTATATAGGGATGTCAAATCAGATGGAAGAGAGGAGTGTCCAAATCCAGAAAAGGCAAACTCCGGGACATCCTGCCAGAAACCAAACTGGCGAAGGAAGCGTACGGGATGATATGAGCAGCATCCCCGAAGGCCGAGCAACAGCAAAGGAGTGCAAGCCGCAATACAGATCAGGGGCGCTCAATAAAGCCAAGTAGCCTCCCAGCTGATCTCCCACCCTCGAAGCTGAGAAAGCATGCAACGATACAATGACTCCGTGGCCTCAACGCCACACGGAAGGTTGTCAAGTAATAAGCGCAGCACGTCAGTGCGGCGGGAATCAGGAAATGCAAGCATAGGGGTCATGTACAAGTGTTCCCATAACCATACCTGGGAGAAGCTCAAGTTAAGCTCAAAATATCAAAAAT
The DNA here is from genome assembly GCA_030180095.1 of Magnolia changhungtana. Taxonomy (NCBI): domain Eukaryota; kingdom Viridiplantae; phylum Streptophyta; class Magnoliopsida; order Magnoliales; family Magnoliaceae; genus Magnolia; species Magnolia changhungtana. The sequence goes on along the minus strand of JASAUF010000363.1, from coordinate 252,742 downwards.
AAAAATAAAAATAGGATGCATGAGAAAGAGGCAAAAGAACAGAAAGTACCTGAAGAAATGAGCAGCAGCCTCTGAGGATGCGAGTATGTCCAAGGGAACACTCAGTCAATCCCAAGAAAAGCTCTGCCAGCACTACCGAAACGATGCTCTTGCGACAAAGAACACATCGGAAGACATCTAACAGAACTACTAGTGATGACCGTCTCCATCCTGAAAAGAGCAGCTCAGCCAAGGTGCAAAATATCAGTGCATTTAGGCACTGAAGCTGACGATCAGATCCAGGTCTCCCACGGCCAGTAGAGCAGCGGTCGTATAAGACCTCCAGGGAAAGCTCACTAACTCTACCCTCCGCAGTAGGAAGATCAATGGAAAATCTGAACCAGGCAACCAAATCAGAAGGGCGAACCGACTCTGACGAAGGAATGTACGCCTCCCGGGTCAGGAGAAGGCCTGACAGGCGCGCAAACTCCTCCAACGATGGACCCAGCTCCAGATCATTGAAGGAAAAAATGTTCAGGGATGGTACCCAGTCATACAATGCCGCACTCAGCAGTCGCCAGTCTAAGCGAACTCGGTGAAAGTGGAGAACCTCTCGAAAGCCCAAGGAATCCAACTCGAAGATCTCGGACTCGGTCAAACTGTCAATCCAAATGTGTAATCGCTCAGAACAGGTGCCACGCGGCTGCAGTCGACAAGTCCGAACAGGCACGCCCTCAACAATCTGAATCCCTGGGGCCACCGATAGGTCGTCGAATATGGGCATGCCCTCATCTAGAAGGTCATTCTCGTGATGATGAAAAAAGCCATACGCGTCCATCGCATCACGCAGTGTATCATGAAAAGCCTCAACACGAGGACCTGAATCCCCGACAACTGCTACGTCAGGAGGCGTCTGAAATGAAGAAGCCCCAATAGCTGCAACGTCTGGAGCATCCCTATGACACATAAGAGCTACATCCTGCACGACGACAGGAGCTGACTGTCTAACCATCGACTCGAAATCTGTGCCAAAAATCTGACTCAGGCCGCCTGTCGGAAGTCCATCGTCTACTAGATCCAAGTCATCTAAAGCACCAAGAGGAGGCCCGTCATCCACCAAAATTTGATCCAAGGCATCCACACCATCCATAGCCATCCTCCCATCCATCAAGCCATCCACACCACCTATAGCCATCCTCCCATCCATCAAGCCATCCACACCACCTATAGCCATCCTCCCATCCATCAAAGCATCCACACCATCCATAGCCATCCCTCCATCAATCAAACCGTCCAATCCCATCAGCCCATTAGTAGAAAAAGGATCCAAGCCATAAATGGTGTTCATTCCTTCAAGAAGGCCCATCACTTCCCTACCTACCCCCATCAATCCACCCATAAACTCCTCATCATTTATGGAGCTACCCACCTTTTCACCACTAATAAACACACCTAACCCATCATCATGATTGGCCATGATGAATCAGAAAAAGAGAAAGGAACAAGGGATGGATGAAGACAAAGAAGAAAGGACAAAATGGAGACAAAATGGAGACAAAAGGGACGATCAGAGAACGGACGGACGGGAACACCGGAGGAAGGGATAAAGGGAATGAACAGGGAAGGACAGGGCTCGCTGAAAGAAAAGATGGATGGGGCGTGTCGGTTACCGCTAGCGGTACTCGAGTACCGTTTCGAACGAGGTGTCATCAACGAACCACCGCGGCGGCACTTTGGAGAGTAGGCGAACGGGCGAATGTCAATGGGCGGTAGTCCGATTACCGCCGGCGGCAGTCCGACTGCCGCCCCAGCCCAGTTCCAAGTGCAATTCAGGACAGATCCACTCCTGAGGGTAGAAAACAAGTAATTTGCTCCTATGTGCATGATTGGTTAAAAGCAACTGTGAAAGCAGAAGACAATGCCGAACAAACTAAAATTTTATATCAAATGAAGGAGATCATACAGCCGATGAATTAATCGTCACCCGGAAAATAGGTGTCACTATCCTTGCTATGAAAATGAGGTCCCAAGATCCCTCCTCCAGCAAAGCGGGCGCCACCACCAGGAGCATAACCAGGCTGAAGAATCGGACCCATGCCGTACAGCTCCGTACTGCTCGCTCCAAGAGCTGTACTCTCTGTCTGGGTCGACAAAGGCGCTGGCTTCATAGCCCTCCAAAGCAGCAACCAGCTCTCTCTGTGGCACAGATCTCCAATCAGATGGTCCAGATGGCGGACTAAGCGGGACCAAAGGGCTGCCAGTCAGCTGCCAAAAAAGTCTCTCTCCCAGATACCATTTGGTCACCCGCGGATCCTCCAGGATGCGGAGTCATCGAGAGGCCTGGAAAGCCTCCTGTGCACCAGGAGTAAGAGCTGCATTCGACTGAAGGTATGGCCGAGTATAAAACTATAAAAGGAAGAAAGGGTAAAAGATTGTCAGGCATGCAGAAAGCAACATACGGGCAATACAGGGCAAGATGGATCGCTCACATCATCAGGAACGAGGGCATCAATATTCGACCTCCAAGCAAGATCAGAAAACAAACGTGTACGGCTGCGGTTATCCTTGTACCACAGCATCATGCACGGGAATGGAGACGAATGATTGATCAGAGTGGGTGCCAGGTGAGGAAAGTGGTCAAAAAAGCAAACCTGCGCCACACCAAAATTAGGGGGAGACACACCAGACCATCCTCAAGGAAAAGATAACAGAAAGGATCTCGAGAAAGTACCTCAATGACTGGGTAAAACCAGTCGGAGCGGCGATGCGGCGGGCGGCCTTATCCGGCCCTTCGTACAAATGCGCCGGGAGGCTGCATTCCGGTTATGCGGCATGGGAAAAGTGATGTACGCCCACGGCGATATGAGGACGGAACTCACTAATTCATTCCCATGATATATAAAATCAGGGCCCGAGCTTTTACCACATTGCAGTCTCAGTCTCAGGGATGCGTTTGGCGAAATTCAAAGAAAGCCACAAAAGTTTAAATCGATGGCCTGAAAATTCTGTGGCATCTGGCATCATCCCTAATAGCTCCATCCAGTCGTCCTCAGTAGGTACTGGAAGGTCCTCCTCAAAGGGCACAAAACCACCATCATATCTAAGACCCAGCTGCATATATATGTCATATGGGGTGATCCCCCACTCTCCAAAGGGCAGCTGGAATGTATGTGTCTCGGGGTGCCATCGCTCGGCCAAGGCAGATAAGAGCGACATGTTCGTCTTGCTCAGACAAACCCGGAAAAGATGCGTAAAAGGGGTACGCTCCAGGACCTCGAAGAACAAAGGCTGAGGATCATAAAACCAGTCAGGCCAATGCCTCCTAACCCCACGCCCTCTGAGAATCGCAGGCGCACTGCCCTCTCGAGCTACGTCTGAAAGATGCCGACCTTCCCGCGGCACGTGACATGGGTCGGTCGAATGATGAGACAGACCAGCCTCATTCCTACCTCGACGGGGCATGCTGCATAGGCAAGATTTACAGGTAAGTTTCCATGACAAGCCCATATTTCAAAAGGCCCATCTCGAAAGCCCATATCCACAAACACACCTTCAGAATCCGTTTTCCAAAACAACCCATTCCAAGACCTAAATCCTTCCCAAAGCCGTTGCCATAAAACCACTACAAAATCAAAGGCCTGCTCAAAGGTCAAGGTCCATTTCAAAAAAAAAGAAGGGGAAGGACCGTTTCAGCAAATCCATGCATGATCCAATGTCTAGATCATCCATACATGGTCCAAATCACCCATACATGGTCTAGATCATCCATACATGGTCTAGATCACCCATACATGATCTAGATCATCCATATATGGTCCAGATCACCCATACATAGTCTAGATCATCCATACATGGTCCAGATCACTCATACATGGTCTAGATCATTTCATCCAGTGGTCCAGATCATTCATCCAGATCATCCATCCATCCATACATGATCCGGATCAATGGTTTAGATCATCCATTCATCCAGACCAATCACCCATCCATCCAATGGTCCAAATCATCCGTTCATTCAATGGTCCAGATCATTCATCCATCCATACATGGTCCAGATCACTCATACATGGTCTAGATCATTTCATCCGTGGTCCAGATCATTCATCCAGATCATCCATCCATCCATACATGATCCGGATCAATGGTCTAGATCATCCATTCATCCAGACCAATCACCCATCCATCCAATGGTCCAAATCATCCGTTCATTCAATGGTCCAGATCATTCATCCATCCATACATGGTCCAGATCACTCATACATGGTCTAGATCATTTCATCCAGTGGTCCAGATCATTCATCCAGATCATCCATCCATCCATACATGATCCGGATCAATGGTCCAGATCATCCATTCATCGAGACCAATCACCCATCCATCCAATGGTCCAAATCATCCGTTCATTCAATGGTCCAGATCACTCATCCAATCATACATGGTCCAGATCACTCATACATGGTCTAGATCATTTCATCCAGTGGTCCAGATCATTCATCTGATCATCCATACATGGTCCAGATCACTCATACATAGTCCAGATCATTTCATCCGATGATCCAGATCATTCATCCAATGATCCCAATCATCCATCCATCCATCCGACGGTCCGATCGTTCCCAAAAAAAAAAAAAAAAAAAAGGGGTGATTAGATCAAATAAAAGGGTGGGGCCCTTTCTTATCACACCCCACTCTAGCAAAAAAAATAAAAAAGAAGAATATATACATAATCAACCAGCAACTTGACCCAAAATAATAATAATAATAATAATAAATAATAATAATAATAATAATAATAATAATAAATATAATGCAAAATCCTGCAAGATCCAGTGGTCTAGATTACATCAAAACAGATCAACGGTCCTGATCATGGCCCTCCCAAAAAGAAAGTGCAAGATCTCCCTAAGAAGTTGACCCACCAAAAATCCGAGGAGAATCCAATGGCCGAGAATACCTGAAATCAAGGAAATACAAGGTGGAGAATCACCAAAATGAGCTCCCAGGGGACCACAAATGCATCCCTGGACGTTGAATGAATGGACTAAATGGGAGAAGGGTTGCCCGAACGGACCAAAGAAACAGAACGGACCAACGGTCCATCAATGAGGCCGTGATAGCAGGACTACTACGGTGCGGCGGATCCGGCTTGCCGCCGCCAGGCATTCGACATAGAGGCGGCGTCTTGTCCCGATGCCCACCTCCAATGACCGGTGGACAAAGTAAAAAAATTCTTAAAATAGACTTCTATTTCTTCTAAGGTTCAAAAAGGGTCTTCAAAAATTTCAAAAAATAAACCTCTGATTCCCTAAAACCCCCAAAATGTCCTAGAAAATTCTTAAAATAAACTTTAGTTCCTCTAAATTTCCAAAAAGGGTCCCAAAAATTTTTAAAAATAGATCTCAGTATTTCAAAACCCTTGGAAGGACCCTAGAGAATTTCAAAAGTAAACCTTTGTTCCAAAAACTCTCAAAAAAATTCTCAAAAAAAAAAAAAAAAAAAAAAAAAAATCCCAAAAATAAAAAAAAAAAAAAAAAAATCCCAAAACTTCCCAAAAGTTTCCAAAATTCCATAAAAACCTCCGAATTTTCTAAAAATCTCAAAATCTTCAAAAAAATAAAATATATATATATATATATATATATATATATATATATATAATAAAAAAAATACCAAGTAACTCTAAGATAAATCCCCAGTAAGTATAGGTCCAAAAGGTTTGCTTCTCATAAAAAATCATTAGCCCCATTAATTTATTAGTGGAGGCCATCTGGCTTTCAAATAAAAATCGTTAGCCCCGCCAACTCATTAGTGGAGGCAACGTGTCTGTTTACTTAACCTGCAAAAATAAAAACCAAACGACGACGCCCACCAGCGAGATCGAACGGATATTTTTCAAAAAAAAAATTTATAAAAAAAAAAAGTTTCAAATAAATCCTCAAAGAGCTTAGCTCCAAAGAGGATAGTTTTCCAAAACGCACGCGACGAGCAGTACACCGAGGAATATTCCATATTCTCTAGTTGCGGTTAGTGCAAACAATTAAATAAGACCCGATCTCTTCCGGTTTCCCCGAAGGACGATCAAGTCCGTACATGATACATGTACGATTGGCCAGATCTCTATAACTGGGCAGTCATACAAATGCTAGTAAGATAAGTGGATCTATCTCTGGAAAGAATAGTCAAACTCGAAGTGAAGACAATCCATTGTAACCAAAGTATCAGACTCAGCGGATTGCATGGCAAACAGATTACCTGCACATACCTAGTCCGGAATGTTTGTAAAATTTGATCGAGTCCAAGTCGGCGTAGTGAGTTCCCCATAAGGCCGCACCAATGCGCAGGGCAGCTAACTACTTTGACGATCAAATGGAACGAACATTCCTAGGGTGATTACATAGCAAAGAAACGACAGACCTAACAGTACGGGAATCCTCGTAAAGCCGCGACAAATGCGCAGAGGCCCTTACTTTTAAGACTTACCCTCCAATGCTGTAAACAATCCGATGTGAAGAGGTTGTGATTGGTGATCCGTAAAGCCGCGACAAATGCGCAGGAGACAATTACAACGTTTTCCTCAACCCTCGTGATATGTGCAAGTCATCTTTTTCCAAACAGTCAATTGACAATGATACAATGGTAGGCAATAGATTTGAATCGCTACCCTTCATTCTGACCAGAAGGGTGGGGTGTCCACTTGCTTTGACCTTCGGTTGCTCGCAACCTCGGTTAAAGAGGGGCATCTGTAGACACCCCACCCAGACTAATATCTTGATTTTGTTAAGACAATCCAAGAAACATGATCATGTCCCTAACCCTAACTTGAACCATTATTCAATCCAGACCATGTCCAAAACCGATCTATTTCTCGAATCATTCTCGGGCAATGATCGAGCCAATTTCGAGCCATTTTGAGCCAAACATCCAAAACGGACTTTGTTTCGTCCTAAGAACCTAAAAAAGGACCCATCGGATGAATTTCAAAGGAAGCTGTACCGAAGCAGTAGTTTGACTACCGCCAGAGGTAGTCAAATTACCACTTTCCCTAAAAAAGCGAGCACTGAGTCAATCACATGAGTTTCGGACTCAGCCAGGTCCGGGCAGCAGTCGGACTACCGCCGGCGGTAGTCGGACTACCGCCGGCGGTAGTCGGACTGCCTCCGGCGGTACTCGGAGTACCGCCGCGTGCTGTCTGAGCAGGGACAGCTGTCCCAGCGTCCAAAGTCAACTCTCCCATACATTTACCCTCCTCATTCTCACTATTTACCGTTTTACCGGCCCTTTTAACCAATGAGAGCGCGCCATGTGGCGTCTCTCTTTCTCCAACCAATCACCTATTGCCACATCAGCATTTACCCCTCCCAAAGTCTAAAATTACCACAATGCCATTGGAGAGGGTTATAAATAGCCCTCTCCTCCTTCATTTTAGGGGACCAAGCCACCAAGGGAGGGAGAGAGAGAAAGAGGGAGTGAGTGAGAAAGAGTAAGTGAGGAAGAGAGTGAGGGAAGGGAAGGGGCTCCCAAGCTTTCAAGCCCAAATTTTTCAGCCACCTCCTAGCTTTCATCTCAACCCTTTCAACTTACAAGCCTAGCCCAAAATGATCATGGTTCAATCTACATCCTAGCCTATTCAAGAATCAAGTCAAAGATCCATACAAGCATTCATCATGACATCTACTCTCTTCTCAACCCCCCTGCTTCTCTAGATCTCTAGTGGACATATGCTCTGTGACTTGCCGTACATCGGATTCTGTCACATCAGAAATTCCTAGTGATCTAGTCCACTTTTCTTATCTCTTTACATAAGCATCATCACATCCGCCTTCTAGACACATTGTCGGACGTATGCTCTGTGGCTTGCCGAAATCTCAGACCTTGTTACACCATAAATCCACATGTGACTAGTCCCATCATGACCATAGCATCATCATCATCCCTTGAGATTATTTTATCACACTAAGTTGAGACCGTACACTTGTATGGGCAGAGAGGGTGCCTAACACCTTCCTTCTTTGTAACCGAGGTCCCTTACCCGAAATCCCAGATCGTAGACCAGGAGTCAATCTAAGGTGGGAGAGTCTTCGGATTTCTCTAACCTTATGTATTCTGCGGGTTCTAGCCGACCGCGGGATTCTGAGTAATATTGGCTAGTGGCGACTCCAACAAATCAGCTTAATCACCCCCAACATCATCACCACAACGCCACATTTTTCACAACAGCGTGGACGCCGATTTTTCAGTGTCTTCATGTACATACCTTCCTTGCCACTAGCTACACTTCGTTGAGTCATTTCATCAAACACTTGGTGAGCAATATCAATGGCAAAGTAATCAAGTCACCAAATTGGTTCAATCCGAGTTCAATTCAAGCTGGATTCGATCTGAGTCGAGTTGAGCTGGGGCCTGCTTGAACTTGGCTCGAACTCATTTTGAAGCTAAAAAAATCAGCTCGACTTAGCTTGAACTCAGCTTCGAACTGAGTTGAATTGATCTTTTTTGAGTCGAGTAGAGTTGAGCGAGCTAACCGAGCTAGCTAGCTCGATTTGTGTACACCCCTGATTAGGGCTCGATGGGCTCAACAACAGGCAACTCATGTCAATAGAAGTTTTGGCTCAAGTTGAAATTTGTGTTTTCCTTTCATCCATGCCTGTGTGACCTAATGAACAGGTCAGATAACAAATAAGCATCACCGTAGGCCATAGGAAGGTTTCAACGGTGGAAACCATTATTTCCACTATTTCCTGTGGTGTGGTCCACATGAGCTTTGGATATGTTTCAGTTTTGGGATCATGTCATAAAATGATCTTTAAAAACAGATGCAGGGATTGGATATAATATATACATCTATGGTGGGCCCCACGGAATTTACTAGTAGGCTTGAGTGCGTAGCCGCTTCTGAATATATATTTCGGACAATGATTGCAAATTGACCTCGGCAGCAGCAACCTCGATGCTACTGGTGGGTGCTGTAAAAGCGCTGTGGGCCCTACTTCGAGGTATTTATCCACGATGTACAGCTCATTTTAAGGCATGAGCGTAAAAAAGAGACGGATCTAATTCTCAAGTAGACCGCACCACAGGAAATAATGGAGATTGAACGTTCATAGTAAGGTACTACTCAAGGCTTTCAATGGCTAACAACACTCATATAAGACTCGAAAAAACACAACCATACTTGTATTAGGATACAACTTGAGGGTTTCAATGGCTAACACAACTCATGTATAACTCAAAAGAATTCAATCACACTTTATTAGGACTCTGCTGGAATCTTCCAACAGCTAAAACAACTAACATTGAACTCCAAACAACATCAAAGTAAGAAAAACCAATGCTACAACAAATGAGAAAGATAGGCTTTTAGAACTTGGACTGGAGATAATCTACTGCATTCTTGTCCAGTTGGAAGGCCTTGGTAAGTACCTCAGCTGGAATGGGCCCGTTCGATCCGAAGACGGAATTAGTGATGGTGATCACGCCTGGGTTTTCACTGCTGAGGGCTGCGATCGCAACGGCACTCCCATACCCGACGTTACGTTGGAAGTGAATGAGTCCCTCTGGGAAGACAAACACATCGCCCTTCTGGAGGATCTTCGCGATCAGACGGTTGTCGGGGTTGGACGTGACGAAGCCGGCATAGATGGTGCCCTCCACAACCGTTAGGATCTCGGTGGCCCGCGGGTGGGTGTGGGGAGAAATGAGGCCCCATGGTGCATAGTCTATGCGAACCATTGAGATGCCAAGCGTGTTAAGTCCAGGTAACTGGGCTGCGAAGACGGGAGTAACCGCCGATCCAAGGAAGTTTGATGTGTTGCCAGGTTTGTGGAGCCCAGCAAAGAAGAAATCGTTGGCTTGAGCGAGCTTCGGGTCCTCACAAGCTAATCCATTAACCAACACTGCCAAGATTCATAATCTAAATTAGTGAAATGAAATGTGTAAATAAAATGTAAATACTATCTCATTTTTAGCACATGGACCGAGTCGACTCGGACCCAGTCAAGTTCAAACCCACGATTCCACATTTAGAATGTGGGTTAACTCGGCCAGACTCGACTGAGTTGCAATTCAACTCAAGATCGGATGAGTTGTTCCCAGTCACCAAGTTTCTGCCCAATGGTAGGTTTGTCCTGGGCCGGGATCTGGCTGGACTGTGGTCAGCCCGAGCAGGACTGTTTAAATCTCGGGCCTGAACCAATCCCTGGCCCGCAGACCTCAACGGCCTAATCTCGGCCATTTAGGATATAAATGGGCTTCGATTGGCTCTCAGGCTGGAGCTTGAATATAGTATATATGTCATTAAAAATCAAACCTGAGCCTGGCCTTATTATTTCCATGCCCGAAAATCAGGCCCATGGTTGGTTCCATGGGCCCAATGACTTTGGTAGGCCTGGCCCAATATACTGTGATCTGGCCCAGATAATTGACGCCCTTGATAGAGTGATTGTGGTTGTAGTAGTAGTGATGGGGGAAGTACCTGGACTATTGGGCTTGGCCACACAGAAATCCTGCAAAGGGCTTGAGGCTAAGGCAAGAGAGAAAGTGAGAGCTATAAAACCCAAGAAGAGAATGTGGTGGGCCATCTCAAAAACTCCCTATTTTCTCTTTACTAATCAAGGAAAGGAGATCCAACGGCTAGGAACCTTTGAAACTTTTCAGGTTGTGAAAGAAAAATGGTTTGGGATTGATATATATAGGGAGAGAGGTAGATGCATCATACGTCCATGTGGAAGTCGAAGATGAGTCGTTGAATCTGTTGCCGTCCATTCCATAATTTCCATTGAAAGGGTCTTCTTTCCTCCGTCCAATTCAGTTAACTATGCGAAATGGTACTCGGACGGTGCGCTTTGTGGCACCATACACGTGGTAACATGTGTGCTGCGCGAACCGTCGATCCGATAGGTCATCACCTGCATAGCCCACATGTTAAAAAAAAAAAAGAGTGATTGAGGCATTTTGACCGTCCGATTGTTGTGATTTTGGCCTGTGAATTTGGACCGATTGCTAACTGTTTTAAGCTGACAGTCCGTCCTCAGGACTCTAATCCAAAGGCTATCATAGTCTACCCTTCTTGATTTTATTGATATAATGCATCCAAGCTTTGGCCCACCTAATCAACAGCCATGATCAGAATATTGAAGTGCTGCGTGAGGATTCGCACACATGGTTGTGCACCATGAAGCGTGTGGACCATAGCAGCGTATTGTCGAATTCCCTCCTTTATAAATAATTAGATTGATTTGGTCGGACGCCGGTTAGGTACTACCCCCACCAGGACGGACGCGGATTGCCTCTTACCCCGGCCGTCTCTAGCCACTAACGGTAAGTTCTGTGGGCGGGGCCACTGTGATTTATCTGTTTATCTACGCCGTCCATCCCTTCTCTCAGGTTATTTTAAGGTGTCTGCATGAAAAGGAGGCACATCCAACGCTAAAATGTGCCACACCAAATAATAAGCTTGGTTGCATTAAATGCACAAATCCTGAAATGCAAGTTGATTTAAATGAAAGAGTAACATGTGGTGTGGTCCACTTAGTGTTGGATGTGGGACGGGGATTGCGTCCTACCCCTGCCGGTCTCCAGCTGGGAACGGGCAGGAGCTTTGAGAGGCCACCATGATGTATGGGTCTTATCCATACCGTCTATCCATCGTTTCATAGCATATATCATTTCAGGGTATAATCCCAAAAATGAGGTAGATACAAGGCTCAATTGGACCACACCACAGGAATCAGCGGTAATCATGTTCCGTGGCTAGAGATGGGCTGGATAGGACGCAATCCGCGTCTTGGATGTGCCTAATAAATCACAGTGGGCCTGCCCACAGAACTGACCTTTTGTGGCTAGAGATGGGCGGGATAGGATGCAATCTGCGTCCCACCGGGACCTAGCTAGACGGGTCTACAGCGGTTCTATGGCCCACTGTCATGTAAGTGTTTTATCAATGCCATCTATCTGTTTTGACATATCATTTTAATGCATGATCCCATTAATGGGGTGGATCAAAGGCTCAAGTAGACCACACCAATGGAAGCACTGGGGATTAAACATCTATGGTTAAAAACTTAATGGGGCCACGAAAGTTTTGGATCACTCTAATACTAATGTTTTCCCTTCATCCAGGACTATGTGTAACGCCCCATGTTCTCAAGATCCGATTATATGACCCGTTTCCCAAAAACTTGAGTGTTAACCTTTAAAGTGCCAAATTATACGTGTGTGTGTCTATATATACATATATATATATATATATATATATATATATATATATATATATATATATATATATTCATTTTATCAGAGTTAACAGATAAGCGTAGAATGGACAAATCAACATAACGGAAGATTCACATTTATATCAAAAAATTTCGAGCGACTGCCCATAATGACTTATATAAACCAATGTCCCAATACTTACAATTACAAAATGAGATAATATTGCATGTGAAACAAAATACATTATAATAAATCTAGAACTGTAAAATTCGTAGCAACTCTTAGCAGTACAACCATGCATCCTTGACGTTTACACTCTGCTCCTCGTCAATATGAACATGAATATCAACTAGGCCACCTGCACTACCTGTACGATTATATATTTGATGAATGAGTGACCAGCTTAGTGTGAATTCCCCTCAAGATTACACACCGTCGAATTAGGTAAGCATAGTTATAAAAAATGACAAGGCATACAAAACAATACATGATGTAGTTTTATTAATTACATGAATGCGTGAATGTATCCTTGACCTGGGGATGCACATCCCGCTGTCGAAATAAAGGGTTGCCCAAGGAGAGCTAGTCACCCGGAAAAATACACAAAGGTACGTCCAAAGAGAGTTAGCTACTTGGAAAAGACCATAAAGTATAGATCGCTCAAGGAGAATCAGTCACCCAGAAAATGTAACATCCCGGATTTTTGCCAACTTGGGATTAGACGTCCTTAGGCGATGGGTCGATCCTAACACCTTATTAACTTGTCAGAACTGAATCCCACAGTCTAAAATCACTCCTTAACCCATTTCCTTCACAAATCCCACCCTTCACTACCTTGTTCTTTCAATTTTTCAAAGCACTTTCGCCCTAGACACTATCTTAAACTAGCTAGGTAGTATAACTTGGATCACTTTAGATACAAACTACAAAGGACTAAGTACCACCTCAGGCAGAAATCTTATAGGACTAAATCCTTTAGAAATGAGGCGAGGATTAGCCAGTGCGAAACCAGATTAGCCACAAAATCCATTTGAATCGTTTTAAATACGATCTGCAAGACCCAAAACTTGTAGAATCATTGACGCTAGGTTACCTAAAATCTAGGATCAATCTCGCATGCCCACTTTTGCTTTCGGAGCATCTCGAATCTCCGTATCAGATCTAGACCGCACGTCGGAAGTCCGAATAACACGAAGTTAAGGAATTAGGACCGCCTCGCTGGGCTTGACAACCATCTCGGAAATCAAATCCAGATAGTGTCCCAGCGCTATTCGCTTGAGCTCGGAGTGAAGAGTGTGAGAAATGTGAAATTAATTCAAAATAAAATATCATGAATAGTAATCTGGCACCTCTTACTTGCAGATCAGTTTTAAGCAACCAGACCATCAGAATCAGACCAAATTACACCCTCGGATCAGGAGAAATTTCATACACATTTACATGTACTCGGCATCTCCGATCGAGATTCGCTGACCGTTGAACCCAAATCGGTGCCCACATACGCGTGATCTGGAATCCCGACCGAAACGAAAACTTAATAGAACGTAGATCCAGCGTTAGTGAGCTTAAGTCCGACTTTGGCTCAAGGAGGCCCGCCAGAAGTCCTCCGTTGAGCTGAAAAAGTCTCGCTTTGGTTATAACCTAAGTATACTTTGAACAAGAGTCTATTTCGGTGAGTTTTTAGGCTATATAAGGACCTTAAACCCTCTCTCATTACAGCCATCAGAATTTGAGAGAAACCCTAGAGAGAGAGAGAGAAAAAAGGGAGAGAAAGTGTGGGAGATGTGGGAGGAACTCCCTGCCACTCTTCCCTGCCGCTATTCGAGCTTCACCGCTCCATTCTCACCGCTTTCCCGGCGATTCCGACGTCATTTCTAGGTAAGAAACCTTAACCCTAATCTGTTTTGGGGTTTAGATAGTTGTAGGTTATGAAATAGTTAACCTATTTCGTTCTCTAGGTTGCCAAACTGCCGTAGACGAAAGCTTTGCAAACCTATCGACTTCGTTACGATTCTACGACAAAAGGTGCGGACTTTATGTGTATAGGTTACGGTTTTCAACGCTTTCAATGTCGGATAATGATAGATTCATGATCTGCATGCAATTGTACATGTACAAAGTGCTTTCCGTTTTCTGTTTCGATTAAAGTTGTAGAATATGGCATTTTACATATTCTAGGTATTCGTATAAAATACCGTATATGTATTTTTTTTAGAAATGTGTTTGACATGTTTATTTGTCGTATGGATATACGATATACGGATAAAATACTTATTTGGCGAAAGGATTCGCCTAAATACATGTTTTACTAATATACACTATGTATGTAGAAATACTGTATTGTAAAAGCACCGTATACATGTATATTTTAGAGATGTGTTTGCCATGATTAATTGCTATATAAATATATTATATGTGCGTAAAATATTTGCTTGGCGAAAGGACTCGCCCTAATACATGTTTGCTAACATACATTAAGTATGTTGAAATAGTGTATGTTAAGTGTTTGTGAAAATGCTTGTGTGAGTAAGTGTTTGGATGTTGATGCCTTAGGAGGGTGTTGAGATAGGATTCTCAACTACCCTAGTGACATGTATGATTATCTCCATGAGGTTGTTTACTTAAACCGCTTACTTGCAATATATGTGTTTGTATTCCTATTGACGTAGTGCTTTACAACATGCCTTATATCATGCTTTATAACATGCTTTATAACATGCCTACTAGCATGTTTGAATTACTTTGTTTATCATGCTTTACTCCACATGCTATGGATGATAATTGATTGCGTTTGGGGCTATGATTATAGTCCAGACAATCGGTACCAGAATTGAATTCGTGGCTGTGATTCATTTGTCACGTGAGATGTGTTCGACAAACTCGAGTCGTACTTCGGTTGGCGATAGTGGTTGGCCACGCGAAGTGCTTATGTACTTCATGTCGTTCAACTTGTTGTGCGCTCGAGCTAGCCGAGCTCGCCATGTAACCCGATTTGTCTAATATATGTTCACTATGTTTGGTCACTACTGCTTGAACCTAGGGTACCAAACTTACCAGTGAACACCTTTTAACCATGGTACCTCGATCCGCTAAGACTCATGAGCCGGGCATGGTGGTATGGGACACCGTGGTCGAGCTGTCGGCCTACGCTGGGGCCACGTGCCTCCCGGTAGTGACCAGTGAGCAACCAAACTCGTGAGTCGATTATGGTGGTATGGGACACTATATTTGTGCTGTCGGCCTACATTGATAAGGTGATGGGGGAGCGGTGCAACCTTTGTGCGTAACAGCCCTGACAGCGTTTTGTAGTGACCTCGAGCATATTCTGAAATCGCAGTGCGCCTTAGGGTTCGCCGCGATATATAGAGTATGAACTAGGCCTGTTTCTGTATTGTGATGAATCATTTAAGGGGTGATGGGGAGTGGTGTAACCTTTGTGCGTAATGTTCCACAGCGACCTCACTGCAGTGACCTAGAAAACACACCATCATCTGATATTAACTAGAACTGACGACCCTAGAATGGATCATGTTTGGGAATGATACAAGGGAGGTACCTTAGTTTCCCAATCCTGCTGTTTGAAATGGACTAATTAAAAAACTTGGTAATCATGCTCATCATGCATTGCATGTGCCTGGAAGATATGGAGCACTGTGGGATGAAAGCATGCCGCGAGCGTGAGATGGTGTCGCATAAGGGAGTATGTCGGTGAGGGCATACATCATGTCATTCATACTTGCATTAATAAGAGTAGTTAGGAGTGTTTGATTGTACTGCTTTATCATTACTGCTTGACTGAGTCGATAACATGTTAACCTATGCTTTATTGTTCCACTGAGTTAGCTACTCACTCCTACGTTACGGGACGGTGTTTCGAACACCCACCAGACATTGTCTGATTTCAGATGGCGACGCTACTTCTGAGGTGGAGCCGGACCTTTGCAATGACTACGATGTCTGCTTATATTGGTTGTCTTCTGACGGCTTCCTGTGAGCCGTGTCCTGATCGACGGGGCTTTCTGGGATATTAACTAGAGGACCTTACACATTTGGTATATTTTAGGATTGTATTTGTAATTATTTTAACCTGGTAATGTTATCACACTCTGGAGACTCATTATAGTTTATATATTTTATCTATCTATCACAGTCTTCCGCTTGCAAATTTAATTGTCTCTGGAGTATGATATGCTGTTTTGGCTTAATCTCACTCATGTTCACTACTCTAATACAGTCAACATTCAATCATCATTTATTTTGTTGCATAAGTGATGTTCTGGAACTCGAGAGTTGAGTTACTACTCGGCCCTCGATTTTCGGGATGTTACAGAAAAGTACTCAAAGGTACACCCAATGAGAACTAACCACCTAGAAAAGAGCATAATATATATATATATATATATATATATATATATATATCGCCCAAGGAGAATTTAATCACTCGAAAAAGACCATAAAGTATAGATCGCCCAAGGAGAATCAGTCACCCGAAAAAGTACTCAAAGGTACACTCAAGGAGAACTAACTCCCCTGGAAAAGACCATAATATATATAGATCCCCCAAGGAGAATTTAATCACCTAGAAAAGATTATATGCCATAAAAATGCATGCTTAGTCCAACCATTATTATTCCAATTTCAAACAATCATTTAAAGGAAGCTCAAAGGTTATTATGGGAGATTTGTCACCTAGCATAGGCCGACAACTCAGGCATAGTGTCCCATTCCATCATCCCTGGCTCATGAGGCTACCACCTTGGGATGTTTGATGGAACCCCATTGACTAATGGCCAATCATCATCCAGTATATGGGGCTTATCATCACATGGTTGCACCAAATCAACATCGAACCCATATAGGGCAAATACCAAACAAAGCCACATAAGGCAGATATCAATGGGCCACATAGGGCAAATATAAGATCATCCACAAAAACCACTTAGACACAACAACTCCTGGATCGTAGGCCCATATCAATATTCCATTTTAAACATCATTTAAGTAACCACTAGTCGAATGTCCATTACAATCACAATCAATCATGTTACATCCTAAGTATGGGTGTACATTTATAAGTGGGGGTATCCCACTGATGTACTAGTTTAAGTTCCATAAATAATCCATAAGCAATCCACGAGCATAAGAAAATATGCAAGATAATTATTAATCATGTTATCTAGCATTTCAACTCTAACAATTAACACATGTAATTATAAGGTAAAGATATTAATTAACAATCAAAATTAAAATAAAAACTATCACTTAAGCTAATGAGAAAGTGGAAAGCTCAAGGGGAAGAAATCATCACCTTATACTTTGAATCGTCTACCAGTGTTGTTAGAGAATGCGTGTTTTCACTATAAGAAAAGCCACTTTTACCAACGAAAATTTTCGTAGGCAAAAGTCCCGCAAAAATTTTCGTTGGCAAATTTCTCGCTAAAAGTCTGAGGGGAAAAGCTTTTACCCACGAAAAAAAAAAAAATTCGTTGGCAAAGGTAAGACTTTTGCCGACGAAATTTTTCATAGGAAAAACATTTTACCAACGCTAATTTTCGTTGGTAAAAATATTGACAAAACTTTTTACCTACGATTACTTTTGTAGGTAAAATTATTTACAACACTTTTTAGCTACCAACAATTTCGTAACAAAAAATATTTAAAGACTTTTTATCTACAAATATTTTGGTAGCTAAAAATAATTAAAACACTTTTTACCTACCAAAAACTTCGTAGCTTAAAATATTTACAAGACTTTTTACTTACCAACAATTTCGTAGCTAAAACTATTTAAAACACTTTTTACCTACCAATAGTTTCATAGCTAAAACGTATTTACAAGACTTTTACCCACAAATATATTCGTAGGTAAAAACCCTTAGAGAACTTTTACCTACCACTAATTTCGTAGCTAAAAATTCTTTTACCTACGTCTATTTTCGTAGGTGAAAATAGTTACCTGACATTTAGCTACAAATATTTTCGTAGGTAAAAACATGGATGAGAATTTTAATAACGAAAAGTTTCATAGGTAAAAGCTTGGATGAGACTTTTACCTACGAAAATTTTCGTAGGTAAAAAATTTGATGGGGCTTTTACCTACGAATTCGAAAGTTTTTTTTTTTTGCAAATTCCAGCACAAAATTCTTGATATACACCTGTTACAATATAGACCTGTTATGTAATATATTTCATCATATTCCACATTCACATCCATTTAACTCCAAAGTACATAAATAAATCCATCCAAACATAAATTACATCATGCATAAATACATATAAGTTTAACATCATAAATAAAATACAAAAAATTACAAAGATGGAGGCGGAGGTGGTGGGGCATCGATGGGTAAGCGTGCGGCGAGAGCCTGAAACATATCCGCTATCCGTCGCTCATACTCCACTAGCATCTCCTCCATCCTCCTCTCCTGCTCCTCACTCAGCCTCGCATGCTCCTCTATCCTCATCCTCTCCTGCTCCTCCCTTTGCCTCGTCAGCTCCTCCATCCTCCTCTCCTGCTCCTCCCTCAGCCTCGCCTGCTCCTCCATCCTCCTCTCCTGCTCCTCTCTCTCCCTCGTCAGCTCCTCCATCCTCCTTTGCTGCTCCTCTATCTGCCTCTCCAACTGCTCACTCTTCCTCTCCAGCTGCTCTTTGATGTCATTAACGATGACCTGTAGTTGCTGAACCTCTCTCTCTGCGATATCAGTTCGGTGGGTGGCACTCTCGCCAACGACGCTGGATCAGGTGGAGGTAGCTCTAACGGGTGCCATGAGCTTGGCACCATGGCCAAGCCCACACACATATTCAGAACGGGTGCCAAGCACCTCACTTAGGATCTCTGGCTCACTCCGCTAAGTACCATCGGGAGTGGGCTGACTGTGTAAGGTGTCCATTGCCGCCTGTAATGAAAACATATAAATTTTTTCAAAAAAATGATATTATTATAATTTAATGTAATTAAATTTGATAATGTAAGGATTTTTACCAAAATTTCTCCGGCACTAGGATGTACCCAAGATCCCGTCGCCTGCCGACAGTGAGTCCCTTTGTAGAGGTCTATTGGTCCGGGCTCTTGACCAGTGACGAAATCTCACTGCGTAATCGAAAGGACAATAAAATTAATATAAAATGCATTGAAAGAATATATCAACTTAATAATTACTAGTAATTTCTTACCATGTTGTGACGAATTTGTACAAATGACTTTGAACCATCTACGTGGTTCACTGTTAACTTTCCCCTGTTGTTAGAATTTATTTTGCTCCTCTTCTAAACACATTATTCATAATACATTGTTATTAATTGCGAATTTAATTGTTACCTTAAAGATATCGTAAATATGTAAATATTACCTAAAAAGAATCAGACGAAAATCTATCGTAGAGTATCTGTCAGTCATCACGGGTCACGTGCGGCGGTGCGGACAGTGCGCCCTCCTCATTACTCATGCACTGCTTGTACCGCTTGTGTAATAAGGAGCGGTACTCCTTGAACCGCTCCTTCATCTCGTCGACGACAAAGGAAACATGCAGAACACTCAAATTCAATTCAAATTTATCCTGTAATTTCATAAATAATAGATTAAGGCAATAAATTTATAAAGAAAATAACTTAACCGTAAATAAACTTTTATCAAATAAATTAAGATTTATAAGTATAGGTTTAGGTTTAGGTTAAGGTTAAGGTTAAGGTTAAGATTAAAAGGTTAAGGTTTAGGTTTAGGTTAAGGTTAAGGTATAGGTTATAGGTAGGTTATAGGTTATATAGCTTTAGGGAATTGAGAATAGGATAAGGTTTAGGTTAACGAAATCGGGTTTGGGTTTAGGTTTGGGTTTCCATGTTTAGGCTTAGGTTTAGGTTAGGGAGTTGAGATTAGGATTAGGTGTAGGTTTAGGTTTAGGGATTTGGGAACACATTTAGGTTTTAGTTTAGGTTTTAGGTCTAGGTTATAGGTTATAGTTTGTAGGGAACCGAGAATAGGTTAAGGTTTAGTTTTAGAAATCGGGTTCGGGTTCTGGATCGGGTTTTGCTTTGGGTTTTCAAGTTTAGGCTCGGGTTTAGGTTAGGGAGTTGAGATTAGGATTAGGTGTAGGTTTAGGTTTAGGGATTTGGGAACACATTAAGTTTTAGGTTTAGGGTTAGGTTTAGGTTTAGGTTTAGGTCTAGGTTATAGGTTATAGTGTAGGAACCGAGAATAGGTTAAGAAATGGGTTTGGGTTCGGATCGGAGTTTTTGCTTTGGGTTTTCAAGTTTAGGTTTAGGTTTAGGTTAGGGAGTTGAGATTAGGATTAGGTGTAGGTTTAGGTTTAGGGATTTGAGAACACATTTAGGTCTTAGGTTTAGGTTTAGGTTTAGGTTTTAGGTCTAGGTTATAGGTTATAGCTGTAGGGAACTGAGAATAGGTTAAGGTTCAAGTTTAAGAAATCAGGTTCGGGTTCGGGATCGAGTTTTGCTTTGGGTTTTCAAGTTTAGGTTTAGGTTTAGGTTAGGGAGTTGAGAATAGCATTAGGTGTAGGTTTAGGTTGAGAAATTTGAGAACACATTTAGGTCTTATGTTTAGGTTTAGGTTTAGGTTTTAGGTCTAGGTTATAGGTTATAGCTGTAGGGAACTGAGAATAGGTTAAGGTTTAGGTTTAGGAAATCAGGTTCGGGTTCGGGATCGGGTTTTCCTTTAGGTTTTCAAGTTAAGGTTTAGGTTTAGGTTAGGGAGTTGAGAATAGGATTAGGTGTAGGTTTAGGTTGAGGGATTTGAGAACACATTTAGGTCTTAGGTTTAGGTTTAGGTTTAGGTTTTAGGTCTAGGTTATAGGTTATAGCTATATGGAACTGAGAATAGGTTAAGGTTAAGGTTAAGGTTTAGGAAATCGGGTTTGGGTTTTGCTTTGGGTTTTCAAGTTTAGGTTTAGGTTTAGGGTAGGGAGTTGAGAATAGCATTAGGTGTAGGTTTAGGTTGAGGGATTTGAGAACACATTTAGGTCTTAGGTGTAGGTTTAGGTTTAGGTTTTAGGTCTAGGTTATAGGTTATAGCTGTAGGGAACTGAGAATAGGTTAAGGTTAAGGTTTAGGAAATCGGGTTCGGGATCGGGTTTTGCTTTGGGTTTTCCAGTTTAGGTTTAGATTTAGGGTAGGGAGTTGAGAATATCATTAGGTGTAGGTTTAGGCTGAGGGATTTGAGAACACATTTAGGTCTTAGGTTTAGGTTTAGGTTTTAGGTCAAGGTTATAGGTTATAGCTGTAGGGATCTGAGAATAGGTTAAGGTTTAGTTTTAGGAAATCGGGTTCAGGTTCGGGATTGGGTTTTGCTTTGGGTTTTCAAGTTTAGGCTTAGGTTTAGGTTAGGGAGTTGAGATTAGGATTAGGTGTAGGTTTAGGCTTAGGGATTTGGGAACACATTTAGGTTTTAGGTTTAGATTTACGTTTAGGTTTTAGGTCTAGGTTATAGGTTATAGCTGTAGGAAAATGAGAATAGGTTAAGGTTTAGGTTTAGGAAATTGGGTTTGCGTTCGGGATCGGGTTTTGTTTTGGGTTTTCAAGTTTAGGTTTAGGTTTAGGTTAGGGAGTTGAGATTAGGATTAGGTGTAGGTTTAGGTTTAGGGATTTGAGAACACATTTAGATCTTAGGTTTAGGATTAGGTTTAGGTTTTAGTCTAGGTTATAGGTTATAGCTGTAGTGAACTGAGAATAGGTTAAGGTTTAGGTTTAGGAAATCGGGTTTGGGTTCGGGATCGGGTTTTGCTTTGGATTTTCAAGTTTAGGTTTAGGTTTAGGTTAGGGAGTTGAGAATAGCATTAGGTGTAGGTTTAGGTTGAGAGATTTGAGAACACATTTAGGTCTTAGGTTTAGGTTTAAGTTTAGGTTTTGGGCCTAGGTTATAGGTTATAGGTTGTAGGGAACTGAGAATAGGTTAAGGTTTAGTTTTAGGAAATCGGGTTCGGTTCGGGATCGGGTTTTGCTTTGGGTTTTCAAGTTTAGGCTTAGGTTTAGGTTAGGGAATTGAGATTAGGATTAGGTGTTGGTTTAGGTTTAGGGATTTGGGAACACATTTAGGTTTTAGGTTTAGGTTTAGGTTTAGGTTTTAGGTCTAGGTTATAGGTTATAGTTGTAGGGAACTGAGAATGGGTTAAGGTTTAGGTTTAGAAATCGGGTTCGTGTTCGGATCGGTTTTGCTTTGGGTTTTCAAGTTTAGGTTTAGGTTTAGGTTAGGGAGTTGAGAATAGGATTAGGTGTAGGTTTAGGTTGAGGGATTTGAGAACACATTTAGGTCTTAGGTTTAGGTTTAGTTTTAGGTTTTAGGTCTAGGTTATAGGTTATAGTTGTAGGGAACTGAGAATAGGTTAAGGTTTAGGTTTAGGAAATCGGGTTCGGGTTCGAGTTCGGGTTTTGCTTTGGGTTTTCAGGTTTAGGTTAGGTTTAGGTTAGGGAGTTGAGAATAACATTAGGTGTAGGTTTAGGTTTAGGGATTTGAGAAGACATTTAGGCTTTAGGTTTAGGTTTAGGTTTAGGTTTTAGGTCTAGGTTATAGGTTATAGCTGTAGGGAATTGAGAATAGGTTAAGGTTTAGGTTTAGGAAATCGAGTTCGGGTTCGGGATCAGGTTTTTCTTTGGGTTTTCAAGTTTAGGTTTAGGTTCAGGTTAGGGAGTTGAGAATAGGATTAGGTGTAGGTTTAGGTTGAGGGATTTAAACACATTTAGGTCTTAGGTTTAGGTTAAGGTTTAGGTTATAGGTAGGTTATAGCTATAGGGAATTGAGAATGGTTATGGTTTAGGTTTAGAA
Organism: Magnolia changhungtana; assembly: GCA_030180095.1. Taxonomy (NCBI): domain Eukaryota; kingdom Viridiplantae; phylum Streptophyta; class Magnoliopsida; order Magnoliales; family Magnoliaceae; genus Magnolia; species Magnolia changhungtana. The sequence goes on along the minus strand of JASAUF010000363.1, from coordinate 229,782 downwards.
ATTGGGTTTGGGTTCTGGATCGTGGTTTTGCTTTGGGTTTTCAAGTTTAGGTTTAGGTTTAGGTTAGGGAGTGGAGATTAACATTAGGTGTAGGTTTAGGTTTAGGGATTTGGGAACACATTTAGGTTTTAGGTTTAAGTTTTAGGTCTAGGTTATAAGTTATAGGCAGTAGGAATCGAGAATAGGTTAAGGTTTAGGTTTAGGAAATTGGGTTTGGGTTCGGGATCGGGTTTTGCTTTGGTTTTCAAGTTTAGGTTTAGGTTTAGGTTAGGGAGTTGAGATTAACATTAGGTGTAGGTTTAGGTTTAGGGATTTGAGAACACATTTAGGCTTTAGGTTTAGGTTTAGGTTTAGGTTTTAGGTCTAGGTTATAGGTTATAGTGTAGGAGGCACTAAGAATGGGTGAAGGTTTAGGTTTAGAAATCGGGTTCGGGTTTGGGATCGGGTTTTGCTTTGGGTTTTCAAGTTTAGGTTTAGGTTTAGGTTAGGGAGTTGAGAATAGCATTAGGTGTAGGTTTAGGTTGAGGATTTGAGAACACATTTAGGTCTTAGGTTTAGGTTTAGGTTTAGGTCTAGGTTATAGGTTATAGTGTAGGAACCGAGAATAGGTTAAGGTTTAAGTTTAGGAAATCGGGTTCGGGTTCTGGATCGGGTTTTGCTTTGGGTTTTCAAGTTTAGGTTTAGGTTTAGGTTAGGAGTTGAGAATAGGATTAGGTGTAGCTTTAGGTTGAGGGATTTGAGAACACATTTAGGTCTTAGGTTTAGGTTAAGGTTTAGGTTATAGGTAGGTTATAGCTATAGGGAATTGAGAATCGGTTATGGTTTAGGTTTAGGAAATTGAGTTTGGGTTTGGGATCGGGTTTTGCTTTGGGTTTTCAAGTTTAGGTTTAGGTTTAGGTTAGGGAGGTGAGATTAAGCATTAGGTGTAGGTTTAGGTTTAGGTATTTGAGAACACATTTAGGCTTTAGGTTTAAGTTTAGGTTTAGGTTTTAGGTCTAGGTTATAGGTTATAGCTTTAGGAACCGAGAATAGGTTAAGGTTTAGGTTTAGGAAATCGGTTCTGGTTCGGATCGTGTTTTGCTTTGGGTTTTCAAGTTTAGGTTTAGGTTTAGGTTAGGGAGTTGAGAATAGGATTATGTGTGGGTTTAGGTTTAGAGATTTGAGAACACATTTAGGTCTTAGGTTTAGGAAATGGTTTAGGTTATAGGTTATAGCTATAGGGAATTGAGAATCGGTTATGGTTTAGGTTTAGAAATTGGGTTTGGGTTTGGGATCGGGTTTTGCTTTGGGTTGTCAAGTTTAGGTTTAGGTTTAGGTTAGGGAGGTGAGATTATAATTAGGTGTAGGTTTAGGTTGAGGGATTTGAGAACACATTTAGGCTTTAGGTTTAAGTTTAGGTTTGAGGTCTAGGTTATAGGTTATACTGTAGTAATCGAGAATAGGGTAAGGTTTAGGTTTAGAAATTGGGTTCGGGTTCGGATCGGGTTTTGCTTTGGGTTTTCAAGTTTAGATTTAGGTTTAGGTTAGGGAGTTAAGAGCATTAGGTGTAGGTTTAGGTTGAGGAATTTGAGAACACATTTAGGCTTTAGGTTTAGGTTTTAGGACTAGGTTATAGGTTATAGTTGTGGGAACCGAGAATAGGTTAAGTTTAGGTTTAGAAAATCAAGTTCGGGTTCGGATCGGTTTTGCTTTGGGTTTTCAAGTTTAGGTTTAGTCGTAGGTTAGGAGTTGAGAATAGGATTAGGTGTAGGTTTAGGTTGAGGGATTTGAGAACACATTTAGGTCTTAGGTTTAGGTTTAGGTTTAGGTTTTAGGTCTAGGTTATAGATTATAGCTGTAGGGAACTGAGAATAGGTTAAGGTTTAGGTTTAGGAAATCGGGTTCGGGTTCGGGATCGTTTTGCTTTGGGTTTTCAAGTTTAGGTTTAGGTTAGGGAGTTGAGATTAAGATTAGGTGTAGGTTTAGGTTGAGGGATTTGAGAACACATTTATGTCTTAGGTTTAGGTTTAGGTTAAGGTTTTAGGTCTAGGTTATAGGTTATACTGTAGGAACCGAGAATAGGTTAAGGTTTAGGTTTAGAAATTGGGTTCTGGGTTCTGGATCGGGTTTTGCTTTGGGTTTTCAAGTTTAGGTTTAGGTTTAGGTTTAGGTTAGGGAGTTGAGAATAGGATTAGGTGTATGTTTAGGTTGAGGGATTTTGCGAACACATTTAGGTCTTAGGTTTAGGTTAAGGTTTAGGTTATAGGTAGGTTATAGCTATAAGGAATTGAGAATTGGTTATGGTTTAGGTTTAGGAAATTGGGCTTGGGTTCGGGATCGGGTTTTGCTTTGGGTTTTCAAGTTTAGGTTTAGTTTTAGGTTAGGGAGTGGAGATTAAGCATTAGGTGTAGGTTTAGGTTTAGGGATTTGAGAACACATTTAGGCTTTAGGTTTAGGTTTAGGTTTAGGTTTAGGTTTAGGTTTTAGGTCTAGGTTATAGGTTATAGTTGTGGGAACCGTGAATAGGTTAATGTTTAGGTTTAAGAAATCGGGTTCGGGTTCGGGATCGGGTTTTGCTTTGGGTTTTCAGGTTTAGGTTAGGGAGTTGAGAATAACGCATTAGGTGTGTAGGTTTAGGTTGAGGGATTTGAGAACACATTTAGGCTTTAAGTTTTGGTTTAGGTTTAGGTTTAGGTTTTAGTCTAGGTTATAGGTTATAGTTGTAGGGAACTGAGAATAGGTTAAGGTTTAGGTTTAGGAAATCGGGTTCGGGTTCGGGATCGGGTTTTGCTTTGGGTTTTCAAGTTTAGGTTTAGGTTTAGGTTAGGGAGTTGAGAATAACATTAGTGTGTAGGTTTAGGTTGAGGGATTTGAGAACACATTTAGGCTTTGGGTTTAGGTTTAGGTTTAGGTTTTGTGGTCTAGGTTATAGGTTATAACCGTAGGAACCGAGAATAGGTTAAGGTTTAGGTTTAGGAAATCAAGTTCGTGTTCGGGATCGGGTTTTGCTTTGGGTTTTGTAGTTTAAGTTTAGGTTTAGGTTAGGGAGTTGTGAATAACATTAGGTGTAGGTTTAGGTTGACGGATTTGAGAACACATTTAGGTCTTAGGTTTAGGTTTTAAGTCTAGGTTATAGGTTATAGTGTGAGGAACCGAGAATAGGTTAAGGTTTGGGTTTAGAAATTGGTTCGGGTTCGGGATCGGGTTTTGCTTTGGGTTTTCAAGTTTAGGTTTAGGTTTAGGTTAGGGAGTTGAGAATAAGATTAGGTGTAGGTTTAGGTTGAGGGATTTGAGAACACATTTAGGTCTTAGGTTTAGGTTAAGGTTTAGGTTATAGGTAGGTTATAGCTATAGGAATTGAGAATTGGTTATGGTTTAGGTTTAGAAATTAGGTTCGGGTTCGGGATCGAGTTTTGCTTTAGGTTTTTAAGTTTAAGTTTAGGTTTAAGTTAGGGTGTTAAGAATAGGATTAGGTGTAGGTTTAGGTTTAGGGATTTGAGAACACATTTAGGTCTTAGGTTTAGGTTAAGGTTTAGGTTATAGGTAGGTTATAAGTTATAGCTGTAAGGAATTGAGGATAGGTTAGCGGTGTGGTACCTGTAAATACAGATATAAACACAGTCTGTCTAAATGGCCAGGCCCTTCCAATGCTGTCCATAGGAATTAGACAGCTTCATCATGGTCATTATAGCGGTTCTCACCTTCCAGAGACCCCCGCTCATCTAGATAGCTCCGACGCACATCCGGGTCTGCTCCATTAATCTCGAGCAAATACATAAATACGGCTTGTCCAAATGGCCAGGCCCTTCCAATGCTATCCATAAGAAATAGATAGCTTCATCATAGTCATAACAGCGGTTCCTACCTTTCAGGGACCCCCGCTCATCCGGATAGCTCCAACGCACATCCGGGTCTGCTCTATTAATCTCGAGCAGATATATAAACACGACCTGTCTAAATGACCAGGCCCTTCCAATGCTGTCCATAAGAATTGGACAGCTTTATCATGGTCATAACAGCAGTTCCCACCTTACAGGGACCCCCGCTTAACATCCGGATAGCTCCGACGCACATCCGGGTCTGCTCTATTAATTTCGAGCAAATACATAAAGACGGCCTGTCCAAATGGCCAGGCCCCTCCAATGCTATCCATATAGAATAACTTAATCGTAAATGAACTTTTATAAAATTAATTTTAATTTATTAAAATTTACATGAAGGCGCTGACGAATGAGTCCGCATAGCACATCATCTGTTGTCACGTCACGCTGCCTTCAACGGGGTGGTGGCGATCGAGAGATCGGCATAAGACACCGACCTCCGATATAAACAAGCCGGCATTGTTCCCAACGTGTCTAATACGATCTGTGGGAACTCTACCATCACCCTACCCTCACGCGTAAGTCGTTCTAAAAGCAACCCACACGTGGGTCCACGTCCTCGTCGACTGTTCGACGACGCTGCTGCAAAAGAAATATGTAAGTCTAAACATAAACCGAAGTCATTAAAAAAATATGTGTATAGACTTACATGCTGTGCCCAGTGTATGCGCGACTGAGGGATCAGACGCCTGCGATGCAATATGTGACGACGATGATGGCTCCGTCGCATCATGGGTAGAAGGGGTCAATCCAGTGTGTGAACAACGTGGTCTCTCACCTGGTGTCATCACTGAATATGTGCGAGCTACGAACTTATAAATTTAAACAATGTCAATACAAGTGGAATATACTAAAACATTATACAATGCATTTGTGCTTCTGCTTAGAAAGATGATTAAAATATGATTAGACCATTACACTATAATGCAAGCAGAATATAATAAAACCCTAAACTTTAATCATAACCCTTAAAAATTTCATTACACATTGTCATTCTATATTAAATATACATATTTCATTATAATATGAAACAACTTTGAGGTAAACTATCTGAAGTACTCCCTGCGTAAGTTATCGTATGCTTCAGAAGTATATGTCATCATATGTGAAGCATTGGACATTTTATAGCCAATATGACAGTCACAATAGGAGAAAGCTGATCTCTCGGGACTCCATTCAGATGTGCAAGTGACAGAGTCACATCTTCTATATCTCGTTTCCCACGGTTATATATCTCCACTAGCTCCGAAATTTTTTTGAGATCATATAATCTTTCGTCCGAGTCGTCATCGATATATTCCACTCTACACTCATCAACCAGACCGGGTATCTCTATGGCCCTACCAGAAGAAGATAAGACTGGAAAGTCTATCCACAACAGCTGATGAAGTATGTTGTGTACTTCTGATACGATCCGGTTTGAGGAGGACATTATCGGAAATTGACTTAACTGCAAATATCGATTATAAACAAGTTAATAAGAGGAATAAATCATGACTTATAATTTTCATGTATACATGGAATACATAAATTATTTGAATTGAAAAATGAAATGTAAATCATGTGTACATTAATAATCGTCGTTTGTATCACTATCGCTTAGGACTATTTCTTCTTCACCATTACTATCGCTGATCAGTATTTCCTCTTTATTGTCTGCAACGTTATCATCAATGAAACCGCTATCATCTCTAACAATGTCATCTATTATTGAGGCATCAACATGATCAGGTGGCACATCATCTCTGTCCAATTGCACCACATCAATATCAACACTTGAATCAATCCCTATATTAACATGTGACGGCATGTCTTCTTGATATGCGTGTTCAACCTTAGCCATGTCATTTCCCTCATCCTCCCTATCTTCAACTTCTGGTACGGGAACGTTAGATACATTCCTGGGCTTTACTTTCTCCACCACGTGCCAAGAGCCGCCTAACTTGGTGTCAGCGAGGTAAAATACTTGTTCGGCTTGGCTGGCGAAGACAAATGGATTGTCCTTAAAACACTTCCGAGATAAATTTACGCTCGTAAAGTAGTTGTCAGTCTGTATTCCCAACTTCTTATTTCCAATGTCCCACCAATCACATCTAAATAAGTATACCCTCTTTCTCATACAATAATTCAGCTCAATAATATCCGTCAAAATGCCATAAAAGTCAATTTCATCATCGTCATTCGTTCCCTTCACAACCACCCCACTATTTTGTGTGGTCCTGTAGTTGTCACGTTCTTCGGTGTGGAACCGAATCCTATTTACAATACAACCTGTATATCTAGATACACGTCTATCAGGGCCACATGCCAACGAGTATAGTGCATCAGACGCATCTACAGAGTTTCTTGTGCGAAACATCTTCATCTATTATCATGTACAAAATGTAATTGTTTAGGGATTTTCTTAGGTTCAAATAATATGCATTATAACGAAAATTCTAAGTGTGGTGAGATACAGTGTGAAATCTTACATGCTTTTCGAACCATTGTGGAAACTGATCCTGATGCATTCGATAATAACTTGTGGAGAATTTGGACTTCATCTTGTCTCTGTGTTCGCTACACATAAATGGCACGTCAGCAGCAAGAAACATTAAGATCATCGTATGTAGAGAAAATAATAATCGAGGGAAGACTTACTCCAAGTATGACTCTATTTCTTCACAATTATGCAACACATACCACCTCGCCTTTGCTAGATCCCTAAGGTCCATATCCTGAAATGTCAAGGATCCTAAAGGACGAACATTATATGCAAACACAGATATGAATCCTTGTTCATGCTCCTGCCCTTCATCGGCATTCCTATCTTCTTGATTGAATCTAGTCTCTATGTCACGAAGATACATGGAGCAAAATGTAAGGCACTCATTATCAATGTACACCTCAACTATGGATCCCTCCGGACGCGCCTTGTTCCTCACAAATCGTTTGAGTGTGTGAAGGTATCTGTACACAAAACCACTATGTTAAGAGTATGAAAACATGGATATATGTAGTTTATGGAATGAATAAAAATTTTAATAGGTTCTACCACATTTTGAACGGATACATCCAACGATATTGTATTGGGCCTGTAAGCTTCACCTCATGCGGTAAGTGAATCGCTAGGTGTACCATGACATTAAAAAACGCAGGTGAAAATATTCTTCCAAGTTTACAAAGGATTACGACAATGTCCCTCTCCAGTCGTTTAATAACATCTACATTCAACGATTTTAAACATAAATCCTTAAAGAATATCCCCAACTCAATCAGCACCGCACTAATATCCTTGCTTAGGAATCCACGAATCGCAACTGGCAGTAGGCATTGTAGAAGGACGTACAATCATGACTTTTCATTCCTGTTACCTTACAGTCCATAATATTTATGCACCGAGATATGTTTGACACATACCCATCAGAAAACTTCACCAATCTCAACCATTCACATAAACGCTTTCTCTCTAGTCTTGTCAACGTGTAGCAGGCTGCTAGTATAGTATACGAATTTCCATGTGGTTACAAGTGCAACTCTTTCCTTAAACCCATTTTTTGTAGATCCAATCGAGCCTTGAAACTGTCTTTTGTTTTCTTCTCTATGTTCATCAATGTTCCGAAGACATTATCATATATATTTTTCTCAATATGCATGACATCCAAGTTATGTCGCAATTTTAAATCACTCCAATAGGGCAACTCAAAAAAGATGCTCTTCTTCCTCCAGTTATAGTCCAATACTGTACGTTTCCTCTTTTGCAAGTACGATGCCTTACTAAATCTAACTTCTCCAATGTTACTCAATTGTTGTATCACATTTTCTCCAGATAGCTCTTTCGGGGGTGGCCTATGATCTTCTTTGCCATCAAAGATCATTGTCTTCCTGCGCCAACTATGATCGCTCGGAAGGAAGCGACGATGGCGCATATAACACATTTTTCTACCATGCTTCAATACCACATATAGGACACGCCAACTTGCCCTTCGTGCTCCACCTAGACAAATTTCCATACGCGGGAAAGTCATTTATTGTCCACAAGACCGCTGCATGCAATCGAAATGACTATCCTGCAAATGTGTCATACGTTTCTACACCTTCACTCCACAACTCATTTAACTCATCTACTAACGATCACAAATACACATCAATGTCATTCCCAGGTGACCTGGGTCCAGGAATAAGCAATGACATCATGAAAAATGACTCCTTCATACACAACTAAGGAGGTAAATTGTAGGGCATAAGTACCACTGGCCACATACTGTACGAGCTACTCATATTACCAAATGGATTAAAACTATCAATTGCAAGACCTAGTCGAACATTGCGAGAATCCTCTGCAAACTAGTCATGTTGCTTGTCAAAATTTTGTCAGGCTTCAGAGTCTGTAGGGTGCCTCAGTGTACTATCATCATGAACATGTTTCTCCTTATGCCACCTCATATCTTCAGCCGTCTTACGAGACCCCCAAACCCTTAAAAAAAAAAAACCAACGCCCTTCCTTCCCAGCGCCCCTACCCTACCCATCCCTACACTAGCTCGTTCGGTGTCCATCCGGTGCCGCTCATCTCTGCCCTACCCGGTGCCCCTGTCTGGTGCCGCTGCTCCTCCCTGCCGCTCATCCGGTACCGTAGCTCGTCCCTGTCGCTCATCCCTACCCTACATGCATGGTGCCGGTCCTTCCTACCTCAACTCGCCTGGTAAGTACTTAATATCTTCGATTTGAGACCGACAAAGTCGGCTCGACATCTGCTCGAACTTCGGCTCGAACTTGGACAAGCGAGCATGGCTGAACATCACGAGCTCCAGCTCGAGCCAGCCGAGTACGAGCAGGGACTCAAGTAGTGCGAGCTGAGCATGAGCTGGGCAATACTCAGCTCGGCTCGACTTGTGTACACCTCTAACTGAGATTACTTCTTAAAGAAAGCTAGTAAAGGTTGGAATGATTGAAATTTTAGATTAGGCAAGGATTATTAGAATCCGATGATATTGACATGGAATGGAAAATAAATAAATAGAATAGGTGAGTGAAGCAAGAAGATTGGGAGAAGTTTTTTGACTTGAGATCTACATAGGTATTTATTTAATTTAAAAACTTGTATAATTATCCAACTTTTTATATTTTTAATGATTTTTCACACACAAATAAAAAACATCATTACAGTTGATCCCACATTTGGATAGAAAAATTTAGAGCATGATGCCGTTGCAGTGTGGTTTTAGGAAAATATAGGAAATGATGGGTAATGGGTATGGGATGGGGTATCATGATGACTAGGTTGTATCATATAAATCCCTCCGAGGTAGACTAGAGATGGTGGAGAGTCAACTGTTCAATGTAACTCAACAAGTGTAGACGATGGCGGCAAAGACGGCTTCTATGCAGCAGAAATGACTTGTATGAGGCAACTGTCCATATATAGGGTTTTCCGCTATGCCGATTGTGAGATCTTCTCGATTATGAATTTTAGTTAGTTATATCTTATTGAGTATTGATTATTAGAATACTTGCATTTTTACTAGTCAGAGTGAACTTTAATTTCATTAGTTACTAATAGGTGAGAACTGGAGAATATATTCATGATAGGCCGGCGAGCGGGCAAGCACTAGCAATTTCTTCCCCCCCTCACGAGAGCCTAATAGTAAATGCTTATTGAAGAACTCCCGACACTCTAAGACGTGCTATTGAAATGCTGGTTCATGACGAGGACCCTAATCTAACTTATTATATTACGTCTGCATCATGGAGATCTTCGAATGCAGCGTGGAGTACAAGACATGATTTAACATGAGGGGATGATGTTTGCAGATGTAGATGTAGGAGAGGTTACTAAGTAGTCTTGGGTCAGGACTAAAGTACTGAGGGGTTGACATTTAATTTTTTGAACTTGTTTTCAATATTTTGGTACTTATTAGTTGATGTTTGGATATGTATATATCATTTTTTTTTTTATTTTGACACTATATAAGTTGGAAATACATGCCTAAATTTGAATGGATTTATATATTTTTCGTGGATGGATTTATAGATTTATAATTGGATATGTATGGATATCTGCATTTTCTTTTACAAATCATGCCTTCGAGATTTTTAAAATATGAAGATTTCATTATGACATTAATCGTGTTTATTTGATTTGAATTATTAATTGTATTTTATTTTATTTGAAAAAAAAAAAAAGTGGATTACGATGATTTTAGATTATTTTAAAATGTGCATCAGGTGTATGGATACAGTCATAGCCCCAAGGCTCTAAATTCTACTATTTTTTTCAATATTCAAACAAAGACATTGAAATTTGAAATAATCTAAGAAAATCAATGGCCTTGGATGTTGATTATATTTTTCATCCACTCTCTAAGCTGTAGAAAACGACAGCCCTAGGTTGTCAAATATTTATTTGACCAGTTATGATCATCGAATTCTGTCCCCACCAACACCATTTTTTGACATCTGATAACTTCAGGGCCGACGAAAATAATTTGATACCTGTAATTTACACCTACGTTTGATAAATTTTTAAAAATTTGCTGGTTTTAAGCTGTCAATTTTTTTCATTTTTCATATAGTGAATATTAAGTCAAGTACGACTCTAGCATGCTTGCACTTTCCTAATCGCACACGTTAATCGAATAAAGGCCTCCCTAACATATGTGACTTTGTATTTGATCGAATTGCACAACAATAGTCCATTCACCTTTTGACCTATGAGCTAACACATGCGGCCTGGTGTTTGATAGAATTGCTAAACAATACTCCATTCACCTTTTGACCTATGAAATGAACGGTTCTGATCTAGTCCATGTGTGCCACACATGCACAATGACATGGAGGCAGTACATTTCTCATGCCTCTCGCGCTGGCGCTGGATCCAGTCTACGTGCATGGCATCTGACATTGTTATTTTTCTGTTTGATGGTACCCATTCACAGGCTCATTTCTGGAGGCAAGCAGCTTGCTGATGACAAGACTACTTGTGACTACAACATGGAGGGTGGTTTCGTTCTTCACCTACTCCTTGCATTGAGGGCCGGCTCTTAGTGAAAGATTCTCATGTCTGAGCAGTTTAGTGCACTGGTTCGGTTGATGTTTTTTGCATATGATATCATTATTACTCTATCATATTAGATTTTGTAATTAGCATCATGATGTGGTATGCGTCACATATATGCTCCTGGCATGGTTGGGCCAAAAGAAGGTGGACTGTAAATTCATCGTAACTTTTGATCTGGGTATCGTTATGGGGCGCACAACCTATCAATCTTGGTATCGTCAGAAAACGCGCGCTTTCAGCTCAAAAATGAACTTTTAGGAAAAATTATTATTTTTAGTAATTCCAATTTTTTTAATATTTTTTATATTTTTAGAGTTTTAAATTTTCTTCCCTTTTAGAAATAACTTGTAATTATGCTAGGACTCTTCTAGCAAAAGTTTATTTAGAATTTTTTATTTTTAGAAATTAGGCTTTAGAAGAATTCTATTAGAATTAGGGTTTTTATTAGAGTTAGAATTTTACTATTTTTGGTAATTACGAATTTTGATTTTTTTTTTCTTTATTAGTGGTGTTAGGAGACACATTAGTCATTCATCAATTAAATTTTGAATTTATTTCTATCTTCTTACTCTTTTTCCTCGTGGATTCGAGAAGTCTCTATGAGGAGTCCAGCGAAGCTCCGTGGATTTGGAGTAGTTATCCTTGAGGAAGACAGTGATCGACCTCATCACGTTCATCTCTACGTCAATTGGTATCAGAGCGTGAACTCCCCTCGGGCCAATGGCAAACAACAAATGTATGAATAAAAATCCTGCAGACGGTGATCAAGGGATTTGTTAGCTTCTGGAAAGAATGGAAGCTTTCTACATAGAGAGTCAGTTGACCATGCAAGGGCTGCGTGCAACCCTCAACCGGATTGCAGATGTGCTAATTTTGCCCTGTAAGGCCCGTATCCTAGCCCTGTACCGTTCCGTATGCCTCCGCGGTCCCCCGGTCGAATTCTGGAGACCCGCGACTTGTAGATTTCGTTTGCGCTCGGCCCTGAGTCACACCCTGTACACCTGAGTCGGTTCGACCCGAGACCTATGCCATTACAACCATGTTGTCGCTATGATTCCGATGCCGTGTCTCGTGTGTCAATCCGACGTCTAGATCCCAAGATATGACCTGTGCACGATCATAGCGGTGGACCGCATGTCGCGGGCCATAGTGTACACGTTTCCCCATAATCATAATGAGGATGATGTCATCCTAGGGATGACGTCACCCTATCCTACAACCTAACCAACCCCCTACCTAGCCTACCCCATAAATGCATTCTTTCTTTTCAACACCCATTAATTACAACCCCTTACAACCCATCATTACTAGCCATAATGGCTTATTCTCTCTCTCTCTCTCTCTCTCTCTCTCTCTCTCTCTCTCTCTCTCTCTCTCTCTCCTCCCTCTTTCTTTCTTCATTTACCTCCATCGTTGCAAGCTTGGAACGTCCAAGCTACCCAAAATCAAGCCATTTCTCTCCCACCCATTCTCCCTACTAATCCGGCCCACCAAATCCCATCTCGACCGTTAAATCACCCTCCTTGGAGCTCTAAGGCCTATTGGAGAAAGGATGAGTTCAAGGTCTAGAGGTGGGTGCTTCTCTCTCTCTCTCTCTCTCTCTCTCTCTCTCTCTCTCTCTCTCTCTTATTAAATTTTATTCTTGTTTATTTTGTGTGATATGTGGCCCAATTGGTTAGATCCCACCTTAATGTACGTTTTACCCATGCCATCCATCATTTGGTAGCCCACCGAGTAGGGCCCAACTCATATGTATGCTTTGCACCCAACCGTCCGGCGTCCCCTGGACGCTAGACGTGTAATGAAAACACAAATATTAGCTTGATTGGCAAGCTTTTCCGTGAGCCACTTATACAGGCCCCACCTTGATGCATGTTGTAAATCCAAACCGTCAATTCCATTCCTCAGATCATTTTAGATGTTGAGCCGAAAGATGAAGTCAATCCGAGGTTCTGACGGGCCATAGCATAGCAAATGGTGGTTTTCACCGTTGCAATCTTACCTAACATTTCTATACACCGAAAAATACTTAATATTGGGCTTGTTTGGCTTGTCTTGAGGCTTGGGATGCAATGGCTGGTTTTGATTCACTTGGAGTGGGACCCACGTAGGAAAAACTTCGGAATTTCAAGATTTTCAAAAAAAATAATAAAATAAAATAAACAACGGCAGCATTTGCTGTTGCTGTTGCTGATAGAAGGAGAGAGAGGACGCGCAGGCGTCCTGCGTGTGGGCGGACGGGCCAGGGACCTACGGTCCCAGCCGTGGGCCCCACCGTGATGTGTTTTAATATCCACGCCGTCCATTTTGTGGACCCTTACAGGGTAGTGGGTCCCCCTCAACATCAACCTGAACTGAAGCTCAGGTGGCCCACATCATACGAAACAGTGTGGATATAACGTCTGCCATTGAGACCTTTTTGGGTGACAGAAGTTTTGGAATCAATCTGAAATTTGTTTTTACCCTTCAACCAGGTATGCGTGACCTTGTGAACAGGTTGGATGGCATAAAAACATTATGGTGGCCCCACATGGGACCCACAGTGATGTATGCATGTCATTCACACCGTCCAGGCGGACGGTGGAGCCACTGTCATGTATGTGTTCTGTCCGTACCGTCCACATCACTGGACAGTGGGACCCAATGATGTATGCGTTCTGTGCACACTGTCCATCCACTCAGTGGGCCACACCATGATTGCATGTGTGTAATCCAAGCCGCCCACCGTCTTTGGACGGTGGGACCCACCCCACGTGTGGGGGCAACACCATGATGTATGTTTTTGTCCTGGCCGTCCAAGGCCTGGACGGTTGCCATGAATAATATATACCATATTATATTACATATTATATATATATATATTATATTATATAATATATAAATATATATATATATATATATATATATATATATATATGTATATATATATATATATATATATATATATATATATATAAAATATAATATAATATATATAAGGTGTTGTGGTGGGCCCTACGTGTGACCCACCACAGCTTGCTGCAGGAAAGAAAAGAAAAAGGAAAAAGAAAAGAAAGAAAAAGGGATGAAGTATAGGCAGCCACGTGCTGCTCTCTCGATCTCTCTCTAACTCTCACTCTCTCTCTTTCTCCCTCTCTCTTTGAACGTCAGCCACGTGTAGGTCCCACATGGCGTGTGCGTTACACCAGCCGTCCATCCTTCTGACAGTGGGCCATGCATGATGAACGTGTTTTACAAGATGCCGTACATCTGTTTTGATGGTAGGACCACAGCCATATGACTACAGCAAGTTTTGTGGGTCCCGCTACTAGGGAAGTTTGATATATTAGATATGTATATATATTATATTATGTATATTATATATTATATCATGTAATATATATTATATATTACCTATGCATGATGGTGGGCCCTACGTGGGACTACCTTTGCCTTCCTAGGTGCAGCTAGCTGCCTGTGCAGCAACTGTATAGCTGCTCCTTGTTGACAGCAGGCCCCACATTGATGTGTATCGACACCGTCCACTACCTTGAACAGTGGGCCCACCATGAGCATGTGTTGTATCCATGCCGTCCAACCATTTGTGAGATCATTTTATAGTGTGGGAAAATGAATGAATCAGATCTAAAGTTCAAGTGGCCCCACCATTTAATTGTGGTCAGTGACATCCACCATTCAAACTTCTAAGGGTCATAGCGGTTTCCAATCAGCTGATGTTGTTTTCACTTCATTTATCTCTATGTTAACTTATGAATAGGTTGGATCTCAAATATACATAAGGTTAGGCCCGATTTGATATAAATGAGGCCCATCAGTATGGCCTATTTGATATACATGGAACCGTTGGTGCGGCCCATATAACGCGGCCCAGGTGATGTGGCCCGTTTGACATAGGAGGCCCATTGTGATGTATTTGAGGCCCAGGTGCGAGGCCCACCTGATGAGTATTCGAGACCTGATGCGACGTATGTGAGGCCCATAAGCGAGGCCCAATGTAATGAATGTGTGTGGCCGTTACAGTGTAGGCCGTACCTTGGGAGCAATGTTGGTTTGACGTCCACCTTGTAAGAATAATGTTGGTTAGATGTCCACATTGATGGGAAATGCTGGTTAGATGTCCTCATTGTGACCTTTCCTCAGGCCTTATTCAGCCCATTCTTATCGATTTCGATTAACGTGACCGACTTACCGATTATGATTATCGATCGATTCCGATTGACGTGACTGATTTACCGATTCTGATTATCGGTCGATTCTGATTGCCTTGACCGATTATCGATTTTCGATTAACGTGACCGATTTGCCGATTCCGACTATCGATCGATGCGATTGTCGTGACCGATTTGCTAATTCTGATTACCTTGACCAATTGCCGATTTCGATTGACGTGATCGATTTGCTAATTCTGATTACCTCGACCAATTGCCGATTTCGATTGACGTGACCGATTTGTCGATGCTGATTATCGATCGATTCTGATTGCCTTGACCGATTGCCAATTACGATTGACGTGACCGATTTACAGATTCTGACTGTCGATCGGTGCGATTGTCGTGACCGATTGCCGATTCCGATTGACGTGACCAATTTGCCGATTCCGATTATCGATCGATTTCGAGTATCAAGGCCAATTCCGATGATTTCGATTTATCGAGGCCGATTGTATATGTCGATTCTGATTGTTGAGGCTAAGTATCGAGGCCGATTCCGAGTGTCAATTCAATTATTGAGGCCGAGGCCGATTGTCGAGACCTATATGATGTATATGCGACCCGTAGTTAGGGCCTACTGTGATGTTTTCGTGGCCTATAGGCAAGGCCCATTGTGATATGTATTAGGCCCATGATGCATGACCCATTTGATGTATTCGAGACCCATGTGTAGGGTCCACATGTCATGTATTTAAAGCCCATGAGTAGAGCCCACCCGTTGTGTATATATGGCCCTTAAGTAACGCCCATTGTGTTGTATATTAGGCCTTTGTGTGAGGCTGTGGGCCCATTATATGTTTGACTTGTGTGAATCATTCCTTAGGGGGAATGTTGGTTAAATGTCCACATTGTCGAGGCCGATTGTTGATACCGGTTATTGATACCAATTATGAATATGTGACTGCATAGCATCATGATACATGCCCATACGCATCATCTGCATGTTTGTTATGAGATGTAATTGACCATTGCATATGTCATTAGACAGATTGCTATGAGACTTCCTAATAGACAGAGGTTATCTCATATGAGCGCACGGTATGCGCTGATTGATGCATGACTGGATTGTATGGCTCATGCATCTTGTATTGTGTGCCCTAGCGACATCAGGGCCGTAGCCTCCACAGGCATATCGTGGATGGCTAGACGGGACACCGAAAATCTGTTCTACATGGGGTGCTATAGATATCCCTAGGTAAAAGTCACTAAACCCTCTTGCTTCCAGAGGTTGCTCCAACGTCTAGACCGAGTGGATGCATGAGCGCATGAGGGCCATATACCATTAAGCCGCATCTCCCACTGTGTCGTGGTCGGTTGGAAGGGGGTACGGCCTTACCTGCCCGAGAGGAGAGGGCAATACTAGGCTGAGTCTGACCAGCTCTAGGAATGGGTCCGCTATCAATGAGCCGGGCCCAATATTGGCAGGCGGATAGTGAGGTCTCTTCCACTCACCTAATTGCGCGCGATGGGGCGGCAATCTGGTTTGGAGTGTAATAAACCCCGGTGACTTCCCAGAGAGGAACCATACTGATATGCGGACTTATTGAGTAGGAGTTGCATGAGCTTCATTCATTCACCATTCACTCGGGCTGGTGGTGTGCAACT
This sequence comes from Magnolia changhungtana, assembly GCA_030180095.1. Classification (NCBI taxonomy): domain Eukaryota; kingdom Viridiplantae; phylum Streptophyta; class Magnoliopsida; order Magnoliales; family Magnoliaceae; genus Magnolia; species Magnolia changhungtana. The sequence continues at coordinate 213,069 of JASAUF010000363.1, read as the reverse complement.
AATTGTTGTGTACCTTCGTTATGGCAAGGATTTCGGTTGGGCGCGTGACTAACCTGAGATCAGGAGTTTACCACGTTGAGTCTGACTATCCAAATTTAGGTATGGGACTGGTTTGGATAGAAGTCCCTTGTGATGGACCCCATAGCCTGCGATACTACATACTATCATCCCGACTTCACTCCAGCATGGTCATTTCATTCGCACCGCATATTACATTGCGTTTGCAGTACTTAGCATTTTGGGTTGCCATGTTTCTGCATTGATATGGCCGTTAGTACTCATGTCTTGCATCGCATAGCCTTGGTACGGCTGATGATACTCATAGACTTATCAGTATATTTCCGTTTATTTCGATATTGTATGATTTATGACATTGTATCCTCAATATCTGATATTTGGCTTTCTTTAACTCCTCATTTGTATAGCTAAATTGCATTGCATACCCTGACATTGTATGACTCACGGACTGTCAGTATTTCCGCTTACTCTGATTACTTTGATTACTCTGATTACTCTGATATTGCTTACTTGGCACTTATCTTGTACACACACTTACACCACCCTCTAAGCTTTCTATAAGCTTATGCACGATAGATGCGTGCAGGTGATGTTAAGTTGCAGCAGTGTTGAGCTTGGAGCGTGTAGTGGTCTTCTGGAGCTTGATTTTCGATTTATGTATTTTCCTTTTCAGCATTGTACTCAAATGATTATATTAGTGGATATGCGATGATGATGTTGGCTTTGTGATTTGGGTATTCTTGTGGTTATATATATATTTTTTGAGTTAAATGTACAAAAAAAAAATCCTCCTTGTAGGATCCCAGGATTGGAATCTGGCGTATGGATGCTAGGAACCGAGAATGGGGTACTACGGAGGCTGTCGGCACCGAATTCGGCGATCGGGATTCCTGTGAATCTGATTTCCGGGTTTGGGGCGTGACACGCCCCGAGCTCAAAATGATGCTCAACCACTCGTGGTCACTGTACAACACAACCCCAATTTCTACAAAGCACCATCAGATGATGGTAAATCGCGGGTCACCACTTTAATCGTGAGGAAGCCGTTATACATGCCAAAGGTAGAAATAAAATTACAACAAGATAATATCTTTTGAATGATGTGCGCTGTAAGCCAAAAAGTCTGTAATGTAATCATCGATGTCAGGAGTAGTGAGAATCTCGTGTCGAAAATAATGGTGGAAAAGTTACAACTGAAAACAGAAACACATCTATCTCTGTACACGATTGGATGGATTAAGGAGGTCAATATGGAAGTTTGTCATATGTTAATTGGTCGACCATGGAAAAATAATATTGATGCTATTACTACGCATAAAGGTCAGGATAACGCATTTATATTTACAAAAGATGGTAGAAAGACTGGCCTCGTCTCTATAGGAATGAAGAACCAACCCAAGACTTCTAAAGTTGGGGAACAATCTCTCACAACTGAACAGACTTTTGTTAAACAATTATCTAAGGAAACAAGAGATATATACACATTAGTTGAAAAGAAAGAATATATGGAGCCTATGAACATCTCAAGGGATTTAAAACCAGTGTTGCAAGAGTTCAAGGCGATTATGCTCGATGAATTCCCTAATAAATTGTCACCCATATGAGATATACAAAACTACATTGATCTTATCATAGAAATACGTCTACCTAGTTGCCCACTTTATCAGAAGGAATATGAGATCTTAAAGGCAAAAGTAAAGGAACTAATCCATACTAGCCAAGTTAAGGAGAGCATGATACATGTAATGTGTCAACTCAAGAGCCTAATGCCAAATACAAGAAAATGGCTAATAAACATCGCCATCAAAAGTTATCTTTGAATCATGAGCCAAGTCCCTTGAGTAACTCGAGGACAAGTTTTTTTTTTTTTTTTTTATAAGTGAAGGGGTCTAATGTAAAATGCATCATAGATATGCTCCTAGCATGGTTGAGCCAAAAGAAGGTGGATCATAAATTGATCATAATTTTTTATCCGGGTATCGTTATGAGGCGCGCAACCTATCAATCTTTACTGAAACGGGCCATCCGAGGTGAACCGACCCATAACATGGGTTGCAATTATCCGTTTTGTCGTGCTTTCAGCTCAAAAACGAACTTTTAGGAAAATTTTACTATTTTTAGTAATTTCGATTTTTTAAATATTTTTTCTGTTTTTAGAGTTTTAGATTTTCTTTCATTTTAGAAATAACTTGTAATTATGCTGGGACTTTTCTAGTAAAAGTTTATTTGAAATTTTTTATTTTTAGAAATCAGACTCTAGAAGAGTTCTATTAGAATTAAGATTTTTATTAGAGTTAGAATTTTAGTATTTTTGATAATTACGAATTTTGGTTTATTTTTTCTTTATTAACGGTATAAGGAGACACATTAGTCATTTGTCAATTAAATTTCAAATTTATTAGAATTTATTTATATTTTCTTACTCTCTTTCCTTGTGAATTCAAAAAGTCTTTGTGAGGAGTCTAGAGAAGCTCCGTGGATTTGGAGTAATTATCCTTAAGGAAGATGGTGATCGACCTCATCACGTTCATCCTTGCGTCACATCATCCAAAATTACTTACTATCTTCATTCTTTATTGTACATCATTTATATAGAGATTCATAAATAGATAGAGAGGATGTGACCGTTTCGAATTTTACATGGTATCAGTTTACCACTGGCTTTCTGAAAAAAATAAAAAATAAAAAATAAAAAAATTCAAATTCCCTCTTCCTTTTCTTCTCATAACCGAGCAACTTCTTTCGGATCTTGGTATTGCACATAACAAATTACTCTCTCTGTTTTTTTTTTTTTTTTTTAAATTAACAACAAAGCAGTATTATATATTACTGCTAATTCTGTATTCGAGGAATGGACAAAGCACACATAAATTAGATTTTCTTCTAAATTGTGAAAATATACAATTTAAATTTATCAGGACTTCTTACCTTGGAACTTCTGATCAGCTTGCAAAACTTTTGTTTTTTTTCCTAAAGTATTGAGACAGGAAGCTCTTGCTGGCAATCAATGGGCCTGGCTTCAAGTCAGAAAAAAAATCAAATTTTCGAATAAGCCCGACCGTTGGGCCAATCGGCCTTGCCCAAACAGTTCAAAATGCCCGGTCATCAGGCCCTTCCCAAACAGCTAGCTAGCCCGGTGTTAATAACCTAATCTATTCTACATTATTTATAGACGTTACAAATTTCAGATAGACAACGAAAATATGTTAAATTTTACATCTCTTTTATCTGGTACGCTTTCATGTTAGTTGTATCATTTGCCAACATGACGGGTGCAAGATCTTAGCTTTTCATCAGGTGAGCCATATTATATCTTTTCACCTAAAAATCAGCCATTTAATGTACCAGACGGACGATATTCCAAAAAAAAGAAAAGAAAGAACAAATCACGAATAAAGTTTTGTTTACCATTTGTTGATTTTGTATACATTGGTCCACCTGATGAAAAGCTTGGATCTAAAAAGAGTCGTTGGTTGTTGGAAAGCTTGGATCTTGCACAAGTATGCCGTATTTTCATTTGTGCTTGTGTGGTTGGGAACATGGTGGACCCGAACCTGATCGGATTTATAAACGGGTCCATAGAACCCGAACATGTTAGAATTGGGTTAAATGATCATCAGCTACTCATAAACTCATGGGAATAAAAAGAATACAATCACACTCATATTAGGACACTAATATAGGCTTTCAATGTGCCAACACAACTCTTATGAAACTAAAAAGGACACGATCACACTCATAGAAGGATACCACTCAAGACTTTTAATGGCTAAAACTACTAACACAATCACACTAGCTCATAGAAGGATACCAGTCAAGACTTTTAAATGGCTAACACTACTAATGTAGAACTCTTTTGAATTCACACTCATTAGTAGGATACTACTGAAGGCTTTCAATGGCTAACAACACTCATATAAGTTTCGAAAGAACACAACCACACTTTGTATTAGGATACTACTTGAGGCTTTCAATGGCTAACACAACTCATGTAAGAATGCAATCACACTTATATAGGACTCTGATGGAGTCTTCCAGCAGCTAAAACAACTAACATTGAACTCCAATTAACATCAAAGTAAGAAAAACCAATGCTACAACAAATGAGCTAGAAAGATAGGTTTTTAGAATTTGGACCGGAGATTATCTACTCCAGCCTTGTCCAGCTGGAAGGCCTTCGTAAGGACCTCGGTTGGAATGGGCCCGTTAGATCCGAAGACGGAATTAGCGATGGCGATCACACCTGGGTTTTCGCTGCTGAGGGCCGAGATCGCAATGGCACACCCATACCCGACATTACGTTAGAAGTGAATGAGTCCCTCTGGGAAGACGAACACATCGCCCTTCTAGAGGACCTTTGAGATCAGACGGTTGTCGGGGTTGGACGTGACAAAGCCAGCGTAGATGGTGCCCTCCACAACCGTTAGGATCTCGGTGGCCCGCGGGTGAGTGTGGAGAGAAATGAGGCCCCATAATGGTGCATAGTCTATGCGAACCATCGAGATGCCGAGCGTGTTAAGTCCTGGTAAATGGGCTGCTGATGTAGAGTGGGCCGCGGACAATTACATGGCAAAGATGGATCAGAAAAGGCCCGGTCGGCGACAGAAGTGATCTGGACCATCAGACCTTCAATCAGACGTATCACACAATCCGGGATGAGTTAGCCGACGTAAAATATATGATTTTGGGGTAGAACGAGCTACTTTAGCCAACCAACCCAGCTATGCCGGGTTGCAACGCTCGGAATTGCGAGAAACCCCTGATTCGACGGTCGTTTCCCTGTTTCAATTTCGTTTTTACTATAAATAGTAAGTTTTAGTTTGACTATAACTCTTCATCCATCGGGCTTTAGCAGTTACGCCCAACGTGAAAAGAGCTTAGAATAATTAGGGGAACGGTTTGGTGAAGCCAAATAGGACACTTACTATTTTTGGCCAAAAACCTTGCGCACTAGTAGACATCACGACCGTCTATAAATAGTAAGTTTACTATTTAGAGTGAGTTGCAAATTCTAGGAGCTTTAGTTGTAGTTTGATTATGATTTCTTTCCCATTGCTTAGTACCCTTATTTAAGGGGTTGTGAACTCGTTTTTATGCATTCATTAATCTATTTCGAATTTATTAGAATTTATTTCTATTTTCTGCTCTATTTTCTCGTGGATTTGAGAAAGTCTCTGTGAGGAGTCCAGAGAAGTTCCGTGGATTCAGAATAGTTATCCTCTTGAGGAAGATGGTGCTCGACCTCACGTCCTCCCCTGCGTCTGCGTCAGCTGCAAAGACAGGAGTGACCGCCGATCCAAGGAAGTTTGATGTGTTGCCTGGTTTGTGGAGCCTGGCGAAGAAGAAATCGTTGGCTTGAGCGAGCTTCGGGTCCTCGCAGGCTAATCCATTAACCAACACTGCCAAGATTCATAATCTAAATTAATTAGTGAAATGAAATGTGTTACTAAAATGTAAATACTATCTCATTTTTAGCACATCGAACCGAGTCGACTCGGACCCAGTCAAGTTTGAACTCATGATTCCACATTTAGAATGTGGGTTAACTTGGCCCGACTCAACCAAGTTGCAATTCAACTCAAGATCGCATGAGTTGTTCCGAGTCACCAAGTTTTGAAACCTTGATTTCTGGCCAATGATAGAGTGACCGTTGTAGTAGTAGTAGTAGTGATGGGGAAGTACCTGGACTATTGGGCTTGGCTACACAGAAATCCTGTAAAGGACTTGGATATGAGGCTAAGGCAATAGAGCAAGTGAGAGCTAAAAAACCCAAGAAGAGAATGTGGTGGGCCATTTCGAAAAAACTCCCTCTCTTCTCTCTACTAATCAAGGAAATGAGATACAACGGTTAGAAACCTTCGAAATCTCTCTACTAATCAAGGGAAGGAGATACAACGGCTAGAAAGCTTTGAAATTTTTGGAGTTATGAAATAGGGATGGTTTGGGGTTGATATATATAGGAAGAGATGTAGATGTAACATGCATCCATGAAGCAATCGGACCCGTTTGATTGTCGTGAGTTTGGTCTGTGAATATGGTTGTGCACCATGAAGCAATCGGACCGTTGATCCGGCACCCCTGACTCGGTCTGATTAGAACAATTGGAGCTTCCTCCTCGGTTTGGCTAGTTGTCGATGCTCTGTTGGCTCCACCGTGTCATCCATGCCGTCCATCTATTTTTCCAGATCATTTTAGTTATAGATCCAAAAAATGAGGGGATCTAAATCTCAGTTGGACCACACCACAGGAAAACAGCAGTGATTGAATGTCCACCGTTAAAAACCTCCTATGGCCCACTGTAATGTTTATTTTACATCCAACTGTACTCCTGACTTATAGTGCTCCTAACGGCAGTGGGACACTTAGCTCAATTCATTGATCCAGACTGTTCATTAGGTCCAGTGGACAAATATGGACGGTCCCGATTGTTTACACAAAATAGGCGCAGTCAACCATTCCATCTATTTGTTATTTGTTGGGGCCATCATGGTTTTTCGTTAGGCAATTATAGCTATCCCCTCCATAAATTGGAGAAAAGGATGGCGGTAGAAAATAAGACCAAATCAAGGATGGATCGGATCAGTTTGGTTTTTACATGGAAGTCCATGAAATGTGTTTTGAGCTTAATAGAGGGTTTAGATCGATCATCGGTCACTTTGACAGTCCAGTTGAATGATCTGAACTGTCCATTCGGTCCAACACAGATTTCACGGGATATAGCATGCATGTTATCCATCACACCAGTTTGAATATAATATGTAACAATTTATCACTTAGCCTTTAAAATGGGCGGTCAAGATCATTTACACAAGAATAGGTCCAATCAGCAATTTGATCAATCTATTTGTTGGGGCCATAGTAGATTGCTATATGATTTTAGGAAGCGGACTGCGTATTGCGTCAACTCTTTGGGGTCTGATTTATGTTATTTTATTTAGAGTTGTACACGAGTCGAGCATCGACTGGAAAAATCTCAACTTGTCTTGACTTGAAATTGGATTTGGACTGCGTTGAGTTTTTTTTATTTAGAACTTGAAAAATTTTCAATATGAGTTCAAGCTTGCTCGAGCTCGACTGGACTTGGATCAAACCTCAATTCCAATCAACTCGGGTCAAATTAGCTTGGTGACTTGGTTATCTTGATATTGATGTTGCTCGCTCTGAGCGTTTGATGAAATGACTCACTCTCGCAAATAAAGTCCCACGAGTACCCATATACACACACATCCACGCGAGTACACTCACACCGCACCCGCACCCACGCCCACGCCCAACCCAGCCCGTCCCGTCCCGTTGCGTCGCGTCGCGTCGCGCACGCGCACACGGACACGGACTCGGACTCGGCACGACACGGCACAGCTCGGCTCGGCTCGGCGCGTGTGCGCGTGTGTGATCAATGGCATAGATTAGAGCTATTGGCATAGCCCCCCCACAGGACTAAATTCACATGCCCCTTGAAAGGGGCACAAGCCCTAGGCAAAAATACTATCTTATATACAAGATAGTTTGCTTTGTCAAATCCGATGTGGGACTAAACCCACAACACAAAAGTACCACAACTTTTCAAATGTGGAGGAAAATCACCAAAAATTTGAAAATTCAAATTTTAATAATATTTTAAAATAAAATATAACAATCCCCCACATGTTTTAAAATAAAACTCTTTCGGATTAAAGCGAAATAGTTGTGCAATGGTGCCGGTGTCACCATAGACTTGAACCGACATTAGAGTAGGCAAGACAGGTCTACAGGAATCAGGTGACACCATAGTCTTGAACATGAATATTTTTAATGTAGATCGCAAGTACATGCCACTCACACAATTCTTCCTCTGTAAGTGATTCTGCGGTTCGGTGCGTTTCGGTCATACACCATTACCTGAATTTCATGAGTGCTCTAGAGAATTCGCCCAGATTCTCATAGGAAGCGGCCTCCACCTCCACACCCATATAGGTGAATTCCATCATGTGTCAAAGAATCAGCTATACACCACCAAATATATGGCTATGGATTCATTAAGAGTTCTAACAACTCATCCTTCTTCATTCTTTGTCCCTGCGTACACCATAGAAGAGGCTCATCAACTTCAATGCAATCGTCGTCACCTCGTATCTTGTTGTTTACCCATTGAACCTACCTCATGGGATCTCCACTTGTATAGGTTGGGTTCCGACACCGACATTTCATATATTAGGCTTAGCCCCATTCCCTTGATGTATCATTGACTAACCTTTTAGATAGTCCTTTAGTCAGAGGATCTACTAGATTCTTTTCTGACCTCACAAAGTCAATAGATATGACTCCATCACGTAACATGTGTTTCACCATGTTGTGTCTGAGTCTAATATGTCTGCTCTTTCCATTATATATTTTACTTTTTACTTTTTTATAGTTTACTTGTGATCAATGAATAGACACGGCCGATACCAGAGCTTTGGCCACAATGGTATATCGATAAGAGATTTCAAGCCACTCGGAATCCACTTTTCAAGGCAATAAACTTGGATTCCATAGTAAACCGAGCAATACATGTCTGCTTGGTAGACTTCCAAGAGACCGCTCCTCCACCCAAAGTGAAGACATATCCACTCGTGGATTTTGTCTCATCTGAATCACTAATCCAATTAGCATCACTGTATCCTTCCAATACAAAGACGGAAAACCATTATAATGTAAACCATAGGTTATCTGCCTTTTAGGTATCTCAAAATCCTAAACAAGGCATTCCAATGTTCTTTTCCCATGAGGGTTATGTGTATATCTACTTAGCCTTCCTATGTATATGTCCTGGTCTAGTGCAATTTGTTAGATACATGAGGCTACCAATTATTCTCAAAAATACTCCAATTGAGACACACTATTTTCTTTTATTTTTTATGAGAGTCACACTATAATCGTAAGGAGTAATCTTGACAGTGCTGCAAATCAAAATGGTTAAACTTTTTCAATACTTCTCAATGTAATGAGATTGTGATAATATAATAACACCATTTTTCCGATTACTTCAATACCCAAGATTATACTAGCCTCTCTAAGTCTTTATGTCAAACTTAGATGACAAGAATTTCTTAGTTGCATTAACTAATTTAATATTAGTTCCAAAAATAAGCATGTCATCAACATAAAGGCATATAATAACATAATCATTTCCAAATTTTACTATATACACATCTATCTACATCATTTATATAATAACCATTTGATTTTAAAACACCATCAAACTTTTCATGCCATTGTTTAGAGCTTGTTTTAAACCATATAGTGATTTAACTAGTCTACATACTTTATTTTCTTTACCCTATCTTATAACCCTCAAAGTTGCTCCATATATATTTCTTCTTGTAGGTCTCCATTTAGGAAAAGCGGATTAGGTCTTATTGTCCATCTGGTGTACCACCGAGGTTTATATATGGAGGTATCGCTATTAAAACCACGATTGATGTAATTTTAGTTACTGGGAATATGTATCAAAGTAATCTATTCATTCCTTTTGTTTAAAGCCTTTTTCTACCAACTGTAGCCTTAAACTTATCAATAGTTTCATCTAGTTTTAGTTTCTTTCTAAACACCCATTTACAAATTTATTGGTTTGTTTCAACCGTGGTAGGTCTACAAGTTCTCAAGTATTATTAGATATTATAGATTCCAACTCATCATTTATTGCTTCCTTCCAAAAAGTTGCATCTGGAGAATTAATAAATTTTCGTATAGGTTGTAAGATCATCTTCTACTAAGAATGTGAAAAAACCATCTCTGAGTTAGTTTCTCTTCTAACCCAAGTACTTTTTCTTGGTTGTATCTCTTCTACTACTTTCTCGTAAACATTTTTACTAGTAGGCGCAATATCGATTCATTGACTTCCTATTCCTATAGATTTAGATTTCATAGGGAATACGTTTTTTAAGAACTCTCGCATCCCTACTTCTATAATTATATTAGGATCATCATATTGTCCTTAGTTTTTAAAACTAAAACCTGTAGGTCACACCACAGTTTTGTGCGTAACCTATAAATACACATCGTCGTTTATGGGACCTAATTTTCTTTTCTTAGTTTAAACAATCCTACTTTAGCAAGACACCCCACACTTTAATATATTTCAGAATTCAGGAACATGATTCTTCCAAAGTTCATAAGGTGTTTGTTCCAAGATTTAGAAGGAATTGCCTATTTAGGATATAACAAGCAGATAGAATTGCTTCTCCCCACATATTTGAGGGTCGGAATCTGTTTTAACATGGCATTCATCATCTCTTTTAGGATTACTTTCTTACGTTACGCTATTCCATTCTCAGCATTGGGTGTATAAGGAGCTATAGTTTCGTGAACTATTCCATTCTTTTACATAATTCTCTAAAATAGAAGATTCATATTCACCTCCTCTTCTGTTTTCTTTTTTTTTATGTTTAACTAATTTTCAACTTCAATTTTGTATTTAGAAAAAAACATCTAAAGCTTCATCTTTGTTCCTTGAGTAGACTCTAGTGAACCTGGTAGTAGTCATCTACAAAAGTTATGTAATATCTTTTTCCACCTCTAGACATGTGATTTCTAAAATCACCTAAGTCACTGTGTATTGACTCTAATAGAACAGATGATCTTTCTATTCGTTTAAAGGGTTTTCTAATGAATTTTGATTCTACATATGTTTCACATTTTTCGAAATCTTCATTAGATATATTAGGTAATAAACCTAATCTTTTCATTTTCTTTAAAGATACTTTATTCACATGACCTAATCTACTATGCCATAAATAAAAATGTTCAATGATATAAACAGAACTAGATGCCTTCTTATTATTATCATTGGATACATTTACAATGAATAAACCATCACTACAGTATCCTTTACCAACAAAAGTTCCATTCTTGGTCATTACAAGCTTATCTGAATCAAATCTAACTTAACACCAACCTTATTGAGGAGCGAACCATAGACCAAGTTCCGTTTAATGTCGGGCACATGTAGAACATCATTCAACATCGAGTCTTTCCAGTGAGTTTGAAACTTTCCTTTCCACTACAAAGACGTTCTAGCATTACCTATGAACACACTGTTCATCATCTCCTAATACTTCAAGGAGGTAAACATGCTACGATCCTTGCACACGTGCCTAGTTGCACCAAAACATGATGCTCTAGAACCCACTCCAAGTTGTTTACCAGGAAGACTTCGACACCACGCCTACTACCATGTCGACTCATTGCCTATTTACTGTAAGATTAGCTGCGGGCTTATCTTTGTTTTTCTTAAGCCTGTAGGTTTAACATGATGTCCGGACAAGCTTTCCACGATTATTCTGCAGTTTCCCTTTTCTTGAATTGATTATTTGCATTCTTCTTTTTGAGCGGCATTCATTTGCGTAATGTCCAGGACCAATTATGACAATTGCCCTTTTTCTTATTATTTGTCAATGACTTGATTACAAGATTTGCCTTTGAATCTATTTCATTTCCATTTTCTTTTTGGTCCCTGATTCTATTGGCCTCCTCTATTTGTATATGTACGATAGTGGTTTCCAAAGAAACACCGGTCTTTTTTTATGTTTCATTCTATTCTTATATTTTTTCCAGGAGCGCGGTAGTTTTTCTATTAGTGCTCCTGAAAGAAACACTTCATCCAACTTAATTCCTTCTGTCGATAGTTCGTGAACTAAACTTTGAAAATCGTGAATCTGATTTGTGACAGGTTTATCATCTGTCATTTCATAATGAAGGAAATTAGCAATTGCATGTTTCTTAGCGTCTGCATCTTCCAAAATGTATTTCTTTTCTAAAGTAGTCCATATGTCTTTAGCAGACACGTAAGAAGCATACACATCATATAGATCGTTGGATAAAGAGTATAGAATATAGTTTTTACAATTATTTTCATCTCGCAACTTGCATTTTGATTTCTTGGATCTATAGTAAATGATTCATAATATGTATGAAACTTTCGGGGTGGTCAAATCACTAACATCTATTTGTTTCCACCATGCAGGCCAATGAACAATTCATTTTGGTAACTGCATGAAGCATTTACATTCTTCGTAACCATAGTCTATATAATTCAACAAATTCGATTTCAAGATTGTTGGAATATTTGGTTGAATTAAATAGACTATTAAAATCGAGAACCAAAAAAAAAAAAATTTTGAGAAAGAAGAACTTATTGAATTGAGTCGGCGTGGTAGTCACTCGGCAAATCAATTGCTCCCCGGACGGCGTCCCAAGTGCAACAGTTTCAGAAGCAATCGACCTCAGAATACAACATTACTATGACCCGGTCCCATTACTCATCAAACATATGCGTCAACCATTGCCATCTATTTAATCATTTGAAAGTCTTGAGTTGACTCGACGATGAACTCAGTAATGAAAATGAAAACCGTGTCAGAGAGAGTTTTATAAGAGATGTATTTTCGATATTTAAAAGAATCGATAGTCTTTATATAGACTCCATGAAATGGTGTATAAACACCCTTTACAAAGGTTAGATCCGTTGGGTTTAAACCAAAACTTTCTAACTCTTGAAGGATCATCTCTCTATGTTTAAAACAAAAAGCGCATGTAAGTACACTCGTAAATAAAGTCCCGCGAGTACCCATACACACACCCACGCGAAAATGGGCTCACACCGCATCTTTACACCGAATGCACCCACGCATATGTCAGACTCCGTCCGTTCACATTGCGCACGCGCACGCCATACGCGGACTTCAGACTTCGGACTCGGCGTGGCGGCACGCATCGACGCTCGACTCGGCCGACGCGTTTTCGTGTATCAATATTTAGATTAGAGCTATTGGCATAGCCCCCACAGAAAATTCACATGCCTCCTTGAAAGGGGCACAAGCCCTAGTTACTTATCTTATATACAAGATTTTTACTTTGTCAAATCCGATGTGGGACTAAACCCACGACACAAAAGTACCACAACTTTTCAAATGTGGAGGGAAATCACCGAAAATTTGAAAATTTAAATTTTAATAATATTTTAAAACAAAATATAACAGTTTCGGGTGCGTACATTCTCTACAAGATTAACCGGAAGCAAGGAAGAAACATATACGAAACAAATCACAATAAAAAAAAAAATACATTATAAAATTGCCCTCATATCTTGATTTTGATATTAGTGGTCGAGTTTTTTATAAAATACTTGTAAAGTGCTGTTATTGTTTTACATTATGTGAGAGATTGAAAATGAATTCTATGTGTTTGTTTCATAAGCTTGAATTTGGCTCGAATCAGCTTGAGTTATTGACCGAACCAAGCCATGTTAGCCAAAAGGCTCGAGGATCGAGCGAGCCAAGCTCAGTGGGATTAGCTACTAGCCGAGCCGAGCCATATATGCTAGACTTGGTTCATATACAACTCTAATTTTATCCATTCTTTTGTAATATTAGAACTTGACCCAAAAAATGAAGCATATCCAAAGATCAAGTGGACCACATAGAAAGTAGTTTGATTTGAACGTCAATCATTGAAAAATTATCCGAGTGTCATGAAAGTTTTGGATTAAATTGATATTAGTGTTTTCCCTTCATTCATGTCCCTATGATCTTATAAACATGTTGTATGACAAATAAGCATCACTGTGGGCCCTAGGAAACTTTCAAAGGTGGAAATCATTATTCCTACTATTTCTAGAGGTGTGATTTACTTAGCTTTGAATATACTTCAATTTTAGACTCAACCCATAAAATGAGCTGAAAAAATCGTGGGACGTAGTGGATAAACAACATATATTTACGGTTGGCTCAACCGAGTTTACTCAGTTCAATAAAAAGCATATTTAGGCAATCCGATTTCATAATTCTAAGGAATCACTTTTGGCAGGCAATCCTAACCATCCCATATATACATGGCACAAAAAAGGATGGCTACAAAAACGAGGACAAATCAGGGATGGAGTAGCTCATCTGAGCATTATGGTTTTTGCATTTTACCACATAAAATGTGTTCTTAATTTAATAGACAGTTCAGATTGATCGATTGGACATACAAGTAGGCCGATGCAACTAAGAAGCACTATAACGTCTAGGGTTGGAGCCTTTATCTATAAATTATGTCGAGTTTTGCTGAGTGGAGTCGAGTTTTCTTGAATTTTGACCAAGTCATCATTGAGTCAGTCGAGTCAGTCAACTCGAGTTTTTTTTTAAAAACTGTTTTGGAGTTCTTAAAGTAGCTCTACTTAAGTACGACATTACTGTGAGGCATGGAGAAGCTCCAAATGGAATAATCCAAGCCCATTTTCAAGGACGCGTTTTACAAGAAGCTAGGTGGGGCCACCGTTATATCGGTGAGAATCCAACCCTTCCATCCGTTTTGTGAGCTGTATTAGGACATCACCCAAAAATTATGTGGACCAAAACTCAAGTGGGCCACACCACAGGAAATAGTGCCATTGAAACATTCGTGGGGCCTTATGAATGGTTTGGATGGCATATAAACATCACGACAGACCCGGGGAAGGTTTTAATGGTAGGCATTTCCTCCTCACTTTTTCCTGTCGTGTGGCCCACTTGATTTTTAGATTTGCCTCATTTTTAGGGTCATGTTCTAACATGAACGGTAAAAACGGATGGATAGATTGGATTTCTCACAGTGGCCCACGTAACTTCCAACCGCAGGAACTTCCGGCAAGCGGGTGGCAGCCAATCCGCGTTCCATTTTCAATAAATGAATAAGTGCACAAAAAAAGGACGCAGTCCCACGAATAACTCCAATGATTGGGCAGTAAATTCACGCGACTCCAGCTGTAGTGAAATGACGTGGTGAAATTTTATTGGCTTCTTCATATTTTAAGGTTTAGCCAGGTAGTTGGTGCTCTGTGGGGCCCACCATGATGTATTTTTTGTTTTCTATCCACTCATCTTTTTTTTTTTTTTTTTTTTTTTTAAAGGTTTAGCCAGGTAGTCGTGCTCTGTGGGGGCCACCATGATGTATGTGTTTTGTCCATGCAGTCTATCCACTCATCTTTTTTTTTTTTTTTTTTTTAATAAGGTTTAGCCAGGTAGTCGGTGCTCTGTGGGGCCCACCATGATGTATGTGTTTTGTCCATGCCGTCTATCCACTCATCCAGATCATTTCAGGGCTTGATCTCAAAAGATGAAGCAGATCAAAATCTCAGGTGTTTTGGACCTGCCTCAATGCTGGTCGCATGTCCTAAAATGAGCTCACATAACGGATGGACCGGGTGGATTTCTCACAAACATCACGTTGGGCCCACCTAACATCCATTAACAAGTGTAGGGCTTTCTGATGCACACCTTGTACATGCGGGATCATGGTTGGCTGATCCGAACCGTCAATCTGATGAGATGCACGGTTAATTGGGATGCCCTGAAATCTGTAAGATCAGAAAATCCTAGCCGTTGGTATAAAAAAGATGGTTAAGAAGGCAAAGGAAAGTAATTCAAGGATAGAAGTGTTGAAATACATCAATCTTCGAGATTTTTGTGTGTCCCATATCCACGGTGGGGCCACTTTATGGACGGTTTAAATCTCCAGAAGTAAGCAACTGCGCAGTAGATGCAACGAGGATGAGCGGAACACTTAATGAAAGGACCAAATCAATCTGATCATGTTTTAGCATTATAATCCCTGTCACTCCATTTTAGAGCGAGGGAATACTGTAAATATGATACAATGGTCCACACGCTTCACGGTGTTCAACAATGTGTCCGTATCATCTCTATCGTACACGTGGCACTTTGATATTCTGATCCTAGCGGTTGGTTTGGGGGCCAGCACATGGATGCACTGTATCACAAAAATCAAGGCGAGTAGACTATGAAAGTTAGATGAAAAGAAATAAGCAATTGGTCTACATTCAACCGGAGAAACTCATGGCTATCAGACGGTCAAGGTTGCTCAATCACTAGTATCTATTTTTATATGGACCATGCAGGCTGTGGCTAATCAGATCAACTGTCTGCATCACTACACGCATTCGCCACGTGTACAGTATTACGAAGCGCATGTGCTAGTGGCGCTTCTCATGGATAAATGGATTGGATGGTAGCCAGAAGACCATTTCAATAGACGGCAACAGATTGGACGATGCATTTGTAACTTACTTGCACGTGGATGCATGGTACATCTACATCTCTCCCTATATATATCAACCCCAAACCATGATGACCCTCCGGTGAAAATCATGAGCAACGGTCCCCATATATAAGAATGCATATAATTAAGCACACCTGTGTATACATGTTTTTTAGATTTAAAAGATAACTTAGATTGTTTACCATATATACAGTGCTCATATATATTTAAATCAAAACTTTTAAAACTTGAAATTAAACAACAATCAAAGAGTACATTTATGCCCCACTCACTCATGTGGCCCAGACATGCATGCCGCATATGTGTAGACATGGAATCCACCATAGCTGCTGCAACTCCACCCATTGAACTGCTCCCGATCAACTTATAAAGATTTCCGTGCCTCTACGCTTTCATAACTATGAGTGCCCCTTTGAAACCTTAAGGACACTTGCTTTTCCACATTGATGTATGCATATAATCCATACCGCCCATCCTTTTTTCCATGTCATTTTAGGGCTAGGGCCCAAATATCAGCCTGATCTAAATCTCGTATGGGCACATAATAGAAAATAATGGTGACAATGGCACTCACTGTTAAAATTTTTCTGACTCACTGTTATGTTTGTTAGAAGTGGACACTGCCCAAGTTAGGACTTTTAGGGTCCACGACAAGCTGGCTGACAAGGTGGAGAGAATGGATCACCCCATTGTGGGCCCTAGCCCTAAAATGACACGACAAAAAGGATGGGTGGCATGGATTATACACATATATCAATGTGGGCCCCACGAGTTGGGCCTTTCCCACGCCCAAAAAGGCTTCCGTCCACATCACTTTTTCAACATTAAATACGACATAACTTCTTATTCACTAAAGAACTATACAACTCTGAACCAAGGACAAGAGGATTTTGGTCCAAAATTTTTTCTAAAGTTTGTCAGAAGGCCACCGTCGGAATATTTGGAAGGTGGAACCTCTTTTGAGAATTTGACTATACAACGATGCTAGCACGGTAAAAACCCCTTACAAAAAGATATTACAGGAGGTGTCTCTTATAATAAAAGGGAAAACACATCTATCATAGGATCATGGGGTTTTAAGTTCTATAGCTACGGTACACCTATGCCTGGAATGATGAAAAGGTCCATTCCAAAATCTCCATCTCATATGCTGCTTGCCGCTTGCTTCTGGTGCCTACACCTCTTTTGTTTGGTGGAGAGATGCAAAGTTCAAGCTCAAAATAATTTTCCAACAGACCCTGATGAAGGTATGCATCCTTGGAATTTCAATCTCTATTATGAAAATTTAGAGTTTCATCTTAACATGAACTCTATTTTCCCTTGCTCTGAATCATTTGATTGAAACCAAGTGTCACTTTATTTTGATATATTTTCTTTTACTTGATGAAGTAGAAATGTGAATTCCCTGAGAACTCAGTCACTGGGAGCCTTGGCTCTTAATGTTGGTTCCCAACCTAGAAAAAGGAGGAGGTTTCTGTTGGGTTGGCTGCTAGCATTTCTTATTAATCCTGTCCGGAACAGGATACGTCGTGTAGCTGACTCCAATTAATTCGAATAAGGCTTAGATGGCAAGGCAATCAAGTTGAAATTGATTTTTTTTTTTGAAAAATTTTCCCATGGGTCAAGGCATCAGATGGGGCAAAATGCAATCATGACCATCCATCTTCTGGTCTGTACTATATATGGGCCATGGACCAAAAGTTGTCTCAATTGGACAACTGTAAGGATCTGGGGGATTGCACTTCTACTCAGTTGCCTATTATTTTTCATCATTTTTTTTGCCTGTGACAATTTGTTTGTAGATCATGAGGGTGGTGTAATTTCTTGGGTTGAGCCCATCGATGCTGTGGGCCACCCGATAGATGTTTTGTATCTTTAATTTCATACACCACATGCAAAACGGTGGAATCTAAAATTTTATTTTTCACATATATATTTTTTTCAATATGAAAATGATGCGTAGGGCTTTTTTTATTTTTATTTTTATTGTTAAATCTAAAGTTTGAAACTTTTTTGTCTTGTTAGTTTGTTAGTACACCCATTGTTAGTTCACACTTCACTGTTATTCACCCCCACTAGGGATCCATACCAAGACCTGAGTGTCGCTGGAGCTGACCCATCTTCCGAGTCTGTGATGCTGACCTGGTGCACTGGAGCTGTTCAATTGGACTGTGGCCCACCTACATGACCATAGCTGATCTCGATGTTTTAAGAACGGGACGAGAGGATCAATGATCCACGCGCATTTGCATGGAATCTCACCTACACGCAACCACATGAGCCAAAGCTTACAAGGGTATTCAATCACCACTCTTTCTTGGTACATAAGATTTGGATTTTCTTCATTTGTTGAATATTCTAGGCACATGGACATGCTATCCTCCATCCATGGAATAGGACCTGGCGCGAATCCATGCTATTCAGTTGTTCAATTGACTACACTTTACTCTTGGAATAGCGGTCTCTTTTTCTTGACGGGAAAAATAGATGGACTCTTCATGGTGGGGCCATTGAGTTTCAATCTCCAGTTCCATATTCAGTATCCATTGTTCACATCCATGGTGTTGACTGTGTTTACTGTGTAAAAATAATAAAAAAAAAAAATCAGGTAATAAAAAAATAAAAAAAGTTGACTACACTTTAAAATGTTCCAATTGGTGGAAATCAAATGAATGAATGGAAATATATGGCTAAAAAATTTAAGCCTAGTTTTACGGAAACAGCCTAATTTCTTCACCAATCAAAAACATGTTGGGGCCCACGTTATTTACCCCTGAACGTTATTTACGGCTTGGATCTTTAAATCTACACTGGAACATGCTGGTGCATGCACATCAACCTGAACTGCATTTTACATGCGTGGCGGGCCTAGGAATCTCGTGGAGTTGGAAAGAGGTCTGCTACACTACACCTCCACCCCACAACCCACACTATTGGGATATGATTAGTCCGGACTACAGCCTTTGAATCTTCGTCATGTTCCAATTATCTAGACCGTTTATATTATAATTTTATTTTATTATTTTATTATTTATTTATTTATTTATTTATTATTATTATTATTATTATTATTATTATTATTATTATTATTATTATTATTATTATTATTTACTTTGAACGGATAAATCTGTTGCATTTTGTTTCAAAATTTATATATATTATAAAAAAATTCAAATATTTTGGTTTCTCACTAAATTTAAAATTTCTCTTGTTTTTGAGTTGTGAGTTTAGTCCACATCATATTTGCCTAAGAAAGTTTTCTTATATATGAGATAGGTTTTTTGCCTCGGGACTTGGTCTCTATTCAGGGATCATGTGAATTTGGTCCTGTAGGGGACTATGTCAATATCTATAATCTATGCCATTAACCACATGCGCGCGCATGCCGAGTCGAACCAAGTCCAAGATCATACACATATGTGATGGGTCGGGTCAGGCTGTGAGTGTGTGCATGTGTGTGTGTGAGTACTCGCGGGACTTTATTTGTGTGAGCGTGTACTCGCATTTGCGCCTTTTCGTTTTGAACCAGAGATATGTGATCAGTCGATTGGTCACACCTATTGGGTTTAAAACCAACGGACCAACCCTATTGAAAGGGTGCTTAATGCACCACTTCAGAGTCTATATAAGCACTTCCATTCTGTTTTCAAAATCACAAAAATCTCTCTAATCTTGTAAAAACTTTTTTTTTTTTTTTTTTTTTTTTAAATTACGAATTTTGGTTCCTGAGTTCTTCACTAAGTTAACTCAGCACTTTCGGGTTAAACTACAAGTGGTTTGAGCCTACACCATCAAGACCGGGTTATAGTCGTTGTATCTTGGAGGTCGATTACTTTGGAAACCCGTTACATTTGAGATACTGTCCAAGGGGTGCAAATTTGATTTCAAGCCGAGTGACTCACGTCATGCTTCGACTTAACTCTATAAGTCTTTTATCATAATTTTATTTTCTTTTTGGTTTTCAATTTTAAATAGCCTATTTGATTCAACTAAATATTTCAACAATTTTGAAATTGATTTTTTTGAATTAAATATATTATGGCTACCATAATAGTTAATGCTTCCACTTAATTAGTCAAAATCAAACTATTTGTTGAACAACACTTTAAACGGTATAAACAGAAGCTTATGCTCGCATTGACCACCCTTTAAGTTTCATACATATTGTTTGAATCATTTACTATAAATCTAGCAAATCAAACTGAAATAGTAGATAAAAATAATTACAAAAATTATATTTTAAACTCTTGTTCTAACGAATTATATGATGTGTATGCTTCTTATGACTCTGTTAAAGAAATATGAGCTGCTTTAAAAAAGAAGTACGTTCTAGAATATGCAAGTGCTAAGAAACATGTAATCGCTAATTTCCTTCAAACACAACTACTGTGATCAAATTTGGTATAAACATTAATCAGTAATTACAAAATTAGTTTAATGATGTTTACTTTTTCATAGAAATTGTTTATTTAAAAAATAAAATGATAGATATGGTAGTCATGACTGTTGGGGATTTGGACTGCGGAATCACACAGATCTAGATCTAGGATAGCAATCCAATGACACCAAGTACACACAAGAGAACACAGATTTAATGTGGAAAACCCTTGCAGGAAAAAACCATGGCACAAAGCGATAGATCTCCACTATGAAAATAGAATTACAAAGAGAGATGACTTACCCGATTCGAACAACCTCGAATCTCACCCTTGCAACACCCTTTAGAAACCCTAAAATCCTTTTAGGAACCTTTGGAACTCCTTTAGAAAGCCTTAAATTACCTCCCAATCCTGCATACACTCCTTTATATAAGTTTAGAAAGAAGTAGAATTAGAATAGGAAACAAAAATCGTAAAATCTGCGTTTCCGCAGAAAATCTACGTAAAATCTTCGATGTCATCGAAGGTCTATCGATGTCATAAAAAACGGACCAAAACTGTCCAGTGACCAGGGGTGAAAATTTTGAAATTATCGATGGCATCAAGCAACCTTCGATGTCATCGATGACTGGCTTTGATGTCATCGAAACCCTGTCAATATCATCGACAGATCAACAGACAGATTTAAGACATCTGTCCATAACAATCTCCACCATGTCTTCAATCTTCATCCGTGTAGCTTCTTGTCCTCTTCTTTTATCTCTGCATTACATCATAGCTTCTCTTGCACACTCCGTCTTCCTTTTATGCCATTGCCAAGCCCAGAGAAGTTTTACAGACCTTGAACTTCTCTACAGGAATGATCTAGGAGAGTATGTCCGTTGGATCAGAATCCACATGCCCAACCATCTTTGCTCCTGTCTTCTTAAAAGGAAAGACGTAGTCTTCTTACCATCTCACCGCTACCCAATATTGCTTGCCGGGGTACTTGCTCACAACATTGATAGCCTGTGAAATAACCGATCTAATCCAGACCATGACATACACTGCCAACCGCATTCGAATAAGGCTCATGAGATATCCTGCTTTTCCTCGTCTGTTTTGGGACATGTCCTGAGGAAAACTTGAGGAGAGACGGGTAGGGAACGCTCTCCGTCTTTACCTGGTCCATCACATCTTTAATCAATACCTACCCAAGGTATTCTGCTTGAGATAACCAAAGCCTACTCCTCTTTCAGTCTCAATGCCGAGAACCATCTTTGCAGCCCCCCGATTCTTCATCTTGAATGTCCCACTTATCGAGTCTTCAGTACATTGATTTCAGACATGTCATAATTGGCGATCTACATGTCATCAATTCCTGACTCACCATGAAGGAATCAAACCACTGCCTAGGCGACAGGTCGAACCACGACCTCCTGCAAAGTCTTTTCTCAGCCCCTTTAATTTCGAACCGCTCTGGTTGCTTCATGTAAATCTGCTCTTCACTTTTCCTTGCAGAAGTATAGACTCCACATCTATCCTTCCAGCTCAAGATCATATTGGTCAACCAGCGCCAATCACGGATCTAATAGACACCTGTTATACCGTCAATGCGAATATCTCTGAGAAGCCGAACCCTTTCTCTCTGAGCATAACCCTTCGTTACCAACATCGTCATGTATCTATGTTGTATCCTCCTGAAGATCCACCTGCACCCAACCGCTTTCCGGCCCACTGGAAGATCCACCAGCTCTCATATGTCGGTCTGGTACAACAAATCCATCACATCACTCATAATCACCTTTCACTTCTCAGCACCAGGATCACCTAGAGCCATCTGAATATAAGATGAAACTCCTGCGATATTGGAGTCGTTCATGTCACCGATATCCTGCGATCATGCCGTGCGATTCTTCTCACAGATGGCTGCTCCACCTGCTCTATATACATGTCCGCACGTCTCAGCCTTCCTGCCCTGCCCACTCATGTGGCCATGCCTAACATGTCACACATGTGCAGAAGTGGAATCCGCTACATCCACTGCAGCTCTATCTTTTGAAGTACTCTGGATCAACCTGTATAAGGTACCGAGTCATTGTGCTTTCATGATTACCCATGTCCCTTTAGATACCTTAAGAGTACTATCAATACCTGTGTACTTGCATCCTTTTGCCTCAAGTACACCGAGAGAAATCAGATTCTGCTTCAAATCAGGAACGTGCCTGACATTAGTCAAGGTATGCTCCACCCCATCAAACATCTTGATACACACCATACCAACATCCGCAACATTACAGGTAAAGCCATTGCCTATAAACACCTGTCCATGATTACACTCCCTGTAGCTGGCGAACTAACTTCGATGAGGAGTCATGTGAAAAGATGCCTTTGTGTCTAGCATTCACTCGCCCTTATGATCATCGTATGACTGCCTGATAGTAGACACAGACAAAACATTACCATCACATCCACTCGATCCATCTAACGTGGCAGCATTGGCCTCCCTGTACGAAGTCTTAAAATCTTCTCTCTTCAATTTAGGATTTTCACAATCTTTCTTCACATGTCCTTCATTCCCATAATTTCAGCACTTTACCTTTCCTTTGCCCTTGCCCCTGCCCTTGGATTTGGATCTAAAACCTCAAGAACCCGTACCTTGTTCAGAATTCCTACCCCTTGTAAACAATGCTTCAGAAGATGTCCCCATGTCGCCATTTAGTTTTCTCATAGCCTTCCCTTGAAGGGCTGAGATAACGGTGTCGACACTCAGGGTTTTGTTTGTGTTACACACAGTATCCTTGAATGACTCATACGACGTCGGAAGAGAATTTAGCAACCTACATGCTTGTTCTTCATCTTTCATCACTTCCTCAGTATCTACCAATTTGTAAACTAATTTACTAAAGTTGCTGATGTGAGCCTCCAGATCTCCACCCTCTGCTATCTTGAAGTTATACCACTGCCGCTTCAAGTGTAGGCGATTTTTCGAGGATTTTTTCGCATAGACATCCTCTAACTTCGCCCATAACTTATCCGTAGTTTTCTCCCTCATGACGTTGTAGAGAACTTCATCTGTGAGACATAAATGGATCGATGATAATGCCTTCTCATCAAGAGTATTCATCATCAGTCATAGTAGACTTTTGCTCTTCAAGAGCACCATCTTCGCTTTACTTGATCAAGGAACTCATCATCTTGATCTTCCATAACTCAAAATTATTTTTCCCTGAGTACTTCTCAATATCATACCTGGTGCTTGCCATTATTACTAATCCCTCAGATTCAGATCTGTGCCCTAACGATTGCTCTGATACCACTTGTTAGGGATTTGGACTGCGGAATCACACAGATCTAGATCTAGGATAGCAATCCAATGACACTAAGCACATACAAGAGAACACAGATTTAACGTGAAAAATCCTTGCGGAAAAAACTACGGCATAAAGCGAAAGATCTCCACTACGAAAATAGAAATTACAAAGAGAGATGACTTACCAATTCGAACAACCTCGAATCTCACCCTTGCTACAGCATTTAGAAACCCTAAAATCTTTTTAGGAACCCTTGAAACTCCTTTAGAAAGCCTTAGAATACCTCCCAATCCTGCATACACCCCTTTATATAAGTTTAGAAAGAAGTAGAATCGAAATAGGAAATAAAAATCGCAAAATTTGCGTTTCCGCAGAAAATCTGCGTAAAATCTTCGATGTCATTGAAAACGGACCAAAACTGTCCAGCGACTAGGGGTGAAAAATTCGACAATTATCGATGTCATCAAACAACCTTCGATGTCATCGACGACTGGCTTCGATGTCATCAACAGACCAACAGACAGATTTAAGACATCTGTCAATAACAATGACTAGGTTAGCTCTCCCAACACCTCTGTGGTCGAAGATTTAGCGCTTTTGTTTCTCTGGGAAACCCGAACGGGTTGCTTTCAAAAGTAGGATCATGACCGGAGCAACTCATCTTTCAAGAAAATCTACACAATTCACACTGTTTCAAGGGAGTTCCAACATTTTGCTCTATCAAAGGTTGTATATTCAGTTAAATCATAGATCATTAAGTCTTTTCTTACCGTTTGAACTCATGTTTTTTTGGGCCGGCTATCCTTTGTTCTTTTAAAAACTTCAACTTAAATTAACTCACTCTTAACCTTTGTAGTACTTTTTTTTACACACACCCACACCCGGGGCACTTACACACACCCACACCACATGCACTCAATCACATTATCTCAGTATTGAAACACACTTTATCTACCACTAAGCCATAAAGCTGGACCCAACCATTACAAAACTTGTCTCTATTGGACGTTGCCAAACCATCTAACTCGATTTTCTCCGGTCTTATAACCTATTGGTTCACGACATGAGCCTATCCGTATTAGGACATAAGCCTAAAAAGCCAAGCCAAAACTCAAGCAAGGGATCATTAAAACCTCCCGGGGCTCAGCTTGATGTTTATATTCAGTTAAATCCATTTCTAATGTGATACTAAAAATCAGCCTGATACAAGACTTATGGCGGCCCTGAAAGGTTTCAGTGGCAGGCATCTTCATCCCTACCTTTTCTTGTGGTGTGGCCTACTTGGGTTTTGGATCGGTCTTATTTCGGCTGACTTCCAAACATGAGCCGCACAAATGATGGATGGAGTGGATGCCACACACGCAACCAAGTAGACCCCATGGAGCATTTTGGTGCACCCGCTTCCTACAACAGAAATTCATGTCCCATATTTTTTATAAGTTGGGGCCATCTTTTGCCCCAATGAGAGGCCGAAGAAGGTTTCCATTTAAGAGAGCAACCATTGCGTTTTGTTTCTCGAGACATTTCGCATACAATCATTGGATGCAAACTTTATAATACAATGCTTCCTTTTCTGCTAATGTGTCACTTGTTTGCCACATCTGAGCCGTGCAAATGGTGGGAGTCATCGTGAAATCTTTAGAGGCTAAAAGAAGGATAGCCCATTCATCATGCAGGCTACACCATCAGAATCAGTGGAAAGCAAGTAGTCTGACCCAATGAACAAGTGTGACCTACCTGATGAGTGGATTTTTCTTCAGTTACTTTACATGACCCACCATTTTCACAGC
This sequence comes from Magnolia changhungtana, assembly GCA_030180095.1. NCBI lineage: Eukaryota > Viridiplantae > Streptophyta > Magnoliopsida > Magnoliales > Magnoliaceae > Magnolia > Magnolia changhungtana. The sequence goes on along the minus strand of JASAUF010000363.1, from coordinate 187,530 downwards.
TAAGATTTCCCATACCTCGTTAAAAACGATGTACGTTAAAAGTTGTATGCGTACATTTCACTTGTTAATGGGGAAGGTTTGAATTATTTATTTTGTTTGCTTCTTTAACTTCCAAATATTTTGGCTTGAATATAAGGGTCTACTTAACTCATACATTTGAAGACAATCAATAGAAGGGTTTGGATCTTACAATTTTAGAGATTTTTAGGACATCTCCCATCCACTGTTCATGGTACTTGATGGACGGTCTTGATCATCCAACCATGGCTCAGCATTTATAGAATCATGCACGTGCTGTTGAGCAGGAGGTACCATGGGGTCTTTCTCATGAAATCGGACTGCGGACTGAGTTTTTTCTCGGGGTTAGCATTTTTTTTTTTTCGGGGTTAGCTTGTTAGTACACACCCATGTCATTACACACTCCACGTTAGCCACGTAAGATCTTATGGTACTGAGTAAACTCATTTTGGCCCACCATGCATGTACGTGGTTTATCCACGCCGTCCATTAGTTTTATATATATATATATATATATATATATATATATATATATATATATATATATATATCATTTTAGGGTTGAGCCTAAAATTTGAAGCATATCTAAGCTCAAGTGGACCACACCACAGGTAAAACTGGGAATAATGATTAAGACCGTTGAAACATTGCTCGGGCCAACAGTAATGTTTATTTGTCATCTCACCTGTTCGTAATATCACACAGACGGAAATGGATTGGCTACTCCCCCTGCCACCAGTCAGGTGGCTGGTGGTCGGTGCTCTGTGGGCCCCACCATGAAGTATGTGTTTCATCCATTCCGTTCATCTATTTTTATAGATCATTTTGGGGCTCAATCTAAAAAATGAGTGGTATATAAATCTCAGGTGGACCACACGACAAGAAAACAATAGTGATTGGATATCCACCATTAAAATCCTCCGAAGGCCCACTGTAATGTTTATTTGACATCCAATCTGTTGATTAGTTCATACATACCCAGATGAAGAGAAAAAACAAAGATCAGGTTGATACAAAACTTTTATGACCCCCAAAAAGTTTTTAATGATCGACGTTCATTCAATATTGTTTCCTATAAGGTGGTCCAGTTAAGATTATATACCTCATTTTTTGTCTCATATGGTAAAATGATCTATAAAAATAAATGGACGGCATGGATGAAACACATACATCATGGTGGGGCCCACAGAGCACCGACCATCAGCCATTGGCTGGTGGCAGGGGAGTAGCCAATCCGTTTCCTAGAGGTGGGCATTTCATACCCGATCCGCTGGATCCGCCCCGATCAGACCCGATCAGACCCGATTCGAACAGAACCGACAGTCAAGATCGGGCAGGATCGGGTAGCAGAAACCAGATCCGAAATATTTTCGGATCTGTTCCGGATAGACCATGTTCCGACCCGACCCAACCCAGAATCCGACCCGATAGGATCCAACCCGACCCGTATATATATATATATATATATATATATATATATATATATATATATATATATAACTTTTACTGCCTAGACTTGAGGTTCGGCGCCAAAAAATCCCGCCCAATGTACTCTCTATTTCTCTCTATCTCTCTATATCTATTATTCTCTCATTCTTTGAGGGATATATGTATAAATACCCTTTTTTTCACCAAACCTGTAACTCTTTTTACCCTACCCATTTTTTTTTTCCAAAACTCTCCCTAGAGAGAGAGAGAGAGAGAGAGAGAGAGAGAGAGAGAGAGAGAGAAGAGATGTGTTTGAAGTAGGGAAGCTGAGTGTAAAGGTTGTGGAGGCTCTGAAGCTCATCACCTCCAAAGCCTCTATTAATCAACACTCCAACAGAAGCAGGAGAATATCCAGTGGTGGTTTTTTTCCATGGCTTTTGTCTCACCAATAGCTGCTACTCTGCCATCCTTCAACACGTTGCTTCTCATGGATATATTGCAGTCGCTCCTCAGGTTTATTTAAATCTCTCTCTCTCTCTCTCTCTCTCTCTCTCTCTCTCTCTATTGTCTCCCTTGTCTCTGCAACTCTTCCTCTCCCTCTAATTGGGCGCGGATTAGCTACTGACAGGTTAGTAGCCAGAGTCGCTACCGAAGTGACGTCACTAAATTTTGTGGACCCCACCATGATGTATCTTTTGTATCCACACCGTTCATCCATTTAGAGAGATCATCTTAAGGCAAGATCCAAAGAATGAGTTAAATCCAAAGCTCCAGTGGACCCCAAAGAGAGAAAACAGTGGGCGCGTGGACGCCCACCATTAAAAACTTCTAAAAGCCACGAGAGTCTCAGGTCAACCTGATATTTGTGTTTTCCCTTCTTTCACGTCGTTTTTAACTTTTGAACAGTGGATTTCAAATAAACATTATGTGGGCCGTAGGATAGTTTCAATGGTGGGAATCACTCTCCCCACTGTTTTCTGTGGTGGTCCACTACAAATTTTTATCTGCTTCCATCTTTGGTTCATGTTCTAAAATGATATCTCAAAATGGATGGATGGTGTGGATACAACACATACATCATAGTGGGGCCCACAGAACTTGGTGACGTCACGTCAGTAGCTTAACCCGCTGCCCACCCGTTCTTACAACTCGGAGCTCGAGGAGCGCTAGTGCTCGTCTGCGCACGACACGTACCTAGACCGGCTTGTAGCGACGGTTTGGCTCGACTTTTTTTTTTTTTTTTTTGTGAGAACGGATCAACTACAGGCTACGTACCACAACTTGCGGTACCATACCATCTTTTTCGTCAAGATACTACCTGTGCAGATCATCCTTACCATGTAGAGGGTAGGCCCCACTATGAAAATTAATCAGCACAAAATTCATGCTGGTAGGCTCATCGGTTGGGTAACACCGTCTGAATAAATGGACAACCGACGGTCTAATTCAACGTATACATGTGGCCCACCTAGTGATCTGACCGATATGATTCCAGAGGATAGTGATTTTCATGGCCACTTCTATCTTTTCCATGGCCCTGATTTTATATACAGTTGGTATTTTGGGCGAAAAGATGTTACGGTACCAGAAGTTGCGGTACGGTTGCCTTTAGGTGACCTGTCCTCTGTTATACAGAGAAAAACGTTCGAGAATGCCAAGTGCACTCATGCCTGAGCTTTTTTTTTTTTTTCAAGTACTGGTTTTTCACACGTGGAAAATAAGAATACGTACGCAATATCCAAGCCGCTCATCATGCATATCCTACCATAGAAAGATCCCTAATATTAAGAATAAGACTGATAAGTGGGCCCCACAGATATGTTGATATGTTGAGTCAACAAAGCACTACATTTTTTTTTATTTCTTTTGTTAGCTTGTTAGTACACCCTATTCAATAGCATCGTGAGACGTGAAGCTTCTCCAGGAAGCCATGAAACGAGGTCACGTGTAGCTTCTTCAGGAAGCTACAAGGTGGTGTGAGCTTGTGTGGGGCCGTATTGAATTTTTTGGTTCATCCACACCGTCCATCAGTTTTTCCATATCATTTCAGGCGTTGGTACTAAATTTTAAGTACATCACACTGCAGTAAACAATGAGAATAAATCCGAACCTTTCCCAGTCCAATCCGACTCGGGTTTCCTGACCTGGTCAGACGCGGATCGGTTCTAAGTCAGCAGAGTTCGGATCTGTTCGGGTCCGATGACCCGGATCCGGTACCGGTTCTGATCGAGTTCGGGTCACACCCTGCAAATTTCGAACCTGGTCGAGTTGGACCGAATCCGATCCGACTTGGTCCGATGCCCAGCTCTACCGTTTCCCACAATGACATGAACCCCACAGAGTTTTTGCAGTAGTTACTCAGTACGCAATCCGCTTCCCTTACTCATCAGCAACCGTACCAGCAGGAAAAATATACACACCGTACATATGAAGGCCCGCCATTGATGGAAAAAAACAACACAACATTAGAGCATCTGAACCTGATTAGAATTTAATTGTGTTCCGGAAATGATATCATGCTGTGGAATGTTAGTTACCATAAGTTCCAGATTGTCAGGCCCACTATTATGTGCGAGTTCCATCCAACCAGTCCATTATATGCAGCCCCCCAACTGTAGGCTTGCTTACAAAATTCAGCCTGATCCATGACTCAAGTGGGCCACAACAAAGGGGAAAAGTGGGGGATGATGGGGATGCCTGCCAAATGGAATGTGGGGTGGAGGATGTTGTTATATGTCATCCAACCGGGTCATCATGTGAATCCTACTGAGATGGAGGGAGACTACGGACACCAACCTATTCTTAAATTTAGATGGGCTACAACAAGTGAATAGGTATGTTTTAGGGGTGATCGTGCATTCCCCCTCCCATATCCCACCTGAGTTTTTGTTGTGGATGATTCTTGGGACGTGTAGTGCCCACGAAGAGTTACACCAGATTCACTTTCTCTATTCGACATGCACATCACAGGTGGGCCCTACAGTTGGAAAACATGGTTGTTTCTGTTTCTAATTCCTCCAAAATTTCCTTTCCTCGAAAGCCCTTTGATGGCTCCCATGGGCTTACTGTAACTTTTTTGTTTTTTTTCTTCTCATGTGTATGGACAGCGAGAGCTCTTAATGCCATTTTCCAACACTGGCGTCTTTCTGCTCCTTCTGATACATGGAACATAAGTGGAAACCCATGTAGTGGGACTGCCGTTAATGCATCAACAATCAGCAACAACCTTGGGATCAAATGTGATTGCCCATCCAACGGTGGAGGCACCTGCCACATAACCAAAATGTACGTACACACTCAGATATGCCAACTTGGTGCCAAAATATTATTAATCAAGTGGACCATCTGGTGAGCCTTCCCTGTTTAGGATTCCTGATCAATTTGATGGCTCATCTATAGAGGGAACCACCAGATGAATGGCTTGGATCAATGAGGATATATGCCACGTGTGCGTAAAGGGGTAGAGGACTACCAATTTAGGTAGTCCTTCGGCCATGCTTATATTTGTTCTTCTTGCTTTCAGGAGTGTGTGGGGGTGGAATACGGGAGGGGTAATTCCGGAAGAACTCCGGAACCTGACATTCCTGACAAATCTGTACGGAATCTTCATCCCTTTTTCGTTGTTATTTTTGGAGTACTAGTGTGAGAAACGGTTTGATGGTGTGGAACTGGATGGGTCGGAGTGAATCCAAATCAACTCAGACGAGGCGCATTTATCTCATCTGATTGGTTTAAAAGGTTGGGCCTGGTTAGTAACTGCACCGGTTAGGGTTAAGCTCATTGCTCTTAATATCTGAAAGGGTTGAGCCAGGGATGTTAGGGGTGGGTCTTGGGTTGGCTTAGGCCCGGCTTCTAAACTGTTCCAGTCAGGCCAGCCTATTACATGCAAAACCAGGTTAAAATTCTTAACCATCGCCTTCCTGAGTTCTAAGCTCACTCAATCAAGCCCACTACATTATTGGCCCAGAAATTCAATGGATCTACTGCTGGGGTGGCCCACACATGTAAAAAAGAATCGTATGGCCAGGGAAATTGACCAATAGCTAACATTCAACGTACATGTGTGGCCTATCAATTTAGAGGCAAAGCTCTATTAGTTTACCTAGGGAATCTACAAATTGGATGAATGGCTCCTTTGGTCTTGTACACGTGTCATGTGTCATCAAGTGTTTTTTATGTATTGCAGGGTTGTGTCATACAATGGCATAGTGGGTTCCCTGCCATCATTTATCGGCAATTTTAGGCACCTGCGCTACCTGTAAGTATCGAATTTCTCTCGCAGCAAAATATCCGCTGTTGCTGTTATGCGATCCGGACCACTGATTAATTTCACTAAATCTCTAAAACATTCGTGGATCATCTGATTTTTGGATGGTCCGGAGCCGTCTGATTTTTCCCTTCAATTTGGAACTCACATTAATTTACTTGTAACCGTTCATCTGATAAGCATCAATTGCACGGTTAGAATAACTTGACCAGCTCTATTTTAGACATATTCTCCCATTCAAAGTTTTCCCACAATTTGGATGGTCTCGATAGCTGCACACGAGTGACACATGGTAGGTGGATAAGTCACCACCACTTTCCTAATGGCCGATAGTTTGTATTGGTGCAACCAGTTGTATTTTATAAAGATTTTCACTTTCATACACGGTGATAAGTCCAATGGTTGAGGACGCGGATTGGCTACTCCCCCTGACACCAGCCAATGGCTGATGGTCGGTGCTCCGTGGGACCCACCATGATGTATGAGCTTCATCCATGCCGTCCATCTATTATTACGGATCATTTTACAACATGAATATGAGACTAAAATCGGACCGGTTTCTTTTTAAACGAATTATATCCCAATCTTAAGTGGGCCACATTACATGAAATAGTGTTGAATTAGCGTCGACCATTAAGAAACATTATGTGGCCATAAAAGTTTCAGATCAAGATGATTTTTGTTTTTTCCCTTCATCTGGGCCTCTATTACCTAATCAACATATTAGATGTGAAATAAACAGTACAGTGGGCCTTGGGATGATTTTAATGATAGATATCCAACCACTATTGCTTTCATGTGGTGTGGTCCACCTGAGATTTATATACCTCTCATTTTTGGGACCAACCCATAAAATGATCTGTAAAAATGTATGAACGGAATGGATGAAACACATACATCATTGTGGGGCCCACGGAGCACCGACCACTAGCCCCGGGGCTGGTGTCAGGGGGAGTAGCCAATCCGTTTCCAATGGTTGATCTGTTGGGCCTGGCAAGGAATCTGCTGCACTAAAAAGTACTGCACTTGTCAGGATGATCCTAGCCATCGATTTCAAGGACTTTTAATGATGGTAATGAACAGTAATAAATAAAAGTCTACCAATGCCTTCAATTGGTGGCTAGGATACACCCAATGCAATGTGTCTTTTATAAATAAATCATCTGCAGACCGTCCTAACCATGGACCCCTTCTGGATTGCTTACACCCAATGCAACGTGTCTTTTATAAATAAATCATCTGCAGACTGTCCTAACCATGGACCCCTTCTGGATGGCTCACACACCAAAACTGACCAAGGGGGTTATCATATCTAATTGTGCAACAGTTGAATATGGAAATCGGACCAGTTTCTTTCTAACTGTCAATTTGTAGCCTCCAGTTGGATGGTTAGGATGATTTGATCAGCATCATTTGGAATATCACAATTGATCTCTAGGGTACGTCAAATGAACAATACAAATCTCATCCGTCTATATGCAATCGCATGTCCCACAGTGACATACGTGTAGGATCGGGGCATGCATTTTTGTCCGCTGATGACGTTGCGAAGATCTCCTAGTCTGAAAATCAGGCCTTATCACCGTTGGGGGTAGTTACGCAACAAATGGATGGCTGCAAAAAATGTTTTAGCTATAAGTTTGTTTTGTACACCGTGGCCCACTTTGAGCTAGAAGATCTAATCAGTGAGGCCCCCCTTATGGAAAGCTCAGATCTGAGCACCTGTGCCATATTCAAAGCTAATCAGTGGGGCATGCCATTTCTTTGGGGAATCCAAACCATTCAAACTTATAGGCTCCACTGTAGATACACGAAAATCAGGCCAAACCTTTCACTAGGTGGGTCGCACTGTTGGAATGAGTAGATAACGGACGGTCTAACTCAACATCCAGGCGTGGCCAATTTAATGATCGGACCTGCATAAATTTCGAAGCTAGATGATCTTCATCATGGGACCTAACATTGGCATGGTACGGATTTTCTACACAAGTGGCATGTTGACAGGAAAGGTTTCGCTGCACCACAAGTAAACTTACTTCCAGCTGCACCTTCACTTCTCAGATGATAGAAAAATGACGAAGGTTATTGTGGGATTTCCAATTATTCTTAGGATTAAATAAATAATTATTAACCTTGACGGCTATAAGCCAAATAACTACTCTGGTTTGCTCCAACTTGATAAATAATCACAATTTTTAGCCATTGATAAATAACAAAACATAATTAATTATTCATTTACAGGGATATAAGGGACAATAACTTCAATGGTACGCTCCCACCTGAGATAGGGACATTGCCAAGTCTCGAGTACTTGTAAGTTCCGTTATTTATTTATTTATTCTTCTTTGGAAGTGCCATGGATATGTTTGGAGTTCTTAATTTTCCAACCAACTTCATAGTTATTAATAGGCATCAATTTTTATTTTCTTCTTTTTCTTTTTGAGAAGGTTTAAGTCCTACCAGTTAGACAATAAGCTATTGTCTACCCAATGAATTATTTCCATCTCATCATGTCCTTATAACATCCAACCTTACTAAGTGGTTGGCTGGAGGATTACCTTGTACAAAAATCATTCCCATTGATTCATTAGGTGGGCTAGACCAAAAACAATTTTTAGCATTGGTAATAAGAAAATCTAATTAGTTATTTATTTTCAAAAATATTAAAGCTACAATATGTTCAGAGGTTACCAATAACAGCAATAAGTTCTTTTTTTTTTTTTTTTTTTTTTCAAATTAAATTTAATTATTCTTCTTCAAAATTTCCATATGATGTGTTTCTAATTTTTAATTTTCCACCCAATTTGTAATGATTAATATGCAGTAGGTTTTATTTTACTTTTCATTTTCTTTTTGAGAAGATTTCAAGTCCAGCCGGTTGGACATAAGGTGGTCTCTAGTTTTTGTAAATAATAATAATAATAATAATAATAATAAATAATCTTCATTTATATTAGCTAGGTTTCGTATAAGCAAGTGTTACACAAATTACGGTGTATGTATATTTCTGACTAAACTTCTTTTGAGATGGTTTGAGCATTCCTTTAGCTTTTTTTTTTTTTTTTTTTTTTTTTTTTTTTTTTTTTTTTTTTTTTAACACACTCACACACACACACCCCCACACACTCACTAGTGGAATTTCACCACCTATGGGTACTCAAACCCTTGACCGGGAGTTGAAACTCCTGAGACTCTAACTTGAGAAACATGAAAATCTTGTGAGAGCTTATTATTATAAGAAGCATCATGGCCCCAACTTAGATGGCTCTTAATGGGCATTAAAATGGGAAGGAAAAAAAAAAAATCATAATTGTCTGAATTCAACAGATCACTAATGCCCATTATCTAGAGCTTAGGATTGTTAGATCCATCTGACTTTGGGGTTATGACCCATTTATTGTGGGCCCCATAATTTCGGACAGTTCAATTTTGGTTACTTATATGGCATGTTTATCATTTCTGATCCCTTAATTTATTAATATTTATGGTGGAAAATCTGATTGGATTTCAAGTCGGCATCTCATAACCAGTTCAGAAAGATACCTAATTTCATTGGGAATTGGAATCTTACCAATTTGTAAGCTATACTTACGAGTCCTAAACTCAGCATAACTCCTATTTTCTCATTGATTGCGTAACAATGTCTCCTATGGTGGTGGACTTGAATTCTATCCACATTCAAAGTAAGTTTCCTGCCGCATCCTGCTGTAAATGTGGATAGGGATTCCCGCCATGTTCAAAGCTCGGCCACACATATACGATCGAATGGAAATCAGATTGTGTACTGAGTTACTTAGTATGATTATTCATACTAAGGCCCATGAATTTATGTGGTTTATCCATGCTATTCATCCATTTTTTAAACTCATTTTAATGGGGGATCGCCCAAAACTGAAGCATATTCAAAGCTTAAGTGGACCACACTAGAAGAAACAGTAGAGTAATGATCTCCACTGTTGAAACCTTCTTAGGGCCTCCAGTCATGTTTATTTGTCATCTAACCTATTCATAAGATCACACAGACATGGATGAAGGGAAAACACACATATCAGTTTGATCCAAAACTTCTATGGCCCTCAAGAATTTTTCAACGGTGGACGTTCAATTCACACTGTTTCTGATGGAGTGGTCCAATTAAGCTTTTGATATACATCATTTTTGGGCTCAAGCCCTAAAATTTTATGATAAAATGGATGAACAAAAGGGACGAATTACATAAATCACGTGGTGGTCCTGTAGGGTTTACTTAGTAGGCTTAACGTACTCAGTTACTCAGTATGCAATACGCTTCCTGTTAGCGTCGATAACTAGTCATTTATTTAGCTGCAAGTGGGACCTATCATATATATGAGTAGTTTGGCAGGTGCACTTGGCGGACCTCTTTTTACTTGATATGCCATGGAATAAAGTGAGTCAAATGTTCTGGACGGTTTATTTTGAGTTAATGCTTGCCACGTACTCACTCTGAGTACCTGAGTATGGATATTCCTTATTCATAGTCAGGGTTGTACAATCAACCGATTGAGTTGAGGTGGCCCAAGCTTGGCTTAACTCATCCGCACTCTCTTTGAATTTGAACTCGCTCTCAAGTTTACCATTAGAGTTTGTGTTCTTTGACAAACCTTTTGAGGCGAGCTTGAGATGAGTTAGTACATCGAGTTGAGGTAAACTTGCTCCTGACCCAACCCGACCCAATCCAGTTCCAACGCAACCCTCAAATCGAATATTCAAAATCTCAAATATCAATTTTGAAATTTATAATTTTTCTATTTTTAAATAATTATTAAAAATAAAAATAAAAAATTAAATTTAGATAGAAGTACATTACCGTGGAAAGAGAGAGACAGGAGCTTAGGCGCGGTTGGTTGGATAAGAAAAAAAAATGTAAGAAAGTAACAAAAAGATTAGTGTTTATATATATATATATATATATATATATATATATATATATATATATATATATTCGAGTCGAATTTAGCTTGAGTTTTGAGTTTATTCGAGTTAGTGATAGACCTGTGGGTTTCAACACTAAATCATGGGTTCTGATACCTATGTGGAATATGTGAAAAATGGTATGAAATCAATAGTGGGCTAGACTACCAGTCCAACTCATCTGCTTTTGAGTTGAGTTATAAGTCACCTGAGTTGGAATTGAATCAGCCTGACTCGCCTCAGTCCGGGCGGAGTCATGGTGTCGAACTGGATGGGTTGGACTGAGTCCAAATAACTCAGACAAGTCGCATTTAACTCATTTGATTCATCTATCCGTTGCCGGAGTGCAAGCGAGTCGGGACTCAGCACTTGTTTGAAAGATTGGGCCTAGTTAGTAAATGGGCTGGGTAAGGGTCAAGCCTATTGTTCTTAATATCTGACTGGGTCAGGCCGGGCTGTCAACGGGCAAGCCTTGAGTTGGCTTCAGCCCGGATTTTGCAATGTTTGGGCCAGGCCTGACCCTTGAATCTATTACATGCAAACCCGGGCTAAACTTATTAACCATAGTTCTACTGAGTCCTACGTTCATTCAATTGGGCCACATTTTGTTACCTGGCTAAGATATGCAATGGATCAACTCATGTGGTGGGCCCCCACCTGATGAGCGGCTTTATCTTGTACACGTGTCACACGTCACCTAGTGTTTTCTATATATATTGCAGGTATGTGTCAAATAATAAAATAACGGGTCCCTTGCCAGCATCCATCGGCAACATAACGAGCATGCTCTCCTTGTAAGTATCTAAAATTTTACCACAGCGTGTTGCTTTTATTTATCACTCGTTAATAGTCCACGTGGCATGGCTGTAGGGTAATCCAGACCATCCAAATCTCTGAGACATTTGTGGATGCAGTATACACAAGGAAAAAGAAATTATACCAAGAGCTTGATATGACTTTTCCTTTAAATTTGGAACATTTGTTAATTTACTTTTAACCGTTCTTCTGGTGACCATCAATTGGATGGTTATGATTACTTTATCAGCTGGATTTTAGATATATGCTCCATCCACAGTTTCCTCACAATTTGGATGGTCTGGATAGCTGCACATGAGTGCCACATGGTATGTGAATGAGCCACCACCACTTAACTGTAACATTGTTGACACCTTGAAGTCGGTGAGATCTAATTTTCCATCCGTTAACAAGTGTTTTCTGTATATATTGCAGGGATGTCTCACAAAATTACATAACGGGTCCCTTGCCAGCATCTATCGGCAATTTAAAGCACCTGAGCAACCTGTAAGTATTGAAATTTCTCCAACAGTATCCCTTTTTTTTTTTTTTTTTTTTTAACACACGCACACACACCCCCACACTCCTACAGTATCTGCCGTTGCTATTACTTATCACTTGTTAACCGTCCACATGGATGCAGCATACACAAGGGAAAAAAAATTACACCAAGTGTTTGATAAGATCCATCTGACTTTTCCCTTTGAATTTGGAACACTCGTTAATTTAATTTTAATCGTTCACCCAATGACCATCACTTGGATGGCTAGGATTACTTTATCATGCGGATTTTAGATATATACTCCATCCATAGTTTTCCCATATTTTGAATGGTCTGGATAGCTCCACGTGAGTACGACATGGTATCCGAAGGAGTCATCACCACTTTCAAAGGGGCGGTTAACTGTTACAGTGGTTTGTATCCGGTGCAATTAGTTGTATCTTATAAAGCTTTACGTATTTATACACGGTGATAAATCCAGTGGTTGATCTGTTGGCTCTGGCATGAAATGTGCCTTGCCAAAAAAGACCATAGCAGTCTGTGTGATCCTAACCACCGATTTCAAGGACTTTTGAAGATGGGAATAGACGGTTATAAATAAAACTATAACCAATGCCTCCAATTGGTGGCTAGGAACGGCTCAACCATCTGCAGACAGTCTTAATTACCGACTCCTGAAGTCGGTGAGAGGTAATTTTCCAACCGTTGAACTGTTCTTTCTAACCGTCCGTTGGTGGCCTCCTGTTGGATGGTTACGATTATCTTATCAGCATTTGGACTGTCACAACTGATCTCGATGGCACAACAAATGAAGAATACAAATTTCATCCGTTCACATGCAAACATATGTTCCACAATGGCATACATATAGGATCAGAACTTTCCATCCGCTGATCAGGCCTTTTCCGGTTGGGGCGGACACACAACAAATGGATGGCTGGATAGAAGTTGCTTTAGCTAGAAGTTTGTTTTGTACACTGGTCCACTGGAGGAGTAAATCTACATGATTTTTGAGCCGGACCCATCTGATTGTTTGATCTAGATGATCATCATCATGGGGTGGATTAGGTGTGGTCCCGGCCTCACCCAAGACGGTGCTGCCCTTACCATAGGGCCCACCTTGATGTGTGTAAACTACATCCACACCATCCATCTGTTTTACGGGATTACCGGATCATTTCCGGTCATGGGATCCAAATCTCAAGCGGATCATACTTTAGGAAAATGTGGTGATTGAAGGCCCTACCATTAAGAACTTCCTTGGGCCACTATACTGTTTCCGTAGTGTTTATTTTCCATCCAACCTGTTGATAAAGTCACATAAACCTGCTTGATCCAAAACTTATGCGGCCCATTACTGGTCATTTCCTATAATATGTTCCAGCTCAGAATTGGATCTGCTTCATTTTTAGACTCATGCCATAAAATGAGCTGGCAAATGGATGGATGGCATGAATGTAGAATACATGCATACATCAATGTGGGCTCCATGGTAAGGACCTCATCATCTTGGGTGGGGCCGGGCCATTCCTAATCTGCTCCTCTTCATCATAGGACCTAACATTAGCATGGAACGTATGTTCCGCACAAACAACACGTTGGCAGGAAAGGTTTGGCTGCCCCACAAGTTAGCATACTTCCATCTGCGTGTTCAGTTCTCAAATGACAGAAAATTGATGTAGGTTATTGTAGTGATTTCAGGCCAAAACAGGATGCTTTTGGTTATGAAATGATTAATTAATTATTTTTTATTTTCATGGATATAAGCTTAAACAACTTCCCTAACTCGTTCCCACCTGAGCTGGGGAATATGACAAGTTTGCAAAAAACTGTAACTTCTCTTATTATTATTATTATTATTATTATTATTATTATTATTATATTTAATTATTCTTCATGAGAAATCTCATATGTTGCGTTTGGATTTTCAAATTTGCCATTCAAATTGTAGAGATTAATATGCAAAATTTTATTTATTTATTTATTCCTTTTTTTTTTTTCAATAGAAAGGTGCTCACCAAATATATTCTAACGAAACCTGTATGCGTACAACCTAGGCTATTCGGGCGGGAATGCAGAAAAATTGCAAGCCCACCTATTATTTCCTATACACATTGGACCTCTTAATCCTTCTAACAGACCCGAGGCCCGTTTTATCCAACAAAATACTACCCTTGATGAGCAGAGGGAGGGAGGAAACATTGTGGAACAAAAAATCAGTCTGCGTTCTGCTGCCCTCTTTGGCTAGGCCGTCAGCAGGCCTATTTGCTTCTCTAGGGATGAGAGAGATCCCAAAGGATCCCCTGCTAAGGAGTCTCTTGATCCTGGTCAACCGGTAGACCCAATTCCACGCATAGGACACCCCATATATGCAGTCCACCACCCACTTATAATCTGATTCTAGGAGACTCTGTCCATGTCGGAAGAAATAAAGAACTTCAAACCGTCCCAAACAACCCGGAGTTCAGCCAAGTTATTTGATGTCACCCCGTAACCGCTGAAAAAGGCAAAAACCATCTCATCATTGTTGTTCATGCAGATGCCGCCACCTCCTGCAGGCCCTAAATTGGATAGAGAAGATTTGTCTACATTCGGCTTAAACCAGCCTCTGGAAAGCTTGGCCCAATTGAAGACCTCAACTACCAAAGGGAAAGAACGAATGCCTATTTTGTCGAGGATCTGAGGTGCCAGGAGGGAGATGGGTCGGCTGGCGTGGGACGTTGGACCGAGAAGGGAAGATAGTGCCCGACCACCATAAAACTTTGCCGAAAACAGCCGCAGCCAAAGTAGGGCGATCATCATATACAACGCCATTCCTGGCTCTCCAAATTTCCCACAAAGCATAAGCAGGAGCTAAATGGAGAGCCACAGGACCGTATTGAAAGGAAGAGGCCTACGCCACCACCAGATCAGGCGACCCTCAATCGAGAGACGAGAAACAATAGAAATCCCAAAGAAAACGGCCAACAGATAACAAACCTTAGAAGCCAAATCGCCGAATAGGAGAAGGTGGGAAATAGATTCTTAGCAAGGCCTGGATGTTGGGTTGTCCCCAAAACAAATGCACCTAGAGGCGAGGGAGATCCCTTTACTCTGAATGTGAGCTTCAACCAGCAGCGCCCGCTGGATGGATTTCCACGGGAGGGTTGAGACTTTCGGAGGGAGCCTTGGATGCCAAACCCACTTCGCCCAGATTTTCTCTTGCCCACACGATTTGCCAACGCCCCAAGCTGATTTCATAGAAAATTTCCCCCCAGGGCCAAAAGTGCAAATAGGACGGTCGTCCCCAGACGAGGTGCAAAATCCTCCTTGAATTAAATGGGCCACAACACTGGCTGGAAGAGAGATAGCGACACCCATCCTCAGCTTGTCAACTCCTAGAAAATTTGCCACCTGTAGGGCCCTCTGTTCGGGCTGAATATCAATTGACTCGAACGGGTTTAAGGGCCCAGCCCAGTCCAATTACAATCCCACATGTTGAGGTCTCCTCGGCCCACTTCCCATTGGGCGTGCCTGGCTAAAATAAGGAAAAGAATAACCAAACGATTCCAGATTGGCGAGGCCCTAAAAACCGCCCTGACGGGGCCTTCGCTGGGCTCGTTCTGAAGGTATTTGGACTGCATAAACTTAGCCCAAAGTCCGTTCCCTGAATCAAAACTGATACCCCAGGCCGTTTTTAAATGAAGCGCTTCCATAACCTCTTTTAATGTCCTAATTCCAAGGACCCTTGGCTTCGGGGAGAGCAATTGACCTCCAGTTCTTCCCGTGAAAATTCCTCTTACCTTCCCACCATCCCTGGAAGAAATTAGCAAAGGAGGCCTCCAGTATATCCAGCACTTAGCGAAGGAGGCCTCCAGTATTTCATTTCTTTAAGTTTTCTTTACGAGAAGCTTTTACGTCGAACCAGTTGAATCATAAGTTACTGTCCACCCAATGAATTATATCCAACATTCTTATAAGTTGGCTCCACCATGATGTAGAGCGGGTCGCGGACAGTTTCATGGCCAAGATGGATCAGAAAAGGCCCGGTCAACGACAGAAGTGATCCGGACCGTCGGACCTTAGATCGGGTGTATCTTGCAATCCGGAATGAGTTATCTGACGTAAAATATATGATTTTGGGGTAGAATGAGCTACTTTAGCCAACCAACCCTGTTACGCTAGGTTGCGATGCCTGGAATTGCAAAAAACCCCTAGATCAACAGTCGTTTCCCTGCTTTAATTTTGTTTTTACTATAAATAGTAAGTTTTAGTTTGATTATAACTCTTCACCTGTCGGGCTTTAGGAGTTGTGCACAACGTGAAAAGAGCTTAGAATAATTAGGAGAACTGTTTGGTGAAGCCAAATAGGACACTTACTATTTTTGGCCGAAAACCTTGCGCACTAGTACTATTTATAGTAAGTAGCGAATTCTAGGAGTTTTAGTTATAGTTTGATTCCGATTTCTTTCTCATTGCTTGGTATCCCTATTTAAAGGGTTGTGAACTCGTTTTTATTAATCAATTAATCAGTTTTGAATTTATTAGAATTTATTTCTATTTTCTGATTTCTTTCCTCGTGGATTCGAGAAGTCTCTTGAGGAGTCTAGAGAAGCTCCATGGATTCGGAGTATTTATCCTCATCACGTTCATGCTTGCGTAAATTGGTATCAGAGCAAGGATTCCCCTCGAGCCGATGACAAACAATGAAGGTATGAATCAAAATCCTGTGAACGGTGATCCAGGGATTCGTTATCTTTCGAAAAGAATGAAAGCTTTCCACCGAAAGAGTCAGTTGACCATGCAAGGGCTGTAGGTAACCCTCGACCGTCTTGCGGATGCGCTACTTCCGCCCCGAGCCGTAGGCGGTGCTCTACCACCCGTGGTTGTTGTACGACACAACTCCAATTTTTAAAGAGCACTACCAGTGACAAACCGTAGGGTACGCCAGATGATTTAAGTTCTAGCGACGAGGACCTTAATGAGGGTTTTGCACGACGACCAATCTATGGAGGCGATCACTTAGATCGTGCTGAAAGAGACTATCGAGGTAAGGCTGAACTTTCTAGTTTAAATGGTTTATTACGTATTGAAGATTTCCTCGATTGGCTAGTCGAAGTAAAGAGATATTTTGATTATATGGATGTGCCAGATCATAAAAGGGTAAAATTGGTAGCGTTTAAGTTAAAATCTAGTGCTTCTGCATGGTGGGAACAATTACAACTCTTACGAGCACACCAGAACAAAGCGCCCATCTCATCATGGACATGGATGAGACGTCTTCTTCGATTGCGATTTCTCCCCAGTGATTATAAGCAGATATTATTCCAGCAATACCAAAATTGCCGACAAGAAAATCGAACTGTCACAGATTACACTGAAGAATTCCAACAGTTGGCTACACGAAACGATCTGTCAGAATCTGAGTTACAGAAGGTGGCACGATTTATAGGTGGGTTGCGACCGACAATTCAGGACCGAGTTCAGATGTACCCAATCGGGACCGTGGATGAAGCAGTTCAATTGGCAGGTAGGGCAAAATGCAATTTGCAAGAGTTCCTGCTCGTCCCTATCCATCAACTCGACCCCCCATGACGGGTCCCACGCAGGATCCAGTGCTGGCACGAGGAAAAGATCCAATAGAAGAATATCCTCAACCTCTTATAACCGCAAACCGTGATACGAGAAGCGGCTCATCCAGACTTCAACGCGCAGCACCCATAACAGTGGGCCCGAGTAGGGTTCCAAATCCTTATGCTCGGCCAAGGTCGAACAATTGTTACCGTTGTGGCCAGCCAGGCCACTTATCAAATACATGTCCTCAACGTCCCGCAGCACACTTGACTATAAACGAAGGGGGGACTAGAGATGAGGCCGCGAAGAAGGTCATGGCTATGATGAACATGAACAAACCACTGAAGAAATAGCAGGTGACGATGAAATGACGGGTGAGAATCGTGACGAATTTCTAGTTGTGAGGCGATTGCTATATACCCCACAAAAGGAGTTACATCCACAGCGACACAATATATTTTGTATTCGGTGCACTGTCAACGAAAAGGTCTGTGATGTGATCATAGATAGTGGTAGTAGTGAGAACATCGTCTAAAGGGTGATGGTGGACAAGTTACGGGTACCAACGATGAAACGTCCTTCCCCGTACTCAATTACCTGGATAAAAAAAAGTGAATGAGACCAAGGTAACTGAACAATGCACTATCTCATTTTCAATTGGTAAAAATTATAAGGATCAAATACTTTGTGATGTGGTCGACATGGAAGCTTACCACATGCTACTTGGTCGACCCTGGCAGTCGGACCGTGATGCGACCCATCGGGGACGAGACAATGTCTACGTATTCAACAAGGATAGTCAAAAAATAATCCTTGCCCCTATGGCACAAGAGAACTACCCTAAAGCTTCTAAAGTGGAGGGGAGTTCCTCTTCACCATTGGGGAATTCATGGAGGAATCCAAAGAAACCGGTAAGATATATGCCGTAGTGGTGAAGTGCGAGGAAGAAGAACCCTCAAACATCCCTTCAAGTTTAAGACTGTTGCTAAACAAATTCAAAGAAATTTGGTTGGAGGATTTACCTGATAGATTGCCCCCATGAGGGACATCCAACATCGCATAGACCTCGTCCCTGAGGCTAGCCTGCCCAACCGCCCTCATTATCGGATGAGTCCGAAGGAGTGTGAGATACTTCAGGGGCAAGTGGAGGAATTGATTCGTAAGGGTCTCTTGAGAGAGAGCATGAGCCTATGTGCCGTACTTGCATTATTAACGCCAAAAAAAGATGGAAGCTGGCTCATATGTGTTGACAGTCGGGCAATCAACAAAATTACCATCAAATATCGGTTCTCAATACCATGGTTGGATGACATGCTCCATATGTTAGAAGGGGCCAAGGTGTTCTCTAAACTAAATCTAAGGAGCGGGTACCATCAGATTCGTATCCGACCCGGTGATAAGTGAAAAACGACATTCAAGACCAAGGAAGGGTTGTATGAGTGGCTGGTCATGCCCTTCGGTTTATTGAACGCACCAAGTACTTTTATGCGTTTGATGAATCAAGTGTTAAAACCATTTACTGGCCGATTTGTAGTAGTATATTTTGATGACATATTGATATATAGCCAGGATGAGGTGGAGCAAATATCTCAGGCAGGTGCAACAGGTCTTACAAATTAACAAGTTGTACCTCAACTTGAAGAAGTGTAATTTCTTAATTAACAGCCTGTTGTTTCTAGGGTTTGTTGTAACGTCCACAGGCATTCGTGTGGATGATAAAAAGGTGCGATCTATTAGAGAATGGCTGATCCCGACAAACATTCATGAGGTGAGGAGTTTTCACGGGTTGACGACTTTCTATTGTCGATTTGTGCAAGATTTTAGCACCATAGTCGCGCCTATCACAGATTGCATGAAAAAAGGACTGTTCTAGTGGACCGATAAAGCTGACAAGAGCTTTCATTAGATCAAGCATCGTTTGTCCACAACACCGGTCTTGGTGCTTCCTAATTTTGACAAATTATTTGAGGTTGAGTGTGACATTTCATATGTTAGAATTGGAGGAGTATTATCATAGGAAGGCAGGCCGGTAGCCTTCTACAGTGAGAAGCTCAGTGAAACCCGAAAGAAGTGGTCGACTTATGAGCTTGAGTTGTACGCAATTGTTCAGGTGCTGCGACATTGGCGGCATTATCTGATTCAAAGAGAGTTTGTTTTGTACACTGACCATCAAGCATTAAAGTTTATTAATAGTCAGACTAACGTGAATCGTATGCATGCTAGATGGGTTATATTTTTACAAGAATTCACGTTCGTTTTGAAGCACAAGTCAGGACAGCAAAACAAGGTGGCTGATACACTTAGTCGTCGTGCATCACTACTTGTTATGATGAGCAACGAGGTGGTCGGCTTCGACTGTCGCAAGGAGTTGTTTGCCTAGGATGAGGACTTTAAAGATTCTTGGATGAAGTTCCAAGAAGGTCACCCCAGTGACCTTCATATGCAGGACAAATTTCTCTTCAAAGGGAATCGATTGTGCATCCCTCAAAGTTCTTTGAGGGAGCAGATTATTCAGGAGCTACATGGAGGTGGCCTTGGTTGACACCTTAGACGAGACAAGACGCGAGCTCTTGTGGAAGAGAGGTATTACTAGCCGTAATTAGTACGTGATGTGGAAAAAGCCGTACAACATTGTCATGTTTGTCAGACCTCCAAGGGGCAATCTCAGAATACGGGCCTCTACACCCTGTTACCTGTGCCTGACGGTCCTTAGGAGGATTTATCAATGGACTTCGTGCTTGGTCTCTCACGAACATAACGCGGCATGGATTCGGTGTTCGTGGTGGTAGATCATTTCTCCAAGATGACGCACTTTATCCCATGTAAGAAGACCCTCGATGCAACACACGTGATGAATCTATTCTTCAGGGAGGTCGTACGGCTACACGGGGTCCCCAAGACCATTACTTCTGATGGTGACACGAAGATTATTAGCCACTTTTAGCGAACTTTGTGGACTCGATTCGATACACGACTTCAATTCAGCAGTGCTTATCACCCACAGACTGATGGGCAGACCGAAGTTGTGAATCGCACGTTAGGAAACTTCCTTCGCTGTATTTCAGAAGAAAAACCGAAGCAGTGGGATTTGGCCTTATCTCAAACAGAGTTTGTATTCAACAACATGGTGAACCGCTCGACTGGGAAATCACCGTTCCAGATTATCTACGGACGAGTGCCTCGCCACACACTTGACTTGATCCCTCTGCCCAAGCACCCAGGCATAAGTATTGCAGCAAAACAGATGACGGACAAGATCATGGGCATCCATACAGAAGTACGGACCAAGCTACATACCTCGAACGAGAAGTACAAGGAACAAGCGGACAAGCACTGACGACGAAAGGCGTTCGACGTGGGCGAACGCGTTATAATCCATCTGCGCAAAAAGAGATTTTCGACCGCGACGTACAACAAGTTGAAAAATAAGATGATTAGACCCGTCCCAATCATTCGAAAGATCAGTGACAATGCTTATGTTGTTGATCTTCCAGATGACATAGCGATCTCACGGACTTTCAATGTCGCGGACCTGATCGAGTATTATGAACCAGAGCAGGATGAGAACTCGAGGACGAGTTCTTTTGAAGTGAAGGGGACTGATGTAGAGCGGGTCGCGGACAGTTTCATGGCCAAGATGGATCAGAAAAGGTTCGGTCGACGACATAGTGATCCGGACCGTGTTCCGGACCGTCGGACCTTAGATCGGGCGTATCTTGCAATCCTGATGAGTTATTTGAGGTAAAATATATGATTTTGGGGTAGAACGAGCTACTTTAGCCAACCAACCCCGTTATGTAGGGTTGCGACTCCCAGAATTGCGAAAAACCCCTGGATCGACAGTTGTTTCTCTGCTTTAATTTCGTTTTTACTATAAATAATAAGTTTTAGTTTGATTATAACTCTTCACCCGTTGGACTTTAGGAGTTGCGCCCAATGTGAAAAGAGCTTAGAATAATTAGGAGAACGGTTTGGTGAAGCCAAATAGGACACTTACTATTTTTGGCCGAAAACCTTGCGCACTAGTAGACATCATGACCGTCTATAAATAGTAAGTTTACTATTTATAGTAAGTCCCGAATTCTAGGAGTTTTAGTTATAGTTTGATTCTGATTTCTTTCCTATTGCTTGGTATCCCTATTTAAAGGGTTGTGAACTCGTTTTTATTAATCAATTAATCAGTTTCGAATTTATTAGAATTTATTTCTATTTTCTGCTTTCTTTCCTTGTGGATTCGAGAAGTCTCTGTGAGGAGTTTAGAGAAGCTCCGTGGATTCGGAGTATTTATCATCATCACGTTCATCCCTGCGTAAATTAGTATCAGAGCGAGGATTCCCCTCGGGGCGATGACAAACAATGAAGGTATGAATCAAAATCCTGTGGACAGTGATCCAGGGATTCGTTATCTTTCGGAAAGAATGGAAGCTTTCCACCGGGAGAGTCAGTTGATCATGCAAGGGTTGCAGGTAACCCTCGACCGTCTTGCGAATGCGCTACTTCCACCCCAAGCCGTAGGTGGTGCTCCACCACCTATGGTTGCTCCACACCCGTGGTTGCTGTACGACACAATCCCGATTTTCATAAAGCACTACCAGTGACAAACCGTAGGGTTACAGCAGATGATTTAAGTTCTAGCGACGAGGACCTTAATGAGGGTTTTGTTCGACGACCAATCTATGGAGGCGATCACCTAGATCATGCTGAAAGAGACTATCGAGGTAAGGCTGAACTTCCTAGTTTTAATGGTTTATTATGTATAGAAGATTTCCTCGATTGGCTAGCCGAAGTAGAGAGATATTTTGATTATATGGACGTGCTAGATCATAAAAGAGTAAAATTGGTAGCGTTTAAGTTAAAATCTGGTGCTTCTGCATGGTGGAATTCAGAGTATTTATCCTCATTACGTTCATCCCTGCGTCTCACCACCAGACTAAGCTGGTACAAAATTCAAACCCATCTATTCATTAACTGGACCCACACCATAACAACAATATTTATCATCGATAAATGATAAAATACAAGTGTGGTCCACTCGATGAAAGGATGTGGTGATCTTTGCAAAACCTAATCCCAATAATTAGGCCAATTTATAGGACTGGGATGGAACACACATCAAAGATTGGAATTTATTTACTAAGTGGACTATAACTAGTTGGACTCTTTATTTTTAACCTTTCCTCATAAAAAAAGAGTTAGAAAGCCTCAATGCAGCACGACGAAGAGTGTTTTACGGTGGTATGGTAGCAGCAAGATGTTAGCCTTAAGTGGTTGTTGGAATCAGTAAAATTCCCTTTAATTTCTGGAAGCTTTGTTTATATTTAAATGGCTCTTCAAAGCCTCGATGCATGCCACATGTAAACACTTTAGTTGAGCCGGAGCACCAAGCCAACTTGTCTACTCTCGAGTTGAGTCAGGATCACCTGTGTCAGTAGTGATTCAGCCTGACTCACACCAGTCAGGGGTGACTCATGGTGGGATGGGTCGGACTGAGTCCAGATTAACGTAGACACGTTGCATTTAACTCATCTGATTCGTCCATCCACAGCCAGAGTGCAAGTGTGACTGGACTCAGCACGTGTTTAAAAGATTGGGCCAAGTTAGTAATTTGGCTGGTAGGGGTCAAAATTCATTGTTGTTAACATCTGGTCCAGTCAGGCTAGGGCTGTCAACGGACCAGATTTTGCAGTGATGGGTCCAGGTCTGACCCTACATCGGTTTCAGTCTATTACATGCAAACTCAGGATAAACTTGTTATCAAGTGTTTTCTGTATCTGTTGCAGGGATTTGTCACGAAATTACATAACGGGTCCCTTGCCAGCTTCTATCGGCAATTTAATGAACTTGAGTACCCTGTAAGTATCGAAACTTCTCCCATAGCGAAATATCTTCTGTTGCTATTACTTATCACTCGTTAACTGTCCACATGGCTTGGTTTTAGGAGAATCCAGACCATCCAAATTTCTGAAACATTCATGGATGAAGCATGTACCCAAGGGAAAAAAAAAAAAAAATAATTAAACCAAGAGTTTGATAGGATCCATCTGACTTTTCCCTTTGAATTTGGAACACTGGTCAATTTACTTTTACCCTTTCATCCGATGGCCATCAATCGGATGACTAGGATTACTTTATCAGCTGAATTTAGTTATATACTCCATCCACACTCTTCTCACAATTTGGATGGTCTGGATAGCTAGCTCCAAGTGAGTACCATGTAGTACATGCAAAGGAGTCATCACCACTTCAGTGGGGCAGTCCTTAACTGTTACTGTGGTTCGTATCTGGTGCAATTAGTTGTATATTATGAAGCATTACATCTTCATACACGTTGATAAATCCTGTGGTTGATCTGTTGGCTCTGGCATGAAATGTGCCATGCCAAAAAAAGATGTTTGGCCGAACCCCTATCTCTTGATTGATCTGATCAGACGCTTGCTTTTTCCCAGTCAAGTAAGTACCCAGTACAGCTGTGCTCTGTGTAATCATAACCACTGAGATTTCAAGGACTTTTGAGGATGAGAATAGACGGTTATAAATAAAAGTACAACCACTGCCTCCAATCGGTGGCTAGGAACTGGTCAATCATCTGCAGACCGTCTTAATCATGGACTCCTGAAGTCGGTGAGAGGTAATTTTACAACAGTAGAACTTGGAAAACTGAGCAGTTTTTTTCTAACCGTCCGTTAGCGGCCCCCAGTGGGATGGTTAGGATTATCTGATCAGCATTTGGACTGTCACAACTGATCTCAAGGGCACAATAAATGAAGAATACGAATCTCATCTGTCTATATGCAATCACATGTCCCACAATGGCATATGTGTAGGATCGGAGCTTTCCATCCGCTGATCAGGCCTTTTCCAGTTGGGGCGGACACACAACAAATGAATGGCTGGATTAAAATTGATTTAGCTAGAAGTTTGATTTGTACACTGGCCCACTTGAGGAGTAAACCTACATGATTTTTGATCCAGAAGATCTAATCAGTGAGGTCCACCTTATAGAAAGGTCGGATCTGCGCACCTGTACCATGTTCAAAACTGTGCCTGTATATAGAGAGATGGACATGGCTCCATACACGTGTGGATCATGTTCAAAATTATGGTTGGGCAAGTCCAGCAAGGTATGAGGATAGTCAACCTTTCGTTTGGTGGATCCCACTATGGGCCGACAATTGATTTGATCATATGATTGGATAGTTGTATTTGTTAAATAGCAACTCTCAGATACTCTTAAACTATAGCGTGGGACCCTCACATGAAAGACAAGAATCCTGCCCACACCATTTTGTTGGTGCAATCACCCTAGTCACATGGTAGATTATATTGCAACCAAATTCATCCTACACCATCAATCTGCACCATTTGCATATAGGGCCCGTTTGGTGGATTTATTGATGAATTATATGATAATCTACATCACATGGTAGATTATATTTGCAACCAAATTCATCCTACACCATCAATCTGCACCATCAAAATTGCATATAGCCTGATGGGGCACACTTTGGACTGTCCGGATTGAGGTATATGTGTGTGCAAGCTGTAATTTGAATGTGCCTGATTTAGGGTGCAACTTACTGTGACTCTAACATTTGCTTTGATTTTTATTTTTTATTTTTTTGCCTCTCCTTCAGCTCCGTTAGCATGAATGCCATATCAGGGAGCATCCCCAGAGAGCTGGGAAACCTTCGGAATCTAACCTCCTTGTAAGATATCCTTCGTAGTGAAGTGTGTGATGATTTGAACCACTCATTCCTCTTAAGGCTCCCGGAACGGCCCATGGATGAAAAATTACAATGATAGTATGATCCTAACCATCTAAGGATGTCGTGCAGAAATTATTGATCAGGTTTTAGTAAATTTTGTGCACCTTTTTTTGAAAGGGGAATGCCAGTATGTAGCAGGTGGCAAAGATGTTGTGATCGGAACCATTATCCCAAAGATGGGGAGTGGACTGTCTTAGCTGTCTAATAAGTGGCCTACAAAAGGAGTGGTTAGCAGTCACGTTTAACCATTATCCAATCACTCTGAATTTTGGCTTATAGCTCGTCCCCATGGTAGCTTACATGATCAACAGTACTGATCACCACACATTGGACACGTGTACTCTAAAGAGAGAACCGTAGAGGCAGATAGTACACTGAGTAAACTATGTGGAGCCCACCATTATGTATATGTCTTATCCACGCCGTCCATCCATTTTATGGTCTAAGTTTAGGGCAAGTTCCCAAAATTTATATATATCCAAAGCTCAAGTGGACAACACCACAGTAAACAGTGTGAATTGAACGCCTACCATTGAAAACTTCTCGGGAGCCATATAAATTTTAAATCAAGCTTATATTTGTTTTTTTACCTTCATCCGTGTCTCCGTGACCTCGTGAAAAGTTTGGACGAAAAATAAACATCACTGTAGGCCCTAAGAAGGTTTCAACAGTGGAAATGATTATCCCAACCGTTTCATCTGGTGTGGTCCAATAGATCTTTGTATGTACTTTAATTTTGGGTTGATATCCTAAAATGATCTGAAAATATGGATGAATTGCATGGATAAGACACACACATCCATAGTGGGCCACACAGAGTTTAGTCACTATGCTCTGCACGCAATCCGCTTCCGAGAACTACATAGAACTCTTATACAGCAACGGTTAGGATTCATCCGATCACCATCATCTCTTGTCGGAGATGAAATTTTCATCCTCTCGAGTTTACTGAATCTCTTTCCATTTATCCATGCTATAAAAATAAGTATACTAGTCCACATGACTATTTAAATTTTTGTATGTGGAATCTGTGCCATATACCAGATCACCATCAGTGATTGGAAGTTCATAACCATTCGTCTGTACTTGAGACACTACAAGGACGATCGAAGGACTTTCTCTATCCTCCACAGGCATCGTGATGATCATATGCATACACACCACCATGGGACATGTGGCATAAATGTACGTGAAGCGTCATGGGCCTGCTTTATATGGGTCACCGAAAACCCACATTGGACAGATGATTCTCACTGGCTGATTGATTGATGAACACTAGTAGATGGTTGAGAATGAGATGAAAAATAGTAAACAGTTTAAAATGAAAATACAAATTGATCAAAGGTCAGGATGGTTTAATCAATCTGCTTAGAGGGATGTATCCTTCATCAGTGGGTCCCACTGTTTGGACGGTTTGGATTGAGCTACCTGTAAGTTCTGTTGTAGAGTAGCTGGGCGCATGCCCATTGCTCTCAAACTCTCTCCCCAGCTGCACCTTCTTTCTCCTCAGCACATGAAGATCCAGACCGTTCATCTAGAAGCTTTGCTTTCATAGTATAAAGCTCATTATGAAAAGAATTTCATTGGTTGGGGATCATCATTTCTGATATGAAAGGGCGAGGAAAGATTTTTTTTTTTTTTTTTTTCCAGATGGGCCATCTACGGTGGGAGTGTATAGATGAACGGTCTAAATCGTTCAGGTGGTGCAACACATATAGTCATGAAGCCACATCTTTCCCGCCAACATGCCACTTCTGTGGGGAATCGACACTGTTCAAAATGGTAGGCTCGACCATGAAGATACCCGGCACACAGAAATCAGGCCAGACCTGTCAACAGGTGGGCTGCACCGTTGGAATGAGTGGATAAGCGACGGTGACTCAACGTCTAGGCATGGCCAACCTAATGACGGACCCATCTGATTGTTTGAGCTGGATGATCATCATCATGGGGTAGATTAGATGTGGCCCTGGCTGGCCTCACCCAAGACGGTGCGGCCCTTACCATAGGGCCCACCTTGATGTGTGTAATTTATATCCACACCATCCATCCATTTTACCAGATTACCGGATCATTTTAGGTCATGAGCCCAAAAATGAAGCAGATCCAAATCTCAGGCGGACCAAACTTGAAACTGTGGTGATTGAAGGCCCTACCATTAAGAACTTCCTAGGATCACTATACTGTTTGTTTCCATAATGTTTATTTTCCATCCAACCTGTTGATAAGGTAACATAAACCTGCTGATCCAAAACTTATGCTGCCCATTAATGGTTAATCATCACCATTTCCTATAGATGTGCCAGACCATAAAAACAATTTTTAGAGGCACTGATAAATGACAAAAAATAATTATTTATTTATTTTCAGGTATATAAGCTACAATGGCTTCAACGGTTTGCTCCCACCTGAGCTGGGAAATTTGTCAAGTCTGCGAGAACTGTAAGTTTTGACTTTGTTTTTCTAATTGTATTAAATTATTCTTTTTTAAAAATGCCATATGATTTGTTTAGAATTTCAAATTTTACACCCAACTTATAGTAATTATTATGCGATAATCTTATTTTCTTCTTTTTCATTCTCATTTTCTAGTCCAACCAGTTGGACCATTAGTCATTGTCTGGTCAATGACTTATTTCCAACCTATTATGTTCATATATATGACATCCGACCCTTTCAATAGGTTGGCTCCACCATGAGGATCGCCTTGTACAAAAACAAGTCCCATCCACTGATTAGGTGGGCTAGACCATAGCAACAAGTTTTAACCATTGATAAATATCAAATTTTAATTATTTATTTATTTTCAGGGATATAAGCAACAACATTTACTTTAGTTTTATCCCACATGAAGTGTGGGAATTTGAAAGGTCAGCAATAGCCATAAGTTTTTTTTTTTTTTTTTTCAAATTAAATTTAATTATTCTTCTTCAAAATTTCCATATGATGTGTTTCTAATTTTTAATTTTCCACCCAATTTGTAATGATTAATATGCAGTAGGTTTTATTTTACTTTTCATTTTCTTTTTGAGAAGATTTCAAGTCCAGCCGGTTGGACATAAGGTGGTCTCTAGTTTTTGTAAATAATAATAATAATAATAATAATAATAATAATAATAATAAATAATCTTCATTTATATTAGCTAGGTTTCGTATAAGCAAGTGTTACACAAATTACGGTGTATGTATATTTCTGACTAAACTTCTTTTGAGATGGTCTTTTTTTTACCTGCAAGTGGGACCTACTATGTGAGTAGCATAGTGAGTGCACTTAGCAGATCTCATTTTCTTGATATGCCATGGTATACTTCTTTAAAGAGTATTTGTAACGCTGAAATAAAATGTTGATGCAGGAGTATGCAAGGCAATACTTTCGAGGGTCCCATACCATCCAGTTTTTCTAATTTGACCTCACTGAACTATTTGTGAGTTTTAATCTTCAATAGTCTTCCTTCATATTACTAATTTCTGATATTGGAATTTGTGCGCTAAGGGTGTGTTTGGTTGCACTAAACATTGTGAAATTTCATGATATTTGGTGAAACCAAACACACCCCAAGTAGAATTTCCAAAAATCACGAAATGGGGTCTCCTATGTTGTGTAGGAAGGAAGTAGCTCTTTTGTATCCAGGCGAATATCATTTGATTTTTAGAGTAAAACTCTTCAAAATCAACATCAGAACACAAGATTCAGAAAGCTACACAATCCGAACCCCATATCACCACCTTCTACTTCATCCCCAAACCTGAACCCCCTTCTACCCATCTATGAACCTGCACACAACCTAACCATCAACCAACAACCCATCCTGGAAACTCCTCTCATTTGCGTCCCACCCAAGATCCCCAACTCTAGGAGGAGAGACATGGCCCATGCTCAGATAGGCATCGCAGCCTACCCGACCCTCTCGGTATCCACCCTCATAGACTCTTTACGAGCCTCTCCATTCAGCGCATCAGGGGGCTGAAGTAGCCAAAGTATCAGACCAATCATTTCTCATCTCCTTCCACACCAGGGTAGAGGCGATCACGTTTGAACGAGACTCTAAACTCCATCATGATATGGGTCTCTGCACAGTATCCCCATGGGTTCCATCGGTTGTGTCAACTAACAGAGGTATTTGGATTCAAATCCAAGGAATCCCCCTCCATGCCTGGAGCAGAACCATTATCGAACAAATTGCAGGCAGATTCGAAACTGTTGTGGACATTGACCCAACATCCCTCTCAGCTTCCTTCTTCCTGTTCGCCAGGGCTAAGATCCTTCCCTTCCCTGGAGCTGCCCTATCCTCTTCCCTAGATTTGGAGGTTGAACATCTATCCTTCCCGATAATCACGACCGTTGAAGCCATAGCCCTACATCAACCCATAGCAAGTCGCGCCCTGTACCACGATGAACAATCACAAGCACATCCAGAGCTTAGAAAGGATCCTCCCAACTTAAGCACTTCAGGGGAAGCCATCCAACCTCTTCAGCAGGAGCTAGCCATTCCCAAAAATCTACCAACTTAAGTCCTTAATCCTTCCTTTTAAATAGGGATGAGATCATTCCTAAATGGTATTCTATAGTTTTAGTGGAAATTAAGAAATAATATATGGTAGATTTTGTCCATCCGGCCCATCCCTTATATGATCCAAATGATTAATCGTAATCCAAGGCCATTTTGACCAAAGAATTAGAGGGGAGAAAAGACCTCTCTGCTCCCGCAGTGGTTAAGTGGACCGCTGGACGTGCATAGTAAATCTTCGACTTTTAAAAAGGTCTCATATCATGTAGGCCATGAGATCCTGTGGGGTGGGCCAACTTTCATGATCAACTTCAACACACGTCTTGGTATCAAAAACAGACTAGGGGGTGTCAAACATAGGTGAATTTAACATTAAAAAACTCATTGAGTCAACTCAACTGGATTGGATTATGAGTTAACTTGAATCAATGTGGAACTCATTTACTGATTATAAAACTCAAATAAGTTTCCTTATTTTCGTTAGTTTATGAATCTTATAATACATTTTTAAAAATGATTATTAATTATTGAGCTTCTACTTTCAACTTTTTGGGCAAGGCTTCAACTCAAGTTGCCCAATGGACTTTACCATTTGAGTCAACTTTTCCGGTTTTGGAACCGTGGCATAGATATGAATTTTGCTAGCACTATTGGACATTTGTTGCTTCTCACACTTAGGCTGACGTGTTATGCCTCGCCACATTATAATCTGGACCGTTCATCTAGTAGGCCATAAGAAGGACCTGTCACATGTAGTTGATCTTTGACTAGCCTTCTTAGTAATTCCATCTCACTTTTGTTTTCTTCTACCATATTAAATTGTTTACTTTTGTAGGGATTTAAGCTTCAACAATTTAAGTGGCCCAATTCCAGATTCTCTCTTCAATATGATTTCTCTTTCTTACCTGTAAGAATCAAACAACCTTTCCTCAATCAAATGTTCTTTACATAATTCTCTTTAATGTATGTATTTCATCATCGCAATTTTCAGGTTTCTTGGAAACAACAGCTTATTCGGTACACTGCCATCCCAAAAAAACAATACACTTCGTAATGTGTATGTTCATCTGACTCATTTGTACTGAACTTATAGCCTTAGGCATGTTTGGATACAGTATTGAGTTGAATTCCAATCTCTAGCTCTGATACCAAGTAAAAGAGAGAAGAGAAGGAATGGAAGAATAAAACTAGGGTTTGGTAAAACCCTAGCTCTGGTACTATCTAGATGGGAGGTGAAAGTTGGGGGAAATGTTGTGTTTCAGAAATGACCATCACTGAAATTTTATGAAAAGAGTTTTTACGGAAGCTGTGTGGTGTGAAATGAGAATATATATATATATATATATATATATATGTGTGTGTGTGTGTGTGTGTGTGTGTGTGTGTGTGTGTGTGTGTGTGTGTGTGCATACATATGTATATATACATATGTATACACACCCAAGGATATATATATATATATATATATAGAGAGAGAGAGAGAGAGAGAGAGAGAGAGAGAGAGAGAGAGAGTCAAATCCACCCAGTTGGGCCTTACCTCAGTTCTAACCAGCATAAAAATTCATGTTAATTACTGCTTTTACAAATGCAGTGGGAGGGAAAAGAGTCCATGGCTTGGTTAGACCCACGGTGGTGTTTATGTGCAATCCACCATGATCACCATGTGTGTTATTCCATGTTAGGCCCGGGGCCTAAAAACTCAGCCTCATTTAGGATTGAGATGGAATAAATAATTAAAAATTGTGTAAAGGTCAAAGGTCAATCTACAAACCATTTCCCTTTGCGCAGCCCATCAAAATTACTAATGAGGCTTATTTTTAGGCCAAGACTCTGTTTTAGTATGTCATCAAATGGTTGGACAGAATTTGATATAATAATTACGGTGCACCCTGTATAAAAATCTAGGGTGGAAGTCTCTCTCCCAACCATATCCTTTGTTGTCGCCCACTTGAGCCATAGGTCTGTGAGATTTTTTGGATTTATACCTAAAATGGGATTATAAATCTAATGGTTGGTATGGATCTCATATAGACATCATGGTGGAACCCGCCAAAGAGTAATTTTTTGGTCCACTGCAGGACGACAAGATATGTGCACCTATATGATAACTTCCAAATTACTTGCATGTAACATCCAGCCCTTACAGAAAGTTGGTCCCACCACAAGGTTCTCGTAGTGTAATTTTCAGCCTATCTACACATCATATTAAACAATGTCCATATATTGGTACATGGTGAAACACAGGTGTGGTCGACTCAATAGCTTGATGTTATTAAGGTTTCCATAAGGTGATGACAATGATAGGTTCAATCTATTACATGAAAACTTAGAAGTTATCTCTAGTTGCACCTTAACCAATACTCAAACCAGTTGTACCTCAGGCGTTCTCATTTTTTTCCAGCACGTTTCACGCAAGCTGTCACTTGAATTTGACATGGTCCATCGTGATGTGTATAAAAGATCTACACCGACCATTAGATGTGTAATCTCATTTCAACCTTTTTTACAAAAATTCATATTGATTTGTGATTTAAGTGTGACACAACAATGGAAACAGTTGGGAGAGAGGTCTGGCGTTATATTTTATAGACCCCACAGTGATTATTATATTGAATCCACTCTCACCATTGGATGCCACACTAAAATATAGTCTTGAGGCCCAAAGGTTCATTACAATTCATGTGGGTTGCGCCAAGGGAAATAGTTTGGAGGGTGAGCTTTGACACATGCACTGTTTCCAATTGTGTGGTCCACCTCAATCACAGGTGATGCTGATTTATTTTTTTCCTTATCACAGGCCTAATTTGGAGTGACACACGTGTCGGTCGGGGGTGGATTGCAAATAAATACCACAGCGGGTCCACCCAAGCTGGGACCCATTTTCTTTCTCCCCCCGCATTTATATCAATATTAATTGATTGTAAGCTCCTATGCTAGTTGGACCTCACCTATATCAACCGAATGTTCACAATCCAACCCACTTATGCATCTATGCATTACCTTAACAATATCAAAGCTTGTAGACCGCACTTGAATGTACTGTTGATTTGAATTGTGCAATACTATCCATAAGTAGTTTTAGAGTACGTTGGGAAAGGGGTGGGAAGAATCACTTCCACAAGTTGAAGAGGTTTCATTTCCTGGTCAATCAGAAACTATTAATTTTCCCAACTCAATAAGTGATCTCGTTGGCATACTCAACCAGTATCAGCTTGGGTGTACTAGCAAAAATAGCCTAATGAAGTAGAAATGACCACGTGAAACTTAGAGGGTGTATGGGGATATGGAAAACCTTGAAAAGAAATCAATTTTCAAGGAAAATCCACATTTCATACATTTGAAAGATTTTTCTTTTTTTCTTGAAACCGGTTACCATTTCCCTATTCGTTTGGATGGTAAGTTACCTTACATAAGCTACTTATATCTCTACTAGCTTATCTTGGTTTCTACTTTTTCTTTAACAAATAAAGTATGTTTAATAAACAACATATTTATCAGCCAGAAAGTAACAACATCACATGAATACTTATCTCTCAAGATCGTTTGGTCTACCTTTAATAATTGTTGTCTATCATGTGAGGCCAACCTTTAATGTAGACCATTCATTATGTTGGGCTCACCTTTGGTCCTATCTTCAATGTGAACCATCCATCATGTGGAGCTACCTACAATGTGGATCATCCACCATGCGAGGCTTACTTTCGGTGCGAGCTATCCATCATGTGAGGCCCACCTTGTATGTGGACAATCCATCGTGTTAGACATTGGATGTGGACAATCCATCATATTAAACATTGGATGTGGACTAGCCATCATCTGGGCCCGCCTTGGATACAGCCCATTCATCATCAAGGCTAACCTTCTATGTGGATTGTCCTCGTGTGGGGCCCATCTAAATATGAGTTATCCATCATGTGGGGCCAACTTTTAATATCCACCACCCATCATATGGAGCCCACTTTTGATGTGGACTACCCCTCACGAAGGTCCACCTTCAATGTGGGTCAATCATGCGGGGCTTGCCTTGGATGTGGGCCATTCATCATTAGGGGGCAGCCTTTCATGTGGGTCATCCATCATGTAGGGCCCACTTTGATGTGGACCATCCATCGTGTGGGGCCCACCTTTAACGTTAATTGTCCATCATGTGGGGTTGGCCTTTGATGTGGACCATTCATCATTAGGGGTAGTAGACCACCCATTATTTGAGGCCCACATCATTATATGGGTCCACCTTCAATGTTAATTGTCCATCATAAGGGGCTCACCTTGAATGTCCACTAGCCATCATGTGGAGCCCACCTTTGATATGAACATCCATTATGTCAGCCCCACCTTTGACGTGAGCCGTCCATCATGCAGGACCACCTTTGATATGGATTATTCATTGTGTGGAGAGATAAGAAAGAAAGAGAAGGAGAGATCAAGCAGAAAGTATAAAGTTAAGAAGTAAATGTTTTTTTCTCCAATGAATTAAATTAATGGGTTGGACACCGATTGAGCAGGTAGGCAGTACATGCAACTGCCTCTGCCCAGAAACTCTTTGGCAGGCCTTTCTCTTTGAGCATGGTTCTTGTCATGTTGAGGATGGTGCGGTTCTTTCGTTCCGCAGTGCCATTCTGCTGTGGTGTGTAGGCTGCAGTGTGTTGTTGTTTGATGCCTTGTTCCCTGCAATACTCTCGAAAGGCATTTGAGGTGTACTCTCCACCTCTGTCAGATCTAAGAGTTTTGATTTTAAGACCACTTTCTTTTTCTACAAGGGCCTTAAAATTTTTAAAAATAGTAAAAGCAAAGAGACTTTTCTTTGATTACATACACCCACAATTTTCTATTGAAATCGTCAATGAAGGTAATAAAGTATTTATTACCTCCAAGAGAGATTGGCTCCAATGGTCCACGATGTCGGTGTGAACCAACCGCAATGGTTCTCTTGCTCTTCTAGATACTCCACTCGGAAAGAGTTCCTTTGTTGCTTGCCAGTGTGTGCACGCC
Source organism: Magnolia changhungtana (assembly GCA_030180095.1). Lineage (NCBI taxonomy): Eukaryota > Viridiplantae > Streptophyta > Magnoliopsida > Magnoliales > Magnoliaceae > Magnolia > Magnolia changhungtana. The sequence continues at coordinate 152,769 of JASAUF010000363.1, read as the reverse complement.
TCACACACATGTTCTGGAACTTCAATAGCCAAGCCATGCACCATGCTTGATGAGGATAAGAGTCTAAGGCCACTGAAATGGAGATGCCCAAAGCGAAGATGCCATCTCCATGAATTATTCTTCACGAGTCCATAGAGGCACTTCTTAGCTTTTGTGTAAATATGGAGTGGAAACATGCAATTCTTCGCCATTTGGACTTGTGCCACAAGTCTTTCGTGTGCATCTCTTATAGAGAGAGAATGGTTTTCCATGTGTATGACATACCCCTTCTCAAGGAGTTGGCCGATACTGAGGATGTTACTTTTCATGTTTGGTACGTAATACACATTAGAGATAAAATTCGGCACACCATTCTTCTGATAGATTTTAACTTTTCCTTTACCTTTCACAGGAACTTTTGATGAGTCTCCTAGACTGACATTGCCACGAGCATCTTCCGCGGTTCCACGAATCAGCTCCTTTCCACACATGTGGTTACTCGCACCAGAGTCGAGATACCACACATCATGTTGATCACATGCTTCTTCCTGTGCAAGAAGAAGTGTGGAGTCTTCTTTTTCATGATTTGATGCTTCTGCATAATTAGAATGCTCATCTTGATTTACTGGTTTGCTCCAACAGTCTGAAGCATAATGGCCGAACTTGTTGCAATTGTAACATTGAATATTTTTTGTATTTCCACGTCCACGCATGGAACGACCTCTACCATTTCCTCTTCCACGGAAATTGATAGTCTTTTGTTGATTTTGTGATTGGCTTGGATGATATCCACGCCCTCTGCCTCTTGCACGATTGCTAGTGCCACGGCCGCCTCGTTGTGTATGGCCATTCTTTTGTTCATTTAGAGTCAACTTAGACTCTAAAGCATGTTCAAGCGTTGAACCGGCATTCTTTTGCATTCGTTGCTCATGCACTTGCAATGAGCCCATCAATTCTTCAATGGACAAATTTTCTAAGTCCTTTGATTCTTCTATGACAACAACCACATGTTCAAATTTGATTGTGAGGGATCGAAGTACTTTTTCAACAACCCGTACATCTTCGATCTTTTCACCATTTCTTTTCAAGTTGTTAACAATAACAAGTAACCTTGAAAAGAAATCAGAAATGGTCTCACCTTCCTTCATGTGTGAGGTCTCGAATTCGGCTCTAAAAGTTTGGAGACGAATCTTCTTCACACGATCAACTCCTTTGAAGATTGTGCGAAGAATCTCCCATGCTTGTTTGCATGTTGTTGCTTCAGCGATCCGTTCAAAGGTGGACTCATCCAACCCTTGATAGACAAGAAACAGAGCCTTCTTGTCCTTCTTTCTTTGATCTTTGAGGACCGCCCTTTGATCAGCGGTGTAGAGAGCTTCTTCTTCCATTGTGGGTTCTACATACCCATCGGTAACAATATCCCATAAATCTTGCGACCCGAATAGTGCTTTCATCTGGATGCACCAGTTTTCATAGTTATCCTTAGATAACTTTGGAATCTGTGGCTGGATCGAGGACGCCATCTCTTCTTTTTTTTAAGAGAAGGAATGATTGATTTTTTTTATATGAAGGGAGAGAGATGAAATAGAAAACAGATTTTTTTTTAACAGATTTGTTTGGCTAAAAAAACAAAATTGCTGAACTCTAATTTTTTGAACAGAAATTTTCTTTTTTAAAATTGCTGACAACTTCAACAGGGAACTCAAAACAAACTTTCCTTTGCAACAGATTTTTTTAGAAAACTCTGGACTTGGCTGAAAAAAATATGCTGGAAACTTTTGTAGAAAAAGAACCTGGGCTCTGCTATCTGATTTTTTTTTTTCAAACAGATTTTTCAAACTTTGGCTATGAAGAAAACAGATTTTTCTTCTCAGAAAAAAAATCTGCACTTGGCTGAAAAACCTCCTGGATGCTTCTTCCAGGAAAACAACTTGGCTCTGATACCAGTTTGTTGGCTGTACTAGCCAGAAATTCTCTTGGCTTTACAAAGCCTTAGAACCGAACAAACCACAAATATATAAAAATAATTTTACTTGTTATTCACTTGCTGCACTCTCTTACTGTAATCGGACATACAAGGTGCCTTTTATAGGCTTTTACACCAACTATGAAATTACTACAATACCCTCACTAGACTCTTCTATTATTTAATATTCCTAGAAACTGACATTTGGCCATTCATCTTCCAAAACAGCTCCTTTAGAGCTCCAACTGTTATGCATGGGGAGTTCAATGGTCACCGGCTGTTGCTGGAAACGGCTGTTGCTGGAAACGGCTGTTTAGGTTTGCTGTTTTCAACAGGCTCCACATCATCATTATTTGTGGCCTTAAAGGGATCGGACAAACAAGATTTATTTTGTTTCAGTGCGTGTTGTGGCAGGTCTCGTGTCATCACAAACTTTTTGCAATCAAAATCAAACTAGTTTTGTATGCCGAAAACAGTCATTTTAATGATCACCATCGTATAACGTAGTGCCTGTTTATCTCATAACTGATATCTTACATTCAATGTTTGGATAATCTTTGATTTTATTTATTATTATTATTTATTTACTTATTTATTATATTTTTTTAATTTGCAGAGATTTATCATACAATCAATTATCAGGAAGATTTCCATCTTGGGTTTCAGACGGAGGCTTAAACTTGTATGTATGAGGAGGCACAAGTCTTCCTCCCATCACCACCACTTTTGAAGCTGTAAAAACCATGTTTTACATTGTTAAATGCTGACTGCGTGACATTTCAAGGGCTAGGATGGAAGCCGTAACCCTCTTTCTTTCTTGTCATGATATATACTTCGCTTTAAAGTTTTGATGTCGGAAATATTCAAGTTAAAAACATCTCCAGGGTAAGTTTGGAACCTGTGTACACCAATCAGGACTGATGATTTGGTGGGCTCCCCAAAAGATAAAGCGACCGATTGTGGTCTCAAAAGGGATGATGACACAGTGAAGGACCTGTTGAGGTCAAGCACTGTCTTCCTCAAGGAGATAACTACTCCGAATTCACGAGGCTTCTCTATACTCAACACAGAGATACCTCGAATTCATGAGAAAAATAAGAAAATAAAATAAATTTTAAACATTCGTAATAAATTGATGGATGATGAAAAACGAGCTTACAACCTGTTAAATAGTAACATAAACACTAGGAAGAAGTTTGGGAATCATACTATAACTAAAATTCCTAGAAATTGTCACTTATTATAAATAGTAAACTTGTTTTGGCAAAAAATAGTAAATTTCCTATTTGACTCAACTATGCTATTCTCCTAACTAAAAATTAGTAAAAATGAAAATATAATGAAAATTTGACCGTCAAAGCTGATGGAATCTCGCAAATTCGGCATGGGCAACCTGGCATAGCGGGATTGGGTGGCTAAAGTCGCTCGTCCTACCCAAAATCATATATGGCATATCGGATAACTCATTTTGGTTTACGAGATACGCCCGTTTTAAGGTTCTGACGGCCCGATCACTTTCGCATCCGATCGGGCCTTTTCTTGTCCATCTCGGCAATGAAATTATACACAACCCGCTCTGCATCAGATGATCACTCACAAGGCACATGGTAGGAAAAAATGTAGAACAGTCGGATAGTCAGAGCTGTCCAATTTCTGTAACTTTGGTGCATGGCCCAAAGGATCAGTGATCCTGATTAGGACATACATTTTCACATGTGCATCATAAGAGAGTATTATCAACATTGTTGACGATACTGACACGTGCTCCTTGTGTACAGGAATTTGGTGGCTAATAATTTCGTATTCGATAGTTCTAACAGCAGGTGATTATCAATGTCATTTTTTTAAATGAGTCAAGAAAATAAAAGCATTGGTTCACTTATTATTATTATTATTTTTTTAAAGAAAAAAGAAAAAAAGCATTAGTTCACAACAGTATATTCCTGGCCACCTGAATATTGCCTTTTTACCGCATTGATTTTATCTATGTTGTATTTTGGTTTTTTTGTTAAACAAATTAGGCATCATCTGTTGTGATCAACGGCGGTCGTTCCATAATATAATGGCCATTATTTAACAGACATTTTTCTTGTGCATTCAGTGATTTGCATTCAAGCGTGAATTGTCTTCAGCGAAGCTTTTCATGCTATAAGAACTCTCCAATCCGTAAGCCATCCTTTCCATTTCTAGGAATAGATAATCTTTTTTTTTTTCTATATACATAATAATAAAATGAGGTAATGGTCCTATGCCCCTAGGTGCATTGGAGTTATCCTCCACCCATTATCGCTACTGTACATGCGGCATGTGTTTATGGTTATCGGCACCATCTATCATTGATTGATGATCAACCAGAAATGTCTTTGATTGGGAAATCTGGCTGCCTGATCATTGAACTTTTTCTCATGGAGTATGATACATCGCAATCCTGTTGCCTCTTTTTTCTGTCCATATTTGTTCATCATGAAGTTAGTTATTTTATATCATCCAATCAATGTGATGTTTGGGTTATGCCCCATTCACTACCGCATCAGCTGAACAAACGGTTCAGATCTCATCAACATTTGCCACATGTACACAGTACAGTAGCCGTCACGCCATGAGATCGCTGTCCGATAAAATGTGGGAGCTTCCTGTTCTGTTCTTATTGTTTCATTAGATGTATGTGGTTTGGAAGCGGAATGGCTGTCACCCCGGGCACAGAGAAGAGATATACCTGTGCCCATGCTGCGTCGCCCACAGAGATGTCCGTAACAAATCCACTCCCTCCATCTGTTTTTCAAGACCATAATAGGGTACTATTAAAAAATCAGGTAGATTCAAACCTCAGGTGGGCCACACCAAATGAAACAGTGGGAACGGAAATGTCTACTGTTGAAACCTTACTGGAGCTGACCATGATATTTATATTCCATCCAAACTGTTCATTAGGTTTCTACCACTCAGATAAACTATAGGCACAAATATCATCCTGATACAAAACCTCCGTAACCCCCAGGCGTTCAATCCCCACTGTTTTGTGTGGTATGGCTCACATGTGTTTTAGATCTACATGATTTTTATATTCCTGCCCTATTGTGGTCATGCAAAACAGGTGGACGGAATAGATTTTTTCACATACATTCTTGTGGGCCCACACAGCCCCGAGTAGAGGAATATCTCTGTGCCCAGGGTCACACGCAACCCACTTCCATGTGGTTTACCTATAGATATGATATAACACTTGACAGAATCAGAGGTTTGTTGCACCTATACACGCGGTTTGACGTGTCAACTTGGCACATGTGTATGACATCCAAGCCATGTATCAGGTTGGACCCACCATATAGATTATCATGTGTTACTTACCATAGATGGGAAATGGCCTCAAAATAACACCAGTCGGATGATCCTAATTGCTTCAATGGAAGACATTTTTATCGATGTCTCTTTCTGATCAAATGAATCTAAATGGTGTTGTTATTGGGTTAAGGCCCACCCATTATAGGGTCCACGTTGGAAATCATGTGTAGTGTTAGACAACCATATTAAGTTTCAGTTTAACGAGATCATGATCTAACGGTGATCATATGATGAGGCGATGATCCCCATGATCCTTCAAATATGCTATGCACTTAACAATGTCCCACTCTTCCATTGATATACAGAATCTTCATTCGCGATCAGGTGCGGTGGACCCTCGGTGAAAATTAACGACACAGAGTATGAGAGGGATACTGAATCTCTGGGCCCAGTATCCTATAAGGTGGCCAATAAAGAGAAGTGGGCCGTCAGCAATGTAGGAATATTTGCTTCAAGAAGCAACGGAAATTATTACACGTCTGAAAGTTCATCTCGGAGTACAACAGACTCGGAGCTATTCCAATACGCAAGGCTATCAACAGGATCGCTGAGATATTATGGTCTGGGGCTTGAAAACGGGAACTACACTGTAAATCTGAAATTCGCAGAGACGGAATTTTCAGATTCAAAAACTTGGGAGAGCATTGGAAAGCGTGTTTTCGATATTTATCTTCAGGTACGTGTATTAAGACATTTTCCTGAGTTTGTAAGTTCCTATTTTACACTCAAAATTCCATATGCTTGATAGACCCACGACAAGTGCTTCTACATGCAAACACGTGTCAGTCTGGCAAGTGTAGGACATTCAATGCGTCCATCAGGCGGGGCCCAATGTTTAGATCATCTTGCCCAATTTTGGTAGGCCAAACATTTAAGAAGAGTGAAATGATTGATAAGTTTCTGAAAATTGGCAACGGCACACGTTCGAAGGATGGGCTGGATCATCTAAAAAGCAGGGCCTACTTGTTTCATGTCTCAAATGGATTGGAATTGCCTGTGCCCCAGCCTACAACAACTTCCGGGAGGCAGAAGCTACGTGGGCCCACTGCAATGTCCACGATAAATCCACTCCACCTATTGGTTTTGTCTACTCACGTTGTTTAAAAATGAAGTAGATCCAAAACTGAAGTGGAGTATGCACACCACATGAAACAGTGGGGATTGGAAGTCCATTTAAATTTTCACGGGGCAACATAAGTTTTAGATCATGATAATATTTGTGTTTTCAGTTCATCCCAGTGGGAATAACTTTATGAACGGTTTGGATGGAATGTAAACATGACGGTGGACCCTGGGAAGTTTTCAGTTCATCCCACTGTTTCCTGCTATCTGTTCCACTTGAGTTTTGGATTTGCTTCATTTCTAAGCTCATGTCGTAACGGAATGGACTGAGTGGATTTCTTATGGACATTGCGGTTGACGCCACATATATCTAAAGGAACTTCCTGTAGGCAGGGGCACAAGCAATTTGTGTCCCTTTCAAATGATGTTATCTAAGCAGTACTCTTAGATTATTATATTCATAAACTAGCTTTTTATTTTCCTTTTCCATGCATTATCCAATGATCAAGGCATAGATGTTTTCTTGAATTCCATGTAATTTCAAAGAGTTCCAAACATAAGGAATTACCATCTGCTCCAATCAAAATTCTGTTTTTGAAATTTCGAATTCATTTTGACAACCATTTCTATTAGTTTTGAAGCTAGGTTAATGGTGCAGGGCAATCTGGCATGGAAAGACTTCGATATAAACAAAGAAGCAGGTGTTGCCTTCAAAGGCATTGAGAAGAAACAGTGGGTTATGGTATATCAAAATATTCTTGAAATTCATCTCCATTGGGCTGGAAAGGGGACTGACAGACCCACCATCTCGGCCATCCATGTTACTCCTAGTAAGATTTAAAGATTTTCTTTTTTATTGAAGTTTGATGCTATATTAGAACTAAGAGAAATGTTGTTACCACCCGTATGCTCTTTATAGAAATTCTATGAGCTGCAATCCCAACCGTAAATGTGGTGATCGTGGATGGTAATTGCAATAGGTTTTTTGGTGGTTGTCCTGTGGATGGACCATTGGCCAGAATCATCATTATCATGATCATCTAAGCCTTATCCCAACTAATTGGGGCTGGTGCATGAATCCTTTTCTGCCATTCCACTCCATTGCGGCTGGAATGTTGATAATCACATGAAACTCCATAGGTACATCTTTTCTTACTCCCTCCACTCACATATATAGGTTGTCAAGTATTTTTTTTATTCCTTACACCCACATACTTTTAGGTTTTTTGCTTTCATTTTTATAGCCCCCAACTTGTACCAACGCACTCCTAGCTGCCGCAGTTTTTAGTTTCCATTGCACATGGCCAAATCATATAAATTTACTTTCCTCGTCTTATTACCAATTGTTGCTACTCCTAAATACCAAGAAATGCGATCATTTCTAATTCTATCATTCCTTGTCTTGCTGCTTATTCATCTCAACATCCCTATTTAAGCTAGAATCATTCTTTGAATATATGTCTGGTAAAATATAGCTGATCTTATAATTATCCTATAAAATTTACCCTTTTAGTTTTAGCGGTACACAACAATAATATAAAACTCTAGGCGCATCTCCATTTCATCTACCATATGCTTGAATTCTACGAGTAGCAATCTTCTAAATCTCTCCACTCTCATGAATTATCAACATAAGTATCCAAAGTGGTCATTTTCAAAAATATTTTGGTTAGCAAACTTAATTAATTTCTCGTCCTCACTCCTATTGTTATTAAAATTGCACTCCATATATTTTGTGTTAGTCCAACTAATTTTAAATTATTTACACTCTAAAGAACCTCTTCATAAATTTAGTTTTTTAATCATGACTGTCATTTGTAAACAACATACACCTTGGAATCTTTTCTTGCAAATGTCTTGTTAACTTGTCTATAACAAAGGCAAAGAGATATGAGCTTAACGCCAACCTGTGGAGCAAGCTATTGTAATAGGGAACTCGCTTGTCTCTCCACTGGTGGTCCTCACACTTGCCACTGCTCCCTCATGCATTCCTTAATCAGGACAATATATCCTCTTGAAAATCTTTTTTTCTAGCATCCATGAGATTAACCATCCAGGGACCCTATTATAAGCATTCTCTAAGTCAATATATATAAAGACCATGTGGGGATCCTTCTTCTTCTTCCTGTATTTCTCAACCAATTGTCTAAGTAGGCAAATTACTTCAATGATAGACCTCTCTGCCATGAAACCAAACTGATTTTTTGATACACTTATGCCTTACTCTTTGCTCAAAATGCTCTTTCTAAAAGTTTCATAGCATGGTTCGGAAGTCATAGTGAATTAGTGAATCAACCACTACTAATTGGATGGCTACAAGAGTCCTATCTATGGACTATTAATGTGATGATTTACCAAATCAACAGTCATAATAACCCCTTGCAATTCCATTTGTAGCATTCCTCTAAAAGTACATTGTAGCACATGTAAAAGTTCAACATTGACTAATCATATTGAGTTCTTGTCCAGATTTCAAACCGACTGTCGGGACTAGACGAAAGAAGAACAAGGCTGCTTTGGCTGTTGAAATTTTGGCTTCAGTTGTTCTGAGCATTGTATCTGTTTCTGTATTTTTTATTTGGAAAAGGAGTAAAAGGTTGAGAGTTGATGAAGATGAAGGTAATTCCGATGTTTGTAAATAACTAAAGATAACAAAAATGAAATTTAAGAAATGTTCAAGTAACATAGTACAGTTCAAGAGTACATTAAAAGGTGTGCTTGGATGTACCACTGAATCATAGTTGGGTATTTTTCCAAACCACAAAATTTGGTGCTAGCCTATCAAATCGTCTTTGTTAAGTGAGGAAATCCAAATGTGGCCTAATTCGGTGATTTGCAAGATCAGTTCCATCTTATCAAGAGGAAATGAGAATTCAAAGCCCAGATCCTCAACATGAATGTTAAGGAAACTAAAATATGATGCTTTCCACTTTATTAGGTGATCGATGGCAACTTGATAGTGCATCCAAACACACGCTAAATGTGCCAATCCCATTCATTGGGCTCAACATTTTTCAACTGGATTTATTTTTATTTCCTTAATTTTTTCTTGTGATTTCTAGAAAAGACATTAAAATCCAATGAACAATTAAAATAAATAAAACTTGGACCTCCAAATGGTACAAATGTTTCTAAGCCCATGTATGGTATTGAAGCGAACGAATAAATGCAACCTGCCATTTTATGTGTATCTGCAGAGTTTTTAAGAATGGGTCCCAGACCAATCACTTTCAGTTACAGAGAACTGAAGACCGCCACCAAAGACTTCAGTCCGGCAAATAAGCTGGGACAGGGAGGATTTGGGCCCGTTTTTAAGGTCAGTTTTCTTTTACTATATGTAAACTACAATGATCAGAAGATTTGAATGGTCCTTGGCCTTAGCGTGCATGTGGAACAATCCTAAGGTAACCTACGAAAAGACAGTGGAAAAAACACAACTATTGTTCACATTCAATGGAACAAAAGCCAATGATCAAATGGTTGGGATCTTCTAATTTGAGAGATATTTGAGTCATCAACCTTCTTTAATGCTGCACATGAAGTCAATGGTCTGGATTACATCCAAACCATTCATTCCTTAGGTTGAGACCCATTTTCCTTTTCATTTATTTTCTTCACTTTTCCTTTTATTTTATTTTATTTTATTATTTATTTATTTATTTATTTTGCAAATTTTCGGACATTTTTGTACTACTATACTATAATTCCCAGATTGAAAATGCTTTTAAGAAAACTAATAGATCTGATTTGCACTACAGGGCACATTACTCGATGGGCGGACAGTGGCTGTAAAGCGACTCTCCGTGACATCTCGCGAAGGAAAGAGTCAGTTTCTAGCGGAGATTGCCGCTATATCTGCCGTCCAACATCGAAACCTGGTGAAATTGTACGGATGCTGCATCAAGGGAGAAAATCGGCTCCTTGTTTACGAGTACCTAGAAAACAAGAGCCTGGATCAAGCACTCTTCGGTACGTTGCGGCCTTCTCCCTTCTCCGTCAAACTATACTTCAAAACCAACACTAGCCTTATTATATCACATATGATTTTCGGGTGCATTTGGTTGCACTATTTGTTAGAATTTAAAAAATTACAGGTGTTGAGCTCTCACCTTTCTAGAAAATAAAAATAAAAAAAATCAACTAGGATTTTTAGAGTGCAGAAGAATTTAAGATTTTTCAAAATCTAGATTGAATGTTATTTAGCCTAAGGACGCCCATTTGATATTCGTCAAACTTTTTATAACAAGAAAAATAATTTGAAGAATTAAAATTACCTTAAGTTAATGAGTTAATTTGCTGATTGATGTAAAGTGGGTGGCGGACACTTTCATGGCCAAGATGGACTAGAGAAGGCCCGATTGGAGGCGGAAGTGATCATGACCATCAAAACCTTAAAATAGGCGTGTATCCCGCAAATGAGAATGAGTTATTTGACATACCATATATGATTTTGGGGTAAGAGAAGCTATTTTAGCCAACCAACCCACTATGCTAGATTTCCCATGCCGGATTTGCGAATTCCATGAGATCGATAGTTGAAAGTCCTTTTTAATTTCATTTTTACTATTTATAGTAAGTTTTAATTGGATTATAACTCTTGATCGTTTGAGCTTTAGGAGTCATGCCCAACATGAAAAGGGCTTAGAAAATTTAGGAGAATAATCTAGTTAGGCCAAATTGGACACTATTTTTTGCCAAAAATCATGAAGTCTAGTAGAAATCATGACTGTCTATAAATAGTAAGTTTACTATTTATCGTAAGTCATGTTTTTAAGGAGTTTGAGTTGGAGTTTGATTATGAAACTTCTTCCTAGATTTGTATCACTGTTTAAAGGATTGAAAATTGGTTTTTATCATCAATCAATTTATTTTCGAATTTATTTCTAATTTCTATTTTTCCTCGTGGATTCGAGGAATCCCTATGATGAGTCTAGAGAAGCTCCATGGATTCAGAGTAATAATCCCCTGAGGAAGACAGTGATTAACCTGATCATGTCCATCCCTGCGTCAATTGGAATTATAATGGCAAATAATGAAGAAATTTCCAAATTCCTGTGAACGCTGATCCAGTGGTTCGTTACCTTTTGGAAAGAAAAGAAGCTTTCCACTAGGAAAGTCAATTGACCATGCAAGGGCTGCAGGCAAACCTCGACTGTTTTGTGAATATGTTAATTTCATCCCAAGTCCAAGGCGATGCTCTACCACCCATGGTTGTTGTACAACATAACCCTGATTTCTGTAGGGCACTCCAGATGTGAATCGTAGGGCTACCCTAGATAAGTCGAGCTCTAGCGATGGGGACATCGATGGCACCTTTGCTTGACGACTAGTCCATGGAGGCGATCGACTACATTGTGCTAAAAGAGACTACGGAGATAAGGTCGAACTTCTTTGCTTGAAAGATTTTCTCGATTGGTTAGTCGAAGTAGAACAATATTTTGATTACATAGACATGCTGAAACATAAAAATGTGAAATTAGTAGCATTTAAAATAAAATTTGGTACTTGCATGCTGAGAGTGATTACAACTCTCACGTGCCTGATAGAACAAAGCACCCATCCGATCATGGCCATGAATAAGACACCTTTTTCGATTAGGATTCCTCCCTAGTGATTATGAGCAGGTATTGTTCTAGGAATACCAAAATTATTAGCAGAAAAATCAAATCATCACAGATTACACCAAAGAATTTCAATGGTTGGCAACGTGGAATGACCTGTCGGAAACCGAATTGCAGAAAGTAGCACAATTTATAGATGGGTTACGATCAAACATCCAGGACCGAGTTCAGATGCATTTGGTCAGGACCATATATGAAGCAATCCAGTTAGCAGGTAGGGCAGACAAACAACTTGCAAGAGTTCCTACTCAGCCTTATCCTTTAACTCAGCCCCCCATGACAGGTCCCATCTGGGATTCAACGTTGGCATGAGGAAAGGTACCAGTAGGAGGACGTCTTCAACCTCCTACAATCGCAAACAGTGACATAGGGAGCAGTCCATCTAGGCCTCAACATATAGTAGGTATGAGTAGGATTCAAAATCCTTATGGTTGGTCAAGGCTGGACATTTCTTACCGTTGTGGCCAACCAGGCCACTTATCAAACACTTAATGCCTTGAAGCCTACTTGACCATTAACGAATTGGGCACTGAAGGATATATATAGGAGAAGAAGACGCTGAATTTATTAAGATGAACAATCCATTAAAGATTGAGCTGGTGAAGAAGAATGGTTGGTCGAGGATCATGGCGAATCCTTAGTTATGAGGCAATTATTGTACACTCCACAAAAGGAGTTACATCCACAATAACATAATATATTACATACGTGGTGTACTGATAATGGCAAGGTCTGTTATGTAATCATAGACCGTGTCAGTAGCGAGAACATTGTCTCGGAAGTGATGATGGACAAGTTACAGCTACCTAAGACAAAGCATTATTCCCCTTACTCGATTGGATAGATGAAAAAGTTAAACGAAACTAAGGTAATCAAACAATGCATAGTCTCATTTTCAATTGATAAAAATTATAAGGATTAAGTATTGTGTGACGTGGTCGACATGAAAGCATGCCATATGTTATACGGTCAACCATGGCAGTCAGATTGTGATGTGATCCACCGAGAACAAGACAATGTTTACGTCTTCGTCAAGGATGGTCGAAAGATGGTCCTTGCCTCTATGACACCAAAGAAACACCCTGAAGCTTATAAAGTGGAGGGAAGTTCTCTCTTGACCATTCGGGATTTGTGATGAAATACAAGGAAACCAACAATGTGTACGTTGTAGTGGTTAACGAGGAATCAGAGCCCTTAAACATTCCCCAAGTTTAAGGTCGTTGCTAAACGAATTCAAGCAAATCAAGCCTAAAGAATCACCCGATGGATTGCCCCCTATGTGGGATATTTGATATCACATAGACCTCATTCTTAAGGCTAACTTACCCAACCACCCTCACTATCGAATGAATCCAAAAGAGTGTAAAATACTTCAGTAATTGATCGGTAGGTGAAGGAATTGATCGGTAAGGGTCTTTTGAGAGAGCATGAGCCCATGTGTCATGCCAGCATTGTTAATGCCTAAGAAAGATGCGACCTGGTGCATGTGTATTGACAGTCGGGCAATTAATAATATTACCATCAAATATCGGTTCAGAATACTATGGTTGAACGACATGCTCGATAAGTTAGAGGGAACCAATGTATTCTCTAAACTAGATATGAGGAACAGGTACCATCAGATTCATATCTGCCTGGTGATGAGTGGAAAATGTCATTCAAGAGCAAGACAGGGTTGTATGAGTGGCTAGTCATGCTCTTCGGTCTATCGAACGCATCAAACACTTTTATGCGTATGATGAATCAAGTGTTGAAGCTGTTCATTGGCCGGTTTATAGTAGTATATTTTGATGACATCCTGATATATAACAAGGATGAGATGGAGCACATGGAAGATCTCAGGCAGGTGTTACAAGACCTCCAAGTTAACAAGATGTACCTCGATTTGAAGAAGCGTGGTTTTTTAACGAACAACTTGTTGTTCTTAGGATTTGTGGTGACGTCCATGGGCATCCATGTGGACAATGAAAATGTGTGACATCAAGGAATGGTCGATCCTGAAGAACATTCATGAAGTTACGAGTTTCCATGAGTTGGCAACCTTCTATCATTGATTCATGTAGAATTTCAGCACTATAGTCACATTCATTATCGATTACATGAAAAAGGGCTAATTTTATTGGACTGATGTAGCTGACAAGAGCTTTGTTGAAATTAAGCACCGATTGTCTACAACAACAATCTTGGTTCTTCCCAGTTTAATAAGTTGTTTGAGGTTGATTGTGACACATCATATGTCGGAATTGGAGGAGTCTTATCATAGGAAGGCAAGCCAGTAGCCTTCTATAGTGAGAAGGTAAGCGAAGCTTCAAAGAAATGGTCAACCTATGAGCTTGAGTTATATACAGCTATTCAAGCGCATTGACATTGGCGGCATTATCTGATCCAGAGAGAGTTTATTCTCCACATTGACCATTAAGCCTTAAAGTTTATTTATAGTCAAGCTAATATGAAATTTTGTGCATGCTAGATGTGTTACGTTTTTACAGGAATTCATATTTGTTCTAAAGCACAAGTCAGGGTAGCAGAACAAAGTAGCTGTGCACTTAGCCTCCATGCATCACTACTAGTTATAGTGTGCAATGAGTTGGTAAACTTTGACTGTCTCAAAGAGTAGTATGTTGAGGACGAGGACTTCAAGAATACATGGTTGAGGTGCTAAGAGGGTCATATCAGTGACCTAGCTACATATGCAAGATGGTTTCCTCTTCAAAGGGAATCAATTGTGCATCCCTCAAAGTTCTCTGAGGGAGAAGATTATTCAAGAGCTACATGGAGGTGGCCTTGGTGGACACCTTGGGCAAGACAAGACATGGGCTCTTGTAGAGGAGCGGTATTACTGGCTGCAATTGGTACATGATGTGAGTAAAGCAGTACAGTGTTGTCATGTTTGTCAGACCTTTAAAGGGCAGTCTCAGAATATAAACCTCTACACCCTGTTCCCTATTCCTAATGGCACTTGGGAGGACTTATCTATAAACTTTGTGATTGGTCTTCCATGAATACAGTGTGGCATTAATTCAATGTTCTTGGTGGTAGATCATTTCTCAAAAATAATGCACTTTATCTCATGTAAGGAGACACTCAGTGCAACACACATGGCGAATCTGTTCTTCAGAGAGGTCATGCAGCTACACAAGGTTGCTAAGACCATCATTTCAACCGTGACACAAAGTTCATTAGCTACTTCTAGTGGACTTTGTGGAATCAGTTTGGTACACAACTTTAGTTCAGCAATTCCTACCATCCACATACCGATGGGCAAACTGAAGTTGTGGATCGCACATTAGGAAACGTCCTTCGATGTATTTTAGGTGACAAACAAAAATAGTGGAATTTGGCCCTATCTCAAGCAGATTTTGCATTCAACAACATATTGAACCGCTCGACTGGGAAGTCTCCGTTCCAGATTGTTTATGGTCGAGTGCCCTACACACTTGACTTGGTCCCTTTACCCAAGCTCCCGAGTATGAGCATTGCAGTAGAACATATGGACAACCAACTCGTGGGCATTCATGTGGATGTGCAAGCCAAGTTGCATGCCTCGAACAATATATAACTATAAGGAGCAAGCCAACAAGCATCGACGACAAAAAGGTGTTTGAGGTGGGTGACCATATTATGGTCCATCTATATAAGGAGATATTTCTGATTGGGACCTACAACAAGTTAAAGAATAAGAAGATTGGATCAGTATCAATCCTCCGAAATATCATTGACAACGTTTATGTTGTTGATCTTCCGAATAACACGGAGAACTCGCGTACTTTCAACGTCATGGACCTGATCGAGTATCATGAACCAAAGCAGGATGAGAACTCGATGACAAGTTCTTTTAAAGTGGAGGGGACTGATTTAGAGTGGGTCATGAAAACTTTTATGGCCAAGATGGACCGGAGAAGGCCCGATCGGAGGTGGAAGTGATCAGAACCAACAAAACCTTAAAATAAGCGTATTTCATAAACCGGAATGAGTTATTTGACGTACCATATATGATTTTGGGGTAGGAGAAGCTACTTTAGCCAACCAACCCTCTATTCTGGGTTACCCACACCGGATTTGTGAGATTCCATCAGATCGACAGTCGAAAGTCCTTTTTAATTTCATTTTTACTATTTATAGTAAGTTTTAGTTCGATTATAACCCTTGATCCTTTAAGCTTTAGGAGTCGTGTCTAACATGAAAAGGGCTTAGAAAAGTTAGGAGAATAATGTGATTAGGCCAAATTGGAAACTAACTATTTTGGCTGAAAACCATGATGTCTAGTAGAAATCATGACCGTCTATAAATAGTAAGTTTACTATTTATAGTAAGTGATGTGTTTAGGGAGTTTGATTCTAAAACTTCTTCCTAGGTTTTTTATCACTATTTAAAGGATTATAAATTCATTTTTATCATCAATCAATTTATTTTTGAATTTATTAGAATTTATTTCTATTTTATATTTTTCCTCGTTAATTCGAGGAATCTCAATAAGGAGTTTGATGTAGAGTGGGCCGCGGACAGTTTCTTGGCCAAGATGGATCAGAAAAGGGTCGGTCAATGACAAAAATGTTCAAGACCGTCAGAACCTTAAAACAAATCGAAATGAGTTACTCGACGTACTATATATGATTTTGGGGTAGGACGAGCTACTTTAGCAAACCAACCCGCCTGTCGGGTTGCCCACGCCGAATTTGCTAGATTCCATCAGATCAATGGTTGAATTCCCTGTTTATTTCCATTTTTACTATTTTTATTAAGTTTTGATTTGATTGTAACGTTTCATCCATTGGGCTTTAGGAGTTGTGTCCAACATTAAAAGTGTTTAGAAAAATTAGGAGAATAACGTGGTTAAGCCATATAGGATACTTACTATAAATAGTAAACTTACTATTTATAGTAAATTGGGAAGTAAGTTGGGAATTTTAGGGAGTTTTAGTTATAGTTTAAATCCTAAAATTCTTTTAAGGCTTGGTATCCCTATTTAAAGGGTTTTAGACTTGTTTATTTTAATCATCAATCAATTTACAAATTTTCATGAATACTATTTCTATTTTCTTTCTTTTTCCTCGTGGATTCGAGAAGTCTATGAGGAGTCCAAAGAAGCTTCGTGGATTGAAGTAGTTATCCCTGTGAGGAAGATGGTGATTGAACCTAAAATCTCTGGTCATGGGACTTTATCTTATTTAAGATTAAAATAGAGAAAGTTTAGAGAATTTCATCATGGTTTGACGTTATACCGATGCCAAAAGGTGAATCTCAACGGGAACATCCTTCCCTTCATCCCTAAGATAGAATATTTTATTATTCAAATACTAATTGAGATTTCATATCGTTAATTGAAGGAACAAGACAGAACTCGAAACGATCAATGGCAGCCATTACCAACAAGACGAACTTCTACTTCACAACGATGGGTTCGTAATAGAATATGCTACAAATCGATCTACGAATCATGAAGGTCAATCTACTGCAAGCAAAAATGACAAGTCCCAAGTTATGACCGGAGTCATCACTATCTCACCATTGGCACAAGATAATAATAACGACTGGATTGTTGTATCATCGTGAAGGACAAGAGCCCAAAATGTTATAATTGCCAAGATAAATTCATCTCCAAGGACAGTTAGAGGACCGGTTACACGGAATGTGGCCAGAAAGAATCCCGAACTCACTCCTCCAGCATTACATCTAAGAAGATCTTTCCCTCCTCTGACATCACAGGACTTTCCAGCCCTATTCGTGGCAAACATCCGTTGGACAAGAAAGGAGAAGGGCAAATTACCTATGGGAAATCTATCAGTTTCAATATCACCCCAGAACACATGCACCTTCAGAAGCTACATCTCAATCAGTTGAATTCCATGGAAGTATGGAAGAGTCAAGCGAAACTCCTCTCTCATTAAGCCCAATTAGGCTAATGCGTTCCCATTTTATTCCGATAACGGCTTCATCAAAGAGCAGAGAAGCCACTATACATATGGTAGGAGTCAGTCAAGGCCCCCCACCAAGTGTCGACGAGCAAATGGCTAAAATGACAGAAGCTCAAAGAACTTTGATGGAAGAGTTGTGTGACAGAGGATATTTGTTACGCAGGGGCGTGCAAAGACAGGGCATTGTGTGGGGAGTCACCAAACGGACGGAGCCTCTGCAAAAGGTTAAAAGAATGAAAATGAAGAGGCGGTGTTGGTATTTATGAGGGAGTTGGACCCGACTAGAGGACCCGATTAGCCTTTGCACAGGAGTGCGCAACGACATATGAATATGAGAAATGAAAGACAGATTAATCATATTTTTTTATCCTAGAAAGGATAAACAAAGGATCAAGGGGCATCTGTTGAGGTACAAAAATGAAGATTTAAGATAAATTAAAAGAAAGATTAATAGGAAGAACAAAGAAGAAAAAAAGAGAATTCATGGCGATTGCGCGGACCCGCGCAAAGCATATTGATTGCACAAGTCTGCAAAATGCTATTATTGGTTGCGCGCACTTGCACAGCACCAGTTTGGGCAGATCGAGTTGGATGGTTGAAATCTGATGGTTGCGCGCACTTGCACAGCACCAGTTTGGACAGATCGAGTTGGATGGTTGAAATCTGATGATGAGTGGGCCTTATGGCACAAAGATCGAGGGTTTACACATGTGAAAGCCTATAAATACCCCACTCCCCCTCTCATTTAGACACCAACAAAGATTATGAAGAAGACCAGAGCTCTGGAGGAAAAGAAGGCTTTGAAGGTATCTGGAAGAAGTAGAAGGAAAGAAGAAGGGAGCATATCATGCTGGTCCGTACAACCAACTATGGTGTTGCGTGGACCCGCGCAATCACAGTTGATTGCGCAGGTATCTATATCAATGACCCAAAATGCTGTCGAAATGACCTGAAATGCTATCCGTAAACTAGCTTTGCTTCAATTCTAGGGTATCTTCAAAAAAGAAGATACGGTTTCTTCTTGAAAAGCCGAAACGCAGTCGAATTTGATACTTAAACTCACTCCATATTTGTATATTGAATATTCTATTTTAGAATCAAGGGAAATCAAAGAATGTAAATGAATTTAGAATGAAAATTTTTGATAATTGCTCTTTATATTTTTTCTCTATTATGATTGAGTAAGATAATTCCCTAAATCGAATACTTTTATTTCTGGTCGAAACTGTGGATTTGGAGTAATTATCTCCCGAGGAAGACGGTGATCAACCTCATCACATCCATCCTTGTCACACCTCGAACTCAAAAACTGAGCTCACAAAATTCCCGATCGCCGAATACGGCGCCGACAGCCTCTGTAGTACCTCATTCTCGGCTCCCGGCACCCATACACCAAGTTCCGATCCTGGGATGCTACAAGGAAGATTTTTAATCATCAATTTGGTTTGTAATGAGCATAACCAAAAGCATAACCCACGAATAATAACCACAAGAACACCATCACAAAATCCACTATAATCAAAACTTTTGAGTATAATGCATATGAAGGGAAATACAAGATAGTACTAATAACTGAAACTCCAAAAGCTGGACTGTACGCTCCTGCTGCTACTATGCTACGGTTGCGTCCTAGCATCACCTGCACGTATCAATCGTGCATAAGCTTATAGAAAGATTAGAGGGTGGTGTAAGTGTGTGCGTAATATGAGCGTGCTCAGAATGCAAAGTTAAAGAAATGCGGAATCATGCTGATGGGTATCTGAATGCAATCAATAGTACCAAGGCTATGCAGTGCAGAATATAAATGATATCAGCCATATCAAGGTCATGCGATACATAATGCAAGTCAAGCATGTCAATCCACATATGGCTCATCAAATATTAGTATAGTTCTCATTCTGAAAAATCATCGGGGTCTAATACACTCTACGCCAGCTTGCCGCCCCTATCCGGATGCACAACTGGGAGAGTGGAAGAGACCTCATTATCCGCCTGCAAATATCGGGCCTGGCTCGTCGATAGCGGACCGATTCCTCAAGCTGGTCAGACTCAACCTAGAAATTGCCCCCTCACTCAGGCTGGTAAGGTCACACCCCTTTCCAACCGACCACGACACAGTGGGAGACGTGGCCTACTGGTATACAGCCCTCGCACGCTCGTGTATCCACTCGGTCTCGACAATGGAGTCATTCTCTGGTACCATCGGGTTTAAGGATTTTCACCCAAGGACATCTATGGCGCCCCGATGCTAGAAACTGTATTTTCGGTATCCAATCCGGCCACCCACGTTGTGTTTGTGGAGGCTATGGCCCTGATGTACCTAAGGCATACCATAATCACACAATGCAAGATGCATGAGTCATATAGTCAAATTATGCATCAATCTCGCACATACCGTGCGCTCATGTGGGATAACCCCGCCTATCAAAGAGTCCCATCAACCATCTGCCCGAAGGCATATGCAATGATCAATCACTCCTCATATCAAGCATACAAATGATGCGTATGATCATGAATTATGTGATACAGTGATGGACTCTGTACATAGCGAAAATGGGCCTAGACGGCCTACACACTACAAGTATGGGCCTATCAATGGGCCTTAGGGAGAGTGATAATGCGGACATTTAACCAACATTATCCTACAATGTGGATGTCAAACATCATTGCTCCCAAGGCATGGCCGCCAAAACATTATTACATAATCATGGAAGAATCATATATTGCAATGGGCCTTAGGTACAACCCGTTGGGCCTCGACCCAAGGACCTCCAATATGTCAAATGTGCCTCAAACCATGGTCTCATATATATCAAAGTGGGCCTCAGTGGGTGGCCCACAATTACATCCAGTTGGGCCTAATCACATGGGCCTTACATACGTCACAATGGGCCTCATATTTATTAAGGTGGCCTCAACAACGGGCCTCATACAAATCAAAGTGGGCCTCAACAATGCTCCATAATATGGTAAGTGGGCCACACCACATGGGCCACATATATATCAGATGGGCCACACTCAAATATAAGTAGTGATAAGGACTTCCACCATTAAAATTTCTAAGGCTTTAATGGTGGACGTTCAAACCCACTATTTTCTATAATGTGGTCCACCTGATCCTAGATCTGTCTTATATATATAATTCCATCACAGGCCTTAAAATAATGTCCAATATGGTTGGACGGTTTGGATGAAACACACGCATCATGGTGGATCCCATAGAGATTGAAAGGATGGACGACATAGATGAGGTACATACCACGGTGGGGCCCACACTAATGGGAGGTGTGGTTACAATACATACATCAGGGGGTCACATGTGGGGCCGACCATAATGTTTATTTTCCACCCAGCCGGTTGACAAGGTTACACAGATATGGGGGCCCACAGTAATGTTTATTTTCCACCCAACCTGGGCCCACTGTAATGTTTATTTTCCACCCAACCTGGGCCCATTGTAATGTTTATATGCCATCCAAACTGTTCATGAGGTCACATGGACCTGGGGTCCACGGTGATGTTTATCTGCCATCCAAACTGTTGATAAGGCCACTCAAACTTGGGGCCCACCGTATTGTCTATATGCCATCCAACCTGTAGATAAGGTCACGCAAACCGAATGAAGAGGAAAAACAAATATCATATCTAATCCAAAACTTTTGCAACCCAAAAAGGGTTTCAACGGTAGGCGTCCAATCCAACTGTTCCCTGTGATGTGGGCCGCCCATGACCCATGCACGACTGATTTTTGGGAGGGGGCCCACTCACCTAGGAGCCCATCAAATGCACTGTGTTGATGGTCGACACACATCATGGTGGGGCCCATGGTTGGGGCCCGCCTGCCTCCAGCGCCCACGCAGGATGCTGCTGGGCATCCTTGTGTTGTTAGCGGCAGCAGCGTCTGCTGCTGCTGCTATTTTTTTTTTGAGGTTTTTGATGTTTTTCCTAGGTGGGGCCCTCATCAGGCAGATCCCGATCCACACCAGCCATTGGATCCTACGGCTCTTTACGGGGTAAATGAGCCCAATATTCAAGGTATTTTGGCATATAGAACTTCAAAGTGAATTTTAACGGTAAGAATCCACTATTTTCTATACTATGGCCCACCAGGTAGTAGGAGTTGGGGAATGGAGTGGACGACGTGGATTAAGTACATACATTAAGGTGGGGCCCTCATAAGCGGCCCACCCCAAAAGCATTTTTTTATTAGCTTGACAATACACACATATGTCAGTACACGCACTCCATGCTAGCCACCTCTATGTCTGTCCGGGACCACTAACAGGTTAGATGGTGTAGATCAATACATCCTTCAGGTAGGTCCCACGATGATGGATGGCATGGATGAGTTACATACTTCATGGTGGGATCTATCCAGGTGGACCACACCGTCATATTATCACAAAGAAAATAAGGAAAGAGGGAGAAAGAAAGATGAAAGAGACGTGATGGAGGGGCCCTGCCACTATGGGCCCCACATGATACAACTCATACATCAAAATGGGTCCCATAAACAAGTGGGCCCTAAAAATAAGAATTTAACGGTGGATCACCCACCTCTATGCCTTCTCCTTGGTCCCTTAGCCTCCTTAGCTCCTTGCCTTCTCTTTTGATGGAGGTTGATGGGGTTTTGATGGTGGAGATGAGAGATGAGAGGGTAGGAAAAGTGGGCCACACTTGGCTTTGGAGAAGAGCTTGGAAATGCTTGGACGTGGGATGTTGCTTGGGAGAGATTTTGAGAAATGAGGGAGAGAGAGAGAGAGAAGTGATGGGATGATAAGGATGGGTGATGGGTTGAGTGATGGATGAAGTGATGTGACGGTTGACTTTGGAGTAGCTTATGTAAGAGAGAGGTAAGGGTAGGGTATGGGTTATTGTACTTGACTTGATGTGTAATATGTACTTGATTGATGGAATTGATTGATTGATTGATGGGATAGGTCGTAGAGATTCTCTAGGAATTTGCACGCGCGGCATTTTCCTCAAGATGAACGCGGGCCCACATCTTTTAACCTAGGTATGAGATCAGTGTGCGAGTCGCGGCGTTGGAACCATGGCGACGGCGTGGTTGCCAAGGTACAGGTTTCGGTTCGAGTCGGCTTTGGTATGCAGGATTCGGCTTAGGATTGTGCGCAAACGTCGAATACAGGTCGAGAATTGCTGGAATTTGACCGAAAGAACCGCAGAAGCCTACGGAACGGTATAGACTAGGATACGGGTCTTACAATCCCTACGTAACTAATGTCGATCCTCTAAATGAGAAGATCTCTCCCGAATCTATTCCAAATGAAGGAAAAGTTAAGAACCAACCTATCAACGCTTGGAGCATGACCAAGGGATACTCACAGAGCCTCCTAGGTGGACTACCATATGCTCTACCATATTTTAAGTACATGATCCTACCTTAATTTTATTTACACCTATTTTGTCCCAATCCATATTATCCAATAAGAGGCCACCACATGTCGGCACTACATGCGAATAGATGAAATCCTACTCACGCCCCAGGGATATCTTCCCATCCACATCTGTTGGCAACATGTTACTCGTTAAAAGTAAGAATGGATAAGGGTTGTATGCACATTTGCGATGAAAAGCAAGGGACCCTGCCCAGAGGACACATGGCCATCGTATGCATATCACATATCACACTCCAACATATAAGAGAAGCTACAAAGAGGTCGTCTCACATAATCATGCTTAAATGGGAGATGTTCTATAGACAATTGATTATTTCATAAAAACCATGGGTTAGACAGGGTAAATCAGAAGCAAATCGCTTTAGAAGGACATTAGATCGTGATGACGCATAAAATCTAAATCCTTTGAAGATATGGCAAATGAACCATTGAGGATCAAGAAGGAAATCTTGTTCTAGCCATCGCTTCTCTGAACCTATATAAGCAGCATTCGAATAAGAGCTCGAGGCTCTTACCGAAATACACACACAATCTATCACAGTGCAACATTGTCTACCTAGTTTAGTCTTAATTCCACCACTTCTGTCCAACCCTCGTTGCGAAAAGTTTGAAATTTAGCTTAGATCTTAGTTTAATCTTCTATTGTCCAGTGCCATCATTGCAATATTGCATTAGGAGTAGTATAAATATTCATGGCCATTGTCGTTCAATTCTCGATCAACCAATACCTTACTTGAGATATCCCACAAGTCACATCTTACTAACCATTTTCCTTGACTGTTTGTCCATACGGGCGATCATAGGTAATGATCTTTTATTCATTTTTATTTGATTTTATTATTTTATTACCTACCAATAGTAATCTATAAATTCAAATTAATAAAAATCGATAGTTTACCCCTTTTAGTTTGATTCCAACTATCCATTCTTCTATATTGAGAAACTTGAGGATCACGATCACCTCTGAAACAAAAGTCATTGGCTCAAGGTAAAAAGAACTCATGAGAAGGACTAATCCTCCCCTTCATAAATCGCTTGATCACTACCACATTAGTGGATGGACAATCAGATCAACCTTCAAAGGTTTGATCTTACGATTGATTTGGTGCCTGGGGTCACAAGCACTTAGTCAATTCAAATCGATTATGACTCTGACATGTCCGACATAATTTTAATCGTATATGTTCAACCAAATATAAGTCATCTTTTACATGTGTGGTCACACATTCAGATTGAACAACAACATTATTTTTTGGCATGCTTGATGGGACAGTGGTATGCTACTCTTAGCATTTCTTAGTGAAAGGTAAAAAAGGTAAGAATAGAAAAGACTAGGGCTAGTAGTCTCCTTAAGGTTTTAGGAGAGCCACTAGGCGAGGAACAACAATCGGACAAACCCGTTGACATGGAAGCAAGATCCTCTTCGCAACCGAATTTAACTTTAGGAGAAGAACCACATCTTGAACATATGAGGAGATTTGTGGCAACTCGTAAAAAGTGAAATAGCGGTGAAGACCGCTTGAGTTGAAGTCAGAATATGTCCATATGTCCAAGAGGGGGGGTGAATAGGACTTTTTAAAGATTTATGAATTATATTAAAAATCCTATCACTCTAATCCTATCATGTATGCAATTTTCAGGATTACTCAAATGTAACTCAACTGGCTTCTAAGCCAAGTAGAGGATCCAATCACAAACTAATCAAGATATAGCAATATGCAACTTAGTCTATGTTGGATATGACTGTGTATGTGTGTGAGATGTGATCAGATATATGAATATGAATGCATTGACATGAATCACACATATAAAAAAGCAATCACAAACACAGTCATTTTATAGTGGTTCAACGATAAGTCTACTCCACTCCCAGCTGTCGCACTCAACCCTTGAGTGTACCGAAATTTACTAAGGAGGTTTCCCAGGGTTCACCTCTAACCTAAGGTTTTAAATCAGGTTCACCTTCAACCTTTACACGGAGGTTTCTACTCGGTTCACCTCTAACCTAAGGTTTTAAATCAGGTTCACCTTCAACCTTTACATGAAGGTTTCTACTCGGTTCACCTCTAACCTAAGGTTTTAAATCAGGTTCATCTTCAACCATTACACGGAAGTTTCTACTCGGTTCACCTCTAACCCTGAAGTTTTACTGGTTCACTCCTAACCAGATATTTATGCTCTCCATAGAGCAAGGGTCCACACAACGCACCCAGAGGTTTCTACTCGGTTCACCTCTAACCCTTGAGTTTTACTGGTTCACTCCTAACTAGATGTTTATGCTCTCCACAGAGCAAGGGTCCACACAACGCACCCACAGCGTACACTCTCGCCGGAGGCCTCCTTGAGGACTTTAAAGGGTGAGAACCACTTAAGACCCAATCCTAGAAAGGAATGATCACAAGTGTCCTCTTGGACTCTAGATACTTACAGATAAGTTGATGAATCTCGTTAAGCACAACGCCGAAGATCTCCTCCTCCTTGTTGACGAAGAGTCTTCTGCTTCCTTGATCCACAACACAAAAGATATACCAAGACTAGGCTTAGGGTTGGGTCAAGGTTAAGATGAAATCCTACTCTCTAAAAGTTTTCCTATAAGGAAGGTAGAGTAGTTCCAATCTTATGCATTCAAGGCATCCCAGCTTAATGATTTGCCATTAAGGTAGTAGTTGGAGGATCCTTGAATGCGAAAGTTCATTCTCTAATCCACTCTATTGAATATCAATGGTGAAGGTGGATTGGAGGATGAACTCCCTCGAGAGAAAGGGCTTTAGGTATAGGATATAAGTTGAAACACACAAAAGCTCTCTCTACTTTGTCTCACAGCAACAAAAGACAAGTTCTCTATATATAAGCAAAAAGTTCCAACGGATATAAAACGGTCACATTTATGACAAAGTTCGATATCATTGAGCAGGTTTGATATCATCGAGCGTATACTCTCGATAGCATCGATGGTCTGCTCGATGACTCGGACTCGATGTCATACGCTTTTGAAACTCTTTGCCAATTGGTCGATAAATCGAAGCTATTGTCGATGTCATCGAATTTTGAAGTCCGATTCCATCGATAACAGGTTCGATCCATCGACACTTGAAAAATAAGAGAGACTTGACTTTGAGATATTTCAGGTTTTCATGAATGATCGGGAAAACCGTTAAGATCATCGGAATGTGAATGTCGATGATATCGAGATCAGAGTCGAGGCATCGATAAATCCAGCTGATTTATCTTTGAACTTGCTGGACAGTTTATGGCTTTGTTCGATGCAATCGATCTAGTGTCGATATCATCGATATTTGAATATCGATTAAATCGAATGGCCCCCGATCATTGTTAAAAAATAACCTAAAATATCTGCTGTAAGAAATGCGCGCCCACTATCGATATCATCGATGGACCTCCGATCTTATCGATATTTGAATTTAGATCATATCGGACGGTCGATATATCGAAGAATTTTGAGATTTTCAGTAAAAAACGGGGGCGCCGGAAATCTACCTGCCGATCTTATCGAGCCACTCTCGCTGGTCTCGAGATTTGAATATCGATGATATCGATATGTGTATCGATACATCGATAATTTATCCAGATATGTTATGAAGTTGTTGGACATATTTAGTGCTTTTATCGATGATATCGATAAGTGTATTGATACATCGATAAATCCATCCAGATGAATATTTAGTTGCTGTACATTTTTTGTCCTCTTATCGATAATATCGTTAAGGTATCGAGGACATCGACAGTGTAGGTCGATCATATCGAGGGTGCTTCGATAAAATCGACAAGGCGAGAAAAACTTAGAGATTTTCCTATTTTGCAAAAAGTTTTCTCACCTTAAAAACCCTAAGATGTCTATCTTGTTTTAAGGGTTTTAATCACGTGGTGTTTTGGGACATGGGATGTGAGGCTATGATTTACCTATTGCGAGATTCCACACATCCGGTTGAGGCAGACGCTTGAATTGTTCTTCCTATCGAGCTCTATAGACAGTCTGACCTACCATTCATGTAACTTGACAAACCAGGGCAATAGCATGTGCACTTTCAAAAAGAAACAAGGTGCAAGCAAAGAGCTTCACTAAGCTCGTTGATGGTCAGTTTGAAAGACTCACCATGAAGTGAACAACACCCTACCAAGGCCGGCTAAACCACTTATAAGGATAAGTTGAGTACGAGCTCAAGGCCGCTCCATATCACCAGCAGTGGTGGTAAGCAGAAACCATCGAAATTATCGACATAACGGCCAACATGAGTATCCTAACTGTCAGAATGCGTATAGGGGTAACTCCATCCTGGTGTTGAACAGGTTAAGGGGCAACCACCCTTATCACCAGCGCCACAAAATTATTATTAAATGACCAAATACGTAGGAGGAAACCTCCCATGGTGTTGATGGATCGGCAAGGCTACATGAGGTTTGAGATGCCCAAGGGACCACCTCCTATTCCCCCACATTTGGTAGCTGATAACCCAAAGGTACAAAGG
Source organism: Magnolia changhungtana (assembly GCA_030180095.1). NCBI lineage: Eukaryota > Viridiplantae > Streptophyta > Magnoliopsida > Magnoliales > Magnoliaceae > Magnolia > Magnolia changhungtana. Next base: position 124,977 of record JASAUF010000363.1, on the reverse strand, counting down.
CAATGTCCTACGTAGTTGCACCGACCTCTTGACTGAGATGGCATTATTGGGCTCATCCAAGAATATGGGTTGTGGCCCAGCAGCCGACAAGTAGCTCGATCAATCTATTGAAAACCCTACCCAGACTGTGAATTAATATTTTGAACTACTAAGAGGATTTAGGGTTATTGAATTCACCCTCTTCTCAGGGTAAGGTGAATCTATCACAATCAAGCACATTAACCTTCTCCCCAATCGATCTAAATTTGGTTAAGTCTTGTCTCATGATTTCTTAAAACTGAGGTTGTTTGGTCACTTCCTGACAAGAGCGACTTTTACTTGGTACATTAACCTTCTCCCCAACTCGATCTAAATTTGGTTCGAGATGTAGGAGAGGTTTCAAATGCAATTTCATCAAACAAAGCCTGAAGTCTCAATTGTCGATTTATCCAAACTTCACCAGTTACATGGAGAATTAGCCTAGCAAATTATTGCCTAGTTACAAAAGTTAAGAAATGATGCTCCATTATCTTATGAGAGGCTGAGTTTACTAAGCTTGCAATTGATGGCATGGACTTTGAGCTTCGTAAGAAGTTTGAAGCCATGCATATTAGTGATCTTTTTCAACTCTTGCCCAGGGCCTCCCGCTATAGATGGATTCTTCAAGAGGAGAACCAAAGGATGAACTCATTGTAGGGGACATATTACCATGACCCCAACTACGAGTTGGTCATCATGAAAGTGGTGGGAAAATGGCCATATAAACGTCTATCCTTAAAACGGACAAAGTCTCATACCTCCATAGGGATGAACCCTCGAAGGAATGCCCCTGACTATTCAAGGCAATATACCTCCGATATCTTTAAGGCCAACATGATCTTTGACCTTCTCTTAGAAGTCAAGTTCATCATCAACTTATCAGAATATAAGAAGATTCTATCGGACGAATAACTAAAACTCACGCTACCAAAAATTGCTTTATTTTCTAAAATATGGTGCAAGAGAACATCGATAAGGGACTTCTCAAGTTTTTTAATGAGAAGGAGGCCATGGGGGTTGACCAAGACCCTTTCTCGAAGACCACCAATATCATTGTTGTTTTGGCTGAGATCAAAATGGTCTGGCCGATTTGAATAGTAGAAGACAATGGTTATTTAGGCTACCACCAAACAACCTTCGTAACCTCAAATGATCACCCCTCATGTGATAACATCCAGATCATTCCAAGGGATAGGGTAGGACAAGGGGAAGGCTCCTCTAAAAGAGCTGCCCAAGTGACCTATCATCTGTGAGTTGTGCTATAAGCATATTAAGGAAACTCCCAAGTGGGTGTCTCTTATAAGCAGACATCATCCACTTACATGACCGTCAAATCAATCAGTTCAGACCTGCCAGCGACGTTCAACCAATTGTTGTATATGTCCAACAGTCATACATCTCGTAATCAAATTACGAACGTGGAAAGATTAGCTGACGCTACTTAGCACTGATACCCAATAGGCAAGAACCATGAGTAACCTAAGTATGGATTTCGAGAATTGCAATCCTAGGATCAATGAAAGGCCACTCCAAGAAGACATATCATTAAGATTCCACTGTGGCCAGCAAGGTTGAGGATGGTTAGGCCGATTGAGCCTCAGACCAAATGATGGACCATTACGATCCATTGAAAATTTCCCCCCAAGTTCCTCAAGGCCTAACCAGAACCCTTAAGCGCAGGCTTTAGCAATAGAGAGCCAAGACCAAAGTGTTCACTATTGTAGAATGCATGATTCATAAAAGGCCGTGGTCAATCATTAAAAAACTTGGGCAACATGTTGAGGAAAAGGCGTCATACAAGGTGACTCCTTCCCTGAAGGAAGCACCCATGTAGGATGACCTTAGAGACAATTACTTCACCTCCGAGGAATATCGTGATATAGCCAACCAATCCTTCTAAGGATCACCCCACCCCAAGGACTTTTTGGATGGAATTGGGAGCTAGACTAAGGTGCTGGACTCTAATGAAAGTGGTGGAAAAACCATAATTATATTTGAAAGCCTCTCACCACTTACACTCACCTGCAATATGGCTTTTGTCTTGCCCATGATATTCTAGGTTAAACTCGATTAGCCAAACTAAATGGCTAGAAATGTAGAAGATGTGGGTGAAACCTCTATACAGGCAGAGATAGTTTCCCCTACAGTCGACCAAAGTGTATAGAACTAGACCAACCATCATGATTGAAGAAGGAGAAGAGTGAAAAAAGTGACTTTAAAAAACCCATCCTACTTGATGACCAAGCACCTTAAGCTTTTTATATGATGCTATCAATATTATACCAATGTTGATGGTTCAAAAGCTTGAAAAGATGGTACAAGACTTAATGTCAACCAAAGTCATGGTCTCCTACTTCACAGGGGGAGTCATGAATACTAAGGGTGTCCTCCCTAAAGAATTGTTGGTTGGTAGTAGGAAGGTCATGGTGGCCTTTTTCATTGTCAAGCGAATGACCAACAATAACACCCTTCTAAGGAGAGACTAGATGCACTCGAATTGGTGCATCCCTTCATCTCTATATCAGTTCCTAATCCTTTGGAACAAGAGGAAGGCCAAGATCATCTCCGTAGACAATCGAACATTTTTAGCCAAACCAAACATCACTAAGGCCAGCATCTATAAAGGGGAGATCATCCCATTACACTTATCAGTTGTGATAAATACAACTGACCAACAGGAGTCATTGTTGCCATTGATCCTTCGTGAGATCTTGATACATTGATCAACATAGTAGACTCAATGGAATCTAAGTCAAACTAGATGCCTTCATCGGCAACATCTCCATGCTAATGCAAGATCAGCCAAACGATCTTGCCCCAAATATGGCTAATGAGTGGCGTAGTCTGTCGATAAGTACAATGATAGATAATTGGTTGACCAAGCCAACAATTACGATGATAAAAGAACCCTCAAGTACCAAATGAAATCATTCCATATCAACCACCCACTGAGTACCTTATCGAGGAGGTTTCCTTATGGATTATGGAATCAAGATAGATAAAGAGGCTAAAATTATTGCCATTCTTTGTAACCTTGAAGACTATCTTGGGACATCAGTGAATATAAGGGGTGCCACATCAACATTATAGAGTGATTCCTCTAGAAGGATGAAATAGTAAAGGATGGTGTGGCGTTCCTTAAATTAGAGCCTACACCTACCAATATGAATGATACTAAGGCCAAATTTCAAGATTCCCTCATGAAAGTGAATCTGGGAACATAAGAGAAATAATGACCCACTTTTATCACTGCAGAGCTCAACTCTCAACCTCAGATGGAAATGATTGCACTCCTAAAAGAATATTTTGACTACTCTGCCCGGGATTATTATAAGATGTCTACCTTCAATAGGGATCTTGTAGAGGAACCTCTTCCCATCAAAGAGGGGTTTAAGCCGTTTTAGCAGCTGACAAGGAGGATGACCCCAATAGTCACTTTAAGAGTCAAAGAAGTTAAACTGCTACTGAAGGCCAGATTCATTCAACCACTCAGATATATTAACTGGATTTCTAACATCATTCTAGTCATAAATAAATAAACAAAAAAAAATTTTGAGAGTTTGTGCAGACTTCAGAAACCTCAATCTAATGACCCCAAAGGATGAGTATCCAATGCTTATTTTAGACCATCTTCTCAACCGGCCTACCAAACATAAGATCATGTTGTTCATGGATGACCACTTTGGTCATAAACAGATCTATATTGCCGAGGAAGACCTATATAAGGAGGCATTTTAATGCCCAGGAGCAATTAGATCATATTGTTGGGTCGTAATGCCTTTCTGATTGAAGAACGCTAGAGCCACCTACCAAAGGGCCATGAATGTCATTTTTCAAGATATGATTGGCAAGTTCGTACGGAGGTGTATATCGATGACGTAGTGGTAAAATCGATCTACCTAGGAGACGATTTGTATACTTGAGTCATTCGCTTTAGTGCATCAGAAGACACAAGCTCAAGATCAATCCACTCAAATGTGCCTTTAGAGTGTTTGTTGGAAAATTCTTAGGTTTAATCATTCATTAGCGAGGTATAGAAGTCAACCAAAATAAGGTACGTGTTATTTTAGAAGCCCAACCACCAAGAAATAATTAAAAAAAAATGTAGAGGTTTAATAGCCAGATTAATTTTCTATGCCAATTTATCTTAAATTAGGCCTATAAGATCAATGCTTTCTCTATGTTAATCATGTTGAAGGTTGAAGAAAAAATTGAGCAGCAAGAGGAGTATTAAGCTACTTTTAACAAAACAAAAGAGTATCTTACAAAGCCACTAGTGTTTATTCCTCCAAGAAAAGATCAACTATTTAGACTCTAGATTGTGGCCACTGAAAAAATTGGTCGATGCACTATTAGTGTAAGAGAATGACTACCGAAAAAAGAAGGCAATCTACTATCTTTCCCAAACCCTACATGATCCTACTGTCGATTTGTTTCCATGGGTCACAAGCATTCAATCGATTTAAACCAATTACAACTCCAGCACACCTGACATAATCTTAATCGCACATGTTTAACCAAATACGGGTCATTTGTTACACTCATGGCCACGCGTTCGGATTGAACAACAAAAAATTCATGTACCCAAATTGATCCAGTCCCACAAATGTCAATGTCATTACCCAAACTTTAGAGACCAAGTGCACATCCCAATCCCATATTTTGTGGTGTGAATCATACATTAAGTGTACTTAAACTAAAAAAACATGTATATAATCATTGGCAACAATCACATATACATGATGTCAAAGCTAATTTTCATTCATTATTGTTCATCTATGAACTATTTATTGTTGAGGTCTTATTCATATGTAAGCAAAATGATAATCGGTGTAGTGCAGTAAATTCTTATTCAGTAAGATAGAGTCACATGTCCCGTGGATCGCTCACTAGCTCAACCGCATCGACAATCTCTTACACCAACGGTTCAATTTCAATTACATATATTTTGTTTTTCATCAATAAAAGGGTGAGATGGCCATGCCTAGTGAAAGTTCTCATCATGGTTTGTCCACATTAAAATCAAAGATGAAAAAAGAAACATACAACACATTTAATAGGAATTAATTTGATTAAATGCATGAATTGCATGTGTGCACTATGTAGAGGATGTATCTACCTGCACGAGTAGGAAATTCATCAACCCCCATCTGCCCATTAGGGAAGGCTTCCACCATATAGATATGCAAAGACATCTTTCTTTGTATCATTTCCCCAAAAGTCAACAAACTAGGGGCGAGATGGATCTACAACTAATTCGACTTGTTTATCATGTAAGACCCATCTGTAAATAGTAAATAATGAAATAAAATAAAATATACTAACCTAGAGAGCTTTTACACTAAAACCCTAAAATTCTCTCTCTTTTGATAGAGGTCTCAAGAATTCTTAGTAAAAAGGGTACTTTATTGCGATGACGAGTATCAATCCTTTAACTTGTTCAGTAACTAAGAGAGTTGTTACTACTTGACTAGTTGGCTAGTTTTATTTCTTAAAGAGAGAATTATATTTTTAAACCCGTTTAATTATTTACATAAAGGGCACATGTGTGAACTACCTATGTATAAAATTTTAGGTTGTTACATCCTATCCCCTAAAAGAAAATTTTCATCTTTAAAATTTACTTGTGAAACATCATCGAAAAAATGGGGGTGCTTTAACCAAATTTCTTTTTCCTAGTCCCATAATGCTTCGTTAGCTCCAAGATGAGTCCATTAGATTTTGACTTGCGGCACGGTCTTGGTGCATAATTTTATTTTATTTTTTTGTGATCCAATATATGCACCGGCCTTTCCATATAAGACGTATCATCATGCAGTTCGAGATCTTACCAATCTATGACATGTAAAGCATCCCATTCGTACTTTTGCATCATTGAAACATGAAAGACATTGTGGACGCTTGCAAGCTGAGGTGACAATGTGAGTCAATAAACGACTGTTCACACACCTCGAAAGGTCTAATATAACGAGGTGCAAGCTTTCCTTTATTGTCGAAATGCATAAGTCCATTCAACAGAGAGACCTTTAAAAATATGTGATCTTCCACAAAGAACTCCAAGTCTCACCCTCTGTTATCTGCATAACTCTTCTATCGAATCTGTGTGGCTTGTAGATGCTTCCTAATAATCTCGACCTTCTCTAAAGCCTCTTGAACAATATCTAGTCCAACGAATCACTTTTCATCAACTTTTGTCCAATAATTAGGCACACAACATGGATGCTCATATAAAGCTTCATATGGTGTCATACCTATGCTTTCTTAGTAACTATTGCTATAAGAGAACTAGGCAGAATGAAGATTATCATCCCAACTTCTTTTGAAATCGAGAGTGTAAGCACGCATCATACCTTTAAGTATTTGATTCACTCACTCTATCTACTCATTGGATTGGGATGATAAGTTCTGCTATAGTCTAGTGTAGTGCCTATGGCTTCTAGTAAACTTACCCAAAATTGCGAGGTGAAATGAGGGTCGCAATCAGATGAGGTGAAATGAGGGTTGCAATCAGATAAGATGGAACTAGGCACTCCATGAAGACACACTACTTCATTGATATATAGTTTGGTGAGTTCATCCATCAAGTAGTTAATGCATGTTCACAACTCCATGTGTAGGGATGCGATGTAGTAATAATTTCGGTAAGACTGAGGTCGAATCCACAGGGACTAAACTTGTGCATATTCTGTAGTAACTAGAAGTAGAACTAGAAGATGATCTAGATCTAAACCTGAATATTTGGAAAGAGTAATTGTGGTATTGTAGATTGAAACTTGTGAATTTAAAGGTGGGAACTAGGGTGCCAAGGATCCACTTGTAGCTATCAAGATGCTACCTTACTTGATTCAAGAGATCCAACTGGAATCAGAGTCCTATCTTATCTAGCTGGAGAAAAGAGATGATTAAATTTGAACTTCTCATTGATCTAGCCTCAATGGAGGAGAATTGTGGAGATTGGAAGGGATTCCGTCACCCAACCATGCCTAGGAGACGATAGCAAATAACAGGATTTGATTTACTAAACCCACAATCTAAAATAAGAAAAGAAGATACTCAAAGCTATCGTAGCATCTACTGTAATTTAAGTCACAATAAACCATTGAAAACTGAAAATATTCTTTAAAATCAAATAGAAATTAATGAAGTTCAACATGCATAAACATGAATTAAAGCAAAGTAAACATCTCAATCATGCTACAAGTTTCACCTTTTAGCCCTAGCTAAGAGGTTTATCCAACCATAGACTTGATTGAACTAATAACTCTTGAATAAAACATAAAAACAACTAAGGAAGAAGAAGAAAAACTCTTAGTGGCAGCTCTCCACAATTTTTCTCCACTCCTTAAATCCAAGATGATCCTTAGGAACTTCCTAGGGACTCCTATTTATAGTTGTGAAGCTTCACCTTATACATCGACTTGGAATTTCCTCAAACCGCCTCAAGTTACATAATCCGCAGCTTTTCCATCGGTCGGACCCAAGTCAAATCTAAAGTCGAGTCTGAATTAGGAAAGGATTATGTCTCAACAGATGCCCGACTTTGATCAGACCAAACTTAAGTCATCAGTCGAACCAAATTAATCTTCGGTCGAACCGAATTAACTCCAAAATTCATCGTTCTTCGCTAGAGATTTTTGTACAGTTTCAGTCGCACCGAATTGTCCATAGGTTAAACCAAATTAGCTTTCGAATTCCATCGTTTGTTGTTGGATTGTTTTGTGCAAGTTCAGTTAGACCGAACATGGGTTTCGTCGGACTGAACCTGTCTGTTTTCTACTACAGGTTTCGTGATCTTTCGAGTCATTTCATCAGATTTTGTACTTAGTTTCCTTGGATCTTTGGCATGTGAACTCTTTATTCTTGGTATTCTATGATCCCTCTTTTGCCTTGGTGATTCTTGAGCATTAAATCCATTCTTTTAGCATTCTTTTCAATCCAAGCTCTTAGATTCTCCTTGCAACACAAACATGTATAAAATATACCATTAAGCATTATCATATTCATAAAACTAAGATATAAATAAGGAAAAGTATGTAATAGTTGACACTCAACAATGCAGATGGAAATAAAGTGAGCTAACTTTGTCAATTGATCAACGATCACCCAGATTGAGTCACGATTCTTCCGAGTCATGGGTAGTCCAACTATGAAGTCCATAGACATATAGTCCCATTTTCATTTAGGTATTTTTAATGGCTACAATAATCTTGATGGATTTCGATGATCCGCCATCACTTGCTGGCAAGTAAAGTACCGAGAGACGTAATCGAGGATTTCTCTCTTCATATTCTGCCACTAAAACAATCACTTCACATCCTGATACATTTTAGTACTCCCAAGATAGATGGCAAACTTAGTTCAGTGTGCTTCATTTAAAAACTCTTCTTTCAGTTTCAGAATATTGGGTACACACGGGTGGTTGCAATATCAAATTCTTTTTTCTATGCCAATCCTCCATTCTGACGTATCATTAGCTTAATGTTTGGCCACTATTTTCAGTAACAATTCGTCATCACCTTGTATTTATATAATTTGCTACTTCAAAGTCTACATCACATTAATTACACAACCGAGACTCTTGATTGAAGCATCAATATAAAGTACGAATTTTACTCTATTTTGTGGAAGGGTGAGAACAGGGGGTTGTGGTCAAAAGATGTTTTAATTCTTCGAAAGCCTCTTCACACTTTTCTGTCCATTTGAAAGGTACCCCTTTTCGAGTCAAATACATTAATGGCCCAAAAGTCTTGAAAAGTTCCTTAATGAACCTTTTGTAGTAACCGGCAAGTCTAAGGAAACTTCTGACTTCCAAAACATTTGTGGGTTGCTCTCACATTACCACAACATCTATCTTTGCATGATCTACCACAATTCCTTTGTTTGTCACCACATGATCAAGAAACTTGACGTTTTCCTTTCAAAATTCATATTTACAGAATTTAATGCATAGTCAATTGTCTTTTAGAGTCTACAGCACTACCCTTAAATGCAACTCATGGCATTAACTAGTCTTTGAATAGATCATTATATCATTGATGAGTACAATAACAAAATAATCCAGATATGGTTAAAAAATCTCTGTTCATGAAGTCCTTGAATACTGTCAGGGCATTAGTCAGTTTGAAGGGCATGACCAAGAATTAATAGTGCCCATAACGCGTTCTAAAAGCCATCTTGGAAACTTCTTCATCTTTTATCATAGTTGATGATATCCTGACCTTGAATCAATCTTAGAGAAGCAATGAGCTCCTTTCAACTGATTGACCAACTCATCAATATGAGGTAATGGATAGTTATTTTTTATCATCATCTGATTCAAGCAACAGTAATATAAACTTGACTATTACTCCCGTTATGGGGAGTATGTTGAACAAAATGCTAAAAATGAGTCCCATTGGCGCGGGAATATTGATATTAAAATTGTGCAAGACTCCTATTAAGGGGAGGAGTTAAATAAAATTAAATTTAATTTAATTGAAATTGAGCTAAATTTAACTGGAATTGAATTGGATTTAAGTGAAACTGAGATAGATTTTGATGAGATTAAACTTTGTTATTGGGGTCAAACCTGAATCTCACTCTCTAAAGAGTAGGCTGGCTACTAAGGCCAATCCCTGCCCATGGCATTTGCCAGTGCTTAATGCTGGCTCCTATTAGGGGAAATATTTGACTAAAGTGGATTCCCAATTATCGGATGCAGGACTAATTAAGTTGAGTGGACATTGGACGTTTGTAGAGACATTAGGATTTTGAGCTAGTACTCTAACTTTGATTGTAGGGAAGTCTTAGAGGGTGGCCACAACTCCATCCTGCACGGCCCCAATGATTACATTCTGGAATGGTTGGGGGATAAGGAGTTGATTTGCTAGTGGGCCAATCTATCATAGCCTTAACAACCATTTCCACATTTTTAAAGCCAAGAGGGCCTTGGGTACACCTTCCACTTTGATAAGTGGTAAAATAGGTAATTTCACCGCTATATGACATGATATAAATGGTTGGAGGACACATGGCATTGTAGATCCCCTTTGATAAGTGGAAAATAGGTCATTTCACTCTTTAAGGAAAGAAATAACCATTTTATCCCTGGGCGAGGATCCCATTCATGCCCAGTTGTTTGTTTTCCCAAATCACTATCCAAGAAGATCTTCAGAGAGATCCCAAGATCTGTTTAGATTTACAAAGATTCAGGTGACTATGTCATTACTGCCTATTCAAGATTTTGCAGTTTTTTTCACAATAGGTCTTAGGCCCTTTTAAAAAAGAAAAAATTTAAAAGATTATATATTATATATTAAAAAGGGGGGGGGGGATATACAATCACTTCGGGTGGGCTTCACAAAAAGGACGAAGCCACGCCTATCATATGAGCTGGGGGAAGAAACTAGCCTTCCTCTAAGTAACCTAGACCCACCCTATCCAAAAAAAGAAGGCCCCTAGTGATTAAGGGGAGCTCAGCCTGAGACTCATAGAAAGAGGTGACTTGAGAAGCGCTTCCTCTCTTGGCTAGATCATCCGCAATTACATTTGCTTCCCTAGGAGTATAGGTAAAAGAGATGTCCAAAATCTCTAATAGCAATCTAACCCTTACGTACTAGCAACAAATGGACCACATCGGAGTGGAATTCTTCGAGAGGATATTCACGATGGATTTGGAGTCGCTTGCCACTACAGTCTTAGAATAACCCTTTTTTTTCTTTTTCTGATCAGAAATCTCTTCTTTTTTTTTTTGAAAATGATTGAGAGTTGTACATCATATGAGAGGGCCTGCCAACAAAAAAGGAGCAGGCCCAAACATGAGGCCACAAGAGCCACTACAACTCACACAAATAACCGAGACCCAGCTTATCTAGGAAGAGAAGGCCTTTGATGATGGCGGGGAGCTCAGAGATGGAACGGAAAAGCTAGTGAGACTGACTGCTACTACCTTGGTGGGCCAAACCATCAACTACTGCGTTAGTTTCTCTAGGGGTGAAGGAGATGGAGACTTCTATGATAACCATGAGCGCCTTGATTCTATCCCACCAATACCAAAGAGCCCAAGAGATCGCCCTCTGTTTGAGAAGTGCGTCCACCACCACCTTAGAGTCGCTAACTTCTTCTATCTTGTTGAAGCCAAAGTCTCTGCATATGGACTAACCTTCCCAGATAGCTTTCGCTTCGGCCCTTCCACTCGTGCCAAAACCATAGTCCGAGGAGAAAGCAAAAATAAAACCTCCCTTGCTGCTGCTTCCCACCCCACCGCCTCCAGAGCTACCCGGGTTGCCCAGGGCCGACCCATCAACATTTACTTTAATCCAACCAGAAAGGGGCCAAGTCCATTTGACCGTACCAACCTTTCTTGGACGAGGGGCATTGCCAGAGAGGTCCAAACCATCCAGGGCGGAGGCAGAGGAAATATGAACCGTCAAAGGAAGAGGGAGAAGGGGTGCAAGCCTGTGAATCCAGCAGGACACCTTGGCAATCACTGTCTGAGACGAGATTAGCACCCCATCCAGACGAGCAATGTTTCTAGGCAGCCATATTTCCCAGAAGATAAGGGGTGGCGTGAGACCTCTAAGAGTGAGAAGTTGGTCTGTCGAGGTTGCAGATGTCCACCACAGGGAAGCTCTCTCAATGGCCGAAAGCAGCTGCCGACGTGGGATGCTAAAAAGGCCACCGAAGTGGTCCCAAATCGTCGTAGCCGTCGCACTAGAGGAGAAGACGTGGTTGATGGTTTCACAACTCAATGACGGGGGGAAACAGGTATAGTGGGACGCCAGCAAGACACCTGTTGCCTGAATTCTTGAGTCAATCGAGACTGCTTTCTTAAAATCTTCTAAGAGAACAGTGATATCTTGGGCGAAAGGCTTGGGTGCCAGACCCATTTGGACCAAGCAACAGCCTTACCATTCTGTCATGAGGCCCTCCAAGCTGTAGCAATGGTGAAATCCCCACTGCAAGACTTCGTCCAGGCCTGACGGTCAGCAGATGAGGACATGCAGAACCCCTCATCTACGACGTGGTCGATCACCAGTGGAGGAAGAAAACTCTGAGAAAAAGAGGGATCCAGCCACCCGCTTAGGCCCAACCAGTCACGCACCTGCACCTGAAGAGGAGGGGTGGCTAGCGCCCATTCGCTAAGCTGACCCAGCCCAGTCTAATCGTCCAACCAGAAACTGCACTCTCCCATGCCGATGATCCAGCGAGAGTTAGCAGTAATGAAGGGGAACAAACAGCAGATTTTCTTCCAAATGGGGGACGCAGTAGGGGATTTGCTGATCAGCCCTGGGTCAAAAAATCAGCTGCATATTTCCTGGTCATAAACGCTGACCAACAACTACTCGGCCTGCTGTTGCAGAAAACGGTCTAAGCCATTTTAACTCTGAAGGCCTTTATTACACTGTTGTAGCTCTTAATGCCTAGCCCACCTTCTTTCTTAGGCATGGAAATAGATTTCCAACTGGCCCAATGGCAACGCTGACGGCTTCCTTCCCAGCCTAGAAGAAATCAGTCGTAGCTCTATCCAGATCAGCAAAAAGCCCTGCAAGAATATTAACAGCCGCCATTGTGTGGACTAGAATACTAGACAACACATGGTTTATCAACGTAAGGCACCCTGCTTGGGACAGGATGTGGCCTTTCCAACCCAAAATTCTGCTAAGAAACTTATCCAGGATCTGCTGGAAATAGGCCCTGCGAGTCCTACCTTTGAATATTGGGATCCTCAAGTAAGAGAAGGGGGGAGGGGGGGTTCCCACATTGAACCCTAGGATGCCCTGGGATGACTTGAAGAAACCTGTAGGTTCTCCATTGATAAGAAAGGAAAACTAGGAATTGTTCCAGCACCTCTCAATAAGTTGAATCCATCTACCATTAAAACCAAATTTGCTTAGGATTCCCATCAGAAAATTACAATCTAGCTCGTCATATGCCTTCTCCATATCTAGTTTGATTAGGATGTTCCCTCCCTTAACCTTCCTATCCATATCTCTGAAGATCTCTTGTGCCAAGGCACAATTCTCCATAATGGATCGCCCTTTGACAAAAGTGCCCTGTTCAGCAAAAATGATATTTGGAAGAATACTTCCCAGCGTAGTAATAACTTTTGCAAAAATCTTGTATATACAGTTACAAAGGCTGATGGGGTGAAAATTAAAAAATTTTACCGAAGCAGTTGTTTTAGGAATGAGGCAAAGGAGGGTCGCTGAGAGGGCCCTCGAGAGAGGATTCCCATGAAAGAGGAAACGGACCGCCTTCAGTATGTCTTGGCCCACAATATCCTAGCAATAGTGAAAAAAAGCCCCCGAAAAGCCATCTGGGCGGGAGCACTATCTGCAAGGATGGCCTTGGCTGCCTCATGGACCTCTTCCGTGGAAGGGTCAAGGAGAAGATACCTGTTGTCATCCTCTGACACGGAGGGTGGGATGACATCTAAGATGTCGTTGGGAGAAGAAGAATGAGGCTCAGCATATAATAGAGTCAAGAAGAAGCTGACTGCCGCACTCTTAATAGCGCTAAGATCAGTAAGAATAGTAGCATCCGCCTACTTAATTTTGTCAATATGGGATTTTCTGGCATAGTCTGTTACAAAGGAGTGAAAGAATGTAGTGTTTCGGTCTCCCTCTTTGAGCCAATGATTCCTTGATTTTTGCTTCTAAAAGATTTCCTCATATTGTTCCTGCTGGGCCAATCTGTCTTTGGCATGTTAGAGCCGATGGAGAGAGCCTACGTCAGTGGATTGTTGCATAGCAGACTCAGCAACAACCAAGTCGCGTTCAACTTGCTTCAAATTTTAGAAAATGTTCCCAAATGTGTTCCAGTTCTGGGCCTTCAGGGCTGACTTAAGGTTCTTCAATTTACTGGTAAGAACCTGGAAAGGATCACCCATAACTTCAGATTTCCAGGGTTCTTTGACCAGATCTTGGAAGGATTCATGTAGGCACCACATTTGTTGAAATCTGAACTGTTTTGGGCCTGTTCTGCATTACTGGGGAAACTGAATCAGGAGGGGAGCATGGTCAGAGTGTAGCCTGGGGAGGTGCGACACCCGAAATGAGGGAAAGGAAGACAGTCATGCCTAGTTCCTGCAGGCACAGTTGAGCCTGGCCCAGGCTCTAGAGAGACCTCGTTGATTATTGCACCAAGTAAAAACATTTCCTGAGAAACTAGCATCCCTAAGGCCTGCTCTGTTAAGCGACTCTGAGAATTCAGCTGCACTCTGCGCATCGAAAGGGCCAGGTCCTCTGCGTTCTGAGGAGAGTAACACCGCGTTAAAGTCCCCCGCCACCAGCTAGGGGATGGGAAAACTGTTGGCCAACATACGGAGTTCCTCCCACAACAATCTGCGAAGGGACTGGGAGCATTTGGCAAAAACAAAAGATGCTAGGGAGGCTTCTGGGCGGTTGTGGGGCCTGATAAGCATAGTCATAAGCTGACTGGAAGCTGAGACGATGTCTATGTCGATGGAGGAGTTGTAGAAAATCCAAACATTTCTCCCTTCCAAAGCATTTGAAAGGGAGGAATGAAAGTCAAGTATCAGCCCTGTGCTAATTTGTTTCGAATCATGAAGCATAGGCTCAAGGATTGCGACCACCGAGGGATTGGACTAACGGATGAGCCGCTTCAAAGAGTTGATGGTGGCAATTTTGTCAACCCCGTGGGCAATCCAGATGAGCAACTATCCATGGGAAATCTTGTCAGGCCCAACATTGCGACGTTTCAGTTGTCTCAATCTTCCATTCCAGCTTCCATCAAGGCTAATAATGTGTGGGATATGCTTGCGGGGCCTCCTTCCCACACATTTCTTGTTGGAGTTGTGTATAGGTTGGCCTTCAGAAGTTTCTGGAACTGCTACTGTAGGGGGAAGATTTGGAATCTAGGTGGAAGAATTCCCAGCTTCCATGGTGCTAATGGGAGAAGCAAGGACAACGGGTGGGCTGGAGGCTGCAAAGATGTGGGGAGATGGCATACGACCCACTATCTCAAGGCTATTGTCTCGAGAAAAAGACATGATGGAGGAGGCCGCTGATAAGCCACATAGGCCTTTCCGGAAGAAAGGCGAAAGATCCACAGAGATATGAGTCTCATCAGGGTCTTCATGTCTATGAAAATCCCTGAGAGGGAGGGAATTTCAGACCTTCATGGCCTCATCAACTGAGGATTCCTTAAAAGCATTGTCTGCTCTGAGTGGGTTGTGGCCCTCCGATAACGCACACCGGTTACTCCCCTGAAATTGAGAGTCCCAACATGTAGCAGGGTTGTTTTGCAAATGGAGGGAGGAGCTACCATTCCCAACAGGGATTGGAGGGGCGATAGTTTTAGTCACAGTCCCTAAGATCTGTTTAACACTCTTATGGGGACACAGGCATGCAGGAGAGCGTTGTGGAGGCTCCATAGGCGTTAGGAGAGCAGTTATGGCCTGCCCAGCACACCTAAGGGGAGACTGGCTCAATGCTTGGACCATATCTGATGAAATACTGGTATAGGAGGGGTCTGATTGAGGTGAGAGGCTGGGGATTTGGCAGCTAAGAATGGGTTGTTAAGTGAGGGTTAGGGAGGGGCATGAGAGGGCTGACCTATTGACGTAGGAAGGAGGATAAGATGGGCGACCGGGGAGATGGGGTCATAGTAGATGAGTCATTGACCGGTCTAGGGAGTTGTTGGGCTTGAGAGGAGCAGGTAAATGAGACTTCGGATACAAGTTGAGGCAGGGCATTATTCAGGGGGGGCACCCATTCTCTAGTTGAAATAGTGGGAAGCCTCATAGATGGGGTGGGTTGAAAATCAGCTGCCAGGAGGATCAGACCGGGGGAGTGCGTGGAAAAAGTTGAATGAGAGGTAGGGTTTGGGAGGGGGTTGTGGGTCGGATGCGAGCGATATTGGACGGAACTTGGAGGTCTGATTGGGAGGGGGAGGGATGTGGTGGTTTGGAAGGGCATGGGTAGGGTGATTTGGGGTGGCGCGGCTAGATAGGTTAGGGAGTCTGAGTGATGGGTTGTTGGAGGGGTTAGGGGAGAAGTTTCTAGGTTTTGCTAGCTCAACAGTGAGGAGTCTACCATCCATTCTCTAGCCATTGAGCACCCCAATAATAGCATAGGCATCTACCGAGTATTGGAAACAGACGAAACCACAGCCACGATGACGGCAAAGCTTCTCGTTCCACGGTGTGAAGGTGTCGGCGACCTTTCCATACTTCCCAAACACCCTGTATAAATCTTCCTCTGAGGTGTCAAAAGAAATGTTACCCACGAAAATGTTATAGCCTCCATTCCTGCTCGTTATTCTGGCATGTCCAAACACTCCTGCATGAAGGAGTGTAGTGTATCTGTTAGTTGAGATATACCTCTCCTTGGCTTACTTTGCAAGCCATAAACAATCTCCATTCTTATCTTAGAATAGCCTAAGTCAGCGCACTTCACTAGGCCCTCATAGATTGCTCGAAATTCAACCCAGGAGCTAGAGCTCGCCCCATAGCCTGAGGAGAAACTGAAAATAAAATTCCCTTCACAACATCTCCCAATGCCGCCACCACTCGATGGGCCCGGGTTTCCTATTGCGGAACCATCGACATTGATTTTTAGCCACCCCCTATTGGGCCGAATCCATTTCACTACCCTGGAATACTTGGGAAAGGACGCCAGGTTGACAATGTGAAGACGCAAGAGAAGATGGGTGGATTGCCTGTTAAGGTTATTGCGGAGAGGCAGAGGGGCTGATTTTCATGATCCAATGGTGGATTTGGGCTATGACTCTGGAAACACTGAATGTTGAGCTATCGAATAGAGCTCTATTCCTTTCCAGCCATATCTCTCAGAAGATGAATGAAGGGAGGATTGTGCACAAAGGATGGAGGCGGTCTGGATTGGAGTTTGTCCTCCACAACGTGGCCCTGTCTATAGCTGAAAGTCGAGCCATACCATGCACCCTGAAAAGGGATTGGAAGTAGCTCCAAATCTTCCTTGCAGCTGGGCCTGTTGAGAATAGATGGCCTATGGTCTCAGAGCTAGGCTGAAGAAGAGGGGGACAGCATGAACACTTAGACGTGAGTTGGACACCTCTAGCTTAGATTTTGGCATCCACTAGGATGGCTTTATGGAAAATCTTCCAATGGAGCAAAGAGATCTTCAGTGGAACGGAAGGGTGTCAAACCCATTTGGCCCAACCATAAGTAGTTCCCATTGGTCTTAAGATGTTCCAAGCCGATTTAACTTCAAAATTCCCTGATAAGGAGGGCACCCAGATTCCTCTATCGTCCTCTGACGTGATACAGATTCCTTCCTCGGCTATATGATCCACAACCACTGACGGGAGGAGGGAAGGTGCTCATATCAGGTCAAGCCAGGCATAGGGCCTATAAAATCATGAACCTGGACATGTTGATCATGGGAGGGCTGAAGAGCCCATTCAGAGAGTGGCCCGAGGCCCGACTAGCTATCGCCCCAGAAATGCAAATTTTCTCTACCCACGATCTAACGGGAACTAGCTGCAACGCCTGAGGAAACATAGCAGCAATGCATTTCCAGATAGGGGAGGAGAGTTTAGATTGAATGGACCCATCAACTGCTGCGATGTCCACCTGATATTTGCCATTAACGAAGCTTGTCCAGCTACTGAATTTCCCAGAGCAAATGATGTTTCAGGCCATTGATCCCCATGCCTCCCTCCTCCTTTAGACAGGAAATGAGTTCCCACCTAAGCCAATGACAGCGCCTACGGGCTCCCTCCCAGCCCCAGAAGAAGTTAGCACAAGCCTTTTCAAGCTCCCCTATAAGGGAAGAAGGGATCTCAGTCGCTGCCATAATATGAACCGGGATGCTGTTGAGGACATGGTTGATGAGCGTGGCCCGACTGGCTTGGGACACATTGCTGCTCGCTAATGGGGGGAAGCCTACACTTGCAAAAATTCTGCGTTGAACCTTTTCTAGGAGCAGTCTGAAAAGTGACTTTGATGCTTTCCCTTTGAAGATCGGGACCCCCAAGTAGGTGAACGGGGTTGCTCCTTGGTGGAAACCGAGAGTTCTTTGGGTTGATCTGATCCTGGATTAAGATCGGGAGGAAGAGAGAATGAAGAAACTTTTGTTGTTGCTGATTTTCTGGCCAAAGGCTGCTTGGAACATGCTGAGAAATTCTATGATTTTTGCAAGTGTAGGCTTCCCCCCGTTAGCGAGCAGTAATGTGTCATCCGCGAACAGTTGGTGGGTGATGACCGGGCAATGTCTACGAGTGGCATAAGAGAGGCAAGAGCCATTTGTGAACAGGAGATGGAAGCCTCGGCTAAGCACTTCGGATGTTTGGATGAACAGCCCAGGGGAGATTGGGTCGCCTTGACACAGGCCTCTGGAAGAACGGAAGAAGCCACATGGTTCACCATTAATGAGGACTGAAAACCAAGAATTAATCCAACATTTTTCAGCCGAAGATATCCAGGTAGGATTGAAGCCAAAATGGTATAGGACTTCCTTGAGGAAATTCTAGTCCATCCTATCGTAGGCTTTTCCATGTCCAGCTTGATAAGAATGTTTCCCCCTCTGACTTTCCTATCAATGTCCCTGAATAACTCTTGAGCAAGAGCGCAATTCTCTGCAATGAATCTTCCTTAAATAAAAGCCCCTTGCTCATGAGAGACAATCTTAGGAAGAAACCTGCTAAGCCTGTCTGCAATCAGTTTGGAGAAAATTTTATAAATGCAATTACATAAACTTATGGAGCGAAAATCAGGAAATTTTTTTGGGTTTACAAATTTGGGAATGAGGCAAATTAGCGTGGCTATGTACGCTCTCGGGAGTGAGTCCCCTTTGAAGAAGGAAAGGGCCGCCTGATGGATGTCATGACCTATAGTTTCCCAATAACCTTGGAAAAATGCCCCTGTGAAACTATTGGGACCTGGGGCTCCGTCTTGGGGAAGGCTGTTGACGGCTAGCTAAACCTCGTCAATGGTGGGGTCCTGCATTAGATCCTGGTTGTCTTAAGCAGAAATCAACGTTGGAATGGAGCTGAGAATACTCTCATGGAGCACCACAAGTTCAGCT
Source organism: Magnolia changhungtana (assembly GCA_030180095.1). Classification (NCBI taxonomy): domain Eukaryota; kingdom Viridiplantae; phylum Streptophyta; class Magnoliopsida; order Magnoliales; family Magnoliaceae; genus Magnolia; species Magnolia changhungtana. The sequence continues at coordinate 105,949 of JASAUF010000363.1, read as the reverse complement.
GTCATGAGAGAGGCATAATACTCAGCTACTGCCTTCTTGATGGAAGGTTGGTTTGACGAAATCCGCCCATCTGCCAACTGGATACACTGGATGGATGACCTCCTGTTTCGATCGGATGTCATATTATGGAAGAATCTAGTGTTCCTGTCGCCTTCTTTCAGCCAATTACATCTAGACTTCTGCTTCCAATAAATTTCTTCGCATAGTTCCAGGTGGGCCATATTTGTCTTGGCTGGATCTAGCTTGTGAAGATGATCCTGGGACGGGTCTAGGCCCCTAATCCTTGTATAGGCTTGGTAGATTGGGCTTGGCTTGAGGCCCAGTTAACATAGGTGATGGTAGTGAAAAAAAAAAAAAAAAAAAAAAAAAAAAAGGTGTTGGTAGTGAATCTATGGTTGGCCACTATCCACTATGAGTGGCCCAGGGGATGAAATGTGTCACCCAAATCATTGTTTGTACTTCAAACTGTATGTGAAACTTATCGGGTTGGTTAGGCCCATTAGGCCTTGTTATGGTTTTAGGGTTTATGGGTTGGCTAGGCTACATTCCTAAGGATTTTCTAAACTTAGAAGTTATCTCACATGGTCCAAGAAAATGTGCATCATTGCTGGTGAGGGGTGTCTACAACTCCTCACCACTCTAACTTCACATGATGAGCCTACGTTCTTTCCCAATGCCATGAAACTTCCTCATTGATGTGAAGTAATGGCAATAGAAATTCAAGCATTAGAGCAAAATGGAACATGGACTTTACAGTACTTACTGCTTGACTGTTGAGAAGTGGAGCCACATCTGGGGCCGCCCACTTTCAGTCGAGGTTGCGTGGATTTCGTGTCGCAAGTCCTTTCGCAACTGGGATACAGAAAGGAGTATCACGGATTTCGTGTCGCAAGTCCTTTCTTCGCAACTGGGATGTGGAAAGGAGTTTCGCGGATTTCATGTCGCAATTCTTTTCGCAAATGGGATGCGAAAGGAAAGATGTCAAAACTATAAATTGGGGTCCCTAGGGCTATTCTAGGGTTAAGGTGAATATTGGGGAGCTATTCTAAGGTGTAGGAAAAGGGTTTTCTCTGTATCTCCAAGGGAGAGGTTAGTATATTGTCTTGTAATCTTCGTTCTTCATAGTGGAAGTTTGCATCCGTAGTTTTTTTACCCTAGTTTGAGGTTTTTCCACATATATCTTGTCTCGTGGTTTGTTTGGATTGCTTTGATCTATTTCTAGTTTATATTTCTTCTTAGTTATCGTTTGTAGGTGAGGCATGAGATTGGATCTACGCTCACTGCGTTGTTGGCGTGCTGCGCAACACTTGACATAAAAGATATTGGAAGCAAGTGGGTATACAAAATTAAGTACCATACTGGCAGAGTTATCGAATGCTTCAAAGTATGCTTAGCGGCCATAGGATGCAATCAAATTAAGGGTCTCAATTTTCATAAAATTTTTACACTTGTTGCCAAAGTGGCCATTATTCATTGTCTCCTAATTGTACCTGTCATTCGCCATTGGTCACTCCATCAATTAGGTGTCAACAATGCCTTCCTCTATAGAGACCTTTCACAAGGCAGTATATATGATGATCCCCTTGGATTCTTTAGAACTAGGAAGCAATGTGTTTCTTGTTTCAATAAATCCATATATGATTTTTTAAAAAGCATCAAAAACTAATTTAAGAAATTGTCCTCTACAGTGAAAGAAGGAAATTATCCTCAATTATTAGCAAATTATTTACTATTCACTCATTCAGATGGCCCTCACTTTACAACAGCATTTTCTATGTTAACAATATTATCTTGATAGGAAGTGACCCCATTGTCATCGCTGCTTTAGAAACACTTATTAATAATAAGTTTCATGGTAAAGATCTCGGCCTCACTCATAGAAAGACATTTTACTAAATCAGACAAAGTATACTTTTCATATCCTTAAAGATAGTGGCCATGTTGGGGCTCGACCTGCGACTTTCCCCATAGAGCAAAATTTGCACTTAATTGAAGACCATGGCACACCTCTTCCAGATCCCACTACATATCATCAACTCATTGGACATCTCATTTAACCATCACTCGCCCCAACATCATTTTTGTGGTCGACATCCTAAGTTATTATTTTATTATTATTATTAAAACCAGCTGCTAAATTTCCATATATCGCACCAAATTTTACAATTCGGGCTCTCCAAGAGAAAAATGGACCTCGGGAGAGCCTATCGTAACTACAAACAAAGGCCGGCCCAGTTTGGACCTGTGGGAGAACTACCCACAAGGCAACGACCACATCCGACCAAACCAAAAAACCAAAAACCGCGGCCCAGGAGAAGCTCAAAAGTGGGCTGCAAGAGAAACCCATAACACCATGTTAGACCGTTCTGATGGCTCCCAATTGTTCACACCCTAAGTATAGGGTTGTGATTTAGTAATAATCTCGATGAGACCGAGGTCGAATCCACAGGGACTGAACCTTATACATAATCTGAAAGTAACCAGAAATAGAACTTGACGAAGATATAATATAAATCAGAGGAATATAAGGGAATAATGGTGAAAGCATTAATCTAAAACTTGTAAAATTCAAAAGTAGGAAACTAGGGATTCGGAGGATCCACTTGTAGAGATCAGGGAGATCTACGCTTGACTCATGAACTCAACTGAACTTCGAGTCTCATCTTCATCCAGTTGGAAGATATATCACTAAAACTCAATCTGAACTTCATTCGATTTAGTTTTCAAAGAGATGAAAGGTATAAGAATTAGAGATGATTCCATCACAAAACCATGCCCTCCATCATCCAACCATGTCTAAGGGGCAATGGTGAACAACAGGGCTTCCTAACTTCATAATCAAAATAATGGAAAGAGAATACTTAAAGCCATCGCAGATCTATTGTAATTTCAGTCACAACAATCCATTAAAAACTAGAGGCATTCCTATTAATCAAACTAAAATCAACATCAGTTCAGTCCAACATGAATCAAAGCTGTAGAGTCTTTCCCATCACGCCACAAGCTTCACCTCTTAGCCCTAGCTAAGAGGTTTAGCAAATCATGACCATGATTAACTATCCTCTAATAAAAAAAACATAAGTCTATATATATATATATATATATATATATATATATATATATATATATATATATATATATATATATATATGGAAAAGGTACAATGCGCTAGAGCTGACGATAAGCTCCCATGAGGTCGAGCTGTGTGGGCCCCACCGTGATGCGTTTCGACCATCAACACCGTGCATTTGATGGGTCCCCTTTAAATCATGGAATGTCCCAAAAATCAGCCGTATACGGAACTCGGGTGGGCCATACCATCTAAAATTATATGAAGATACCGTTAAAACATGTAAAAGCACTTGGTGGGGCCCACCTGAGTTTTGCATGTGCCTGAAACTTGGTTTGAACCCTCATTCAAGTGGGACACACATAATGGATGGGCTGGATTTTCAAACCACATCTCGGTGGGCTCTCAAAAATCGTTATGAATGTTTCGATGGTGCACGACCCCTCTCCACTTCTGTATGTGGTGTGGCCCACAAAAGTCACGGATTGACTTGATTTTTTGAGATCTAGGCCCACGATGGAATGGTGCAGCTGACTGATGGGGTAGATGTTCGAAACGCATCACGGTGGAGCCCACACAGCTCGACCTCATGGTGCGTTAAAATCAGCTCGAGCGCATTGTACCTTTATATATATATATATATATATATATATATATAATATATATATATATATATATCCCTATATATATCCACGTCCAGGACCCTGTTTAGAAACTGCTCCACGTCCAGCTCTCCCTCTCTCTACTCCACGTCCAGGACTTTCCTACAATGCTCTCTCTCTCCTCTTTCTTTTATAAGATTGGCGAGGCGGTGGAGAGCTTTCACGCATAAGAGACGGTGCGTGCTGAAGTCGGTGGCGTGCGTAAAAGCTTACGTAGCCAGCGAAAAATGCATTAAAAAAAAAAAAACCTTGCGTTTGAGTCCTTTTTGGGACGGTGGAGTGGCTGCTTTCGGAATCTCAGCCATTCAGACTCCTTGGTGACAGACGGCTGCCCCGTAGGAAGGTTTTGGATGGTCCAGATGGGCAGTCTGATCACCTCCATGATCGTGCAACGGACGGAAGTCCGGTGTCCTCTCGGACACGCGTATCTTAAAGCAGGGAGCTGCGCTGATGCTTGGTGGCGCCTACTTCAGCTAACTTTTGAGAAATCCACACCGTCCACTGGATTCCTCTCGGAATTTTTGTTGGAAATGTGTATTTTTGGTCTTCTGTTGATGAGGCCCACAGGATCTTTTAGTCTGCAGTTCATCTTATGTTTGGACGGTTGAGATCCGTTATCTGCTATCTTTCGAAAAACCACCACCTAAGACTGAGTGAGAGGGGCCATGTGAGTCTCCTGGACGGTCCGGATCGGACCGTTGATGCACGGTGGTGGCCCACGGGACCTAACCAGTTGCTCTGTTTGCAGCAACAGAGAACGACAATTGCCGTTTTTGAATTTGTAGTCGGTCAACAACCTGTTGACCGACTGTACTAGCTCGGTGCACAGCGGTTATGCACCGACTGTGCACTCACACCCATGAATGTGGGGTCCACCTTTATGTAAATGAGAAATCCAGGCCATCCATCAGTTCTTTCAGATAATTTACATTTGACCATCTGGGGTTGAGCCCAATTTTGAAGCATAACCAGAGATCAGGTGGGCCCCAGATTGATGATTTGTGCTCTGATCTGTCATTTGGGCCATTTCCACAAAGCTCCAATGGCTGATTTTTTATATGTATGGTTAATTTATGGTCTTCAAGCCATATATGAAGTTTCAAGCTGAACGGATGGTGAAAACCCTTTGATCTTATATTCTAAATGATTTTCAGGCTTCTTTAACGTGACTAACTTGATTTTCTTGAATCCCGGGCGTGTAACTTCTTCGATCTCGGGCCCCTGGAGTTTGTCCCTTGCCTTGATGATTTATGAGTCTTAAATCCATGCTTTTAGTACCATTTTTCAGTCCAGGATCCTGAGCATCACAAACACAATTAAAATGGGGTGTTAAACGATATTATGCTTGTAAAATCAGGTAATGACTAGGGTGTAATATGCAATATTTGACCCTCAACACCAATCCCACCTTGTCAAGGAAGAGCAAGCCTCTGACCACATCCTAAGTTAGTTCATGCGCAATACACACTAACTTTTTTATCACCCTGCCATTCAAGTACTTCAAGATCTCAAATCCTCTCCTTTTAGCAAGAGAATCATTCTTCCTTCTAGCAATTCCCTCCAACTATATGCTTCTTGTGACTTTGATCGGTCCAATTACTCCAAGCATGTCGATCCACAACAAGTTAATAATGCTTGGTCAATGCCCTATTTCTTGGAAACAAAAATAGTTGACAGTTTTAAGATCGTCCACTAAAGCTAATTATCATGCCATGGCCAATGCAACTTGTAAACTTATTTGGCTTTAATCACTACTTTAAGATCTTGATGTCCACCACCCTCAACTGATGCAGCTTCATTGTGACAATCAAGCTGCCTTTCATATTGTCACTAGCCTTGTTTTTCACAAATAGACTAAACATATGAAGATTGATTGTTATCTTGTCCCAAAAAAGATTACTACTGCAATTCTCTGCATTTATTATGTGCCTACCAATCAACAACTTATAGAGATCTTTTCCAAAGCTATTGGTCAAGACTCCATCATCATCTTCTTCACAAATTGGGTGTTACAAATCTCCATGCTTGAACTCTAGGGGGGATATTATGAATGATTTGATCTTCCTCCATGTATATTAGGTAAGAATTAATCTTCCTCCGTGTATGTTAGGAAAGACTCAATATCCTTCCATATTCTCTGAGATTTAATTCTTCCTCAATGTATTTCTTTTGTATTGGGAGCCATTCCCTCTGTATTTATACACCATAATAATTAATAGAAAAACAAGCAATTCCTCCGTCTCTAAATTTCACATTAAACCATGACTGTATAGTAGCCCATTTGATGATTAGAGTGGCTTGTTTTTTGACCACTACACATACAAGATGGGCCACAACTGAGGAATGACCTGGACCTCGAACCCACATGCCAGCAGTGGCACATGTGACGCAGAGTACAATTCAAAATCCCACCGTCGCATGTATCTATAGGAGGGCGTAATTGTACTACATTTCAATGCTAATGGCTGCCATTTTCTTGCAGGAAAGAGTAACTTGCATCTGGATTGGCATACACGCTTCGAGATATGCTTGGGGACAGCAAGAGGTCTCGCTTACCTTCATGAGGAATCCAGGCCCCGCATTGTTCATAGGGATGTCAAAGCCAGTAATATTCTGCTTGATGCTAATCTCAATCCAAAGATATCAGATTTTGGTTTGGCCAAGTTCTACGATGACGAGATGTCCCACATCAGTACCCGTGTCGCAGGGACAATGTAAGCATTGTTGAAACTTCCCATTCTCCTTCATTTCTAAAGGTCATGTTTGGATGCTTCATTGAACAAAATTGCAATAATCCAACTCAATGTAGAGCCCAAGACTGAAGCAGAAGTACCATTTCATGATTTCAATCTAGGGGTTGATTTGTCATTATGAATGGAGTGGGGTTGCACAGTTTGGTAATTTTCCAATTTGATTTTTAATTATTGCAATGCAAGTCTATTGAGCATCCGAACACGACTAAATTTCTTATTACGGGATGTTGGTTTATATTGGAGTGCCTCAAACTGCCATCTTGTTATACTGGAAGCGGCTACATCGCACCAGAGTACGCCATGCGTGGGCGTCTGACGGAGAAGGCTGATATATTTGGATTTGGAGTTGTTGCTCTGGAGATTGTAAGCGGAAGGCCAAACCCATGTGAGAACGTGTATCCAGAGAATATGTATCTCGTTGAATGGGTATGACATTTAATTTTCCTACTAACATAAATCGGAAACGTAAAGGCTGAAAGTTTCTTTCATTTTGGAAAATTCTCTTGAGACTCCGAAATTCTTTGGTAGTTAGAAAAATGAGACAAAATTAAACTCTTATTTAAGAGCTCAATGTCAGTTAGCTTTAGTTGACTTTTGATGTTCTGCCTCCCAAACGAGTATCCAAGAACAATATTAGGCCCTGTTTGGGCAACTGGATTAGAAGGGATTAGGTGGGATTGTATTAAAAAAAAACATCATTATTACCCATATTTTGGGGATTGTCCCCTAATTTCATTCCATGGGATTAGATTAATGCTGTGCTTTGTTGCATCCAAACATGACCTTAATAACTGGTACATTGAATGGATATACTAAACTACCATATGGGGCTTGAAATTCCACTAAATAACACATATGTATTATATCTGGTCAAACTGTTGTTCATTTGGCTTGTAACCTCATTTTATATGGTTTACATGATAGGTAGATCCAACCTTTTTGTGTGGGTCCTATCCAGAATGTGTAATGATCCTTCCTCATTTAATATATATTTCAAATCTTGAAATTTAGAATAAAGATTAAATATTCAACTCCTACTATTGCTTTCAAGTGGTGGGTCAAGCATTCTTTAGCTTTAGAATTAATAAATTTTTGGCCCATGCTCTGGTCAAATCTTGAATCTCAAAAATGGGTGGAGATGTGGTATATCCCACACATCGTAGTTAGGAATCAAACTTGCTAGCATTGAGTGAAATTGTACTGCATTATAATTCCATCCGATCTAATTAAAGCTTTGATCAAACATGGATGGAATTAGAGCTTTCTAACCAGGGTAACTCAATCCCACCTAATCCAAGAAACAAGTTGCTCAAACATGAGAACCACTTAATGTTGTGGCTGAATAGGCGACCTACCTCATTAGATCTTGATCTTACACTAACGTGTCTACCTACCTATCTTGGTGCTTGGAGTGATTGTATTTTGGTTTGAATTGAAGCTTCAATTTCATTTTTGGCACACCTACACATATACACCCGAAAATAGCAGCAACAGGGTGCATCCAAACGTGACCTTAAATAACTACATGGGGCACACATGCATTCTAAACTACCAATATGGGGCTCTTGAAATATCCATCCAACAAACACGGCGGACATTTTCCAATATGGTCACTGTATTGTTGCTTCCGTAGGCTTGTGCTCTCTATTGCTTTTGTATATGGTTTACATGATAGGTGGGCCCTCAACCTTTTTGTGGGGTCCCACCCGAATGTGTAATTATCCTTCCCTCATTTAATAAAATTTTCATATATGAGATTTTTGGGCCAGATCATCAAGATTGGTGGGGAATCGGCATAAGTGACCCACATCTCATTTCTCATTTCTTTCTTTCTTTCTTTTTTTCTTTTTAATGTTTATGGTTGTATCCAATCCATTCTATGACCTTGTAGGCTTGGCATCTCCATGAAAACAACCGCACATTGGAACTGGTTGATCCAACACTATCCAACTTTAATGCAGAAGAGGCAGCTCGGATGATCGGCATTGGTCTTCTATGTATCCAGGCATCACCATCACTACGGCCGCCTATGTCACGGGTGGTGGCCATGCTGCAGGGAGACATTGAAGTGAGCACCGTCACGTCAAAGCCAGGCTACTTAACTGATTTGCCCCCCAATTATACAATCAGCTTCATGAGTGACGGCACTTTGACAGCATCGACTTGTGTAAGTTCCAGCAGCCAAAAGTTATCATCCGGGAATGAAACTATGAAAGCATCTCACCCTGAGAACCTTTCAGCTGATGCCGCTCGAGGTTGAGCGTATCCAATCTCTCCATACATGCATAAATATATGTGCATGCATATAAGAGACCATATTTAGACGCCAGGCGGTTTGGTTGTTGGTATTTGAGACATGCTTTGCATTTACTGAAGTCACGTTTGGATGATAAGTTACTTTAAATAAGTTACTTATTCCAACAGTAACTTACCTTGGTTTCAACTTAATTAGGAGATAAGCATGTTCAGCAAGAATGCTCGGTAAAACACCTAACGTTGGGTTATTGAAACCCTCAATCCAGCAATGCGGTGAAAGTGGAGCCCACCATAATGTATGGGTTATATATCTACTCTGTCCATCCAATTTTCCAGATCATTTTATGTACCGGCCCAAAAATAAGCCAATCCAAATCTCAGGTGGCTCACCACAGGAAACAGTGGTCATTGAACACCACAGTTGAAAATTTCCTAATGCCCACTGTGATGATTATTTTCCATCTAACATATTGATAGGATCAGGTAGACCTAAATGAAAGGAAAAATACAAATATCAGCTTGATCCAAAATTTTTGTGGCCCCCAAGAATTTTTTAATGGCAAGCGTTCAATTATCATGTTTCCTATGGGGTGGTCCAATTCAGATTTGGATCTGCTTTATTTTTAGGCTTATGCTCTGAAATGAGGTGGAAAAACGGATATACAACACATCTATCCGAGTGGGTCCGCAGTAAGGGCTTGAGTAAACACATTAGTACCCTGACCTTGTGGGACGTGGATTGTTGGTTAAACCTAACTCCACGTGCCCAGGGCCACCATGATGTTTCTTAGAAATCTACTATGTACATTTATTTTACCGTATCATGTTAGGAAGTGAACCCAAAGACAAGGTAAATCAAAGGCTTAACTGAGCTACATTGAAGGAAAAGATGGAGATTCAATGACCACCACTGAATTCTAAGTCCCACTATATGATTATATGCCATCCAAACTGGTTATTAGGTAATTCTTACCTCATAAGATCATATGAAGAAACAGGTGTACAGGTGCATATTTCAAAAAACAAAAGGGGAAGTTCAATACCACTGTTTCAATTAGCATGACCCACTTGAGTGGTGGATCTACCTCGAACCCATAGTGGGATTTCACCACCTATAGGTACTCGAACCCTCGACCAGGTGTTGAAACTCCTGAGAGTCTACCACCAGAGTAAGAGTAAGGACCCATGGTGGATCTACCTCATATTTGGGACCACAACTTAAAATGAGCCAATAAAAATGATGGGTAGGGTGGATTTCTCAAAACATTATGGTGGGACACTTTGATTTTTTGAGCTCCTACCTTCCAACTTGGGGTTAATAATACTTTTTCTAATTGTGTGGCCTACCTGAGTATTTTATCTTCACTGTATTTGGACACACTGCTTAAAATGAGATGGAAAAACTGACGGTGGTAGTGGATTTCTTGAAAACATTACGGTGGGTCACATGACATTGGCGTGGTGGTTTCAACAGTAGATATTCAATATCATTCTCCAATCCACAAGACAAAAACAAAAAATAATAATAATAATAATAATAATTTTTTATTTTTTATTTATTTTTTTTAAAAAAGGAGGAGAAGAAGAAGACCGAGATAAAACTCAAATATTTTTATTAAATGATGTCTAATATGTATGATTTCTCCATTATATCGTTATAAAGAAAAATAAAACCCTAATTTGTAACTACCAAAAATAGCAAAATTCTAATCGTAACAGAAGTTACCCAAAATAGTAAAACTCGTTTAAAACCTAATTTGTGAAAAATATAAAGTCCAAATAAACCTTATTAGAGGAGTCCTAGCATGATTACAAGTCATTTCTAAAAAAGTTGAAAATCTAAGACTTTAAAAATAAGGAAATATGACAAAAATTGAAAGTATTAAAAAAATATTTTTTTTTCTAAAATTTTGTTTTTAAACTGGAATTGTGTGTTTTCTCATGAAATGGATGCATGCGACCCACCTAATGGGTCGGTTAATTGTGGATCGCCCATTACGGTAAAGATTGATAGCTTGTGCATCCCGTAACGATAATCAAATCAAAAGTCATGGTTGATTTACGATTCACACTTCAAACGACAATTTCTTCATGTCCGAATTAAATTTCTTTGAACTGGATGCACCTAAGGCCCAATTACGCTATGCCCTACAAAGAACTGGCTTGGATTTGACGAACTACTTCCACTTCCATTTGACCTTCTTATGGTCCAACCATGCTAGGAATGTATATTTACCATGTTCTATGTCAATGGTTGATTTCCATTTTGCAAATCAATGATTGTAATGGGATGAAAGATTGTCCCAAGAAGAGAGAGAGAGAGAGAGAGAGAGAGAGAGAGAGAGAGAGAGAGAGGCAATTTGTTCAAGGAAACATGTTCTGGTCTAACATGTGTGAATGGAACCTAGGTCATGCTTTAACATGTCGAGCAGCGCCATGTCATCCATTAAGTGAGGGTGGTTGAGCGAAAGGTCAATGTGTCAGAATGGTTATCAAGACAAGTGACAAAGAAGGCAAGTAGTGCTAAAATGGTTATGATAACCATCAGGACGTGGGAAACATCTAGATACACTACAAGAAAAAAGGGCTTTTGCATCGGTTCAAAACCGTGGCTAAAAGGGTTAAAAACTGAGGCTAAAGCCTTTAGCCTCAGTTTTGCCTCAATTATCCAAACCGCCATGACTAAAGGCGTTAGCCTCAATTTTAACAAGTAAGGCTAAAAAGACTTCTATAGCATCGGTTCTTTAAGTGAAACTAAAAGAACCCTTTTAGCTTCGGTTGCCTTGAAATGAGGCTAAATCATGTTTTTAGCCTTAGTTGCCTCCAACCGAAGCTAAATATATTTTTAACCTCAGTTCTAAACAACTGAGGCTAAAGCTTTTAGCCATGGGGATTGCAGCCTCAATTTGGATAATTGAGGCAAAACTGAAGCTAAAGATGGATTTAGCCTCTATTAGTATCAACCGAGGCTAAATCCAATTTTTAACTTCAGTTCTTAATAACCGAGGCTAAATTTAGTTTTTTGCCTCTAATAATATCATGATCAATCAATGATTAAACCTGTGCATGTTTCACCCATTTAACATTCATCAAGACAAAATAATCAACACAATACCAATAAAACAATTAACGGTCTATTTAATGTTTTCAAAACAGACTACAAATGCATGAATGCCGTTTTCCATGCTACAAATGTTTGTAGCAATACAACCTTCCACGCAGCCACATAGCCTTATATAGCCAAACAGGCAAAACCGTACATCAGCTGGGACTGAAAGTAGCTGCAGCATCTCCTCAGCAAATCACAGCCATAAAACAGGAGATGAGACCAGCCGGCAATAGGGCAGGCATGCTTTGATGCTCTTCGACCACAATGGAAGCCTCTGCTGATTCATGGCAAGAGAAGAATCAGTTTAGTTAGTGAATTATATTCCAACAGAGAAGCACAGGGCACTTGCATGAATACAATATCTGTTAACCAGTTTATTTAGGTATTTGTGGGAACTTAGTGCCGAACTATTAAACAACCCTAACTGTAAAAGCATCTGAAGAATTTTCAACAACCATCATTTCTCAAATTCCTCAAAAAATAGTAAAATTTCTACTCTTATTATATTAAGGAAGAGACTTTTAAATGGTTGTATCTGCCTGGAAATCTTCTATGAAGGTAAAGTCATAACATCCCCAGCAAATTATTAAGAAAAAAAAAAAAAAGGGGAGGTTGTGAGAAATGAAGTTCCATACAAAGTACCAATCAAAGCTTTCTATGTTAAGATATCATACAAAGTGCATCTTAATGTGTTTTCAGTGTACTTAGACTGCACTTCGATGCACTTAGACTACACTTGGATGCACTTAGACTGCACGTGCTTTATCCATACTGTCCATCGATTTTGATAGGCCCTATCAATTTTGATAGGCCATTTTAACGCATTAGCCCAAAAATGAGGCAAACTTCTTTAAAAAAGAAAAAAGAAAAAAGAAGCTCAACTGAAAAAATCTCACAGACGTTTTCTTTCAAATTTCAACAGAAATTATAAATTTAATTTAAAATATACAAAGCCATTCAAACAATTGATCAAGTGCATGATTCTTTATGCAATCATTGTATATGTATTCCAACCATAAACTAGTGGTTTTGGAAATAAAACCATCTTTACCTAATCTTTTTCAATTTTAGATGGTTTTTCCAAAGATGTCTTGTCAATGTGACTTCAGGTAATGCATCATCAACATCATTGAATGTGCAACAACATGGGTTCCCATCCAACAATAAATGCATCTATACTGGGCTATTCTAAACCTTTAGAATTACTTCAGAGAGTAAAGATTTCAAGGCAAACACATGAAATGATCCCAAAATCTGGTTGTTGATGGACATGATCCCAAAATCAGACTGGTTTTGTGGATTTTGTGGAGTAAGACTGTCAAATTTAGGATCACAACCCGCCCATGATGGTCAGTCCTATCAATGCAATTTCAAATAATGTGCCCATCAAACATGCAACAATGAGGACACCATCCAAATACACATATATAAACCATACAATAAATACATGTGAAAAGAAAAAGGAAAAAAAAAAAAAAAAAAAACACATAACATATAAAAGTGACCATGCCAAATACACATATCCAACGTAGTCCCTGTCTAAAGCTCACTTTTTAACCATGCTAATGAAATACCCATGTTTAGCAATACTTATAGCCATGCCCACATCAACTAAATTGAGCAATGCCCATGGCCACGTATAAAACCCATTTCAACTAATTAGCATTGCCACATTCATGTATAGACGAGTACTCTTATCATAGAAATAGACTCAAGTTTGAGAAAATCCATGCTCGAAAATCATGCGTACCTAAACAAACTTAAATTTCAACCAATAGACATCAATAGCCTCTGTAGCCTCTCACTCTAACCAATGGCTAAGAACACGCCCTTTAGCTCTACATCCTTGGTGAGGTCACCACTCGCCTTCAGCTCTACATCCATGATGAGAATACATAAACATTAGATTGAAAGCAATGGTGATTGAAATCTCATCAATAAAAGAATCAGGTGTTTGGTCTATCAAAATGTTCTATTTGAAAGCAAGTAAACATTGAAAAGGCACCCATTTCCAATCTGCTGCCTTTCGTCAAGGCTAGAAACAAAATGGATGGCCTATCCTATCCATTTCCAAGAATATGTACACACACACACAACATACTTACTTACAAATGATTGTTCACTGGTCAGAAATAAAACAACAAAGATAAGTTGATGAGAGATTATGTAAAACTAGTTGTACCTGAGACCTATGGTACATCTAGTTGTGTTGGACACATGGACAGTCCAATCAACTATATAGACTGTTCATTCATTCCAATCACAGTTGGCAGGCTACCCATTGCAGAGACCACACTGATCAGAGAATCCAAACAATCCAATCAATAGCATGCAAATAGATAGTTACAATCATTCAAAGCAAAATAACAACCTCTTCCTGAAATACAGATCCAGTTTGAAGAGAACATCTGCCAAAGTTCTAAAGGTTTTAGGAGCCAAGCTGTCCACCACACATTTGCATGATGAGGCCCTCATCTCAATGGTTTCGAACTTCAAACCATTGGCCAGTGCAAGAAATCCTACTAGTCAACAAACCACACATTTGTAGATGAGCAGGGGGATTCCTCATAGGATAGGACATAATTTCTAAATGAAATATATGCATTTTGCCCATTAACTATGCCTGGTAGTTAATGGGCAACTAACAAAAACATGACGAAGTTATCTGGACTGTCCATTTGTACCATAAATCCTAGACCACCTTGCAACTGAACCAACATGATTTTTGGGCAAGGAAATCTGCAGTAAGACCCACTTAAGGAATTGAGAAGTTTCTAGATGTGATATATATATATATATATATATATATATATATATATATATATATATATATATATATATATATGGGAAAAGGTACAATGCACTCGAGCTGATTTTAACGCCCCATGAGGTCGAGCTGTGTGGGCCCCACCGTGATGCGTTTCGAACATCTACCCCATCAGTCAGATGCACCATTCCATCGTGGGCCTAGGTCTCAAAAATCAAGTCAATCCGTGACTTGTGTGGGCCACACCACATACAGAAGTGGGGAGGGGCCGTGCACCATTAAAACATTCATAACCATTTTTGAGGGCCCACCGAGATGTGGTTTGCAAATCCAGCCCATCCATTATGTGTGTCCCACTTGAATGAGGGTTCAGACCAAGTTTCAGGCGCATGCAAAACTCAGGTGGGCCCCACCAAGTGCTTTTATATGTTTTAACGGTGTCTTCACATAATTTTAGATGGTATGGCCCACCTGAGTTCCGTATACGGCTGATTTTTGGGATATCCCATAATTTAAAGGGTACCCATCAAATGCATGGTGTTGATGGTCGAAACACATCACGGTGGGGCCCACACAGCTCGACCTCACGGGAGCTTATCGTCAGCTCGAGCGCATTGTACCTATATATATATATATATATATATATATATATATATATATATATATATATATATATATATATATATATAAAACTTAGAACTACTATTTAATTGAAAAAGTGTAAACAAGTTTCAACATCCATCGGTAACTAATAAAAGAAATCGGAAAGCAACTAAATCAACATTAGAGTGGCTTTAGCTATTGATTGTAGAAGATCATCTACTGTGGCCTTTATCTAAAGAGGACTGTCTGCACATGTTTGATGGTTGCAGAGACTTAGTGGCTTCTTAGTCTGAGATAAGGCAAGGTTTTTTTCTTTTCTTGTGGGTGTGTTCTTGTGTGCGTGGGATCTATGGATGCACTACATCTTATATTCTCAAAGCATGTCTTGCTTTTTTAACCCCACAAGCATGATGCAGTTTTCTGGTTCTTGTTTCTTGAGGCCCCTACCAATTAATCCTTTTTCATGCATTTATAGTTTCTTATTTCTTGAGGCCCCTACCGTATAAATTCCGAAGAATTTTCATAGTTAATGGATGTGCTGATCCTTCATGAAGAAGTCCAACAGCCATGAGCACCGCTGACTGGAAGCCAAGAAAATACACTGAAGTTTACAGATTATGAACACAGTATATATATTGTTTGTAGTGCTATAAACACCACTAGCTCTATCAAAACATTTGATAATGTCCACAATGGTAAATCGCTGATCAGAAATATCAAGCTTCAGAGTACAATTAAAATAAAATTATATATATATATATATATATATATATATATATATATATATATATATTAAAAAGATCAAATGAGAGCATTTGTTAGAAGGCTCACGCACTAGCTAAAGGGCAAGTTGAGATCTTCCTTATGTACTGGATATCCTTTCCCTCTCCTTTGATGCACTTTTTTTTCTCCTTTTAGGTATTAGTTGAAGCATCATTAATAATAAATACGAGGAGAAAATAAATATATACAGGTAGAACACATTGGTATTAGATATAATGAATTGATTTTTAAAGGAACTGTGTAAGGGCATGGCATCATTATGTCTTCCTCCAAAATTTACACATGTGTGCATGTTAGAAAATGCATGCTTACCACCCACTTATTTCCATGACAAGACTCAATGTTTGAAACAAGTAGAACAAAGTGGGACTTGCTGTTGGTGTGGATGCTACATGTATCTTCCCCGCTGCCACATGTGATGCTGTGTACATGAGCCGCCTTGTACATGCATGTGGTATTAGCAAAGCTCTTTTTGTTGCATCAGCTATCCCTTGCTTGAAATACATTCCAAATTCCAATGACCTCATGGTGACCTAATTTAAACTTAATGATACAACATTGATGAAATAATTTAAAGAAAACAGTTCAAAGCAATCAGAATGCACTGCATGGAAAGCTCATCTGAGTTGATGAAGTTCAGAGCTTTTGACATGGCAAAAAAACCTCATCGTTAACTCAATCTAGTACGCCCTAAAGAAGAAAGTAGACATATCATTTTAAATATACTAAAGAACACAAATATTGATGAGTGAATCAACACTGAATATGCAACAAGAACAGCCAGACAATGGAAATATCCATTTGTATTCATAAAATACTGAAGCCGAAATGCAGGCCAACCTAACGTGTATAGGGCCATTTACAATGGTATTGTGCACGAGAAACCATTAGGACAGTGGACGAATTTGGTACGCCCTAAAGAAGAAAGTAGACATGTCAAGCAAGGGAAGTTTCCCTCCAATGAATTAGGTAACTATGAACCAGTCTGTTAGCTGAGTACCCTGGCTTGATACTTGATTGAACTGAATTGCAATAACCCAACTCAATGTAGAGCGCAATGCCGAAGCAAAAGCCATTCCATTTCAATTCGACAGAGAACAAATGGCTAATTCCATGCATCGAAGTTGGACCTGAAACAATTTTATAATTGGCCCTGTTGTTCTATTGCCAATTTTCATTCCATTGAATTGAATTGTCACAGTTCAATTTCTATTCTGCATCCAAACATGGCCTATGTTTCTTATTACCTGATGTTCGTTTATATTGGAGTACCTCAAACTGCTATCTTTATATTCCTGAAGCGGCTACCTTGCCCCGGAGTATGCAATGCGTGGGCATCTAACAAAGAAGGCTGATGTATTTGGATTTGGAGTCGTTGCTCTGGAGATTGTAAGCGGAAGGCTAAATGCAAGCCAGAACGTGGATCCAGAGAAGATGTATCTCCTTGAATGGGTACAACATTTAAATTCTCCTACCAACATACATCAGAAATGAAAAGGCTGAAATTCAATTCTATCATTTTGGAAAACAGTACTACATCTCTTGAGAATCCAAAATTCTTTTATAGTTAGAAAAATAAGCCAAAAAACACTTATTTAAGAACTCAAACTCATCTAACATTAGTAACATTTTAGTTGAATTTGGATTTTCAGTCGCCCAAATGAATATCCAAAACATTTCAAGTCTAACCTTAAACATCCTGGATATTGTGTTGTGGGTGAAAAGAGAATGCTGGACATTGCAGTTCCTGAAATGCCCACCTTCCCAAAATGCAAAACTGATCAAAAGCACATCCTTTATATTGTATCTTCCAGGATGTAACCTTAAATATCCAAGACATTTCAAGTTGAACCTTATACATCCTCAATATTGTGTTGTAGCGAAAAGGGCATCCTGGACATTGCAATTCTTGAAACACCTGCTGCCCCAAAATGCCCAACTGATCAAAAGGGCATCCTTTCTAACGAATTATCTTCCAGGATGCTGATTTGGGGTACATCCAAACCCAACCTTAAATATTCAAGATGTTTCAAGTCAAACCTTAAATGTCATGGATATTGTGTTGTGGGCGAATGGGCATCCTAGACATTGTGGGGTTCCTGAAATCCTTTCCAAACACACAACTGATTAAAAGAGCATCCTTTCTAATATTTAAGTATCTTCCAGGATGCTGATTTGGGGTGCATCCAAACATGACCTTAACTACCTACATGGGGCACACATGCATTATCACTACTGATACAGGGCTCTTGAAATATCTGTCCCACAAACACTGCGGATATTTTTGGTGCATCTTTAACTACATATATGATTTGAAATACCAAAATCTTGAAAAATAGAAGTAACCATTAGTGATCCATTGACAAATTCTACCAAGTAAAGCAATAGTCTTTCAAGGTGGAGAGTGGAACTCAAGCATTCTCAACTTAGCTTGTGAACTGAGGAAATTTCTCCTGTGGGTGTTGCATCAATGGCCATGAGACCCTCTTGAACCTAGCTTTTTATGGCGGAGATACTAGTAATCCCCACATCGGCTTGTTAATCAAGCTTCTAAAATCAGTTTGATTTTGTAATATTATTATTATTATTAATGTTAGTAATTTTGTAAAATAGTTAGGATCATTTCCCAAATGAGAGAACCATTTCACCTTAGTTTTTCTAGTTACTATGAAAGTCTATGGTGATGTGATAGAGATTTGAGACTTGAAAATTGAATTCATTTAATACATGAGTTTTAGTTTTTCTAGTTAGCCAAACACAAACTGAATCAACAACAATTTTATAAAGACTCGAAGCTGTAGAATCCTGAAAATTCTTGATTTCTCCTGAAAACGCCAGAAGCTAGGGTTTCTATTGGGATCGAATCCCATATGTTGGAGCAATCGACTAAAACGCAAGCATTGAGAGTAGTAAATTTCCAGGATTAGGAAAAACTGCCATACGTCAGAATGCCGAAATCCTAGGGTCTCAATCGAGAGAAACAACAACAGATTCAGCGACTCCTCTTTCCAGATATTCAGAAGTTCGGAATTCCCAGGATTTGATAGAAACAGATGCAAGAATTTGAAATTGTGGTGATTTTCGAGAGTTAAAATGCTTTGAAATGCTGAAACTAGGGTTAGGGTTTCGAGAGGAAGATGAAAAGCGGTTGCGCGCGCGCGCGCGCACACGCGCACACACACACACAGAGAGAGAGAGAGAGAGAGAGAGAGAGCTACGGCTGAGTATTTTGAGTATTTTCTAAGGGGGAGGAAAGAGAAGTGAAATGGAGAGACGATTTGAGATTCTTTCCCATCCGTAAGAGATAGATGTTACGAGCTTCTAATGTGCGCAAGTGCTTACTTCGCACAAACAACGTGTCGCTGCAACTGGGGCACACCTTCCGTGATCACATGATCCAAACCGTCCAGGTTATGGGCTCTATGGCCCAACAATTCCTTGGCCCCTAAAAGGTTTACAATGATATAGGAGTTCCATCGCCACGGTTTCCTGTGGTGCGGTCCATTAAAGGCTTAGATTTGCTTGATCTAAAACAGATGATTCTAACCATATGATCGATGGCATATAAATTGTACGGTCAAGATTATATTTATGCATATAAATTGGACGGTCAAGATCATATGTAAGTGTCCCGGACGTAAAAATCACATGGGGGCACTTGAAAAGTCTAATTGAAGGAGCTGGGTACACCGTAAGTTTACGGTTGCCACCCGACATCACATTGATATGGCCTTCCTAACTATCCGATCAATAGCCCATTAGGGCTGAAAGTCCGGCGGGTTCAACCCGACCGACCGCGACCAACCCGACGTTGGTTTAGGCTCGGGCTGGATGTATCGGGTTTGGTCTCGAGGTTGGGCTATATAAACACCAACCCGATAAAACTTGGATTGGGCTTGGGTTGAAGTCTCGGGTTGCCTGACCCAACTCAAACCCGATCAATATATATAAATTATAATTGAGTGTGGATTGTCAGTGTTGAAGGCACATGAAATTCCAGTGTCGTCGGGTCTCATTAGTCCACACCATTTGTGATGACTTAAGCTACCAAAATATGCCGGATTTCTCTTCTAAATAGATTGCGTGCTACACAGCACGACTTTTAAAGGACCAGTTGCCCTATATTTTCACTTGTTTGTTTAGAAAAAAATAAAGTTTTTAATGATAAATAACTACATGTATAATTAATAAAATCATACGTATAAAAAATAAGGCGTGTATTGAAATATAATAGACTAATGTAATAATGAAAATATTAGCATGTATCACCCGACTAACCCGATCAACCTGACCGAGCCCGCTTGGGTTGGGCTTGGGTTGAGAATTTCCAACCCGAGGTTGGGTTGGGTTGGGTTAAGGTTAAGGTATAGGAACCTTGGGTTGGGCTAGGGTTAAGCACCAACCCAACTCAACCCACCCGACTTTCAGCCCTATAGCCTATAAAATGTAGGGTTAAGATTGTTCATAAGAATTCGGTTGAAGCTAAAAGGTAGACACCTCAGTTTCTATGTAACTAAGGCTAAAAAGTAGACTTTTGCCTATGCAATTGAGGTTAAAAAGTAAAATTTTGGCTTCCGTTCCTATGCAATTGAGGCTAAAAGGTAGACTTTTGACCTCGATTTCTACGTGACTTTTTGCCTTGTTCCTATACAAATGAGGCTAAAAAGTAGACTTTTTGCCTTGGTTCCTATGAAAAATGAGACTAAAAAGTAGATTTTTCGCATCAGTTCCATGCAATCGAGGTTAAAATTTAGACTTTTAGCCTTGGTTCTTATGCGACTGAGGCTAAAAGGTAGACTTTTCGCATCGGTTCCTATGCAACTAAGGCTAAAAAGTAGACTTTTAGCTTCTGTTCCTTAACAACTGAGGTAAAAAAATGAACTTTTAGTCTCAGTTTCTTAGCAACAGAGGCTACAAAACATATTTAGCCTCCATTTTTTCAATTGAGGCTAAAAAATTATGGCTAAAGGCCTATTTTCTTGTAGTGATGATCGATTCATTACTATAAATAATGAAAGAAGTCAGTAAAAGAAGTTGTCCCATACCAACCAAACCAAATCAAATTTATTTTTCAATGATTATGTGCTCCTTAATTAATATTATCAGTCGTTTACATTCCTTAGTATAATAACGTCGAAATAACAAGTATGAACTCAACTAGTAAGTCATTTGTTAACATACACAATAAGTTTAAATGTTTGAACAATAAACATGTTGAGATTATACAATTTATACTATTCAATTATAGTATGCTCTAATTTTGAAAATTTTATATTCAAAATATGTTTGATTTTTGTTAATTTTATCTATAGTAAAAACGAATTCCAATTCATACATGTATTGGCAAAGTCAAAAATCAAAATGATGAATCCTCAAAAGAGGCCAAAAAATCCCGCGATGCAAATGGCTTTAGTGGTTTCCCGTCGGTAAATCTAATAATCCTCCCGATCCTCCTCGAAGGTCGAGCTCTTAATGGTGCACATTACAATTAAGTTGTTTCTTGTGGGTGTGGTCACCGTCCCGTAACGTGGGAGTTAGTAACTCTCGAACAATAAAGCATAGCCCTAAATGATCTAAAATCAATCAATGGACAAAGAATGATAAAGCACAGATCAAATCAAACATTTCACCGAATTACTAGTCTCCCAGACAGCAAAATGATATGACATGATTCAGTATGCCCTTGCCAAACCACCCTCAAGCCATCATCTTACGTTTCCTCAAGCGCCACATCTACAAAGCTGTTGTGCGATGATGCTCAATTACCAAGTTTTTTATTAATCCATTTCAACCAGCGTGATTGGGAAACAAGGCACTCCTCCGATCCATTCTAGAGTTGTCAAATCCTAGGTTCATACGATATTATGGTTTGAGAAGCGTAGTGAAGGCATCGCAGGGCTCGTCACCCGTCGGCGGATATGATCTCACCGTATGCGGCTCAATTGTCGAGTACATTCACCGTGATTGGCTCAGGCACTAGGGGCCGTCACTCAAGTAAGTGTTTACACTCCTGCCGGCTTAACTCATACTCAGTTTTTGAGATCATTTTATAGTATACTAAGAAATAGACGAGGAAAAATGAGGCAAGTCGAAAGTTTGACTGGACCTCGCAAAGTTCGATTGAATGTGTCCCATACCAAATTTTCTTAGAGCTGGTCACATAAGTTTCAATCAAGCTGACTTTTTGTTTTCACTTCATACCACCATGCCTTTTGCATGACATTGAGGTAGGTTATGGTAAATAAAACATCACGGTGGCCCGTGATTTAGTACCCTTTCAACGGTCCAGGTGGGCTCATAATGACCAAACATGGTAACATATATATACATCGGATTTACTTGACGGTGCGGTCCACTTCGAAAAAGTTGAGCGATATGGAGCGCAAAAAGCACTCTGCGTGTGGCCAACCACTATCGCTGGCAGTAGTTCGGTCTTTATCCGTTAGTGGGCAATATGAATCTCACCACAACCGCATGAGTCTGGTACAATGTTCGACTATGACATAGTCTCAAACTCAAACAAATTTCATCAATAACATGGGCGTAAAGCATGATAAACAATCAATACTTATTGTTATAAAAGCAATGGTAAAGCATGAAGTAGCTAAAGATGTTGTAAAGCCTATCACATATGGATACAATTAATCCACATCTTCAAGTGAGTGGTTTAGGCTAAAATGAGCATGTCTCCCAATCTGAATCCGTTATCAATTGACTTCATTTACACACACAAGCTTTCTTCCAATAACTTAGTAACTATTCCAACATACAAGTGTTAGCAAATGCGATTAGGGCTATTCTTTCACAAGCGTTATTTTATCCACATACCATATTCATAATTTTCACAAATAATCATGACAATTATATTTCCAAAATTTATACATATGCGGTATTTCTAAATACTTGATTTCTGCACATAATATCTTTCCAATGTTTACATCGATTCATTCCTTTCGCCAAATGGACATGTTTGTATAATCATATATTAAATAAACATGTAAACATTATTCCAAAAGAAGTACGTTTACTTTTACACAATTTCAACATACACAAAAGTGAACATGTATTTTTGACGATTCCTTTCCAATCCAAAAAATAAAGTATTTTATTCATATATTATATAATCATACATTAAATAAACATTCAAACATTTATCCAAAAATACGTATACTGGTTTTCACGTATACCTAGAATATGTGAAATTCCATATTTCACAACGTTAATCGAAACAGAAACGTTTCACAACATGTGCACTGATGGACAGATCAATCTACCATTATCCGACATTGAAAGCAGATAACTTATACACTTAAAGTCCTCACCTTTGCTTTTGAAACGCAACGAATTTGAACTATTTCTAATCAACAGAGAATTGGAACTCCAATAACGAGAGTTTTCAGCTAAAGAGCTGTCAGTTAGTTGTTACATAGTCTACGACGATTCTACCACAAATCGACCTAGGGTTAAGGTTTCTTACCTTCAAATGGGATGGATAAAAACACTGAATGAAGCTTCTAGTCTCTAACAATCCAAAGCGGTCTCTCCCACAAATCCCAAACTATTCTCCCTCTTTTTCTCTCTCTCTCTCAGCTCGGTTAAAATCCCAAATTCGTTCACGAGAGGTATCTTCTAACCTCTTTTATAATCCAAAAACATTCCGAAATTAGACTCAGGTTCAAGGGGTACTTAATATAGATATTTTTTCCAAATTTCCATTCCTTGATTGAACCAAACGTCGACTTAAGCTCACCATCTATGGATCTACGTGGGGGATTACGTTTTGACTCGATCGGATTCCCGATCGCACGTGAATTACTTTTTTTCGACGGCCAATTTGGGCCACGATCGAAATTCCAAGTATGTTGATTTTCTGAAAAATTTTCTTAATCCGAGGTGTAATTTTGGGGATTCTGAGGATTTTTGTCATCGACGCGTCAACGAATGATGCCTTCACTATTCCGATATTTATTCTGGAATGGGAATAGTGTTTTTCACACACTCTCTCTCTCTTGGCCGTGGAACATCTTGGAGCTTTTTTAGATTTGTTAAGCCAATCCATTGATCTCCTAGTTCAAACTTAGCTTTAATCAATGGACTCGATGTGCGATCTATATCTAGACAATTTTGTTTTATTTTTCATTCCCGAGACATCGAAATTTATTTGGTTATAAATTCTTAGAGTTGAATAGGAAATGTTTGGACATTTTTGGGGCTTGCAGATTGGTGCTGATCCCAACTGCATTTCATGGCATAAATAAGTTAACTTTTTAAATTTCTAAAGGATTTAATCCTACGTGATTTTTTCAGTCAGAAAAAGGCCCTAAAAATAATTGGTCGTAACGTATCAATAATTAAGTATTTGTTAACTTTAGTTGTAATTTGGATCTACACTTACATGTTGGATTCAATTTAACTATCAAGTAAGCTCTCCACTCAGAAAGGCATTTATAGTTCTTGCAACTGATTGTTTGATTTTTTGTTATATTTTATCTATATTAAAAAATTCTTTCATACGGAAGGCAAATGTGCAACCCATCTTTAAATGATGAACCATGCACTACCAAAAAAATGAGCTGCTTAGTGGTTTCCCGTCGGTAAATCTCAATAATCCTTCACTCGAACCATAAGGTTATTAATGGTGCACATTCAATTGTTGTTGTTTTCTTATGGTGTGGTCCCACTGATATTTAGATCTCGACAATCAAGCCCTAAAATGATCTCAAAAAATGGATGGACAGCATGGATGAAGCACATGCATCATGGTCAGGCTACGGAGCACTGACCACTAGTCACCCAGACAGGAAGAAATCTCGGTGGTGACCACACACCGCCCATTTAGCTTGTTGTGGGTACGTGTCTTACTAGGACGAGCAATGGCACTCCTCCGGCTCCGAGTTGCACAAACGGTTGAAAGGAGATCAATGTTACATGGACGCGGATTGCGTCCTACCCCCGCCCGAACGGTAATTCGTCCGGGCAGAGCTCTGTGGGGCCCACCGTGATGTAAGTGTTTTATCCATGCCGTTAATCGTTTTTCGCAGATCATTTTATAATATGAGCCAAAAAATGAGGCAGGTCCATAGCTTAAGTGGACCACAAAGTGGGGATTGAATGTTCACCATTAAAAACTTCTTGGGAGCTGGATAAGTTTCAGATCAAGCTGATATTTTTGTTTTCACTTCATCCACGTCTGCATGACATTATGAATAGGTTATATGGTAAATAAAACATCACGGTGGCCATTAGAAAGGTTTCAACGGTGGGTGTCATAATCACTGCAACTTACTTTGATGTGGTTCATTGGATTTTTTTATATTCTTCATTTTTTGTCTAATACCATACGATCTGCGAAAAATAATTAAGGGCGTGGATAAAACACTTATATCATGGTGGGCCCCACATAGCCTTGTCCGGACGGTAATCCGTTCGGGTGGGGGTAGGACGCAATCTGCATCCATGTTACATGGCCAAAATGATGTATGTATCATATAATACACCGTTGATCCATCTGGGGAGATCATTTCAGATCTTTCTTCCAATAACGAGTAATTTCCAAATCTCAAGTGGACCACCCCACAGATAAGAGTGGGACAATGATTCTCACCGTTAAAACATTCATAGGCCACCATAATGTTTTCATTCCACCCAATCTGTTCATAAGGTCACACAGACTTGGATTAACAGAAAAAATAAATATCATACTAATACAAAATTTTTGTGACCACCGAAAGGGTTTCAATGGTAGGCGTTCAATCCCCCACTGCTTTTTACAGTGTGGTCCACTTGATTTTTGGATCTGTTTTATTTCTCGGCTCATGTCTTACAGCGAGTTCACAGAGTAGATGGACGGTTTGGATATAATAATACCTCATGATGGGATCCACAAAACTTGGTGACGTAAACATTCCCATCCACAAGGTGGTGTGTGGTACAAGAGCCAATCCGCTTTGTTTTAACGGTGAGAATCATTGTCCCACTTCTATTTGTGGTGTGGTTCACTTGAGAATTTTAAAATGCTGAGTTTTGGGATCAGGATAAAAAATGATCTCTCCAAATTGATGGACGGTGTAGATATGATAAATACATCATTACGAGGCCCATTTAACTTTGATCTCCTTTGAACTGTTCGTACAACTCGGAGCTCGAGGAGTGTCAGCGCTCTCTCTCTCTCTCACCCTATTCCTCTCCATCCTCTCTCTCTCGCCCTAATCCCCTCCCTGCCGTCGCTCTCTCTCTCTCTCTCTCTCCACACACGATTCCCCTCTCTCCGCCCTATAACCTCTCTCCCTCTCTCTGAAGCTCGGTTGAAGACTCGTTCACAAACGCGAGGTATCTCTCTCAACCTCTCTCAATCTCAATTCTGATTTAGGTTTTGGGGATTTTGTAATTTGTGGATTCCTGATTCAATGTGGACCCCCATTTAAGGATTTGGGTATTTTAGGGATTACAGATTTGAATGTGGACCCCGAATTGAGGATTTTCTGATATTACAAATTACGGATTTTAGGATTTTGGGGATCTTGAGGATTTTTGGAATTGGGGATTTCACCTTCTCTCTCTCTCTCTCTCTCTCTCTCTCTCTCTCTTTTCCTCATTTCTTTATTTACATTTACAAGTCCAATCCATTGATCTCGTGCAAACTTGCTAACTTTACAAATGGATTGTGTGGGACATGTCTGAGACAATTTTGTAATTTATAATTTTCATTTTGGACATCCTGAAATTTTGATATGGATACTCTCAATATTCTTATTTTGAATAGGAAAGGTGTTTGGACATGTTTTGGGGCATTGGTGCTGGAGCTTTCGGCATAAATAAGTTCTACATATCCTTGAAATTCTGGATTTTTTCAGTCAGAAAAAAGGCCCTAATAATGTGTAGCTTTGATCTTCCGTCTATGGGATTTCTGGTGCTTGAACCATCACATTGAGCTCCCACCCCCCAATGTATCAATGTTTTGGATCACCTAACCATGGTGCCTTGTTGTACAAACTGAAAACCTGAACATGCTGTACAATCCCTCAGCCCGAGAAATGCCTAATACCTCAAATATTTATTTGCTGTTATTTTTATGTATTTTTCACAAATAAATAATCACAATATAGTCTTAATGTACTATTATATGTATCTTTTTTTATATCTGTATAGACGTGGTGTCGAATCTGACTTCTAAAATTCACCTGTTAAACTCCTCATGTGATGATTGTCCTTTTTTCTTTTGTAATCTACCAATTAAGGGTGATTTTCTGATGTGGAGTTGTCAGCCTGTGATGTAGAGCGGGTCGCGGACAGTTTCATGGCCAAGATGGATCAGAAAAGGCCCGGTCGACGACAGAAGTGATCCGGACCGTCGGACCTTAGATCGGGCGTATCTCGCAATCCGGAATGAGTTACCTGACGTAAAATATATGATTTTGGGGTAGAACGAGCTACTTTAGCCAACCAACCCAGCTACGCCGGGTTGCGACGCTCGGAATTGCGAAAAACCCCTGGATCGATGGTCGTTTCCTGCTTTAATTTCGTTTTTACTATAAATAGTAAGTTTTAGTTTGATTATAACTCTTCATCCGTCGGGCTTTAGGAGTTGCGCCCAACGTGAAAAGAGCTTAGAATAATTAGGAGAACGGTTTGGTGAAGCCAAATAGGACACTTACTATTTTTGGCCAAAAACCTTGCGCACTAGTAGACATCACGACCGTCTATAAATAGTAAGTTTACTATTTATAGTAAGTCGCGGATTCTAGGAGTTTTAGTTGTAGTTTGATTCTGATTTCTTTCCCATTGCTTGGTACCCTTATTTAAAGGGTTGTGAACTCGTTTTTAGTCATCAATTAATCAGTTTCGAATTTATTAGAATTTATTTCTATTTTCTGCTTTCTTTCCTCGTGGATTCGAGAAGTCTCTGTGAGGAGTCCAGAGAAGCTCTGTGGATTCGGAGTATTTATCCTCATCACGTTCATCCCTGCGTCAGCCTGGCTAAACATGTGCATCGTTGCTATCCTATGCGTTTCCTTGTGTCCATTGGAGATCATACCCTTAGGATTTAGTGAGTGTAGTTTAGCTATTTACTCCTTGGTCAATGTTCTTTTGTTCCTCTGAAAGTGGTTCTAATTGCTAGTTGCTTGTGAATGCAGGTACTATTGCAAAAGGTGCTGCTTTATTACATCAGGAGGGAGCCAGGGAAGTCTATGCTTGCAGCACACATGCTGTCTTTAGGTATTTGTATCCTTTCTAGTATATATCCTGTCTTCAGCTTCTTGAAAACAGTTCGATAATCTATGAAAATTATCATACTGTTCCCATTTTTTGGGTGGAATCATATGAAAAATCCTAAATGACATGTAAGATTGAAAAGATGGTTAACACACCATACAATTTTATTTGAAAGGCGACAGTAAATTTATTAAGGAAAAGGTGATACAAAAAGAGATCCAATAGGCTAGACCAGACTACTTGGATGAGGAGGGATATCTAACTGGAACAAGTTCAAGATCTCATCCTAGCCAACCAAAACTTGAGGAGAATAAAAAGGAAAGTGATGGGTGCAGGATAGAAAATCATACTTTATTTGTAGGATAGAAAATCATAAGTTGCGATACGATCATTGATTGATACTGATTTTAAATCTGTCTGCATCTTTCTATCTATTTGTTTATGATTATTTTTCTTTTCTTTTTACTGCAGCCCTCCTGCAATCGAGAGACTATCTAGTGGCCTATTTCAAGAAGTCATCATCACAAACACCATCCCTGTGTTGGAGCAGAATTATTTCCCTCAGCTTATGGTTCTGTCGGTAGCAAACCTATTGGGCGAGACCATTTGGCGTGTTCATGATGACTGCTCTGTGAGTAGCATTTTTAAGTGATATGATTATTAATGCAATCAGGTCATTTGCTCAATTCACGTGGGTTGTAATCTTTTGTAGCTCCCTTCTTTTCTGTTTTCAGAAACTTCTATTCTTTCTTCCATGCAATTTCTGTTTTTTATTTTATCCTTCAGTCTTAGTTACCTACCACCTGAAACCACTCCTCGATTGTTCCCTCTCTGTTATGGAATCTGGCCCGCTAAAAATAGCAGTGTTTCAATCCACCTAGTGATGTCCTGTTTCTTCACTTGCTCTCCTTCCAATTTTTGTATATGTCGGCTTCTTCCACAACCGACTAGATTGGTTCCTTTTGCCAGAGGGTGGGATGTGTTTGTTTTAATTGGTGTGTGGGATTTTCTGTACATTAATTAATAAAATCCATGGCACTGAGAGTAGCTTCATGTTGTATTTTTTACTGATTGTCAGGGTACCTTTGAACCCTATTCCGGCTTGGGCATTGATTGAATCTCTTTGGTGGTGGAAACTCTTTAAGTACTTGAGACTCTGTTCCCTACTTCTCAGCTCCTTCTTGATCTAGCATATACGGAAACATGGCTACTTTGATTGCAGTAATTTCAGCCTACGAGGAGACGTGCAGTTTCTGTTTCTTTTCCCTTTTATATTCGATTTATTATTTATTATTTATTATTATTATTATTATTATTTTTTGTTTCGATCCTTCTCTTTTTTCCCTTTTTGTTTGGACAATTGGGAACTTAGGGGTGAGATCACTTACTGTTAGAGCAATTGGGCTTCCTCTTATATCTTCTTTTGTTATCCAATTTCATAAACACTTACATATAACATGTGTTGATACTCTATGATCTTAGTGAAAAATTAAAGTGCAAGGCAAACTCACTTGCTCAGCAGATGCTATATATAGGCTTTCTTGGTTTATAGGCAAGAATAATGTATTGATGTAGTGCTTTGTGGATTGTTAGGTTTTTTTATTCGTGGAAGTGAGCTGTGGGCCTGTGGGCCATACTTTCAATTGCTGCTACTGTGGTCCATGAGTCGGGTACTTGGGACCCGAGTGCAATTGACCACAGGCTGCAACTGTCAGGCCCCAACTCTGGAGAGGTTGTACAGTAATATTAGAGATATTCAGCTTGTAAAGTGGGCCTGGTGATTCAATGATTGAAATATTATTTGACAGGCCTCACCATCAATGGCATGTGCACCAAAAATCCTAAGATTGGAAGAACCACTTGCATAGAATTTGAGTAAGACCATGCCAAGATGAAAACTTTGCATGTTCCAACTATATGAATGTCTGGATCTAGAATCAAGAAATCCATTACCTTGGATCTTCTTCTTCTTCTTCTTCTTTTTGTCTATGAATTCCTCCTATTAGTAAGAGCAAAGTGTTCTAATAATAACCCTATGAATTCCTGCTTGCCTTCCTTCTATTTTTTTATTTTTTATTTGTAATTCTCTTTGACTGTTTTAGATCAACAAGGGACGTCCCCGTATTCAAGCAAGTCTACATTCCCGCAAATCCTGATGATGACGGTAAGCTCAACTCTAAATATCACCTTTATAATCAGAATTTGTGCTCTTTATTGTCTGCTTTTGAACAATAATTTTTTTTTATATAATTGACACCTTTTATCTCAGAATATGATCTATGAAGTAGCATATGCATGCAATACGAAAATGGAAAATGAAGAATAAATGTTAGGGTTAGAATTGAAGTATTGATGCTAATACGATGGATGATGTAGTTACGGAAACATGGGCTGCACCTTGTCTTATTGTAGGGAATGAAGCAGCCTTATAATAGTGGCTGCACCTTGTCTTATTGTAAATGCTCTACAGGTTTGGGAATTTGATGAGGTTCATCAACAATGGCTGCCACTTGAATCTTGGATTTGCTTTATTTTTTGTCCTATGTCCTAATTCTGGTTGGCAAAATTGATGGAAGAGTTTCTTTCATCGTGGCAGCTCAAGGCCTTTTTACATGTTCTTTTAGTTTCAAAGTAAATAAATCATTTCCAGAAATGATTTCAAAGAACGTCCCATCAAAATGAATCAGACTTGTTATGATCTGGCTACATCTCTGGTTAAAAGCAATACTTTTGTATAAGGAGCATTTTGACTGATAAACCATGCCTTGATTCCTTTTTAAATCAATCATATGTTATGAACTAAAAACTTGAGCTCTTTTTTCTGTCAATCATTGTTTCTATTCATTCCTAGATAGATAAATAATTATCTTACAGATTAGAAATATAACTTTACAATGATAAGGAATTCAATTAAACAGCTTAATTTCTTGTTTTTGTTTATGAAGAATCAGAGCATTATGTTGATGTGGGGCCCATCTTTCAGCAGTTGAGATCTTTTACGTGGAGAAACCATCCATGGATGAGGAATGGAGCAGTCCACATATGGAGCAAAGTATTTTCCTATATTTGTTACTTTTAGCTACAAGAGGTATATTTTTGTCGCGTGTATTTGGTTGGCTGTAAAAACAGGGGAAACAATATCTCTGTTTTTATTGTATGGCGCCTTATTCCTAATAGTTTGGCTCTTGTTCTTAATTCAGACAAGCCACCGATAGATGAGCTTCATCAATTTTTAGAGTTCCAACTACCTAGGCAATGGGCTCCAGTTTATGGTGAGCTCCCTCTTGGGCCACAACGCAAGAAGAATGCCTCGCCTTCACTTCAGTTCTCTCTCGTGGGTCCCAAGCTTTACGTTAACACATCCCATGTAAGTTTCTTTGCTCTGACAATGCATGAATTCTCATCTATCTCGAACTAGCTGCAGATTACTCCCAGCTGCTAATTTACTTGCAAGTTGTGGGAGGGAAATTTCTCAGAACGTTTGGTGGGAATTGAATAATGTATGAGCTGCAAATATTTTTTAAATTTTTATTTTTATTATTATTATTATTTTTTTTTTGGGGGGGGGGGGGGGGGGGTACACTAATCCAGGTGTAACTTAAGCTTTAAGTGCATCCCAGTGCTTCTAGACATGTGGACAGTCCAGTCGCTGATCTAGATCGTTCATTAGGTGCATCCACTCTTCATGTGGCATAGTGAAAATTCACATTAACTGGCTGATGTTCATCATCCTAATGCCAGCCTTGTTTTTCATAACCATTCTCTTTCCAAGCTGCAGAAGGGATGATTATGATTGTCTGGTCGAAATGATTCTCTTAGAGAAAGGTTGTTTAAGTGGGCTCTATCAAGTGGATAGTTCAAATTGGTGATTGGACTTCTTTGTTGTACATGATGCAAACCATCTAATTTCTGGACATTGATCAGATGGAAAGGATTCTCCATTCATTTTGATTTTTTTAGGGTGGTCCATGAAGAATGAGTTGGTCATAATAGATGGTCTGGATTAGTGATTGGACCATCCATTTGTCTAAAAGCAACAAGGCACTGTTGAGCATTCCTCTGGAAAGAAATTTGAAACATATTTTTTCTCATGAATTGAAGAAAATGAATAAGATATTATTGATCAATTGAGAAAATTTGTTTAAGACCAACAAAATGGATGATGGCCGTACACGTGAAGGCACACAGACATTCATGTAACAACCCTCAATTTTTATCATAAAATTTCAACTTGAAAATGGGATCGACCACCCTGCTTTCCGACACTATGAAATAACATAAGCCCAGTAGAGAGATCTTAGTCATAAGAAAGATTCTATCTCCCTCTAAACACACCTCGAATTACTAACTTTCACATTGAATATAGAAACTAACAGCCCTATTGAAATAATCAACGCTCATCAAGGATAAATCCACATGTAAGACCCCTTACAAGAGTAAGGATGGATTGACCTTTAGTCTAGAGCAGTTAACAAACCTGGTAAGAAGAACAGACGGCTCAGATTACACTTACGAACGATCAGGACCCACAATGATCCACATTTACAGTCAATAAACGCTTAAAATGATAAACACCTAACCCTTAGGACTTACCAACCTTTAATCTGTAACTATTAGTGGACCTTCCATGACAAATGGACGGTGTGGATCAGCTCAGATCGTCACGTGGACCCCACCATTCGATCTGTGCGTGTACACAGATAATGTGCACACGCCGTGCACAACACCTAAGCATCGGGTCAAACGACTGTTGACCCGATGATAACCAAATCCCACATTTTTAAAGGGGATTCCCGCCCGTTACGATTTCAAACGGGACCATCTGTTTGGGCAGTGCGGGGAACGTTTTCCCGAATACAAGGTCACGATCTAGATCGTCCATCGGATTGGTGGGACCCGGTCGACCCTAACCATGTTTAAAACCTCCATTGAAAACTACCCACGTCACCTCTGTTAACGACCCAGCAAACGACGTACGAGGGTGTTGCTGACGAGGAAACTATGTCCACCTTTGCCACACCTCTGACCAATTTGACCGTTGGAAACGGTCGGACAGACGCCACGTACGCGGAGGAAATCCGCGTCAGCCCTATGATTTCTAGATATGTTTCCCTACGCAGTGAAAGCCAGAGGGAATATTACTTGTTATAGATGTTTCAATCTCCACCGTTCCTTGGTTTTCTGAAGCCTCGTTGGAGCATTGTGGAACGTCGAGATTAGGTTTCGGAGGCAAAACACCTGTCGAACGAGTTTTTGGGGAGAACTTCCCGCAGCGGATGATTTCTCGTCCGTGGATCAGTTGTCTAATCCGCAGTCCATCTTTCACCGTATGATGGACCCCACACTCCATTTAGAACTTATAAGGACCATTCAGACGACTCAGATCAGTGGATCAGCCGGGCGTTGCAAAGACACCATGACCATTGGGTCATCTTCCTTAACCTGACCGTGAAACCCACCCTCTTAAACTTGGGTCCTTTCACTAATCCAAACCGTTCATCGGGTGGCACACCCCATCTAATGCCCATTAAGGACGATTTCAAGGACCCTTGCATACCATCTGATGTGTGGGAGAACCCTGATGATGGGTTTCTCTCAACATCATTTCATTAAAAGATGCTAACCTCCTATTATTAGCAGGGGACGCTTCCAAAAATAGAAACGACTATAAGTAGCCGGATTTTAGGGCGATTCCCAATAGAAGATAAGCAATAGAGAGAGAGAGAGAGAGAGAGAGAGAGAGAGAGAGAGAGAGAGAGAGAGAGAGAGATCGCTCAGGCGCCGCTGGAGCGAGTTGCAGGCCTGGTAGCAACTCGACTCAGCCGGGTCGTCCAATTATTAAGAGAAAACAAAGAGTGAGAGGGAAGGTATAGTGGGTGGAGGAAGTAGGGAGAGAAAGAGAGCTTTGGCATGACAGCCACTGGAACGAATTTCCAGCCGACCGTCTGAGACCCTTGGTCTCGCAGCAGAATCTGCTTCACAGCTTTAATCCCCATTTTAGCTCAGGTAAAGCAATCAAAACCCACCTCTAACTTGCCTTCTCATTAGCTGATCAATAAGCCAGCCTGAATCCTCGGATATATCAAGCTATTCTACCTACAGAATCGAGTCAGGGAAACAACGATTCGAGCTTCGTCAGACCTGGAGCAAAACACGCCGTGTCCGGACCCTTTTCAACAACCAAAAACCCTGCCTGTCAGGTATCCTTACTCATCTCCCTCTGTGATAGTCAGATTCTTCCCATCCGACTGGTTGTGTTCGCAGTTCACTTAACTCGATTCCGAGTTGAGTAACTCAGCACCTTTCCAATACGAAACCCCTATCTATCTTCATGGCAGGAGTCGGTTTTCCTGATACTGGGACCAGTGCTGCGAGACGAGCTCTGGTTCAACAGTATCAGTGAGTAATAATGCCATTTGCACTCGAGGTACCACCGAGTCAACGACTCTGGTACAGTTTAGGAGAACGGGTCCCAACTCAGTTGGACCTGGAGTGCAGAACGGCCTGGTTAAACCCAGTCAGGGGCAATCAAAGCTTGCCTGATTGAGGGCTGACCCAACCGGTTTCCCTGAACTGAGCCAACTCAATGCTCAATAACGTGCTGACTCGGTCTGTTTCCCGACTGAATCAAGCCAACCCCGATCATCTAAAGATGATTTAAGTAGCATTGGATTCAATGGGTCAGTGATCTAACCCTGTAAATAGTAAATTTCTTAAGGACCAAACTCAACAAGTCGTTAGTTGAAAGCCCGACTGCGTCAACTCAGTACTGACTCACTGGCTCTATAATACATTATTCAGGGGCTATTTGCAACGGATATACTTGAAAGACATTCTCCTTCAATCCATCTCAAACCTGGAACTTATAAACGCACCTTGCAAGAAGATTCAAATCAGAGAAACCTTCTCCTAAGGTGAGGAATATCCCACATTGCTTCCTTCATGTCATTAAATTCCAAATTGGTTAAGCCTAAAGAGTAGAGAAATTTTAGAATGATGTAAATATTGATTTTCACTCTATTTAACCTCTAGTTGATGTTGATAATCATGAGTTAATGTTTGAACTATATTTCTCTAATTTAATTTATAGGAATTTGCATTATACTCTTTATGCCTTAGTTGTAATTGCTTGATTTCACATACTAGTTATAACATGAGATAAGAATCTTGTTTCCAACCATCTTATATGTAGTATAATTGCTCCACTACTTCTTATATATGCTAGGTCATTTTAGTTTCGAAATTAATGTGTATGAAATTTTGGAATAATGTGAATAGTGATAAAATCCTTTTATTCCTATTTCGTAGCGATGAACATGAATTAATACTAAATTTCTATTACTCTAATTTTGTATGGATTAACCATGTGCATAGAACTTAGCCGTATATTCTCTGTGGCATATTTGTGATTTGCTTAAATATAGGTACACTTCTCGTAGTTATGACTTGAGCCTTCAACTTACGTCTATTTTGTCTTGTATTATGAGGAATATATGATGAATGTCTTCTTTGGTAAGAAATGTGGAATAGACCTTTAAATATCTCAACTTGTTTAACCATACTTGAGATTAACGCACTGCCTTTGTGGGCCTTCCTTTGGACCTTGGGAAAGTATATGAATTTATATTGAGCTCATATCTGAATGCTAGATATCCTATTAAAGAACTACAAGTCTTGATCATGCTTATGAGAGTAATCTTATTAATCCTATGGAATGTGCATAAACATCATGATACATGACATTCACGCATGACATATGAGCTTTTCCGAGTGCTCGATGTAAGTCACACTGACTGAATTCCTGAAGGCTCTAGTACTTCAGTTAAACTTACAGAGCATTTGCATTTGTGCCATTTTGCTTGCTCGTTCTTTACATGAGGCTTTTCCGGGATTAGACACTCCTCGGGCGTACCCCGTGTATTTTTTCCAGGAGATATCCTTGGGCGCACCAACTTACATGACTTTTTCTAGGTAGATAATCTACTGCGGGTAGTCTACATGGTCTTTTCCGGGTGGTTAGTTCTCCTTGGGCGTACCTATGACTATTTTTCCGGGTGACTAGTTTGCCTTAGGCGACCCTTTATTTTGACAGCTGGATGTGCATCCCCAGATCTGTGACTTGAGCATACATTCATACATCCATACCTTATATTTAAATTCACATTATCCTCGTTGTGGTTGATTATGTTTGGTTTAAAATATTTTGGAATGATATGGTATGCATGAATCCTTGCGGGAAATTCCCACTGAGTTTTCACTCACCCAATCGTACGGTTGCACCAAATAGACACAGGTATGATGAACAGGTAAAGACCTCCATAATGGGATTCCAGGAATGGCTGAGTAGGAGTTCGGCAAGGAGAGCCTCTATGCCGATGTAGTTGAGCCGTTGGAGCTCAACTGATATTTTAAGATTTATATAAATTTAGACTTATGTTTCACTTGAACTGTAATAAAAATTCCTTTTTTGAGGGATTTCGCTTTGTTGTCACTCACTTGTAAGGTATCCCGTATCAGTATCGGTTGGCATAACGGTGTCTTCCGAAACCGATACGGATATGGGGGCGTAATAGCCCGTAACGGCGCAATTTTTATTTTTTTTTTGGTTAAAAAAATATGGATTAAATCCGGAATATTCTAAAGATTCCAAATATGCATTCATTTATAAATTGGAACATGTTTATGGTGGTGTAACGGTCCACTCTTTGGTGAGAAGTTGTATCGAACTGTCTGATTAATTTTTGAATCAGGTAACTTGAATTTGACTATAAAATTCATATATTTAATTTTCTAAATATTTAATTTATATACTTAACAACTTGATATCATTTCTCCCAATAGTTCTTTAAAAAAATGAAATTAAATTTAGGTAGATGGCGTTGCCAATTTGGGGCTGACTTGGAGGACTAATCTATGCACCAAATCAGCTTCAAATTCATGCAATTTATTGTCATTATCCCACTTATGAATTGGTGGACATTTTATTGGATAGTGAATCATGAAAAAAAATCAAAAGGCCATATTTTAAAAAATAAAAGTCCACAAATTAACAATTAAAACTATTCAAACAATTTGATTTTGGCATTGTGACTTCACAATTGCGGTCCATAATTTAATTGCTAAATTTTAAGTTAATACGTCTCGTGTACAATTTTTTAAGGCTCGAATTAGGCGGGACTCGGATTGTGAAGTGTAGTACACGTGTCAAAGTTTTTTGGGCCCCACATGTGATGAATGTGTTATATCCACACCGTCTATCCATTTTGCCAAATAATTTTAGGGCATGAGCCCAAAAATGAGGCACATCCAAAGCTCAGGTGGACTGCACCATAAGAAACAACAATAATTAAACGTTCACCATTAAAAATTTATCGGGGGCTACAAAAGTTTTAGATCAAGCTGACATGTGTGTTTTCCCTTCATCCACGTCAGTGTGACCCAATTAATAGGTTAGATTGAAAATAAACATTACAGTGGACCTTAAGAAATTTTTAATGGTGAGCATTCTATAACCACTGTTTCCTATGGTGTGGTCCACCTGAGATTTGGATATTATTAATTTTTTAGATCCTGACCTAAAATGACGTGGCAAAATGGATGGACGACATGGATAAAATATATACATCATGGCGGGGCCCACTCGGGTCTGATCAGATCAGATTGGATGGAAAATAAACGTTACCGTGGGCCCTACAAATGGTTTAACGGTGAAAATCATGATCTACGCTGCTATTTTTGGTGTGGTCCAGATGATCTTTGGATATAATTCATTTTTTGGGTAGTGCTCTAAAATTATCTCAAAAAATAGATGAACGGTGTAGATGTAATAAATACATCACTGTGGAGCCCATATAACTTTGATCTCCTTTGAACCGTTCGTACAACTCGGAGCTCGAGGAGTGTCAGCGCTCGTCTTAGCGTGATATGTACCTACAGCTAGCTGTTGCGTGGTACACCCGCAAAAAAAAAAAAAAAAAAAAGGTACAGAGAAAACCGAAAAAAAAAAAAAGATGAGAGAAGAAAAGAGAGAGAGAGAGAGAGAGAGAGAGAGAGAGAGAGAGAGAGAGAGAGAGAGAGAAGAAGAAGAAGAAGAAGAAGAAGAAGAAGAAGAAGAAGGCCAGGCAAGCCAAGCAGCAACATAGAGTTAAGAAGAAGAAGAAGAAGAAGAAGAAGAAGAAGAAGAAGAAGAAAAGAAAGGAAAAGAGGTAAGTTTTTTTTTTCTTCAAGGCCCGTAACGGCCGTTACGGGTCAGTAACGGCCATTATGCCCGTAACGGCCGTTACGGTTGCAAAATCGGCCCATCGCTCGTTACACCCCTGTATCGCGTAACGGACCCCACCGTTACCTTTACGTATCAGCCGTTACGGCTGATACGTAACCAATTTGGGACACGTTGCTCACTTGTATTAAAATGCTTTGTTGTCACTTATGATATCCTCCACTTATGCAATAGTTATCTTATTCGATGTATGGGATTTGCTACCAAGTAGATTATGTTAGTCCACTTCATAACGTAATACTCGGGTTCTCAATGAGGAGCGGCTATCCTCGGGTTTTAAGAACCAGGGTGTTACAATTCAGATCCATTAAAAAACATTAGGGACAGAGAACATGCTGATTATTTTGAACTGGCAAAAACAACCCTTCACATGTTGAACTCAAAAGTTATCTGAATTTACCTATTAACCTTTTCTACCACATGCATTGGCATGAATTTAAACATGGTTTTTCTTTCAATTCAAGGTACCCAACATGTAACAACTCAGTAGATTTTAATTCTCCAATGAACCACTTA
This sequence comes from Magnolia changhungtana, assembly GCA_030180095.1. Taxonomy (NCBI): domain Eukaryota; kingdom Viridiplantae; phylum Streptophyta; class Magnoliopsida; order Magnoliales; family Magnoliaceae; genus Magnolia; species Magnolia changhungtana. The sequence goes on along the minus strand of JASAUF010000363.1, from coordinate 66,938 downwards.
TTTTTCCGCAGAATCTTCTGCTATTTCTAATCTTTTGAGGCATAGTGTAGAACATTAGTTGATATCTTGGCCAACTTGAAGGGTAATGGCAACTCAGATTCTCTGTGTAGCCCACATATTACCAACATTGAATTGAATGGTGTTAACTAGTTTGATTGCGGAAATGACCAAGTTGCAGTTACCTTCTGCAATATTCACAATGAGGAAGTTACCCTCAAATTGCAGTTTACATTCTTTCCAAGTCCAACTTGAAAGTAACACAAATGCAATTTGGTGTCAGGTTATACCCTGTGGATCTCCAAGAAGGTCACTGCAATTTGTTCATTTCACTATCAAACTAATTATCGCAATTCAATTCGGTGGTGCATCCAAACACTGTAAATCTTTTCCTTTTCTTAAAGATGGATTCCATTTATCCAATTCCTGGCTCCTTTTCGGTTCCCTTCTAATCCACCAATTGCAGGTTGATGCCGGGAATCGGCCTGTGACTGGAATCCGTCTGTACTTGGAAGGTAAGAAGAGCGATCACCTGTCAGTCCATCTTCAGCACCTCTCGACACTCCCAGGGATCCTCCAACTATCCGACGACTCCAGCTGCGAGCCTGAGGATGATAGCTTCCTACAAGAACGAGGCTACTACAAACCTCTCAATTGGAATCTATTCTTCCATGTGTGCATGGCCGCAGTCCAGTATAGTGGGGCCTGCATTGATGAATCTGCCTCCATTGTGACCAAGGCCTGGTTTGAGGTGGAGGAGGTCAGAATGAAGAAAGTGCTGTTCTGGTTATTTCTGTAGATGTGCTGATGGGTATGTAGGGAATCCTTGTCAATGGCCTGGGAGAATGCCAAGGTGATTCATAGCCTCTAAACAGCTGATTGGCCTACATAGATATACACATGCATATTGATCGTGTGTTCATTGAAAATGTTTTGCTAAATGGGTGTTTTCTTATTTGGCTTCCATACTCAGATTTGGATGAGTGCGAGTCTCTTTTCTATTTATCCTATCCATGTGTGCCAGGAGCTATTTGCGAGAACAGAGTTCCAGGGTACTTGTGTCACTGCCCAGCTGGGACCAGTGGCAATGGTTTCAGATATGGAATCGGCTGCCACAAGAACTTTCCAATGCGTGAAATTGTCTTTGGTTAGAGAACATCTCCCATTATTTCACTAGTTAAACTGCAAGCAGAATGTGCGGAACAAAAATTAAAAAATCTTCTAATTCTGTTTCCTGTTCCCCACTGAAACTGTTTTGACCGCTGGGCTTCTGACACCATGTTTGTATTTGATCAAATTGGCTCAAAAGAAGAGAGGCCTCAGAAATCTCAATGCCAGATACTTCTGTCAGAATGGAGGCCTTATGCTACAACAATATTTCGCTCCAAGCAAAGGTACAACTATCAAACAGATCGAGATCTTCTCTGCCTGTGAGCTCAAGAAAGCCACCAGCAACTACGATAGAAGCAGAATTCTAGGAAGCGGTGGACAAGGCACTGTCTTCATGGGAACCCAAGAAGATGGATCGATCATCGTAGTTAAAAAACCAGGTGGCCAAAGGAGATGTTAAACCATCTAGAGAGTGCTGGCAAACGAACCAGTCGCCGTGAGGAGTGGTCAGTTCATTGTAGAAGTCAAGCCTCAGGTATGTCCATGCATCTCTTCCTCATGTTCTTTGAGTATGCATCATCATCATCTTTTTAAATTCTGCAACATGAACTATTAGAGTTACTTCAGGTAAACCATGAGGAAGGCTAGTATTGTACTTGGTGTGAATTGTCTCTAGCTTTCAAGAAACGGAAATAATCCTAGCTTTTGTTCCATACAAAATTTGCGCATGCCCAGAAATGGGACGAACCCCACTTGAAAACAGTTAAAACTGAGTTACTGCTACAGATTCTCCAACCCATGATATGTTTGCATTTCATTGTGCAATAGCCTGTTTGCATGTGTTATGACCACTTTCAATCCTCTTTAATATCTGGCTTGGTTAATGCATTCATTCAATGTTCACTTGATTAGTAGAGAATGTTGGTATGGTTTTGTTGAAAGTTACTTCTTTTACCCATAATGCAAAATACTTCACCTTATTTACATGTTCTTTTGTTAAAGTTTTCCATGTCCGCCTCTTGGTTTTCTCATCCAAACCCCTAAGAAAAAGCTACAACTGCTGCTACTAATCTCTCTTGTTTCTCTTTTTTAAAGCATATATGCAATCCAAATATTTGGAATTTGGATGATATATTTGATTTAGATTTTTTCCTTTTCTATCGTGTGGACTTACCTTCTCAAATAGGTTGGTTCGTTCAGGGCTTTGGAGAAAGGGTATATCTAGTTTTGGATGTGTGCTTTTTGATTAATCAACGCACACATCCAAAACTAAATATACCCGTCTCCAAAGCCCTGAATGAACCAACCTATTTGAGAAGGTAAGTCTGAAGAAATCTAAATCAAATATATCATCCAAATTCAATGAATTTTCATCTTTTTTCTAAAAAAAATTAACGAGAATCGCTGACGGCTAAAACTGTCGGTGTTTTCGACGGTTTTGGCCGATGCCCATAGTACTCACCTTGCGACGGCTTTTAGCCGTCGGGGAAGGTCATTGCCGACGGATTCTAGTCATTGACGTTGCCCTGTTTTTTGGTAGTACCATCTGATAATCACTTGATAATTTTAAACATGGTGCAAGTGCTTGAATAGGCGACTGATTTTATTCAATCTCGGTCAAATATAGTTGATTTTGACATATTTGTCTATCTTGGTGCTTGAGGCCATAGACGTTCGGTTTGAATTGAGCCACTTGTGAAATCGAGAGACAACGGATGTATGGAAGAGTCAAGGAAGGAGAAATGGATGATGAATAGTATTTTAGATGGGCGTAAAGGTGGTATAAAGGCACAGAGACAACAAAACGTCTCATTTATGAGATCTAAGCCGCTTGTCTATTGGGCCCTATCATGGATAGGGCTTACCCAAATAACAAGAATCACTTGATTGGGCATTCCTAGCCATTGATACGAAGTCTCTTGAGGCTATTTGGTTGGTGGGGTAAGGTTGTCTTGGCTTAGAATTCCTAAGTCTCACTGAAAAACATATTTGTTGTCTCATTAACTGTGTTATGTTATTCATTTGGAATCCCATTCTCTAACATATTTCCAAAATCCAAGCCTTAGCTGGTAGCTGGAAATGATTCTCTCAAAATTTTTGGGTAATGATTATCTAACCATTGCAAAAAGTGTTAGTTTTTAACCCATTGATTAGATGGTTATAATCATGCAATAAAAGTGAGTTTTAAAAGGGAAATCAAAGGTGGATCCTACATAATGTAAGGTCCAAATCAACATCGATTGTCCATTTTTCAAACCATTGCTCAGATGGTTAGCATAATTTGACTAGAAGTAATTTTTAAGTAGGATGGACCAACGTGATGGTTAATAAATAGGACCATATTCTATATAATAAATATTGTCCCCCATTTTAAGCTGTTGATCAGATGGCTAAGATCCTCTATCAAAATAACTTTTTGGTATGAATCTTCAATAGAGATGTGGCCCACATGATTTATGGTCTAGATTGCTGATCAGACCTTTTATACAACAATAAATAGGATCATCCATTCCTGTGTATCGATAAGATGGTTGGGATCATTAGATCAAGAGTGATTTTACAAGTGAAGGATAATCAAAGGTAGACCAACATCATGGATGATCCAAATCAATGGCTAGACCTATTTTTAGTATAATCAATATGGACGGCTCATTTTCAAAACCATTGATAATAGATTGGTTAGGATAATCCCATGACTTGACTTTTGAGATCGATGGGCCCCATATGATGGTCCCTGTTGGACTATCTCCAATTTAAGATATATGGATTGTCCATTTCAAAGACATTGATTAGATGGGGATAAAGTGGTTTTTTTCCATAGAGATGGGCAATCAAAGATGGGATAGTCATGGAGAATCCAAATCAATGAGATGACATTTTCCAATACGAATAATCAAACTAGCCTGTTTTTCCACTAATCAATAGCTGGAGCTATCTTCAAAGCGATGGTCAAGTCATGGTCGGTTAAAGGCGCAATATATGTGATAGAGGCAATATATGTGATAGAGATGTTGTGACCCACCAAATTACAGTCTTTTCCAAGAAAAATCGTAGCTTGAATCAAACACAATTTAAAACTCTTCTTATTCCCCATCAAAACTCGATGTGTGAACCAAAAATCCTTATTTCCACTAAGAAATATTAAGCCAATTTTAAATTTTAACACTCCTGCGACCAAACATCTAGGGCTGTACAACGGGTTGGGTCCTATAGTACTCATGCCCAAGTCTTGCCAAGGTCTATAGTACATGTTAGGTTAACCAAGTTTGGGTCCTGATGAGCCTTGGGACTTTACTCATGCTGCTGTGGTAGCCTCATGTATATATAAGAGTTTCAACATGAGGTCATGAGTTTGAGCACCCATTACGGTTAAAAATCAGTGTGTTGTGAGTGCATGGGCGCCATATGTGGGATGTGAGTGCACGTAAAAAAAGAAAAAGACAAAAGAAGAGCCTGGACCACTTTTTTGAAGAATTAATATTTGTTAAGTTTTTGGATCTATGCTTTAAGTTGGGTTAGACAAATAAGAACATTTACAAAGTAGCAGGTGGATGGGTTAGATCACACAGTACAGGTGCCACTTTGAGGCATGCATGGTGTGTAAACAGGCTCTCTTTTACGTTGAGGTCTTGGTATGGATTCCCTAGTGGGGGTGGCTAACAGTCAAGTGTGAACTGACAGTAGGGTGTGTACTAACAAGCTAACCCAAAAAAAAAAGAGGCTCTCTTTTACATTCGTTCCTGTATTGTTGCTTCAATCTGGAATACAATTGGATTTTTTTAAATTTATTATTTATTATTATTTTTTTAAGTCTCTTTTACACTCGCACGGTTTGAAAACTCACTTTATTGTTAGAATAGTTAATATATATTTAATGCATATGATAGTATTATAAAAACTAACTTGACCCAACTCAACTCAGTTCAAAAATGTGAGACCCGAACCAGTCTGCGAGCGGGTCCAAAATAGGGGTGCACACGGGTCGGTTCAGTCCGGTTCGGGGGTGAAACCAGAACTGAACCATTCCTAATAGTTCTAGGATTTTCGGAACCGGAACCAGACCGTTAGCACCCTCGAACTGAAACGGAACCGGACTGTGAAAACCGGTTCGGTTCCACGGTTCTAGGCTTTTTAAAATCCAGCCCAAATGGTATGAGATGCATTTATATCCACCATCCATCAAGAGACTGCATCACAGGAAACGGTGGAGGTAACGTCTCCTATAGTTGAAACCTTCCTAAGGGGAGAGAGAGAGAGAGAGAGAGAGAGAGAGAGAGAGAGAGAGAGAGAGCTTATGGTTTTTTTTTTTTTTTTTTTTTTTTTTTTTTTTAATTTTTTTTTTTTTATAAACATAAGTTCGGATCCAAGTTTTGGGTCCACTGTTCGGGTCCACAGTTCGGATCACGGTTCAGTTCAACATGCCCATAAACCGGAACCGAACCGTACCCAACTGTTCTTTGATTTTTGGAACCGGAATCGGAACCGGTGCACTCTAGAACCAGACCAAACCGGACCGTTTGATCGGTTTTGGTCAGGTTCCACGTTTCTACCGGTTCGATGTGCACCCCTAGTCCAAAAGGGGACCCGGCTTGTTTAACAGGTTTGGGTCCATTACACGGGCCAGGTACCCATTGACAACCCTACAAACAGCCGTTGACATTACAAGTAGCAGCTAAGTGAAGGTCCCAAAGACGGGGCAATGTAGGCGTCATCGACGGCTAAGATCATCCGACCAGTTGGATTATATGTGGATACCCCGTTCACATTAACGGGCATGGATTGTGTCCGGTCTCTAGCCACGGACTGTCTGTTCTGTGGGTGGGCCTACTGTGATGATCTGTTTATCGTCGTTGTCCATCCCTTCCCTCAGATCATTTTAAGGCAGATCCAATGCTCAAGTGGACCACACCACATATGACTCTTGCTTTTAATGCAACTTACATTTAATGCTGTGCATTTAACACAACTAAGCTTATTATTTGTTGTGGTCCACTTGAGCAATGGATCTGCCTCGTTTTTGTGAACACACCTTAAAATGATACCAGAGAGAAGGGATGGACGACGTGGATAAACAGATACATCATGGTGGCCCCGTCCACAGAACTGACCGTTCCTGGCTAGAGACCAGAGGGGGTAGGACGCAATCCGTCTTCCCACATTAATGGACGCAATCCTAAAGCCATTAATGGACGCGGATTTCCTGCGAAAGCCTTTGGTGATGTTCTTGGGAAATCCACTCCATCTATCCGTTTTTGTGTTCTCATTTTAGGATATAAGGCTAAAATTGATCCATAACAATTGCTCAGGTGGGCCAAAAACGTGATGATTAAACATCTACAGTTGTTATATTTGTGTGGCCATAAAAGCTTTGAATCAAGCTAATATTTGTGTTTCCATTTCATCCCAATAGGAATGACGTTTATAACGGTATAGATGGCATGTAAACATCACTGTCGACGTCAGGAGCGTTTCAACGGCAGAAATTTTCTTACAACCCACTTAAGTCTCGGATCCTTCTCACTTTTGGTATAAAGTCCTAAAAGGATCTCACAAAACGGATGCACGGTGTGGATTTCTCATAAACATCACTGCAGTCCCACCTAAATTTCCAGCCCAGGAACTTTATGCGAAAGACTTTCGGGGAAATCCGCGTCCCACGTTGACGGAAACGGATTGGCTGGTGTACCACACACCCGCTGTGTAAGTTATGTGGGTCTAATCATGAGGTGTGTGTTATATCCAAACCTTCCATTCATTTGGGGAACTCGTCTTAAGGCTTGAAATGAAAAATAAGACAGGTATAACCATCAAGTAGACCACACTGAAAAAAAACAGTAAGGGATTGAACGTCTACCATTGATACCCTTTTACGGGTCATAAAAGTTTTGGATCAATATGAAATTTGTTTTTCCTCTTCATTTATGTCTTTGTGGCCTTATGAACAGATAGGATGGAAAATAAATGTTATGGTGGGCCTACGAATTTTTTAATAGTGAAAATCATTATCTCCATGGTATTTGTGGTGTGGTCCAATTGACCTTTAGATATGATTCATTTTTTCGATGATGCTTTAAAATGATCTTGAAAAATGGATGAACGGTGTGGATATAATAAATACATCACTGTGGGGCCCATGTAACTTTGATCTCCTTTGAACTGTTCGTAAACTCGGAGCTCGAGGAGCGTCAACGATAGTCTTCGCAGGACATGTACCTACACCAACTATATAGCTGATGTGTGGTACACCTGCTAATCTGCTTCCTACTAGGGGTGCACACGGGTCGGTTCGGTCCGGTTCTAGGGTGAAACTGGAACCGAACCGTTCCTAACGGTTCTAGAATATTCGGAACCGGAACCGGACCGTTAGCACCCTAGAACCGAATTGGAACCGAACCATTAAAACCGGTTCGGTTCCACGGTTCTGGGCTTTTTATAATCCAACCCAATTGCATCTTTTATTTTATTATCTAGCCCATCTCCATTCATGTTGTGATCCATTTGATGAATGATTTAGATATTGTATAAGGTGTGCAAAAATACATTTATGGAAACAATCAAATGGTGCATTATAAACCATAAATCATGAGTCAAATATGGAAACAATTAAAGGGTTCTTGGTTTGGTTCCACGGTTCGGTTCTATGGATCAGATCCACGGTTCGGTTCTACAGATCGGTTCACGGTTCGGTTCAGTTCTACATACCCCTAAGCCGAGAACCGAATCGATGTAATCGGTTCTTTGATTTTTGGAACCAGAACTGGAACCGTTGCACTCTAAAACCAGACTAAATCGGACCGTTTGGTCGGTTCCGGTCTGGTTCCACGGTTCTACCGGTTCAATGTGCACCCTTACTTCCCAGTTCCCACATTAACCTTACGCTTGCAAACGCGTATTGCATCCTACCCCCGCCCAAACGGTAATCCGTCCGGGTAGGTCTCTGGGGGGCCCACCGTGATGTAAGTTTTTTTTATCCATGCCATTAATCGCTTTTATCAAATCATTTTAAGGTATGTATTTAAAATTGAAGCAGGTCCACAGCTCCATTGGACCACACCGGAGGAAGCTGTAGTTATAATGATACTCACCCTTGAAACCTTTCTAATGGCCACTGTGATCTTCTTTTATCATCCAACCTATTAATAAGGTCATGTAGACGTGGATGAAGTGAAAAACAAATATTAGCTTGATCCCAAACTTTCCCAGCTTACAATTAGTTTTTAATGGTGGACATTAAATCCCCACTTTGTGGTCCACTTAAGCACTGAACCTTGCTCAGTGTTTGGCTCATACCTTAAAATAATATGAGAAAAGCGATTAACAGCTTGGATAAAACACTTACATCACGGTGGGCCCCATCGAACCCTGCCCGGACGGATTACTGTCCGGGCGGGGGTAGGACGCAATCCGCGTCCTACCACCTGCATGACAGGTGTATGGAAAGGGAGTGTTTGATGACTTAGATACGATAGTCTAGCATAGGATACCTACTCCATGAGAAAAAATAAAGAATATAGATAGTAATGACAATCAGGCCTCGTCAATTTGAGACAACGGAGACAAAGCAAATGTGACTTTCTTTGCGTGCACTGCACGGTGCACTTTTTTGGCCAATCCAACTCTCACGTGTGGCAACCTGACATCTATAAAAAATCTAAGCCATTCATCAGTAGGTCCGCTGTGTTTATGGTGGGGATTCTAGGTGTCCTAGTCCATCGCATGGCAATGATCCGAAGATCATCTCTCCATTCGACAACCATGACGATGGTACCAGAATCACCTGCCAGACTTTCGACACTTGTTTTACACAGCTTGTACAACACCCAAGCTCCTTGGGCCCACTACGTTGTATATGCAAAATCCACTTTGTTCATCAGATTCTATCCTCGATTATAGACCCTGGGGAAAAACATCAGCTAGAAGCACATGTCAGGTGGGCCATATCACAGGGAATAATGTGAATGGAATTTCAACCATAGGTTTGTGTTCGAGGCCACCGTACTCTGTATCTTTCATCAAAACCGTCAATCAATTTTAAATCATGCGGATAAAGTTAAGATTCTAAATTAATGCTGATGAAAGTATCAGACAATTCACACCTCATGAAACTATAGGTTTTAGGAGCGATTTTACATTGATTCCATGTGTGGCCCATATCAGTTTTCTATCAATCTGAAATATTGGATGTGCAGTTCCAACAATGGTTCTCACCTGATGGACAGATTGGATTTACATGTACAATATGGTGGCCCCACAGATTGTATGTGACCCGGGGCTGTGTGAGCCCGGTAGATATATCTGATCTGTGCCCGGGCATGTGAGGCTCACAGAGATGTCCGTGAAACATCCATTCTGCCCACCTGTTTTGAAAGACCACGATAGGAAAGGATTCTAAAAATCAGGCAGATTTAAAAGTCATGTGGGTCATACCACACGAAACAGTGGGGATCAAACACTCGGTGGTGACAGAAGTTTCGTATCAGGATGATTTTCCGTTCCCGCAGTTTATCAGAGTGGTAATAAGCATATAAACATCATGGTCAGCTCCAGGAAAGTTTCAACAGTGGATATCGTTGTTCCCACTGTTTTATTAGTTCGGTCCACCTGAGTTCTAGATCTGCCTGATTTTTAAAATACCATCAATTGTGATCTTTCAAAACAGATAATGCAATGTATTTTTCAGGGTCATTTCTGTAGACCCCATACAGCCCGGGACTGGAGATGTCTCTCCGCCAGAAGTAACAAGTAAATCCGTGTGCTGCATGGGAGCACATGGATTGGGCACTACCCAGCCTGTCCCTACCTAGGAACAAACCGGGGCTTTGTGGGGCCACCGTGAATTATTACGTTTATCTACGCAATCCATCCATTTTACCGTATCATCCAAAAAAAGAAGTAAATCCAAGGCTCAAGTGGACTACGCCAAAGGATGCAATGGTGATAATGACACCCCAGTTGAAACTTTATTAGGGCCGTCTGTGATGGTTAGTTGCCATTTAACTTATTCATAAGGTCACGTAGACCTGGATGAAGGGAAAAGACAAGTATCAACTTGATCCAAATTTTTTGTGGCGTTCTAAAAGTTTTAACCCCTATTGTATAGTCCACTTGAGCCTTAGAACTGCTTTATTTTTGGGCTTCTACCCTAAAATGATTTGGTAAAGTGGATGGACTGTGTGGATAAAGCCGTACATCGTGGTAGCGCTCTTGATGTCCCAGTGGCACGACATGGCCAAGCTGGCAAAACGGAGGGGTAAAGAAGTGCATGCTACTCTTCAGCAGTGGTGGTGAAATTATGGGGCGCAGGTTTTGAACGGCAGCTGTAAATTTTGGAAATGGATTGCCTGTGGCACCCACCACAAGGATATCCCATGGCCCAGCGTGGCCCAAGCTATGTGGGGCCCTCTGTACTGTGATTGTATTTTATCCATGCTGTATATCTTTTTGCCATCTAATTGGCCTCACACGGCTTGACCCACGTCGTTCCACAGGATATTCAGACAGTCTGCTTCCGCGTTTCCAGGGAGAATGTAATTGGCTGTCTAAGAGTGCATCCAACACGCATACCGTTGTTGACCAATTAAAGTCGTTGCACCGCCTTAGCAGACTCAGATAATATATATAGTTTATCACACAAATATTTGGACTTAGGGCCTGTTTATCTACCACTTAATATATCATGGAAATCTTAAAATCAGATTTCATCCACTTAATATATTATTTTGGGTGTTTGATTATCGCACTTAAAGAAAGTTCTTAATGAAAATTATTCACGGAATTAATTTGGGATTGGTGTATGTGCCGAAAGCAGTAAGTGATGCAAGTGGATTGCAGTAAGTATAAGAGTCTTTTGAAATTCCCCAAAATATCTCTATTCCTCCGAACTCATCTCCCTCTCCTCCACCACCGACTTTGACTTTTATGTTATGTTAAAACCCAACTTCTCTCTCTTTTCAAGAACTCCCAAATCCGTGAGTAAAAACATACAACATTCGTGCACTATGTGCCAATCCGTTGAGACATCTGATTAGTCCATAATGTAAGCTTGTTCTTGTCAGGGAATGAGTTAAAAAATCAATTGGAACCACTACTCAGGTTGATTATAACTCTTCATCTGCTGGACTTTAGAAGTTGTGTCCAACATGAAAAGTGCTTAGCGTGGTTAAGCCACATACGAAACTTACTATAAAAAGTAAATTTACTATTTATAGTAAGTTGCGAATTCTAGGAGATTTAGTTATAGTTTGCTTCTAATTTCTCTCCCATTCTTAGTATCCTTATTTAAAGGGGTTGTGAACTCGTTTATTGCATTCATTAATCAATTTCGAATTTTATAGAATTTATTTTATATTTTCTTGCTTTCTTTCCTCGTGGATTCGAGAAGTTTTTGTGAGGAGTCCAGAGAAGCTCCGTGGATTCGGAGTAGTTATCCTTGATCAGGAAGACGGTGATCGACCTCATACGAAACAGTAGGGATCGAACACTCTGTTGTGATAGAAGTTTTGTATCAAGATGATTTTCGTTCCTACAGTTTATTTGAGTGGTAATAATTCTATGAACAGATTAGATGGTTCCGACAGTGGATATGGTCCAACCGAGTCTTAGATATGCTTGATTTTTTAAATCCAATCAAGTGTTATCTTTCAAAACATACGAACCAAATGTACTTTCCAGGGTCATTTCGCAGGAGCCCATATAGCATGGGCATACAAATATCTCTCTGCCAAAAGTCACAAGGAAATTCGTGTGCTGTGGGAGCACATGGATTGGGCACTACAAGGCCTATCCCTAACAAAGAACAGACTGGGCTTTGAGGGGCCACCGTGATGTATGGAGTTTATCCACGCAATCCATACATTTTACCATATCATCGAGTACAAGCCAAAAAAAAAAAGAAAAAAAAAAAGTAAATCCAAGGCTCAAGTGGACTACACCAAAGGATGCAATGGTGATAATGACACCCCAGTTGAAACTTTATTAGGGCTGTCTGTGATGGTTAGTTGCGATCTAACCTATTTATAAGGTCATATAGACTTGGATGAAGGGAAAGCACAAATATATATCAACTTGATCCAAAGTTTTTGTGGCATTCTAAAAGTTTTAATCCCTATTGTATAGTCCGCTTGAGCCTTAGAACTGCTTTATTTTTGGGCTTCTATCTTAAAATGATTTGGCAAAATGGATAGACCGTGTGGATAAAGCCATACATCGTGGTAGCCCTGTTGATGTCCCAGTGGCACGACATGGCCAATCTCGCAAAATGGATGGGTAATGAAGTGCATGCTACTCTCCAGCAGTGGTGGTGAAATTAATTATCGGGCGCAGGTTTTGAATGGCCGCTGTAAATTTCTCATAGTCTTTCTTTAGTTTTTGGAAAGTGGATTGCCTGCGGAGAAAAAAATTTGATTTTAAGTCCAGTGTCTCATGTTACACCTCGATTCAACTTTATAAGTCTTTTATCTCATTTCTTTTATTTTATTTTTTATTTTTGATTTTAAATAGTATATTTTTAACGTCCTGTATTTTCATTACTTTGGATTTAAAAAATTCTCAAATTTTTTTTGCTAGAATTAATTTATTTTATCACTTACTGACCTTTTATACTTGATGCTAGCCTATATACACAGGTGTTACTAGTAAATAACTACACAAATTTGATTAATTAATTGTAGGAAGCTAATGAATACGTCCAATCACTAAAATCTTGGATCTAACCTTATGACATATCCATATAGGGTCTAGATCTAGCTGGCCTATCACTAACTAATCAAGACAACCATAACTAAATAAAGACTTACCTAAAGCCAAGTCAACTAGTTGTTGGATCTTGATTAATAAACCGACCTAGTTGGTATACAATTTTTTCGATCAAATCACCATTTTCACTTATTACGAGTGGTATGGTCTACATGAGTTTTAGATCTGCCCAAGTTTTAGGTTCCAGTCTTATTTTGGTCTTGCAAAACAAATGGATAGAGCGAATTTTTCATGGACATCTCTGTGGCCTCCACACAGCCTCAGGCAGGGAGGATCACAGGAAAACAACTCCGGTTGTTGTTGTTATACCAGCATGAGAAAGGATTTTATACACTGAAAAACTGATAAAGAGTGATAATTGATATTCATGCACCCGAAATTGTAAAACTGGAGTATAAGTAACTAAGATCAACAATATTTAAATGTAATGGATCATAACCTATACTAAATGAAGTTATTTAGTGGCCGCTTGGTGGATATTTGATGGAGAGTTGAAATGAAAGCCATTTAATGGTCTGAAATCCAAGGATAATATCCATTAATCAAAGGTTATGATCATTCAATCAACAGAAATTTTGAGGATAAATTATCTACAGTGAGTCTAGTGTTTTGGATGGTTTAATTTGAGTTAATGCATGCCACGTATACACATTCGAGCTGCCTTAGTATGGAAGGTCGCAACGTAGCAAGGCCTGAAATAAGTATTATGTCGGACTACCATGCCGACTCATCTGCTCTCGATCGAGTTGCAACTTTCATGGGGTCCTTACTCTTGCTCTAGTGGTAGACTCTCGGGAGTTTCAACACCTGGTCAAGGATTCAAGTACCCATAGGTGGTGAAATTCCACTGCGGCGTGAGTATGTGGGGGTGTGTGTGCATGTGTAAAAAAAAAAAAAAAAAAAAAAAAGGTCGAGACTTCATGGGCGTTTAAAAGATTGGTCCTGGTGTAACGCCCTGAAAATCGGGGGTCGAGCATAAACTCAACTCCCGAGTTCCAGAACATCACTTATGCAACAAAATGAATGATAATTGAATGTTGACTGTATTTGTGCATTGAACATGAGTGAGATTAAGCCAAAATAGCATATCATACTCCAGAGACAATTAAATTGCAAGCGGAAGACTGTGATAGATATGTATAATATAAAAAACAGTGGTGAGTCTCCAGAGTGTGATAAAGTTACCAGGTTAGTTAATTATAAGTACAATTCTAAAATATACCTAATGTGAGTAAGTGTAATGTCTTCTATACCAAGTACCATAGCCCCGTCAATACAATATCAGGTCTTCATAGATCTGCAAGAGAGATACAGATAGGAGAACTCCTCATCACCATAGAAGTAGTCCGGCACTGCTTCATAAGCATTGCCATCACCTGAAACTCAACAAATCTGGTTGGTGTGTACAACACCGTCCCGTAACGTGGGAGTGAGTGATCAACTCAGTGGAACAGTAAAGCATAGGTTAACATGTTATCAATTCAGTCAAGCAGTAATGATAAAGCAGTACAATCAAACAATTTTACTATTATTTAATGCAAGTATGAAATGACATGATGAATGCCCTTGCCAAACCACTCTCATGCGACATCATCTTACGTTCGCGAATGCGTCCATCCCTCAGTGCTCCACATCTACCAGGCACATGCAGTGCGATGATGAGCATGATTACTGAGTAATTATTAGTTCATTTCAAACAGCAGTATTGGAAAACTAAGGTACCTCCCTTATATCATTCCCAAACATGATCCATTCTAGGGTCGTCAGTCCTAGTTAATCTCATACGATATTATGGTTTGAGAGGCGTAGCGAAGGCATCACAAAGGGCTCGTCACCCGTCGAGCACGGATACTGAGATCTCACCAGTATGCGGCTCAATTGTCGGCCGTCGGCTCGAATACAAAGGTCTCACCAGTACTCGGCTCAATCGCTGGCATTGTCGGCTCGAATACAGATCTCACCATACTCGACTCAACTCATGCTCTAGTTGCTGTGAAGGGCTCGTCGCCAATCACAGACCTTAGGGCATACTCGAAGACACTACGGAGGACTCGTCGCCCGTCAGCACGAGTACAGATCTCACCGTACTCGGCTCTCGCCGTAGGTGTCGACAGCTCGAATATAGTGTCCCATACCACCATAATCGGCTCACAAGTCTAGTTGCTCACTGGTCACTACGGGGAGGCACGTGGTCCCAGCGTAGGCCGACAGCTCGACCACTGTTGAGGGTCAAATATTACATATTAGACCCCATTTATTACCTGGATTTATGGGTATGATACTGTTTAACGCCCGGTTTTAATTGTGTTTTGTTGCAGGATGCAATCAGGAGCTTAAACTGAAATTGGGTATTAAAAGCGTGGATTCGGCACTCCGATGTCACAAAAGCAGGGGACGGACTCCTGGGGATTGGGATCGACGATTTTATACAGCCGAGATCCGAAAAAATCGAGAAACTGAAGCTCAAGTGGCCCGAAAGTCAGCCAGAATGCAAGATCATAGGTTTCTCACCATCCGTTTGTCCCGAAATTTCATACACGGCCTGAAGAACATAAATTAACCGTACATGTAGAATTTCGGCCATTGTATCCTGGTGGAAGTGGCCTAATGGATAGATCATCCCTCGGAATCATGATTCTGGGCCCACCTACTGTTTGGATATGCTTCATCTCCGGTCTCCACGGTCTAAATGATGTGACAGAATGGATGGACGGAGCGGATTTCATATACACATTGTGATGGACCCCATAAGGAGCATGCGAGTGCATAGACGGTGCACTCCTGCGGTGCACCGAATTCCTACGGAGGGTCAGCCACCGCTGACCCGCGTCCTCTTAAAAAACGCAACTGCGTTTACACGGCCGACTTCGGTTCTTAACTGTGGGACCCATCCATCATATATGCTGAAAATCCAGACCGTCCATTGCATCCAGAGGTGGGGCGTGACCCTCGCCAAGCTTTCTCTTTTAGCCTGTACACGTGTACACGCACTGATCATCAGAAAACGCAGGTTTGACGGTGAAAATGTTCGCTACGGTGGGCCGCACTAAAATCAAGAAAAAATATACAATTCTAAGTGGTTTTTCGCCACGAGTCGAATGAACGGTATGGATTTTTCCATAAACATCAAGGTGAGGGCCATCGACCAACACACCGCAGCATTGCGTAGGCTCTGTTCGCAAACAGAGCCTGCGGGCGATCTTTGTGGGCCACCACTGTAGATCAATGGTTCGATCGGAACCGTCCATCAGACTTAATAGGGCCCACTTACCAAGGCCTAGGTGGAAGTATTCCAAGCAAGAGCGAGGATCTGATTTTGTCCATTCAAACGAAAGATAGACGGTGCACTGGAAATCTTGTGGGTCTCATCAATAGAAAAAAAAAGTACACCGTTTCAAATGAAATTCCAAGAGGAATCTGATGGACGGATTGGATTCTTCAAAAGATACCTATGATGGGCCCCACCAACACATCAGCGTAAGATGACTTACGTAGGCTCTGTTCGCACGTTCGAGGAGCTCGGAACGCTCTGGGATGATCTGTGATTGTTCACTCCCCAAGTATAGGGTTGTGATGTAGTAATAAACTCGGTAAGACCGAGGTCGAATCCACAGGGACTGAAACCTGTACGCTTTCTAAAAATAACCAGATCTAGAACTAGGCTAAGATGAAATCTAAACCAATTTTTGATTTGAGGAATAATGGTGAAATAATTAATCTAAAACTTAGGAAAAATTCGGAAAAGGAAACTAGGGATTCAGGAGGATCCACTTGTAGAGATCGGGAGATCTTATGCCCGTATTATAAATCGGAAATTAATCGAATCATTCTTCGATTTAGTTTTCAAGAGATGAAAAGTATATGAATTAGAATGGATTCCATCACCAAACCATGCCCAGGAGACAAAGCAAACAACAGAATTAATCTAATTACCAACCAATCAACGTGTTTATGAAGGTTAGGAAGGGTACCGTCATCCGACCATGCCTAGGAGACGATGGTGAACAACAGGGCTTCCTGACGTCATAAACATAAAAGAAAAAGAACATGTTCAAAGCCATTGCAGACCCATTGTAATTTCAGTCACAACAGACCATTAAAGACTGAAAACATTCCCTTAATTAAAAACCCCAAAATCAACATCAATTCAGTCTAAACAAAAGGCACAAGCAAAGAGTTCCCATCACACTACAAGCTTCACCTCTTAGCCCTAGCTAAGAGGATTAGCTAGCCATAAACATGGTTAGACTAAAGCTCAAAAGAAAGAAAGAAAGAGGAAAGCAAAAAGAAAAAAATAAAATAAAACTCTCCTCACGTCCAGAGCCTTCAGCCCAAAACCGAGCCCATGCTACACGTTCAAAACCCAGACTTCAATCCAAATTAGATGCCCCTTGCTCCAGCCGTGAATTTCTCCTTTTATAGAGCAAGGAGGGTTGGAGGAAAATCGGCAGAACCCACCCTATTTCCGCAGTCCGAATCACAGGAAAATACGGACTCTGTTTTTGCACAGCCTGCGTACAACCAACTGCGTTTAGAAAGGTGATCAGGACGCTGATTGTCCCAGATTTTTCGTCTGTCTTCATGGATAGGGTCATCCCTGGCCTGGGATCCACTTGGACGGATTGGATCAATGATCCGATCACAGACTGTGGCCCACTATCGCCCGGGATTTCCGGATTGCCCGGATGTGCGTAAAGCCTACGCAAACGCTGATGTATTCAGTGGGCCCCACATAGGTAATTTCGGAGAAATCCACTCCGACCATTGTATTACCCTCACAATTTCGATCAGAAATGACTAATTTTGAATCTATTTTGGTGCGCCCCACATAGGTTTCATTCAGCCGTCCATTCTCCATTTGGATCCTTCAAGGACACCAAATATCTGAGAAAATTCATATGTAGAACAGGGCACGGTCGGTTTGACCTCTTGAAACGAATGGTCGGTCCGGATTGATGGATTGATCGAAGGTGGTGGCCCACGAAGCATCACAGTGGATGCCCTGTTGCTAACAGCATCTTCGCTGTCAAGCGCTGTGATGGTCGGTGGACCTCACAGAGTCATTGTTGATGGAATCCACTCCGTCCGTTGGTCTTAGGACGAAAAACCGTCTGGATAGGGTAGTTTTTGGAGTTAATTTGGTGTGGTCCACACTCTCTTTTACTCCACCGTTCATTTTGTTCTTTAACGGCTCAAGATGTACCAACGCTTAAAATGGGCCAAAAAATCACCATGGTTGTGGTCGTACCCACTTTCCAGACACAGTGGACGGTTCAGATTTGTAAAATATACGAGGTGTGGGCCCCACTATCAACACCCATCGGGCCAGCGTCCGTCCGCTGGACGCTGGCTGCATGAGAGATGAAGGGTGCGGGTCAGCGGTCCTGTTGACCGAATTCGGATCCGGTGCGGCTCGGGAGTGCACCGCATGTGCACTCGTGCGCCCCCATGTGGGGTCCACTGTAATGTTTTCAAGAAATCCTCTCCGTCCATCCGTTTTGTCAGCTTATTTAAAACGTTGATACCAAGACTTGAGCAAATCCAGATCTCAGGCGGGCCCCAATTCAAGGTTTTAAGGGTTGATATATCCATTGGGCCACTTCTAGGGGGATCCGCCGGCTGAAATTTGACTTGTACGGTTAATTTATGGTCCTGAAGCCATGTATGGAGTTTTGAACCAAGCGGATGGAGGGAACACTGTGATCTTGTATTCTGGACCAATTTCGGGCCACTTGAGCTTCAGTTTCTTGATTTTCTCCGGATCTCTGACATGTAAATCCACCGATCTTGGTCTCCTGGGGTCCGTCCCTTGCCTTTGGTGAATTCTGAGTGTTAAATCTATGCTTTTATCATCATTTCCAGTTTCAGCTTGTAATTTCACCTTGCATCATAAACATGATTACAATAGGCCGTTAGATAGTATTATGTTCATAAATCCAGGTAATAAATGGGGCCTGATATGCAATATTTGACCCTCAACAGTGATCTTAGATAGGATCGGTCCATCGATCTTGACCGTCCAAAAACATTCCTGGGTCAGCCGACCACAGCCATGAAAGCTGAATGGCTCAGATCTTGCTGATCTTGCTCAAGCAGCTTTTGTAACCAAAAAAAGAAAAATCTGTTCCATACGCAAATCAGTTGCGTTCACAGTAAGGAGTTCCGCACCGACTCCGGTTGTGTATCGACTTCTCCACCTTCTCGCATAAGCTATATAAAGGGAAAGAGGAGAAGGAGAGAGGATATTCGAGATCTGGGAGAGAAATTTGGAGCGTGGAGGTGGAGCAGAGAAAGAGACAGGAGAAAGTTTACTCTAGTTGTTATTTTTTATTTGTTTTTATTTTTCCTTCTTTCATGAGATCTAGTCCACTCATGTGTGGCTAAACCTCTTAGCTAGGGCTAAGAGGTGGAGCTTGTAGCGTGATGGAAGACCTTTAACTTTGTGCCTTTTTGTTTATCTTGAACTAATGATGATTTTAGTTTAATTAAGGGAATACTTTTAGTTTTTAATGGTCATTTGTGACCGAAATTACAATGGGTCTGATAGCTTTGAGTATGTTCCTTTCCTTTTGATGTTTATGACGTCGGGAAGCCACGTTGTTCACCATCGTCTCCGGGCATGGTTGGATGTCGCATTCCTTCCTAACCTTCATAATCATCGGATTGGTTGGTAATTAGTTTAATTACATTTGTTTACTTTGTCTCCGTGGCATGGTCTGGTGATATAATCCATTCTAATTCACATGCCTTTCATCTCTTGAAAACTATATCAACATCAGTTCAGTTAATTTCTATGATTCTTTAATCCAGGCATAAGATCTCCCTAATCTCTACAAGTGGATCCTCTGAATCCCTAGTGTTCCTTCTCTGAATTTCTCTTCAGTTTTAAATTATTTTTTCACCATTATTCCTCAAAAATTATTTGATTTAGATTTCATCTTAGTCTAGTTCTAGCTCTAGTTAGTTTCAGGCTACGTACAGGTTTCAGTCCCTGTGGATTCGACCTCGGTCTTACCGAGATTATTACTACATCACAACCCTATACTTGGGGAGTGGACAAGTTTTTGGCGCCGTTCTTGCAAGTGTCGGGACCCACTACTACGATTTTCTGAAATTAATTGGATTTAGAGTTAGTTTAAGATTAGGATTTTACTAATTTTAATTTTTAATTTTGTTTTCTATTCTGATTCATAGAACTAACTTATTTTCTATTCTGTAGGTTGTTAAGATAGAACTTCTAATTTGGTCTTTAGCTTAGGGACTCCAAGTTAGTAACTTCCTCCCAACCCTCTCTTTCTTTCTAGATTTCATTTTCTTTCTTAGGATTAGGTTTAGAATTTGATTGAGGGTTGCGAGTGTTTCATGCCCAAGTGGGCCGGTGACAACACTTGACGTCTCTTGACTGAAGGAGGATTAGTTGAGGGGTTGACTGTCCATCGCAGGACTAGACACCGCTCGAATTCCCCTGAGTTAATTGAGGTTATGGCTGCAAATCAACCTCAAGCACTACCTCAGCATGTGGATGAGGAAATACATGAGGTTACGACTGCAAATCAACTTCAAGCACTACCTCAACATATGGATGAGAATGAGGTGCATCAAGCACCCCCGCCTCGTACTTTACAGGATTATTTACAACTGGCGGGGGTGAGTACGCCCTCATGCATGATTTTTCCTGAAAACATAGGACAGATGGACATCAAGCCAGGAGTTATCCAACTCCTTCCTAAATTCCATGGGCTTGAATCAGAAAGTCCATACTTACATTTGAAAGAGTTCGATGAGATTATAGCCACCTTATACTTTCCCAATGTATCCGAGGATACAATCAGGCTGAAACTCTTTTCTTTTTCCTTGAAAGAGAAGGCTAAGACGTGGTTACATTCACTGCATCCTAGATCCATTGGCACATGGAATGATTTACAGAGGGAATTCATAAAAAAAAATTTCTCACACCATAAAACGATTACCCTCAGAAAAGCAATCATGAACTTCGCCCAAAAGGAAGATGAAACATTCTACCAATGTTGGGAAAGGTTCAAGGATCTTGTCAGATTCATGCCCACAACACGGTTTTGAAATGTGGCGCATTACAAATTTTTTCTATGATGGACCGACATCTTCCATGCGCCATACGGGTCGAGACAATGTGTAATGGAGAATTCATGAATAAAGAGGTCGACGAGGTATGGGATTACCTCGATAGACTTGCCGAGAATGCACAATCATGGGACCATTACCCAAAATCAAACACCACGCCTAAGCCAACTCAGTCTAAGGAAAAAGGTGGAGTATATCTCCTGAAAGAAGAGGACGATGTAAATTTTAAAGTGACTAATCTCATGCGAAGAGTCGAGGCCATGGAAGGAAAGAAGGATAAGGTTAATGAAATTGTTTCTGGCATCTGTGATTGTAACATTCACACAACTGAAAATTGTCCTACCATATCTGCCTTTCGAGGAGTGTTGAATGAGCAAGCTAATGCCGTAAATAACTATCAAAGACCTTTCAATGGATCTACCTCCAATACATACAATCCTGGTTGGAGAAATCATCCAAATTTTAGTTGGAGGAATGGACAAACTGCTACCCCTCAAAGTTTCTTCAATCAAAATCCAAATCAGGGGAAACCTCAAGAAGAACCGGTTCAAAATTCCATACAAGAGCTGACTCAGGCAGTGCGTGGACTTACAGACTTTATGCAAAAAATAGATTCATGTATGACGGTTATAGAAAAGGGGATGCTTCCTGCACAACCGCTCCCCAATCCTAAACCGCAATACGAGATAAATGATCCCAGCTCTTCAAATCAAATGGGGCACGCTAAATCCATCACCACTCTTAGGAGTGGGAAGATCATTGATAAAACCCTTCCGGTTAGGCCCGAAAAGCCTCAAGAACCAGAAGAAGACAATAATGATGGATCTCGTGATGTCCCACAAAATTTAGAACCGGAACTTCTAGAGAAGCCGCTGTTGCGTTTCCCCCAACGGTTGGTTGCACCAAAACGTCTTTCTAACTCTCATGATATTCTGAGGTGTTGAAACAAGTGAAAGTCAACATTCCTCTACTTGATGTCGTAAAAACGTGTTCCTCTATATGCAAAATTTCTGAAAGACTTATGCACGACCAAAAGACGACAGAGTATTCAAAAGAAGATCTTCTTGACTGAGAAAGTGAGTGTCATCCTGAAGCAAGACGTGCCGCAGAAATTCAAGGATCCCGGTAGCCCAACCATATCATGTGTAATCGGGAACCATCGAATTGATCACGCACTTCTTGACTTAGGAGCGAGCGTCAATCTGATTCCCTACTCGGTATACAAACAGTTAGGGTTGGGTGAGTTAAAACCCACCCTAACCACACTACAACTTGCCGATCGAACTGTTCGTGTACCAAGATGGATTATTGAGGATGTGTTAGTCCAAGTTGATAGATTTTACTACCCTGTAGATTTTATCATCCTGGACACCGAACCCATCAACAACATGAGCACTCAGATTCCCATCATTCTTGGTCGCCCATTCTTTGCCACGTCAAATGCAATCATCAATTGCAGGAATGGTGTCATGACTATGTCTTTTGAAAATTTGACATTGGAGTCAAACATCTTTTTCAATAACGGCAGCAACGCAGAGGATGATGACGATGTCCACGACATTAACATGATCGATACTTTCGTGGAAGATAGGACACCCCTTACCTTATCCTCTGATCCTCTAGAGACGTGCTTGGCCCACTCCCATGAGTTTGATGATGATATGATTAGGGAGACGTGTGCCTTGCTTGATACTGCACCGGTACTTGAAGTTAACCGGTGAAGGCCACAATTTGAAGAATTACCACAAACTGATGTAGTGCCTCTACCGTCTAACCTCAAGGCACCGAAGCTTGACCTAAAACCTTTGCCCTCTGATTTGAAATATGCCTATTTAGGTCAAGATGAGACATACCCGGTGGTGATCTCTGCCCACCTGGAGAAAGAACAGGAGAGTATGCTCATATCTACTCTCATTGAGCATAAAGGAGCCCTAGGATGGACGATAGCGGACCTCAAGGGAATCGATCCCTCGATTTGTACTCACCACATATATCTTGAGGAAAATGCGAAGACCGCTCGGTAACCATAACGTAGACTAAATCCAAACATGAAGGAAGTGGTTAAGGCCGAGATTCTCAAACTATTGGATGTGGGTGGGTATCATATACCCTATATCTGATAGTCAATGGGTGAGTCTAACTCAAGTGGTTCCTAAGAAGTCCGGAATCACCATCGTAGCCAATGCTAATAATGAACTCGTGCCAACTAGAGTCACTACTGGTTAGAGAATGTGCATTGACTACAGAAAGTTGAATACCGTCACAAGGAAGGATCACTTTCCTCTGCCCTTCATCGATCAAATCTTGGAAAGGCTAGCTGGTCATTCTTATTACTATTTTCTTGACAGGTATTCGGGCTACAATCAGATTGAAATTGCCCCTGAGGACCAGGAAAAGACCACATTTACATGTCCCTATGGCACCTTTGCTTGTCGAAGGATGCCATTTGGATTATGTAATGCCCCTGCCACCTTTCAGCGATATATGTTGAGTATCTTTTCTGATATGGTGGGGCAATATCTAGAGGTCTTCATGGACGATTTCTCTGTCTATGGTTCATCTTTCAGCAAGTGCTTGGAAAGTCTTAAATGTGTGCTGAAAAGATGTGAAGAAAAGAATCTGGTACTTAATTGGGAGAAGTGCCATTTCATGGTTCATAAGGGGATTGTCCTTGGACATATCATCTCGTCCAAGGGAATTGAGGTAGATAAGGCAAAAATCGATCTTATCTCTAACCTACCTCCACCCAAGAACATCAGAGACGTGCGATCCTTCTTAGGACACGCAGGATTTTACAGGCGATTCATAAAGGACTTTAGTCTCCTCTCTCGTCCTTTATGTAATCTTCTTCAAAAGGATGTTCCATACGAGTGGATTGAGTAATGCCGAAGCTTTTACCAAGCTTAAAGGCATGTTAACCATCGCACCCATCATGCGTACCACCCGACCGGAGCCTTCCTTTTGAGCTTATGTGCGACGCTTCGATTATGCTCTTGGAGCAGCTTCTAGGCCGAGAGAAAAGATAAGAGGCCCTACGTCATCCATTATGCGAGTAGGACTTTAAATCCCGCCCAAGTGAACTACTCGACTACGGAAAAGGAACTTTTAGCCGTGGTGTTCGCCTTGGACAAATTTAGGTCCTACTTGATCGGATCCAAGATCATTATCTATACGAGATCATGCGGCACCAAGTATCTTCTTTCCAAGAATGATTCTAAGCCCCGCCCGATACGATGGATCCTTCTACTCCAAGAATTTGATTTGAAAATTAAAGATAAAAAGGAGTAGAGAACGTAGTGGCCGATCACCTTTCTCGCCTTAATACCTCTCGATTCCCTTGAGGCGACCCATATTAATGACATGTTCCCGATGAACAACTGCCATTCGAGTCTCTCATTCACCTTAGTACGTGATATTGCTAATTATCTTGCTACAGTTCCATACCGACACATTGATCACAAGAAGATAAGAAGAAATTTTTCACCGAGGTGCGCAAATTCTTCTGGGATGATCCATACTTGTTTAAATATTGTCCAGACCAAATATTGAGGAGATGTGTGCCAGACGATGAGCATCAGAGTGTCATCTCCTTCTGTCACTCACAGGTCTGTGGTGGTCACTTTTCTGCAAAAAAGACCACGACCAAGATTCTGCAGTGTGGCTTCTATTGGCCCACTATGTTCAGGGACACTCATGAGTTTTGTAAAGCTTGTGAGCGTTGTCAGAAATTGGGAGCATTGTCCCATCGAAATATGATGCCCTTGAATCCCATTCTTATCATAGAGGCATTTGATTGCTGGGGCATCAATTTCATGGGACCATTCCCCCAATCTTTTGGGAATTTATATATTTTGCTTGCCGTAGACTATGTCACTAAATGGGTCGAAGCGATTCCGTGTCGGAATAATGACCATCGCACTGTCATTAAATTCCTAAAAGAGAACATCCTTTTCCGATTTGGAATGCCTCGAGCTATTATTAGTGATGGGGGCTCACACTTTTGTAATAGGCCATTCGAGAGTTTAATGAAGAAATACGGTATCTCTCATAAGGTGAGCACCCCATACCACCCACGACAAGTGGGCAAGTTGAGATTTCTAATAGGGAGATCAAACACATTTTGGAGAAAATGGTTAACCCTGACCGTAAGGATTGGTCAATTCGATTGACCGATGCCTTATGGGCGTACCGTACTGCTTTTAAAACTCCTATTGGAATGTCTCCCTTTAGACTCGTCTATGGGAAGGCTTGCCACTTGCCTGTGGAGTTGGAACATAGAGCCTACTGGGCGATCAAAAATCTAAATTTCAATCTGAACAATGCTAGCTCGCTACGCAAACTTCAATTAAATGAACTTGAAGAAATTCGGAACGACGCATACGAGAACTCGAGAATTTACAAGGATAGGATGAAGGCGTTTCATGACCAACATATTCTACGAAAATCATTCACGCCTAGTCAGAAAATTCTTTTGTATAATTCTCGATTACATCTTTTTCCGGGTAAGCTTCGATCTCGTTGGACCGGCCCTTACATTGTTGCTACTGCATATCCTCATGGGGCCGTTGAGATAAGAGACCCCGACAATGGCAAGGAGTTTAAAGTAAATGGACATCGCTTAAAGCCATTTGTCGAGAAATTTGATTCAGAGGACATGTCCATGCCTCTGACTGATCCTGTCTACCAGGACTGATCTCCTAGTCTGATGGAGGTATAGGTAGGTTTATCGCTTTCTTAGGACTAAGGTAATTTGCTTTATGTTATTTTAGGATAGACATTAAACTTAGCGCTCCTGGGAGGCAACCCAGCTTTTCAATTCTTTTCACTTCCCTAGCTAGTTCAATGTTTGTGGGTAACATTGCTGCAAACCCTCACGAGACTACAACTCGTCCACTAGGGGAAACCTAGGGGTTTAAAGGCTTGTTGCATGCGCTAAATGCAATCGAGAGCACCTGCGAAAGTGGTATAGGTAGGATTTTATTTTTTATTAGTTTTATTTCTGTTCTACTTTCTCTCTTGTGCTGACCGGATTCCATGCTTCTATCTCTTGGAAAGTCTCTCTCGGTTCATCATCCAGGTACTATCTTCCCATCACTTTGCATTTACTTTTGTTGTCCCATGTGCATTCCATGCTCATATCTTTTACATTGAGGACAATGTAGCTTTTAGGTTGGGGGTGGGAGATTAGGTAACCTAATCAGTATTTTCTTCGTCTTGAGCAAAAATTGTGAAAATTTTTAAATTTTGTCTGGACTTTCTAGTGAATTCAATGTGATTTTGCCGGATATCCTGGATTTAGAATTTCAAAGATTGGTAATGTTGGTGATTTATGACTCTTACATTCAGTATCTGTTAGATTTCACAGTTAAGTTTGAATTGTTAATCCATGATTAGAAGTTGTAAACATTGATTGAGTCATGATTTCACATACCACATCTTACTTACACATTGAGATTTCAGTTTGATATTGAATGATTAACTTAGTAATCACTGAGCATGAAAGAAACCAGCCTAAAAGATTTGGCCATCAGGGTATAAAAAAAAAAAAGAATTACACCATGGGTTTGCTCCCTATAGGTGTGGATTCGATTTTCCATGATTAACAGTTAGACAGAGCTGGGCGACTAGTTTCACCATAGGTCTGCTCCCTATAAGTGAAAATTTGATTCCCATCTTGACATTAAAAATTTAAAAAAAAAAAAAAAAAACTTGAAAATGAAAGAATGATCTGTGAGGCAAAGTACTGGTTTAAGTGATGGTAGTTATGAATTTTCTGATTGATTACTAATGATATCATGAAATCGAGAATTGAATCTCTTAATGATGGTAAGCCGAGATTCCACTATACACCCATGGAACTCAATGTTTATTATTCTAGTTTATTGATCAATATTTGAACTTGATTATGAAATTCACCATGCATGAGAGGCCAGGAGAAACTGATAATCAGCATTCATGAATCTTAAGATTTCTCATATCTGGATTGTTTTTTCAAAATATCACTCGACTTCACAAGAATTATCTCGTAATTCTCAACTTAATTTTCACATATTTTGCTCGGGACTAGCAAAATGCTGGTTGGGGGTTGTGTTGAGGGTCAAATATTACATATTAGACCCCATTTATTACCTGAATTTACGGGTATGATACTGTTTAACGCCCGGTTTTAATTGTGTTTTGTTGCATAATGCAATCAGGAGCTTAAACTGAAATTGGGTATTAAAAGCGTGGATTCGGCACTCCGATGTCACAAAAGCAGGGGACGGACTCCTGGGGATTGGGATCGACGATTTTACACAGCCGAGATCCGAAAAAATCGAGAAACTGAAGCTCAAGTGGCCCGAAAGTCAGCCAGAATGCAAGATCATAGGTTTCTCACCATCCGTTTGTCCCGAAATTTCATACACGGCCTGAAGAACATAAATTAACCGTACATGTAGAATTTCGGCCGTTGTATCCTGGTGGAAGTGGCCTAATGGATAGATCATCCCTCGGAATCATGATTCTGGGCCCACCTACTGTTTGGATATGCTTCATCTCCGGTCTCCACGGTCTAAATGATGTGACAGAATGGATGGACGGAGCGGATTTCATATACACATTGTGATGGACCCCACAAGGAGCATGCGAGTGCATAGACGGTGCACTCCTGCGGTGCACCGAATTCCTACGGAGGGTCAGCCACCGCTGACCCGCGTCCTCTTCAAAAACGCGACTGCGTTTACACGGCCGACTTCGGTTCTTAACTGTGGGACCCATCCATCATATATGCTGAAAATCCAGACCGTCCATTGCATCCAGAGGTGGGGCGTGACCCTCGCCAAGCTTTCTCTTTTAGCCTGTACACGTGTACACGCGCTGATCATCAGAAAACGCAGGTTTGACGGTGAAAATGTTCGCTACGGTGGGCCGCACTAAAATCAAGAAAAAATATACAATTCTAAGTGGTTTTTCACCACGAGTCGAATGAACGGTATGGATTTTTCCATAAACATCAAGGTGAGGGCCATCGACCAACACAAATAAGAAGATTACGTAGGCTGTTCGCAAACAGAGCGCTCATGGCGATCTTTGTGGGCCACCACTGTAGATCAATGGTTCGATCAGAACCATCCATCAGACTTAATAGGGCCCACTTACCAAGGCCTAGGTGGAAGTATTCCAAGCAAGAGCGAGGATCTGATTTTGTCCATTCAAACGAAGGATAGACGGTGCACTGGAAATCTTGTGGGTCTCATCAATAGAAGAAAAAAAGTACACCGTTTCAAATGAAATTCCAAGAGGAATCTGATGGACGGATTGGATTCTTCAAAAGATACCTATGATGGGCCCCACCAACACATCAGCGTAAGATGACTTACGTAGGCTCTGTTCGCACGTTCGAGGAGCTCGAACGCTCTGGGTGATTCTGTGATCATAGATAGGATCGGTCCATCGATCTTGACCGTCCAAAACATTCTGGGTCGGCCGACCACGCCCATGAAAGCCGAATGGCTCGGATCTTCTTGATCTTGCTCAAGCGACTTTTGTAACCAAAAAAGAAAAAAAACTGCTCCATACGCAAATCGGTTGCGTTACGTCACAGTAAAGGAGTTCCGCACCGACTCCGGGCCAGGTACCGACTTCTCCACCTTCTCGCATAAGCTATATAATGGGAAAGAGGAGAAGGAGAGAGATATTCAGATCCTGGGAGAGGCTGGAGCGTGGAGGTGGAGCAGAGAGAAAGAGACAGGGAAAGTTTACTCTAGTTGTTATTTTTTTATTTGTTTTTATTTTTCCTTCTTTCATGAGATCTAGTCCACTCATGTGTGGCTAAACCTCTTAGCTAGGGCTAAGAGGTGAAGCTTGTAGCGTGATGGAAGACCTTTAGCCTGTGCCTTTTTGTTTATACTGAACTAATAATGATTTTAGTTTAATTAAGGGAATACTTTTAGTTTTTAATGGTCTGTTGTGACTGAAATTACCATGGGTCTGCGATAGCTTTGAGTATGTTCCTTTCCTTTTGATGTTTATGACGTCAGGAAGCCCTGTTGTTCACCATCGTCTCCTGGGCATGGTTGGATGTCGGTACCCTTCCTAACCTTCATAATCATCTGATTGGTTGGTAATTAGTTTAATTCTGTTGTTTACTTTGTCTCCTGGGCATGGTCTGGTGATGGAATCCATTCTAATTCACATGCCTTTCATCTCTTGAAAACTATATCAACATCAGTTCAGTTAATTTCTATGATTCTTTAATCCAGGCATAAGATCTCCCTGATCTCTACAAGTGGATCCTCTGAATCCCTAGTGTTCCTTCTCTGAATTTCTCTTCAGTTTTAGATTATTTTTTC
Source organism: Magnolia changhungtana (assembly GCA_030180095.1). NCBI lineage: Eukaryota > Viridiplantae > Streptophyta > Magnoliopsida > Magnoliales > Magnoliaceae > Magnolia > Magnolia changhungtana. The sequence goes on along the minus strand of JASAUF010000363.1, from coordinate 37,644 downwards.
ACCATTATTCCTCAAAAATTATTTGATTTAGATTTCATCTTAGTCTAGTTCTAGCTCTAGTTAGTTTCAGACTACGTACAGGTTTCAGTCCCTGTGGATTCGACCTCGGTCTTACCGAGATTATTACTACATCACAACCCTATACTTGGGGAGTGGACAACCACGGTGTCCCATACCACCATGCCCGGCTCATGAGTCTTAGCGGATCGAGGTACCATAGTTAAATGGGATTTCATTGGTAAGTTTGGTACCCTAGGTTCAAGCAGTAGCGTCCAAACATGGTGAACATACATTAGACAGATCGGGTTACTTGACGAGCCTGATTAGCTCGAGCGCACAATCAATTGGACGACATGAAGTGCATAAGCACTTCGTGTGGCCAACCACTATCGCCAACCGAAGTACTCCTCGGGTTCGTCAAACACATCACACGTGGCATATGAATCATAACCACGCTTTCAAATCCATTACCGATTGCCTGGACTATAATCATAGCCCCGAGCACAATCAATTCTCATCCATAGCATGTGGAATAAAGCATGATAAACAAAGTAATTTAAGCATGCTAGTAGGCATGTTATAAGGCATGTTATAAAGCATGATATAAAGCATGTTGTAAAGCACTACATTAATAGGAATACAAACACATATATTACAAGAAAGCGGTTTAAGTAGACAACCTCATGGAGGTAATCATACATCTCTCTAGGGTAGTTGAGAATCCTATCTCAGCACCTACCTAAGGCACCAACATTCAACCACTTGCTCACACAAGCATTTTCACAAACACTTAACATACACTATTTCAACATACATAGAGTATGTTAACAAACATGTATTAGGGCGAATCCTTTTGCCAAGCAAGTCTTTTATGTACACATAATATATTTATACAACAATTAATCATGGCAAACACATCTCTAAAATATACATGTATACGGTACTTTTACAATACAATATTTCTACATACATAGTGTATATTAGTAAAACATGTATTTAGGCGAATCCTTTGGCCAAATAAGTATTTTATGCATATATCGTATATCCATACAACAAATAAACATGTCAAACACATTTCCAAAAAAAATACATATACGGTATTTTCTACGAATACCTAGAATATGTAAAATTCCATATTCTACAACTTTAATCGAAACAGAAAACGGAAAGCACTTTGTACATGTGCAATTGCATGCAGATCATGAATCTATCATTATCTGACATTGAAAGCGTTGAAAACCATAACCTATACACCTAAAGTCCGCACCTTTTGTCGTAGAATCATAACAGAGTTGATAGGTTCGCTAAGCTTCCGTATACGGGAGTTTGGCAATCTAGAGAACGAAACAGGTTAGCTATTTCATAACCTACAACTACCCAAGCCCCAAATCAGGTTAGGGTTAGGGTTTCTTACCTAGAAACAGAGCTGGAATCGCCGGGAAAGCGATGAGAATTAGGCGGTGGAGCCCGAATAGCGGCAGGGAACAGCAGTAGGGAGTTCCTCCCACATCTCCCACACTTTCTCTCTCTTTTCTCTCTCTCAAATCCAAATTCGTATGGCTGGAATGGGAGAGGGTTTAAGGTCCTTATATAGTCTAAAACTTCACCGAAATAGACTTCTGGACAAGGTTCACCTAGGTTATAACCAAAGTGGAACTTTCTCAGCTCAACGGAGGACTTCTGGCGGGCCTCCTTGAGCCAAAGGTCGGACTAAAGCTCACTAACACTGGATCTACGTTCTATTAAGTTTTCGTTTCAGTCGGATATCCAGATCACATGTGGCGGACCAGTTTCAGTTCGACGGTCAGTGGGTCTCGATCGGAGATTCCGAGTACATGTAAATGTGTATGAAATTTTTCCTGATCCGAGGGTGTAATTTGGTCAGATTCTGACGGTCTGGTTGCTTAAAACTGATCCGCAAGCGACAAGTCTCAGATTACTATTCAAGATATTTATTTTTAAAGAAAACAAGTGTTTTCACACTCTCTCGCTCCGGACTCAAGCGAACAGCCGTGGGACACTGGTTGGATTTGATTTCCGAGATGGTTGTCAAGCCCAACGAGGCGGTCATAATTCCTTAACTTCGAGTTATTCGAACTCCCGATGTGCGGTCTATAACTGATACGGAGTTTCGAGATGCTCCTGAGAGCAGCCGGGTAATGAGATTGATCTTAGATTTTAGAGTAACCTAGCGTCAATGATTCTACAAGTTCTGGGTCTTACAGATCATATTTAAAGCGATTCAAACGGATTTCGTAGCTAATTTACTTTAGCACTTAGTTACTTTGTCTCATTTCTAAAGGATTTAATCCTAAGTGATTTCTGGTCGAGGTGGTACTCAGGCCTTTGTAGTTTGTATGTAAGGTGAGCCAAGTTATAATACTTAACTAGTTTAAGATAGTGTCTAGCGGAAAAGTACTTAGGAAAATTGAAAGAACAAGGTGGTGAAGGGTTGGATTTGTGAAGGAAGTGGGTTCAACAGCAGTTTTAGACTTTGGGATTGAGTTCAGACAGGTTAATAAGGTGTTAGGATCGACCCATTGCCTAAGGACGTTTAATTCCAGGTTGGCAAAAATCCGGGATGTTACACCTGGTTAGTAATTGAGTTGGGTAGGAGTTAAGCTCATTGTTCTTAATATCTGGTCAGGTCGGGTTAGTGTCAAATGGGCTTGGCTTTGAGGCCGGCATTGTCCCAGATTTTAAACTGCTTGGGCTTGCCTTGAGTCTATATGCCCAACCCATTGACAGCCCTAGGTTAGGCTTGGTCTACTACAAGCAACACAGGCTAAAGTCATTAATCATGGCCCTCATGAGTCTTAAGCTCACTGAACAGGGCCCACTATGTTTAATGTCCTAGAAATGGATCTGGGTGGGACACGGATTGCCTGGAAAGCCTTTGGCGGGAACCACTGTGAATGAAGCTAGGTCACACTCACTGTGATGTTTGTGTGAAATCTTCTGTCCATCTGTTTTATCATATCATGTTAGGACATAGGCTGAAAAATGAGGTAGATTCAAAACTTAAGTAGGCTATCCTTTTTGTCAGATCATGTTAGGACATGGGCCGAAAAATGAGGTAGATCCAAAACTCAAGTGAGCCGCATAACAAGGAAAAAGTGAGGACTGAAAGTCCACCGTTGAAACATTCACAAGTGCCACGGAAGTCTTGGATTAGGCTAAAATTTTAGTGCTTTCAGTTCATCTACCTAATAATGACGTTATCAACTGAATGGATGGCATATGAAATTCAAAATGGACACTAGGGGGTTTCAACCGTAGGCATTTCCACAGTACTTTTTCCTGTCATGCGTCCTAACAAGATCTAGTGGAATGGATAGTGGGGTGGATTTATTGTTGGGATTTGTGTTGCGGAATCATACAAATCTAGATTTAGGATAGCAATCCAATGGCACCAAGCTCACACAAGAGAATACAAAGATTTAACGTGGAAAACCCTTGTGGAAAAAAACCACCGCACAAAGTGATAGATCTCCACTATAAAAATAGAAATTAAAAAGAGAGATGACTTACCCGATTCGAACAACCTTGAATCTCACCCTTGCTACACCCTTTAGAAACCCTAAAACCCTTTTAAGAACCCTTAAAACTCCATTAGAAAGCCTTAAAATACTTTATAATAGCCATAGGGACCCCTATTTATAGTTTAGAAAACTTCCCTTTTGCACCCTTACAAAACCGCCTCAAATCCGCACCAAATCCACGCAAGAATCTGTGTAACCTCGACTAGTCGAGTCGAGGCCTTGACTGGTTGAGTCATCCCCTCGACTGGTCAAGTGCCCCGAACACCCAAATATGTAGCACGCTGGACTTTAAATCGAGTGGTGCTCGACAGGTCGAGTAGACCCTCGACCAGTCGAGCCAGCCTCTCGACCGGTCGAGCAAACCCAAACATTGAAGATTTTTAAAAGTCTAACAACAATCTCCACCAAATCTTCAATCTTCAATTGTGTATCTTGCTGCCTTCTTCTCTTATCTTTGCATCATAACTTCTAGTGCACACTTCGTCCTTCTTTTATGCCATTGCCAAGCCCAGATAAGTTACACAGAACTTGAACTTCTCTACAGGAATGATCTAGGTGAGCATGTATGCCGGATTAAAATCCACGTGCTCAACCACCTTTGCTCCTGTCTTTTTAAAGGAAAGACATAGTCTTCTTACCATCTCACTGCTACCCAATATTGCTTGCCGGGGTACTTGCTCACAACACTGATAGCATATGAAATAACTGGTCTAACCCAGACCATGACATACACTGCCAACCACATTCGAATAAGGCTCATGAGATATCCTGCTTTTCCTCATCTGTTTTGGGACATGTCCTGAGGAAAACTCGAGGAGAGACGCATAAGGAACGTTCTCTGACTTTACATAGTCCATCACCTCCTTGATCAGTACCTACCCAAGGTATTCTACCTGAGATAACCAAAGCCTACTCCTCTTTTAATCTTAATGCCGAGAACCATCTTTGTAGCCCCCCTGATCCTTCATCCTGAATGTCCCACTTAACTGAGTCTTCAGTACATTGATTTCAAACATGTCATAATTGACGATTTACATGTCATTAATTCTTGACTCACCATGAAGGAATCAAACCACTGCCTAGGCGACAGGTCGAACCACGACCTCCTGTAAAGTCTTTTCTTAGCCCCTTTAACTTTGAGCCGCTCTGATTGCTTCATGTAGATCTGCTCTTCACTTTCCCTTGCAGAAGTGCAGGCTCCACATCCATCCTTCTAGCTCAAGATCACATTAGCCAACCAGCGCCAATCACGGATCTAATAGACACTTGCTATACCGTCGACGCGAATATCTCTGAGAAGCCGATCCCTTCTCTCTAAGCATAACCCTTCACTACCAACCTCGCCCTGTATCTATGTTGTATTCTCCTGAAGATCCACTTGCATCCAACCACTCTCTGGCCCATTGGAAGTTCCACTCACTCCCATATGTCAGTCTGGTACAACGAATCCATCACATCGCCAATAGTCACCTTTAACTTCTCAGCATCAGCCTCACTTAGAGCCATCTAAGTAGAAGATGAATCCCTTGTGATATTAGAGTTGTCCATGTATCTCGTCGATATCCTGTGATTATGCCGTGTGATTTTTCTCACATGTGGCTGCTCCACCTGCTCTGTATCCCTGTCCCCACGTCTCAGCCTTCCTGCTCCGCTCGTTCATGTGGCCATGCCCAATATGCCACACACGTGCAGAGGTGGAATCCGCTACATCCACTGTAGCTCCACCTTTTGAAGTGCTACCGATCAACATTTACAAGTTACTGAGTCGTTGCACTTTCATGATTACCCATGCCCCCTTAGATACCTTAAGAGCACCATCAATACCTATGTACTTGCATCCTTTTGCCTCAAGTACACTAAGAGAAATCAGATTCTACGTCAAATCAGGAACGTGCCTGACATCAGTCAAGGTACGCTCCACCCCATTAAACATCTTGATGCGCATCGAACTAACAGCCACAACTTTATAGGCAATGCCATTGCCCATAAATACTTGTCCACCATCGCACTCCCTATAACTGGTAAACTAACTCCGATGAAGATTCATGTGAAAAGATACTCCTGTGTCTAGCATCCACTCACTCTTATGATCATCGTATGGCCGTTTAATCGTAGACACTGACAAAACATTATCATCACATCCACTCGATCCATCTCACATGACAGCATTGACCTCCCTATATGAAGTCTCAGAATCTTCTCTCTTCGACTTAGGATTTTCACAATCTTTCTTCACATGTCCTTCCTTCCCACAGTTCCAGCACTTTACCTTTCCTTTGCCCTTGTCCTTGGATTTGGACCTAGAACCTGAAGAACCTGTACCTTGTTCAGAATTCGTACCCAGTGCCTCAAAAGATATCCCCATGTCGACGTTAATCTTTCTCATAGCCTTCCCTTGAAGGGCCGAGATAACGGTGTCGACACTCAGGGTTTTATTCATTGAGCACATTGTGTCCTTGAATGACTCATAAGATGCCGGAAGAGAATTCAACAACATGCGTGCTTATTCTTCATCTTTCATCATTTCCTCCATATCCAGCAATTTACAAATTAATTTATTAAAGTTGCTGATGTGAGCCTGCAAATCTCCACCCTTTCCCATCTTAAAGTTATACCACTGCCGCTTCAAGTGTAGGCGATTTTCAGAGAATTTTTTCGCATAGACATCCTCTAACTTCGCCCATAACTTAGCAACAGTTTTCTCCCTCATAACGTTGTAGAGAACCTTATCCGTGAGACATAAACAGATCGATGATAAAGCCTTCTTATCAAGAGTATTCCAATCATCATCAGTCATAGTAGACCTTCGCTCCTCAAGAGCACCATCTTCGCCTTGTTTGATTAAGGAACTCATCATCTTGATATTCCATAACTCGAAATTATTTTTCCCTGAATACTTCTCAATCTCGTACCTAGTACTTGCCATTATTACTAACCCCTCAGATTTAGATCTGTGCCCCAACGATTGCTCTCATACCACTTGTTGGGATTTGTGCTGTGGAATCACACAAATCTAGATCTAGGATAGCAATCCAATGACACTAAGCACACAAGAGAACACAAAGATTTAACGTGAAAAATCCTTGTGGGAAAAAACCACGGCACAAAGCGATAGATCTCCACTATGAAAATAGAAATTACAAAGAGAGAGAGGACTTATCCGATTCAAACAACCTTGAATCTCACCCTTACTACACCCTTTACAAACCCTAAAACGCTTTTAGGAACCCTTAGAGCTCCTTTAGAATAGCCCTAGGGACCCATATTTATAGTTTAGGAAACTTCCATTTCGCACCCTTACGAAACCGCCTCAAATTTACACAGTCCGCACCAAATCCACGTAAGAATCTGCGTAACCTCGACTAGTCAAGCTGATGCCTCAACTGGTCGAGGGACTCCCTCGACTGATCGAGCCATCCCCTCGACCGGTCGAGTTCCCCAGACACCCAAATAAGTAGCACGCTGGACTTTCAGTCGAGTGGTGCTCGACTGGTCGAGTGGACCCTTGAACAGTCGAGCCAACCTCTTGACCGGTCGAGCAGCCCCAAACATTGAGGACTTTTAAAAGTCTGATAACATTTATTACGAACATCATGGTAGCCCCCACCTAGCTTCCTATTACCTAAAGCTCCTGGGAAAGGTTTTGGTAGGCACTTCGCGTCCCATGGGTGGGCCACACATGTAAAAAAGAATTGAATGGCCAGGAATGGACACACATGTTAAAAAGAATTGAATGGTCAGGAAAATTGACCAATAGTAAACATTGATGGGCTTTGGTCTGGACGCCCAATTAGCAGCGACAACCTGTCACACGAATTCGTGGGAAAAATTGGAAATGATTCCCGAATCACTGCAAAAAAAGTGTCATTTTTTATACTGCATGAACAGACGGTTCCCAAGAGCCCCCAGAATAATGGTGTAGCTAAGCGAATGAATCGTACCATTGTTGAAAGAATCAGATGCATGTTATCCCATGCGAAATTGCCCAAGACATTCTGGGGAGAAGAAATGCACACGGCGGTGTATTTGATAAACAAGTCTCCATCAGCCCCGTTGAATGGAGAAGTGCCTGAGAAGGTGTGGACTGGACATGATCCATCGTACAGTCATCTCAGGGTGTTTGGATGCAGGGCATCCGTTCACGTACCAAAGGATGAGAGGTCCAAGCTCGATATGAAGATCAGACAGTGTATGTTCTTGGGGTACGATGATGAAAAATTCGGTTACAAACACTACTAAAAAAATGAGCAAAGGCTGCGGACTATGTAGGTTTTTAGCTACGGATTTAATCCGTAGCTAGATTACTATGGATTTAATCCGTAGCTAAAGCCTACTTAATCTGTAGCTAAAACATACCTCCCCCATTGGACTTTATTAGGGACCGATGATGCTTAAGGAGCTCCATGGGGCCCATTGCAATATATTTGTTTTATCTAAGCCGTCCATCAATTTTAAAATATTATTTCGGTACAAGAGCCCAAAAAGTAGAAAGATCAAAAGTTTAAGTGGACCACACCATAAGAAATAATGAAAAATATATTTATATCATTAATATATGGTGTGGTCCATATACATCTTCGTTCTGACTCATTTTTTGGATAAACCCTAAAAAGGAGCCGTTAAAATGAATGGACGGAGTGGATAGATAAAATGCAGAATGGTGGGCCCCACAAGTTCTAAACAAAATTAAGATGGTGATGTCCGTCACCCCTAAAAGTTAATACTACCCGCGCCCCTCTCCCGCGCGCACCCAAATTCCTAAAACCAAAACCCACCCCGCTCTCTCGCTCTCTCTCTCTCTCTCTCTCTCTCTCTCTCTTGCACTCACCCTCTTCCTTTCCCTCGCCCTCCGGCGATCTCTCGCACTCCCTCATCCTCTCTCTGTCACTCGGTCCCATTTCCCTCTCTCTGTTTCCCAACCTCTCTGTCTCTCTCGCTAGGGTTTTCAAAACCCCGTGTCGTCGTAAACTCACCATTGATCTGTGAGCACATTCCGTGCTAGGGTTTTCGAAACCCCTTTCATCCAACCCTCGTCACTGCCCCGGCTCATCCACCAGCCGCAGCCCGTGTGACCACAGCCTTCGCCCGCAGCCACAGCCCCTATTCGTGTTTGCGGCGATTCTTCACATGGGATCGTAGAAACTCACGATTTTTGCATTCAATTGAAAATCGAAGCAAGGAGAAACACGATTTGAGAGAGAGAGAGAGAGAGAGAGTCTTTACCGAATGAGAAGATTGAGAAGCCACTGGTCAGGTACGGACATGCCGCTCTTGCGAAGAAAGGGGAAGACTATTCCTGATAAAATCGGATCGTCAAATCGGATCGTCAGAGGATTCCTGGGAACCCTGTGGCATCATTTTCTGTGTTTGCGGTAATCTCTTCACTTCTCTCTATTACTCATATCATCCAGAGTACTCTTGTATATGAGGAAAAATAAAATGCTTAGGTTGGATCAGGGACTTTTCTGTTTGTTAAAAATTGGACATGCCTTTCAGTGATCCAGCTGGTTCATCTGGTGGTACTCACCGTGGAAGGTTAATGTGGCAAAGAATTGTAGTTTTCCTTGCGATGGTCCTCGATGAGATGGGACTTGTGATATTTCAACTTCAGATGCATGTACAATCTTAACTGTGCAATAATTTTCCTGGACATGGGCAGTTGTAAAGAAAATATAGCCAATGTCACAATGCAATAACAAGGTGTACTCCAACCGGATGGCTGGGACTCTTTGATGGAAGAGATTTTTGGTCCATTGTCCATCCTTAGGTGAATGATCTGGATCACTAGAAGATGAACCTCACTTGTACGAATTTCTAGAGTGAATGAAAATGCTAGCATTTTGACCGGCCACTGTACACTAGCCCCATATATATACCCTTCAGTTCTTTAAACTTAGAATTGGTTGGTAGATCTTTGATGGGCACAATGGCGTATCTGCTACTGTATTCTCAAAAGAGAATTTGTTGAATCATGTTATGAGTGCGATTCCTCAAGGAATTGATAGGGAAGAGTGGCTTCAAGCCCTTCCTCAAGCACTAGTTGCTGGTTTCGTGAAAACTGACATAGACTTTCAGCAAAAAGGCACGTGTTGAATACATACTCTTTTTGTGCTTCTTTATTCTTCCTTGCATCTTATGTTGTTTTGTGTTATTGGTATCAATGTTCATAATAGGGGAGACTTCTGGGACTACAGTTACCTTTGTCGTGGTTGATGAATTGACTGTGACAGTTGCATCAGTTGGGGATTCTCCATGCATTTAATTTGAAAACTTAGGGTGGTGTGGTTTCTCTGCTGACGGTTGATCACAGGCTTGAAGAGAATGCTGAAGAGAGAGAACGTGTGACTGCAAGTGGGGGTGAAGTGGGTAGGCTCAATGTTTGTGGGGGTACCAAGGTAGTGCATCTGTTGAATTATTTAATATTCCTGACTGAAATGTTACTTAGTTGGAAAGTGATCCTTCATATATCTTGTAGTTTGTTCTTTTAAGGAGTCTTCAATTTCTTATGTGACACACAAGTAGGCCCCCTAAGGTGTTGCCCTGGTGGGTTATGCCTTTCTAGATCGATTGGTGATACAGATGTGGGTGAGTTCATTGTCCTGATACCACATGTTAAGTAAGTGAAGGTGAGTTCACATTGAGTGTTTCACATTTGCCTTCTAATGCTTGTGATTTTGATCTTCATGAGTCACAATGGTTTTGCCCTTTTGCCCTTTTGACCTGTTTATTTTGATGTTTAGCTTTCAAATTCAGGGGGGAGGCTGATAATTGCTTCTGATGGCATATGGGATGCCTTATCATCTGAGACAGTTGCACAATCTTGCCGTGGATTACCTGCAGAGCTTGCTGCGAAGATGGTTGTTAAGGAAGCTCTAAGGTCAAGGGGCCTGAAAGATGATACAACCTGCGTAGTTGTTGACGTCATTCCTCCTGACTATTCCATTTTACCATCATCACCAAAAAAGAAGCAAAATGTGCCAAGTTCGCTTATATTTGGGAAAAAGTTAAGTAATTCTGTGAATAAACCGGCGAACAAGCTTTCTTCTGTTGGGGCTGTTGAGGAACTATTTGAAGAGGGCTCTGCAATGCTTGCAGAAAGGTATGACTTCATAACCTATCCTGCTATGATGTTGCGGCAAATATGAATGTGAGTTATGACATAATGGTGTTGAGTGTTGCTTCTACCATCCCCTTTTAGCATAAAACTGCCCTTCAAACCATGACACATTTATACCAACAAAGGTGGTTTGTGATATGTGGCACTTTTGCTGTAATCTCGTTTGTTAAACTTTAGGATTTCATATTTATGTTTAAATAGTTTTGTTGTATCAAATTCTATCATTCTTCCATTAGATCTTTGAGAACCAATCACTTACAGCCACTTTTTTAGGAAATTAGTACCAAGAAAATGATAGGCACCACCATGGTGATTACCTTTCTCCAAAATCAGGAAGAGAAGCTCACTAGGTGGGCTGGTGTGCACGTTGATTCATACTGTAGGTTGTTCCATTGCCTGATGAGTGGACCGACTTGAATTTTGTGCTAGGTAAATCTCCACGGCGCGACCTTCCATTTTCATTGTACTGATGTGCTACAAAAGTGGCATGTTGAAAGGAAGGGTGTTATATATAGTAACCACAAGTTGTGGTACCTTGCCTGTAGGTGATCAGTTCCAAATCTTTAACTAGCTATATATAACTCTCAATTATTAAATGCTATTATTTATTATGGTTTAAAACATTACAGATTGGTTTGGTGCAATATAAGTGTTACTTGACATTATGAGTGACTTGGGGGCATGCGTCCTTTTTTTCGAGGCTATTAGATTTTGTTTACCTTCATGAATTCAGTTATGGATACCTTTGAAATAGAAATTTTGGAATTTTGGAATGGACCCTCTTGAGGAGTTGTGTGTTCCGGAGGAAGTCTACACCCAGTGGCAAGTTTTTTCTATGATGAAGTTTCTTCCATGCCTCATCTTTGGGGGGTGGCTGTGGGGGGAATCAAAGGGGGACGCCAGATTTTGATAGCTTGGTTGGACGATTAGCTTTTTGTAGGAGTGTTCCCTAGGCTTTAATCGTGTAGCTCTTCCTAAAGAGAACCTAATCCAAGATTACTAACCGGCTAACCACATGGTGGGGAGAAACATAGTCTGGAATATCAAGTTTAGAAGAAACTCAATGAAATCATAGGGAGTATCATATTCATCTTATAGAAATGCTCAACGAACTCGTCATCATTGGATTAGAGGACAAAGGTTTGTGAACATGGATTCCATTGGCTTCTTTTGCTGCTTGCTCTTTCTTATCCCCAATGTCTTTCATACAAAACTTCACTCTTTGACTTCTTAGTAGCTAATAACTACCATATATTCAAAAAAAAAAAAAAAACAAAACCTTAGAATCTGACTTCATAGTACACTAAAAGCGGTTGCACTGATCTGAATTTATTTTGCTTGTTCAGTTGTATGTGCCAAGATAAAGTTCAAAATTGAATATACAACTCATTTCTAAGGTTTCAATGGTTGATCTTTTTATAAACATTTGCCGCATGGGCATGTCAAATTGTGCTTTGAAAATACGGCTGATTCAAGTTTGGGTCATTGAGTTTTACTTGATTGATTTATGCATCAAGGCTACTAAGAAGTCAGTTCTAAGTCACTATCTGCGTCTAGTGCTGCAGACTCAAGAGGTAACAGTGAAGCTGGAAAAGAAGCTAGAGGATTTGCATTTCTCAAACAAACACGTCATCATTCCAAACCATCTTCATGTCCCTAAAGCTGAGAGAAGTGGATTGCGTTTCGGAAGCTTTGATGCCAGTTTTGGGCTTAATGCAACTTCACAAATGGCCTAAATACTGACAAGAGCTCTACACCTTTGTCTGAGTCATCTTAGGTGATCGAAGAGTCAGCTAAGGAGCCTTCTTCAAGGTCTGAAACTTTTTCCCGCCTGTTATCACTTTTCCTATCATGTCTAGAGTAGTTTTGAGCTCTTTTGGGTCATCGTATTACAAGGGATGTTTGTTCATCTTACATGGACTAAAATTCATAAAATACATGGATAGTGTCAGCTGTAATGAATAGTGTCAGCTTTTTCTTCTATTTTCTTTTGAGCGTGGATGGTTGGAATACATGTAGAATCTTTAAATCTACACATGCATGCCTTAGTTCAATTTTTTGCATCTCATTTTCATTTTTTGTTAACCTTCTATTTTCAAGTAATTCTTGGAATGAATGGTGTCAATTCATAAAATTCAGCAAAATTAGTTTTTTTTTTTCTTCTTCTTCTTTTGAGTGTGGATGATTGGAATACATGTAGAATCATTAAATGTACAAATGCATGCCTTAGATCAGATTTTTGCATCTCATTTTCTATTGTTTTTATATTTTATTTTCAGATAATTTTTCAAATGAATGGTGTTAGTTCATAAAATTCAGCAAAATAAAAAAAAAGGATTTTTATTTTCTTTTCTTTTGAGTGTGGATGGTTGGAGTACATATAGAATCATTAGATCTACACATGCATGCCTTAGCTCAAATATTCACATCTCATGTTCTATTTATTTATAATTGTTTATTTTCAAATAATCTCTGTAATGAAATGTGTCACTTCATAAAATTAGCAATTTTTTTCTTTTCTTTTGAATGTGGATAGTTGGAATATATATAAAATCTTTAGTTTTACAAATGCATGCCTTAAATAAGTTTCTGACCTAAAAACATAGATGACTTGACCTTTTGTTGTGCAGATGTAGAAAGAAATAAAAGAGCTAATTCAACAGTGAGATCTTGCTTAATCTCATCTCAAGGGCTCATCTCTTTTTCTCAACATTTTTCAGGTAACTTAGTGCCTTTTTCTAGAACTATATCATTAATCTCTTGGTGAAATTGGTTGTTAGTATACGAGAGGCACCATTATTATAATTTCTATAATACAATCACTTTCTTACACAAGCTCTTTTGCTTGATGGAACATCCATTCCCAAAAGTTACCTAAAAACAGAATTGGTGTTCCCAAGGTGCTTACCCCAATCGGCTTTTTTTGTTGTGTTGTTTTCTTGTTCAATATTTTTTACAAGATCATCTCATTAATGAAATTCTTCTGGTTGCTGGCCATTTGGACAGGCCATGATTATGTATTTGCTCGAAATTAATGGAGCAGACCCGGATGTGCGTCGGAGCTATCCGAATGAGCGGGGGTCCCTGAAAATGGACCTTTTCCAGAAAACCATGGATTTAAAACCATTAAATCCTTCTCAGAAATCTGAGTTTATTGAACTAAATTGAATTATTACAATTCAATTTTGTTGAATATCCAAACGCAAGGTTTCCATAAATTAGGCAAATGAATTCATTCTAACCCATTTTGTTGAATATTCAAATGCAAGGATTATTTATATATTATTATTATTGTTATTTTGTGATATGCAATAGCTTTTCAGAATTCATATGTAGGTGCATACTTGTGCTCATTCACATGGACTTTGACTATCTTTCTTAAATTTATTTGGTTTTTCTAATTTTTATATATAATTTTGAATTTCTAGGCCCTAAAACAAGATTCGAGGTGCCGTCAACAATGCTAACAGAATCCTCCAGGTCAGATTATTGATTGGACCTGATTTTATTTAAATGATCTTGATAGTCCATTTTATTTAAATGAGCAAACCTGGATGTGCGTCGGAGCTATCCGGATATTGAGCGGGGGTCCCTGGAATGTGGGAACCACTATTATGACCATGATGAAGCTGTCCATTTCCTATGGACAACATTGGAGGGGCCTGGCCATTTGGACAGGCCATGTTTATGTATTTGCTCGAAATTAATGGAGCAGACCCGGATGTGCGTCGGGGCTATCCGGATGAGCGGGGGTTCTTGGAAGGTGGGAACCGCTGTTCTGACCATGATGAAGCTGTCCATTTCCTATGGACCACATTGGAGGGGCCTAGCCATTTGGACAGGCCATGTTTATGTATTTGCTCGAAATTAATGGAGCAGACCCGGATGTGAGTCGGAGCTATCCGGATGAGCGGGGGTCCTTGGAAGGTGGGAATCGTTGTTATGACCATTATGAAGCTGTCCTTTTCCTATGGACAACATTGGAGGGGTCTGACCATTTGGACAGGTTGTGTTTATTTCTGTATTTGTAGATACCACACCCTTAACATAAACCTATTCTCAATTCCCTAAAGCTATAACCTAAAACCTATAACCTAAGCCCGATCTCAAACCTGAACCCAATTTCCTAAACCTAAACCTTAACATATTCTCAATTCCCTAAACCTTAACCTACACCTAATCCTAATCTCAACTCCCTAACCTAAACCTAAACCTAAACTTGAAAACACAAACCTAAACCCGATCCCGAGGCCCGAACACGATTTCTAAACCTAAACTTATAACCTTCACTTAAACCTAAACCTCTAACAATGTTATAACCTATAACCTAAACCTAAACTAAACCTACACTTATAACCTATAACCTAAACCTAAACCTAAAACCCAAACGTAAACCCGATCTCAAACCCGAACCCGATTTCCTAAACTTAAACCTTAACCTATTCTCAATTCCCTAAACCTTAACCTACACCTAATCCTAATCTCCACTCCCTAACCTAAACCTAAACCTAAACTTGAAAACCAAAACTTAAACCCAATCCCGAACATGAACCCGATTTTCTAAACCTAAACCTTAACTTATTCTTAAATCCAAAACCTATAACCAAAACCAAAACCATAACCATAACCTATAACTTAAACCCGAACCCATTCTCAAGTCCAAAAACCTATAACCTAAACCTAAACCTTAACCTAAACCTATAACCTATAACCTAAACCAAAACCAAAACCTATAACCTAAACCCGAACCCATTCTCAAATCCCAAAACCTATAACCTAAACCAAAACCAAAACCTATTACCTAAACCCGAACCCATTCTCAAATCCAAAACCTATAACCTAAACCTAAACCTTAACCAAAACCTATAACCTAAACCAAAACCTATAACCTAAACTCAAATCCCTAAACCTTAACCTATAACCTAACCTAATCCTATACTTATAACCTAAAACTATTCCCAAATCCCAAAACCTATAACTTAAACCTAACCTTTCCCCTAAACCTATAACCTAAACTCAATTCCTAAAGCTAAACCTACACCTAATCCTATTCTTAAATCCAAAAACCTATAACCTAAACCAAAACCAAAACCATAACCTATAACCTAAACGCGAACCCATTCTCAAATCCAAAAACCTATAACCTAAACCTAAACCTAAACCTTAACCTAAACCTATAACCTATAACCTAAACCAAAACCAAAACCTATAACCTAAACCCGAACCCATTCTTAAATCCCAAAGCCTATAACCTAAACCAAAACCAAAACCTATAACTTAAACCCGAACCCATTCTCAAATCCAAAAACCTATAACCTAAACCTAAACCTTAACCAAACCTATAACCTAAACCAAAACCTATAACCTAAACTCAAATCCCTAAACCTTAATCTATAACCTAACCTAATCCTATACTTATAACCTAAAACTATTCCCAAATCCCAAAACCTATAACCTAAACCTAACCTTTCCCTAAACCTATAACCTAAACTCAATTCCTAAAACTAAACCTACACCTAATCCTAATCTCAACTCCTAACCTAAACCTAAACTTAAACTTGAAAACCAAAAACTCGAAACCCAATCCCGAACATGAACCCGATTTCCTAAACCTAAACTATAACCTATTCTCAAATCCAAAAACATATAACCTAAACCAAAACCAAAACCATAACCTATAACCTAAACCCGAACCCATTCTCAAATCCTAAAACCTATAACCTAAACCAAAACCAAAACCGAACCCATTCTCAAATCCAAAACCTATAACCTAAACCTAAACCTTATCCAAAACCAAAACCAAAACCTATAACCAAAACCAAAACCAAAACCTTCACAACCTAAACCGGACCCATTCTCAAATCCCAAAACCTATAACCTAAACCTAAAGCCAAACCTTAACCTAAACCCAAAACCAAAACCTATAACCTAAACCCGAACCCCAAATCCAAAAACCTATAACCTAAAATCAAATCCTAAACCTTAACCTAAAACCTAACCTAAACCTATACTTATAACCGAAAACTATTCCCAAATCCCAAAACCTATAACCTAAACCTAACCTTTCCCTAAACCTATAACCTAAACTCAATTCCGTAAAGCTAAACCTACACCTAATCCAAATCTCAACTCCCTAACCTAAACCTAAACCTAAACTTGAAAACCAAAACTTAAACCCAATCCCGAACATGAACCCGATTTCCTAAACTTAAACCATAACCCATTCTCAAATCCAAAACCTATAACCAAAACTTAAAAACATGAACCCGATTTCCTAAACCTAAACCATAACCCATTCTCAAATCCAAAACCTATATAACATAAACCCGAACCCATTCTCAAATCCAAGAACCTATAATTAACCTAAACCTATAACTTATAACCTAAACCAAAACCAAAACTTATAACCTAAACCCAAACCCATTCTCAAATCCCAAAACCTATAACCTTAACCTAATCCTATAACCTAAAATCAAATCCCTAAACCTTAACCTATAACCTATAACCTAACCTAAACCTATACTTATAACCTAAAACTATTCCCAAATCCCAAAACCTAAAACCTAAACCTAAGCTTTCCCTAAACCTATAACCTAAACTCAATTCCCTAAAGCTAAACCTACACCTAATCCTAATCTCAACTCCATAACCTAAACATAAACCTAAACTTGAAAACCCAAACTTAAACCCAATCCCGAACTTGAACCCGATTTCCTAAACATAAACCATAACCCATTCTCAATTTCCTAAAGCTATAATCTATAACCTAAACCTATAACCTTTCCCTAAACCTTTAACCTAAACCTAAACTTAAAACCTAAATGTATTCTCAAATCCTTAAACCCAAACCTACACCTAATCCTAATCTCAACTTGAAAATCCAAACTTAAACCCGATCCCAACCCGAACCCAATTTCCTAAACCTAAACCTAAACCTTAACCTATAATCAAGTTCCCAAAAGCTATAACCTATAACCAAAACCAAAACCTATAACCTAAACCAAAACCTAAACCTTAACCTAAACCTAAACCTATAACCTTAACCTAAACCAAAACCTATAACCTAAACCTTAACCTATAACCTAAACTTAATTATAACCTATAGCCTAACCTTAACCTAAACCTTAACCTAAACCTATAACCTAAACCTAAACCAAAACCTATAATCATATGGTGAGACCATTTCTTTTGTATTAATTTCATTCCTCTTTGAGTTTTTTTTTTTTTAAATTCATTAAGAAAAAAAATGGTTATATATGATGCACTTCTTTCACTGTCTTTCTTTTTCCCAATGGGCATTCTAATTTATGAATGACATGACTGTTTGTAGGATGATTGAATATACAAAGCTGTTGAAATTTCATGGTGAAGTCGAGCACATTTCTCTAATGAAGCCAAAGATTTGTATTTTCAGCATTATTGTAATTGTAATTGATTGAATGAATTGAATTATAATTGATTGTAATTGTAAATGATTGAATGAAGGATTGTAATTGTAGTTGATTGAATGAAGGATTGTAATTGATTGTAATTGAATGAATGAATGAATGATTGTACAGGTGGTAATTGAATGAACAAATGATTATATGTAATTTTTTAATGTATAAAATAGCTACGGATATTGACCGTAGCCACTAATCTGACAGGTGTAGCCTTTATTAAATTTGGCATATTGCTACGGAGTTTTAGCTACAAATAATATCCGTAGCTGTTTGAAGTTTTCGCTACAGATATAATTGTTACGGATTAAATCCGTAACCATAGGTCCCATATCTATTGTTATGGCACCTACGACTACGGTCATGCTACGGACTAAAACCGTAACCATAGTTCTATCGCTACGGATTTTATCCGTAGCCTTTTTCCATTTTTTGGTAATTATTGCTACGGATATTATATCCGTAGCTGTTGGTATCTATAGCTACGGATTAGATCTGTAGCCATATGTTCCAAACCTATTGTTACGGACTAAAACCGTAGCCATAGGTCTATGGCTACGGATTTTATCCGTAGCCTTTGCCCATTTTTCTGGTAGTGAAATTGTGGGATCCGACCGAGAGGAATCTCGTCGAGAGCAGAGATGTGGTCTTCTTTGAAGATCAGTGTATAGAAGACATTGGTAAGCCAAAGAAGAACCAGCCTAGTTCAGGTGAGCTACAGGACATGGATCCGGTTATTTCTCCTGTGGTGCCTGATGACGGGGGAGTACAGCAAGGTGCAGAGGACGAGGGAGTTCCTTCAGAAGATGGACTAGGGGAGCAGCCCCAACATGATCCACCTATTGAGCCACAGGTGAGGAGGTCATCTAGGGACAGACAACTGTCCAAAAGGTACTCACCGCATGAGTACATTATGCTCACTGATGGGGGAGAGCCAAAAGATTATTCTGAGGCCCTAGTCGATGAGCATAAGGGGGAGTGGTTGAAAGCTATGCAAGAGGAGGTAGAATCCTTGCATAAGAACCACACCTATGATATGGTGAAACTACCTAAGGGCAAGAAAGCTCTTAGCAACAAGTGGGTGTTCAGAAAGAAGATTGAGCAGAAGAATTCACAGACGAGGTTGAAGGCCAGACTTGTGGTGAAAGGGTTTGGTCAGAGGAAAGGCATAGACTTCGAGGAGATATTCTCACCAGTAGTGAAGATGACATCCATACGGGTGTTGCTTGGGTTAGCTACATTAGCATGGATTTGGAGATAGAGCGGCTAGATGTTAAACCGCTTTCTCCATGGTGACCTCGAAGAAGAGATCTACATGCACCAACCAGAGGGGTTCGAAGTCAAGGGCAAGGAGCATATGGTGTGTAAGCTGAGGAAGAGCTTGTATGGGCTGAAACAAGCTCCATGGCAATGGTATAAGAAGTTCGACTCATTTATGTTGAAACATGGGTATGACAGAACGGAGTCGGACCACTGTGTGTCCACGAGCAAGTTCTCAAATGGTGATTTCTTAGTTCTGCTCTTTTACGTTGATGACATACTCATCATGGGAAAAGACATGAAGAAGATCGACAGGCTGAAACAAGAGTTGGGCAAGTCTTTTGCGATGAAAGACTTGGGCCCGGCTAGACAGATCCTAGGAATGGAGATAGCCCGTTACAGAAGCAGTGGGAAGCTCTGGCTATCACAAGAGCGGTATATTGAGAAAGTCCTAGAGTGGTTCAACATGAATGAAGCGAAGCCGGTCAGTACTCCACTAGATGGTCACTTCAAATTGAGTGACAGACAGTGTCTCAAGACGAAGGCAGGGGTGAAAGAGATGTAGAAGATACCCTACGCGTCAGCGGTAGGAAGTTTGATGTATGCTATGGTGTGTACACACCCAGACATAACATATGTGGTTGATGTTATCAGCCGGTATCTTGCCAATCCTGACAAAGAACATTGGGTAGCAGTGAAATGGATACTGCGGTATCTAAGAGGCTCATCCAGGTTGAGCCTATGCTATGGTGACGGAAAACCTATGTTAGAGGGCTACATAGATGTAGATATGGCTGGCGACATAGACTCTAGGAAGTCTACATCGGGGTTCATGTTCACATTTGTAGGGGAAGCGGTTTCTTGGTAGAGCAAGCTACAGAAGGTCGTAGCATTGTCGACGGCAGAGGTCGAATACATCACAGTCACAGAAGCATACATGTAAAGAGATGCTTTAGATGAAGAGGTTCCTACAAGAACTTAACCTGAAGCAAGAGGAGCACGTGGTCTATTTCGATAGTCAAAGTGTTATACACTTAAGTAAGAATCCAAGTCAGCATTCCAAGTCTAAGCACATAGAGATTCGGTATCACTGGATCAGGGATACTTTGGAACAGAAGGTGTTACAGCTTGAGAAGGTCCACACGGACGATAATGGGTCAGACATGATAACCAAGGCTTTGATCAAGGGCAAGTTTGAGGTTTGTAGAAACCTGGCTGGCTTGAAGAAGGTGGATCCCTCCTGGGTCAAAAAGGGGGAGATTTGATGGTTTTTTTTTTGACCCGTCGTCAATCGGTTGTGAGCCTCACTCGACCGGTCAAAGGCTGGTGATCGACCAGTCATAGAGTCGACTCATGACACGACTGAAAGTCTAGTAACTTGGGATATTTTTCTCCAGAGTACTCGACCGGTCGAGGGAGGTGCTCGACCAGTCGTAGGTGGCGCTCGACCGGTCGAAGGTTCGTCACGACCAGTGGAGGTTACGCAGATTCGTTCCACGATTTTGCGTGGATTTCGTGTCGTAAGTTCTTTCGCAACTAGGATGCGGAAAAGGAGTTTCCTAAAACTTTAAATAGGAGTTCTTAGGGCTTTTTAGGTATAACAAGAGGGTTTCCTAAAGCTTTACAAGGGATTTGCTAAAGGGTTTAGGGCTATCAAAGGTGAGAAAGAGAGGAAAAGAGAGAGAGGAAGCTTATAGAAGGGAGATTATGCTCATGGAGGTTATCTACTATACAATCTATTTCTCAGCGCTTT
This sequence comes from Magnolia changhungtana, assembly GCA_030180095.1. Lineage (NCBI taxonomy): Eukaryota > Viridiplantae > Streptophyta > Magnoliopsida > Magnoliales > Magnoliaceae > Magnolia > Magnolia changhungtana. Next base: position 16,533 of record JASAUF010000363.1, on the reverse strand, counting down.
TATGTCCTCGTAATCGGTGAGATCTCTCCATTTTCTTTGTTTCTCTTATTATTTATCCACTCCTGCATGAGTGAAGAAGTTTGTAACATTCTACTTCATAGTGGATTATTGATCTGGACAAGGTCCCGTGGTTTTTACCTCTTTGAGGGTTTTCCACGTAAAAATCTCTTGTGTGGTGTGTGATTGATGCATTGATTGTTTTCATTGCTTTATTATCCATAATTCTGGTTTGTTCTAGAGGGCTAGATCCTAAGGTTTTGTGCAAGGCCCCCAACAGGTTGTAATATAGTCCTCTCCGAGGTCGACTAGAGATGGTCGAGAGTCAACTGTTCAATGTGACTCAACAAGTGTAAACGATGGCTGTAGAGATGGCTTCCATGTGGCAAAGATAGCTTCTATGAGGCAACTGTCCATAGGGTCTTCCTCTATACTGACGGTGGGATCTTCTCGAGAATGAATTTTAATTAGTTATATATATATATATATATATTATCGAGTATTAATTGTTAAAATACTTGCATTTTTAGTATTTAGAGTGAACTTTAATTTCATTAATTATTAATAGGTAAGAACTGAAGACTCTAAGTGGTCAAAGCACTAGCATTTTCTTCCTCCTCTCATGAGAGCCTGATAGTAGATGCTTATTGAAGAATTTCTGGCACTCTAAGACTTGCTATTGGAATGATGGTTCATGTCGAGGACCCTAATCCAACTTACTATTACGTCTGCATCGTGGAGATCTTCGAATGCAGTGTGGAGTACAAGACATGATTCAACCTAAGGGGATGGTGTTTGCAGGTGTAGATGTAGGAGAGGTTATTAAGTAGTCTTGGATTATGACTGAAGTGCCAAGGGGTTGACATTTTTTGAACTTGTCTTTTAATATTTCGGTACTTGTTAGTTGATGGTTGGATATGTATATATCATTTTTTGACACTATGTAAATTGGAAATACATTATTGATTTTGAAAGAATTTATATATTTTTTGTGGATGGGTTTATGAATTTATGATTGAATATGTTTGGATTGCTGCCTTTTCTTTTACAAGTCGTGCCTTCGAGATTTTGAAAAATTGAAGATTTCATTATGACATTAATCGTATTTATTTGATTTGAATTATTAATTGTATTTTATTTAATTTGAAAAAAAAAAAAAAGAATTATGATGATTTTAGATTATATTAAAATATGTATTAGGTGTACGGACATAGCCCTGAGGCTCCAAATTCACCAAATTTTGCTTCTTCTTTTTTTGTTCCAATATACAAACAAAGTCGTCGAATTTTTTAAATAATCTAAGAAAATCAATGGCCTTGGACATTGATTATATTTTTCATCAACTCTCTAAGCGGTAGAAACTGGGCTCTAGAACGATGGCCCCGGGTTGTCGAATATTTATTTGACCAGTTATGATGGTCGAATTTTGTCTTGTCCCCACCAACATCAATTTTGACATTTGATAACTCCCTTAGGGCTGACGAAAATAATTTGACGGTTTCAAGCTGTCGAATTGGGTTTTCGTCTAAAATTTTAAAAATTTGTTGGTTTTAAGCTATCAATTAATTTTTTTCATTTTTCATATAGTGAATATTGAGTCGAGTATGACTTTAGCTTCGAGTATGACTTTAGCATGCCCGCGCTTTCCTAATCGCACATGTTAATCGAATATAGGCCTCGCTAACACATGACTTCGTATTTGATCGAATTGCACAACAATAGTCCATTCACCTTTTGACCCATGAGCTAACACATGTGGACTCGTGTTTGATCGAATTGCACAAGCAATAGTCCATTCACCTTTTGACCTATGAAATGAATGGTTTCGCTGTAGTCCATGTGTGCCACACATGCACAATGACATGGAGGCAGTACATCTCTCATGCCTCACTCGATGGCGCTGGTTCCAGTCTACACGCATATATAATATATGCATGGCGCCTGACATTGTTATTTTTCTGTTTGATGGTGCCCATTCACAGGCTCATTTCTGGAGGCAAGCAGCTTGCTGATGACAAGACTGCTTGTGACTACAACATAGAGGGTGGTTCCGTTCTTCACCTCGTCCTTGCACTGAGGGCCGGCTCTTAGTGAAAGATTCTCATGTCTGAGCAGTTTAGTCCACTGGTTCGGTTGATGTTTCTTGCATATATGATATCATTACTCTATCGTATTGGAAAATTACTTGCTGTATTCCTTCTTTATTGTACATCAATCATTTATACAGAGATTCATAGATAGAGAGGATGTGACCGTTTCAAATTTTATATAGTATCAGTTTACCACAAGCTTTCTAAAAGAAAAAAATAAAATAAAATTCCAAATTCCCTTTTTCTCATAAGCGATTACTCTCTCAAATCTTGGTATAGCACGTATCCAACAGATCATTACACTTTTTTCTTAATACAAGTAGTATTATATATTACTGCTAATTCTGTATTCGAGGAATGGACAAAGCACACAAATTAAAATTGTCATCTAGTTCGTAAAAATATACAATTTAAATTTATCAAGACTTCTTACCTTGGAACTTCCTATCAGCTTAAAAAGCCTTTAAAAAATAAAAAATAAAAAATCTGAAGTATTGAGACCGGAAACTCTTGCTGGCAATGGGGCTGGCTTGAAGTCGGGAAAAATCAAAATTTAGAGTAGGCCTGGCCGGGCCTTGGCCAAACAGTTCAAAATGCCCGGCCATCAGGCCCTTCCCAAACAGCTAGCTAGCCCGGTGTTAATAGCCTAATCCATTCTACATTATTTATAGACGTTACAAATTTCAGATAGACAACGAAAATATGAACCATTTTAAAATTTACATCTCTTTTATCAGGTATGCTTTCATGTTAATTTCGTTTCTACCGTGTGATTAGTTGTATCATTTGCCAACATGACAGGTGCAAGATCTTAGCTTTTCATCAGGTGGGCCATATCATATCTTTTCATCTAAAAATCAGCCATTTAATGTACTAGACCGACAATTTAGAAAGAAAAGAAAGAACAAATAACGAATAAAGTTTTGTTTACCATTTGTTCATTTTGTACATTGGTCCACCTGATGAAAAGCTCGGATCTATAAAGAGTTGTTAGCTGATGGAAAGCTTGGATCTTGCACAAGTGTGTCGTATTTTCATATGTGCTTGTTTGTCTGGGAACATGGACCCGAACCTGCTGGGATTTATAAACGGGTCCATAGAACCCGAACATTTTAGAATTGGGTTAAATCATCAGCTACTCATAAACTCATGGGAATAAAAAGAATACAATCACACTCATATTAGGACACTAATATAGGCTTTCAATGTGCCAACACAACTCTTATGAAACTAAAAAGGACACGATCACACTCATAGAAGGATACCACTCAAGACTTTTAATGGCTAACAGTACTAACACAATCACACTAGCTCATAGAAGGATACCAGTCAAGACTTTTAAATGGCTAACACTACTAATGTAGAACTCTTTTGAATTCACACTCATTAGTAGGATACTACTGAGGGCTTTCAATGGCTAACAACACTCATATAAGATTCGAAAGAACACAACCACACTTTGTATTAGGATACTACTTGAGGCTTTCAATGGCTAACACAACTCATGTAAGAATGCAATCACACTTATATAGGACTCTGATGGAGTCTTCCAGCAGCTAAAACAACTAACATTGAACTCCAATTAACATCAAAGTAAGAAAAACCAATGCTACAACAAATGAGCTAGAAAGATACGTTTTTAGAATTTGGACTGGAGATTATCTACTGCAGCCTTGTCCAGCTGGAAGGCCTTGGTAAGGACCTCAGCTGGAATGGGCCAGCCCATTGGATCCGAAGATGGAATTAGCGATGGCGATCACGCCTGGGTTTTCGCTGCTGAGGGCCGAGATTGCAATGGCACACCCATACCCGACATTACGTTGGAAGTGAATGAGTCCCTCTGGTAAGATGAACACATCGCCCTTCTGGAGGACCTTTGCGATCAGATGGTTGTCGGGGTTGGACGTGACAAAGCCAGCGTAGATGGTGCCCTCCACAACCGTTAGGATCTCGGTGGCCCGCGGGTGAGCGTGGAAAGAAATGAGCCCCATGGTGCATAGTCTATGCGAACCATCGAGATGCCGAGCGTGTTAAGTCCTGGTAAATGGGCTGCGAAGACAGGAGTGACCGCCGATCCAAGGAAGTTTGATGTGTTGCCTGGTTTGTGGAGCCCGACGAAGAAGAAATCGTCGGCTTTAGCGAGCTTCGGGTCCTCGCAGGCTAATCCATTAACCAACACTGCCAAGATTCATAATCTAAATTAGTGAAATGAAATGTGTTACTAAAATGTAAATACTATCTCATTTTTAGCACATCGACCGAGTCGACTCAGACCTAGTCAAGTTTGAACTCATGATTCGATATTTAGAATGTGGGTTAACTCGGCCTGACTCAACCGAGTTGCAATTCAACTCAAGATCGCATGAGTGTTCCGAGTCACCGAGTTTTGAAACCTTGATTTCTGGCCAATGATAGAGTGACCGTTGTTGTAGTAGTAGTGATGGGGAAGTACCTGGACTATTGAGCTTGGCTACACAGAAATCCTGTAAAGGACTTGGATATGAGGCTAAGGGAATAGAGCAAGTGAGAGCTAAAAAACTCAAGAAGAGAATGTGGTGGGCCATCTCAAAAACTCCCTCTCTTCTCTCTACTAATCAAGGAAAGGAGATCCAACGGCTAGGAACCTCGGAAACTTTTCCAGTTGTGAAAGGAGAATGGTTTGGGGTTGATATATATAGGGAGAGAGGTAAATGTATCATACATCCATGTGGAAGTAGAAGATGCAACGTTGAATCCGTTGCCGTCCATTCCATTGAAAGGGTCTTCTTTCCTCCGTCCAATTCAGTTAGTTATCCATGAGAAATGCTACTTGGACATGCACTTCGTAGTACTTTACACGTGGCAAACATGTGTGCGATGTGGACCGTTGATCTGATAGGACACCGTCTTTATGACTCATTATGAAAAAGAGTGATTGGGAAACTTTGACCGTTTGATTGTCGTGAGTTTGGTTTGTGAATATGGACCGATTGCTCACTTTTTTTAACGGTGGACATTCAATCACCGCTGTTTTCCTGTGGTGTGGTCCACCTGAGATTTAGATCCCCTCATTTTTTGGATCTACACCTAAAATGATTTGGAAAAATAGATGGACGGCATGGATGAAACATATACATCACGGTGGAGGCAACAGAGCACCAACAACTTTGACCGTTTGATTGTCCTGACTTTGGTTTGTGAATATGGTTGTGCACCATGAAGCAATCGGACCCTTGATCCAGCACCCCTGACTCGGTCTGATTAGAACAATTGGAGCTTCCTCCGCGGTTTGGCTAGTTGTCGGTACTCTGTTGGCTCCCCCGTGATGTATATGTTTCATCCATGCCGTCCATCTATTTTTCCAGATCATTTTAGGTGTAGATCCAAAAAATGAGGGGATCTAAATCTCAGGTGGACCACACCACAGGAAAACAGCAGTGATTGAATATTGTCCACCGTTAAAAACCTCCAATGGCCCACTATAATGTTTATTTTACATCCAACCTGTACTCCTGACTTATAGTGCTCCTAATTGATGTAGAATGGGTTGCGGACAGTTTCATGGCCAAGATGGATCAGAAAAGGCCCGGTCGACGACAGAAGTGATCCGGACCGTCGGACCTTAGATCAGGCATATCTCACAATCCGGAATGAGTTAGCTGACGTAAAATATATGATTTTGGGGTAGAACGAGCTACTTTAGCCAACCAACCCCGCTATACTGGGTTACGACGCTCGGAATTGCGAGAAACCCCTAATTTGACTGTCGTTTCCCTGTTTCAATTTCGTTTTTACTATAAATAGTAAGTTTTTTTTTTTATAATCTTCATCCGTATTTTGCTTTAGAGTTATACATTTTGAACGTGAAAAGAGCTTAGAATAATTAGAGAACGGTTTGGTGAAGCCAAATAGGACACTTACTATTTTTGGCCGAAAACCACTACTTTAGTAACATTTAATCAACTCTTATAAATAAGTAAGTTTACTATTTATAGTAAGTCATGATTCTAGGAGTTCTAGTTGTAGTCAATTCTGATTTCTTTCCCATTGCTTGGTACCCCTATTTAAAGGGTTGTGAACTCATTTTATTCATCAATTAATCAATTTTGAATTTTATTAGAATTTATTTCTATTTTTCGCTTTCTTTCCTCGTGGATTCGAGAAGTCTTTGAGGAGTCCAGAGAGAAGCTCCGTGGATTCGGGAGTATTTATCCTCATCACGTTCATCTCTCGTCAATTGGTATCAAAGCGAGATTCCCCTGGGCCGATGGCAAACAACGAACATTTTGGTAAAAAAAAAAAAATGTATGAATCAAAATCCTGCGTGGACTAATGATCCAGAGATTCGTTATCTTTCTAGTTAGAATGGAAGCTTTCCAATCGGGAGAGTCAGTTCAGATTGACCATACAAGAGCCGCAGAAACCCTCGACCGTCTTGTGGATGCGCTACTGTCCGCCTCGAGCTTGGTGGTGCTCCACCACCTATGGTTGCTCCACCACCCATGGTGGCTCCACCACCCATGGTCAGCTGGTACGACGCAACTCCGATTTCCATGTACCATACATGTAAAACCGTAGGGCTACACCCGTATGATTCAAGTTCTAGCCCACAGTGACCTTAATGAGGGTTTTGCCCGACGACCAATCCATGGAGGCGATTACACTCAGATCGTGTCGAAAGAGACTATCTAGGTAAGGTTGAACTTCCTAGTTTTAATGGTTTATTACGTATAGAAGATTTCCTCGATTGGCTAAACTCAAGGGAGATATTTTGATTATATGGACGTGCCGATCATAAAATGATAAAATTGGTAGCGGTTAAAATCTAGTGCTTCGCATGGTGGGAACAATTACAACTCTCACGAGCCCGCTGCCGATCAAGGCGCCCATCTCATCATGGCCACGATGAGACGTTCTTCTTCGATCACGATTTCTCCCCGGTGATAATGAGCAGATATTATTCCAATGAATACCAAAATTGCCGACAAGGAAACCGAATCCCATCAGTCATACCGAAGAATTCCGGCATTTTGACTACGCGAAACGATTTGTCGACCGAGTCATGGGTGTAGCACGATTTATAGGTGGGTTGCGACCGACAATTCAGGACCGAGTTCAGATGTACCTCGGGACCGTGGATGAAGCGGTTCGGTGGCGGGTAGGGGCGTAAACACAACTTGCAAGAGTTCCTGCTCGTCCTTATCCTTCAACTCGACCCCCCCATGAGGGTCCTACACAGATCCATATCCACTATTGTCACGAGTCCACGAAAAGATCCATGTGGGAGAACGTCCTCAACCTCCTACAACCACAAACCGTGATACAGTGGAGCGGCTTATCCAGACCTCAACGTGCAAATACCCCACAACAATGACTCGAGTAGGATTCCAAATCCTTATGCTCATTCTTTGGCTAAGGTCGAACAAATGTTACTCAGGCCGGACCGAGTGCCACTTATCAAATACTTGTCCTCAACGTCCCAAATATTTGATATAAACGATATAGTTACTATAAGATGAGGCCGTAGAAGATGACTATGGCTATGATGATCATGAACAAAACCACTCAAGAAATAGTGGGTGGCGATGAAGTGACGGCGAGGATCGTGGCAAATTTCTAGTTGTGGGCCATACGTATACCCCAAAAGGAATTACATCCACAAACACAATATATTTCGTACTCGGGCACTGTTTTGGATGGAAAGGTCTCAGTGATGTGATTCATGGGACACCCACAATGGGTAGTAGCGAGAACATCGTCTCAAGGGTGATGTAGACAAGTTTTGAATGCTACCAACCACGAAACATCCTTCCCCGTACTCAATTGTTGGATAAAAAGGTGAATGAGACCAAGGCCCGAACAATGGACTATCTCATCTCATTCAATGGTAAAATTATAATGATCGAACATCATACTTTGTGGGGCCCACGTGGTTGACCTCATGGAAGCTTGCCAGATGCTCGCTTACCTTTTTTCTATATAGGCAAAGGTTATATACCGTGATGCGACTCATCTAGATGAGACAATGTCTACGTATTCGTCACCACCATGATAGTCGAAAATAACACCTTGCCCCCCTATGGCACCGAGAGAACCACCCCGTTGGGAGCTTCTAAAGTGGGGCAGTTCAAAGCTCTGACCATTGGGATTTCATGGAGGAATCCAAGGAAATAAAATTCGATGTAGTCTAACTCACGTAGTCTGAAGGGCAAGGAAGAAGAACCCTCAAACATCCCTCCAAGTTTAAGATCTAGATTTGGCAAAACGAATTCAAAGAAGTCCGGCTTTTGATTTAATTTTTCGATGGATTGCCCTATCTCACGAGGGACATCCAACATCACATAACCTCGTCCCCGAGGCTAGCTCGCCTAACCGCCTCATTATTAGATGAGTCCGAAGGAGTGCGAGATACTTCAGGGATAGTGGAGGAATTGATCCATAAGTGGTCTCTCGAGAGAGAGCATGAGCCCATGTGCACCTTACCAAGTAGATTCTTAACGCCAAAAATTCCATGGAAGTCTTTTAGTGTGTCGACAATGTTTTCAATCAACAAAATTACCATCAAATACATGTTCCAATACCACGGTTTTGACGACATGCTCTATATGCTAATTAGGGGGACCAAGGTATTCTCTAAACTAGATCCGAGGAGCGGTACCATCGAGATTCGTATCCGACACTCGATGATGAGTGGAAAACGTGCATTCAAGACTAAGGAAGGGCCTACTGATAGTTAAGCGAGTGAGTTATTCATGCCTTTCGGCCATCGAATGACTCAAGTACTTTTTACATGCGTTTGATGAATCAAGTGCTAAAACCGGTTAGCATCGCTCGATTTGTGGTAGTATATTTTGATGACATATTGATATATAGCCAGTGATGAGGCGGAGTATAGGAAACATCTCAATTTTTTCAAATTCGGATTCAGTCTAAGAAGTCCATACAAATTAACAAGTTGGTATTTCCTCAACTTGGCAATTCAGTGTAGTTTTTGCAATTATTCTTTCCTATTTAATGTAACGTCCACAGTGTATTCGTGTGGACGATGAAAAGGTGCAGTTATTATGGAATGGCCGATCCCGACAAACATTCATGAGATGAGGAGTTTTCACGGGTTGCCGACTTTCTATCGTCGATTTGTGCTAGATTTCAGCACCATAGCGCGCCTAGTAACATAGAAGAAGATGAAAAAGGACCGTTCTAGTGGACCGATAAAGCCGACAAGAGCTTTTATGAGATTAAGCATCGTTTGTCTACAACACTTCTTAGTTTCTCCTAATTTTGACAAATTGTTTGGTTGAGTGTGACGCTTTCTCACGTCGTTGTGGGAGTATTATCACATATTCTTCCGATAGCCTTTTCTAGTTGAGAAGCTCATCAAGCCCGAAAGAAGTGGTCGCCTTTGATGAGCTTGAGTTGTACGTGCAGTAATGTTCAGCGCCGCAACATCCAGATGCGGCATTATCTTGATTTAAAGAGAGTTTGTTCTTTAATGACCACCAAGCATTAAAGTTTATTAATAGTCGACTTAACGTGGAATTGTGTGCATGCTAGATGGGTTGTTTTACAGTTCATCCTTCAAAAAGTCGTAAAGAATAAGGTGGTCGCATCTCACTTAGCCGATTGCATCACTACTTGTTACGATGAGCAACAAGGTAAGTCGGCTTTTGACGCCTCAAGGAGTTGTATGCCGAGGATGAGGACTTCAAAGATTCTTGGAGTGACTGCCTAAGAAGGTCATTTTCAATGACCTTCATATACAAGACGATTTTTTGGAGGTCAAAGGGTTTATCGATTATGCATCCCTCAAAGTTCTCTAAGGGAGCAAATTATTCAGAGCTACATAGAGGTGGCCTTGGTGACACCTTGGGCGAGACAAGACGCGATCTCTTGGTCAGAAGAGCGGTATTCTTTTAATCCGCAATTAGTACGTGCATGTGGGAAAAGTCCTTTTTTAGTATGTCATGTTTGTCGACCTTCAAGAGACAATCCTTTTTAGATTCATATTATGCATCTATACCCCTTTACCAGTATTCACGGTCCTGGGAGGATTTATCAATGGACTTCGTGTTGGTCTCTCACGAACACAACGCCATAGATTCGGCCTGTTCGTGGGGTGGTAGATCGTTTCTCCAAGATGGCGCACTTTATCCCATGCAAAGACCTCGATGCAACACACGTGGCGAATCTATTCTTCATTTAGGTTGTACGGCTACACGGGTCCCCAAGACCATTACTTCGATCGTGACACGAAGTTCATTAGCCACTTTGGATGGACTTTGTGGACTCGATTCTATACACGACTTCAATTCAAGAAGTTGCTTACCTCCAAAGAAGGGTGGTGGGCATACAACGAACTCCTTGTTCAATCGCACGTTGGGAAACCTCCTTCGCTGTATTTCAGGAGAAAAACTGAAGCAGTGGGATTTGGCCTTATCTCAAGCAGAGTTTGCATTCAACAACATGGTGAACCGCTCGACAGGGAAATCATCGTTTCAAATTATTTATGGACGAGTGCCTCGCCACACGCTCTCTCTCTCCCTCTCGCTCCAAGCACCTGTGCACGAGCATTGCAAGAATATATGGCGATAAAATCATGGGCATCCATAAACTTGTAAGTGCATTTTAAGCTACATGCCTCGAATGAGAAGTACAAGGAACAAGCCAAACAAGTTACCGGCGTCCTACAAAAAATGTTCGAGGTGGGCTTATCGAGTTATGGTCCATCTACGCAACCGGGACATACAACAAGTTGAAAATAAGAAGATTGGACCCATCCCCAATCATTCGAAAGATCAATGACAACGCTTATGTTGTTGATCTTCCCGACGATATGGCGATCTCACGATGACTTTCAACGTCGCGACCGACCGAGTATCATGAACTATTTACAGGATGAGAACTCGAGGACGAGTTCTTTGAAGTGGGTTATGTTTGGAGGAATGTACCGATGTAGAGTGGGTCGCGATGGATGTGAATGGCCAAGATGGATCGTAAATAGGCCCTGGTATACGAAGAATACGATCCTGACCGGCGCACCTCGGGAAGATCGCATATCTCATAATCCTTTTGAGTTAGTTGACATAAAATATATGATTTTGGGTCAGAACGAGCTACTTTTTAGCCAACCAACCCTGATATGCAGGGTGGTGCGGACGCTCAGACTGCTAAAAGTCCCTTTTTGACTGTCCACGACCGTCCCTCGTTTCACTTTCCACTCCTACTATAAATAGTAAGTTTTGTCCTTCTTATAACTCTTCATCCGTTGGGCTTTAGGAGTTGTGCCCAACGTCAAAAGAGCTTAGATAATTAGGAGAATGGTTTGGTGAAGCCAAATAGACACTTACTATTTTTGGCCGAAAACCCTTTTCTTGCACTAGTAGACATCGTGCACCATAAAATAGTAAGTTTACTATTTATAGTAAGTCGCGATTCTAGAGTTCTAGTTGTAGTCCAATTGATTCTCGATTTCTTTTGTCGATTACTTGGCTCCTATTTAAAGGGTTGTAACTATTTTTATTCATCAATTAATCTATTTTTCCAATTTTTTAGAATTTATTTCTATTTTCTGAGGATTCTAAATCTCGTAGATTCGAGAAGTCTTCGTGGAGAGTCCACCGTTAGAAACCTCCTGATTCGAGTATTTATCCTCATCACGCTTGTATCTCTCACTTATAGTGCTCCTAATGGCAAAGTGGGATACTTAGTTCAATTCATTGATCCAGACTGTTCATTAGGTCCTGTGGACAAATATGGACAGTCACGATTGTTTACACAAAATATGCGCAGTCAACCATTCCATCTATTTGTTATTTGTTGGGGGCCATCATGGTTTTTCGTTAGGCAATTATAGCTATCCCCTCCATAAATTGGAAAAAAAGGATAGCGGGAGAAAATAAGACCAAATCAAGGATGGATCAGATCATCTAATCAGTGTGGTTTTTACATGGAAGTCCATGAAATGTGTTTTGAACTTAATAGAGGGTTTAGATCGATCATCGGTCACTTTGACAGTCCAGTTGAATGATCTGAATTGTCCATTCGGTCCAACACAGATTTCACGAGATATAGTCATGCATGTTATCCATCACACCAGTTTGAATATAATAGTAACAATTTATCACTTAGCCTTTAAAATGGGCGGTCAAGATCATTTACACAAGAATAGGTCCAATCAGCAATTTGATCAATCTATTTGTTGGGACCATAGTAGATTGCTATATGATTTTAGGAAGCGGACTGCGTATTGTGTAAACTCTTTGGGGTCTGATTTATGTTATTTTATTTAGAGTTGTACACGAGTCGAGCATCGACTGGAAAAATCTCAACTTTTCTTGACTTGAAATTGGATTTGGACTACGTTGAGTTTTTTTTATTTAGAACTTGAAAATTTTCAATATGAGTTCAAGCTTGCTCGAGCTCGACTCGACTTGGATCAAACCTCAATTCCAATCAACTCGGGTCAAATTAGCTTGGTGACTTGGTTATTTTGATATTGATGTTGCTCGCTCTGAGCGTTTGATGAAATGACTCAACAAAGTATTGTTTCGAGTGCGTGCATTCTCTACAAGATTAGCTGGAAGCAAGGAAGTAACATATACGAAACAAATCACAATAAAAAAAAAACATTATAAAATTGCCCTCATATCTTGATTTTGATATTAGTGGTCGAGTTTTTGATAAAATACTTGTAAAGTGCTGTTATTGTTTTGCATTATGTGAGAAATTGAAAATGAATTCTATGTGTTTGTTTCATAAGCTTGAATTTGGCTCGAACTGGCTTGAGTTGCTGACCGAACCAAGCCATGTTGGCCAAATAGGCTCAAGGATCGAGCTGATGCCAAGCTCGAACTGGGATTAGCTACTAGCCGAGCCGAGCTGTGCCATGCTAGACTTGGTTCATATACAACTCTAATTTTATCAATTCTGTTTGTAATATTAGAACTTGACCCAAAAAATGAAGCATATCCAAAGATCAAGTGGACCACATAGAAAGCAGTTTGATTTGAACGTCAATCATTGAAAAATTATCCGAGTGTCATGAAAGTTTTGGATTAAATTGATACTAGTGTTTTCCCTTCATTCATGTCCCTATGATCTTATAAACATGTTGTATGACAAATAAGCATCACTGTGGGCCCTAGGAAACTTTCAAAGGTGGAAATCATTTTTCCTACCATTTCTAGAGGTGTGATTCACTTAGCTTTGAATATACTTTAATTTTAGACTCAACCCATAGAATGAGCCGAAAAAATCGTGGGACGTAGTGGATAAACAACATATATTTACAGTTGGCTCAACCGAGTTTACAAAGTTCAATAAAAAGCGTATTTAGGCAATCCGATTTCATAATTCTAAGGAATCACTTTTGGCAGGCAATCCTAACCATCCCATACATGGCTCAAAAAAGGATGGCCACAAAAACGAGGACAAATCAGGGATGGACTAGCTCATCTGAGCATTATGGTTTTTGCATTTTACCACATAAAATGTGTTCTTAATTTAATAGATGGTTCAGATTGATCGATTGGATATACAAGTAGGCCGATGCAACGAAGAAGCACTATAACCTCTAGGGTTGGAGCCTTTATCTATAAATTATGTCGAGTTTTGCTGAGTGGAGTCGAGTTTTCTAGAATTTTGACCAAGTCATCATTGAGGAGTCAACTCGAGTTTTTTTTTAAATGTTTTGGAGTTCTTAAAGTAGCTCTACTTAAGTACACGACATTACGTAATTGTGAGGCATGGAGAAGCTCCAAATGGAATAATCTAAGCCCATTTTCAAGGACGCGTTTTACAAGAAGCTAGGTGGGGCCACCGTCATATATGTGAGAATCCACCCAAAAATTATGTAGACCAAAACTCAAGTGGGCCACACCACAGGAAATAGTGCCATTGAAACATTCGTGGGGCCTTATGAATGGTTTGGATGGCATATAAACATCACGACAGACCCTGGGAAGGTTTTAATGGTAGGCATTTCCTCCTCACTTTTTCCTGTCGTGTGGCCCACTCGAGTTTTGGATTTGCCTCATTTTTAGGATTATGTACTAACATGAACTGTAAAAACGGATGGATAGATTGGATTTCTCACAGTGGGCCCACATAACTTCCAACCGCAGGAACTTCCGGCAAGCGGGTGGCAGCCAATCCGCGTTCCATTTTCAATAACTCTTAAATGAATAAGTGCACGAAAAAAGGACGCAGTCCCACGAATAACTCCAAATGATTCACGCGCCTCCAGCTGTAGTGAAATGACGTCGTGAAATTTTATTGGCTTCTTCATACTTAGTTTTTTTATTTTATTTTTATTTTTTTTTATAAGGTTTAACCAGGTAGTCGGTGCTCTGTGGGGCCCACCATGATGTATGTGTTTTGTCCATGCCGTCTATCCACTCATCTAGATCATTTCAGGGCTTGATCTCAAAAGATGAAGCAGATCAAAATCTCAGGTGTTTTGGATCTGCCTCAATGCTGGTCGCATGTCCTAAAATGAGCTCACAGAACGGATGGACCGGGTGGATTTCTCACAAACATCACGTTGGGCCCACCTAACATCCATTAACAAGTGTAGGGCTTTCTGATGCACACCATTTACATGTGGGGTCATGGTTGGATGATCTGAACCGTCAATCTGATGAGATGCACGGTTAATTGGGCTGTCTTGAAATCTTTAAGATCAGAAAATCCTAGCCGTACTATTGATGGTATAAAAAAGATGGTTAAGAAGGCAAAGGAAAGTAATTCAAGGATGGAAGTGTTGAAATACTTCAATCTTGGAGATTTTTGTGTGTCCCATATCACGGTGAGGCCCACCTTATGGACGGTTTAGATCTCCAGAAGTAAGCAACTGCGTAGTAGATGCAACGATGAGCGGAACACTGAATGAAAGGACCAAATCAATCTGATCATGTTTTAGCATTATAATCCCTGTCACTCCATTTCAGAGGGAGGGAATACTATAAATATGATACAATGGTCCACACGCTTCACGGTGTTCAACGATGTGTCCGTATCAGCTCTATCGTACACGTGGCACTTTGATATTCTGATCCTAGCTGTTGGTTTGGGGGGCCAGCACATGGATGCACTGTATCACAAAAATCAAGGCGAGTAGACTATGAAAGTTAGATGAAAAGAAATAAGCAATTGGTCTACATTCAACTGGAGAAACTCATGGCTATCAGACGGTCAAGGTTGCTCAATCACTACTATCTATTTTTTATATGGACCATGTAGGCTGTGGCCAATCAGATCAACGGTCTGCATCACTACACGCGTTTGCCACATGTACAGTATCACGAAGCGCATGTGCTAGTGGCGCTTCTCATGGATAAATGGATTGGATTGTAGCCAGAAGGCCATTTCAATAGACGGCAACAGATTGGACGATGCATTTGTAACTTACTTGCACGTGGATGCATGGTACATCTACATCTCTCCATATATATATATATCAACCCCAAACCATGGTGATCCTCCGGCAGATACAACGGGCGACGGTCCCCATATATAAGAATGCACATAATCAAGCACACCCGTGTATACATGTTTTTTAGATTTAAAAGATAATTTAGATTATTTACCATATATACACTCGTATATATTTAAATTAAAACTTTTAAAACTTGAAATTAAACAACGATCAGAGAGTACATTCATGTACCACTCATGTGGCCCAGACATGCATGCAGTATATGTGTAGACATGGAATCCACTATAGCTGTTGCAACTCCACCCATTGAAGTGCTCCCGATCAACTTATAAAGATTTTCATGCCTCTGCGCTTTCATAACTATAAGTGCCCTTTTTGAAACCTTAAGGACACTTGCTTTCCCACATTGATGTATGCATATAATCCATACCGCCTATCATTTTTTCCCTGTTATTTTAGGGCTAGGGCCCAAATATCAGCCTGATCTAAAGCTTATGTGGGTCACATAATAGAAAATAATGGTGACAATGGCATCCACTATTAAAATTTTCCTGGCTCACTGTTATGTTTGTTAGTAGTGGACACTGCCCAAATTAGGACTTTTTGGGTCCACGACAAGCTGGCTGACAAGGCAGAGAGAATGGATCACCCCATTGTGGGCCCTAGCCCTAAAATGACACGACAAAAAGGATGGGTGGCATGGATTATATACATATATCAATATGGGCCCCACGAGTTGGGCCTTTCCCATGCCCAAAAAAGCTTCCGTCCACATCACTTTTCCAACATTAAATACGACATAACTTCTTATTCACTAAAAAACTGTACAACTCCGAACCAAGGACAAGGGGATTTTGGTCCAAATTTTTTTTCAAGTTTCTCAGAAGGCCACCGTCGGAATATTTGGAAGGTGGAACCTCTTTTGAGAATTTGACTATACAACGATGCTAGCACGGTAAAAATCCCTTACAAAAAGATATTACCGGAGGTGTCTCTTATAATAAAAGCAAAAACACATCTATCAAAGGATCA